>JAECXH010000012.1:1250000-2500000 GCA_018152175.1 Drosophila jambulina | reverse complement strand
AATTGTCAGCGAAGATAGCAAATCGAACGCAGGCGTCGACCAGCACCGAGAGAGAGGTTGTATCTTGGAAACCCTCTTTTATTTTGTTGGAACCCTTTTTAATCAGCGGGTAAATGAATTGTGAAATAGTGTTATTTATTTGTTGCTTACTGTGGGTCCCGAGGAGCACCCCCTAAGCGGGGGGGGGCTAGAGCCATGAATATTGGTAGTGAGAAGTCCCGATCAGTGGCCATAGGCAAAGTAAATGCGATTTAAATGCGAATTAAGTGCAACAATTAAATCTTGGTTTTCCCAACTGCTTAAACTTGACCTCGGCCTACATGGAGTGACGTAACTCTTGCGTATGGAGTTTTCCTTTGTAAACTTTTGCTGCGACTGGAAGTCAATAACGATGAGAAGAACCATCTGTATGAATTTATAAAACGAAATTAATAATTTTAAATATTTAAAGAAATTTTTAAATAATTATGTTCAAGTAACTTGTATTATTTTCGTGCTTAATGTGAAGGATAGAGTAGGAAGAAAAGTCGATTTTTCCGCTTTTGTTCAAACTAATGCCATGAAACTTGCAACCATTGAATTTCAGCTCACCTTCGAGGGAGATCGATCTTTCGCCGATGGATAAAAAAATGAGTGAGTGTTAATACAAAAGGAAACCGTGTGTATTAAAAGTTTAAACAAAAGCGAAAAGGAAAAGAATATAGATACGTTTCTAAACAATGCTAAAAGTTATTATTGAAAAATAAATTAGTGAACTACGGCTGCTAAGATAAATTAAACTTTAATTATTATTGATTTTTTTTTTAGGAATTTTTTTAAGAAAAATGAAGCAAATTAAATTAGCCATTTAAATAAAATGCAAACCAGAGCAATGTTCAAAACAAAAATAATAAAATAAATTAAAACAACTACATATATTAAAAGATTTTAATTTTTTGTTTTGTTTTTTTAATTATTTTTAAGCGTATATATATAATCCATTTCTTCGCCTGATTTTAAATGAATTTATAGATAATGTCAGCCTTAATCACTAAATTTATATTAAATCTTAATGTTTAATGAAATCATGATGTCTTAAATATCTGCGGTTTACCGACTCGAAGATGACTCCACGGTCGTAAGGATCAAAAGGGATCACCAGAGCCATGCTCTAGCGGCTGGTGATCATAGGTAGGGTGGGCAACATGCGAGAACAACAACATCTGTGTCTCCGCAAACAAATTAATTTTCTCTCTGTCCTTCTATCTTTTCTCTAAACTTCTGCTTTTCCTCTAACTTCTCTCCTTCAGTGAATTTTGTTTATCATATCTTCCGGTTTAGTTCTAGCTTTTATTTTTGTCGCAGCACGCTCAATATCTTGTCTTGTTAGTAATGATGTATACAGCGTGCCCCAGCAGCTCAGATCCTCCCAAAGCAGACGAACTTCAATGTTACACACTACATACATACCACAATAACTGAAATAGCTCATTTTTCCTAAGCGACTGGACGGATTTAGATGAAACACCTGCCTTATTTGCGAAATAAATTAAAAATAAAATATTTTCCCGTGTTCCATTTTCTGCGCGTGCACCATTTGCAATATGCACGGTATATGGGCTTATAAAGGGAAAAATAAAGAATATTTGGTGAAAATTTCATATGATTCTGACCGCCAGTTTTTGGGAAAATCGCATTGCAGTGGGTGGTGTCTGTGTGCTGATAACAGAGGCGCGAAGTATGAAAATGGAACCACCTGTGAACCAGCTGAGAACCAGTTGCTGAACCACACAGTGGAACCATGGCTAAAACATACTAAATTTGAAAACACTAAAAATTTAATGAATTAAATATTAAATAAAATGATAGATCCACGAACGACATGGCCATTCGAAGCATTTTGGTAGGTGTTTCATCTAAATCCATCCAGTCGCTTAGGAAAAATTAGCTATTTGAGTTATTGTGGTATATACCACGGCGGAAAGACTGCGCAACAACAAGTAAATTCGACGCTAACTTTTAAAAAATTCTTACGGCCTTTAACAAACGCGTGCCAATATGCACGGTATATCATTCGAAAGGGAAAATTATTCTCTAATTTCGGATTACATCTTAATCCGATCTAACCGACAGATTTTGAGAAATTCTCTTGTTTCTATGGCATAACCTCAAAACGTGCATCGTATCGATAGGAGCGCCACACACGCCTTATCGATATTCGGCATTGATCGACAGTTTGGCAGCTCTAAATAATCGGGAATCCCTTCATTGAAGAAAAAACGATCGAGGTAAGTTGTTGCATCCGTTTGTTAATATTTTAATTTCTATTTAATCTATTTTATTTAGATGGTGTCCCATAACATAAATATAAATTATAACGGAGAACGCGGATCTCAGAGAGGTCCGCGCGGTGGTGTCCGTGGTGGGCGGCCCCAAGGTGGAGCGGGGCCAGCACAGGGCCAAGGAGATGTGGATCTCAACAGCCACCAGCGGGTGGCTGGAGCTACTAGTAAGTCCAAAGTATGCATACATATAAAAAACATACATGCATATATATATAGGCCCATGTTTACATTTTAATGGTAACTTATTTTTAGCGCAACCAGATTTAATTTTTAAATCCTGGAAGAAGGATGTCGCTGAGAAACATAGGACAAATAGGTAAGTATGAAAACAGTGATCTCTTTGCTCTCAATAAGAGCGTTGTTATTTTATACCCTTGCAGGGTATTATAACTTTAGTCAGACGTTTGCAACGCAGTGAAGTAGTCGTTTCCGACCCCATAAATTATATATATATTTTTGTTCAACATCAATAGCCGAGTAGATCTAGGCATGTCCGTCTGTTTCTACGCAAACTAGTGTTTCAGTTTTTAAGCTATCTGAATTAAATTTTGCAGATAGTTGTCTATATGCTATCACTGATATACATATAAGCCGGGATGGGCTGGATCGGACGACTATATCATAGCTGCCGTAGGAACGATCGGTAAATTAAAAAAAAAAAATGATAACTTCCAACATATAATTTTCATATAAATTGAGACGTGGTCATTTTATATTATTCTATATTTTGGTTTTAAATTTTTCAAAATCTGACTACTATATCATATAGCTGCCATATGAATTTATATGTGTAAATGTTGTATACAATTCCTGTTAGTTTTACTTTTCATTTGATACAATTTTATTATTTCATAATGATTCAATTGTTATCTGCAAGGGTATACAAACTTCGGCGTGCCGAAGTTAGCTTTCTTTCTTGTTTTATTTAACTGATTAAGTCTAGCATACGGTGATATCCTTACTGATTTGTTTACCGAGCACCAGCGGCTTTGACTAATTTTTTCTTTTTATCTAAATTTTTAGAAATAATAATAGTAAACATAAAAGTAGATTTAATTCATCTAAATTATAAACATAGAACGATTGTTTAAGAGAGGTTTAAAATTTATATTTTATTTCAGTTTAAAATAATTATTATTTTTGATTCAAAAAAATATATTTTTTTTCAATAAAAAAAAACTCAATGTTAATTAAATATGCATTCTTTTTATACCCTTGCAGGGTATTATAAATTTAGTCAGAAGTTTGCAACGCAGTGAAGGAGACATTTCCGACCCTATAAAGTATATATATTCTTGATCATAGAAACGATCGGTAAATTTTCAGAAAAAAATTATAACTTGGCCAATTTTCAACATATTTTAATATAATTTGAAACATGACCCTTTGTATTATTTTAGAATTTCGATTTTAATTTGATCAAAATCGGACGACTATATCATATAGCAGTCATAGGAATGTTCGGGAAATATTACGTATACGTAAATGTAAAAAACGATTTTTTAATGTGTAAATGTTTTATATAATTCCTGTTAGTTTATAATTTCATTTTTGAAATTTGATTAATTCATAATTGTAAGCTGCAAGGGTATACACATTTTGGCGTACTGAAGTTAGCTTTCTTTCTTATTTTTATTTTAATATATATTTTTTTCGTTTTAATATATAATTTTTTTTTTTAATTTTTCGTATCCAAATTAATATTTTTTTTACATTTTCAGGGCTAAAACTAATTTTTTGACAAACGCCATACGAAAGTCCATAGAGACTGGGGGTATAGGCATCAAAGGCATCTTAGCAAATAGAGACTATGATACGAATTTTAGAATTTTTGAAGATATTTTCATAGTCAATGGCGGAAAGTTTAAGTGCACGGCTACGCCAAGTAAATGGCGTAAAATTGTACTTTCAAGCTACAAACGCGCCCTTAAGGACTGCAATTTTAAGTTGGCAACTACAGTTCCTCCGCCAAATGGTGAAACTGAACCATGTGCGGATCCTTTATTTCCGATTTTAAAAAGCCCTACCGTAGATTTTGAAGCTGTTCAAAATCATTCTAGTAGTATAGTTTCAATATCCCCAACCAACCCGATAGACGAAAGTCTTATTGAAGCGAAGTTAAAATGTCTTCGCAAGGCTTGTCGGGATGGTAATACATCTTTAAATATTGATGTAAAAATGGTAGATTGTAGTCATAATCGGGTTCGAGAGAAAGAGCGTTGTAGATTATTATTTGCGAAGCTACAAATGCAGGGCTTTCAGGAAACAATTGAAAATTGCTGTTCAAAATTTTCCGAAAAGCAAAGCATAGAGCACGTTTTAAGGGAGAATTTTTATTCCTTTAATAATGCATGCTTCATAAATTTTAAGTCGATACGACTTAATAAGAAATCATTTGTAGCTTATGCCTACTGCAAAGACCCGTCGTGTAATTTTTACATGTTTAAAGGACCTTATAATGGATCAGTTCAAGTTTTTTCGAATAAATTAAACTTGACTCATTCCATTAATGTAAAAAAAACGACTCAGTGTAGGGCCATAAATAGGTTTCTTGCCAAGCAAGAAATTAAAGGCAGCACTGCATTTGAATATAGAAATAAATTAGTAGATAAAGCCAGTTCAAATAGGGCATTAGTTGGCAATGACCAAATGATAAATGAAAATTTATCATATTATCGAAATCTCATATCAGAAGAAAATGCAAAAGAGGACTTTGAAAAAGATCCCTTTAAAGATGCATTTGATATGAAATGCAACAATTTTGGACACTATATTCAGTACCTATCAACTAAGTTGGAGGTGTTTCTATGGAACAAAGACCATAAAAGTCTGTTCCTTAATTATATTAAAAAGGATACGTTGCATATAGATGCGACAGGATGTGTTGTGCAGCCAATGAAAAAATTTGTAGTGAAACGAATTTATCTCTACTCATTGGTTGCACATATTCCAGAGCATCACTTGGTGTATCCCGTGGCCAATTCTATTTTGTCTAACCACAGCGCCTATGATATTGGACGCTTTCTATGCGACCCAAAAAGGTTTTGTGAACAAAATAAATTCAAGCTGCCAATATGCAAACGCATCATAACAGATGTATGCTTTGCTATTATCCAAGCAGTTTTGAAGGAATTCAATGTCTTGGACATTATTGCATACAATACGATGTGCTTTCAATTTTTGTATAACAAAAGTGAAACATTCCCTTCAGTATGCGTTCAGTTTTGTACAAGCCATTATGTTAAAATAATGTGCCCCGACATTGACAAAACAGTTGGATTGCCAAACGTTGCATTAAGAGATTTCGTTAGGAATGCCTTAGGTCTGGCTTATACTATAATTACTGTCAAAGACTTAGAAAAATGGTATTTTAATGTGGGAACTATTCTTCTATCTCCAGTAATAAACAGTAAGGTACGCGAGGCTAATTTATACTTTAACGGAAGTACCTCGAGAGCATGAGATAAATGCCAAACCAATTGAAAAGAAAATGGATTATTCACTTAAAACAATTGCTTCTAAAAGTGAATTTAAAATCCGTTTTCAAATAATTAACTCTGAGGTATTAAATATAATATCTGAAGAATCCGAAAAGGGCGAAGTAAACCCATTCTATCATCCTAAAATGGCTGAACTTATTTTAGGAAAATATATTGTTTATGCGCCATTTTGGACCAATATAATGGGTATTTTTATTGATCCTAGCAATAAAAGACCCAGCAATGGTCCAATAGAGTCTTTATTTAAGACACTGAAACACAGTGTAATAAAAAATAAGCAGGGACTGAAACTAGGAAGATTCATTCGTAAAATGAATGATTTTTCTAATTCTGTGGTGCGGCAAGTTGAACTTGCACATCCAGAATTTTCTGGTCCCTCTTTGACTCATGGTACAAGAAAGTTTACTTTAAAAAAAAAAGAATGTACAGTCGATATGTTGTCAAATAGAAAATTGTCAACCATGAAAGAGAGTTGGCAAAAAAAAGGTAACAAGAAACTAAAGATAGGGTTATTGAAAAGCGATTTTTCAGGACTCAATAGTGTCTGTGAAGCTGAATTGAATAACCCGCAAAGTGTCGAATGTAATTTAAATTCAACAATAGATTCAGACCATACTTACTCTAAAAAGGGTTATATGTTCAAAATGGAGGAGAACTTTAAAAATGTTCTTTCAAAAACGTTTAATTCAAGCACGTTTTTGCCGAAAAATATACATTTTTACGTTCTTAATTGTAAGACTCTATTTCAGAGCGTACACACAAATAATATAAATCGATATATATATCATCTTGAATTAGATGACATTTTAACCCTGCAGAACAAAAAGTGGCTTTCTAACTTTGTATTAGATGCCGCTTTAACTGCCCAAATATATATGAAAAACGACGCTACTTATATTAACCTTCCGTGTCAACTTAATGATTATGGTTTTCAGAATGAGGCTGTAATTAAAACAGCTTACGAGGAATCAGCTTGTCATTTAATTATTCCTCACTGTTACGAAAATCATTTTACCATATGCTTTGTAGATATTATTAAATAAGAGTTTATGTTTTTAGATCCTTTCGGTCAAACACCAATGGCTGAAAAGTTTAAAAAATACTACAAGGACATGTTAGAGACGCACGTATAACTTAATTCACTTATCCGTTCTGTTAAACACAATACTCAAAAAGACCAGTATAATTGTGGCATTTTTATATTGGAGTTCGTAAAATGCTACCTGCAGAAAGAGTGCATGACAAATTTGCAGCCAGCAAATTTGTTTAGAAAGGAAGTTTTTCAACAACTTCTTAGCCTGGGTGATTCCCTAGCTGACATGTGCTTGCATTGCGGCAAGTGGATACCATTTGATACATGTTTCTCATGTAACAAATGTGAACGACAAATTTGTGGTCAATGTATTTCACAAATTCATATATCCGCATCTTCATTTATTAATTGTGGAATGTGCAATTTTTAAAATAAAAATGTAACTTAATGTAACTTTTAATGTAATCGAACAAAAAGACATTGACTATGCAACCATCATTGGAAACGACGTTTTGAAGGAAGTATATATTATTTTTAGTTCAGGTGGTGTACAGTTCAAGAAAAAATAAGTATCGGAGATCTTTGAAGGATTGGGAGTGAGTAAGGTAATTGCTGAACCTAAAACAGCCGATGGAGTGCAATTAAATTATCTTAGTAAAAGTTTGAGAGGTGGGATTGAAGAGCTGATAAACAACTATGAAGCAAAGAAAGAAATTGAGTCGACAGTGAAAATGAAAATTGAGCTTAAAGACAATTTTCCTATTTAAAAGTCTCCACGTAGAATTCCATATGAAAATTGATTATCATTGAAAAACGGGTCCAATATTGGTTAGAGGAAGGAATCATATCACCCAGTTGTGCTCCATACGCAGCACCAAAAATACTCAAAAAGACGTTGTTGCGATTTCAGAAAAACTAATTTAAAAATTAGAAAAGACAATTTTCCAATGGTGTTAATAGATGATGTACTTGACCGATTGAACGGAGCAAAGGTTTTTTCAACGTTGGATCTCAGAAATGGTTACTTTCATGTGCCTCTCGAGCCAGATTCTAAGAAGAAGACTGCGTTCGTAACTCATAATGGGCAGTATGAGTTTAATTTTCTTCCATTTAGTTTTTAGTTCATATTTTACAGCCCAAGCGATCGGTCGTGTTCTTTCGCGAGACGTTTACGTAGCGAAGCATCCAAGATAAATCAGACGAAAAGATAGAGACCTCTTATCTTCATTTCGAGCGAAGCAGCAGACAATTTTCGGCAACCCTCTAGTTTGTTGACCCCAACATGTTCGAACCTCCGGACATCTGAAGGAAACACCCTCCCGATGGCGTATTCCTAATCGCAGCAAGTGCTGCGCCAGTCCCTGGCGGAAGTATCGCCATTCATCGTCAAAAAGACTATAGAACACGCAGTACATGGAGAAGTCGCCAGTTGCAAAAAAACTAAGGACGGCAACCTACTCATCAAAACTAAAAACAAATCGCAAGCTGAAAAACTAATGAAAGTAGTTAGTATGCCTTCAAACACTCCTTACCTCAATATAACCATCAAAATTACCGAACACCGAACCCTCAACTCCACTAAGGGAGTGATTTATTCTAACGACATAAGAGGAATTAATGAGATAGAAATATTACAAAATCTAAAATCACAAAAAGTGGAAGCCGTTGAAAAAATCTACAAACATATCCCTGGACAACTCCTCGACAAAACACAACAAAACGAAACTGGCCTCATCGAAATTACATTCGAGCTGACTAATCTACCAGAATTCTTATACATCGGTTTCGACTCGAAAGACTGGATTCTTTTGAAACGCGCACAATTTCTCGCATCGCTACTCTCGTTGATCCTCGCTTCAAAAAAGATGGCTTTCTCAGACCTTCAAATGCAGATCAAGCAGCCAAAGCATTGGAGCTGGAATTGCTCTCGTTTAAATCCACAACTCCACGACGTCCACCAACACCACCAGAACCAACTTCAAACGAGCCAAAATTCACATTTTCATTTTTGCAAAACAAATCAAAAGTGAAGTCCACCCGAGCCGATGCCATTATTACCACAAGGCAATTTATGGAAAAGGAAAACACTCCTGACACTTGCGATCCTTTAAAGTATTGGGAGGTATGATTTTAAAATAATTATGACAAACATGTTAAATCAAAATACTTTTTACAGATGGCTGATGACAACGATTTAAAATTGGTTGCGCAAAAATATTTCTGTGTACAAGCCTCGTCCTGTGAGTCTGAAAGGGTGTTCAGCAAAGCTGGACAAACTGTATCTGATCGCAGAACAAGACTTAAACCTGAAGTTGTTGATCAACTTCTTTTTCTCAACAAAAATAGACACTTTAATTGATCTCAAATAAACCTCATTGTTATCGTTTGTATTGTTTTGCCTTTTCTTTTTTTTTTTAAACATCGATGTTTCACTCGATGTTTTTTTTGAAAACATCGAAAACATCGATGGGCACGAACATCGATGTTTCTGCACCTCTAGTTTCGAGAGAGTACAGGTACGCCCCTACATCCCTCCCCCAATGCGCTGCAACAACTGCTTCCGTTACGGCCATATGCCAACTTCTGCAAAAACTCTCCGACCTGCGCAAACTGCGGACTTCCAGCCCACGTTAATTACGCCAACGCTGAAATTTTCCAAAATGAGTCAAACTGCATTAACTGCACCATCAAAAATCTCCCCATTAACCAACCAGCCGGAAAACAAAAGAATTCATCATACCCATCAAAACGATGGACAAATGCAAAAAATGGAACAAATTAAAAAGGGAAATAATTAATTTCAACAACTAAAAAGAGCTGTTAGGGATGAAAAAAAAAGGATCCATTGAACAGTTTACCGCAGATATTAACCAATTTTCGGACCCTACGGACCCCACAAAAACACATCCACCCTATATGCATGCAACCCCACAGGAACAACCGACCAAACCAAAATTGCTAACTTGGTCAGAACAAGCACTGTCGGGCTTGAAAACCGCCCCAGAGAGGCTAGGATTGGTTATTGGGCTCGGAAGCCGTCTTAGGTGTGTAAGGGAGGGCTGGGAGGGAGGAAACTACGGAATCGAGTGATCAAGTCCAACAAAAAAAAAAGAACTTCGCTGCTGACTACTGGGTGTGTGCTATAGAGTAGGCTGACCTCACCCGATCGCTGTCGTTGGCTAAGCGACGTTTTCAACTGCTGCGACTCGCCTTTTATAGCGATCTGGCTGGTTTTAG
Organism: Drosophila jambulina; assembly: GCA_018152175.1. NCBI lineage: Eukaryota > Metazoa > Arthropoda > Insecta > Diptera > Drosophilidae > Drosophila > Drosophila jambulina. The sequence goes on along the minus strand of JAECXH010000012.1, from coordinate 2,489,906 downwards.
TGTGCCCGTTCCTCTTTCTGGCGTTAGCCCTCTTCTGGCGTGTGCCTAACGCCACTCCGGTGCTGTGTGCCCGCTCGTGTGTTTGGGCGTGCCCGCGCTTTTAAATTCAAATGTACGTTTGTGTCTGCTTCTTCTTCTTTCCTTTATTTTGTTGTATCTTTTCTTTCTTCATTTTATTCCTTTACTTCATTTTTCTTTCTTATGTGCTATTGTTTCCTTATTTCCTATTTATTCATATTGACTTCATTTTTCTCTCTTATTTATTATTGAATTACTTATTTAATGTGCGCGGCACGCGTCACAATCTAACACTTTCCCCCTAAACAACGGCATTTCACAAAGCTCAACAATTTCAGTCATACTATTCCTGATAGGCTACAACTCCCTGTAAAACATTATATCACTCTCAAAAGAAATAAAATTTTGCGCTTACGCTGACGATTTTCACCTTATCATCCAACACAATAAACATAAAAATCCCACTACCAAACTTTCCACCATCTTCAATCGTATTAACGATTGGTGCTCCCAATCTGGTTAAGGTCCTCTCTGTAATTAATTGAGCATAATTGCAGAGCTAGAATAATCTCAGGCGACACAAACATTCCAACTACAAACACTCTTAAAATCCTAGGTCTTACAGTAAACCATAGGTACAAATGGAACTCTCACATTAACAAATTAAAATCAGAACTTGCCAAGCCCCTTGGAATAATAAAACATTTGTCCTCTCTCAAATACAACACCAAACCAACAACCCCAGTCCAAATTGTTAAATCAATAATTGTCTCAAAAATATACTTCTGCCTTCCCATATATGGACGCGCACCCAAATCGCAACTTAATAGCCTAAAAACCTCACTCAACTCCGCAATAAGATCAGCACTGGGAGCCTTCCGCACAACACCCACAAACAACTTATTGAAAGAAGCCATATACAGTGGAGTGCAAGTCTGAGTACAAGTTTGCAACTTTTGACTTTTGGCCCGCATAAAACAGTTATTAGTAAAGCAAATTGACACAAATTTTTTGTGTTTATTCTTTGATTATTTATTTAAATATTTTTATAAAAAACAACACAAAATAAATTTATTAATTAAGAAAAAAAATAAAATAAAAACAATATGCATGTACTTACTTATGCTCATTTTGAACTTTTTAACAAAGGCTTATTTTTTAGTACTAAGTCCAAAGACCCTTATTTCTAATTACACTATTCGATTTGGCATACTTTTGACCAATTTTTGTATGATTTCTTTTGGAATAAGTTCCATTCTTGCTGGACTCGTTGGCACAACTCTTGTTGGTTTGCAGAAACCGATTAGAACTGTCCCAATCATGATAGAATCAGCCATTGTTCTATGTCGGATGTCTCCATTTTGTTTAAGGTGACCGAAAATTACATAAATGTTGGTTCGCTCTCTAAACAAACGGTAAAATTGGCAACACAGTTGTTTTCTAACACAACTGCCAGCTTGATAAGGCGATGCTATACGTTGGGGTATGAAGTTGAAAACGCATGAGAATGGCTGAATTTTTTAAACTTTTAAATGGCTGGTTCGACGTTTTCAACACAAAACTGTCAAATACAATTGAAACGAAGCAGCCATATGGATAACAAATTGACATCCAACGCGGAATTTTGGCAAAAATGTCTGAGATTATGCTCACGGACGTAGTTGGGAAATCCCATAGGCTGGCCTTCCAAAAAAGCATTCTAGTGAACAATACGTCCCTTAATGAACTACATGGGTATTTATTGGAAAAGTACCAAATGGAGTATTTACTAACGATTCGTCTAAACCAAGATATAGTCGAAAACTTTTTTGGGGCTATGAGGTCGAGGCAAAGAGTGAATAAGGAACGTTCTATGGTCTTTCTTCGAGGGGTGGGCAGTTGACCATCCAACGGCTCTTCAATTTAAGTATAGGTTAAGAAAATATATTATATATGTAAATAAAAATGATTAATAATAGATTTTCACAATACTAATTGTCAAATGTTTAGCTTTATGTTTTAGCAATGTTTTGTCCGTAATTGTTGTAGGTAATTTCTGTGCTCTGTATTTTGTGTTTTGTGTTTTATGCTTTTTATTATTTATGTTTATTATTAATTATTATTTAATTCCATTCAGCAAAAAATACAGAAGTATTATCTAATAACGGTAATGTAGAGGACGACGAAGAAGATAATTGGCTAAATATAGATTTTTTTAAACATGGGAATGAGACGGAGTCGGAGCCTTACGCTAGGGATTTTAAAATGGACAAGGAGAATTCTGAAGTCCTTTTAGATGAGTTAACGGAAGATGCATTGGAGTACGTTGCTGGCTACGTTATAAAAAAACTTAAGCTGTCGAATAACTCGGCATATGGGACCTTTACATACGTGGATGAAGTGTCTCACGGGGGACTCATTAAACCGTCTGTTGAGTTCTTAGAAAAAATAAAAGAGCTCGAAGCCATATTTTCAAGTTTTACGCCAAATAAATTTAATGTTAAAAAAATATTAAGAACTCGATGATAATTGAGTCAAAAAATGTATATATTCATTAAGTGCTAAAATAGTTATATTTTAAGACTAGAATATGTTTTAAAGTTAAGAACCTAAATAAAAAGTTAGCTGTACAAAAGCAAAAACAACGTCTAATTTCAAACTCAAAAGTATTAAAAATAAAATGATAAGAATTATTAAAAATAAAATAATAATACAAAATATTCAACCTCGTTTTATTATATAATTATTAAAAATAAAATTATAAAAAATATTCCAACTCGTTTTATTACAGAATTATTAAATATAAAATAATATAACAAAATATTCAAACTTTTTTTATTATATGTAGAAGGCGACTTCAACCCCCATCCGAAACCTAAGGGTTAAAACTCACACTCTATTGTCGTACCACTCGCACTCAGTAGGCTGAACTGCTCTCACCCGCACTCATTGTTATAAGTTGTTGTGCACCAGATGTTGCCGACGGGACTACCTTGTATAATTATATCATAGTCCCAATCTTCTTTTCACTATCGACCACAAATTTTCGATAGGATTGAGATCAGGACTCTGAGCTGGAAACTCCATCAACTTAAAATGTTGTTTTGCAATCCATTCCTTGACGATTTTGGCCGTGTGTTTGGGATCTCAATCTTGTTGAAATATAATTATATAATTATAAGCGCATTTATCAACAAAATCGCAAAGATGGGTCTGCAAAATATCAAAATAATCTTCCTTTTTCATTATTACTTCTATTTTCTTTATCGGTCCAATGCTCCACCAGGTACAACAGCTTCAGACCATAACATTTCCTCCTTCGTGTTTCACTGTTTCTTGTATGTGATGTTTCTGCAACGACTCTCCAGGCTTTTTACAAAAATATTGTTTTCCGTCCGACTGGTATCGATTGAATTTCGATTCATCTGACCATATAACTTTCTTCCAGTCCACTATGGTCCATGAGGGCGATTTTTTGGCATAAATTCAAATTTTTTATGTTATTTTTTTTTATTTTTGATTTTAAATTCTTAAAGTTAATATATCATGCATTTAAAAAATTTATATAGAAAGCTTTAAAAGCTTCAATGAAGCTTTTTATGAGCTTCCAAAAGTACACAACCGATCAGCTGCTTAGTGTTGAGAATCGGCGCCAATTATTTTGTTCTCTTCTGTGTGAGAATATAAAAATTGGGTGTCCGAAGAAAATAAAGTTAATTATGGAAATTAAAGATCAAGGTATGTAGAATTCACTGTATATAGTACATTTACATGTAGTCTTAGTCTTCGTGCTGTGTTTATTGTCCAATTTATGTGTATTTGTTTTAGAAAATAACACGTGTCCCCTGTGTTTCGTGGAATAAAACTAATCGCCTGAGGTCTGCTGAGGACAACTAAGTACGCCAGTTTGTACATTAAAATGTCGTTGTTCATCGCTCATTAATACCTTTTCCCCGTTCGTCCCCTTTTTCTCACAATTCTACAATATTTAGCGATTCTACAATATTCGAATTTCGCCTTGGCGATCTCTTTGATATATGTATGGTACAAATACAATCGGGAAATAGCATGTGTGTCAGAATGGATTTATGAAAAAATTGACGTTTATCACATGGATGATGATAAAAAAGTAGAAATATATAAAAAAATAAGTAATTTTGAGTCCTTTATAAAAAAATATCTTAAAGATGTAATTATGTATATGGTAGAATGTTTTAAGCCAAGGCAAAATGCATTTTTATCGTCTGAAATATCATTAACATTAAATATCTTTAGGACAACACAACGACCTGGACGCCCAACATTGTTGTATACAAATGCAGGGCCAAGATTGTAAAGAAAATTGGCTTCTGAGCTTGCTAATGAAAAAGGTTTTTTGACCTACCCCCCACCGGGAAAGTTGATCCAATACTGTATGCACCCTTATGCGATCAAAAGCCCTTTCAAAATCAGTTGCCAGTATGGTAAGATGATTTTTGGTAGAAAGGGCATCAGATGCATAATGGTGGAGATGCAGAAGAGAATCAAGAGTGCTATGTTGTTGCTTAAAAGCTGTTTTGTGGGGGCTGATGAGTTTATGTTATGTGATGAACCACATAAGTCTGTTAGCTAACATTTTGTCTAGGGTCGTACTTGGACAGGTGAGTAGAGAAATAGGTCCAAATGAAGTTATTTCGGTTTGGTTTATTTGGTTTTAAAATTGGGATGATAATAGCGGATTTAGCGAGCATTGCATTATATAATTCTAGTAGGCAGTACTTAGCTTCGGGAAGAAGCTGTTTAAGCATTGTAGAAGCAGAGGAAGTTTAGTTTTTTCCTATTCCTGAGACAGAATTTTTATTTACTGGTCTTGTATTGGTCCGACCAAAAATTCCCAAAAGCGTCGCCCATGTCTGCAGAGTTATGTATCTCTTCATTTTAATACTTTATTGTCCTGAGAGAATTTGATGAGTTCCCAATTAGGCGATTTAAATTTGATGTGAATCTTTCAAAAGATTCTCGTTTTGCTATTTTGGATTTATGTCTAAATAGAGCATTCGATTTTTTATAGGAGATCAGAGCAGCAGTGCTCAGAGTTTGTTTGTAGGCATGCCAAAGGAATTGCTTTTGCTGCCCCAGATCTTGAAGCATTTGGCTCCACCAAGAAACATTTCGCAGATATAGGGAAGGTTTGGTTTGCGGGATTGCTACATTAGCAGCCGCTTTAATTTCTTTTATTATTTTGACTGCAAACAGATTTAAATCAATGGTAGCAAGAAAGTTATAGCTAACTTTGCATTTGTCGCGGTACAGGTTCCAATTGGCTTCATCTACTTTAAATTCTGGAGGAGGTGGTATGATTTTGGAAATTGTACGAAAATGAATATCTGTAGTTATGTGAAAAGGATCACTTCCATATAGAGAGTCTTTTACGGACCACTTACGGAAAGGGAACAGCGATGCGGAGACTAATGTAAGATCAATGGCCGTGAAGGAGTTGTGGGTGGAATGATGGGTAGTGGAGTCATCGTTGAGGATAGTTAAGTTTGATTTGATTATGAAGTCTTCTATTTGGTGCCCTTTAGAGTTATGCGAGGGTGACCCCCACGTTGGACTCCAAGCATTAAAATCTCCAACATATAGGATTGGTTTTCTAGTAAGGTCTACAATTTTAAGAATTTCCTTTGCTACTAATGATTGAGGAGAAGGTATATATGTATGTATTAAAAATACAGACATTGGGTTGTGTCAGGATTTCAATACCTAAAGAGCATGTACTGCCATTTATTGGTATGGGCTTGTGTGGAATACTTTTACGAACAAGTATGCAAACACTTTGCTCTGCACAGGTAGAAGTGATAAAATTAAAGAAGTATTCAGTAAATTGCTTGGGAAAAGATATGTTTGTTAGGCTAGCTTTTAAATGAGTTTCCTGGAGGCAAATAACATCCGGGTTCGTGTCGTTTATCAAAAGTTGTAGTTCGTGGTAATTGTTAAAATAACCATTCATGTTCCATTGTACTAGTTTAATAGACATTAAAGGGAAAAGAGAGCGGATATTATTATTTTTTTAATATTATGATTTATGAATCGCTCATAGCTTCATCAGAAGAGATCCTGTTTGATGGCTTGATGGGGAAGGGAAAAGGGAGTTATTGGGTGCTTCGTCAGTGGAAGATTTTTAAATTTCGTCATTTTTGTTTTGGTTTGCGTTTTCGCTGGGTTGATGTGTTGCTCTTGTTTTTAGTACTGAAGAGTAGGAAGCGATATTTCAATTTTTAGTTGGGAGGTTATTGAGTTCGAAGGTTAGTAGGATGACTCCAATCGCTTTGGACACACCATCATGTGATTTCATAAATTTGTACACGTTGTGACGATCCGTCGTTGGTCGGGCGGCTCAGGGATGGCCAGGATCTGTCGCAGGTATTTATTTGTGTCAGGTGTAGTTGCTAGAAGAGATTTCCGACCCGGTCCCAGAGTATAAGTCAAGGGAATTACTTAGTAATTAGTTAACGAGTACGTTTATTCAGGTTTACATTTACAATTAGGTGGAAACTGGATAGCGTGTCTGCTCGTTCGGCTCCTTCCGTCAGGATCTGTGTGCTCGGCTCCCGGTCCGGTGTCCTGGGTGATGCCTGTCGCCTCTCAAGGCAACGCAACCGTTTGCGGAGTGTCCGATGGGTGCCCTGAATTAAGCCGATCGCTGTCTGTGGCTGGAACGATAAGAAGCCGTCTCGGAACCTTTCGATCGACCGCGAGGGCGAGCGAAGATATCTCGGGAACCTTTCAGTCGACCGCGAGAGTGAGAGAAGATATCTCGGGAACCTTTCGGTCGGCCGCGAGAGCGAGAGAAGATGTAACTCGGGAACTTTTCAGTCGGCCGCGAGATCAAGAGACAAGATGTAACTCGGGAACTTTTCAGTCGGTCGCGAGATCAAGAGACAAGATATAACTCGGGGACTTTTCAGTCGGCCGCGAGAGCGAGAGACAAGATATAACTCGGGAACTTTTCAGTCGACCGCGAGCGAGAGACAAGATATAACTCGGGAACTTTTCAGTCGACCGCGAGCGAGAGACAAGATATAACTCGGGAACTTTTCAGTCGACCGCGAGAGACAAGATATAACTCGGGAACTTTTCAGTCGACCGCGAGCGAGAGACTAATACCAAAGACCATAGAACATTAAGATAAGTAACGGACATACATTCGTTTTGCACTATGCGGCTGCCTTTTTGACGAAAACGACAGTCGCTCTCTCTCCGCTCTCACAAAGTTGAGAGCGTAAAAATTGAATGCCCTTACTTGTATGAGTAAATACAAGGCGAGGAAGTGCGTATGTGTGCGTGAATATATGTGTGCTTATGTTTGCGAGCGCAAGCACCAAAAAATGAATTTTTATATTTCGTTCTGCTGACCGCTTTTTGTGTAGACAGGGGAGCGAGTGCGGAAGCAGAATCAGCTGATCTCAAACATGTATTGTTCGTTTTCATTATTTGTTTTCATTGTTTAGACGAATGCCTTTATATTTAATTTTCTTTTATTTTTAGTGTAATAAAAAAAATATATACTATGTTTAATTCCAATATTTAATTTAAATTCTAGACATAATATGTATAATAAATAAAAAAAAAAAAATAAAATATAATACTGAAATAAAAAAATAAAAAATTAAAAGTGTTTATAGTAAATATTGGCTAAAATCGTTTCCACACCACCATAGAGGTAGACTTTCTGGCGCGTTTTGTTTATTGTGGTATCCCCAATAGGCCTATTCCACATGAAATATATAATACAGGTCTACAAATATCAGAGTCTTACGAGTTGTTGGAAGGTGGGGGTCATTTATTATTACTATTTATGGCATAGAATACTAAGCTTAGCTTGCTTCTTTTGTCTATCAGCTATCGCAGTCCATTTGCAATGCTTAAAAAGTAAGACTTTTATAAGCTTGTTCAAAAGTTCTATTTTATGCACATAACATTCATTGTTTGTGTCGAACCAAAATGAGTAATCAATACTTTCATTTGTGCACTTAATACACTGTTCGACAATAAATTTTTTTATTTGAATTTGTTTTCTATTATTTTTAAATATATTTTCAAAAACCTTTATATGAATTTTACAGACATTAAAAAATGTATCAGATGGTGCTTTTAATTTACCAAAGTCCGAGTCGCTTGAGTAATTTTTTTCATGTATAAAAAGCTCCGAAGGAGCTGTAAATTGCTCGTTATCTTTTATGAGTAACGATCTGCAATTATCCCAACTGGATGCTTTGGCAATATATCCACAAAAATATCTGCTTGAGGTTAACTCAATGTGTACATCATTGCTCAAAAAATTATCTATATTTTCGTCAAAGTACCTCTCATTCTCTTGTACAATTTCGGAAAATGATACAGAATATTCCTGCTGATGGACTTCTTTTTTTTCTATGCCAGGCTGATATATAATTGAATCAAACTCTACTGGCAACATAACATCATCATCTGATTCACAATTGGTTTTTTGGGAAAATTTAAAAATGTGCAAAGATATAAGTTTGGCAATTATAATATTAAATTCATTAACTGAAGGGTTTCTACAGTTACCTCCTTTTGCCCGAACGCACGCAAATATATTTTCAAGCGGACCCTGGTTGACTCGACTCGTTAAAAAGAAAAAGTGATCCGCGTGGTCTTTAAATATATCTTTGACGAGTCCAAACATAGCCTCAGTGGTTTGAATCAAGCCATCCAGACAATATATATTATTTCCTTGGTATTTGACGTTCTTCAGGTATTCCTGCATTTCCTTCAGTTTATTCCAAACAATATTGTCAATTTTAAGGGCGCATTTCATCGGATTTTTATCAATTAGTACTCTGCTATTTAAGCAATCAAAGTAATCATTAATCCGTTCGACAAATGCTGCCGTAGAGGCTGCCACATCGGAACTATTTCTGTGGAGTTGCCTGTTTCGGTTGCACGATTTTATTGCTGCAGCAACAGTGTGACTAAAAGTCTGCGTTGCCAAACATACCCGCATAAGTTAAAATCTATTTGGATTAACGTGACTTTTTGTTAATTTAGTCATTCTCGTTACTGATCCCTGCTCTAATTCGTATACCTCTCGTATTACGTCAAAATCAAGGAGTCCGTCAGGTGTTTCTAAATTAGCTCTTAGTAGGTTATTTCTAATAGATTTAAAAAGATGCGGAATGTCATAAAACATATAATATTTTTTATTATTGAAGCTAAAGTTAGGCTTTTCAATTGTCACTTCAAGTAATGAGGTACATTTTCTATTGATACCTCCTTGATCATAGACAACGCCTCTTACTTTAAACCCAATATTTTCCGCAATGTTTATGTTTTTGTAAATACGGCTTTTTAAACATTCTCCTTTTATATTTGTTTCTGGCACATAGTAGTTTAAAATAAATTTCCATTTTTTTTAAATACCCCGTATAATAAATACACAAATGTGGCTTCCGATTTTATTGGAGCGTTCTAGTAAATGCTCTAAGCCATCTATTACGTCGACAGAAGAATTGTATGTTAAATTTCTTTTTATTGCAACTTCATCACAAGTAATTATGCATTCTTTTTCGGACTCAGTCATCTCCTTAATAGTATCTTTAAGGGCTGTGTACAAACATTCGTTATCTCCAGACTGTAATTTTTTTATGCTATTCCACTTTTGTAAAGACGATGGACTAGGAAGATTTAATTCCAAAGAGTCTCTTAAAAACATATATGCTGAGGTAGACCTGTAATAAATGCTCTGAGCGAACAACTTTTCGGAATCATTCCATCTCATATTTGTTCCCTTTTGTTCTTTTAAAAGCATTTTCACCAATATATTTTCGTTTCCAGTTAAATTCATTTTGTCAATTTCAGAACGTAGGTTCTTCTTTGACTTAGCTTCCAACCTAATCACCTTTCGTTTTAAATTTGAATTTTCTTTTTGCAGCTTCTTTATTTTAATTTGCCTATCATCAGACAATTTTTTAAATGCAAAATATTTCTTTTGGAAACATTTTAGTGTTTTTATGCTTTTATGGCACTGACGACAAAGTTCAGCAGGTGATTGAGAGCGGTGTCTTTTTGGTGGCGGCGATCTTACAGCATTGATATTAATGTCATCATTATCGCAACTGTTCTCTTTAACTAGATTGCGATCTGGAATTGTTCCTCGCCTCAGATATTTTATACCAATATCATCTGGGCAGAAGTGATCTTCGCATAAAAACAGTGATGAAGTGTTCGCCACAAAATCTTCAGAAAAGTGGCATTTTTCCGCCCATTTAATTAAAATTGCTGGGTCCTTTTCTGGGAACCTAAACAATTTAAGGGTGGGAAAATCGCGCCTAGATTTTTGGCAGTGGGGCAGGCTGCACTTGTTTCCACTAATCTGTGCTCTTTTTTTGTCTGCCATTGCCATAAAGGCTCTTAAAGGGGCTAATAATAACAATAATAAAAAGAAACTTACCTGGGTCAATAGTCAGCAGCAGCAGCAGCACGTAAAATTGGCGCGCGAAATGTCCAAACAACGAACACAAAACAAAGTTGTAATTTCGTTGTTTTTCAATATTTAGCACAATTTATACACGCACTTCTTCTTACTAATGACACCGAGTAGCTTAACTTAACTTAGCTTAGCTTTTAAACGATGTGAAAACGTTAAAATATTCAAAACCTTCGAAAATAGCAGAAATCGAACTCTTTGCACTTTAGGCTTTAAGCGAATGCAAGAAGAGAAACCAAAAGAGGTAACAACAACAGTTGGCGCGCTTTTCGTTTCCCAGTTTCTTACCAGCGCGCGCAAGCTAATTTGAATTACAGAAAATCATTCAACAATTTTTTTTTCCATGTCAAATTCTAAAAATGCGTAATTTAAAAAATGTGTACATATCATATGTATATATTTTTTAAATTACGCATTTTTAGTATTTGATATGGAAAAAATTTTTTGTTAAATTGTTCTCTGAAATTCAAATTTTATGGCGCGCGCTGGTAAGAAACCAGGAAACGAAAAGCGCGCCAACTGCATATGTACATACATTCATACATATATGTCTGCATATTATACATATTTATATATATACAATATATATTTATACATATTATATTATTTTAAATAAAAAAAAATAGTTGAACTAAATACATAATTCTCTATGTATTTTGAATTATTTATTTTAATTGACTAAGAAATTAAAAATTGTTATAATACATAAAATATAAATTATACACATATGGACAAAATAATAGGTGTGAAAATTTTAATTTCAAAATATCGTTAAATTTCGATTTATATACAAAATTTTTTGGTGAAGTTATATTTTAATTTCATGATCACATTGTTTTAGTTGGAATTGGGGGATTTCCAGGAATAAATTCGCTTTTCGGTAAGAATTACAGATCGTTTTCGTGCTTTGACTGCAAATTAGGCTGGTCAATGAAATAGGTGTATGACACACAACATTTATTTGTAATTAATTAAAAATAGAATTTTGTTGCAAAACGTAAGATATTAAGAAATTATGATAATATACGGACTTAACAACCATCAAATCCAATATTAGATGGGTCGTGGGCGTCATTGCAGTGCGGAGGAGAGAAGACTCGTCCGACGACTCCGAGATGAAGGAAAAACCTACAAATGCATTGCCACATTAATGAAACGGTCTCAAAACTTTGTTACAAATGCCTTAAAACCGGAAAACAGAGTAGAAACTCGGGGAGCACCCAGAAAATCGTCATCAACGACCGATAATCGCATTGGTCAATTGGTTAAACGCGATCCATTCATGTCATCCAGGACAATTGCAAAGGATATTGGGAATACTATTTCCTCACGAACCGTCCGGCGACGATTGGCAACATCAAACCTACCAGGTAGGATTGCCCGAAGGGTTCCTTTGCTCCGGACGGCAAATTTGCAGATGAGGCAAAAATTTGCATTAGATCATAAGACCTGGTGCGGCCCGGAGGGGGAGAAAAAATGGCGTAATATCCTTTGGAGTGACGAAACCAAAATTAATTTGTTTGGTAATGACGCTAAAAGGAATGTTCGTCGTCCTAAAGGCAAAGAATTTGACGCCAGGTACACATGTAACACCGTAAAACATGGAGGTGGTAGCTTAATGGTATGGGGCTGCTTCTCATGGGATGGTGTTGGTCCGATTCATCGAATCCACGGAATCATGGATAGGTTCGTTTATAAAAACTTATTGGAGACGGTAATGCTACCATATGCCGAGGATAATATGCCACTTTTATGGAAGTTCCAACAGGATAATGACCCGAAACATTCATCGCGAGTTGTAAAGGATTGGTTCCGGGAGCAAAATTTTGATGTTCTTGAGTGGCCAAGTCAATCCCCGGATCTCAATCCCATTGAGAATCTCTGGGGTGAACTTAAAAGAGAAGTTGGAAGGACTTTTTGCCAAAATATTGCTCAACTTTGGGATATTGTCCAAAAAACTTGGTACAACAACCCAGTTGAAACTTGTCGCAAGTTAATATTGTCCATGCCAAGACGAATGCAGAAAGTCCTGAAAAATAATGGCGGATATACCGGTTATTGACTGCCATTTTAAAATTTGAAACTGAAACAGGACCTAATTTTTTGAAAAAACGATATAATTTGAAAATTAATCGTCCTACACCTATTATTTTGTCCAGCCAAAATTTGTGAATTTAACTATAAAATAGTTTTTTTTATTTATTAGAGAGTTTATGAAGCTGTTTTTAGTTTTTAAATGTAGACAAATATTATGAGTTATGAAAAAAACTTGTTTTGTTAAGATTTATAAAGAAATGAATTAGAAATTAAACGTTAAAAAACAAAAAAAAACTCACACCTATTATTTTGTCCACATGTGTATATTAATAAATATTAATGAAATAAAATAAATTAAATAATCAATCATTTTTTTCGCGAAATGGGCCTTCTTAAGGCAGGACATGTCAGCATAAGCACATACAAATTGTTGTTGTTTCATATTTTTCCTACGTCGTTTGCTAAATAACTTAATGTTTTATGTGATGTCATGTATTAAATATAAATATAAATATTATGTATCAAGTATAAGTACATCTGGCCATTACTATCAAATATACTTTGAGATTTTACTATACTCGGATAATTATCATATAATTATCGTACAAAATAATACATTTAAATATGAGACGCACCAAATGTCTTCCAAGTCTTCTAGAGTGAAGCGAACGCTTCGTATAATTGAATTTGAAAACGAACACTTGCATACAATTACGATGCTTGAGAATACGTGTCCACACAAACAGTCGGTGACTGTCGATGTATGCGTACAAGAGAGCGGCTGGCTCTAGAGCCAGAGAGAGAGAGAGCCTGAAGCCAGAGAGAGCCTGGAGCCAGTTCTAAAGCCAGCCCGAAAAAAATCGTGTGCAAAAAAATCGTATGGCGTGCGGCCTCTTACTCCTTATACACTCTTTGCTAATACTTAGCTCGGGAACTTTCAGTCAACCACGAGAGCAAGAGACAATACTTAGCTCGGGAACTTTTCAGTCAACCACGAGGCGAGACTTAACCCGGGAACCTCTCGGTCGGCCACGGGATAGACGTATTGCGGATCGGTGAACCGAGCCGGGGGAAGGCGGGTTAGCGGGGAACAAAGTAACTACTAGGGTAACTAACTACCGACCAGATCAGAAGACCTGGCTGGGCCGAAAAAAGTGACTTGGCTGCTGACTACTTGGGAGGCTTACCTCACACGATCGCTGTCGGCTGCTAAGTGACGATACAAGGGCTGAGGCTCGCCTTATATAGGGATCCGGCAGGTTTCAGTGTGCCTGTCCGCCTATCTGGCGTTAGCCCCTTTTTCTACTGTGCCTAACGCCTTCTCCCCGCAGTGTGCCCGCTTGTGCGCGCGCGCCCTTCGTTTGAATTCAAAATTTTTTCTTTCTACGCTTGTCTTCTCTGTTTCTTTTCTTGTTCTTTTCTTTATTTCTGTTTCTTCGTTTACAGTTTTTATTTCTATTTCTTTGATTATTATTTCTTATATTATCTGTGCGCGATCACGCGTCACAACGTCCGTCACTTTTTGTGACTTAAGTTCGTCGACGATTTCTTTTTCGGGAATGTCACAGAGATACGGTACATCAACAGTTACTTTTACAAAGTTGAGGGCCTCATGGAGCTTGCACCCAATTTTGCATATAGCAGTAAGCTCAGTAGTGTTTATAGTAAATTTCCGTCTCTGAGGTTCGAAATTAGCACATATTGTTCTTCAACTTGAGTGATTGCAGTATGGGTAGGCATATCTGGACCGAGGACACTACTTTGGGGAACTCCGGCAGAGATTGGTTTGGTGGACGACTTGAACCCATCAGCAGAAACGTTCTTCCAGGAAGCTTTTCACGAGTGACTTTTAGCTTTGTATAGAAGCCCAGGGTGCCACACTCTGTCAAAAGCCTGCTGGATGTCAAGGAAGGCAGCAACAGAATACTCCTTCTTCTCCGATGACACTGCTATCATAACAAGAAGCAAAAGTATCTTGGATGCTACATTTACACTGCAAGAGTATCTGGACGCTTTTCATCAATGGGCCATGAATTGGAATATTCGAGTAAACGCAGACAAGTGTGCAAATGTTACGTTTACCAATCGCCGAAGTAGCTGCCCTGGAGTCAGTCTTAACAATAGTCGGATCAGAGCCCTTCATGCATACAAATACCTCGGGGTCACTTTAGACAAAAGACTCACACTTGGCAGGCACATTACATGTGTACAACACTCCTCGCACTTGACTCTAAGGTCAAGATATATAAATAAGTCCATTCTGGCGCCAAGTCTTTTATACGGGCTTCAGGTTTATGGGATCGCTGCAAAAACAAACTCAATAAAATCCGGGTTTTGCAAGCGAACCAGAAACATCGAACGCGATCTCAATTTACCCAAACTTGGAGATAAGCTGCAAGAACTGGCTCGGAAGTATATGGAAAGTCTAAATGAGCACCCCAATAATCTAGCCAAAGGACTTGGTACGGTTGCTATAAGCGGCGCCGAAGCAAGAAACAGAGTCAAAAGAAGACTAAAACGACATCACCCTCATGACCTACCGGACCGAATCTTGACCTAGCTACACTTACACCTTCAAACTATCAGATACAAAAAAAAAAACTATGTAATCACTTATTGTTCTAAACAGCGCTTAGACTTAGATTATTTTTTTTTTAAATAGATTAGATTAAGCTGCCAGGGGGTAATCATATAAATAAAATTTCCACATTGATAAACGTTAAAAAAAAACGTTCGAAATAGACACAATATTTTTAGAGATCATTTTTAAGGCACGGTGAACGCCAAAGCATGAGAATTGGGAGATTTTCTTATCGGTGTTAGTAGAGGCAATTATAATACATTTCGGGTTGTCGACTGAGGTTGGTGGAAGGTCAGCAAAAGCAATATGGGGTTGTCTTCTTTTTTTCGATGGGGGCTGGTGGCAAGCGATGCAAACCAGTTGTCGCCCAGGTTGGGAGGCCTTGGGGCTTGAGCTGCGGGGGCACGTAGTATTCAGCTCTAGCTCGTCGGCTTTGGGGGTGGTGGTCTTGCTTACCCAGACCTCTACGCTTTATTATTAAAACCAGAATTGGATCATTATGAATTAATAAAATGTTATCAAATGGAAAGTAAAACTAACAGGAACTGTAAACAACATTTATACATATAAAAATTCGGTTCAACATTATGTATACGTAATATTTCCCAAACATGCCTATGGTAGGTATATGTTAAAGGTGTCAGATTTTGATCAAATTAAAACCGAAATTCTAGAATAATATAAAATAGCCATTTCTCAAATTTTATGAAAATATGTTGAAAATTGGACAAGTAATAATTTTTTTCTGAAAATTTACCGATCGTTCCTATGGCAGCTATATGATATAGTCGTCCGATCCGGCCCGTTCCGACTCATAAGCAGTGAGAGCATATAGAAGACTATCTGCAAAGTTTCATTCAGATAGCTTCAAAACTGAGGGACTAGTTTGCGTATAATCGGACAGACGGACAGACGGACAGACGTACATGGCTAGATCGACTCGGCTGTCGATGCTGATCAAGAATATATATACTTTATATGGTCGGAAATGTCTCCTTCACTGCGTTGCAAACTTCTGACTGAAATTATAATAAACTGCAAGGGTATAAAAAAAGACTAGAATTAAGCGTGCTAGCGACAAAAAAAAAAGAACTAGAACTAAACCGCAAAAGAAAACAAATAAATTCATAAGGAAAGAAAGCGAGAGAAAGACTAGAGATTAGAAGAAAGACAGATAAAGGATAGAGAGGAAGCTAATTTTGCAAGAACACGGCTGTTGTTGTGCTCGCGGTATGCCCACCCAACCTATGATCACCTTCCCTTGGAGGCATAACTCCGGTGACCCCTTTGGATACCCTACTCTCACGGATCCATCAGCAGAGTTCAAAAAGTTTTAGTTTTAAGTATTCATGATTTTAATTGTTTTTTCAAGTATTCTTATAGATAGTGTAACCTAAGAACATAGTAAAGTAAGTGTAGATACACAGAAAAAATAAAACGGGATATTGTTGCCAAAATCAAGTACAGGTAGGCATGATTTCGGGCCAAGCTCGGATTTTCTTAAACTGAGAATAAACACGCTTAAAATTTGCAATCTCCAAAATTCTTGATTTAATCCTGACTATTCTTAAAAATTTTAATCCCAACATTGCTTGATTCAACCCCTATTGTTCTGAAATATTTTAATCCAAAGAATTCTTGATTCAATCCCTATTGTTCTTAAAAATGTTAATCCAAAAAATTCTTGATTCAATCCCTATTATTCTTAAAAATGTTAATCCAAAAAATTCTTTTTTCTTTTGGTTACTCAAGGTTAAGCACTTAAAAAACTTTACATCACACATCAAGGCTTTGAATAAAAGAATCAAATTTAAGCAAATTTTGATCAAAATATACAAAAAATGCTTTAACAACATATTTCTGGCCTTCTATTATAAGAAACGGCTGCAGAGCTTTTTTTTTTTAAAGTAGTATTTATTGACTAAATCCTCGATCCTCGGGCGTATATCGTTAATGGTTTCAATTTGAAGAACAAACGACTTCTGCGAATTCGCAATTGTGAGTTTTTTGTTGGTGTAGTTTTTGCTGTTTATAAAACGAAAGGTGCAGGGCAATGAACCATTCAACAAAACTGCTGCAGAATGTCTTGAAGATCTGAAAAATAGAAAAACAAAATTATTGATAAACGATGAGAATTATGCAAAAAATATATAGAAATATAAATATAGATTCTTAATTTAAATAATAATAAAAAATAAGGAAAGTAGAAATATATAGATTACTAATTTACAATATAATATAAGCCGTACAAGCTCCATATTTTATCACTTATATAAATATGAACATATATTACCTGGGGCTTTTTCCACATAAAGAGCTTCTCCCGAAACTCCATTCTGTCGCCTAGAGGAGGAATTGCTTCCTTTAATGTCGTCGGCACGCATGTATTTTAGGCTCTCAAAAGTAACCTGCGAATCTAATAATATATAAAATTATTAAGCCATATTTATACATATATACAAGCATGCATCAATTTAATTTACAAATATAAGTTTTGAGTAAAAAATTAAGAGTGAAAACAAAAAAATGTATATGTATATGTATACATTAACACAAATATTCGCGCGTGGCGTTCTCGCGGCTGTGGAGTTTTACCTGCAAACGAATGCATGTTGTATACATACACACATACACACAAATATTCGCGCGCGACTCTTCTTGCGGCCGTCGAGATTTGCCTACAAACGGTTCAAACTTATATTTACACACATACGCACATGCACAAGCCTACTTGACAACAACATTTTCATGCGACATAAAGTGTACAGTTGAACTGCGACATGTCTGTGCACGATCGTATAAGGTTGTGTGGACGTCGCTCGACAAAAGTTTCACAGAACAAATTATATTCCACGAATTTTCTAGCCGCACACAACAATGCGATCGTGCACAGACATGTACGCGGAATCTCACATAACTTGGCGACACAGCCTCGGCCCCGAAAAATTGAAAAACGGCACTTTATTTCACAAGTACATACATACATATGTACATACATATGTATGCAAAAGCGCTACAGCGACGAACATGCATACACACAAAATCTTCCACTAAAATATTAAAATTTGATTTGGATTCTTTTCTTTTCCATATTAAACTCCTGCAAAAGATTCAGTAGCCGATCTGGCTCAGCGCTGCTATTCTCACTCATTTCAGATTTTCACTAGCTCTACTAACCACTTCTTCAGGCTTTAACAGTTGTCACACGATTGCCGAAATTTCCGCGCCAAACGCACACGAGAGAGAGAGAGACGCACGACAGAAGCAAAAGCATCGTGAGAGAGCTTACTAAGAACACAAGAACAACTTCGCTACCACCGAGAGAGCCCAAGAAAAATATCGCTCTCTCTGAGCGAATGCCGCTCTCACCGAATTTTTAAGAATTTTTAGGCTTAATTTAAGAACGTTTAGGCTTATTTTGTAACTTTAATCCCGAAATGGGATTATTACAAGAATGTTTAAGTTTATTTTGTCAGTTAATCCCGGAACATGATTGATTCAAGAATTTTTAGGCTTATTTTCTCATTTTAATCACGAAGCGGGATTAAATGCACCATTTAATCCCGAATTGTACTTGAAAATTTCAAGAAACCGGATCAATAAAATCAATAATATTTTTTTTTGATTTTTTCAGGACTCTTTTTTTTTGGTGTATAGTTAAAGAATAATAAATGCGGTAATATAAATAGGTAATAGGATTTTAATGGAAATTTCTCTAAGTGTAGTCATGATAATATAAACAAAATTACACAAAACTCGTAGAACTAAATTTTAGTTTACTTTATCTAATATTAATTAAGTTTTCTGGCAAAAGAATGTGAAGAAGCTAAACTTTATTTATGAATATTTTTAAACTAACCTTCAATGTTCATCGAGGTGTATTCTAGGAAATTTCGTAATCTATCTTCATTTTAATTAGTTAATCGTAATTGTTTTAAAGAATATTGTAAGCTAAGCTCCGTACTGATCTCGAAAAGTTGCAAAAGATTCAATTTCAATAAGGGAAACCATTGGGTTGAGGTCAGTTTACTCATTCATATTGTTGAAAGAATATACACACTATCGATTAATTATTTAACTCACTCAGGATAATTCCAAGGAAGAAGATCGATCTCCGGCGTGGTTTGTTGAAAAAGGAATTCGACATACCCTTATTCTCGATTTAAAGAAACTCTATAGATAGCTAAAATTAACGTAGTTTGAAGAATTTAACTGATTCTACATTCCACACATTAATTCTTAATAACTTTGGCCTCTGGGCACTCCATTGTATTTAATTCGTTGGTATTTGATTCGCATTAGTCTATCAAAAATGTCACTACTTTGCGGCATGTGTACATTTTATTTAATTCGTCATGTTAAAATCGGCTGCCACAAAAGCGAAGAAAAGTTTGGTTAAATTAATTCGGCCACGCCAAGGGCAAAAAATATTCGTTCGCCCACGGCAAAAGCAAAAATATTAAAGTGTGGTAAAGGTCGACATGGCTTGCAGGCCAAGGTTTCGCTTCCAGGAACCAAAAAACAAGAGAAAGCACTTAACTGGCGCGGTAAGCCTCCTGGTAGAGATGCGTTGCTCGATCAGACAACGATGCGCTGCAGATTACATTCCCTCGAAGTTGCAGCAGCGCATCCGTGCTAGTTTGCCATCTTTACGGGCTCGTAAGCTCCGTCTAGGAGGCCATCCTGAGGGGGGTGCTCCGAGGTTTTTAGATGGTTGCTCCTGAACTCTCAATGAATCCCTTTTTTAAAAACTCCTTAACTCGGTTCGAGTCGTCAATTCCTTAACTCCTTATGAGTTTATTACGTGGGGCACAAAAATCCAAAAATCCAAATCCTGGAAATTTCGACTTCAAGTACTCACTTTATTAAAATCATTTGGGGCACTTTTTTATCACTTTAGCTGACTGGATGCTAACTCGCGATTTAATATTTCGCACTTTGCAAACTTTTTCACTTAATTTCTCGAATTGAGAGACGCACGGTTATTTCTGCTGCAGGTTCAGTGAAAAAGAATGGCCGCAGGAAATAAGCTTGACAGGCTGGTTCAGGGACGATAATCTGGCAACGCTTTTAAGCTTGCTATCGATACCTTCTCGATATGGCTACACTGATCTATGTCTGATATGGTAAAGCCAATATCAGGTTCTCAAATTCAAATATTGATCGCTATCGGTTTAAATCTGAGATAAAATACTAAACAAATTTTGTCTAAGCCAATCGCTATTTTAAGATCTGCTCTCTTGCGACATTTTTCAATTCTTGGCTTTATAAAGGAATCTTAAACTGAATTGCTCGCAAGAGCTCTCATTTCTCCAAGAAAATTTCTGGCTTCAATAAATTTTTGTGTTGCACGCAAACTTTTGCATGGCTATTTCGTGCAATATATTGCTTTAATGTCTACACGTGTTTTTATTTTTTGTTTGCAGTACTTGCAAGTGACGCTTATTTGCAAGCTCTGTTGTTTTATGAAAGTCAAGGAATTAGTATTAATTAATTAATGTTAATATTACTGTTACTATATTAGTAACTTTAATTAAACGTAAAAAAGTGAGAAGATTGAAATATGCAAAAAATAGAAAGTTTTGGGTAAAAGAGTGGATTTCGAAAAGAGATGGAAAAGGCGCGCATCAGAACCTTTTAAAAGAGCTAAAAAATGGCGATGAAACAAACTATTACAATTTTTTTCGCATGTCAGTCAGTGATTTTAACTTTTTATTAGAAAAAGTAAAAAACTACATATCTAAACAAGACACTGTAATGCGTCCTGCGATTCCACCAAATGAGCGATTAGCCCTGACATTGCGTTTTTTAGCCACGGGTAAATATTAAATATAATTAGCATTTTTATAAACTTTTAATGAATATGTTTATTGATGTGAATAAATTTTTTACAGGTGATTCATATATAGAATGCTCTAATGTATCTTTTTCGCATTCCTGTGAGAACGGCTGCAAGCATTGTGCCGGAGACTTGTCGGGCTGTAAGTAAGTTTGATAATTAAATATGCTTTTTCCATTTTACCATTTGAAAAGGCAAAAACTGGAGAATTGGTAGACGAGTACACGAAATTAGGTGTGGAAGAAGAAAAAGTGTATCAGTTTCCGTTACTTCCAAAATAGCTTTTTGAATTTTTCTGCGAAGCTGAACTCTACTTTGCTGTGATTTCATCATTTTGAGCTCAGATGCAACGAAATCACCGAATACTTGATGTTCATCTGCCTTATCAAGTAAAGCGCTGGCAGATCTTCCTCCTTAAATTCGAGCTCGTCACGCTTTCTTTTTTTGCCTTCGGATGTACTTGGTACGTTATCAGATATCGAAAAATTAGCCGAACATGGTGCCTCTCCTAACATTGTGTTAGACGGAAAACATGTAGTTATGAAATCTCCGTCTAACAGTGGAAGTACCTACTTCAACTACTATAAGGGCACGCATAGCGTTGTGTTAATGATGTTAGCAGATGCAAACTATAAAATAATTTACTTCGATGTGGAAGGCAAAGGAAGAATTTCTGATGGAGGAATTTTTAACGCATGTAGTCTATCATATGCGTTACAAAATGAACAACTTAATGTTCCTTGCAGGTCGAGATTTAAAAGTGTTTTTGGCATAATGGCAAACAGATTTCGGGTTTTGAGAAAGCCATTGGAACTTGGCCCAGAAAAGACGATAGATGTTGTCTCTGCAATTTGCGCATTACATAACTGGTTGATGGCCAAGAAAGAGACAAAACAAAAGATATTCGGGAAGAATTTAAAAATTTTTTTTGTTTCGCCTGATGGTGAAGTGTCATGGCAATACAAACATGTATATAAAATAAGTTATTAGTACGATACGTTTAATAAATTGTACTACTTACCAAATTTTGAATTTTATAATCATTGAAAAACTCCTATTTGCTGGTATATAGCCACTCTTCTTTTTTTTTTTACCCTGCGCACCTCTTGCAAGAATTGAGTGCGCAAATTATGAATTTTTGTTTTGATTTCATCATCACTTTTTCCAAGAACTTCAGCTATTTCACGATAAGCATTTTGCTTTTTATGCTTATTTTTATAGTCCGCTGATGAGACGTCACATAAAACGGAATGATTCTCGTACAATTCAATCAAACTTATTGTGTTCTCGTGATCCCACAGGTGCTTTACTAGCTGCAATATTGCGACTGAAAGCAAACAGCACATGCAAACAAGCAAGCAACTGACGCAACCAAGATAACGGTAAAAAAATGTATACAGACGACAGGCAACAAATATTGCCGCAAAAAAGCTTTGCAAGTTCTTTGTTTGCAGCAAAATGTTTTTACTCGTGTTTATACGTGCAAATTTGATTGCAGCAATCAACGTGCTGCAAATTGTTTGCATCGTGTGTACCTAGCTTAAGCCTTTGCGGTGAGCAACAATCTCTGTTTTGCAGTAAAGACAGAAAGCCTTAGAGTTGTTGCCAGGCAATGGTTTCAACCAATCTTTAATACAAACCACATATACATATACATATGTATATTACTTCAAAACTAGTCACCTTTTAAAAATGCTTTGGTCTTCCATTCCTTTATATATTTTTATACATGTTTTATTTTCGGTAATACTGGATAGATGCAAGAATTAAATATAAACACACGCGCTTTGAAAAGAACAAAATTCGATGAAATAACTTTTTCAAAGGAAAAGCCAGTATCAGACCACAAAACTTTGGTTTGATAGGAAACAGTATTTGTTTCATTTTCACAATTTTTAGGGGGTTTTCTTTTCTAGGCATTTGGCATATTTTAGTAAATCATACATTTTGTGGTGTTTCTTCAAAACATTTTACTAATAAATGTTTAAAAGAAACCCCTAAACTTTCCCCCTAAAAAATTTTCCTCTCTAAAATTCCCCCTAGGACTTCAAAAAACCCCAAAATTTAGCGGAAAACCACTGATCTGGGAACACTGCCTTGTGGCCCGCTTTATATAGGTCTCTGAAGGTTTAGTGTGCCCGCCGCACAGTAGAGCCTCTCGAACAAAAGCCGTTGCAAAAATAGGAAAATTCATAATCGCAAAATCGATTTAAACTATACAAATTCGACAGAGAATTTCCCAAGGATTCCGAATCTGTAACCAAAAAAAAATTTCAGATTTTTTTTGTGGAAGATATGAGCATTCAAAGTCGAAATTGTTTTCCGTGTATGCGTCATACAACCAAAAATAGGTAAATTAGTCGACTTTCAGGTAATATTACACAAAAACTACATAACCAATCGTTATAATTTTTTTTTAAATGACAGGTATATTCATTAACTCTTATCCAAATTAAAAAAAGGGTAGTTTTGTGTGGGCTTGTACAGGAAAATCGCTACCTGCCAGGTGTCCATTATTTTCACCTTTTTCTGGCTAAAGTAGTCTATAACTTCTGAAGCTGCCCAGAGCCGGTAACCACACTATAACTACACATTGCGTGTATCTTTCCTGAATCAGAATCCGTTTAGATCGGCTGCGTCCAGCTGCGACTCTGACATTGCGAAGCAAAAAACCGAAGCAACTCAGGGTAAAATATACCAAAATACCAAAAAAAAAGTATGCGCTTACCTACAAATATACCAACTGTTGGGCGCAACCGATTAACAAAAAAAAAAATTTTTTATTTCAGGGTTCAAAATATTTTTATTTGATCAAATAAACAAAAATAAAGCAAAAAAATTAACAAACTTTTGTTTTTAAAAATTCGTTTTCATAGGAAAAAAATTGATTTTTTCACTTTGATACCCTATAAAAAGGCGAATTTGTGGGCGTGGCACATTATACAGTACATTTATCAATTTTACAATAATTACCTGTCGAATGCAATTTTTCAATTATCTTATTTGGTTCAAAAGTTATGATTTTTGCAACGTAAAATGAGAAAAGGCGCTACTGTGCGCCGCCCATATTTTCGGCTGTGTAGATAATTCTTGTTAAAATGCCTTAATACACTGTAGCCCTCTGCTCCAGTGTTTCTGTCGGTTAATTTTCCTTTAGAAAGTCAAGATGGTCAATATGGGCAATGACTCAGTCTTTCAGTCTGTCGTATTGACATATACATATATATAACTATAAAGTTAAAAGTCTTCAATAAAGCCTGGTACTAACATAAGATACAATTTCTGAGAGCAGCAAAACTCGTTAAAAAAAAAAAAACAGAACATAATGAGAAAGAAGAAAACCTTCAATCGAATTGTTTTCTTTCTAGAGTAGAACGATTTTCTTCTCTCGGGGATAAATTCAAGTTAATAAGAGCAGTAAAGGCGATGACCGTGATACAACGAAGGGAAAGCAGTTTTAATTAAATTTTTATTTTCACTTTATAAAGGTTATTTGCAAAGACAGCATGCTATACGTGTAGGTGTTACCCCTTTTTCCACCCTTTCTTTGAATTATTGGGTCGCACTTGTTCTCGGGAAAAGGATATATACAAATTTAGCTTATGTTCTTAAATCAGTATCGCAGCGGAAAAATGTTTATTTTTTTTAAGTGGGACCGCTTTTTCCAACTGTTTGGAATTGTTTGTGGGCGGTCATGCGGTCATACTTTGCTGACAACCGACAATATTTGAAAGACAAGACACGTTCTAGCTACTAGCCATTCATCTATAGTATTTGAGAATCGAAACTAGAGACCCCATTAAAACATCCCTCCCCAACAAGCCGTTCTAAACTATTTGCTTCTCGTTCTCTTTCACTACTTAGAAATATTGTTTTACTATCTGGATACCATGCTTATTTTAGTACCTGCGAAAGCGAAAAGACAGAAAGTTACGCTTCTTTTTCTTTTCGCTCCGTATTTTTTATATATATACGTATTTATTTGATATTATAAAATTAATCTTATGTAAGTACCAGGATTTAGCGTCGATTTTACATACTGTTTGTTGACTAGGGTGCATAGTCATGCCGCAGAATTAAAAACAACAATAACTAATTAAGCCATATAAAAAAGACCGAGCGAAATGGGAAAGAAGAAAAACTTTCTACCGTTCGCTTTCGCGGTGAGCGAAAAAGCTAAAGGGGTTGCCAGATCAAGAAATTTAACAATTGTGATTTCGAAGCGAAATAAATAAATAAAAACAATTGTCTTGAGTAGAACGAATTTTTGTCGTTGCATTAATAAGTACAGCACGGACGAAGCCAGTGATAGGGAATTTAACCCACAAAGGACATTTTAATTCGATTTTTAATATCACTTTATAAAGATTGTTTACAAAACACAGTATCAGTGTGACCCCTTTTCCGCCTTTTCTTTAAACTATTTCGTCACACTGGTTCCCGAGCGAAATATATAGCGATTTCGCTCGGAACTTTTCAAAAGCAAATTTATCTTATGGTAGTACTAGGCTTTAAATGTAAGACTGTACCTGTAACAGTTTAAACATAATACGTATGGGTATACGGTAAAAGAGTTTACTCTACTTCGTTCGAACGGATTGAATATGATAGAAAGGGTACCGAAGTATTCTTTTCTTGTTAATTAATATTGCATTAGATTAATTAAAAATATGGAATATTTAAAAAATGTGATTTTGGTATAATAATTAGTAATCTAAAAAATTCGCTTAGCTTGAAACCAACTAACAGTCACCCACTACATCCGGCTTAGTTGAGGCACTTGATGCCGCAGGACATAGAAAGTGCAAGAGTAAACAGTAAAATTCCAGCGATGCAATCAATTTCACGGTGAACCAAGTCTGCTCCAAGACATAAACAACAGTCAGTCAGCGGCAACTTAATTGTTCTTACCAAGTTTGTTGTTGTCACTTTTAGCACTCTGCGACGTCTGGCTTTTGTGTGTCGCCTTAGCGGATTGAGTAGCTCGAGTTCTCGGAGCTCCTAGAGCCAATGTGATCCCCAGATCACAATGTGCAACAGGGGGAATTTGTCCTGGCAACTGCAACTTAAAGCAGTCGTTGCCAGTCCGTTTCTGTTGCCAGCGTCTTCGATTTTCGGTTCAGTTCACTTGACAAACAATGCGTATACCAAAGACTTAGGCACTGTCCGACTATCAGATACCGGGTACTCAGATTGTCCAGGATAATTTTAATTTTATGTTCAGATGTATAAATAATAATTCGTAGAATTTGTTGTCTTACAAAATCAGCTCGTGCATTTACTTCTTATTTTTAACTGTCTTTAACGGAATTGAATTATAGGGTAAAAGCTTTGTATTTCTTGTAATGTTCAAGCATCGTGTATAATAAACGAATAAAATCGGGAGTATAGAAATTCGTGACAGAAAAGTTTCAGCGTTGGCTTGGGCACCCATAAAAGCATTCGAATTGCATTAAAGTCATGACAATAATGAAGTTTTCATGACATTTATGAGCTGCAAACACACAAAACCCGTCATTATTGAAGACAACGACAATGTTTAATGCGCTTGTCAGGGGTACATTTCTGTTTGTGCGGGTGGAAAGCTTAAAGGGGTTGTGGTTAGTTGGATTGTGACGTAAAGCACTTAAGTCCGCCTTACACTCTCATATCTTGATTAGATACGCCCCAGGCCTGACACACTGAGGTTGCTCCGAATGTCCTCGTATTTGTCTCCCTCTCCAGCTCAGCCTGTGTTTGCCGCTCGTGAAACTCAATTACTGTCCTTCCTTGACTTCTGATGCCTTCGATTTTAGTCCGTTACCCTCTATATTCTACCGAAAGAAGTATTGCAACGGAATTCAGGCTGATTCCCGTCAAGCCTAAACTACTACTTCTATATACTAGTGGTTTAGAAAATGTCTATTAGAAATCTATAACTGATTAGGATCTCTAACTGATTGGCAGCATCAACCTAGCAGCATTCATATCGGCATCGTTTGAGTGCATTCCCATGTCGTAGCTCAGATACAAGGCAACAAATGGTCGCATTTGCATGCCTGAAAGTTATGTCTATCTTTCAACGTCTATCCACACTCCTACACAAAAAAACGCATTCTCCAGCATTTTTCATATTTATTTGTCAATATTGCAATTCATGTTCTGTAACAGTTATCTTACCTACTAGAGACAGACACCTACGTACAGGAAAAACTAAGGTAAGGTAACAGCAAAGCTGCATGGACATTAGGAATAGGCATCGAGGGTGGCTGAGTGGGTAATAAAATTTCTTAATAGTACAATTCAGGGTCTTAGCTTGCTAACGACTACTAAACACAGCTTCTAGGGGTAATTTCAATGCTTCCTTAATTCTAATCATGGGCTTCGCTGACGCTTCCACATATACATATTTGCTTGTTTTATAATTAGCTCTAAAATACATCAATGACTTAAGCTAAAGAATGCCGAAAATGTGGAAATGAAACGCAGGTACAGTCACTTCATTGTTGCACTCACTAACTTCCTCACTCTATCCTTCTCTTTTTAGCTTTCCCCTGGCATACAAATGATATGGATGAGATTTAAGTTTAGTATCCGTTTTGTAAGTAGTTGCTACAAAAGTCGCCCTTTGATTGTGATTAGTTTTTGGTTTGGTGAATCACCCTTTAGTTTGCTTGTTCCTTGGTTCCTCGTCGGTACAGTTGACTCCGTTCGACTCTCTCATTAGTCGGTATAAATTCGTATTTTATTTTGAAGAGACGGATGCGGCCCATGGTGGCTCAGCACTCGTCGTCGGTGATTGTGTAGCCGCCCCGGAACTCGCTCAGTGGCGTGGCATTCGCCGTTGATGGCGTCATGAGAGGCGCTCCCTGGAAGGATATGGCCAGCGGCAGGGCCGAGGGGGCGCACAGGCTCAGGGCGCTTCGTCCTTCCGTCACGGATCGGAATCGCAGCGGGCGGCCAGAACTGCAATGGGATGGCAATAAATAGGTTATTGGCTTTAGCCTTTAAGAGTTTTTTACTACATAAAAAGGATTCGAGAGAAAGTCTACAAACAGGCATGTAAGGTTACGCAAACTATTTTGCTTTCTATCTCATTCCAACTGCTGCTGTGCTGGCAGCCGTCCCCAATTAAATGTGAGGTCTGCCGAGTCAGATGTTCTTGCTAGCGGCGTAGATTCTCCACAAGCGGGAAAACAGCAGCTGAACTTCTGCGAGCCACCTTCACCCAAACTTAATCAAAACGAATAAGGCAGAGGAGATCATTAGAAAATCAAAGTACTTTGATAGAAGAGACTTTCGATATGGAATCCCCAGGAGAGGCGCAAAGATGGCTAGGTTTCTACTGGGTCCCATACCCATCTTTACGCAGTCGTCAATTATGGTAAATCTCTCCAAAGAGAGACCTGAAGTTAACGATAAAGTAAATAGGGATTTATAAGCTATTAAGATCTGTTTGAAAATCAAACTGACGAGGGCTGTATTTTCAAACCATAACCCATCGAATAGGTTGTTTTAAACAGCTCCTTGTACCAGCTTACTGGTACCGATTTCTCTTTTACGGATATTATTATGAAAACGTTTTTACATTTCTAGGGGCATTCTTCAACATTTAATTAAAAATCCCTTGGTGAATTACTTTATTTCATTGCTAACCGATAAATGCTGAGAACCACTTTGTTGTATTGAATTTCTCCTTCCCCTCACTCAGCTCCACCATATTCTCCCTAATTTATTTGGACAGAGCTCGATGTCTAATCGCTGTTCATCCGTTAGCTGCCACACACACACTGCCGCCAGAAGTAGCATTGATTTCAATGCCAAAATACAAATCCCTTAAAATCAATCATACGTCACGTTGCACATCAATTCCCAGCAGAGTGCACTCTCCGGAACAATAAATTGTTCTCCGATTCCAACTGACCCCAAACCTCCTCCCTCCATCTTGGTGTCCGACTCACCGTTCGCAGTTGCACTTCAGCAGGCGGATGAAGGCCGCCCGGAATGTGCGATTGAAGATGGTGTAGATGATGGGATTGATCGTCGAGGACACGTAGCCCAGCCAGAGGCAGGTGTTCACCACGTGCTCCGGCACCTGGCACTCCGGGCATGCGGCGAAGATGATGTTCAGGATGAAGAACGGGGACCAGCAGAGCACGAAGGTGAAGAACACCAGGCCGAGCACTTTGGTGGCCTTCTGCTCGGTGGCCACCGCATTGGCCGACAGACTGTTCCTCTTGCTGCGATTGTTTAGGAAACTGTAATGGGAAAGTGTAGGTTCCCTTGAAATAGATTTATAAATCGCCCATCAAGAATGTATATTGTGACCGTAATTTAAATACCTAGCAAGTCGGCAAATTATTATTATTATATTTTTTAAACGTATTGCTTCTTTTCTTGGCTTTAATTTCAGAAAGCAATTATTAACTTCGAGCATCACTCACCGCAAATTGAGCGTGGGCGTCGCCACGCGGTTTAAAGCAAATTTAAAGGGCCGCATTTTGTGGCGCTGCCGTTCATCAGGTTTCGAGGCCGTAGGCCTCACCTGCTCCAGCTGATGATTGCTGCCAGCTCCCTGACTCTGGTTGAGGCCCAAGCCTGGCCCCTGGATGGTGGCGATGTTCATCATGCCGGAGCCATTGCCCCCAGGAGTTGTGCAGCTTGCTGTCGGAGCAGCTGAGCCATTGCCGCCGCCACCGCCACCGGCACGACCAGTGCCACCTTCTCCTCCAGAACCGGATCCACTTCCACCCCCATTGCCATTTGATGGGTAACCCAATTGTGGCTGAGAGCTGCTAACACGCACAGAGGCCCGCCGGTTCGGATGGCTATGGGAAGAAGGAAAATGGGAGTTGCAAGATAAGAGGGGCAAGAGTGGTGTAAACTTAGAATTAAGCTTGATCAAAAACAAAAAAAAGATTAAATTTTACAAGATTTAATAATACATTTTAATATTGCTAATTATTCAAAGAACAGATCCTTTACCAACACGATACTCGGGTTATTAGAACAATAAGTAATACGAAATGCAGATTTTTTATGGAAGACAAAAGCAAGTGTGCTCCTAAATTATTTTATTCTATCTTATTTTTTTCTGCCTGTATAAGTAAAGTATTCAGATTGTTTTCCATTTTGTTCAGCGAGTGTTTGATATTAGATTTGAGTCCTTTGATTGCGGGGACCCTTCCGACACCGACACCAAACTCAACAGTTGATAAAATTGACTTTTAATGTAATGAAGGCGGGCAGATGAGTTTCGGGCGGAGGGAGCCAAATGTAATGACTTTTAGTTTCTCGGGTCTGAGGCCTGTGAACCGCCTCCCTCAGGATCTGTTTGCATATGTATCCTTATTGAGCTTTGGATCTGGCAATTTAGCTAAACGCTTTGTTTGCCAGATGGGTGGATGCAAATGGTGGAGAAAACAGTGACGTATTAAATGAAAGTTATGTTTAAGGATGAACAAGAAAGGAAGTGAGGCTTTATTTAGGAGGGATTTCCTCTAATGCCTCGAATAGAAAAAGCAAGGGAATTGGTTTGAAAGAACTTTTTGTGTGCGTACACACAATCAACTTTCTGCTAATTAAATTATTTTTTGAATGAAAAACCCGAAACTTGAATAAATAAATATAAAAAATAAGATAACGTATTAATTAAGGCATTTTATTTTAATAAATTAGCCAACAAGAATTGCCATTAAAATAGCAGAATTGGTATTTTAGCAGTGCGTTGATTCTTCACAATCCAAATTGTGCAGGGCAAGAAATAAAAAGAAAATCAGAACACAAATGAGATTTAAGCAAATGCAGAACAATTAATGTAATCAAGTGAAAATAAAGAAGTCATGGCACCAGATTAAGTGATCCCAACGCTGACAGCTGACCCCGAAAAAGTTGGCGACAAAATGCAGCTTGCTACTTTTTTGGAGGCTGACTAAGGAATTGCATTACTCAGCCCCGCAGTCCTTGCATTTATATGAAGAGGCGGGGTACGGACTTTGTAACTGTTGCTGCCTCAGCGAATAAAGCATAAAGTTTTTCAATTTCTGACTGGTGCCGGCAGAGAGGCAGAAACATTTAAATAAGCAGAGCCCAAGTGGCGTCAAATGTCCAACTAATAATTTGCAAAGCGAAAAGTTTTCCAACCCCTGCTCTGAGTCTTTTATTTTTTGTAGTAAGGGTGGAAAAGTTGTCGCTTGTACCGGGTGGAGCCGCGCGATTCAACCTGGACTCTGGGCTCATTAGGAATTCATATATTTATGCAGAAACTTGCTCGTCACACGCCGAAATTTTCAAAGAAAGGCGAAGCGCAAAACGTGACATTCATCAGCTTTTGCTTTTTGCCCAAGTCGAGGACTTACTTCGCTTTTGACTCTGGTTATGCTAAAATTCTGCTGACAACCAGCAGGCAAAGTCATTTGCAAATTTCTGTGGCATTTTCGGCTGCACTTTGCTTTCATTGCGGATGCTTTTTGGGCTCCTTTTTTCGGGAGTGCTGGCAACAATGTTGAACGCCACATTTGTTCCATTCTTGAGGCTTCCCTTTTTGCATTTTATGCGCTATTTATTGTGCCCTGACAACAACAATGTGGCAGCAGCTGAAGTGGTGCGACAAACGGTTTCGTGTTTGCATCTTTTTCCGTGTTCCGCTGCACCACATGACGTATGAGTGATTTATGTGCGAGCGACCAGACGAGGCAAGGCGCGCCGAATTATGTACGTTGTATACGCCATGTTGTCCGACATTTGTGGATGTGTATTTAATTGCTTCAAGATATATAATTGATTGTTCGGGGCCTTGGAAAGGGATTGTGTTTACTGGGGCCTACATGAAGTGTGCGGTGTTTAAGTGCAGATTGAATACTTTTAAGTCAGCACTGAAAACCATCACCTGCATTTGTTACAAGTAAAGAATATGCTTTTCAATATTCAATTGGATAAATTACCCAAGTCTTTCGTTTGATTTATCCCCTAATATTATTTTCGCCTCTTATAGAGCTATGTTAAAGGACACAAAAAGTCCGTAAATCAAATACAAACAAAACAATCTATGGAGCCGGTATACAAGTCCAAGCCAACGGCAACGGGAAACACGCTTCGCACTAACACTTGAAATTATGTAAATTTCCCAAAACGAAAGTAGTCGCAAAAGTTGCTCATAATGGCGCCGAAAGCTTTCCCCCAAAACTTCGCCCGGCGGAAGGGAGAGTCTTGTAAAACAAATGTAATAAATTTAAAAGCATTGTATGCACAGGAGATAATCAACATGTTATTTGCTTTTATTACTTTTCGTTGTTTTGGGGTTTCTTCTGGTCTGCTGCATTGATTGGGGAATTTGCTTTGCGAGCCCTGACACGATTGCGACTTGTCACTGCTTGTGGCCCTGCGGTTGAGCCCACAATAGTAGCTTTCAATTTCATGGATGATTTCGATTTGTGGTCGTCGGAATGACATTCAAATTTAAAAAGGAGTGCAATCATTTTGTTCCAAGTATATCTAATTAGAAACTTGGAATTCTGGCACACTGACAGAAAATAATTGGTTACAATTAAAATTAAAAAATTTGTTAATGAAAATTATGTAATAATAAAGTATTGCGTTTAGCTTGTCAATTTCCAATGCTCTATCCCCGAAACTTTACTCTGATCGACTTCATATATAAAAGTTAGTCTAAGGTGAGAGAGATATTAACAACAACATTCTAACAGAAGGATATTCATTTTAAATTAAATAAAATAATAACCATTTGAAATAAATCAACAGACAATAAAACAAAAACTGTCCACCATAAGGAAGAGCTTAAACATGAAAATTAACTTTGTAAATAATATTATTATATTATAATTATTGTAAATAAAATTATTATATTATTGTTATTGTAAATAATATTATTTTATTTACAAATACAAATACAATTAAAGCTTTGTTTTCACTGCACTCTCGCTTTTATTTTGGGAATACTCCGATCATAATTGCATTGTGACGCCGCAAAGGAATTAATTAAGTTTTCAAGTGTTACCCACTTACCTGTCCATTAGGTTGGGGTTGCCGCCGTGCTTCCGCCAGAAGCTGCTGGACTGCGCCTTCCCAGTGGAGTGGCTACTGGAGGCTGGCGAAGAGGAGTGACGCAGGATGCCTCCGCCGGCGAACCGGAAGCTGCTGCGAGCAGTCGCTGAGCCCCTGGTACCACCTCCCCCGGCTCCACTGCCATTGGCCACGTGGCGGAAGCTGACAGTGCCGACGCTCCTGTTGCTCGCTGTTCGCTGTTGCATTAAAGGACGTTCGGCCGCCTCCATGCCAACACCAGGTCCTCCTCCACCCGCTCCATCTAGTGTGCTTCCGGAGTTGTTGAAATTGCGATTACTGTCGCTCATTGGCAGAAACTTTGAATTGCCGCTGGTGAAGCTGCTGTGCATCTGCAACTGTTGCTGGCTATGTTGCGGCCGTATAGTGAAGCGGCCACCTAGCCTGCAATGGAAGAGCAAAAAATGGGTACAGTAAGAAAAAAAATGTAAACTCACACATGGAAAATGTTTACATTACTCGACAATGGCAAATACCAATAAGAAACAAATTGTTCCTAGTTACCAGAGATACGTAGGAACATCGAATACTAAATTAAGCAATTAAAACATATATAAGTGTGACAGTATACTTTTAGCAAATTCTGTATTGTTTAAGTGCAACTCAACTTTGAGATATAGAAGCTTTGTTACATTTCTCACTAAAACAGGAGGTTCGTTACACACATTTCATGGAATAAATCCGATTTTATGCCGGACCAGTTTCTAGTGTATCGTAGTGTTAACTGAAAAGAGATGACCGTGAGAACTGGTGGTTGATTGAGTTAGGGCTAATTTGCGCGCTTGGCCGCGTTCCTATTGGCCTCTGTCAGCCAATCAGTGGCGAAAATGGCCGTGCTTCTAGGAAAAAAAGATTAACCCGGAAGTCTGCAGCGGAAATTTACTGGAATCCTCTGGAATAGTTTGCAGCCAGATGAAAAGTGAAAGAAGACCGTGACATGGAATAATTTAACAGTATTGATTAGTTGAATAGAAGAGAGTCCCCCTGACCTGATGTGGATCTTTAATTAACATGAGACTTTATTGCATTACGCTATTCCATTGGTGCACTTTTTCTGATGTTAATTGCGTTTCAATGTCAAGGAAGCTGGTCCTACACACTGCGGGGGATTCCGTATTCGCTTTCTCTTCTGTTTATAGCAAGCCCTCCCTAAGTGTTGGCGACAGTAACCTCATTTCGAACTCATTTTATACTAATTTGTTGTACAATATGCTCTTATGTACTTCTTTCAGTGGACTCACCTGCGGAACAGCTCGCTCTCCGGATGCTCGGCGGCAAACCGTGCCTTCTTTCGGAGCAGTGGAATGGTCAGGGCGTAGGTGGTGACCATCATCAACATGGGGATATAGAAGGCCACAAGGGAACCAAACACGAAGAAGGCTCGGTTGTTAATGACACAGACGTTGGGCTCGGGCATAATGTTCTTTTCGTTGACCAGGCCTGAATGTCCCAGAGTCCAGTAAATAACCTCAGTAACTTTCCATCGACTTACTTACCCAGAACGGTAATCGAGCTGGAAACCATCATGGCCATCACCCAGACAATGGCTATCTTAATGCCGGCCAACCGCTTGGTGGATCGATGTCGAGAGCCCAGAGGATTCCGTATCCCTAGGTAGCGGCCCAGGCTGATGAAGCACATGTGGAGGATGCTTGACGAACAGGCCAATACGTCGCAGGTCACGTATATGTTGCACCATGTAAATCCAAGGGGCCAATATCCTGCAAAGCGAAATGGAACGGTTCAGAGGAAGCTTAATAAAAATCTGCGCCATGTAAAGCTGAGTTTCACACTTGCGGGGAAATCTAATAGAAGCCCTGCCGGCGTTCTATCATCGCCGGTTGAGGAGGCTTCCCACTTGTTAATTGATATTTCAATGCGGCAGGTGACTTGAAAACTCATTAAAGAACCCCGGAGGTCAAAGGGATATGGGGCAATTGGAATGGTTTTTTGCGATGTGAGCGGTGTCGTGCCAGTTGCAGTTGCCTGCAATGTGTGAATATGAAGTCGACATTGAAAAAGAGGGACTGGGTGATAGCTTAAAGAGATTTGTAAACGAAGCAAAGTGAATAATAAAACTCCAATTCTGGCTTCTTTAAGTTAAATTGAAAGCTTGTAGCTTAACAAAGATATTGGGATGAAATAGGTTAAATGGTTTACTTAGACAGGCGGGGAGTAGAAACCCATCCAGATAGTCTTTATACGGTGACGCTTTTCCAATCTGATGTGTCACATTAACTCGCATTCAATCCGTCTGTGGGTCCTTTACTTAACACCCGACTGACTCATTCACCTTGACATCAATAGGCGCCTGGCCATCCAGCCGGCACAAGCCTCGATGGGAAGAGACCCGGCAAAAACTCAATTGCTGCCCAGGAGGGAGTCGAATTCAGTATTAATTAGTACAAATTGCGCTTAAATGCGTCGGGTGTTGCTGGATGTTGGGCTATTTGCCCAGAGACAGACACATGAGGGTCCTTTCCTCAAACAAAAGCAGACAAGCAGGACACGAGTGGGCGGCTAAGGGGTGACCATCATCGTATTTAGTTTTATGTGCTTGTCACTGACACACACAGGCGGGGGATGTGTGTGGGGGCCTGTCAATGTGATTATTACGCATACGCCATGGGGTGCGTCGAGGTGATGAGGGAACACGAGTGGCAGACGCAGAAACAAATACAGATGCGGTCAAAATAATAACCAAACATATACAAAAACAGACAGTTTAGCAGAGCAAAATAAATAATGGTTAGACGCCAGATTTTTAAGGCCTCCTAAACTTAAATTCCTTTACCACCATGTATTAATTTAGCTTTCCATTACTCTTTGCATGTCGTTTCTTCTGCATTTAAAAGAGCTATTTATATTATTTAATTATCCCAAAGGATGGTAAGTGGAGTTTACTAAAGGTTCTAGGTTCTAGTTAATTCTATCTGTTGTGTTTTGTTGCTAGAAGTGGTCAATATACAAGTTATTCCTTAAAAATAAAAAAAGACATTTTATTCAACGAATGCTTTGAAAATTTATTTGTATCAAACTATTTGTCTCGTGCAGAAAATAGAAATATCATAAAACTATTATACACCTAACCGAAATTGTACCCAATAGAAATGAAAATAAAGCCTGAAATTCGAAGCCAGACGAAGGCATGTTTCAACATATTTATAGTATACTTTTGGTTAAGTCTGTGGTAAATATGGTTTTAGGTTTTCCCGACCACTCTGCAAATCCATACAACACTTTTAATGGCTTTGGCCTGCGAAAACAAAGCTAATGTGGCTACAAAAGTCTGAAGCTTGGCTTCAAAGTTTAGATGCCCCGAGTGCGGGCAAAAATAACTGCCTGGTCCGAACAATAACTGATGTTTATATAAACTTGATGTTAAAATAAACTAAAGGCCTCCGCCTGGCCCCATTTTGGGCTTAATTGTTGGCAAAGGCTCAGGCAGATGTTTTTGTTATTGTTTGCTGCAGAGGCTAAAACCACACTTAGGGCTTTTAGTTACATTTAGTTTAGTGTTGTCGTCGACTTCTCGGCCCAAGAAACGAAAGAAAAAAATAAAAAAGTGGAATAACAGACCTTGCCCTTAGTCCTGCGACTGCGAATGGGCCTTAACAGTGACGCAATGAGTAAACATAAAAAAACAGTTGCATAAAATGCGGCGCGGCCAAAGTGCAGCCGAAAAATAAACAATAGAGTTGGCGAAAAAAACTTAGCAGCGGAAAATGCGAAAAACCAAGGGACTTGGAAGAACTTTAAAGAGGCGCACTTTCGCTTACTCGCGGCTTCTATGATTTTGTTTTAGTAACCAGGAAGCTGAATGCATTTCCAGATCCCAAATTTACATATATGTACTTTATTGTTAAACTAATTTTGGGTAGCGTGAAAAGTATTGCGTTTGTAAATAATATTTATCACTCAAATTTAAGAAATCTTCAAGTGCTTTAATTTGATATTTTAACTACAGAATCACGAAATGCAGTCTCTTATTAGATTAATTCATTAAGAAGCTTAGAGTTCTATAAAAATTAAACTATTTTTTTGTTACCTAGCTCTTTCCGTTTCGTGAGTGAGACCTGTTGGAGCGATCTGAAGCCAACCGAGCGACTCGCGTTATTCGCTCCCCTAACTAATGGCCCAAAAGTAGACTTTACATTAATAAAATGTCAGCGCGCTGTGTGCAAACTAATGTGCTCTAAAGCAAAATGAGTTTCCCCAATGTTGCTAATGTGCCTGGACTGGCACTCAATCCATTTAGATGCGATGAGTACGGTTTTGGGATGGCTTTCTGCGGGGGACCTGGCACGGCGATGAGTGCACGCTTAATTTATGCGAACGTTTGATCTGTTTATGCTACGTTGGCTTTCCCTCGGCCTGGATAAAAATGTCGGAGAGGGTCGGGATTTTGTTTTGAGGTTTTATCAGTGCCATATGCAAATGAGTTTCAATGTGTTTACCGAACATTTTACATATTTAAAGGGCAATGAGTCGGGGCTCTGATATTTTGTTTGTTCGTCTTAAAGATTCCAGGAAATCCAAGATCAAAATTGGCCGACATTAAGTGATTTCCACATTCAACCACAACAACATATACACACACTTCTATTTCGCCACTCAAGTTTACACAGCTGCACTGTAAAAATAAAAATAAAACCGCAAGGGAGAACGCGTAAAAGGAAGAAATAAATTCCTAATTCAAACATCAACAAGGGAAGTCACGCGTTTGTCATTTTAGTTTGCTGCTCCTGCTGCTTTTGCATTTGTCACACTGAAGAAAACAGAAGAATACTTTTTTAGGATTTATATTTACAAAGTAAAAGAGAAAAAGAACACCTTTCAGGTCCCTTAAAGATTGATTTGTAATTTATTTCCCCCTTCATTACTGTTTCGAAAGCAAAGGGTTATTGTGATCATATTTAGAATAAGTAGAATAAAATGTAAAGCTTGAACAAAGTTATTGATAGCTAAGGACTCGCTGTGCAAGTGTAAGTGAGCCGAAGCGGATGCAGCCAACAAGGCCAACAATTCATGACAATGGCGGAGGAGGAAGAGGGGCGTGGCAGCGACTTGAGATGAACGGCGAGTGCAGAGGAAATGGCGTCGAAATAATTCATGTGCAAATGCATTAGTCGCTGACTTGCATTGCCACTTGATTGCCGAAGCACACTCGAACGAGAGCAGAGTGGAAGATGAAAACTAAATGTTATATTAGGAGAAGTTCCACGGTAATTCCGGACATTTTAAAACGGAATATGATACTGACACCCTTGCAGCGTAAAAGTAAACACAGGTTTGAACATTAAATTGAAATCAGAATGCGCACTATTTAATTAATTAATTGTGATTACTCACCCAAGAAAGCTGGTATGGCCCCCATGGGCATCACGAACAGACTGACCAGCAGGTCGGCTATGGCCAGCGAGAAGAGGAAGTAGTTGGTGACATTCTGCAGCTTTCGATCCAGCGCCACCGCCAGGCAGACCAGGATGTTGCCCAGGCCGCCGGCAAAGATGAAGAAGACCACAAACAGGAAGAGCCAATCGTAGCCGTGGGGACTGTAGTCCAAGAAGCTCCTTGTTACCCCCATATCGCTCGATGTGACTGCGTCGGGGGGCACTGCTGTGCTGGTCAGCGCCGTGTAGTTGGACAGAATCATGTCCAGGCTGGTGCTGGTGGCATTTCCCAAGGTGAAGGTGTCGTTGCCGGGATCCATTAGCTCGGTGAGGTTGAGGAAGGACCAGAGGCCGTCTTGCACGTTGCCCAGCTCGATTTGATAGGCCTCAAGCTGGCTGCTGTTCGAGGCGGAGTCCCCAGGCTCAGCCTGGGATGGGAGGAGTGGCTGCCACTGGCAGAGGAAGGGTTCCTCCTCTCCACCCTCTCCCAGCTCACAGTGCAGCTCAATTTCCTCTCCTGCTCCGCTGCCACAGCTCGAACTATCACTAAGTGTATCACTCGCATTATCACTGAGGGCCTCGTTGATTGCCAGTCGGAATTGCGCATACGCCTCGTGTGGCGCTCGCAACAGTCGCGCCTTCAGCCTCAACGAGCAGGTTTCAGACAAAGGACTCTCCCCATCGCATCTATAGGATGCCGTCTGCCCCGCCTCATCGAGTGCTTGCCGAGCACACTGGAATGTGTTGTTGCCGCCGCTGATGATGATGCTGTTGCTGCTGGCGGGCAGGATGTCGCTGACGGGCAGGATGCCGCTGCTGCTGCTGGAGGTGTTGCCGTTGCTGCTGCTGCCTTCGCAGCTAATAAGCGGCTGCCAGACCTCAGGCCGAGCCGCCTCTTCCAGGCGGCAATTGAAGTGTCGCTTTGTGAATGCTGCTGCCGTGTCAG
This sequence comes from Drosophila jambulina, assembly GCA_018152175.1. NCBI lineage: Eukaryota > Metazoa > Arthropoda > Insecta > Diptera > Drosophilidae > Drosophila > Drosophila jambulina. Next base: position 2,450,564 of record JAECXH010000012.1, on the reverse strand, counting down.
TTGCAGTTGCTGCTGCTGCTGCTGTCGTTGGTCCAGGACCAGAGTAGCTTTGCATCTCCATTTCATTCTAAAGCTGTGCGACTTTCTCCACGTCAACAGCAACTCCCTGAAGTGGCTGTTGTTGAGTACCGAATAATTGCCTAAAAGAGTATAATGTTAGCATCAGTTGGTGGTATGCCAGTCATTAATTCGAGTTCTCCACTGGGAGTGTTTGCCCAACAACCACAATAGAGGACTCGTCTTTCATGTGGAAAGCCCCATCAGCGATTAGGGTACATATTCTAATTAGAGAAAGGAGAAAAAATACATCGGAGGCGTGTCAGTGTGCGCCTGTCAATAGATGACAGCTGAAGAGTTGAGCTCGATGGGATGCATCATATGATGGAGATGCTGATGACGATGGCAGTGTCAACAGCGTCGACGGGCGACTCGATTTGAATCCGCTTGAAATGGCACCGCGAACAAAGAGTCCCGTGCCCTGGTCCCTCCCCCTAGCCCCTCCCACACGCCCTCCAACTCCCCACCCAAACAGCCTTGAATGGGGCTTTTGTGCTTGTGTCAGTGCCAAATTCAGCCGTCACCCACGCGCTCCTAAAACGCGGTTGCCTCTATTCCAAATTTTTTCTGTGCTATATTTTGTTTTCGTAGGCGGCTTGCACAAATTTGTTGTCGCCGCTGATAATGAGTTCCCACACTCACCCGCACTGCCAAAAAGTTAATTAAAAATGCTGCGGACCCACAAAGATTTATGCAAGCACTGCGCCGGCAGTTGCATTCGGTTAACTTCTGGGGGTGGCAGAAAACGCAATTTAAATTATGGCCGAAAACTTTGACGGAATATGGCAAGCGAATTTTGTTGTCACTCTACGAGCAGGGTCAAATGTTGGCAAGTAACTAGTTTGGACCTAATTTCTGGCTGTGATGTCAAGGAGAATATAAGAACTGAACGCAGGACGTGCTAAAGATAATTGCCACATTCGATTGAAATAAAATGTAAGCAAACAAGAATGATTCCTAATATTGCTATTTTCTCCTCCGTATGCTAGTATTTTTTTTGAAGTGGGCATCTCTAAACATTACAACCAATATTCCCCTACAGAACAAATGTGACAAGAGTGCAGCAATATTGTACAATCACGAGATTGTATATGCATGTGTTTTCTAAAACTATTTTTTTGCATCCACAAAGTGAAAAGGAACCGCCCTGGGATCCGAATTTTGGCTGGGACCCACCAAAAAGTGCACAAACTTGCCGGCAAGTGATTTGGCCAATCAACCGCAACAGTGTCGGGGATGGGCTGGTTTGAGAGGGAGTGGCGCTATAGCCACAGGATGGCAAACACATATGCATCCGCCCTTGCCATCATATACATTTTTTCTGGCTTGCGTGGGAAAATGAACATTTTTTCCTTCGGTTAACAGTAAAAATGAAAATAAATGGGACGCGGTCGCTTTGTTTGGAGACCTTGCGAATGTTCGGGTAATGTGATTTCATTGTTGGATAATAATAATCCATGGAATATACTTTACTAGCGATTTAAAGTTAGATGGAAATGCATATATCGCTTAATAATTTCTTTAAATACCTTCAGAGGTAGAAAATGTTTAAGTTTTCTAATGGTAAATTCGAATATGTTATAAATAAAATAGTTATTCAACTTAAATTTTACCTATTAAAGACGTTAAATCGTTTCTCTAAGATATAGAAGTTCGGTTTACCAGGTTTTCGACATACAGGACTTTATATCTTATTTGCACTAAATATTCAGCAATTTATCTTCATAACGAAAATGTACAAGTTGTTGTTTTTCTATAGAGTCATGACATTCAATTTGACGCATACTAAAGGGTTATTTTTCGGTAGAATTGGTCGCCTGGCTAGCGCCAGCCCCTTAAAGTTCCCGAAAGTAGGCCAACCACGCAGATGAATTTGGTAAACAAGGCTGGGGCTCCCTTATGCATATGAAATGCGCTTTGTCAGTGCACTTTGCCGACTTAATTTGAGTGGCGACGGGGCTCCAGCCCCGCATCCTCATCCACCTTCACATGCACGGGACACCCACATATGTTCACATCCTAGTGCGACACGGCTTTAATGATGTCGCTGCAATTTAAAGTCGAGGGGCCAGGCTCTTTACTGACTGACGACTCGTTGCAACGCCTTTGTTTCGGTGAGCGTGTGGCAGAGAGATACATTTATGCAGCTGAGAGCAGGACGAGTGCCATAATTATAGCTGCCTGGCTGATGTCGGCTAAAAATAATGATGTCGTCCTCCGCTTCTCAAGAAATCAAATTCAACGCAGAATAGCAGCGTGTTAAGCTCTTCAGGGCCATTATTCTTTCTAAAGGAATACAACTAACACCGAAAGCCCATCATCCAATAAAAAACTAAAAAGGATACTTCAAATATTCAAATACAATTTATTTACCGTTATCTAAAAATATTTCAATAAACAAAACGATCTTTGGACAAGCATAATGAATTCAAATTCTTGTTCAAAAATATATAATGAATATATCTATAAAATCAGGGCTTTAATATTTGCGTATTTCACTTCTGTTGCGTAGTTACACATGAATTATTGTTTTTAACCTGATATTCTTCCGAATGTTATGTAGATGGTATTCGATTTAGACTTACAGATTTTTCTCATTAATTTATCTAAGCTGTAGCAAAGGCACGTGGGCGGAACGGAGCGATGAAAAAGTGTGTGGAAAAACTTGTTTTCCTGCCAACATTTCTGTCCATGGCTGCAGCAAACAATGCAAAAAGTGCAACAACAAGCACCAGAAAAATAGCAAAAACAGGAAAGATAATATTTGCTTGAAATTCAATATTTGTTTTATGGTTTTTATTGTGCTTTATTGCTGTTCCCCGGCCGAGTGATGCGCAAAGTATCGGCTCAAGTGAAATAAAACTTTTCCAACTGATCTGTGACCAGCGGCTGGCTCGGATCCCATCCTATTTATCTCTCCGAATGTGCTACCAACTGTGTTGACATTGTGTTTTATTGTCACTTTATCCATAGTTGGTGTTGTTGCTGCAGCCACCGCTCGTGTGTGGCTTAATTTGCGGTTAATTATGCAATTAATTATTAACGGGGCGTTGCATTTTGCATTTTTCCACACCTTCAGAACTTTTCTCGGTTTCAATTTCGCTTTATTTATAGACAACATTTGATGACTACACGTAATGGCATACTACCCCTCCTTGGCCGGTAGTATTCAGGCAGCCGTATCGTATGGAATTACAAAAAATTAATTACGGCCCAGACATTTTGCTGTCGTAACAGAAAGCCGGAGCCCTTTAAAAATATGATCCATGAACAACAACACTTCAATTGGACGGTGTTCTGCGTTTAGTGATTTGTCAAAAGTGTCGCCGGTTCCCCATCCCTCATCATCAATTACGCCATGTCCGACCACCAAGTGGCCAACAAGAATTTGGGCGGGAAACTTCATTAAGCGGCGCCTCCTTGGACATCCGCAAGACGCACTTTTCCAGCATAACGAAAGCGATGAGTACACGAAAAACTTCGGGATCTACATTTACAAACAACAATTATTTAATTTCGCGCATAAATTCTTCATTATCGCTACTTATTTGTTGTATTAATCATGAGAATGCTTAATTATTGAAAAATTGTCTATTGAAGTTTTTTTTTTTTTTAATATAATAATCATTATCCATAAAGAAACCCGAATATAAATATAATTTATATAAGGAAGTACATTATTGCAACTTTTTCTCTGTGTAAAGAGCGACGGAAAGGAATGAAGGAGGGAATGGGCACGTTTCAGAGGGAAGGATTTTGGTAGCTGGAACTCCCCTATTTTCACTGGAAGTCTCGCCTGGCATGCAGTTAATGAAGAGAAATGGCCAAAAGTGTTTTATAAATGTTTGCCCTTCCAATTGCTTTGCCTTTCCTCATGGGTTATGTTAACAAAGTCATAAGGCATGAACATCTCGGAGCTTTATCGATAATGATTCCTTCTTTTTAGAAACAAGAAAGTTGAAATTTAGTTTTTAATACATTTTCTTATACGTTAAACCTTAAAGTTAAGCAGAACAGAAGTATGGTTTGACTTTCCTTTAAAAAAAATGATCGAGTTTTATCGATTGTTCAGGACAGACCGGTTGAAATAATCAAATAATTCAATTGGTCAAAATCTGCCTTTATCAAAAAACATAGAGAAAATAGGCATTGTTGTTATGTTTTCTATTATATCCGATAAAATGCCTTGTTTCCTACTATGTCTGGCGATATTTAAGTTGCTGAATAGTCAAATTATGTGTGGGATTTTTAACAGTCATTGATAATTGATACAATGATAAATGATATAGTACAGATTGAGCGATTATTTAAACCTTTATTTTCTCCCAAGTTAATTTTTTATTAAAAAAGTCTGTGGCGGTAAGTAAGTGTATTTCGAGTGCCGCCCCACCAATTGCTATGCATTTTTAATGTTGTTTTATTTTCATTGCTCGAACACATAGCTTCCTGTGGCTGCTTTTGCTGTCTGGCTTTTTGCGGTTGTTTGCGGAAGTGAGCATCAATAAATTTTCGTTTTTTACGTTTTCGTGTTGGTATTTCAGTATTTCGGGCATTTTTTTGGTTACTGGTCGCCTCTCACGCATTTTTCTAATAACTTGCACGCTTTAATAGCGATGCCAGTGCTAAGATATGAAGCAATGAAACCAACGGCATTAACTTCTGTGCCCCCGCCCCCATAAATATACGGGGAGATATATGCCTTACCATTAATCTGACTGGCCCCCGAATGTAAATGAACCCAAGGAGTGCACTAAAGTCGCAGAGAAAACCCCCTTATCGTTGGTTTCTAGTCACCGTTCAGCCAAATATGCCAGGCACGTTGCGAACCGAAACAAATGAACTCGAAACCGAAAGCGAGACAAATAAGCCCGAGTCGGAAAATAGATAAAATGTGCAGCGTGCATTGAACTGTGTGGCTGCCACCAGCGTCGATGGCTTTTCATTAATATTTGTCATTGCATTTTCATTCACTTGACTGGCGATTATGGGATTATGAAAACAAAGCCATGAGTATTTTAAAAATTAAAATTAAATAATAACTTTACAGGTATTTTCTCTTTGACTTAGTTGGCATAAGTTGAATAGAAATAATTAAACCAGCTATGTACTATAAATATTTATTTTCTTTTTTCTCAAATAATTCGGATTAAAATTCATTTATTTGCAGTTGCACAGAAATAAATAGAATTCCAAAACGTAAACTAATTTTTCTAAAAAGATTAATCTTCTTGACAAAACATTTGCCTTCCAACACACACGAGTAAAATAGCTGCAGTCAAAAGCTAAAGCTAACCAAAGCATTGTCGGTGCAATTAAGAGGAATATGGACATGGCTAATTAGCTTTGTCCAATTATACTAATATTCATGAAAAAACGGTTCAGGAGGCAGAGGAAAATATTGACAACCGGAGGCAAAAGTTGCTAGGAACGTGTTGGACAACACACATTTGTGCTGCCAACTCAAGAAGACCAATATGCACAGAGACTTAATTGTCTAAAACCTCTCATGATTTTTACCTTACTTTGCTGAGATTGTCAGAGAATCTCTGAAAAGGTCTCATTTTTGTTCTTAATTAAAATGTAAATCCAAAATTGTATCTAACATTGTAGTTGTTTGAGTGGCTCTCTGAGATGTGTTGTTTCACACAGATGGAAACAAAGACATGGCTACATTGACTCGCCTAGTAATGCAGTTCAAGAATACACATACTTAATGGAGACAGAGGAGCCTTCTTCAGCCTCTTACAAACTAAACTAGAAACCGTTGATCTTACTTCCAGTCACACGTCAATAAAATATATATAAACAGTATGTGTGTACTGTGCGTTATGCTGCTGCACATATAAAACCAGTACCATACAGCTTCATTTATATATTGAAACAAAATATATACCCTCAGCCTTCTTACTATGTGTATTTTTTTTTCATTTGCACAACATGAAAATTGCATTTAAAATACGAATGTCTGGCGACGCTGACAGCTCTCAACGAGCCGCCTAGTCTACTCAATAGTTCAATCAAAAACGCATCAGATATCGCAACGATTCTGTCATTGGGCGCTAATAGCTGACTGCACTTGACCTCGCAGCCACTTACTTCGGTGAAGGGAGGATCCAAAAAGGGGGTTTTTGCTGTCGAGAGGAGAAACATATACGGGATGGCTTTACTCTGTAGTTATTCCGCTTGGCTCAAATTTAATTTGCATAAATAATTGCGAAAACTCTCTGTTTGCCTTAGGTGCGAGACTAATTCAATGTTTAAAATCCAATTTCCCTCCTGAATATGATGGCGGCAACAACTTCTGGCACTTGGCAGGTTTCCCTCTAACCGGTACCGGTTTGGGAGAACATTTGTTGTGCAGATTTATGGCGGAAAATGTGCGACCATTTCACAACGTGGGCCAAAAGGAATGTATGTGGAAATCTCGAAAATAAGACTGTGGAACTTAAGCCGCCCGCAAGAAGTTGGAAGATGATTTAGGGCCTCCCATTGCATGCAGAATATTTTCTTTTGGAAGTCGAGAGAAGAAATACCCTATAACAGCCGTGGGCCTGAGATATAGCAGAAAAAGCCACAGCACAACCACCTAAAAATAAAATAACTGCCACAGTCCTAAGACAGACATAGTGTGCGGGCTAACGCTACTCATGTGCGTCTCAAAACGCATGTCAGTCGTTGTTGAAAACTCTGGTCAAGAAATTAAGGCATTTTTGCCGTCTATCTTTCGTCAAATGTGTATTCAGTATAAATAATTATGAATGAGTATCTATATATCTTAATTATAGTCAGTGTGAGATTACTCTTGTAAGCTTATAATACAAAACAAATGCTAACGTGTTCGCAGATGACGCCTTATCCGAGACAGTTTGTTTCTATATTCAATGCCCTAAGATTCAAGGAGTGTAAGGCCCACCGTGCTGTGGTGCCCTTAGCCACGTCATTTGCTGGGATGGCGAGAGTAAGTTGCACTAATGCACATTGAGCTAGACATTGTGGCGCAAAGTAGTTCAAGGCACTCGTTGAGCCCAGGACCGTGTGAGTCCCGTGTTGGTTTTTCCTTCACTCAAAACACCGCCCACTCTGGCCACTCACTTAGCAAAGTTTTTCTCCTGCAATGCGTTTATAATGAATCGCAGGACAGGTATGAAAGGCTGAGGGCGACACATCGCGCATACGCCGCGTAGTCACTGAAATAGTTATCCGCAAAAACACGGAAAATGGGGACGCGGAGAAATACGTACACGTGAGCGGGTGAAGGAGCAGTCGGCGCGTGTTTGTTTTTTATTTATGCATGTTTCACTTTCTGGCTTTCATGCTTTTCACGTTGTCATTCATTTGTTTGACGACTCTTGTTTGCTGGCAATCAGCCAAGGCTAATAAAAGAAAAGGCCGAATAAAACATTTAGGCTGCATGCAACTAATTTTGTTGAATTGAGCGTCGAGTAAGTACATATACAACCACATATATTATTTAAAGTGACGCCCAGATGATTTTATTGAAACCTCTGGCGACCACGACAGCAGCAATCGTTGGGCGAGTGGAATTCTATGTGCAATTTGACTGAAGATGAAAGCCGTCTGACAGTAAAACTAGTGATCTTTAGTTTACTTCTCTGGGTTACACGAACGCTTTAAATTCATCCGATTCAGTTTTCATCACTTCGTCGATCTGCCTGCCGAACACAAAGCGGTTATATTGCTTGGCCAAATCGGAGCACTGCAGGGTTTCGTTGGGATACCTTTGGTAGCAGTTGATGACCTCAACCTCGAGACTCTTGATGTCGCTTGAGCACTCCTTTGACCACTTCTTCGGATGGCCGAACAGCTCCCGAACGCGATTCACGGACTGATTGAACTGAGATTCCTCGGCTTCCGACGAGCGCTTCTTCCAGGACTTGGCCACGTTAACAGGCTGCACTTCCGTTGCCCTGTGTTGCGGTGTGCTGGCCATGTCGTGGAGAGCTCCTGTCCCGCCCCTCTGCTTACACGTCTCACAGAGGTTTGCCCCTAGCTTCGTGTTCTTGGCAGTGGCTTGATTGATCCGCTCTGCCACGTCGCGGGTGATCTGGATGGGATTGGCCATCTGCACCGTCTGCGGCTTGCTGTTGCTGGCACCCATGGCGGAACATTTGCGGGGAACGCTGGAAACTTTATTCTTTTTGGTTTTTTTCAGTGCCTCGATTGGGAGTTTATGATAATTTATAATGACATTTGCCCCAAATACGAAGGGTTTTCAGGTCTCAAAGAAAACGTGTTAATCTAATTTCAGGTTTCTGAGAATTGCATTAATATAACAACAAGCTACTATCGGGCGAACTTATGATACCTGGAACTTTAAGGTAAGTGCGGTAAATTTGAAGAATTAAATATTAAGCCTTTGGGTACCAGGTGTCAAACTACCTAAACGTCATTGTAGTAGTTATCAGATTATTGTCACACCATTCTAGTAGGTGCACTCTACTCATAGAGAAAACTACTATGCATCACCTAAGTAGCGCCCCACCTTGGTTACCTTTCTGAATAGTATACATACATAATGGATATAATGTTCAAATTAAGCGTCCATTGTCTGCTGCTACACATGTTTTGCGACGCGCTTGCCTTTTGATGGGGGGACAGCAAAAGTTAACTTTTGCTGCCATATAAGGTTGCAGCTCCACCACGTGCCCCGCGCACCTCGCCCCTCGAGAGAGACTCCCTCGTGCGGCGTCTTAATTGTGCTGTCAATCATTTTGCATATTTGCACAGATCCAACGGAAAATAGATGAAAAGTGCGCGTAAAAGTTAAACGAAATGAAATAAATTCGTGATGGTCAAGCGGCGAGCGGAAGCATAGCAAATTGTAATGGGAAATGAATTTAAATATATGCAAAATGCGCACAATGAGGATGCTGAATGAAAGCGTTCGCGCAAACTGACAAATCATATGAAATCGCGAGAGGTCGCACATACTGAGTAATGTGTATTGATTGCCGATACTTCAATGCTCGTGAGCAATTTACACAGCAGCCAATTAAATGATAAGCCACAGGGGGAGGGGCGGATTTTCCGAGTGCCAGTTTGGCATAAGAATGTTTCAACAATTGCTCAAAGTCAGCGAGCAAGACGATTAATTGCCGGCGTCGGTTCATCGATCGAGTGAATGGCAGGCGCCCAGACAACTTGTTGTTCGGGCCATTTCGAATCGCTAACTAAACACACATTTTTTGCATTAAACAAATTACAAAGTGTACGGATTCTTGATGAAAATTCCTTAAGAACAGTTTCAAGGGCTTATTCGCTAATAAATTAAGGTAACAACAAACAATTACTTTCATTACATCGATACTAGTGAAATTAAGAGAATCTCAATCAAATATTAATATTCTGTAAGTTACAATTAAAATCATTGAGAAAATTAATTTGACTACTTTATTCTTTAAAGGTATATTTTTATTAGGAAGCTTAAGTATTTATACTACCTTCTTGGTTTCCTCCTGGAAAAATTATAGTTGTCACCAAACTTTAAAACCTATATATAAATATATTAACTTAAATTTAAAAATATAGACATCTTAGCTGGAATATTGTAAGCAATTTTAAAGAATTAATCAAATCAAAAGAGTACAAATAATTAAATCCTATTTTTGGAGCATTTCCGAATTTTTGTTTAGATTTATGCATCAGTTTTTTGATTGGACCTACACAGTTCAAAGCTAAATAGATAAGTTGTTTGGGGCATTAAATTTTTTGCACCGTTGGAAAGAGTCGTAAAATACACCACTTAACTGTAAGGCGATTAAAAAGTCGGCGCATACGGTTGAAATTTATATCAGGGAGAAGGGAAGCCAAACACCGAGAATGAATTTAAATTGAATGCAGTACGCGTTTAGATTTTTTAAATTTTCCGACTCGCCTGTATGAACACCATAAATCCACAGGACCAGATAAATAGAATTGAATAAGAATCAGCCCCCCGGGAGAGATAAATGCTCATACTTTCGTCTGAGTTTATTTATTTTGGTTGCCGCACGCCAAGTTGGGCATAGAGACGATGATGGGATGGTCAAAATATTTAAAATATTTAATCGCCGCATAAAATATGGATTGTGTTGATTGAATCTTGATATATAGTACATGTGCTGAGCGATGTGAGTGAATCGAATTAATCTACTGGTACGGAATATGTTTTTAAATCACTTTTTGTTTGGTGAATGATCTCGACTGTTAGATAAACATGCGTTGAAAACAAATTCTTTGCAAATAAGCCAGGAAGAAACCAAGAAAGAGTTAAGTAAAAAAAACACGGACTCTTTAAATTATTTTTTTTGTATCTAATATTACATCATTTTTAATGCCACTTGTAAATACATAATACTTATATATTATATACAATTCAAGGGTTTTCTCCTTTACAAGTACATTATTTAAGGTCATTAAGCAACCTCCTGATTTGCGGCTAACCTCAGGCGTAGCCGAGCCCTTAGAACTCATCCCAAGACCCCGTGGTGTCACACACACTGCGAATATTCCTTTGGCCAACCCGCAATGTTAATGGTTAACACTTGAGCCGAAAGTGTCATAACTTCTATGCCTGTTGCTGACAGACCCTCGAACCTGGCTTAAACGCCTTAGACTCAGGAGAGCGACAAACAAAAAATTACCTCCAGGTAATCAGCGCAGTTTATGTTCATTCGGTCCACTAAACTTTTACGGCACTCCACTTATCTGCCAGGCAGAATTTGTCTACGGACCGCGTGGAAATGGCTTTGGCTCCATCTTAATGACAGCTGCTCTGATAGCGGGATCTGGGATACTTCCTAAGGCCGGCATAATTTCGCCATGTCCTTTATGTCTCATTAAAACTTTACGCACATCAGCAGCAGCGGCGGCACCGGCAGCGGTAGCAAAAAGCTTAATAGTTTAATTTCCCGACAAGCAACCGAAAGGCCCAGAAGAGAACAAATGGGAAAAAGGTAGAGGGTCGCAGCCGAAAAAAGGTAAAAACAAAAGGTAACCAAAACAAAGAGAAATGGCAAACATTTGGTTTTCGGTTTCTTGGCAATAAATCTTCTTTTTCTGCTGACATGTGAGTAATCATGTGCGAGCTGGGGTTAGATCCCAGATAGGAAGTGCAAAACCGAGAAACGGGGACAGATTGCGAGATTCCTTAGCTTTAGTTAATTTTCGCCCGGTGACTTTGGTCCTGGCTAAGCTCACGGATTTTTCTCGTTCCCTGCGACTTACGGCCAATATTCTTTTTAATGCTGTTTACATTTCGTTACTAATTTTCTGTGAGTCACGAGGCAGACCGGGGACATTGTGAAAATTTGCTTTTAATTACGTAATCGGTGCAATGCTGCTTTCCCTCCTTATGCTTAGCACGAGCTTGGCTTAGGCGCGATTCCCGTTGGCCCTTTTCAGCCCGTGGCCCTTATTTGCACAGACACGACAAACTCGATAACGAACACGAAAAAGTACATTTACACTGGCACACACACCCAGCGCGGGTGGAAGGTACTCCGAGCTATTTATTTTAATTAATTTGCATTTGTTGCGTGCTCTGTTTTCCTTGCATTTAACTTATTGTTTCACTTCGGCTTGATTAAAAGAACTGAGCAGGTTCCTTCCCTTTATGTTAGGTCGTTCAAAATTAAGGGATATGAGTAATGCTTTCAAAGACAATTTTAAATGGATGTATTTTTAAGTTATAATCTAGATGTATTACTTGTAAGGACAGTCATTAAAAATAATACAACTTAGAACTACTTTATTTATTGATTTCTAGATCGTCGTAAAGTTTTGAAATCAAACCACGTGTTAAAATAAAAGTGGGTCAAATTGTCAGTCGAACCTTTACTCCCGACTTTATTTGAATAAGTTTGCCTAATAATTCGTTCCGGAAACATTCACTAATATGGATTATTCGAAATATGGTTGTTCAAGAGCTAGGGTCAAAGCTACTCACTTCTTATTCAGTATTTCGTTTGAAATGATAATTCCATTCTGGGCACAATAAATTTAAATTAAAGGATGAAGTTCACCTCTTTTGTAGTTTTTTTAAGGACATTACCCGCATTGTGTTACTCAATATTTCACATTTCAAGCTAATAATTTTCTGTCGCTGTATTTATTATTTTTAAAGCTTTTTCTTTATAACTTCAACCCAAAGCCGCACATGTAAGCGAGTTATTTTTTGATTGTTTGTCGCTGGCTTTATTTAATGTTTGAATTTTATTTATTTATATTAGAATCGCTGTCAGCAAGCAAACATTTTTACCTACAAATTTAAATATATTCCGACATATTTTCGCATTTTTTTCCAGCCATGACAGCCGTTGAAAATTGGTTAGCTTATTCGATAACACTTTACGAGTTTTTGTTTTTTCTCACTTTTTATATTTATTTATTCATTCCTGGAGTTCTCTTCTGTGTTCGAATATATTTTGGTGGGAAGCAGTAAACTCTCGGAGCCAAACCAAGCGCGGCGGAATTTCAAAACAAACTGACTGTGAATTTTCCAAACTGGTCCATTGGCTCCGACAGCCAAGTGGAAAACAGCAGCCGCCGCATCAGCAGCGGCGTCGACGTCGTCCGCTCTCTTAGTTTTCCGCTCATCTCTGCGAGTTGCTCTCTGTCCTTCTTGTGTCTCTCTCTCTCTCTGTGGAACAGTGGGAAATTTTCCTGGCTTTGTTTGGGAAATTCTGCGCGGAAATTGCCGCTGTTCTATGGGCTGCGAGCACGGGGTGTGGGCAGTTGGCCACGTGCTTTGGCTCTATCCATGGCTGTCAACATTGGGTACGTGATTCCGGCACGGGCTCCCGTCCCCTCCGAATCGTGCGTATTTTATGAATGAATTATATACCTACGGAGCAGCGGAACCAAACCGAACAAATCACTGGGGCTGTAGTTTGAGGGCCTAGGACTGATGGCGCTATATGTATATTCCGCGGAAGTTGTAGGCTGGTAGCTTTCCATTATAAAATTGGTACGAGTTAAATGGTAATAATTTGATGAGTTTTTCTCTAATTTATGGCCATATTACTTTCCCTTGAATTGTTATGGCTTTCAAGCCAAATTGGGTAGCATAAAGGACAAAAGGCGGTTCTTCCAAGAACAAATAATATGAATAACTGTTAACATTTCAATATTTGAACATATGGTATTCATGGAATTGAAATCTGGAAAACTAATTAATTATCAGAGGCGTTCTTTGAAGGAAACAGCTCTAGGAGCACTTTATTTATATGCAGAGTTAGTTTATTAATAATAGGATTTTGGTCCCTCCCGAAATTCGTTTCTCTCTTGTGGGTTCCTCCTCCGCCACCATATTGTGCTCTCATTTTATATTTTAAATGTAATTTATTGAAACGTTCATTGGTTGGCCCATGGTATATGAGGCCATTGGAAAGGAGCTCCGTGTGTCAACGAAGAATAACTACGCAAGTATGAATACGAACACGAACACGTCACGGACGTGTTTCGAATCCTGCATGAGGGCCGACACCATTACCAATAACCTGCTCACTGGCCTAAGGATGTAAACAAATTCCGGTTGCTTTACAACGGTATTTAATAGCGCACACAGATTTTACCGGACTGCCGGCTACCGAGACCTGCCAAAGCCCAACTTTGGCACGTGGAAGGGATTCGTGTTGGCCACCAACACTGCGAGCCAAGGCTTGCCCATAACTTCCCTTGGTTCACTTGTGTGGGAATGTTCTATTGAATGTTGAGCCCCAGATCAAATCAAGAGGCAAAACTTTACGATACATCATCATGCACCTCACTTCTACGTGCCTGGCCTGTATTTATGGACTCACATTGTCACATCCTCGCCGTCCTGCGACAGTGGATTTTTGCTGCACTTTCGATGCATCGCAGGACGTGCTCCTTTGTACCCTAAAGAACGGACCAGCCATACAAAGTTTGATCCACACGCTCGCTTCTTTGTATCGGAGGAGTATACATCTGTATATCGTATAACAAATATTTATTTTTAATACAGGTCAAATAAAAGCAGGAGTATAAAAAGCTGTCCCAATTTCACAGGAACCTATTACACCGCATTGCTTAATTGAAAGCTTTCTTGATCTTGAAAAGGTCAAACAACTTGATACTTTGGCATACGCTTTATTTATCATAATCTGCTTTAGTCCCTGTATCTGTAATTGCAATGAAATTAAACACACATTTAAATCCCAGGCAGAACAGAAAACGGCGACAACCATTTAACGCGGTTGAGGCCAAGTTTTATTTAATCGTTTCTGCCTTGCCTGAACTGCCCGCACACAAACATTGACACCTTATTTTCCCACTTCTCTGGCGGTGGAATGACTGGGCTCGCAGCCCTCAGATGCGGCGGCTTTAGTTATTCATTTCGTCATCCGACCATGTGATGCCGCTTTCGCAATCAATTTGAGAGCCAGCCAATTCCAGGCAGTTTCCATTTCGAATTACCACATGCCTACCCTTTTCAAATAATTAAGGGGGAGGACCGCAACTTCTGTTTTGAATGTCTCTGGTTTTGTTTTGTCTACACAGTTAACTGGCAACTGGTAGGCTAATGGCCGAATGGAGACCTATTTAAATGGCAAAATGGTTAGCTTAATGGCGCCAGCTGTTCAGAAGAGATTGCAGGACGTAGTGTCAGGAGTGTGGCAAAAGACATTTCATAATTCTAAGTGGGTCCAGGTTAGTAAATCAATAGAAAGAACTAGGGTTTTATCAAGAGAAAAACATATAAATTAGACAGTTTAAATGATTGAAGACTATTGGTCCGATAATTAAATATATACATCAATGGAATTAGGTAAACTTTGTCTAGCTCTTATATATAATATGAGTAGCGTTAAGACTTATAAACGCTGTAATGGTTATCAGATATTATATAATATGAGAAGCGTTAAGACTGATAAACGATGTAATGGTTATCAGCTAACTTCATTTGAAAGTAGACTTCAGAGGTAAAATTAAGAACAGAATATGATATGATTCCGAGACGGTAATCATTTAAGTTTCTTTGTTCTATGTTCTATGTCCGAATGAATGAATGTTTCGCAACGATAAACCACAATGGACAATATTTCAACTCACACAGAAACTTGAACCACTTTAAAAAAATCAAGCTACATCGATCCAGCATTGATTTTTTTTCCTGCCTATTATGGCATCAATTTATTGTAAGTTTTAATATTTTCTTAAAAGGTTATGTTCTGTTTGACATCAAAGAGAGTTTGTTTCTAGAATATAAGTTAACTTTTAGCGGTTTTAATGTGCATTTCATTAAAACCGCTAAAAGTTAACTTATATGTTCAGTACCATTTCCAGATATCATTAGGCCGCTAGAGCAAGCACAATTTTATAGGAAAACAGCATAATCTTTCTCGGGCTTGCCATTGTGTATGTTTTTTCCAACGCTTTTCTGCCATTTTGATGTAGTCAATCGGATACCCCAAAAGTTATGCCAAATATTTATTTAATAAGCTAACTGGCATTGAGGCAGATTGTGAAACAGGAACAAACTTGGCCAGCGTGCGCGGGCGAATTTAATAAAAAAGTTAAAATGCTCGTACTAAGTAAAATACCGGCTGGCGAGCGCAGGATAAAGTTTTCTAAGGAAGAGCAACTTTTTCTGAGGCGAAAATAGACTAGAAGAAAATGGTAGGTAAACTGGTACAGGCATTAATTTGATAATTCCAAACACCGAGCGTTACTCATACGCCCCATTAAACAATCCCTGTGCGTGTTTGAATCTCTGCTCCTCTCCCTCTCTCTCGGAACCAAATTCAAAGGCATTTAACTTGTGCTTGTTGGTTAAATGGCCTAAAAGTAGACAACGAAAACAGAGTGAAGCAGCTCCGTTTAAGAGCCCTAATCATGGGCATTAAAAGCAAATGCTTGTCCTGTTGCGCGATGCCTTTTATCTGGTCTGCGTGCCTTCAGCCTGCAGGCTATTCCTCGGCATTATCGTAAAGACTTAGTGTGAAAATAAATATTTGCATATTTCCTGTAACTTTGCTTTATGCCGAAAACTTATCGCTAATCGGCAAGGCAATCAGCTAATTTGTTCAGCTAAAATTAGGCTGTAATAGCAGGCCCTGAGTAAAGTAAGAGCGCAGGTTTGTACATATAAATTCTGATGATAATAAGTAAGTTGATGAAACTGTCAGTTAAAATCTTTATTGTGAAATGGAAAGCATGCAGCACGTATTGAATTACCGTACCTTCCGAGAAATCTTGTTAGCGAAAGAAACGAAATGATTTCTGGTGATTTTCTATAAATATGAATATTGTATGCTGCTTTAAGTCAATTCCATGGGTTTTACTGGAGTTTTTATAATTTAAAACTCGTACGACTTATGTAAATTAAACTAAGGTTTGCACCTTAAAGTTTACTACTCTTATAGCAATCAGCTACTCATTCCACCCCATTAAGCCTGAGTTCGTTGTTTCTTTGTGTATAATTCACTGACAGTGTCCATGGTTAATTAACAAAGTTGCGAGCCGAGAAGAAGAATTGCAGAGCACAGTGAGTAAATGAAAACTTTTCCATTTCAGAAGGTAAATTACATTTCCCATCGGGACCAATAGCTGAGTGCTCTAAATACAGGAATAATTATTTCATGTAGACAGTCAGGTTTTTAATTATTTGCGTTTCAGTGGCAGAACAACAAAAAGAGTCCTGCTCTGTATTTGAGTCGTGTTTTTCAATTTCAATAGCAACCAATAAAAGGAAAAGGCAATAAAATGAGAAAACGCAGCGAAACAATGGAAGCCGATGGGTTTTGTATGGGTCTTCATTTGCATGAAAAGCACAGAAGCAACCGCAAACTCACATGCAAACGCCTCGCACTCCGCATCCGTACGAATACATGTGTTTTCAAAGGACCATCCGCAAATCCCCAGGCGACCGAAACAGAAATTCAAGGCAACACGACGGAAGCAACATAAGAAAACGAATTAGGATAAATGCAATATGTATTATATTAAATTGTTTTATACAAAATTGAATGAAAAGCCATCGGCCGCTGACACACAAACGCTTTGTGGTCGGAGGATTGGAATTGGAATCATTATAATATCACAACTGTTTTTGATTACTTCATCAGTGGCTTTGCTTTAGAGATATTTCGCTTAGCTTCAAGGGTATACATATTTCGGCTTGCACATCACAAGCTATTTTTCATTTATTTCCTTTTGAAATTGAATTCGATTATCAATGCAAAGTAAGGTGATGGAATAGACTTTATGTGGGCAGATATGTATATATATCAATGCTCTTATAATTAAATTGTGTCTTGAATATCTTATTTCCTGATTGACGGAAAATAATTATTGTATCCTATTACTAAATATGCAGTAGAAAAACACATGACAGTTAAGTTTAATTTCACACTAAAATTTAAAAGATTAAGCAAGTGTGCGAAATATTAAACTGCTCAAAGAGTTAGGTGTGAAAAAATCTAGTTCAGCCTAAAAATATAAAATAACAGAAATTTAAATGCAAAGAAAGCGTTTAAAAGGTTCTTAAATAAATATTCTTAGATTTAAGTGCTGTTCTCTTATTAAAAAGAAAGTGTTCTCCCATATAGTTGTGTGAAAAAAGGTCCTTCCGCACTTTAGTTCCATTGTTACATACAATCATTTCCGTTTGGCAATTTCCTCTGACAAGTGGAAAATTTGCCAGGCAAATGGCCAATAAAGAAATACAGGCCCAAGCTTCGCGTTGGATAAACGCGAGATTTCCGAGGGTCAGGAGTGCTGGAAGATGTCCGTTTTATTCAGGACCAAAGATGGAAAAGGTCGATCATATAGGGGCTAATAAAAAATTGTAAGAATATTGTTTGCTGTAATATTGTGCTCGCTGTGGAAATAAGCGGGAGACCCCATAAAGGTTGACACTACAAGGACAACATTGCCAAGGGAGATTTTTTCCTGGCTCATGTGTTGGTTGGTCTCAATAAACTGGAAGTAGAAAAACAAATATATGACATCCGCCTGTTATATCCTCCGGCAAATACGTGCTTTAAAAAGTTGAAAGGAGATGCTCTCTAATTTTATCTAATGCTACCTATTTTTGTTTTAAGCAAAGAATAAGTGGCACTGCCGCAGGAGCCAATTAGCAGCTGGGATTCCTCTTAGCCAACCAGATAAGCCGCAAGCTTGGTTTCCAGTGCCGAGGAAGGTATGAACAAATTTAATGAACGTAAAATGGTCAGGATAAAGTTATGGGAACTCAGATAAGTCAGGCAAATGTATCTTCAGGGAAGATACAACTACTTCTTTAAGCTAAGCGTAGCTAATGACAAATTTAATATTTGTTTGACTTTGTGAACCACATTTGTCACAGATTCCATCGCCAGATTTCAGAAGAAAATCATACATCAAGTTAAATTTCTGTCAAGGTCCCTGGCTGCTAACTATCCCCAACTAGAATCCGCTTATCGCTCAAGTTTTCAGACTAAAAGTCTGTACTAAACCGAAAAGCGCACCACAGCGAAAGTAAAATTCGCATTATTTAATAGCCTTGTGATATGGGCGACCGTAACGAGCCAAGTTGGCCAGCTTTGTTACTGAATTTATGTGCGCTTTAATGGGTATATAAAATACCCTGAAATTTTTACTGGTTATGGCTGCGATTTTTAGGGTGCTGTAAATTTTAAGGCGAAATTAATTTCAAGCAGGAATAACTTTAATAAATGGAATTCGGGGTATTTTATCAGTGATAATAGTGCTCCGCTAGTTCTCTCATGAGAGGCTGAACATGTGAAGTATGTGCTCAAAACATTGCGAGAAATACAAAAGGGGAGTGCCTTCAGCTGTGCCGGGCTGCGAACTCTCAAAAAGACGTCTTGCTACAATTTCCGCAACATTTATTTGCTTGACTTGCGCCGGATTTTTTGTGTCTATAGCCAAATAATCCTTGTTTACACCCTCTCTTAGTCCCCCCCGAATCCCTCCACTGGCGAAAGGCTTTTGCTCCGCTTGACTGGGCTCTGTGACCTGCAGCTGAGCTCCTGAATTATGAAAGCGCATTAAGCATACGCAGCGTGTGACGACTCTAGCTGACTTTCGGCTGCGAAGCCAACTGACCGCCGCACACGACCGCCATAAATAATAATAGCTCATTCTCCTTTTATTCCCGAGTATGTGGCGGCACTTCCGCTTCCGTTACCTCTAAACGGCCACCAAGAGCTTGCTTAATCACTTTATGGCTGCCGATAATCGGACACGTGTTTGTCAGTAAAACATGAGCAACTTTACGTCAATGGGTGGAAATGTATAAAAAAGTTGTGATTATATCGAAAAAAATAACAATGAATTGAAATTGACACTATAAATAAATTCATGTATAGCTGTAAATTAACTCATCATCTTTTTTGACGTTAAATTTACTATACTGCTTTCAAATATTTTTCTATAAATATTGAATAATTTATACATTAATTAGTTTTATGTACAGTTATTTGGTAATCAAAACTGTAACTTATTGAGCTACTTTGATTTTTTGTAAACGAAAATGATTTATACTTTATCGAGCGCAAATGGTCGTAATTGTTTCATCACTTCAGATTATGTATATTATGCAATTTTTAAATATATAACTTATTGGCTTCCTTTGTGGCCAATTAATGCTTTGCTTATTTAACTTATTTATCCGCTACCGCATATTAATGATTCACGTGTGAAGCCCGCGCCCATATATTTAACCTCATTTATGGATATAACCTTTTGTTATTGTTGATTTCAAAGTAAATTAAAGTATAATTGAATATATACACGGCAAAGATGTGAAGATTTCTTTCACATTTCATTCGCTTTTCATTAAGAGCTTAAGCGGAATCGTATGTAAAAGCACACAGTCAACAAAAACACACACGAAGAAACAATCAAGTGTTTTGCACATGAAACTAGAAAGGAACAACGAAAGACTGTAATCAAAAAATTAGTTAGTAAAGATGCAAACAAAGAGGTAAAACAATTTTGAATTGTTATTCGTCGTTGCTGGTATATTATTTTCATTATACCTAGAAGAGATTGTTGTCATCCAAAGAGATATATTATATATTTCTCAAGTTCATAAATTTGGTAATGGGAATTTATTTTAAGAACTCAATAAGATCTCAATCTCATATTGATAATGACAGCAACACTTGACTCAAGTCGCCAGTTTTCCTCTCTGTGCAGACCCACGCACACGGCTGCACGTGCACTTTTTAATAACTTCATGTGTGGGACATAAAAATGATTATTGTTAATTTCGCAACTCGGCTGCGATAATGAAAAGTAAAATGCCGCAAATTGAATCACCGTGCGGTGTATTCATTTTTAATGCTCCTCATACACATGTACGTGGGTGATCCTTTGTGTGAGCGCTGCTGGTGTGAGTATCTGCAAGGTAATAAAATAAACCAGCGACAGTTTGTGTCGCACATTGTTGTGCGGCATCCGCCCTGATTTCCCCAAGGCGCCCGAGTGTATTTACCGGGGCTGGGCGGGGCTCCATAATCATTATCCTACATGCAAATGCTGAATGAATAAATACCCGTAGTTGTCCCCGTAAATATCAGCGAGACGTAAAAATATACATTTATTTGCATAAAGCACAAAAAACGAGGGCAGGGCGAATGCAGGCGACGGATATGAGGCGGCCTGGCAGGATAATGCCCGTGCCGCATGATCCCAACAATAATTTAGCTGATAGCCCGGCCCAATGGCAAAGCTGCTGACACTGCGGCTCAGCAGTTGCGCGTAAAATTAAAAGCCAATATGAGGCATAAAATCCGCAAACGTGGCAACCTCATGCGGGCATAAAGGACACGGGTTACCCTAAGGACCCTCGCCACACACATGCACACCCACTTGCACCGTTTTGGAGACAGCATTATTGTATCGTTACAAAGTATGGCAACCGGAGGCGCATGGGGGGACTCTGGAAACAGGAGTCGCTTTTGATTGCCGCCTGCCACTTGATATCAACAGCGCAGGCACGGCAGAGCCAGAGCCTAGAGAGCCCCGACCAAGTGATACCCTGTAATTCAGAAGCCCTCATTCGCATCAGTTGCATATAACCTAAAGTATGATCATCCACATCCTGGTAGCGTATCATTTGGCATAAAAATTAAATATCAAGTTGTTAACATACGTCTTTCTGTTATTTTATCCAGTTGAATGTCTTTAAAAAACGTACTAAAATTTAGCCTTTAGATTCTGGCTATTCTTGCATACATTTATACATTCATGGTGTGTCATTTTTTTTTTCTAACTTAAGGGCTTAGACTTTGTCTTTGAAAAGATCTTTGGGAGTTCATCGCAAAAAGTTTTTTGTTGATTTCTTTTAATTAATTATTTTTTCGTTCATTCAAAATTTCTACCCATTTTCAAGGACTGCTTATACCCTTGAACTCGAATTGTAGCGGGTATCAAAGCAGCGGAGCGCAGGAGCGGAGGACGCGCGCCTGCTGTGTGCTAGTATTCCCACGGGTTCTTAGACAATATTTGCCTAGGACACACACCTGTCCCCTCGCATCCCCACAGAGTTCAAAGCAAAGGTAAGGCATACGCCGGCGTATCAAATATTTGCACTCCGCCCCCGCTCTTCGCAACAAGTTTAGTTATTTAGTTACCGGCATGCACGTATATTTATTTCCATGTTTATATTCATATCGATTTACATGTGGGGATGGAATTGGCATGACATCCCACTCACCCAATAACTGCCATTGACATTTATTTCCGCTTCTGTTCGGCGTATCTACTGAGTTATGGCGAATTCAATTCAATTGTCGAGCGGAGAAGAATGGAGAGGTCAAGCGTGAAATTTCCAAAAATATTCATGGCAATCAGCGAGATGCACGTGCGTTTTTTAGCCTTTTGTGTCTGTAATAGAATCAGGACTCAAACAAACAGGAACCCATGAAAATAAATATTTTGACTTTGTTAAGGGTTTATTTTATTTTTGAAATTTGCTATGGGAATTCAGAGAAAAATTAGCAGGGACAAAAAGTTTTGTAAAGGGACATCATAACTTTAAAAGGATATGGCTAAGGAATGGCATATAGGAAGGTTAGTTAGATGGTAGTATCAGAGGCTTTACCTGCAAGAAAAACTGCGACTTTTTCTAAGGATCCGATACGATCCGATATAATTTATCTGATACATGATGTTCAATCTTAACAGCAAAACAGAAAAGTTCTAAAAAAACGACCGACAAATATACTATGAAGAAGAGTACTAAGGCAGGGTACTTACCTTAAAGCTTCCAAACTAAGAAGTTATTAAGATGTACACTTTAAAAGCGCTAGATAACTCGAATTCTTCCCTGAAGTTTATGGCTACTTTCATGCTGAACGAGTGGCTTACGCATCGCCCTCTTACCTTGATTGATTTTCACTCATTCGCAGTTTATCTTGCCGCGGTGGCATCTGCGATGAGAGAGCTGCGTGCAGCATCTCGGCAGCGCTTTCAACTCATTCCAACTTCTGGCCAAGACCAGATTAACGCGTCGTCGTCGCCGGCAGAATGCCAGGTAATTTGGGCCGGGAAAGCGGGGGCGGGAAAACTGTGGGCGAAACTCTCATACCGCGACCGGCTTTTAAATACTGTAAATAAGTCGGTGCGGATGATGCTGCTGCTGCTCTTGTGGCTGGTTCTGCTGCCGCTGTATGTTGCTGATGTTGCTGGCGGAGGCAGCTGGCTGACAGGCTGAGATTTATTACCTGGCACGGGGCTGGCTAACACTAATAGCCCCGGGCTTCTCGGCGTGTCTTGTTATTGTTTTAAATGCTTAAAAAATTCTAGGGAATCCAGCACGTGTCCTGCGAGAGCAGCAGCTGCTAATGCCGGAATATATTCCGTGGCATCATGTGACGGCGTCGACACTGGCCCGGTTCCCATTTCCTTCTTGCCAACTTTGGCATTAATTAAATTTTGTGTTGACTTTAAGACGCCCTTGAGAACGATAAGAGTCGATGGGGGAGGAAGAGGCGGGCCGAAAAAGATCCTTCCGCCTGATTGACAACTTGTGCGGTTCGCATTGTTCGCAGCGCCCAGCTATTGTCTGTCATGCATTGTCTAAGTCGTCTCCAGCTGCTCTTTGCATCCTCTGCGCCTCTCCGTCTCCGGCCGCAATCCAATCATGTCCTGGTTGCTCTGCGAGTCAAATTCCATTAACGAAATTCTTTCAAATATTTGCAAACGCATGCCAGCGAATACAGCCGGGCGGGGAGGGAAGCCCTGGGCGTGTTTCAAATCCTGTGTGACTCGTCTTCATTTTCATAATTTCGCATGCCGAGCTGCCTCATGTGGCAGGTCTCGAGCGCTGGACGCAGGACTCGGGCCGAATCAAAGCAAGAGAAACTTCCACTTATGCAAATATCTGAGCTGTGACGAGGGCAACGGCGCGGCGGTGGCGACATATGCAACTATAAATCGCACACAAAGTGGGAAGACCTCGGAGTTTCTCCTATAGATTTCCCAACTCTAAAAATAAAAAAATTGATTTATTTATTTCATAGAAAATTCAAGCACAACCAGGAATTATATTTGCAATCTTTCTCAAAGTCAAGGACAATTAAATAGACGAGAAATGTAGTCGCACCTAAGACGTAGCTTAAGTGACATATATGAAATATGGGGGTTTCACGACTCCTTTCGCAAAGAGTTTATTTTTCCCCCGGAACCACTGTGCTTGAGCTTTTTCCTTTGGCGTTGACACAAGATATGTGCATCATAGTCGGGAGCATTGGCAACTTGTCTCCTCCCTCGGCGGCAGAGAGACAAATGTAATTTAAATTGTACAAAAACGCTAGTATGGCCGAGATAAGGAGCTCGTGCACAAGACGTCCTTGCTGGGGCTTCATAGGGATTATTGATTGAAAACTGCTGTCTGGAATAAATGAAACGATATGAATGTTTGTGCTACATGTCGTATAAGGAAAGTGGATGGAAAATTGGAGC
Source organism: Drosophila jambulina (assembly GCA_018152175.1). NCBI lineage: Eukaryota > Metazoa > Arthropoda > Insecta > Diptera > Drosophilidae > Drosophila > Drosophila jambulina. Next base: position 2,426,567 of record JAECXH010000012.1, on the reverse strand, counting down.
TTAGGCCCAGGGGAAGTCGAGAGTGGCTTCTGGAAAGACTTCAGTCAAAGGTTCCTTAATTATTCACAGGCGCAAGTGTCAGTTATTCAATTTTAATGCCGCAACTCATTAACAGCCGCCTCCCAAAGCTGCTCATTTAATTAAGCAAACTATTAGCAAAAAGGAAAACAAACACGAAGCACTATTAATTTAATTGCCCGCAATTGCCGGTAGTTTCTGCCATCGTGAAAAAGGTATTTCAGGATAGCGGACGTTTTATTTAAACTCTAATTGACAACATCATGTTGGCGTCAGCCGGGAAATCAGCATTCAAACGTCATTTTAGCTTATGTCCGTTTTCCAGCGGTGTCCTCGTTCATTTAATCGCCTAAAATTGGACGACATTGGGTTTCGAGGGACCAGCAACAATTTGCGTTATTTTGCAGTCTCCGATACATTTGCAAACAGTGGAGTGCGGGCACCTGCGGTAGTCCAATGGTTAGCAGGGAGAGTATACGGGCTTTCGAGTGGATTTGCATAATCAGTTGAAACATATTGCAATTAGGCACTTAATTCGAGCCGAACCAAATAATGAACGGATGCAATGGCTGCGGGCAGAGATTGCATTTAGATGGAATATTCGGTCAACGTGTATTTAGTGTAACATACAGTGACGGTGCCTGCACAAATACCGATAGTGCGGAATTAATTTAGACATTTTTAATCCAAAGAACAAATACACCTAGGACTTTATATTTTCAACTACGGAATGCCTTCCGCCGTTCTGCTTCTTGTTGTAGTTGTTGGAATCATTGAGAAACCCATTAATAACAATAGCGAAGCTTCTACATTACAATGTCTGGGTTTAAATTCAACTTTTGCTGTAAGATCAAGCTATCCATTGCTATGATTACAATACTGGAGGGTTTTGCATTGTAGCGGGTCAAAGGGATTGTTTTGTGGTATTAAAAAACCATTAGGTTAAAAGCCCCGCTTTGGTGAATTCGGGGAAGCAATCAAGCATTGAAAAATCAGAATAGAAAACAAACTTACAGACTTTAAGGCGCCAATCAGGGAAATTTTTGCCAGACCTTAAAGACCACAACCCTGCCAACAGTCCACTCCACCCTATCCGTTTCCTCTGGCCCTTTGAGACCTGACAACTTCGTTGGGCTCGAGTGGTCTTGATTCCTGTGGCCATTTTTCCAACACATTCGGTTCATTCATGCAGCTCGACTAGGGCCAGCTCGTCGTGTTTGCGTTCAGTTTGTCAGATGCCTCAAAAAGGCGACCTTTAAGAAAGACTGCCCTTAGAGAAATGCATAAGAAGATTTTTAATTTAAATTGTTTGTTTGTAATACTTAAATCTTTGTCTGTTAAATGTGCAAATATTAATATCAAGATAATACGGTTACCAAGGTAAAAGTATGTATACAAACACACAGCCTAATTTATTTCACGCTCAAGTGCCTTACTCTAGCAATGTTATTTGTCACAGTGTGGTGGTGCAGTGGCGGGACTGGTGTCATGTGCCATGTGCCAAGGAGGTGGGGCAGTAGTCATTAGCATACTTGAGCAACTGCAGCATACATAAAATGCACTTAATTGTGCCTGGCCATCAACGTGCTGGCACTTGATGAGGGCTGGCTGTGTGGCCAACGCGGACGAAACAGAAAAAACGGGCGTGGGGAAGGACTGCAGACACCCACCCTGCCCGGCGCTCAAGGCCGTTCGCTGGCAGGGACACGCCGGCCTTAAATGTTTCATAACGGCGCTTGGGGCCACATAACAATGGTCTAGCCGCATGCCCGTGTGGCCGTGTAAATAGCAAATTAAAACTTTAAAATTGCATGTCGCCGCCACAGCACGTTTCTCAATTATTTAAGTCAATTGCAGGCACTTTGTGCAATGTGCAAACCGTCGGCAAAGCATAATGTGCCATAATGTGGCTGGCAAAAATGCGATGCACTCAAATGAAGCAAACGATTTTCGCTAACAATTTCATTTACATAAATCATTCACACATCAAGGTGTGCGGGCGGAGATTCTGCTGTTTGTGTTGGTATTGCCGCTGCGGATGTGGCTGCTGCTGACTGGCGGCCATTTTGACGGGAACACGTAACGCCATGACATGGCCGAAATTATGATTTATGAATTCCCCCCCTCGAAGCCATCGTCCGGTGGACTGAACTGAATGTTGCCTTAAACTTTGACAGGTTTAGGGTGCTTAAAGCTTAAATTTCCAAAACTTAAAATTTGATTATTTTAAATTGAATTCTGTAAATAATAGTAATAGGTCTATTATTCCTATGTTCATCAATTACGTTATATTCGTACCTTAAAGATTGTTATTGTACTATAATAGTTTCAGTGAAGGGCATAACGTTTTAAGAACTAATAATATCTAATAAACCTCATAAAAATGTAAGGACTCAGTGACGATTGCCAATTGGAAAAACGTAGAGTGTTTGCGGATTAAATGAGAAATTATTAAGATTTTAAACAAGAACTTAAAACATCTTGCCCTTAATTTAAGTGTTTAAGCAATGAAAAAGTATATTCATTATGTAAGAAAAATTCTTATATTATGCTTAAGAGTGCATTATACAAGGTAAAGATTTTCATTTAGCATAATAACTTTGACTATTGAATAACATTTTTTATTAAATGTTACAAGTTCGACAGTAAGTCATGAGCAATACAGTACTGAAAATTAAATAAACAAATAAATTTACCACAATCAACCCCTGCATTTATTTTCTAACTGCTGTAATTAAGGCAAACTGCCTAAATAATTTGTCATTCGAACATTTCAATTGTCCTGTATTTTGACATCCGCAAGCCGAAGGCCCGAACTCAGGACCCTTATCCGAACAGCGATTATAATTCACCGCACGTGAGCCGAGGATTCGCCGTTGGGCCCACACGTCCTGGCCAGGATTCATTCGGGGAATGGGGCCACTGGGCTAACTTTCCTGCTGCTAGGGAGATCGAAAAAGTTTTAAGCTTCGCTCCTGGATGCTGTTCTTGTTATTTGGGTGTAGTTCACTATTTAGTTTGCGTCCCGGACACAGGCCGCAGCTCCTCCTGTCGCCGTATTATTTTAATGTGAAAAGTTTAATGAGTATGTAAATATTTATTGTTCTGCCATTTGCCGGAATTCTGGACGTGTCGAGTGCCGATTTTTTTGAACCCCGCCTCACTGGTTTTTGCGGCGTCCTGCATCAACATTTAATTAAGCCGGACAAGGGAAAATATTTACCCATTTGTGCGTATGTTAATTGTTTTCACAAAAAACTAACCCAAAGCGAGGGCGAACAAGGTTCAGAGGGCGCCTTTTAAACTGGAAATTTTAGTTTTTGGACAATTTACCTAGGACAATTACGAGGAAGCTCGGTATTGTCTCTGTCAAAACACAAGCGAAACAATGCCGAGACAAGTTGGATCTTTTTGTGGGTTCTGGCTATTCGGAGCACACATCCTGTGCTTCAATTGCAGCTCTGTGGTCAGCAATTTTGAAATTAAACGACCTTGGACAGCAGATACCTTTTTGGCCGACGCAAAACGAGTTGCATTTTCATTTGCCGGAGATTAGAGTGTCACAGAAACAAGGGTCAGCTTGAGAAGGGGCTTTTGTTCCCCGGAATTTGATTCAATGGGCTGGACTTCTGGTCGAACTACATTACGTGCGGTTCATCGCCAGAAACTTTTCCCAGCTGACCGGAGAATAAACATGGCCGCACTTTATAGCAAACTCGACACGTAACACGTTTACTTACTCTTTCACACTTTCCGAGGCACCCAGCCACAACAAAAACACCAACCCCAAAGCGAAAACACACACACCCAAGGATGGGCCACATCTTGCCGCAATAAACATTGACATGCACTTAAAAACTTTGTCGACAACTGCATAAATAAACCACCGGCCAGAGGACTGCGCCGGCCTCTTGTGCCCGGGAAATCACATGCACACATTAGCAGTAAGATTTACGAGCCACATTCCAGTGAGCGTGAAGTATGTGCGGAAATGCAATTTAGCAGCATTTCGGAAAAATGGCTTCAAAATACAAATTACGACTGTCGGCATTGGCAGAACGTATTTCGGCGAAGGGAACTCGCACCTGCGGGAAAGTGGAGCCCGCAGAGTTTATTAGCCACTAGAAGGTGTTAGGGTGTGTGCGACTACACTGCGCTTTTCAAACTTTGCATTCTGAAATACAAATTAAATTAAGGCCATAGTGGAATTATTACATATGAAACGGTCGCTACACATTGAGCGTAGCTACAGAAACTTCCGAAACTAGGAGGATATTTAACTTAGAATGCCGATGGTGTTCTACATTTCCCTCATTTTCCCAGTGCATTGCTCACAGAATTTGTCGCGACCGCAATGGTTTACATAATTCACCCGACTTAACAGAAAGCAGGAGAAATGAAGCACTTAAGGGCTTTGCAACTTACCCCTCTTTCTTCCGTGGCCCACCCTGCGTATGCGAAACAACGGGCTATGCGGCCTGCAGCCGTTGCGGCTTGTTTGCCGGCTGTAACAAGCCAGTAAGTGGCTGATATTGCAGCTTATTACGCATACGCAGCGAGCAACGCTGGAGCATCAATGCAATTAGGTAAGGCCCGCTGACGGCAAAGGCCCTGCAATTTGACCTGAAATTGAATCGCTTGCAAATAAGCAAGCCGGCAACAATGGCAGCGCTAACAATTAGGCCGGCTACTTGTTGCCCGGGGCCAGCAGGACATTCGAATGGAGTCCGGAATCTGTTTATTATGCACAAAGTTTTGCAGCGCTGGTCACTTATTAGCTGGCCCGGCAAACACTCTTAATGCCTTTTTAATGTGCCCCAAACGAGCGCGTTAATTGGCTTACGCGGGTTTTGGCTAACAAATTTGACTCGCATAGAATGCTGCAAAAATGAGTAACAGAATAATTGAAGGAACTTTAAAGCTCTGTATTTGGCAGTTCGTTAGATTTAAATATGTAAATAGCAGTCGTACGACGGAATGTAGTTCTTTATTTGCTCCTTAGTCCTTGTTTAAAACAATTACTCTTCTGAAATTCATATTTCCGTGCATTTTCCTGGAGGACTGACTGCTGCTGAGCTGTTGGCTTCGCACATCTGTTGCGTCTGTTCACACTCTGTGAATCAAATTCAATTTATTTGCACACGACTTGCCTTACTGATTCCTATGCTAGGGGTTGGCCAATTGCAATTTACCCTTCACAGTAATTTGAATTGTGTAGAGAATATTTGTGCCCTCAGTATTTGAAATATTTCATAATTACAAAATGTGCTTAAATGTGGCAGGACTAAGAGCTTTCCATAAATACTTTGATAGTAATCCCGCCTGTCGATGGTTCAGGATTTGTGAGCATGTCCTAGATGCGAGTGTGTGCGCTTTTGTAAGTTCGTTAGGAATTATTGCACACAATAATTTTTGTTGACAGACGGCTCTCCTGAGGGCTCTTGGCTGGCTGAATTGAATTGATTGAATTTTGTGCAAATTCTGCACAAGTAATTGAATTTGCCTTTGTCCTCTGTGCACCGCATAATTGGTTTAGCTTGGAAAATGTTTGTGTTTGCATTAGAAGGCGGCATTAACAAGTCCTCTGTGCTTTGTAAATTAACTGCCGGCCGCAGTCGGTAAATGTATTTCGTCACTGGGACTCTGTCAGGATGTCGGAAGGATAATAAGCCAGGACATGGAATCGAACCTCCTAACCGACTTTAACCACATGAGCCGTCAGCCCGCTGTCACAACTGTCCCGTGAAAATCCGTTGAAAAGTGCAAAAGCGCGCGATAGAGCCATTGAAGGACAACTGCGAAAATTGTCAAGTGTGCACACGGGCAGGAAAAAATACTGGCTATGAAATGAATAATGTATGCGCTGGCGCCCATTTCGCCACCTCCGTCGCCACCCCTCGACCGCTCCTGAACACGCTTTTATGCACAAATTACCTGTCACTTGTGCTTACGTGTGCGTGTAGTAGTGCACGCCTACACGCACACACACTGCTTGCGACTTGGCTAAAAGTTTTTCGGAGGCTCCCAGGACTCGCAGGACCTGCTGGGCCAACAGGACCAGGAGCCGGAGGCTGGGCGGTTCGGTTCGGAGGGGCCAAAGTGGCGGGTTGCAGACACTTGTGGCAGCTGCTCTGCCATAAATCTGCACTAACGGAGAGGGGCAAATTTATGTTCCGCATTTGCAGCCTGATGCTGGATCCTGAGCTCCCCCTCTTGGCCCCCCGTTTGCCATCCCTCTGGCTGTGCAACTGTGCGTGCAAACGCTTAATTAACACGCAATCATCAAAACGCCAGCACACATATTGTGAGAATAAATGCACGGAGAAAATACTTCTTTTATCGAAAAAGAGTTCTGGAAGCCTAATTTAATGGTATATTACAATCACGTACAATGTTCATAAGTTCATTGATAATTCTTAAATAAATATATTTCTCTTAAGTTCGATTTCCGTTCCCTGCGGTCTAAGTACTTAACTTATTGTTAAGCAAGATATTGCACATTTTACACGTTGTTTAATCAACGAACTTGAACCTTTACATAAACCTTTTTTATTTTATTTTATTTTATCGGACATTACCTGTATAGTGTTGTCTCAAAAAATTACCTTTTGCTAACAATTGGTCGAAGTTTTAAAGCTGTTTTTATCAATTTCAATTTCAATATCGATTTACCTTCTTAAAATGAACTCTTTTAGGACATTTTAAAGGGATATAACTTTATCGGTGTAGACCAGCTTACATTAATTACATATTAACAAAAGCAAGTTCATATTTAGCAATGAGATAGAAATTAACGGGACTAAGAACTATGGCATAATGTAGGCTTTTGTTTTTTTTAGTGCATGGCAGTAAAAATCCATATAAATATAAGCCAATTAAGATAGTAGAGTGTGTGGCAAATGGTCCACCTGGCTGCCGGCCAATTGATATGAGCAATGAATGCCAATGGGCCGGCCTCTGGACTTGGCTAACAGCGCACTGGGATCGGTCGAGGGGGCGTGGCAGGTGTCGAGTGGCCGGAGTCAATGATGCCTTCAAGTGGCCGGCGATGCCATAAATTATTCTCGGGATTGTGGGCTTGCATCGCATGTCCATCTCGGACCTAATCAAACCCAACGGCACCTGGCGGCCCTTCGAGAGCTCTTAATATAGTTAAGTGCCTAGCGGAGGCGGGTGGAAACTAATATGCCAATAAATAATGCAAAATCATTGACCACATGTGGTAAGCCCAGTTTACTTGCGGCTTAGGGCTTGTCGAAGTCAAAAAGGTATCTCTCGGATATGGAATATGAAAAGCGCAGATACAAGGGAGACCATCGTAATTAAAGCCTACAGAATTTGATTTGTGCAAGTATAGAAACTCTTTAGAAATTAATAAATATAACATTTTGTGTATGCACAATAAATAATAATAATAAGGGCGACGAATAACTAAACTCCATTCTAAAGTCACAAATAATTATGGTTGTCGAACAATCATTCTCCTAAAAATACCACAACCAGTAGAATTGGCGAGTTTCCATTCCATTATTTCCACATTTAACAGCACATCAAATGCAGTTTTGCAACTTTTCCGTGGTATTTCAACCCCTTCGCTTCGCTATTGATATTAATTTATGAAATTTCCATTTAAAAAAAGCCAAGGGAAACTTTTCCCCTACAGCGTGTGCAACACTTTGCTGCAACTTTGTGCTGCATTCAATTACATAATTCAATTAAAAAGTTGACAATGTAAACGGGTAGCTGGGGTCTGAAAATGTCAATGAACAATTCAATTAAACGCTATGCATACGCCAATATCGGAGCGAGTGGGGCGAAGTTTGTAGCGGAATATAGAAAACAAAGCGGGATGTGGAGGGAGTATCGACGGAGAGTATTGGTTATGAACGGATGTTAATGATGGCCTAGATCGGAGCGGAACGGGAAGCCCCCGAAGGCCGGTCCTTAAGAGGGCTGCAGGAATACACAAATCAGGAAACAGCAGTGAACATAATTAATTATGCCAGCAATTACGCGTACAAGGACCTCAACCTGGCGGCACGTGCCTGCTCCGGCCTGGTCCACCTGACAGCGTTTGTATTGTTGACAAATTAATGCGAGCCTCGAATTGAATGCAAATCATTTATATAACACGCAGCCCAAACCGGTCAATGCCCATCAACATTAATTACGTTGACCTTTTTGATTGGTCCCGTGTGCCGGGTTTCTCTTTGGACTCGGCATCATTGCCATTGTCATCCGCTTAGCTGATCCCGACCCGGGCGCTGCCGTTTCACTTCGCCTAAAAGCTATGGAAATCCCTCGAAGAGCCAGCAGCAGAAGTCCGTAGACCGAAATCCGAATCAAGGCGATGTGTTCGAACTTTCTCTTTTTGTGTCGACTGCCGGGAACTTTTGTCGACAAGTTTTTGCCTTCCACTCATTGTCCTTGCGACTTGGCATTGCCATAATGAAAGTCTCTCCATGCACGGGTACCAAAATATGTCCGGCCATTGGAAATAAGCCAACGAAATTTTAATAGCAAAAAATTGTTATAAATGCAATCAGCCAAGTGACAGTGAAAACTTTATGGCCAAATGCTCCTCGCAACTAGTATTTCCCGCGTCTAGTCTCAGCATTCTGTGGCGTCGTCTCGGTCCTGCGAAGGCAATTGCCGAAACGCTCCAAATGCCGGGATACTCAATAGTGAAAGTCCTGATGTATGCATGGAAAATGGAAAAACGGTGCACACGAATTGTTGCGCATTTATTTTCATGGCTAACGGAAGCAAAGTACCACCCAATGGAGCTGAACACTGAAAGAAAAACAAAAGTAATATGATCAGATTGCTTAGAACAGAGGGTATTCAAATTAAACAGGTGCTTATGTAAATCGGAATATTTTTATTATAGTTTATGATTTGAACTCAAGGAAAGACAATTTATACATCAATAAATTCGCTTTTCCACGGTTTTAAGTCTTAAAGTCAGGTTGACTTTTTTCTCTTGTTTATGTTTATTATCCCTGAAAACAACAATATTCAAATGGTCTGCCCGGTGAGTACAGGCAACTTTTTATGCATTTTAAACTCCATTTCATAACTTTACAATGTCCCCGAAATATGGCGTTTTCCACATTTCATTGAGATAATAGTCGGGACTGTTGGATTCCGCCTACTTGGAAGCCAATCAAAATACCTATTTCCCAAGGTAGATTGCAAAAGTTTTCACAAGTCATGGCAAACATGAAACTGACAGGTATTTTGTGCGCACATTCATACATCTATTACGCTGCACTTTGACTTTGACTTTGGCTTGATAAACATGGCACAGGAAGCAATTATATCTGGGGCAGAAGAGAAAAAATCGTTCAGACTCCATCTCGGTGCCATCAATGTCAAGGACACTCTGTGACTCTTGAAAGGCGCCATTCGCACTTACAGTGAACTGTATCGGGTCCTTTATGGTCATGCTACTCCAGGCTTTTCGCAGAACCCAGAGAAGAAGGGCAAGTAAAGATAAAAGTAAAAGATAAACTGCAAATGCGATACTGAAACATAGCCCGAATATTATGTGGCTGGCAAAACTTTGACCTGACGCTGCTTTATCTATTGATCCCTCGGTCCGGCGTCTGGCTGATTCGGATTCTTTGTGCACATGGCAAATTATAATCGTCTGCCAATTTGACAAGCCTATCAATTGAATTCCGTTTGGGACTCGGGTGCCCCACACTATGTCTCAATTATAGCGACCTTCCACTGCTGATTGACCCACAGCCGAAATTACGGGCAGGGGAATCGCAAATTGTGTTTATTGTTACGTTTAGCGTGCGATTTCCGCTGGGTCAGTGGTCCTTTATCCCCAAAGTTTATTTTGGTTCATTTACACGGGTGTCACGAGTAATCAAGTTACGGAGAATAACATGCTGATTGTTGGCTAATTGGAAGGGAAGTCCCACGGAGGGCTTCAGTACGCCGAACTACTGAAGGTTTCTTTTTATGTTAATAAAGGGGAAACTATAAATATACCTTTATGTGGACTCAAAATTAGTTGAGCAACACAAAATACAGAAGGATACTATTTTAAACTTTTTTAAACTTCTCTTATATAATACAATTTTGTAGAAATATATTTAATATCTTTGATCATTGCTGTATTTCTTTTTTTCGAATAAGAATCTGTGTATTTGCGAAAACTTCCAATGTTATATTTCTTGATGACAACTTGAGTGCCTGTCCATTCGGAAAGCGATTAAATGTCTTGGGGAACTCATGCTGATGGGAAATTTTCTCTTAGTTTATTTTCTCTTACTTGGAGTCCTGTCGGACTTCGTTTTATGCAGTGAACAAAATTATACTCTTATCATTATTATATGCCATTAATAAAGGCATTAATTTCAATATTCAAACAATGTTTTTTTTATTTGTACACTATGGCTAAACCCCTCATATCTTTTAATTCGATCCCAGCTCATCCGTGCCACTGAAATCGTTTTTGTTTTTAAGTAATGATTAAAGTGAAAAATGTTTTTGACGTCTTCAACATATTTTAATTTTGTTATATCAAAATAGCCCTGCAGCTATTGAATCAAATAAAAATCAAAAGGTGCTGTGAATATGGGGGATGATGCATGATTTCCCCATTCATCTTTAGTTTGGCCAGGGTCCGTTTGCAACATATGTCCTAGCGTTGTCATTATGGAAAGGCTAATATCCGTATACTTATAGCTTTGGCACTGTCCACGCCAAAAGGGCGTTTATTTCCCAGAGGCAGTGTGATCCCGTACACCCTCGCTCTCTCTCCCTCTTCCTTTGGACTTTTGGTCCATAGAGCTTCCAATCCGCTCTAAGATCCTAGTTTAAGTCTTCATGTATGTTAGTTATAAATCCTACTTCTACCAATAAAGACACGCACGTCGCGCAATACCTCGAAAAGAGTTTCTTTCGTGTTTTACTTATCGAGTGTTTCCAGGTGTTAGCCACCCCCCTCCAGTTCAGGCACGTATCTTGCCGCATTAGCTCTTTTAAGTCGGGTGAATTTTTTAACGGGGCAGGCCAAAGAACAAAAAATAGATATAGTTTAATCATGCTAATTGTAATTCAATAATCGAATAAGAGAAGAATTCTGTTATATTAAGAAATATACCGCTTGTAATAAATAAATTTGCTTTTGTTTTATTTTTCTATTTTTTGTGGTCTCCCCTCCTCGAAAAGGGAGGATGTCTTATGCAAAGCACAGCCGTATCAGCGCCTCTTCCCGCGAGGGAATAATAAATAAAAGAATAGTAAATACTATGGAATCTTTACCATAAAATAGGAAGAAAGGAAGCTAACTTTGGCACGCCGAAGTTTCTATACCCTTGCAGCTTACAATTGGATCATTATGAATTTATCAAATTTGATTATTTTAAACTTTTTTAAACTTCTCTTATATAATACAATTTTGTAGAAATATATTTAATATCTTTGATCATTGCTGTATTTCTTTTTTTCGAATAAGAATCTGTGTATTTGCGAAAACTTCCAATGTTATATTTCTTGATGACAACTTGAGTGCCTGTCCATTCGGAAAGCGATTAAATGTCTTGGGGAACTCATGCTGATGGGAAATTTTCTCTTAGTTTATTTTCTCTTACTTGGAGTCCTGTCGGACTTCGTTTTATGCAGTGAACAAAATTATACTCTTATCATTATTATATGCCATTAATAAAGGCATTAATTTCAATATTCAAACAATGTTTTTTTTTATTTGTACACTATGGCTAAACCCCTCATATCTTTTAATTCGATCCCAGCTCATCCGTGCCACTGAAATCGTTTTTGTTTTTAAGTAATGATTAAAGTGAAAAATGTTTTTGACGTCTTCAACATATTTTAATTTTGTTATATCAAAATAGCCCTGCAGCTATTGAATCAAATAAAAATCAAAAGGTGCTGTGAATATGGGGGATGATGCATGATTTCCCCATTCATCTTTAGTTTGGCCAGGGTCCGTTTGCAACATATGTCCTAGCGTTGTCATTATGGAAAGGCTAATATCCGTATACTTATAGCTTTGGCACTGTCCACGCCAAAAGGGCGTTTATTTCCCAGAGGCAGTGTGATCCCGTACACCCTCGCTCTCTCTCCCTCTTCCTTTGGACTTTTGGTCCATAGAGCTTCCAATCCGCTCTAAGATCCTAGTTTAAGTCTTCATGTATGTTAGTTATAAATCCTACTTCTACCAATAAAGACACGCACGTCGCGCAATACCTCGAAAAGAGTTTCTTTCGTGTTTTACTTATCGAGTGTTTCCAGGTGTTAGCCACCCCCCTCCAGTTCAGGCACGTATCTTGCCGCATTAGCTCTTTTAAGTCGGGTGAATTTTTTAACGGGGCAGGCCAAAGAACAAAAAATAGATATAGTTTAATCATGCTAATTGTAATTCAATAATCGAATAAGAGAAGAATTCTGTTATATTAAGAAATATACCGCTTGTAATAAATAAATTTGCTTTTGTTTTATTTTTCTATTTTTTGTGGTCTCCCCTCCTCGAAAAGGGAGGATGTCTTATGCAAAGCACAGCCGTATCAGCGCCTCTTCCCGCGAGGGAATAATAAATAAAAGAATAGTAAATACTATGGAATCTTTACCATAAAATAGGAAGAAAGGAAGCTAACTTTGGCACGCCGAAGTTTCTATACCCTTGCAGCTTACAATTGGATCATTATGAATTTATCAAATTTGATTAAATAATAAGAAAAACTAACATGAATTATATACAACATTTAGGCTTTCAAATTATATGAAAATATGTTGAAAATTGGGTTATGGGTTTGTAATGAATACTCTAAAACTGTAGCCCTTAATCAGACTTAGGGAGTTTAAGAACTGCTTCGTTTAATTAAATTACTGCTAAGCTTAAATTATTTTTAGCAAATTACAAAATTACAACATGGTTTCCTTTGGATGCTAGTTAGGCGTAGCAAATTTATGTTCACAAGTAATTCTATTAATTGATTCTAACTTTAAAATCAGATGGCTAGATCGACTTGACTTGTGATGCTGATCAAGGGTACATATGTACTCATGTACCTTTGTGACAGTGTTATTATTATGTAAAGATTATTAGAGATAATAAAATTAAATTACATTAAAATCTCCTGATTCGGTTGTAGAGTTAAGTAAAACAAAATACAATTCTTTAATTTTGGAACCATTTATTTACTTTTTTTATTCACTCTACAGAGGCCTTTAGTTCTTGTACTTTCCCTAAAGGTTTTTAGCAATTCTATTGTCTGGTGGGAAATTTTCTCTTAGCAAGCTTTCTCCCTGTTGAAGTTGGAGCTCTTAAATACTGGGTCAGTTTAGCTAGGAAGTTGTACTTGCTAAGCAAGTGCCATACATTTATATTTATGAATGGACCATTTACAGCTGGCTGAAGGCTTCAACATTGACGATTAAATGGATATTGCTTTATTGTGCCAGTCATGTTGTACTCGATATTTATTAAAGTTCTTACTATTGCGGAAATGCCAATAAGAGTCAATATATTTCTCCACTAGAAATGTTCAAAAGAGCCTAATGCGCTCTGATTTTAAATGATCCCCATTTTCAAAGAAAAACTAATAACGAATACATTTTCGCCAACTTTAATTAAATGGTTTTAAATTCTTGGTATAAGGAAAATCCAAATGAATCATGCTGTGAGTTTCAAACTTTTTTGGAATGTTCTTTTGCTTCACCCCAAAAAAGTTTCAATTGAAAACATAAACAAAATAAACTAAAACCAACAAGTGAGTTCCTTCGAGATTTCCATCTCGTTGGCTTCGGCGAACGCTAAGACAATGTCGCTAAGTTGCTCCCTAAATTTCCGTTTCCCCTCCTCAGTCACCGTTTCCCCTCTTCAGAGCCTAATTTTTATGGCTTGTGCAGTTGCAGCTGTGCGAGACAGTAAGTTATTGCGCCGTGCAGGAATTCTTTGCTGTCCAAGAGAGGGTGGTCTTTGAAACCCCTTCGTTATCGCCCGGCCAACATGGCGTATGCACAATTACGTATACGACATGTAGGCGCTAATGTTTAACGCTGACCGCTGTCCGCTGTCTAGTTGAAGACAGAACGTGGCCTGTCCACAGCATGGCCCTCATTGTTGAGCCGAGTCGTAAAAATTCCACAATGTTGATTTTAATATATCCTTAATGGGGCCATAAAAAGAGTTGATGTCCGAAGGGAATGGTTGCAGATAAAGTAAACTTCATTGACTGGAGAATGCCCTAAATTGGCAGTTTGTAATTTGTACATGTTCGAAAAAAGGTCCCTGCCTTTTAACAAACTGCTGTAAAATATTTAAATACCTAATTTTAATATAAAGTATTTGTTGCCATATTGATCGAAAATGCTGCTATACCCGATTGCCAACGCCATTAGGCGAACTCCTTCAAATTTATTGAATTGAAATTGGCGCGTTAATTGAATGAGTTTCCTTTTTGTGGCCTGACTCATCTGGTACTTTTACCATTCCATCAGAGAGCAACTTTGGCTTTTGAAATTAAACCAAGATCCGTCATTAGGCCCGTGCGGATGAGGGCTCTCGAAAATATTCATAAATCTATTGAGCGAAAGTCATTTAAAAAGTTTGCCAATAATAAGTCCGGGGAAGGTGAGTGGGTCAAGGTGAGGCCGGTGGAAATGAGTTCAATATTAAAGCCTCCAGATAAGACACTTGACGGCTGAGGGCGGACATTGAAACTTTCGCTGTATAGGTATCCGCGTATGCTGGTATTTGTATTGGCCAAGTTTCGAGTGCTCAAAGGGGGAAGTAGCGGGACGCTCGAAATGAGTTATGTGCCCGGCATGTAAAGCCGGTTTGACCAAAAGTTTTGCCAGGAAGTGTAAACATGTTCGCAGGTGTCGAAAGCTAAGCCAAGCTTCGGGCCAAGTTTTTAGCGGCAGGCAAATGGCCAATTTAATTAGTTTTTTCCTTCTTGTTAGTGGTGCCTTCGCGGAACAAAGGCCGTAAACAGTTTTCAATTTATTTAAGCGAAACCCCGGGCAGATTCGAGGGCCCGCCTTGGTTGAAGTGAAATAAACGAAATGTAATCAAGCAGATGGTTGCTTCCCTCCGTTTCGCTCGGCGGTTAACGGTTAGCCGCATCTGCGAAATTAAACTGATTTTCATGCATTTTTACCGACGTCGATCGAGTTAAAAAGTTTGCGGTTTCGGCTGCCATTTGGTCCCCTTCGATTTCCCCCCCTTTCATTATTTTTTTGTTCACTTCTTACAGAAGGGTAATTTCTCTGTTTTATTGCACGACAAACCCAGAGTCACCAGGACAAGGTGTGTGCGGGATGGGTCGAACTACCCTTGGCTACGAAGGGAACTTGTCATATTGTTATGTTGCCCATCCAAAATATTTTCTTTGACCTGTGAAAACTTTTCGGGCATGGTTGAGGTCTGGGCCAACCTCCTGTCTAAAGGTCAGTTGGCCGGCAAAAAGGCTTCGTGCCGAAAAGTTAAGCAATAAAATTCTGTGGGCATAGAAAGGAAATGGTGAATAGAAAATAAGCAGGCATAAAGGGTTTGAGATGTTCTGATGGATTAGTAAGGCTCAGGGTTCGTGTGTCCTTTACCAGCTGCATTTTATAAGTTTAATTAGTGCTCGGGAATAATTTAATTTTATACCATTTATAAGTTAGGTGTAACTTATGCTTTTGCCAATACTAAATCTTAGTTTATGTCAAATAAAACAAGCTTAATATCCTAAGAGTCCCTACTAAAAGCTCTCAAAAACTTAAAGCTTGGACAGCTTTTAGAACCCATTTTTTTGGTTTCGGTATTATAAAAATTTTCCCTTGGATGGAAGTCCTGGAAAAGTGTTTGTTGAGCTTTAGGCAATTTTTTAAGCTCGTATTTTTTATAAAATGGTTCACTTTGAACTGATAAGCCATTCAAGTAAACAATAATTCATTTCAATATAAATAATTAAACTTAAAATAGCCAAAATTTGGAATAATATATCAATACATACAAAAAATCAAGTAAATGACTCGGACCTTTTTGTAGCTATGTACAAACCATTAATGCTTTTTCTTATTATCCCACTTAAACGTATAATATTTCCTTGACAAACTACTTTAAACTTTAAAGCAGCAAATTCCTAACCCAATACGAGGTACTCAAGCTCATCGGATAACGTAATTTGACCCTAAATCTGATTGCCCAATCTCACACATCCCTGCCAGGTTCCCCCTCCGACTATGCAAAGCCGCTCAAGTTATTAAAATGCTTTCGTTATTAATGACTAAATAGGCCTACGCTGGGGCATATTTTCAGTCCAAGATTTCGGCTGGCTCAAATAAATTGCCGCGTCACAAAGGCACGGCCAGCAACAGCAGCGCACAAGAGTAAATATTTTCCTGCCGCACACACATAATTAAATTCCTATTAAATGCAAGATTCGACGAAGGCAGCCGCAAAAGTAAGTAGAATATAATGGCATTTTGGGGCGCAGGCAATGAAACGCACAAAGCCGACGAGCGCCGACAATGAGAATCAAATTATCAACATAATGGCAGCCCGGCAGGAACCGAACCGAACAGGAAGGAAGACAGTTAGGCTCCATGCCGTGTATACGGTGGTACATATACGGCTTGTTCATTCATAAAATGGTTTTGTGGTAGGGGAGACGAGGACACGTGTGCTTAAAAAGCTTTCAGATGCCTAATTGTTTGGGTGTTAAGAATAAAACCAGGTATTTGACACAGGGACTGAGTACCTGTAAGAATTCATCTAAGCGATAATGCTTCTTTAAGCTTCAAGCTGGATCTGAGTCCCAAGTTAATCATATTCCATTAAATATCTTGTGAACTGCAAGTGATTTCGAGAAGATCCGCTTCTTTTTTCAAAGTGTACGATCTTCCTTCTTCGTTTTCAATAATAATTTTCTGTGAGTAATTCAGATAAGCATGCTTTTCCTTTTGCCAAGTTTAGTATAAATCCGTTTTGCCGTGAAGCCTTTTTGAGATAAGACAACTCAAGAGTGTTTAATATATCATTTCTTTATTTAACTTGTCTTCGTTATATAGATTATTAAAGTATTTACACAATTTTATTCAAATGATTTCCCACATGCTGAAGTGCACCTATCAAATCCCTCAATACATCCCAATTAAACGTTTAAGTAATTAATTACATAATCTATCTTCACTCATTATCATTTGCTGTGCGCGAAGTGCGGCATTTATTTATCCTGTCCAATTTAAGCTCGGTTAACCACCCAAAGTCCTTAAGAGTGGGCTGGAAGGTAGTGATATATTTGGAGAACCGGTTTAGCGTGACCTTGGCTATATCAACAGCAACCGAAATCCATGGCTGATAGTCGGGTAATGCAATCAATTACTTGATAATCCTCAAACAAAACTTTGCATAGACAAAACCGCTTTGCGGAGAAATAAGCGGACATACGTACGACAACAACAAACCGAGAGGGCGCCCGGCAAGTCGGCAGGATTTAATAACAAAAGTCAGCTGTTTGGAGTCCTTGCGCTCTCTCGAAAAAGATTTCCTCTCGGAAAGCTCGCGAAGGGCAAAAGCTTCCGATGGACGCCCATGTGGGGAAGCGGGTCAACGCTGCGTATGCGTTACGTTTCACTTTCGTTGTCGACGAAGTAACTCAGCTTCTTCCATTTGGCGGCTGCTGCGACCCAATCAGGCTCGTTTCGAATCGCTTCGTTTCGATTTCAGTTTCAGTTCCCGTGCAAATCCCGAGTCGTCTGGTCGTGTGTCCGCGGCAAATTCGCTCAAATTCCAAAACTCCGGCGCAAGTCGCGCGCGGACTTCGATTTGCGCTGCGACTCCTGGTTCTGCGGCCCTAAAAAGTAGGCAGCGCGAATTGTGCAAGAAGTCCGCACTCAAGTTGACTGGCAGTGTGTGTGTGTGTTGTTTGGCGTTTAAAGCTTTAACTCAGCGGAGACGCACGATTTTTATGAATGAACCGCCCAGGCGGCAGCGGGTCCTGGTAATGGTGTGCGATGTGTGCGCGGTCTGGAAGTCAAGGCGTGCCAGGCATATCAATGGCACTACTTGGCCCAGATGGGTATTAATGAGCCTGCCCAATGAAATGCAAACAATGCGGAACGCACATTCGAGAGCAACTCGGCGGGGGGCTGCCTAAGCGATCTATGAGTGAATATGGACATTTTAACCCACAAATTATTCCCCCTGCCTGTTTGGATACGTTGTTCTGTTGCATACAAATAGCTAAGGGGGAAGATTTGAGCCCGAACTTAACGAAGACGAATTTCCTTAAATATTGCGTTTGTTTTACTTCATCTCAGATGCCGTATAGGTCCTAAATTTCACTTAAAACTCAAAACTTAAAGAAAACACTTAAGGGGCGACGGAAAGAGAAGTGGCGCCCTATATTTAGATGTCCAACCACTTTAACCAAAATCCCCGGTTTATGTTACCTACTTCCCAGAAATCTAGCGGCTCAGAAGTAAGCCCGAAAGATTATAAAATGCTTCTTTGGGCCTTCTGCCCTAATGTAAAATATTCATTTGAGACTGTCCCCGCCCAGCCGGGCCCACAAAGTGTCACCCTTGCTGCTGCTACCGCTGTTGACCCGGCAATACGTGATCAGATCACACAACAAACCGCAACAGCGGCAGCAACAAATCCAAGAGCGGAGGGAAATACCTTTCCCAGCCCCTTCAACTCGGCCGTCGCCATGGCTGCCATTAAAGATGACACACGCCAGCCGGCTGACGCCTGCCCACATTATGGGAGCGAGTGCGAGTGCCAGTACGCGTACTCGTAAGGCATTCCGAGTACGCACCGGCGACCCCCAATCACCCGCCCGCTGGGATTAATTGCCGAATATTTGTGTGCGGCACGGCACAAGTTTTCCTCGAGAGAAGAATGAACAAACATAAAACGTTTACATTTTTCAGTGAAATCGTGGCAGCCATGAAGATGTTGCTGAGGGATATATGAGCCAGGGAGTCTACAATTACCAAAAGCCAGCTACAAGAACACGGCGCAAGTCAAACGGTCGAATCGTTTTAATTGCCTCCGGCAGAAAGGATTTCCTGCACTCCGGCAGTGCGTGTGTGTGCGTTCGGGCCAAGTGTGTGCGTGTCGCAGACGGGCGAAGGACCTCAAACGCCGAATCTCCGGCCAGACAAGCCTTTCGGCCCGTCGACAGCCCTCAAAGCGGCTTAGAGTCCCAGTGGCCTGTAGCCAGTTGGCAGTGCGAAGTGTCTAGGCTGAGCAGACACACTCTCATACTCACACGTCGAGGGCGAAGCCAGAACCAGGACCTGGACCTGCAGGGTGAGTGTGCTTTGTAATTGTAGGCCACTAGCTTATGTTACGTATACGCCATGTCCCACAGCAGGGATGTGCTGGCTGGGAAGTCAGGAAAGTCAGCTAAGCACCTCAACACTTTGGAACTCACTCAAACTGCACTGCAAAAATATGCAGGGCCCAATTGTTTATGTGTAGAGCAATAAAATTTCAATCAAATTCCAATATTCGATTGGGCGATACGCATTAAGTAAAACCACTTTACAATTTCCAGAGTTACAGAGTTACCTAAGTACAAAGTTCTTAAATTGAATGCATAGAGCTTTACATTGGAAAATCCCTTTTTTTCTTCTTCCATTGAAAATAAAAATGCCTTATTGAATTCAAGTATCTTTTAACACATCGAGTTTTAGTGTAGCTAAAACGAAACACACACAGCTCTGCTTCAACTCGGAGCATATAAATTGCACTGAATTTCCGGGCAAGTCTCGCCCTGCTGCCGCCCTTGCTGCTTGTTAGCCAAATCAACCTGCTTGTTATGACAATGACCAAGGTCCTCGAGCAGCAGCCACTACTTGACGAAAACCCCGAAATAAAATAAAATAAATAGGGCTTAGAGAACAAAGCCAAAGCGGGATACTCGCGCAAATTGAAGCGACAAAGTCACACAAAAGTCAGACAGACAAATTTTTCAGAAATAACAAATGCGATCCCTCGGGACTGGGTTAGTCGATAAACTTCCTTCCTTCCGAACGGCAAACAACCGAATCGGACGGCGACATGTGGCAAACGGAATGGAAAGGTTAATAGAATAGAATACTTTCAAAGGACGAAACGCCTGCGATTTGCATGCCACTTGGCAGTTAATAATGAATGAGTGTGAGCTGGGTCGAGCAGCGCTTATCGAATGGACAAGCCCTATACTCAATGGCGAGCCCGAGTTTATTGTGTTGATTAAGAGTTTGTCAAGGTGCCGCGCAGTCATAAAATGTCTGATAAATGAGTGCGCTAAGTTTTGAATTATTTCCCATTTGGTTTTGTCTAGTCTAGCCGTGATCAAAGAACTGTGTGCCCCAAATGGTTAATAGGCATTAGGTAACTAGGAAATAAAAGTTTAATAACAAGAAATAACTGGATGTATTTTTAAATACATTTTTAAATTTAATCCGAAGGATCCAAAATGTTCTTATTAAAAAATTACAAAAAAAAGTGAAATACATTTCCCCTATATTGTATTTTTTTCATTCATTTGGACGCCGATTAAGGATTATCTTCTCGCACATTCCAATGTCAATTGCGATTCTATCTAAACTTATTTGAGTATCATCACTATTATTGTTCACGTCCAGCTCAGTAAATATTATTTAAGAACAAAATATTCAGTTAAGGGAATGGCGCAACCTCCACGAAAGATTGTCTTTTTTAAAAAAATGTATTCAACGACCCCGGCTTCCCAAATGGCTGGAATGACGCCCATTAAGGTTTATCTATTAACCCAGTTCGCTGGCTTTTCTTTATACGCCAAGGCAGCTTCCCTCAAGGACGGGTCTTTAAATTAACCAACATAGTATGTGCGGCAAATATATCCTAATTTTGTTTGCAGACTCTTGTCAAGTGCGCCAAACTTCTGGCCGAACTTAAGCTGTTCCTCGCTTCTATTCCCGTCCACACGCTCGTGGGCTCCTCTTCCGACCCAACTTTGGAACTTGTCGCATACGCGACATAAATCCAAACACATACACGAGCACTTTGCTCTAAGTATGTATACAAGGCCTATCCAAGACAAAAAGTTCCCTGGGAAGGACACTTTTTGTCGGCGAATTTCGGTTGGGCATGGTGGGCCCTCAAACTGGAGCGCTTTACGAGAGGCTGTCAAAAAGCCAAGTGAGACATTTGTTTTCACTGTCTTTACAACTTCCGGCTTGTGGCTTTAACTACGCTAACGGTCCAAAAATTTGCATGGCTGTTCCCTGAAGTAAGCAACAGCATGCTGCTGGGCTTTAACAAGTTTTCACTAGACTAAAAACACACATGTTCGCGTCACTTGTTCGGAGCCATCAAGTTTATCTTGCACAGTGATGACACTATGTGGCACACTGAAGAACTAAGGGAAGAAAGTAAACTTTAACATGATAAATATTGTAAGTAAATGTAATTTTTAGGGACGTAGTTCCATTGTGCCAGTTTATACTCCGAAATATATTTCTACTCCCACTGTATGAGGACGATAAAAGTCTAGCAGAACACCCCATATGCGTAATCATTAGAGGGGAAGAAGACATTGCTCATCCATCCACACACTGCCGCAAGGAGACTTCTGAAATGCACAAATCAATGCCACATTGTGTTCCCTGCTGTGTTTGCTTTTGTTCTCCAGTCGAGGCTTTGACGAAATGTTAATCAAATCCCCTGGCTCGGAGAGGGGAAGGACAAAGCCGACCCGTGGCAGTGGCAGGAAATGAGTGCGGCCTACAACAATGATGTTTGCGTTGCAATCTGTTCGGGTGTTAAGTAGATTTATGCCACTCCATTATGCCATTCAGCATCGGAGTGGCCAATTAAAGGTGTCCTCTCCCACACCCCGCATCCCTGGCTCTAGTCCCTCCACTTAGCCTGGCAATAACGAGTCCAGTCCCAGGGAAGAGAAAGCATCTTTGTTTTATACCATACCTTTAAACCTTTGTTTAATACCAAGCTTTTGTTTGAAATCAAAGGATAATGTCAGTGAAGCCCAACGAATCAGAATTTTGCAGTATATTAAATTATAATTATAAAAGTATTTATATAATATTAAAATATTAAATATTATATTATATAATATTGAAGTATTAAATATAATGTGTATTCACATAAATTAATTGAAAGTAGGCCTAAACGTTTGTCTTTCCTTCTTCGGAAGAAATTTTACAAACTACAATAAGTTGTATTTGTTAATAAGCCCTTCCTTCATCCTTTTATTTTAAGATTGCAATTTATGCTTGGCTTCCCAATTCCCAATTCTGGGTTATTTTAAAAGCAACTCGTTACTCAAATCAGGAATGCCAGCTAATGTAATGATGGGCGTGGCCCTTTTTGAACCTTCCCTCATTCAGCGTGGCTGCTTTTCATTTGACCTAAGCGGCTTCCAAAAAATTTATGTTAATTCTTCCTTCTGGTTTTTATAATTTTCGTTCTTTTCTTCTGGTAAAATGCAGTAATTATTTCTCAGGACTTTTAGTCCTTCCTGGACCCTTCTCGGGACTGAGAATCAGCTGGAAATCGTTTATTAAATTTTTTATAAGCTGCCAAAACATTTGGTTTGCCTTCTCCTGGCATTTTAGCATTTGTGCCACCACTTTTTATTTGCCTTAACATTTATTTGTGTTTTTGGGCAACATAACCGGAGCAGATGGAGGGGTTTTGCGGGAAACACCATAATATTAAATGTTTATTTCGCATTTAATGAATTGGATATTTATCCGATTTTTGTTTTTTCACAGC
The DNA here is from genome assembly GCA_018152175.1 of Drosophila jambulina. Lineage (NCBI taxonomy): Eukaryota > Metazoa > Arthropoda > Insecta > Diptera > Drosophilidae > Drosophila > Drosophila jambulina. The sequence continues at coordinate 2,403,808 of JAECXH010000012.1, read as the reverse complement.
CGCATACATGCAGAGCATACAAAATGGGTTTGCCTCTCGTTTATTTATGGCTATTTATTTTAGTGCGGTTAATTTAAAACTTGATGATTTATTCGTTTCGCTTTTCTCTCGTTTTTTGCCATTTAGGAATTATGCAAATAGGGGATTAATATCTTTATTTTGAACACCGTAATTTCATACGATTTTGCTACTAGATGATAATTTATTCAGGTATTTCTAAAGAAGAGTAATTAATTGTTCTACAGGGCTAAATATAACAAATAGCCTTACTAAAAATAAAATGTATTCAAATACACTTCAATATTGTTTGAAAAATAGGTGCTGAAAGTAACCTTTTAGGTTTAGTAGACCATTTTTTTAGCTTTTAAATTGAGTGTGTCATTTTACTTGTTACCCATAGGTACAGCATCGCTGTGTGGAAAATTAGTAAAGTAATAATAAAACAACAGAATTATGTTTAAGTAATAAGAATTACATTAAAAAAATATTTATATATCCAATTTGACTAGTGCAATAAATATAACGTAATTCTTGTGGCACTAGGATATTATCCAAAATAAAATTAAAATTAAATGAAATAAATAACAGCACTGGTTGTTGCTTAACATGTTCCTACCAGCACTTATCTAGGAATTTTCCGACTCAGGTATCAGCGATTCTTATTTTTGTATTATGGCTCCAAACAATTTGGGGAATTTTTCAACTAAAACAATATATTTAAGAAGTGTAGTTCCCGTAATTTGTTTGTTAATCTCGTGACAGCAGCTTTGACTTGGCGTGCACCATTCGAAACGAGAACCATTAAATCTTCAGAAAAATATTTTCTTTTATGTCTAGTTTTAAAGTCCCAACAAACCAAATGTATACGAGTTCCCCATATTCTCCTATTATCAACTTATTGGTCTGTTTTTGATTGCAAATGGACGGACCCAATGACACTTTGATGATAACTAGTATTTCAAATGCCACAGATATATGCATTTGTTTGCCGTGCGGTTTCCCACTAAAATGTTGACTTTAGACAACCGAGAGGGCGAAACATCGAAATGGTTTGCTATTTCGTGACCCAGATATCCGTTTCATATTCGACACTCGACTGCATCTGCAATTCGCTGCCCGGCATTGTATTGCCGAGCACATTTGTTTACTTCGCTCACACAGGCGCATGCCAGTGCAATCTGCTTTAATGCCATATTAAGGCGAGCTGAATGGAATTGAAAAATGGAAAACGGGGGACGCACACGTACTCCCATACACACATGAATGCGTAAACAGTCAACAGAAGACGGGTCGGGGCAAGGCACGGAAAGCCGGGAAAATGGAACGGAAGCAAAACAAAATTTTTTAAAATAAAATCACGCTGTAAACAGACAAAAGAAACAGGGCAGGCGAGCAAAACAAAAACAGCACAGCGGAATTCTAATGGAGTCTTAGTTGAAATTCGAATGTGTTGGAAGTTGGAAGAAGGATATTCCATAGCACCATAGGAGTGGCTGCAGCTCTTTGTCTTTGCGCATTTGTTCCTCCGAAAGGAAAACTTTTTGCCGCCACCCCTTGCTAATTTGTCTTGTCAAATATGATTTAATGCCTTGCCACGCCCACTTGCTCACGCCCCGACAACACCCCGAACGAATTGAAAAGTATAAAGAATTGCGCCAAGCTTAGCATTTACAGCAACAGCTTAAACACACCCCTCCACGAATATTCCACTTTATTGCGAATTTGTGTTAACTAATGACAAACGATGCCGCTTGTTGTGTGAATGCAATTGCAGTTTAATGGGATATTTGTTTTAGCCTGGCTAATTTATGTGGCTATGCGACGGGGGCAAAGTTAGCCTGACATTTGGGCAACATTTCAGCCACATCCTTGGAGCCATTATCCTAGCGTGTGCTTCTAGTTACAGCAACTAAATAACCAAATAATAAAGCCATTCAAAATTCATATCTAAATAAATGTATGCGGCAAATATGATTGAACATCCCCCAGCCTGAAAGTGTGTAAATGCCTTAACGCGCGATGGAAATTGAAAATCCATGTGCGTGCCACATGCACACCTATACATAAATACATAATTATGCTCGTGGTTGTGGTTGAGTGATGGACGTTGAGTAATAATGACGCCTAAATGCCGGTGGCGTATGCGTAATGCGGCGGACAATTGACGAGCATTTGGGTCGCAGCGAAAAGTTAACTTATATGCATTTAAATTACACTTAATGCAATTGCCGTAATTAACTGAAATATGCATGTTAATGTTAATGATTTCTGAGAAGTGCAGTCATTAAACAATTGATTGCTTTTGCGTTCTGGCCTGAAGCTTTGTTTCGGAATTAAATGAAAATATTTGCTTTAAAGTGAAAATGTTGTTTTTTATATATCGCTTTGGTTAATTAAATCGATGGCAATTCTTTGGGAAAGAATTTGTCTACATGTTCTGCTTTGGCGGTAGCTTCTTGCAGTAGCTCATTGACAATGAGTCAATCTTTAAATTAGCAGAGCCGCGTCCAATTACATCCTAATTTCTGAGACACTGTTCGGAGGCTTTAATCATGCATTGATAGGCCGAGCGTTGATAATGATAATGACTGAAAATTACCACAGAGTAGGGTTCTACACTTGGGTTCTCCCGCCTAAAGCAATTACAAGCATTCAACAAAATTAGGGTCGAAGCCAAGCAACAAATTAATGGAGTCCAGGCCGTGATTTATGCAGTCTGGGCAGGTGCCAGGCATCCAGCAGACTCCTAATTGCACATAGGTATAAAAACAGTAGTGGGCAAAATAATAGTAGAAAGAATTGCAGAATTGTAAGAACCAACGGAATATTCAAAAAAATTCAGAACAAGCCACAAAAAGTGCTTTAAAGGAGCATTAAGGTTTTATACATTTTAATGGATTGTGCATGTGCTCTACATAATTTCCTCACTATCTAATGGATTATTGTGCTTCATTACTTTAGTGAGGCATTTTTAAATAAATTGCAATGTTGCTACCTTAGTAATTTTCAAAACATTACCTTACTTAACGATTATTTATGCAATGCATTAAGACTTGTTCAGTTTTATTCACCATTATGCTTATGACGTTGGCTGTTCGATGTGAGAGCCGTGTTCGCGGGAGTTGGTTAACTTCGGCCACCTTGTTAGCCAGACCGCCCCTGGTGGTCAGCAATTTCCAGGACACGACTTGAGCAGGCTGCAGAAAGAGGATGGGAGAGGACTTGGCGCTGACGATGTCATTAAATGCGCCTAATTAGCGGAGGCCCCCTGAAGGGTTGAGAGCACGACGATGCTAATGCTGCTTTGCAAGTCAACACAAATTAACATCGGCAAATAATGCCTTTAATTAAAAACTTTCACGGAATCAAAACTGCAATCCCAAGCATTAAATCCAGCACAGGACGCGATGCAGAGCAGCAGGATAAGACTGGGGAAAGCATGAAGGCAAACAATTTAATTTCACCAAACTGTAAAAAAAGGCCAGAATCAAAGACGGCACGAGGGAAAGTCAGGCCGAGTTGGGGCGCCATTTTCCAACAATTACGCAAGAAGCAACGGTTAGGGACAAGGACCAAAATCAGGACTAGGCACAGGCCTACACAGCACCCGGCAATGAATGAAAACGTAAATTGGAGAAAACACACTGGGAATTGGAGGAGGATGTCTTTAAAATATCACAGGCAACGGCTTGGCCTTTCCCAATTTCACTTTTCCTTTGTCTGCTTTCCACTCCCTCCGGAGCCCTGGTAAATTCATTTCTGGCTGACAAAGGAGGCCCCCGAAGAACGTGCCAGCCGAAAGTAAAGGGTTAAATGGGAAACTTGGCTGGCTCGAAAGTGTGACACTTGGCCCGGGCAAGTGCCGAAAAGGGATTTCCTAGTCGGGTTGGCTTATGTGTGCGAACTTGAAAGAGATATGTGAGATGCAAATGGGAAATGCGAGGCCAAGGCAAAATAAAGTTATTTAACGGCAATGGAATGAGCCCGAGTAAAGCCCTATCCGGGTGGATATGGCTTGTACCGTGGGCATAATAAGTGTGACTGACTAGGGGAGCTCTCTTAAAGGACCTTCAATTGTAGTTCAGTTTTCTTTACAAAAAATCTCCTCCTATCCATGCTCCAACCTCATTATGAACTGTGGCGAAACGTTTTCAGAGTGTAAGCCATCTCAGAGCCATAATTAAACCTGTCAAGGCCTTGACTGAGTGGTTTCCACAACATAATTAAAGTCACGCATGCGAGTTCAATGAACTCATTAAAATGCCGGGAAAACCGCAGGAAACATTTCGAGTTGGAAAAATATTAATGGGGCGTCGGCTCATGACATACGAGTTGAATAGGCGAGGAATATTATCCCCAGCTCCCGGCAGCAAGGCGGAAGACTAAGCCAGAGTGCCGCCAAAAAGTCATAAACTTGTCACACACTTTGTAATCTGAAAATGCGGTCGGCAAGGCATCTCTGCATCCGTATCCGCATCCTTGGGGGATCTCTGTGAAGTATCACTCCGCATTTCCCGACTCTTCCACTTGGCTAGCTGCCATGCGACTTGCGTGCTGGTTGCCGCCGAAAGTATGAACCAGTAAACGAAATTCATTAGGGATACCGCCGCCGGGAGAACCCTTGAGGTTGTCTCCTGGCCACAATCCGGCTGGCGGAATCAGATCCACCCCAGAAACACTCTTGACCATTTATTATCGCCTGCAATTTGTCAGTGTCTCACTCAAATTAATTCATTAAAGCCATTCAACGTGATTATGGCCTGCTCATTTAAGCGCCCAAAGGGCGAGCTTTTCGTGGCCAAATTAAAAGTCGCCACACGTTGGCAGGAAATGTGCCACGGCTCCGTCCGTCAGTCACGCCAGCTTCGATGTAAATGAGCCAACTGGACACAGTCGTGCATGTGGCCAAACGCGTTCGCTGGATACGCCAAACTGCAAACTGCAGAGGCAAACTTTGCGTGTTTAGCGGGCACGCCCTTACGCTTTAAGGGTCGCACTTGGCAAAGTTCGCCATTTGTTTCAATTTTCGCAGCCAGCTGCTTTTTTTGGGGCTCTAATGCGCTTACGTCTGGCCAAAAACAATTTAGCCCGTCCGTTCACACACATGGCAGGGCACATGAGGGCACACTTTGGGCCAACAGCTTTCATTGCATTTGGCGCTGCTTAGTTTTTAGAGGGGCCCAAAACCTTGCTCAACAAGTTTTACGCATAGTTTTACTGTATTTCAATTAGAAACCGGAACGGGCAGTTCGTGTGTTCTCTGAGCAATGTACACTGGGCGAATAGGAAATTTATTTGGAAATAAAATATATATTCTCAAGGATAGTTGCATACTTATTTGATCAACTGATAATTCATTCAAATCAGTGAATGGAATGGTGAAATCATCATTACAATTACTTCAAGTAAAAGCCACTAGGCATAATAAGACTAAGCTTAGCCTTAGATTGTAATATCATAAGAAATATATACAATTAAAAAAATTACAATTAAAAGCCATAAATTGTTAATAAAAACCATTCCTGGGAGACAGCGAGGGCGAAATTTAAACACTACCGAAGGGTGTTATGCAAAGAACTTAGTCTGAGTTTGTCTTCATGGGACTGCTTCGGACAATGCATAAAATACTGAAATAGAAAACATTTCGTTACACCCAGAGAACCTCAATGCACAAACGAAAACTGTCCCATATGTCCTTTGTACCCTAATCCGGAGGAGATGGCCCAAAGCCAACGGCAAAACCCACACGCAAGAGAGCTAAATGAAATTAGTTGACAGCCAGATTGTCGCAGTAAGCCATTTCTGAAGTAAGCCGAAGAAGTTCTTGGACAGCAAAAAGAGGACGGCCAGGAAGAAAAGTAAAGGAAGAGTCTTGAAAGACATCAACTGCATGGCTCGACTGGAAATTCAATTAACCCAATTGGTTGAGGACAGCAACCCAACACCTTTCCGTCGAACGGCCATATAATAAAAGCCAAGTGTAGCGGCTTAGAACCAAGGCCACAGAGCATTAAAAAAGGCTTAGGAAACCCTGGCAAAAAGGGTTGTCGTGCCTTATAAAAGTCATTAAAAGAGCGCCCGCCAAATGGCAGAAATGCAATAAAAATCGCCAAAGCCAAAAGGAGAAAAAACAAAAACGGAACGGAGACAACCAGCGAGGAAAAATACTGAGGAAAATTGGGAAACAGCTGAGGAAGGGAAAACAAATTTGTTGCGTGCGCATAATTAAATTTTTTTCCGAGAGCTAGTGAGAATGTGAGAATATTTCGTGGATACGAAATGAAATTGCAAACTGTTTATGGTCGGGGAAAAGGAGCCTTCGGCTCTGTCCGCCCAAAATTTATGCGCAGGCCAGGCTACGCTCAACAGACAAACAAACAGTTTTGGCTGCATAAATTTCGGGGCTCTCGGCCAGCAATTTGGCATGTAGCTGTTGGCCAACTAATGAGTGGTTCAAACCGAAAGTCTTACTCGTGTGTGTTTGAGTTTTTGGTAGCTGCCAGCTGCGGCTTGTCAGTTGGGTTAGTTAAGCCGTCAAAGAATCTGTTTGGATTTGCAAAAATAGATGTCTCAAGAATAAACAAAGTAAGGATTCGAACGGTGTGGGAATGTAAGGAATTTTATGGGTAACTCACTTAGCCTAATAATTTTCCGATCTTATACGATATAATCGTCCTTTTGGGTCAGTTCTAAATAGTATATAGAGCCTGGTTTCCTTAAAAACAATAACTCGACCCGACTTACTGACTAAATCCCTGCAAGGGAGTATATAGAAATAAATATGTAAAACAAAAAATTATGAATAAATATCATTCCCAGTTCAATTCGACTTATTGTATTGCCGGAAAGTTGTGATATTTCTGGAGTGCCATATGTGTAAATAAAACCTTTCCTTTAATTAAAACTTTATCACAAAATGGCTTTAAAAAATTCACTGATTTGGCCGAAATTCGCCAAAGAACGGTCGTAAATCGTTTATTATCGCATGTATTGATAGCTGTTCGTATCGATCTATGGAAAAGGGAAAGCGACTCGCATAACGAAAGCAATCGATTCTGACTTCTCCCTTATTACCTTTGCGAGGTTTAAGTGCCGAGCTCTTCGTTTCGCATTCCCCCAAGTCAGCGACTGAGATAAGCAAACACAGGCAGATGAGGACTATATACATATATAAGACATGTATATGTATATTCGGAAAATCAAGGGAAAGGAGGGCTAAACGCTAACCAAATAGAACGCGAATAAAAATGTTAAGGGCGAGTAGCGCTTTTGCAATTTTCGTCTGAATGCAAATTGCTTTTAAAGTTGATTTTGTTTGAAACTGAAGCCCAAGAACGAAGTATATAAATATGTATGTATAGGTGTATTGGGTAATTTTTACCATGCACACCTATGGCCAAAAATATGTGCTTGTTCGGGGAATCCTCGTGGCATGGACAAAAACATGAGCTCCATCTAAATATGTACCTACCTATGTACATTTTAATCTGAATACATAGTTGAGTTGTTGTTTCTGTGAAGAGTATGACATTATGAACACATTTCGCTCTATCTGCGAGCATTCGTTTTTGAATTCACTCACATATATACTCCTATACATATTTTTTTAGAATTTTAATGATGAATTTCAAGCTGACGACGACATGGAAAGTTCTCGGCATTTGTATATAATTTGTACAAGCGTGTGCGTGTCGGGGAAGCACAACAAAATTTGCATAAATTCGTGCAAATAATGCGATGGAAATTATTTTAGATTTTTGTTGCCATTACTGTGCTTTCTTTGCTTCTTTTAAGGAATTAGATTTTCTCCCAGGCCTCATAAGCAAGTCTAGAGTGATCAGAAAAGGACACACTAGAAAGGAACAAGTCATAAACGACTTTAGCATATAACTGAATTCATGGGAAATTTGTTTACAAAAAAGGGATGGGACACTAATAAAGGAAAAATCAAAGTGAAGCGGAAAACTTTTTAATAAAACTTTCCAAGGTTTCTTTGAATTTGATTTAAACTCAAGTATCCTTAAATTAAGCCATATCCTTTGCATAACCTTATAACTTACATTTTCTAAAGATTCATTGCCAGGGGCGTTTTTGGTGCTTGCCGTGCAATGATTTTTCCAACTGGGTGAGTCGGTTAGCAGTCCAATTATTTTGGTAATAAAAAGTTTTTTTTGGGTAGCTATTTTCACTATTTATTATTTTTCTTTGTACTGTAATAAATTAAATTAAGTGGAATAGATAAAAAAATCACTTAAACCCCAATAGAAAAGTAAGATAGCTCAAGTCAGGTGTGATTCCCGGTACCCAAAACAATGAGTTTAAAATTAAAAGGAACATGGATATGGCTCAATGAACATAAATGTGGCTAGGGATATGGGATACCTTGGAGCTGCTAACACAAATGTAATTGTTGCAGAAGTTCAACATACTTTTTGGTGTAAACACTGCCATGTTTATTTTACTCTTGCAGCGTATTATAAGATTAAAACAGTATATATATATATTTTTAATTAGCATCAATAGCCAAGTCGGTATAGCCATGTCCTCCTGTCCGTCTGTCCGTCTCTCCGTCTATATGAGTCTGAACGGGCCGAACAATTATAACTTACTTACGGTTTCTCATGATTTCTGAGAAGAAAATGGACGTGCTCAAATAGTAATCAAATAGTATCAGATACATATATGTGAATGTTGTTATCAATTTTTGGTAGCTCTAGCTCTAATACATATGTATGTACATAGGCTCCGAGGTCTCTTTTTTATACTGACGGACAGAGGGCAGACGGTGATCGCTAAATTGACTCGGCTGGTGATGCTGACCTAAAATATATATACAAAAATGGCTGATACATACAATCTCAATTGACACTAATCTATATATCTTTTGCACTATGCGTACTGGGAATTTTATTACTTATATAAATATTAATTAAACATCTTAAACTATTTTAATTTTAAAGCAAGCTTTTTAAACGATACATAAACAGTTGAAAGTTTCAACTTGAAACAATAGATATAAATAATAAATACATATTACCTAACAAATAATTGGTATGTGCATAAATCATTTGCAATCCCCCTCGAATTAGAATTCTTACACTAGAGCCCAGCCCTTATTACGTTCCTTTTAATCCTTAAATCACACCCAAGTCCTTGGCAAGTACATTTAACTAATCCACATGTCTGCCATTGATTTAAGCCAAGGTTATGCAAACAAAACTCATTAATGTCAATTGGCATTTACGGCGATCAAAAGCACCAACACAATGACAACAACAACAACAGCAATAACAACAACAAAAGTATGACCAAAGCTAACGGGAAAACTTTTCTTGTTGCCTACAATTACAACACTCAAGGAGAAATCAAACAGCAAGAAAAACAACAACAACGCCAGCACTGAAAGAAGAATATAAACTTTTCCAGCCAAAATGCGAAGCAGTATTTCGTTCGTGTTGCGAATTTTCCGCAGACGCCTTCAAGTTCCCAGTTGATGCTTTTTTTTCTTTTGCCGCTTGCGACTAATTTTTGCACAAACAACAAGCAAGGCGGAAGGAAAAAAACAAACCGCCCACACAAACACATACGCACACGCGCGGGCGTCCAACAGCTGTAACGGTAATAAACAACAAAGCAGCAGCCGAAACAAAAACAACAACCACAACGACGGGAACAATCCTTCCTTCGCTTTCTCCCGCTCTTTCGCTCTCCCGCAAGTTACGCAAGAGATTTTTGTCGCCAAAAAGTAGGCAATGGCAAGCGAAAGCAACATAGAAAGGCAAGCCGCGGACTTTATACACTCGCCGTTATACGGGACGGTCTGTAATGGTCCTAATATTTTAACTAGCAAAAATAATAATACCCCAAAGAATGAATTATAACTTGGGTCAACTGTTCGCATACATACATATATCCTTAGGATTGATTAATATAGAATCTTGCCATATTTAGTAGTTGCATATACATTTACACTCCGAGATATACGAAATATATATTTTAAACTGTCCGCAAGCGCAGGTGCATCTCTATTTTCCAATTATTCTTATTATCTTTTGATTATCTTTGTATTTTTCAATAAGTTCCTTAACAATTGAATTCAAAAGATTGATTCCACAAACTTGAACCGAATAATTTCCTATACATCAAGTTTTCGAGATATTTAAACTGAAAAGTGCAAATATTGCAACTTAATAAAATCCTTATTAGACTCTGGTTTCATCTTTTAAATTTATATAGACAATTTTCCATACATATTGTCAAATGCGACACTCGGCAATACATGAGAATATATCGATATTAATTTTAACAAGAAAAGAAGCTAACTTCGGCACAGCGAAGTTTGTAAACTCTATACAGCTTAAAGTTTTAACATTATGAATTAATCAAATTTAATCAAATGAAAAGAGAAACTAACAGCTATTTAATAAAATATTTATACTATACATACAAAAAATTAGGGTTTAACGTGTATATATCACACCACATTTACAGTTTAACAGTTAGAGTTTTACATTTACAGTTTTGCATTTTCCTCGACACTTAACAATCGTTTCTTTGGCAGCTATGTATATGATTTAATCATCCGATTTGTATTAAATTAAAACCGAAGTTCTTAAATAAAATAAAAAGGCTATATCTCTAAGCAGATAAAATTAAAAAAAAAACTAAATTAAACATTTTTTTTAATAAGTTATGACACTAGTCCCGTTTTTATCAAATTAAAACCGAAATTCTAAAAGAGTACAAAATGGCCATATCTCAAATTATACGAAACTGTCTAAATTATATTTTTTTTCTCAAAACTTTCCGACTGTTCCTATGGCAGCTATATGTATATATATCCAGTAGTGAGAGCATATAGACTTTAGCTTTGAAAGTGGTGGACTAGTTTGCGTTCATAACGAAAACATCATATACATCATATATCCCAGAAAAAGATAAGTTCGGTTTAATATTCTTATATCTCTTAGAAGTAGTCTTTAGATTATCCCTATCAATTCGCTAGTAATGATATTCTTATAGCTCTTAAGAGTGCTTATTAGATTATCCTGATCAATAATTCTTCTGATTAATTTGCTTTCTGTTTACTGCATCAATTATTCATGTTTTCCTAAGTACAATATCCCATACAACCCCCCATTTTTACTACAAATACCTAGGATAAAAAAGACAAAAATACAAACACACAGGCTACCCCCAACCCCAAAAACAAAAAAAGAAAAATTTAAAGAAAAACTCGCGCGAGTGCTGACAATTTTTGCGCGTCGCTGCAAGCGTTACATGTGTCACTCGCTCGCACCCTCCAACACCGCCTCCCCTCGGCCACACCCCTCTGTCCGCCATATCAGACATGAATAACTGCCGGCGTGGCACAAAAAAATAAGAGAGAGAACCCAAAAAGCAGCCGAACTCGCTGGGCTCACACGGTGGCTAAAACAACGTTAGCGAGCGGTTCCTCTGAAGTTGGATCAGCGGAGTCCCTGCGGGCAGGTCTTTATGTAAGTTTCACCTAAAAACCCCGGTGGCCACATCTAGGGCACCATGAAAGCCCGAATCCGAATCACAGATTGCAATCAGAACGATACGCAGGGCAGTAGAACTAAAAGTTTTCGGATTTCGTAAAGATTTATGCCGCAGTAGCCAACGAAAACCACAAAATTGTCCCTGCCCTTGGTCAAAGCTTGCTTTAAAAAATAAAAACTACAATTGCTGAAATTTTATTCAAGCTTAATTTAAGCCATATTTAAAGAGGGCCCTTATAGGTCTACGTTTATATGCAAGTCTAGGTGAAAACTAAGCTACAACAATAATTTCTCGATGTGGAACAGTAATGTATTTCAAATCCCCAGTTTAAATCTTTCTTATTTCAAAAGGTATAATACTTGATATAATCATTTTAAGTGAATAATGAAGTAAAAAAAATTCCGAAAATTTAATTTAACCAACATTTAATAGGCTCAGGCTACCCATTTTCGGGTCATCTCACTTTAAATGGTCACATCAAAAGGTATGTCGTAAATTCTAGTTTAAACAAAGTTAACATCAAGACGTTGTCTTAGACTTTCCATGAAACAACAGCAACAGCGGTGAGGTAAAGTCGCTTAAATGTTTTCTTTCCATTACCCGGGGACCCTAGTTGGTAACCAGGCTCTGACCCAAAACCAGATTCATACTGAGCCTGTAAAGGAACAGCTGGATTTTCCCGTCCTCCTCCAACCGCAGTCAAGGTGGCAAGCATCACCGCCGGGAGCGACAGTTCGGTTAGCCGCACTTAACGCGTTGAACTTTTCGGGGCTCGGCGGCCGATTTAAATGAAAATTAGTGCGGTAGCAAGGCGTAATGTGAGTCGACCTTAGAGCCCTCATAAAACTCTTGTCCAAATTGACTCAAAATCAGATCATTAATGTTGATTTCGATTTGGAAAAGTTCTAAAGATGTTAATCAAAGACCATTTTAAGCTTTAATTAGAGCTGTTTTCATTTGGATTTTCTTTATATCCTTGTTCAGTTATGTTAGTCATTGACTTATAATAATAATTGGATGCCTTTACCCAGAAACTAGTTATATTCCATTTGTAGATTACGGAAATGATCTCGAAGTACTTTTAAACAAAATAGTTCGGCACCTCTTCTTAATATTCTTGGACACACTGAGAATAACACACTCAGGACAAAAGCATCCCAAGGAGCCTGAGATGAGACGTTTGTCACTGTAACCAGGGCAACCACATAATTGAGTTATTACACTCACTGACAACACTGCCCATGGCGCATATAAATCTACTTCAACGAGCAGCAACAAAAACGAAGGGGAAAACGAAAATACTCGCAGTAAACAAAGAAGGTGACGGGGTCGGGGGCGGGACGGGAGGCGTATGTGGCCAGAAGCGATGCATGACAATTTATGGAATCTCTTTGGGGGTAGATCAAGTCGCCACTGCCATGCGCTACAGCAAGCGGTGAGCCCGGTTATTCAGACCAGGGGAAAGGTACAGTCGGAGCCGCAGCCCTAAACTTTCTGCAAACAATTTCTGGAGCGGGGAGATGTTGTGTCTCGTATCTCGCAGCCCATGCTTTATGGCCGGAAGAAAAACTAGATTTGGCAAAGGCATTCCAAGGCAAGGGCAATCCTTTCCAAAACAATTTAAGAGTGAGGAAGGGGATCCCCAAGAATGCATATCTCACTACCTAAGCTTCACGACCCAACTTCAAGCATATTTAAAGATCTTTGTCGCACTAATTCAAGCTTTTGGGCAGAGAGAAAAACAAGGATAGTACATATTCTCGGCTTCTCGGAAGTTGTAATTTTCTTGAAAATTGTTTTAGTTTTTGGAATCTATTCATGTTCTCAGAACCAATGAGCACCTAGGAGAGTTTATTTTCTCTATATAACTTGTGACTAGGAATAAGAAAATCAACCAGGTCCTTTCTTATTTCCCAGTGTAGGGACGACGGACGGCGTTCATAACCCAAGCATATGATAAATAACACGAACACACCACTCCAGACACCTAACAGACCCTTAGAGTATGTTTGGGTGTGAGCGTGTGAATAGTGTTTGCCCTAAGTGCCACTCCCCCTTTATCCTTTCCCCTCTACCGATCCCTCCGTGCCGCGCATCCACTCCGCACATTGTTAGTTCGGCAAAGAAGACGTCGACGATTCCACTGCTGAACTACGACCTCCAGTCACGGCCCAATGCATATGTATGCGTATTAAAGATGCTCCAGATACGCGCACACACACACACAGGCACGGCGCTAACTGTCGCTTGGCCTGTGTCAATATGTATGTAAATAAGCGGGAAAACAAGTGGTTATAAATTTCCAAGGATGATGATGCCGGGCGACTGTCGCGTAGGGCATTGCGTATACGCACCATCGACGCCAAAAGCCGTCAACCAAAAATATCGCATACCCACACACATGCACAATGCGAGTCTGGACGTGTGTGTGTGCGTGTATACCTTAATAATAATGCCCCTAAGAGAGGACGAAGGAGCTACAAACTCAATAACAAAACGAAAATAGGCAACATGGCTCGAGGGGGAAAAGGAAGGGAAACAGAAAAGAGGAAAGGAAAGGGAAAGAAAGAAAAATAAAATAAAATAAACGTAAACATCGCCGGGACGAGATGAGAGTGCCTAGGAACTGATGAGGCGTAGAGGGAGGAACGAAATGCCTCCACCCGAGATCTATCAACTATAATACAGAATTAAAGCTCACTTTTACACCCACCCAGCCCATCAGGTTTTATGTCCCGCATCCTTGAAAGTTTTTTAATATGTTTATTTATATAAACGCAGGGCGATGTGGCCACCGTTGCGTCGTCGACGCAGTTTATTACCTCCGTGGTTGTTGTTGTTTAGTCTCTCAGCACCCAAACCCCGCCGGGCGCCATTTCAGGTTGTCCACTACAAGTTTGCAGCTTTATTACATCGCTCATAGAATGCCATAAAATTAAAAGCAATTTTGTCGTTGCAAATACTTTAACATTCGTTCTTTTTCCCCTCGTTGGCCTGAAAGGTTTTCCAGTTTGGAGGGATTGCATTACCGGTTATCCCTTCCCAGGCAGATGAAGAGGTTAAAAGGTCAAGTGGTGGGGAGACTTTACAATGCCGAGGGCCAAGTTTCAGTTGTTTCCCCCCATTAAATACATTAAAATTTTATTGTTAAATTTAACACAAAATGCTTCAATTTTACTTTGATTCCATTGTACAAGGAAATCTACTTCTTCCTTTCATGTAGAGACTGCACTTATAGAGTTATCTTAATCTGTTGCATCATTCAGTACCTTACCACGAGGCTACGAAACCGCTTAACTCGCCATTTAAGTAGGCCAACAATCAATGATTCTGGCCCGACTCATAAGTCAAACACCACTCATCATCAATAATATAAGCCCGACATGTGTGCCCGAAGCCCCGTTTTTTAACCTTCACACTTTTGACAATTGCCCCCCTGGATAAATAAACAACAACAGCCCCATATCAATGGCATTGTCATTGTGCGGCAATTTGCGTTGCCAAGAGAGCTCAGGACTCGGCGGGGCAGATTATTTATTTTGGCCCAGTGACAACAAAAAGCAGGAGCATCAATCATTTCCGGGCAATCGCATGACAATGCCCGGGTCCCGGGATGTGCCACGAGGTGTAGTAGGCCCCAAGAAAAACATCTTTTTTTAATATCCAAATGAAAGTTTAGATTGTCATGTTGATGAATTGAAATATTGCCGCACGAATGCGTTCCGCAGGTAATCAAGCATGAGAGTTGCCCTGGGCAGGGCCGGAAGAAAATCTGCTCCAGGAATAGACAAGAGCCGGGTCTGAACTGTGCGCTTTAAATTGCTCCAAAGTGGGCTTTAAGTTTGCGAGCGGGGTTAATCAAAGGAGGGAAACTGCGGAGGCGCAGAAGTAAACAAACGCCACAAGGAGTTTTTGGGCTCCAATGAAACACTAGACGGAGATGGCGAGGCATACGATATGTAAGCCTACAACAAAATATTTATTTAGGCACAATCAATTTTATGGCTATACGGTTTTTATAGCGGCTGGAGTAGCTAAAAAATACGTGCATGAAAACGCCCACAGACAACACCAACACGTCAGCGGAAGCGCGTGCGTGACAGACTGTAAATGTCCGCCTCTGTGTGTGTGAGCTTGTCTGTCTCTGTGTGGGTGTGCGTATGCTAGCTGAACTTTTAAACTAATTTGAAATTTTAATTTAATTAATTTGTGTGCGTATTTTTTAATGAAAATGTCAGGGAGTCGGAAAGTTCTCGGGCTCGGGCTGAACCCGGATGCCGAGGCGCCTGATGGAGTCTCTAAATAAATCATGACGACAGGTGTGTGCATGGGAAAACAAATTGACAAGGTCCTGTCATCTGGCAAATTGAACGGGAAGACATAGTACTAATGCAAATGCCGTAGCAATTAGAGGGAAAATACTTGCGTTACCTTAATGATTTAATGTGAAAATAAGCATTTGAAATGCCAAAAAGTCTCCACTTAAAACCACACTTTAAATCTTTCCACTATAAACTTTTAATGAGAAATGCAATTTCCATTTTGATGTGCCACGATTTCCCTCTCCGCTCTTTTGCAGGCAACAACAACTGCAATTTGCCAGCAATAGAAACACAATTATGGCAAATTCGAACAAAGCTACGTCAAAGTGCATTAACAACAATAATAGAGCGAACGGCAAGAGCACCACCAACAGCAACAACGGCGACTGCAGCATCGGGGCCAACAAAATGTAAACGGCCAAGTGAGTGGAACTGAAAAGGGCCCACTCAGCTTGGCAGTGGGCAACAACGGGTGGCAGCAAGCAACAACTACAATTGAATTGCAAGAATCGACGACAAGAACAGTCACGACGGCAATAGCGGCAACATCGAGAAACCAAGCAAACAAAAATACGCAACATAAATGAAGTTAACAATCTGTCAAATTGCTAAATTATTTCTGCTGCTGACAGCCTTCTTCTTTCTCAATTCCCCCAGCGCAACCTCCCTAGCCTTCAGATCTTATCCCTCCCCCAGCTCCTCCGTCGCTACCTCCGTCGCCAGCTCCCCCTTCGGCCCGTCCAGCTCCTCAGCGGTGAGTGTCCTTGTGCTGAAAGCGCCCAAGACAGCGACAGATTTCGCTGCAGCTCCGGCAACAACATCAGTTGCGGCCACGCGGACATCCGCAGCAGCGACAGCAGCAACAGCAGCGCCCAGCAGCAATTCAATTTGGCCAACAGCAAAACAAGCAAACAGCCCACGTAATGCGCGTGAAGCTGAACGTCAGAAACGTCAAAAGCAACAGCCCGCAACACAACAGCAGCACCAGCAGCAGCAGCAGCAACATCAGCGCCCGCAGCAGCAACAGCAACACCAGCAGTTGGAGCAGCAGCAGCAGCAGCAGGAACAGCACCGTAAGCGACGGCAGCAGCAGCAGAAGCGACAGCCACATCTGAGGCTAGGCGTTTTAATACCCTCTACGCTGCACACGGATATGATGCATGTGCAACAGGGCTTCCGCAATTTCCTCGACTTTTTCCAACTGCATTTGTCTAATGCCAGCGTCGATTTTCTACGTGACGTGGGTGAGTACAAGAGCCAACCCATCAGCAACATCCCAAAAACATCCCAATAGGTCTCAGAACATCCTTGTTTACCCGAAAATCCCTACCGACATGCATTTAGACGTCGTGCTTTATCGATGATTTGTGTTTGTGTGGCGGATGCTCAAGTTTCCCTGTTTTTTGTCGGGGCCAAAAAATCCTACACGAGGCGGACCCGGCCGAGGGAGGCAGTTTATGAAGATGAATCGAAGCAATGTTTGCTTGGAGTAAATATTTACCGTGAGCCAACAGAGTGAAAGTTATGGGGGAACTTTGCTAATTGAGTGAGAAAATACAGGAATTAAAGTTGGGGCTATCAAGACTCGAAAAACTTTTGCGGCAAGTGTCGCAGGAAGAAGATGACTTAGCTTCTTGCAATGTGTAGCAGTCAGGGTCCCTCGGTATTCTTTTAACTCAGTTTGCATGGACTTTGCCATGATTTTCCTTACAGTTTTCACGCTGCCCGCCATAAATAGCCCTCGTTTCACCCAGGCCCATTTTAACTAATTTAAGCACGTTCTGCTTCCGGGAAAAGTTCAAACTTTAATTACGACGCTGCTCGTGAATAGCTTTTCTATACCATATTTCCCGGACATAAGTTTAGTTCCTCCTTTTAATATGCGTTTCTATACCATATTTCCCGGACATAAGTTTAGTTCCTCCTCTAATATGAGTTTAAAGGGGACACTGTATGGTAGCTCAATTAGGAAGAGGAAGTTTTTAAAATGGGCTAGAATGTAAGAAATATATAGAAGATTAGCAGCTGTCGTTACTGGAACATCAATTACGAGAGTAATTGGACAACATGGTCGATTCGCAATGCTGTCAATTCAATTGCAACACACAGGACGACCGGCATTCATGTGGGCTTACACAACGGCAACATGGCCAAGCGCCCAATCAATCCCAGCCGCTCGTTGTGAGCTCTCTTACATAACACATTATCCAACTATTTCGCAGGACAAGGCCCCTTTTAATTCGCTCTAAGGTAGGATTCTCCGCCCGGTCCTGAGCTGTTGTACCGTTGCCAACGTTGGTCAGCAAATAAACTCGGAGACTCCTCCATGGCCATAAATTGTCACTGGGGAGAGGCAGAGGCGACGGAAGCCGAATGGAACACGGCCATATGCAACTAGAATCCATTTCTTTATTTTGCAAAACATAAAAACGCGCAACAAGGCAAGACAGGTTAAATTACTGCAAATGGAATTTATCTGTACGGAATGGGAATGTTGCGTTAGTTTGGCTTGCAAATTGAATTTCTTTGTCGGGGCACTTAAATCAATTTAGACGACTGGGAGCAGGCAAGTTTCACCTTTTATTTATGACACCTTCGAGGCAGCGCTCTAAATTAAAGATATCAAATTTAAACTTTCCGTCCTGACAGGCGGCAACTGCAAAACTGTTGCAATCGGCAAAAACTTTGGCGCCAAATAAGTGAGGGACAAAAGTTGGCCATGTGTAGATACCAGTGTTTACTTTGAAACTAACTAACTAGGAGGAGCCGAGCAGGGCGCGGTGAGAGTAAATTGAAAGAATAAAACTAATAGCCAGACGGGGACTCTGACAGCCCGGGTCGAGAAGGCAACTTCAACGAATGAAACTGCCGCAGAGAGTCTGTGTAAACTTTCGGCTTATCGCGATCTATGGGAAAACCCATTTAAGGAGCTAATCATTAGGGTCTGGCCCTAATTCGGCATAAATATTCAGGAACATAAGTTAAAAGTTGGACCGCAGAAGTTCTTAATTTACAGCGACCGTTATTACCCCCCCAAAAGTTCTTAAGCCGGCGAATTAACCGAGATCCTTCAAGAGCGGTATTTTATGGTTTTCGGATCCGCAGACATCCCTGGCTACCTTTCTGTGCCTGCGTCAGAATTACCGAAGTGTTGCGCCGCTGTCAAGCACCTCCTTCGGTCCCGGGGCATGTGAATCGCCGGCTTTCATAACTCTGGCCACTTGTGGGATACTTGGCCAGTTACTTGCAATGGCAGCCGCCAGCAGGCCATGACGAGAGCCCACGAGAAGCCACTTGAAGTCGGCCGATGGACAGGGCGCTGTCGATGCAGTGCTGTCGACATGGACTAGTTTTAGCCACAGCTGGATTATTTTGGCTTGGTTTTATTTGAAGCCTTGATTATATTAAATATAGGTGTCCTAAAAGAATAGTAGGGAGTATGTAGAAGTTAAGGCTCGATAACTCTTACATTTCTGCAAAGTTTGATTTCATTTCCCGATTGTTTGATTATATTTAATTATAATTTAAACATTCAATGTTCCAGTAGTAACCACTATCAATATTTGGCAGCACTGGTCCCGCCAAGGGACAGAAGCAGCTAATATTGCTGCTGTGGCAGACAGATTCCCGCTCCGAGCATGGCTGCCTTCATCAGCAGTAACAGTTACTTCACCGCTTAAGCACAGCCACACCTACACTCGCAGAAAAACACACTCGCCGAGTCAGCTTAAATATGCAGCGCTTTTTATACACCACATAAAATGTTTCTCTTTCTTTTCTTCTTGCCCTGCACGATGATGACGCTGACGATGACGCTGACGACAACGCACAGATTTAAGTGGCTTCATTAAATTACTCGAGCTGCCCAAATACACGAGCGTTGTAAAGACTTTAAATGCGGGCATTAATGTAGACACCGACGTGGACGTGAACAAGGGCCCGAGTGTCGGCGGGACTGGGAGTCCCAATGCGAACGTGGACGTTGACCCGCCCGGGCAACCTCAGCATTTGCAACAGGAACAGAAGCAGCAGCGGGAGCAACAGCAGGAGCAGGAGCAACATCATCATCTTCAGCAGGAGATCAGGACGAAACCGTTGTCAGCGGACGGGGAGGCCCTATCCAATCGGTGGAGCGACGCCCGCAGCTTCTTGGGTCACTGTCATCAGCTGGCTGAGCAACTGGCTCACGATTATAATAAGACCGTCGTCCTCTGGCCGTGCCCGCGCATGAAAGTGAGTACGTCCTTAAACACAAAGGGAAATCTTTGATGGGAAGATAAAAATGAGGGCAATCATCGGAAGTTTCAATACAGTTTCGAATGAGCGATTCGCTTCCAATGAGTTTCCGTGGGGGTCCTTCGAACGCCTTGACATATTTGTTTGTAGAATGTATTAACATGAAATTAAGGGTTAAACCAGAACTGTGGTAACAGGGAGGGGAAGGCGATTCCGTCTCATAACGAATAGACATTTTTGATAAATATAGAGTATATAAAACAATTTTAAAGTGTTTGTTACCTGCGAATAATATTATTTATATTTTTCTAGACAAACTTTAAACAATCTCAGTCGTTTAATTTTGATCCCAAGCTTCACTGGCCGTAAATTACAAAAATTGGCTTGTGGCGTACCCAAAACGTCTCCATATTTCATGGATTAATATACATGTGAAGTCAGGCAGCAAAATGTGGTGTGTTAATTAAGCAGCAATTTAAGGCAAATAGCTGTGAACAGGCCCAGAACGAGCCGCAGGCATTTTGCAGCAGAATTTTGCAATTTGCCGGCGCAATTCTTCAAACTAACGAAAAAGCTGGCAAGAGAGACAGAAGGCTAGAGCCACCACAGAACTTCATCAAGTCAAGTCTGTGGCTGGCTGCTGAAGGTTACGGAAAACAGGAAATGGAAAAGCCAAGCCACCGGCTAAGTTTTGGAGGTGGCTGCGGAGATGGCCGAAATATGCTGCAAAATTGCTTGATGAAAGTCGACGCTGGCATGAAATTACTCTTTGCGGCAAGTGTTGCTCTAGTTTCACCTTTCCGCCCCGGCACTTGCCTACGCCCGAATCGCACGTCAACAAGTGCCCAGAAGGATAACTTGCGAATCCAGAAGCCACTCCCCTTCTGGCGAAACTGTCGCACAAAGTTGTGCAACATAAAATTCAGCTCGTTACTTTTGCATATTTTTATGAGCCCGCCCGGGCTGGGTACGCCGCCACCCTTTGACAATTGATTGACAAGTGCTTGGGCGAAATTCTTGGCCAAGTTTGCTGACTTGTTGAGAATGTCAGCAAAGTTATTAATGAAAATCTGCGAGACCCGAAATGCACTGACAAACTGTGACGGAATGATTGACAAACGGGTTCGCTTCTGGCTCCCTGGGCCACGCCATGAGCAATGGCCAAATAATGAACTGCTGGCTTAGAGGGCCAAGATGGATGGCGTGGTGTAAGGTCTGCGAAATGCATATTATTTCCATGCAAATCAGGCGGCGATGATGATGTTAGTGACGACGATGTCCTACAATATTTCACATTGTTAAAGAGCCATAATTTCTGATTTTTATGCATGCCAATAGCTCGGCTGGAGAGGCAGCGCTGCTGCTGGCGGCCATTTAAATCACTCACAGAGAGCTGCTGCTGGCCGAGGCCATTCTAGGCACGTGCCACGCCCCTTTTCCCCGGACACGAACGCCTCCATCATCCAGCACCCGGCATGCCCCCGGAGCGACACATCACGCCCATAAAACTCGGCACAATCATAAACAAAAATGTTGCCTAGCCTGGCAGCTGTCTGTCTGTGTGTTTGAATGTTTTTATGAGCTCAGCTGAACTGAACTGAGCTGAGCTCAGCTGAGTTCGCTTTATTATCTGGACGGAGACGGTGATGGCGATGGCGATGGCGATGGCGATGGCGATGGCGATGGCGATGGCGATGGCAATGGCAATGGCACTGATGCTGGAGCAATGCACACAAGTGCAGCGTGGCCAGTTGCTAAAAACGCCAACTACACGAAAAATGCACGATCCCCTGAAAGTATCTTCGCTGCTCGTCAAAACGGGGGAAACTGGGTGGGACCATCAAAGAACCACCTAGCGCTGCATAAGTGCACAATCATCTAAAGCAAAACTTACTAATAACGTCCCTTTTCCAAGGACTTTCCACTTTAATATTCTCCTTTGTTGCCCGCAAAAGTATGCTGCTCAGCCTTAGTACTGGAGCTTATTTTTTCGCTTGACCTGCTCAAAAAGATTGTTTACCGCCGCTCGAATTATTTACTTTCCCTTCTATACATATTCCTCACAAAAAGAAACAACTAATCCCCCAGTGAATGGCCTTAATTAATTGATTTTTTGTGAGTACACAATTTTAATTGAAGTGAGGAATGAAAGCACTTCGCTGCCATCTAATAAAATTGAAGCGCCAGAGAAAAACCTCAACATTTATGTCATCAAAAAAAAAAAATATGGCGACATTTCACATCGAATTGAATGGCCACAAATGGTAAACAACATTTTAAAGAGCTTGTATGACATGAACGAAAATATATGTATATACAAGTCCAAAGCTGGGAAAACCTTTTCGTTATACTATATAAACATATTCACAATTCGACGACGGGGTCGAATCTCCCTGACTTTTATCAATATGGACCGCTAAAAACATTGTAGCGGATAAAAGTGTTTTTAATTGAAAAACAGAAAAAACCAGCGCATGTTAGGAAGCGCACAAATTCCACTGACCGTTCCGTTCGGAACAAGGTAAGCTGTTGCAAGCCGATTATAGAAGAGGGTATATAAAATGCTGGTCAATACTCCTTGTTTCTATGTGACTTAAAACGGTTTTTCCGTGTTAAAAGTTCCCAACTTTAACTGGTTTAGTTAAGTATAGTACGGTGAATAGTGACAACCCAATTACATTTAGAAACAAATTTCGAATGAGCTGTAATTTCTGAAAAAAACGGACCTTTTCTGTATATTGAAATACTAGTAAATTTGTGCAGAGATTTCTTTTGGGTACAGTGTACGCACAAACATAGAAAGCCGTAAAGAAAATCCCCGCCTGGCAACGCGAAGTGCACTTTAAGCGAGAAAAAAGCAAAAATCAGAAAATCCAACGGCCAGCAGCGGCGACAAAGTAACAAAACGTGCAATTAAGTGTGATTTTTATGCGCCGTGCAATATTTATGCGCTGAAAGTGCAACAAAACTCCCCCACCCAGCGCCGTTGAACCCTTGCAGCCGCCCCTAAATCAGCGACACAACCGCCGCACAAGAGTTGCAATTGATGCTCCCGGGTCCCCAGCTCGGCGCCCTCCTCCATCGATCGTTCCCTGGGCGGCCTTTGGAGAGTTGGAAAAATTTGCAAACTGCCAGTGACTTGGGAATGCGATACCCGCCAGCTCCCTGAAATGCCTTTAAAGTGGGGAAAGTGGGGCATTGTTGCAGCGGTTTGGGTGGGGCAAGTAGGGGAAACAAGACGGCCAGCTTAAAGCGACGGAATGGCATTACACAGCGTGGGATTGCGTATACGTCCTGTGGGCCTGCAATATTTTTTAACACTTATCTCTTGATCTAAGCTTAAAACTAATACAATGTATTACATTAAAATTTAAATGAATGCGTAATTCTAGACCCAATTACAAGCCTTTCATGGTTGTGTTCTTAGTTTTCATTCAGATATGTTAGATAACATTAGTTTTAAATTTCCATTTGACTATTATGACAAGTGCACACTGTGCGCCGTTCAACAACGCTCTTAGTGGAGGCCACAACGGAATGAATGCTCTCACACGCACGCACTTACCCGCAATAACACACCCGGAAAAACCCGCATCAAACACATTTCGGGCTTAGTTTTCCATAACGGTCATTGAATTTGAAGTGGCCGGGAAGGCCACGCAAAGTTTGCCACCCAGCTCAGCCCCGTTTTCCCATCCCTGCAGCGAATACTTTAAACTTTTTGCCCAGGCTCCCAGTATTTTTTTGCATATCAATTTCATGCAATTTACAGCATTTTGTAACTTGTGCTGCATTCTGTTAACTCTTGCGGCTTTCCAAGTAATGTTTGTATTGTTGCTGCTGTTTGTTCCGCTCGAATTGCTTAATACGGTAAATTGAGTTTGACCCGCACACATCTGAATACGGTAGGGGTTGTGAGTATACGTGTTTGTACACGGAAAAGAATAAAGGGTTTGATACAAATCATTTCATTTTCAAAAGGTTTTTGTTTTTACTTCATTTCTTTTTCTTTCAAGAAACTGATATTACAGCAATGCTCATCGAGCCCTTATTATTTTTGAAGCGCTTTCCTTCGATTTGTGATGAGCAACCTGTAGTTATGCGGTTTCCTTTTCTCCGTGCATCATTGTTATCCCGTACAACCTAACTGATTCCCCACAGAGAGCTTGCAAACAGCTTAATGAAGATTAATGTTGCATTTCACTTGAACGGGGCTCCGACGGGGTGGCGGGGTGCCTCGAATCCCCGGGAGACAACTGGAATCGCTCAAAGAAGCTCCCCGGCAGCCCTGCATTGCCAGTCTTGATCGACTTGGCCATTTATCTAACAATTTGCAGGGAACGCAAGCGAATCAAGTCACACGAGAGTCCGTTGCTCCATTCCGCCAGTCAAGTCACAGATTGGACAGCATTCGGTTTGTCAGTCACTCACTCATGCATGCAGACGAACAGTCAGTCAGTCATACAGTCAGTCAGTCAGTAAGTCTGTCAGCCTGTCAGTTGGCACTGCAGTTTATCATGGCAAGAGTGCGGAGCAAACATTTGGCATTCCATCCATATCCATCCCAGCCCACCAAGTGCCCAGATCCACCTCCAGATCCAGCTCCTTTGTCCCACCGTGCATTTGCCTTTCACTCAATCAGTTTGACAATTGACAACTGCATGGCACGCGGGGAGCCGAGAGCTGCATCAGTGATAACGACGACATCCGTTCTGGCCAGGCACTGATATGACCAACTGCGATTGGGAGCTTAGTTCGGTATTTGTGCTTGGTGTTCACAACAATAAGTGGGTGGACAACTATGATTGTGCAAAAATAGAAGTACACAGACTGGTAAACAATACGGAGACCGAGTTTTCAGGATATCCATTGCGAACACTTTTGTTGCGAGTTAAATCAATATGATAACATCCCAACTATACATAACAATATACAGGAAGACACTTACGATTTGAAAACCTAGGCTAGTGCACTTTTCGACTGCATCGATCCAGGTTGCCTGTCCATTGCCATATCATCACAGGACGCTTTGCCTTGGCTTCGCCTACTGCGTGTTCGACAGGCTCGTCGGTGATTTACCACTTGCTGTGAGCCTCCTATAGACGGTGTTGCTCCCGACCAGGCTACATGTTCATGATTGATTGCTGTTTACGCGTTTCGACCACGGGTTCGATGGAATGCCAGCGAGGGAAGTGTTCAAATTGAATTTTGGCACTTCAGTGCATCGCGTTCGTACTCTTTGCTTTTTTGGCACTCTTGTAATTCGATTTTCGCATAGACGGAATTGCAATTTCTGCATGTGCAATCGAATTATATAAAGCTAGATGGCTTAGAGTCCTGCCAACACTCCAATAAAACGTGTCTCGTTCGCTCATAGCTGACTAATCAAATTTTAAGCTCCTTTCCAAGTTGGCACTTTCCATTTCGCATAAACGAAAACTCCATTGTGAGTCAGCAGATACAAACACAATTAAGTGCAGCGTCCCGTATCCCTTTCGCTCTTTGTTTGTGTTTTCCCCAATTTCACCAGAACTTGCAGCACCAGCTGTCAGGGTCCCACATATAGCGCACATATAGGACCACCATCCCCCCGACTTGCCCAAGTCATTGCAGTTTTCTAAATGCTCCGCCGTGCCATTCCCCAGCCCGGCGTATACGTAATATTTTGCAGTAAACAGCAAGGCAAATGGAGCTTTGTTTGCCAGCATCATCATCAACAGCGTGTGCTGCAGCAGAAGCGGCAGCATCACATCCAGGGGATGAAGATGAAGGAGGAGCTGGTATTGGCTTATTTATTATGATGATGCCATGTTTCGGTCAATGCCCCGACAGACGCACCACGACCCCTTTATAATCAGCCACATTTGGTAAATATGCAGAGAATACAAAGAATGTAATGTAGTGGTAAAGAGAAAGGCGATAGTGAATTATAAGGAATTTGGAGAATACTAAGTGGATTGCCAACTGCTCATTAAGAATTTAAAGGGTTACAACTAGTTGAGAGGCCTACAATATGGGGGTATTCAATAAAATGCCTGAGAAAAAGTATAAAAGATTTATTTTAAACATAAGAACTCAAATAAAGACAGCTTTGAAAAAATTGAGGATTGATGAAAAGGAAAACTAACATTTATACATATCATACAAATTCGATTTTAACATTTACCTATACATATTATATTTACAGTTTTGCATTTCCCCTATATTTAATGATCGTTCACATGGACGATATCTGACGACATCCCGAAGACCAATATTAAGTTTTTTACAAACATATGACATATCGGTTCGGACATATCGTGATGTAGCAGTTTCAGCCTTTGAAAACACACCTTTTAGAAAAACAGGGTTCAAGTTTTAATGGTTTCTCTTTAGAAATAGCTGTCGGATTTAAATACGTGAACATTACATAATACTTGGCAACTCAATAGCGGGAAAAGATAAATACCATAGAGCAAACCAATTCTCTACCCTTCTAAAAATTGACTGAAAATAAAAGTATTAAAGTGATATATTGAGCCGCGCACACAACTAACTTTACCGAAAACACCTCTTATTCAGTTGTCCTTGAACTCAGCATTATTTGAACGAGCTCTCAGAGTGTAGAGTGTAGTCAAATAGATTCCTTATATTTTTGTCAAGTCAGGGACACATGATAATCTCTCTGAATAACCAACGCAATAGTTTTATAAATGTGACTGTTCGGAAAATAATTAATAGTGTATCAATAATGAAGGGCGTGCTCTTGATTTTGCTAACCCAAAAGATTCACTCTAAATTATAATCACTTTAGGGTGTTGCAATTACTCAGCTTACCTTTAAGAGGCAATTACAGCCCGGTCCCGAGGCCCAAAACACAACTGACTTTGCCACCTCAGGAATTATAATTCCACTTATCGCACTCGACTGCAGGTGCCACATTACACATGCAGGTCAGTCAATCGTTACGCACTCAGGTATTCAGTTGTATTCATTTCGCATTCGTATCTGTGTCTGAGTTTGCATTGGGGCACTGGACTGTGTTTGAGCCGACTCCACACCTGTCTGCGGGTCTGCTGGATATATTGATTCTTGATTTGCGGTACTCCATTGATTTTTGATTCGCATCACGCAAATTAAGAACAATTTCATTTTCATCCGCGTGACTGTGTGTGCGTGTGGCATATCTGATTTATCTGCGGCAGGAAGTTAAGTGCACAGGACAACTGTAACCAACAGGATCAACCAGACATTCATTCCCCGTAAATAAAGTATTATTTCGGTGTTTGGGGAAAACGTTTTCATGGGGATTCGACCTTAACGAAAAATTAACCTCTGAATTAAAGTTGTTGTAAGAAGTATAGTAAATGTAAATGATGTATCATTTATATGAATTCATACCTTGTAATTGTGAAAACGTATTAAATTTTCACCCGGCCATAGTAAATAAACTTTCATATGAGGCGTCAGGGTAAAGGAAAAACTCGGTTTAGCTAGAAAAAATGCTAAAAAAGTTCTGATTAAATTATTTATTTTGGCTTTTTAATTTATAATATT
Source organism: Drosophila jambulina (assembly GCA_018152175.1). Lineage (NCBI taxonomy): Eukaryota > Metazoa > Arthropoda > Insecta > Diptera > Drosophilidae > Drosophila > Drosophila jambulina. The sequence continues at coordinate 2,376,191 of JAECXH010000012.1, read as the reverse complement.
TTTATTGTTATGATCATAGGGTTTGGTCTCTAACAAGTAGGGGTCTTCAGCTCGGATTTCTGCCTTAAACTAACCAAATATTCATATAGTTACTGAATGATTTACGGTGCAGGGCAATGATATTGCAATTACAGAAGCATTATAAATTTACATTAAACGTGCATTAAGACCACTTGCTCGGAAATAAGCCAAGTCATCGTCGAAGTTTTAGCCAAGTGCTCAGCAGATTTATTTCAGAAAGTGCGAACTGTTGAATTTTGCTCGGCTAACGATGGGACCCCTCTGCATATTCAAAGATGGTAAATATTGTTTCTATCTTCTTCCAGGAACGGATTTCGAGCTGCGGCAACTGACAATTAGTTGGCCAGAAACATAGAACAGGGATGAGGGGCTGGAGGGGCTCAGAGGAGGTGACCTTTGAGACACTCTGGTGAAAGCCCTTCGTTACGCTAAGTGGCAGGGACATAAAACCTTTTTGCGCCGCTTCCCACATTAATTGCATTCATCGTGCGCCCTTTGGGGATGCAGCAATTTGCATAAAAATCATAATAAATTCAATGATGCTTATTTTGCGAGGAACCCTCTCGCTTCGCACATTTTCTCCAGTATTTTCAGTCCTTTATTTCGCCGGGAGAGCAGCGAGTGGCGCATAAAAAGGCGGGCGGCCCGAAGAGGTTGCCACTTAGGCATCGCTCAATTATTCATAAAGTTGGCCCAACAAAGTGCTGCACACACGTGGCCCAAAAGCGAGTGCTTAATGGTCAGAGCCAGCGCCCTGGGCCGGATCAGAGCCTTCAAAAATTAAATCGTTTAACAAGCAGTCAAATCACTTTATATGGGCCCCATCAGGTGTGGCAAAGAAGGCCACCTAATCCCGCCTGTCATTCATCTTTACTGCCTCTCTGGCCATAAAATATTATGAACTCTCCTTGCAGCTGTCACAGTAATTTAATTTATCAGGACTGGGCCAGAAAAGTCAGACATTTTACAAGCTTTTCACGAAACATAACAATTAATGAGCAAATAAAATTTATATAGATTCAAGGAAATACAAATGCAGTCGAACTAAAATGACTTCTTATGGCATTACCCACGTTAAAGTAATTTAGTGTAAGTCCGATAATCATAAAACTAATTAATTTTGTGAATAGGGGTGTTTTAGGAATGCAATAGGTAATACCTTTTATGTAATACACATATACTCTCTTCAAAGCAACAGAATTTCAACTTAAAAAGAGGTCAAACATTTTTTGTAATATTTGTGTATCACTATACTGATGATAATTATATAATATATAAATATTATGTTATAAAATAAGCCATGTCTGAAAGACACTATTTCAGACTGGTAACGATAATAAGCACTTTTATTGAATCTTTGTCTAAATAATATAATAAATATTTTCATATATATTTTTGAAACCATCGAATAAACTTCGATCTTTATTCGAATTTCTTTTAAATGTAATGTGTTTACTTATATATTTTTCTAGAACAACAAGTTTGAACTTATATTTTTTGCACCTGCCAAATTAATATCATTTGGTTGTCATTCGTTAGCCTCAAGATTTCGGCTCAATGATGTTAAGTGTTCTTTGTATTTTAATGTGGCCCAGCTCTCTTGTTTATATTTCCTTCTTATACCCTTGCCATATGTTATAATTTTAGTCAGAAGTTTGCAATGCGGCGAAGTATATATATTCTTGATCAGCATCAACAGCCGAGTCGATCTAGCCATGTCCGTTTGTCCGTCTGTCCGTCTGTCCGTCTGTCCGTCCGTCTGTCCGTTCGTCTATCCGATTATACGCAAACTAGTCCCTCAGTTTTGAAGCTATCTGAATGAAACATTGCAGATAGTCTTCTATATGCTCTCACTACTATATAAGTCGGAACGGGCCGGATCAGACGACTATATCATATAGCTGCCATAGGAACGATCGGTAAATTTTCAGAAAAAAAATTGTTACTTGGTTAATTCTCGATTTCTACGCAAACTAGTCCCTCAGTTTTGAATGAAATATTGCAGATAGTTTTTAATATATTCCTACTACTATTAAGGAAGGAACAGGATCGGACGAATATACCATATAGCTGAATTGAACCGATCGGAAATTTTTAGAAAAAATAAGTAATAAATAATTATAACTTTAATTTATTGGCATTCTTTGAGATATGGATATTTTTATTAGTCTTTAATTTCGGTTATAATTTTATGAAAATCGGAAGACTATATCTTACATCTTTTCATGATAGTTCAGAATCAGCCGCGTTTCCTTTAAAGTCTACATTTTAGTTTCAATATCAATTCTCCTTCGGTAAGCTGCCCTTGAAGCAAAACATAATACTTAAATATGCGAAGGGTGTTTAAACTTCGGCTTGCCGACTTCCCTTCTTGTATATATATGCATTTTGATGATATACTTTATTTTTGATTGAATACAATATTTAGGCATAGCTTTGTTTACTACTTACCATATCATAATTTCTGTTACCATTTTCTTGTGAAGTTCAAGGCTTATCTAAAACGATTTTTAAAGGACGCTAGTATTACAAGTAGCAAACTGCCGGATGACCTCATAGTCATGTCGGGACATTCTGAATAGTTGTTGGCATTAAAAAGCCATTTCCTAGGCAGGGCGAATACATAAAGCAAACCAGAATTACAGGAAACAAGAAACAATCAAACAAGCATTTCGTAATTCAAATCGAATTCAATTTGGGAGAGGACTGCCGAGGAGCGGAGAGAAACTGCAGGCAGTTGCCATGTGCTTTGGAGGGAGTGAAAACAATTTGGGAATGGCAGCACGTGCGCGTTTGTTTTGCATCTGTATGAGTTCCAGGATGTGTGTTGGCCAAGATGACAGCCATTTTGGACAGTCAGTCAGCCAGCTGGGACGCTTCCCTGCCTTGCCTCTGTGTAACTTTATAGCACCTCAATGTTTGTTGCCACTTTGCCACACAATAAAAGTGCTTTCCTCCGTGCGTCCGGGTCCTGTCCTTCTCGCCACTATCCTCGACCTCGTCTGGGGCATCACCTCCAGGAATTGCAGAAAAAGAGCTGTCCGATGTAGGACAAAACTTCATCGTTCGTCTGCTCTCTTGCGGCGTCTTAATGGGTTTGCTGCAGCCGCATGTCCTGGTCATTTATCCTGGGTTAAATGACAGCGAATTTAGTGCCCGTCGCCAAAGTTTTGCTTTTCTCTTATTGCGTATTGATAATAATAACGGCCCTCAAAAAAGAACAGAATTCCGCCATTAATTTTTATCTCGCTGCGCCAGCTGTTGGTTATTTCTTATTGAAAATGAATAAGCAACCGAATTCCCTGACAGCCGCTGTAAAGTTCCTCAAAAGAAACCCAACTTTACGATCCCTGTTCGAACTTTATTTGGAGGACATTTACGGCTTTAAATACTACATGCGGGACTGTCAAAATAAAGCCCTTAAATATGTTCCTATTTTGGTTACTGATTAGCAGGGACAGCTTATAGAAGTGTAACGAATGGCAAAGAGTGTGTATCTAAACTGCCACTAGATGAGGGTTAACCAGCATTGAAAACTATACTTAAACCTCTTTCTTAGCCCTAAAGTGCGGCCCTAATCTCATCGTCAACCTTCAACGGAAATAAATTAATAAGCCCTCATAAATAAATTCGTCCTCGCCATGCGTGTGCATAAAGAAATGGCCACAAAAGACCAATTGAAATGTTTTGTGTGGATGTGCACACGCCCCTAACTAAATTATTAACATGTGAATAAGTTTACAAAGCTGTTATGGGTAGCGAGTTGTAAAGCAGCAAAGATATACACGCTCAGAAATATATGTGTGTATTAAGCACAGCAACAACAGACGCAGCCCGAGCTGAATTGGGGATAAGCCAAGCATCGGATTTCGGCGGGTTTCGGGGTTGAGGCCCTGGAATCTTGGCCTCCGCCGCGCCTTCGACAATCTGCCAAAGAGGCTGGCAAATGTCAAATATTTGCTGAGCTGTGATTAATGTTGATTCTTTTTTTGGCCCTCGCCTCCTTTGCATAACGCCTCGGCTGGGGGCCAAAAGCAATTCACCTGTGAATAAATGCCAAAGAACAGGAAGAAGAAATCAAGCGGGCTGGAAGAAAAAGCGCAAGGAAAACTCATTTTCCGGCTGCTTGACAAAATAATATATATTTCCTTCCGCCAGCCAAATTAATTAAATTGATTGAACGTTAAACATTTTGTCCGGCCATAAAACAAAGTCCGAACAATAAAGCCACAGCAGCGTCCCGCTCTCCCATAGTTTCCTTTTAAATTTCCCAAGTGCACTTAGCCACCATCCAGGGGTGTGCATCCGAGGGGCAGCTCGGGTGGAGCGCCAAAGGGGTGTGCTTAATACCAGTAAATGCCCTGGTTGCGATGGCTGGTCACGTTGTGTCAATAGACGTCCGAAATGCACTTCGATGCCAAATTGTTGCAATTGTTTTAACAATTTGCCGCATTACGCCTCCCCTTCCCAGGAGCACGCTTCTCCTTTTGTTGCCGGGCGAAAGTTTTTCGAACTTTGGCAGGACTTATTGATGGCAAAAGGACCAGCAAGGCAGGGACCAATAATTGTTAACAATGCCACTAAATGCAAGTGTTTTCGGCTCATTTGAGCGGTGTAAGAAACAATGCCGTAAAAGAGTTTCTTGGAACTGGATCAGGAAAATAAATCAGAACTCTACTTCATGCCAAAAACGTATAAATGTCGCCAGAAAGGTAAGGAGATATACAACTGACTCTTCAGATGTATATAGAAGCACGCGGCCAGTTGGCCAAAAGCTAGTCGTCATTACGGGAAATATATATTTGCCACAATGCATTGGGATGAAAGAAGAAAAACAAGAAAGAGCAATTGTGAAAAATCATTGCCTAATCACATCGAAAGCCTTTCAATTTAGGAGCAGCTCCCTCCCCCAGCGAGGCCCTCTGATTGCTTCCGGTGTGGTTGTTGCTGCTGCTTTTGAAATTCAATTTTGTAGAAAATTGTATGTGTCCAAGCTGCCTACACGTATTTTCACAAACGTTTTTCAATTTATTTCGTCTGCCAAAATAATGAAGCGGCCAAGAGGCCAACGGCTAACATCCAACAGGCAGCTGTCCTCCCGAACTCAAACTCGAATCATGCCGACAAATGAGTCTAAACAAAAATGAAAAACAAGCTCGGGAAAAGGTCAAAAAAGTACAAAAACCAACTTAAAGCTGGGTTCCTGACAGCCCGCTGTCTTCCATCGACGGGCTGAGCCGCCGACCCGCCGGCTGAACGGCCCCTTATCAATGCCAAGGGAAAATCGAATTTTTCCCGCCCAAGTCCCAACGAGCAAGGACCTTTTATGCTCGAGCACGACGATGATTACGACGACGGACCGGGGACAGGGCGCAGTCGGCGAGGGACATACTTGTATATGAGGGGAGTCGGCCTCGATTATTGATTGGAGCCAGTTGCCTGCGTATGGGTCGCTCTAATGCTTTGATTAAACATGATTGAATTGTCCATGGCCATGTTGCTGTGCTATTTGTCTGACGGGCTTTACAACTAAGAAAGCACAAATCACGTCACTGGTAACATTAGTATTTCTGGATTCGAAGAAGTATGTGCGATAGAAATAGTGCTAGTTATCAGGTGCTTGGAAGAGGAACTACGTGAATAATAAATGCTTTAACATTGAAAGTCAGACTAAGATTCTCATTGTCCCATTCCCATTTTCCCATTGCCAACTGCCAAGTGGACATCCAAGCCCCTCCCCTCGGCATTCTTTAATTGCTTGAGCATTTAATTTGTTTCACTTTAACAAACAAGCCAGCCGAGCACTAGAGTGTTTAGATTTTCATTTACAGCCCACAAAGACAAAAGGTGACGGTGAAGTGGTGGCAAGTGTCAGGGGGTGGGAAGCAACAGAGCCAACAACAGAATAAACACAATGCGAACCCCTGGCTGGGGCCGGGAGAGAGTTATGTTTATAGGGCGGCCGGGGCCTGGGCCCCGACTTCCGAGTTGCTCATTTATGGCATTTCTGGGCCGTAGCCCGGAAAAGCTTCTCCTGCGTGCGACTGTCTAAAATAGAACTTATCTCTCTCTTGCAGATCTCCAGCAATTTTCTGCCATCATTCGAGGCAATTTCCCTGGCCGTGCAGAGTATTTCCGCCAAGCTGAACTGGTCGCAAGTTGATATCTATGTCGGCGGTAAGTTTTCCCAACTCTCCTCCCTGCCTATGGTTTTCCCCCGCTCAATTTAATAGCCGATCACTCGGCATTTCATTTGCATTGAAATTGCTTTTGTTCCGTTTGAAATCAAATTGAAATCGTAATGGTGTCGGAGTTCGAGTCGGTGATTAAACTTTTAAATGGCTTTCTGGCACCAAATCCTAGTCAGATTCTATCAATTCTTAAATAAGCCTGGGATAAATGAGTCGCAAACTTTTACTTAACAATAGTTAAAAGAAGGGAAAGCACTTATGGAACTGAACTGAGCTGATACTAAGTTTTTTATTAGAAAGTTTAAGTATATAAGGCCGGTATACATTTTTAATAATCTAGCTTGTCTAAGAAGACCCGAGGTTAAAATTAAAATTAATAAGTAGTCGATATGCACTATACTACATTATTAGGTCTGCGTTAGTTTTTTTATTTTGTTCCAACTCCACCTCTACCTACCGATATTCTCTGAAAAAGAAAAACAAAAACTCCCTCCAAAGTTTAATCACTTCTATTTAAGCTCTAATGACTTCCGACAAAAGTTTATTTCTCGGAACCAAGCCAACTATTCTGAATAATGTTCCCCGCTCAATTATAAGCGCACATATAAGAGGGAAGCCAACTAGCCAGACCCCAACCCATCACATCTGACGGTATCCCAGGTCGCTCATTCCCAATTCCCATTTTATGGTTAGAAGGCAAAGCTGCTTGCTTAAATGTTAAATAAACACATTTGCCGGAGGAGCCCGACGAGCGGCAGATGTGGGCGTGGCTTTGGCAGGGTCGCGCCCACGTAATGCCAAATTATGGGGTCGTCAGGAATTAGTTGGGGACGAAGCGGATGAGGTGGCGGAATGTGGACAGAAGGAAGCTGCTCGTTGAGAACTCTAAGTACACGTGTGCGTATACGCAATGCAATTAGTGGTGACATTATTATGATTAACGCTGCCGCTGTGTGGGTGTGGGGGCAGTGTGTGTGTCGAGTGTTTGCACAAACGCTGACAGGCACAGAAGATAGCGAGGTGTATGCAGTGGGTGTGGAGGCAGGGTAGGCGGATAGCGGACCGTTAAGTTGACACTGCCCCATTTGAAATTTAATTAGGTGGCCGCGGCAAATCAGGCGCACCATGTACCAGCCAGCCCTGCTTAAACAGCTCGCATGTCGCTAATTAGTTTAACTGCCAATCACACGGAGCCATTTAGGCAGAGGTCCGTGGCAATCAATTAAGGATTAATCGAGAACAGAAGTGAGTGCCTTTAACTGAACCAAACATCTACGGACAATTAATTTCGATTACTGAACGATCCCATAACTGAGTAGCTGTCCGATGTGAAGAGGGGCCCCTGACACATACATTTAAAACGTGTAAGTTTTTCATAAGAAAGTAAGTAGGAGTACATTTTAACTATTTATTAGTATCAGATTACATATAAAGATATAAACGGTTGCAAACACATTAAAATTTTAAATCATAAAGACTATTCAGGCTAGATGTAACTAATTTGGTGACAATGGTGTAATTCCTTTGCTCGCAGCTCAACCTTGCTCTCGACTAAACTCATTCCTTTTTTCCTTTGGTCCTTGTTTTTAAATATATCAATATTAAATTACAATAAATTACAACAAAATAACAAGAGAACCCTTTTTAAATTTAAAGATTTATTTCTTAAAACAAATCCTTTCCTACTGACTCTTTTTCCGACTATAGTTGTCCCACTCTTTTCACACAAGTGCCGGCCATTTCTCAACTGGCCAAGTTTATTGACCCCTTGCCTCCTCTCCATTTATCTGTGGCAAAACAAAGCAGAAGAAAGTAAAAAGTGCAAATTATGTGACAGCAGCTGAGCGACTGAGAAATGGCATAAAAACAAAGTTATAAAATAAAAGCCAACGCAAACCGCAAACGCAGAGCTGAGACAACGGGCAAAAATGTAAATCCAGAGCAAAACAAACACAGAAACCTTACGCAAATTGAGATGTCATCGCTGGCGTGGGTATAAAGGAGCTCCCGACCATGAGGGAGTGGGCTGGAGAGTCAAATGCCAACTAATAAAATCAGTCAGGCAACAGTTAAAGTTCCATGTTGGAACCATGAAAGTAACCAAGAGACGAAGATATCTTCAAGTGTATACGGGAGAGGGTAGTTCAGTGAATCCTGAAAGTTTGAGGTGCTAAATGTGAGAAGGATACGTCTTCGTTTCGGTTAGTAATTGATATTATCCCATATTTTCGAAATGATAATTTCAGAACTGTCTATTAATTTCCAGCTTTAAGTAAGATGAATCGAAAATCCAAATATTAAGAGAATACTCTACTTAGAGTTAAGTTATTTAATTAAAAGTCATAAAGTGTATAATAAAATGAGGTTCATGAAGGCTTACTGTCTCGCTGATATAATTACAAAAACAATTATAATATATTTTTCGTATGTAAAGGATTTTTTTTAACAAAAATACAAATGTTTCAAATACTCATATAGCTTTTTCGAGTGTTTTGAAACTCAGTAGCCCACCAAAGTCGCACACATCAAACACATTTAGTATCCATAGAACGTGACCGAGTCAGATTCACGCCAAGAGAACGCACATCTGTGCTGCCCAATGAGAAATGGGAGCGCCAGGACCCGGGTCTGAGGTCCTTGATGGCCGCTTAGTTGGCCAAAGAGGAAGAGGAGGACGCCACACGCACTTCCTTTGATTTATGCCCCCATGAATCCCGCTGGGGTGCCTTAGGTTAGAGTCTGGAAACATTTTTATGAATAATGCTGCAACGCAACATCTTTGTCTATAAATAGGCCATAAACCGGAGGATGCTGCCGAATACCCGCCACTCGCCCGCAACTGGACATTAATCTCAAGTGTTTAACAATTAACGTGATGGGTGGGGAAGGCCGACTTTCGGACAACGCCCATCAACATCGGCGCGGATTCGCCTTTATGACAGCGTAATTAGCGCGAGTTGCCGTTGCTGTCCGCCTATTTATGGCTTGCTTTCCGCTAAGTGACAGCTAATGGAGTCGAAGACCATAAAAAGGTGGCCACTGGCCAGGAGCCGGGCCATATGTCAGCTATTTATTGGCCCAGCTTTCACGCTGATTGGTTTGGCTTTCAGTGTGACTTTGTCCGTGGTATCTAGAGAAAATTGCAGTGTTCGTTCTATCCCCATCTTTATCTGCATCTTGATGCCCTGGGCGAAACACCAAGCCGATGACGAAGACCACGACAATATGGGGGATCCAATCAATTGAACTGCTCAGAGCTCGGCGGAAAACTTTGTGCTCAAAGATTATATCGGCTGCATTATGTAAATTGTGTGTACGCGCAAAAGCAATTTGCAACTTTAATTGCATTTCGATGGACTGCAGAAACTTTTCCACCCGCCGCCCCAATTAACAATGAAACTGCCAAGAGTACAGCTGGAAAGTACCCTGCAAGTTGTTCCACTGCCACAAAAACACACGTCTGTTAACTTAATGATGTTAAAGTTCTGCGTGGTGTTTGCGTTCTGATAAGGCTCGAAAATGCTCAATTAAATAAAAGAAACTCTGTAGCATACCTTTCGAGGCAGGCGTGCTGTTAAATTATGGCTTAATTTTTAATGTCCCTCCGGGCCGAGTAAATGTGTGAATATTTTAAGTTATGTGCGCCCAAAGTTTGGCAGCCTTTTGGGTTAACACAAGTGCCGTTTGACGGAACATGTGCGGTGCCATCTGTGAGCTGAAACTTATTTTTGACGGAGTAACAAGTTTATGATGGCCATTTAATGACGAGGGAACGGCTGGGCCTGCGAAGCCAGATCCGGCCATCAGAAATTCCCTTCAACTTGACTCGACTATAAAGCCTCTTCAGCAATCCGGCATTTTGGATTCAATTGTTGACATCATCCCACATGCCACATGGCGCTTGGCGTATGCCTATGCAAATGATATAACGTATACGCCACGTGCGACATGTGTTGATTGCATTTGAACGGAACGAGCCGGGGCCTCCCGCGGCTTAGATAAATGGAAGCGGATCCCGCATGCACCCACAATCTGCTACAGTTTGTCCCCCTCTTTTATGGCTTTGGCCAATTTATTTACCTGCCGACCGTTTATTTGTGCTTCTGTGTACTTCCAGCCACAATTTTACCGTTTACCTTTTAGATTTTTTGGCCACAACAAAGGGAGAGCAAGCGCATAACAAAAAGAAACAACTTCCTAACTAGCCCTAACTGAGAGTAAAAGCGCAGCACGTCGCATTTATTTCGTTTACCCGCTGGAATGCGAGGGGCGCCGAGGACGCGCAGTCGGGCCAAATTGTGCGGCTTCTGTTATATTATGGAATTTCCAATGCAATTCTTCCCTTTTTGACTCATTTTGCTGGCTGAATCCTTTCTGCGAATGCTCGTTTTTTCGGGTGCCTCTGCTGGTGAGCTGCTGGTAAATAACAACGCTTGGCTGACCAAACCTGGTGGCTTACCCCCACAAACATCCAAATGCAGTGTACTTGTGTATGTGTGGCTACAAAGTACAGCTGGGGTCAAAATGTTAGTAATTCGGTTTGCTAATAATGACAATCTAATATACATAAAAATACATATACTTAAAAATTCTTAACGAAGACCACTGATGTTGGGGCTAAGTCCGATCGCTCAGAAGCGAATGGGGTGCTTATTTACAAAATAATATTACGAAAATACACCGTAATAGTGCGTGCACTACTACTACTAATTCATTTACAATTGGAACCCAATACAAATACTCTTTTGACTGAGGGATTTCGCTAGCGCAACGATCTCAGCAAGCGTTTAAAATAAATCAGCATTTTCCTATTCATTAGGAAACACAAGTTGTGGAAGCTACTTTATATTCCACCGCAGCTGTTTGCACATAATATGTGTAGAAAGCCACATGTACAGCAGACACAGCTACGAGTGAACGCGCCGCAATTTAAATTTTGAGTCGAGCGCATGAATATTTAAATGCATAAAATGAAAAGGCACAAATGCAAATACGAGCATGAAGAGCACTCATCTGTGTTCGCAGGAGAGTGCCTGTGCGGCCCTGTATCTGTGCGTCTGCGAGTGCAGCAGACAGTTGGCGTTAAGTATGCGCTTTCCTATAGCTTTTCCTGCGGCGCTGGCGTGTGTGCGGAAAGCCTTGGCCTTGCAAGAGCAATGCAGAGGAATTAACCACACACGAGCTCGGTTCACAGTTCATATAGAAAATCGGATAATGGGAAATCCTTGCCATTGAGGAATCGCATCAAAAGCAGCTTGAAACAAATCAGGACCACACTTTGCCCTTCGGCCTCCGAGTTAAAGCACAACATAACAGAACAGCTGCAGCGGCTTATTACGCACACCCGCACACACGCGACCCGGTTATCTTTGTCCCAGCAGTTATTGCGTTTTGTTATTGTTCGGGGAAACTATGCAAATTGCCTGAAAATTCAACCGCACAACTTTGCCCTGAATGCGGCAGGGCTGGTGGGGCAGCCACAGAAAATCCCACCCAGAGTGCATATGGCTAAGGCTCACACTGAGCCATCGCAGGATGTCGTCTTCGGCCGCGCCCCAGTGTTCGTCTTGGTCCTGCCAGTCGCTGCTGCGCTGCGTAATTGCACAATTTTGCACTTGGGCAAACATGCACTTGCCAATCGTAGGAGCAGGAGCAGGGGACTACCTCCCCTCCGCCCTCCACCCCCAGCTCAGCCATAAAGTTGCGCCTCACACTCGGGAAAATCCTCGGAAAACCTTTACGTGCTGGAAAAACTGTGACTCTTATCAAATGCTTTTTTGACCTTAAATTAATTTTGAAAAAAGTAAGAAATCTGCAGTCGACTGCGCCCGGCATTGAAATATCCAACTCCTGGTTTTAGAGTTCATTTTCCTTCTGGAGTGGGTGAAAGAACGGTGGAGATACAGATAACACAATTTTCAATATCATTTAGGTTATGAAAGGTGCAACACGATCAAGTCAATGTTCGCAAGATTCGTCCCTTTTCCTATCTTCAGGGAATCAGCCCAGTGGACAGCTAATTTCTCCGCCGAGCCTCTGCCGCCACAACCAGAAAATTAACACGACGGAAAAAAGAAAAGTCTATTCTGCCATATTTTAATTTTGTAATTAAATCTAGCCTTTTTAGAATTTTATTAGAATATTTTTAATATCATACTATTTTAGATATTTATCTCATATTTAACTGTTTATATCGCAGAATCAAACTATTAACATAACATATATGTATATGCTATATAAACAGAGCTTTTGAAGAGCGTGCTAAAGGAGTGATACGTATCACTAGAGTTATACCACTAGGGGTTATACCACAAATTTATTTATTATCCGATAGTAAAAGAATATATAAAATTCTATTCACCTATTAGCAAATTTATTACATATCTTATATCTTACATATCGTATAGCTTCTAAGATCTTTTGTTTTATATGGACTGTTTGGTATGAAAAGATAGATATGTATAAATAATTAAATATTACAACCAGAAAACAAGGGACGAAAACCAGTTAAAATGTAAATTTTTTGCTCAGTGCAGAGACCTAACATCCCTTCTTGTCTCCCATCTTCTTTTGCTCCTTTTCCTGTACACGTGGCTGCCTTCGAGTTTTGGCAAGTTTTTCCAGCTCACATCTCAGTTAATTAGCGTGTTGTCAGCTGCATTGCTAATTGAGTTGATAGAGGGGAGGGAAAGTCGGAAAAGGAAATAAAGAGCCCGCCCAAGACTGCCAAATCCCGCCATCAACCAGAGGCGTTTTTAAACATTTTGCCCAGAAAATGAAATCTCGTTTTCACCTGAGAGTAATTTAATTTCAGGCGCTCAGAGAAGCTGCTTAATTGTATTAAAAGCCTTTGACATCGCTGCGTATGGGCTTGTCTCATTGGCTGCCAGAAAATGCATGCCTTTACAGTTCTGTTTTTTTCGACAATAAATTATTTTGCACCTCTTCGTGAACCCGAACATTAGCATGACAATGCAGGAAAATCTATTGGCGGAATAGTGCATTTTATGGGCTCGGCATTACGCATGATCTATGAACCACTTGCCTGCGGGTATTAGTCAGTTTTATGGAGTCCCAAAAGAGACTGCCGAGTCGTGGCTGTGCCCTCTGAGGGTCGTAATAAATCAATTTCATTTATCCAGCGAAAAAAAACAGTTGCGTATCGGGAAATGTGTTGTTGCAAGGGCAAATGATTGTACTGTGCTTAATCTCGTCGAGTAAAGTGAATGTATTTCTAAGCTGTTTCGACATTTCCGTCACAAATCTCCCACGGACATAACCCACTGGGACGAAACCCCAGACACATCTGGAAAAATATCATAGCATGTTCCATACCTCCCTGTATATATTTTTCGATTAGTCAGCTCTATAGCCTCGCCACAATGCAAAACTCTGGTCGCGGAGCAGACCACTTCAGCTTCATCCAGCGAACGGACCGGAAGAGCCTGCACACCCAGATCGGGCTACTGGTGGCCAGGGCGAAGCAAGCCACCGCCGAGGAGCTGCAGGAGCGCAGCCAGAGGTTGAAGAAGATGCTCGACGAAGAGGACAAGTGCTACGAGGAGGAGTTCTCCAACACCGTAAAGACACGCATGAATGAACGCAAAGAGCACGTAAACGCCATCCAGGAGCAGAAGGCCAAGCAGCAGAAGAAGTTCCTCGAGGAGAAGCACCTCCAGAGGATGATGCTGGACTGCTACGAGATTCGGGAGGCAATGCGCCATCAGGACCTCATAGAGACTAAGATAGTCCAGGAGGAGCAGATCCTCGAGAACCAGCGAAAGAAGCGGCGGGAGTGCCAGCAGGAGCAGTACTGGTTGGAGCTGGATCGCCGACGGTGGGCCAAGTTCGACTGCGACCAGGCGAACGAGGACTTGAGGCGCCAGCAGGTGCAGGAGCAGTTGAAACACGTCCTGGGCATCCAAGTGGCTGAGCTCGAGGAGAAGCGCAAGGAGGCGGATGCGGAGAAGATGGAGGAGGAGCGGGTCATAAACGCTCTGCTGGAGGAGATCCGCCTGGAGGAGTTCGACAAGGAGCATCAGCCTGCCCCTGTGGATCAGCTGGCCTACCAAGCCGAGCTCCTCAAGGAGATTCAGCGGAAGCACTGCGCTCGCCTGGCGGAGTGGGAGGCGGACAAGGCTGATCACCGGGCCTTCTGCGTCGAAACCCAGCGTCTGGAGGCCGAGGCTCGTGAAAGGATTGCCCAGGCCAAGAAGGACCTTAACAGAACCACTCTGGAGTACCTGGCCTACCTGCGCCGCATGCAGTCGCTGGAGCTGGGCATCGAGAAGATGCTGGACGAACGCACCGCCGACCTCCACAAGGTGGACATCTGCACCAAGGTCAACATCAGCGAAAAGGCTCGGCTGAAGCGCGAGGAGGCGGAGAAGTGCTACGAAATCCTGCGGAAGCAAGTCTGCGACGACTACGAGAGAAGGCTCCGCTGGGATGCTGAGCTGCGTGAGAACAAAATGCCAGAGAATCGCTTTGTTCATCCGGAGGTCACCCACGAGATGATCGTGTGCCGACAGATCCGCTACAAGGCGGACCTCGACGCCCAGATCGTGGAGATGAAGCGCATCCAGGCCGAGGAGGAAAAGAAGTTCGACAGTCGCCTAATGGCCGCCATAGACGATCCTGTGATCTGCAAGAAAATGGCCAAGGAGATCCTGGACAGCGGCATCGACTACCTGGCTCCGCATCCCAACTGGCGGGTGCTGGCCTGTAATCCAATCCAATATATTCCCAGAGCCCCCACCACGGAGCGAGAGTTCAACGCTCGAGTGGCCGGCGCCAGTTTGGACAAGTGTCCCTGTCCCAGGGAGGCGAAGAAGCACTGCGGGTTCATGGCTGACGTCGCTAACTGCGACGTGCCTCCGGAGGGCCCGAGGCCCAAGGCTCCAAAGGCAGCCATCGAGGCGCCCCCGATGGCTCAGAAGTCCGGCTTCAAGAACTGTCACTGCAAGTTCCATTAGTGCAAGTTCGCTGTAAGGATGCTTCCGCAAGCGATCTTAAATTGTTTAAATGTTACCCTCTTGAGGCAACGAAATAAATTTAACGCTGCAAGATAATGTGAACTATATAATTATATTTAAAGCTTGACCAAATCGACTATTGAGCACGATTTCAATAATTCTTTTTGATTTGTGAGATGGAATGGCTCATAACTTATGATTCACAAGTGCTCGTCTGCTGCCTTTTCCTTTCTCCCGTGCCACTTTTCTAGAGGGGGTAGAGTTGAACTGCTCAAAAGATGGACCATTGCTCACATAATTTTTATTGTCATTTACATTTGTTTGCCGTACAAAGTAAATTAATTTCTTAAGCGCGTCGAAAAGATTACTTACCAAATGTCTGCCTACTATAATATTACTTCCCGTTTAAATGTTGGTCAACTCACTCAGTGACCGCATCCGCGCTCTTATTTCCCGCCTTAAGATGCCCCTGGGACTCTTTATACC
Organism: Drosophila jambulina; assembly: GCA_018152175.1. Classification (NCBI taxonomy): domain Eukaryota; kingdom Metazoa; phylum Arthropoda; class Insecta; order Diptera; family Drosophilidae; genus Drosophila; species Drosophila jambulina. The sequence continues at coordinate 2,360,518 of JAECXH010000012.1, read as the reverse complement.
GCATTAAATTATATTCACAATCCTGTTTCATATCCACCTTTGGTCACAATGAGTTCGGACTGCATAAGCAAGCCGCAAACAAAACCCCATGAAAATGCTCATTATGAACCCAGGAAGGGCGGTAAAATTGCACAGGGGCTGCAGCATGCCACAACCAGGACACACATGACACCATCGCTTTACGTGCCACAAAAACGCAATTTAATTTCAACATCCGACAGTGTCCCCGACTCGGCCTCCCGCTCTCACTCGCCCTTTCTCAGTGCCTTTTTTCGTTCTATTTTTCAGACGACAATTGGGGCCTAGGACTGGCCATAGCGGCCAACTTGCATGTGCCGTATCGCATCGAAATTGGCAGCACAATACGTGACCTGCATGGGCAGGATAAGCCGGGCAAAGGTGAGTCTGTTGGTCATTGGAACCAATGCCCACCGCGCAATGGAATGATATTTAATTATTTGATTGAGACAAAACATACAAATAACTACGAAAAACATTTTAAGCCACTTACGGTTTAATTTGTTTTCTAAGATTACTTTCTGAATGTAAAGAAAATATTAAAACTTTTGCCCTGTGTGGCGATTGTGTTTGGTTTCGACTTTCAGCAATTATCATCACGGCCCCGCTGAACGATGCGAGCAATCTACGCCTCCTCTCTAGCATCGGACCCGAGTGGGCGCGACAGGAGCTGGAGCAGGAGCAGGAGCAGGGCGAGGCCTCGGGGCGTAGGAGGCAGCACACCAAAATACTGCTCATCGACATGGTGGCCAGCTCACTGGATGTCGAGCATCGGTTCTACAAATATTTGACACGCATTGGGCGGGCGGAGAGGCAGAGGCACGGGCATGGACACTCCGGCCGGAATACGAGCTCTCAGTCCGCAATGGTGAGCAGCAATCTGTTGGTGCTGACTCTGCTAAGCGACAGACATCGACACTTTCTGAATGCGGCTGGTTTGATGGCAACAATGCAGAATTTTCGCGCGCCGAATGGCGGCGTGGAGAACGGGAGCCACGCGCCACCATCGGCCACTGGCCGTCACAATGCCAGTCTGGACAAGCTGTACCCGTACCGCAACCTCGTCCCCCTGTACGACCTGGTTGTGACCACGGCCACGCAATCGGATCGAGCGGAAGCAATTCCCAAATATGATTTCGTCGTGCTGGACATCGTTAGGGATGTCCCGCTGGCCACCTACAAATGGCGACCCCTGCTCATCCTGGAGAGCGACAGGCGGGGCTGGGAGAACGGGTCGGCGGGTGACGGAGCAGCCGGCTCCTACATAACACACTCCGTGCAGCCGGGCTACGATGAGTGGCTGCTGGTCAGCAGTGTCCAGTTGTGGCAGTGCGGCGCCATCTGCTGGACCATAGTGGCCATCTGCGTGGGCCTGCTGGTCATCATTGTGGCGGCCAGTGTGGCAGCCGGAATTGCTATGAGGTGAGTGTTTTACGAAATAGAACGTTTGATTTACCTAGTACCTATACCAAGATATGTAGGATAATTATGGAAGTATTTGAATCAAAAATGTAAACACAAAATGTTACAATTAATTAAACGTTGTAATTTAAATATCTTTATTTAAGCAGTTCCTGGATCTCCCTTGAGATTAATTTTCTGCAATCCTTTTTTTTTTTGATTAATTATTTGGCAATGCCTAAAGAATTCAATTGATCCAAACTGAAATTTATAATTCCTTTAAGGTTTGTTTCTTCTCCTATGACTTAAGGCAGAAATTCCAGGGACTTCGGGAACTGGAACCCACCAATCGCCCACCAATTCGCATTTAAAATTCAATATGAAACAACTGTTGTTGCGTAAATAAGAGTCCCTCCGGCCTTCCCTTCTTCCGCGGAGCTCCAAACTTTTCTCTCGCCTGCAAATATTCAATTAGCACGCCCGAAAGGCTGCCGCTCGTTCATCTTTCTATAAATCCTTGTCCCACGCAATGGCCCCAATATCCTTGGATCGGGATCGGATTGGGCATAACGTATTTTTGCGCGTGGCAATTTCCATTTTGCCTCTCAGCCCCATTTTCCCCTTTTCCTAGCTACTGCTAATTGCTGTGCCAGTTGTAGTTTCCACCGACTGTGTTTGTTGTGCATAAAATGTAATTTAGCTTTTAATTGTATTTGGCCAGATGATGCATTCAGGCATCGCCGGGAAATTGTTTAAGTGAAAACAGAAACAAAAAAGAGAGGAACAAAAAGAATTTTCCATCATATTAATCGATTCCGATTGAAATTTTTGAATCACTTAACCCACTTAGTATTCAGCTAATTATTAGCGCACACTTGTAATAATTTATTCAGGCCAAAGTCAACCGCTCAGCGGGCATCAAAGCCGGGAATATGTATAAAGTATCAGCGCTGTTAATGTCAGATTTTAGTCTGCGGCTGCTGGAAAACAAGCGTGGAAAATCAATACCCGACCGCACACTCAACTCCCACTACTCATCCATTAAAGCCCGCACAATGGCCGTGCTATTAAAACAAGCATTTAATCAATTAATTACATTCATCAAAGCGTGGCACACACACACCCGCCGCCTGCCAGTTGACATTTATACACAAAAACACTTCAAGTGCGGTACAGCAAATCATTTACTGCTCGTCAGAGTATTTCCTGTGGGCAGCGGGTGTTAACAGCCAGGTTCAGATTCAGATTCGGGCAGTCCCTCATCAATCGCAGCAGAAATGGTCCGATTTAAACTAGTTACCACCCTTGGCAACTTTAAACCGCAGCTAACCGAGGGCTTTTTTGCACCGCCAGCTAAAATGCAACTCATGAAGTTTTAATTAGCGAGAGCGACACGAAACAAAACAGACAAAAAACAAGGATAAAACAAATGGACAACAAGGCCCGGGAGGACACACCTGTGCGGGAAAAGGAGCAAAGCCCTGCCGAGGCTAAAATAAAAAAGTTACTCTACTATAACGATGCTTAAATACCCTTGGGCGTTCCATTTGACAAAGTGCTGGGATAATCCGCGGCACACAAAATGGAAAAACAAAAGTATAAGCATAGCTGTTCGGGGGAATTTCTAAAATTTGTGTGTTCATTTTTTATATGGAAGCATTATACCTCCACGCTCCTCGAGCTTCCTCAAAGTTGTAAACGGCTTTTGCTAATAAGCAGGAGAAAAATTGATTTAATGTAGTTTGTTTTAATTTTTTAAAAGATTTAAAGTGTTCTTGTTTCCTTAAACATTGGACCTGCATCAGCGTAAATTTAATAATAGTTAAATATTTATTATTAACAATTTCTCATCACAACTATTTTAAAAAGAATTAATTAAGGTTTGAATTATTCCTTTTGACAGAATTTTAATGTTATGCCTTGAAATAATTAAAAATGTGAAATTTTGTTAAAACCAAAATCATGGTAAAAAAGTTTTTATTTGTATTCGGATAATGCTAAAAAATAAAAAGTAGTTCTCTTGAAAAATTTAAGTGTCATAAATAATAATTTAATGTACTTTCTATCCAAAATCCAACATCTGAATAAATAAGATTCATAAAATATGCATATTAATCAAACTTAAATCTTTTTTGATTAACCATAACAGGTGTTTCTTCAGTTGACCTCCAAAGCAATGTCAATACCCTAGACCTAGTTAAACTTTTCCCAGTTACGCCGAGAAGTTCGGCCATTCATGAGAATAGGGAATCCGCGTCCGTTATTTTTTCGGGTGGGCGGATCTGGAAATCTAGTTAACAAGCGACACACGTGGCCCAAAGAGTTTTTCCTGCTGAAACAGCGAGCAGCCCATTAATGCCCCTAATACACTTAACCCGCCTTGACTTCGGCCACGTGGCGAACTTCTGGCATAACAATTGCTGCATGAATTTGCGGTTTCGCAGGACTTCCTATTTTCCAGGACTTCTGGCAAGGGAGCAGGCCAATTCTAGGTGTTGGGTGCGAGTAAACTGGTAGTAGTAAAAAGTTATTATGGTCCCAACCGCAATGACACGAGGGTCGTTCTTTGGGGCTAGTGGGTTAAGGCATAGAGCTCCTGGGTTAATGGATGCAGATTGCATTGGTCGAATATGAAGAACCACGCTGTCCGGAAGTGCCTAATGGAATACAGTAGATAATTGAAAGCCAAGCTAAATAGGTGTAAGCTTTTGCCCATTAAAGCAGCGACTTAAATGGCTATATAGATAATAGTCATGATGGATTACATAAATTAACGATACATATAATGTTGTTTGTATTTAACTCATATCCGTTTTAAAATATTATTAAAATATTTAAACTGTATCATTAATATTCAAATACAAGTTCCGTTTTCACATCTATAATGTAAGTAATCAACTCTTTCAGAAACTATTTCCTGCGAAAGCGGCTCTCCAAGGGACCCAACAAGATAGTGCTCTCCGCAAGTGACTTTGTGTTCCCCGTGGATTCCCGAAGGGTACTTATCCATAAAATTCTAACTCTAATTTGATATCTTGTTTCTATAAAATTATTTTTATTCCTTTTAGGTTGACGAGGGCATCGAGGCCATGCTCTGCTGTTGGCTACAACAGCTGCAGGAGTTTGGTGGCCCTGAGGTGGATAAGCCGGATCTGCTCAAGGGGTCTATAGGCTCCCTGAAGAATCTGGGATTTGTAATACCGGGAGCAGCTGCTCCGGGTAATTCCGGTGGCACCACCACCGCCACTGTGAATGGGAAGAGTTTGTCCTCTGCCACGGGCAGCTTGGCCAGGCACAATCCCGCCCATCTGGACATGAGGGCGCGGTACAACGGCGATCTGGTGCAACTCAAGGAAGTGCACATGAACGGATCCGCGGAACTGCGAGCCAAGGCGATGGATCTCCTCGTGATGGCCCACGGTCTGAGGCACGAAAATATCAATCCGCTAATCGGATGGCTCTCCGATCCCAACCGCACGGCCATGGTGTTCGACTACTGCTCGCGGGGATCCCTGCAGGATGTGTTGATCATGGATGAAATCAAGCTGGACTGGTCATTCCGTCTGAGCTTACTTACGGACCTGGTGAGGGGCATGCGGTACCTCCACACCTCCCCCTTGAGGGTCCACGGGGCCCTGACCTCCAGGAACTGCGTGGTCGACGCCCGGTGGGTGCTTAAGATCACCGATTACGGCCTGAGTTCCTTCTACGAGTCCCAGGGGCTGCCACCCATGCCCAGGAGCGCCAAGGAACTCCTGTGGACAGCTCCGGAGCTGTTGCGAAGCATGAAGCATCACCAGCAGCAGCACCATCATCACCACCAACACGGACGTATCCAGTTGGGCACTCAGCTCGGCGACGTTTACTCTTTCGGAATCATCATGCAGGAGGTGGTGGTGAGGGGCGAGCCCTACTGCATGCTCTCCCTGTCGCCGGAGGACATTATTGCCAAAATCAAGAAGCCACCGCCGCTGATACGGCCCTCTGTGTCCAAAGGAGCCGCTCCGCCGGAGGCCATCAATATCATGCGCCAATGCTGGGCCGAGCAGCCAGACATGCGACCCGATTTTAACTCGTAAGTTTGCTGATAATGAGTACAACTAACTAAATTTAAATAAACAATATTCTTGAGTGTTGAGATGTTATCCCAATGAAACAAATAATATAGCGGGGCTATGAGATTGCTAATAGTTTTATTTATTTAGGGTTTATGAGCGCTTCAAGATGCTGAACCACGGCCGCAAAGTGAACTTTGTGGACACCATGTTCCAAATGCTCGAGAAGTACTCAAACAACCTGGAGGAACTGATTCGGGAGCGCACCGAACAACTGGACATTGAACGAAAGAAGACTGAACAGCTGCTGAATCGCATGCTGCCAAGGTAAGATCCTGCAGGCTTTCCTATGAAGTATCCAGGAACTGATCAAGGGTCATCCATCTGCAGCTCGGTGGCTGAGAAACTGAAAATGGGCTTGGCCGTCGACCCGGAGGAGTTCTCCGACGTGACTATATACTTTAGCGACATTGTTGGTTTTACAACAATCGCTGCCCACTGCAGCCCGGTGCAGGTTGTGGATTTGCTCAACGATCTCTACACGATTTTCGACGCCACGATCAATGCCTACAACGTGTATAAGGTGAGTGGTCCTTCAGATATAATGCTTATTGTTACTTGATTATTTTGACAATTAGGTGGAGACAATTGGCGATGCCTACATGGTCGTAAGTGGTTTGCCCGTGAAGATACCCGATCACGCCGAGCAGATCGCCACCATGGCCTTGGACCTGCTCCACCAGAGTGGTCGCTTCAACGTAAAGCATCTGCCAGGTGTTCCTCTTCAGCTTAGGATTGGGCTTCACACAGGACCCTGCTGTGCAGGAGTAGTTGGTCTCACGATGCCCCGATACTGCCTGTTTGGGGACACGGTCAACACAGCATCGCGAATGGAGTCTACGGGTAATCGAAGCTCATCCGTTTGGGGCATGCGTCACAGGGGATTTCTTTTTTCTCAGGTTCCTCTTGGCGGATTCACATGTCTCAGGAGACAAGGGACCGACTGGAGGCCCGAGGGGGCTATGCCATCGAGCCAAGGGGCCTCATCGACATCAAGGGCAAGGGCATGATGAATACCTTTTGGTTGCTGGGAAAGAAGGGATTCGACAAGCCGTTGCCAGCACCACCGCCGATCGGGTAAGTATTGATTAATTCAACTTAGATTAAGGCTTTATTATGTATTGATTTTGTTAACCTTAAATTTAGCGAAAATATACAAAAAAGTCTATAAAAACCATTTGTTTGTTACGATACCTAATAATGACATAATGCATCTTCTTGGTTGTATATTTAGTTATTAAGGTAAAATTAAAGAAAATAGTATTAAGTTAAACTAACAGCAATATACTGAAAACTATTTCTGTGCAATATAAATCCTTGAATCAGTGCTATCTCTGTATATATTTACCTCCTTGTTGGCTCTTTTGTTTAATATAAGCTTAACATTTAACTGAGAAATCGATCTAATATCTAAATTTTACTATACGCATTCCTGCAACCTATCTAGAGAGTCACATGGGTAGGTGTCCAATAATTAAGAAGCGATTTTTCAAGACATCTTATTAATATTTAAATAATTCCACAGCTTGGATGAGTCCCTCATACGGAACTCAATCACCCTCAAGGCGCAGGCAAACAAATCCCGGACGAGCACGAACCCGTCTTCGTCACAGAGCTCCTCGCTGGCCGGGGAGTCAGTGGAGGTGAAGGTGGAGATAACCCCGCCGACGAACGCTGATCTAGGCTCGGGGGCAAATCTGCCAAACTCATACTCCCTGGACTCCAACTCCACCAACACCATCAGCCCTAACGCAACGCTGTGCCCGGAGTTTCCGGGCAAGACGACGCCGAGCAGCACGAGTCCCCAGTCCCGCAAGCTCTCCGAACTGACTCCAGATAATTTGCTAAACCCAAACAGCTTCAACCGTCTGCCAAACTCCACGGGTGGATCCAGTTCCCGGCTGTACAAAAAGATCGAGGAGATGATGGACCTCAGTTCACCGTACAACCACTACAAATGCCTCAGTCCCAGCGAAAGCAACCTCACGCAATTCTATGACGGCAAATACCTCTATGGGAGTGCGGGGGGCGGGGCCGGAAGCGGACATTGCAGCGGACAGGGTAGCGGCGGCGTCTGCTCCGCGATGGCCGGAACCGGAAGCGGCAGCGGCAGCGTTGGTGGGGCCGCCCGCTTCGACAGCAAGCCCGGCTCCAGTCGCCTGCTGCGTCGCCAGTTCAGCTTGGATCGCGATGACCAGCAGGCGAAGGGAGAGCAGCAGCACCACCAGCACTCCCTGCAGGCCACCAACTACTCCTCCCTGGTGGCTGGTTCTGGTGCTGCTGCTGGCGGCGGAGGGAGTGGGGTCAAGTGCTCCATGCTGGACATACCGCTCTTGCATGACACCTCCCGCAGTCCCAAGGGAACGCTGACCCGGGCCCACAAGCAGAACTCCGCCTCGATCACCCAGGACCTGGAGAAGATCGAGGAGATCCCGCTATCGCCGGCCTCCTCGCAACATCACAGTAGCCTGGACAGCAATCTTAACCGCAGTCCGCCCTCGACGCTGGAGGCTCAGTCGCCGCCGTTACCCCCGCTGCCGCCCTTGAGTCCGCCCCAGCTATCCGCCCCCACGTCGCCGGCGCCCTCTCGAACCCTGAACGGGATGTACGCCCACAGTGCCAATAACAGCCACACCAACACCATTTCCAATTCAAACTCCAACGGAGTGGCACCCAACAACAATAACGGAAGCCAACCCGGCCAGGAGCTGACCTTGAATGTGGAGCAGCTGCTGAGCAGATAGGGCACAATCTAAGGCCCCCGAAAAAGGGCGGCCGAACAAAGCTTTAGGTCTCATCCGAACCCAGTTTGAGTGTGTGAGCGAGTGTGTGAGCGGAAGTGTGTGTTAACTGGTGGCGCAACATTGAGGACAATATCCCTGTAACTGCATACATAAAGACAATTAGCAAACTTTAGTTATAAATTAATGTTGCCAATATTTAACGCAAATTTCATTTGGTCTTTTACTATGGATCTTCAGGTTTCGGTTTTAGAAAAGTGTATTTTATTTGACAGAATCGAAGCGAAAATATCGTTTATCGGAGCACAATAAGCTAAGTTTTACTATTAGTAAACGTCAGCGATACTTGGCTCTTTAATATAAAAAATAATTTGGCGACATTTTGAAAGCAGTATCGAACTAAATCAATTCGATATTTTCGCTTCAATCCTTATCTAGTTCGAGTCCTTTAAAGCCTAGCCACCAGAGTGTTGTGTGAGCGAGTATGTAAATGATTTGCCAATGTTGTGATGTGAAAAGCGAAGTACCTCAACGAATGCCAACTTGGTTCCAGCAGCAAATGAAAGTACAATTTAGTTGAGAATTAAATTAGTTCAAGTTGTGGTTAGAGCCCAAGTCGTTGTCCATTTTTCATAGTATGCATCAGCAAATCGTCAAGTCGATCACGTAGACCCTAGACCCTAGATTCAAAAAAAACCGTCAACGATTGTTAATTTTTAGTTGCCAAAGTAGATCCATTTCTAAATGATTGGATTTCTTTAGTTAGATTCTACTTGCTATTTTAAAATAATTAATTTTGATACAAACATCTTTGTTGAAGTCATTCATCAAGAAAATAAAAATACATTTAAAGTTTGCTTTAAGTTCATTATGACTTATTAAAATGTAGCTTATTGCTGAATGGTTTTAAGATTATGAAGTTCATAGTTCGTAAACTTAATGGTTTAACTGGGTAATACACTCCTTGAAAATATTAAGAGAGTTTCTCTTATGAAGACTCAAAGAAAACTAACTCAAAATAATTGCAAAATATCTTAATCTTTTATACTGAACCTGTCTAGTAATCAAAATGACTACGTACATACTATAAAGAGTATATCTGATCTGAGAATTCGCATGGATTTTTCAATTAAACTAAATATATAGAATATATAAACAGCAGCGCATTGAAATATGTGTGCATGATGTTCCTTTTGAGAATCAAAGAAGTAATTAGAGTTTGAATTCAGTCGGAATACTAGTGAATATTAGCGGATATTCAAACACATTTATCGAATAAGTCTCGCATACGTGAATTTAGTTTTCTAAAGACAATCGTTGTTACTTTTAAATAAACACAAACCAAGTAGGTGGAGGAATGCCCTTATAGGATGCCAGTAGGATATCGAGGAAGGTTTGTCTCACTGTCTACGATATATGGTATATTTTGTATCCGCTCTACGACCATGTCTTAACGTAGTCGGATTATAAACTACTCCCATCAATGCATGTGTGTCGAACATTAACTGAAGTCTATCCACATACAGAAAATCAAACCAAAATATCAGTTAATATATATAAGCCTACATATGGTCCCTAGTCCTAACAAACTGACGAAGAATGTAATTCAAAGCCAACTCAAACTAACCCACAAAACTTTTACAACTAACCCGACCTTAGATCTAAGAAAATCCGAATTCGTTTCAGTCACATCTAATTACCCCAATAATTGGTTTATTCAGAATTCGTTGGTTATTGCGACAATTACCATGTCAATTAAGTCATAGCCATACACTACTAATTCAGCAGATTAATAAAATATTTATTTACTTTGCTTGTGTTGTTTATGAATCTGTGAATACCAAACGCATTTGTTTCGTGTTAATTAAGACCGCATTTGTGTGGCTGTCACTTGTCGTTCAAGTTGTTTAATTTCAAATGTAAATTTCATTCTCCACCGGACAACACATTTATGTGTACACAAATAAATATATGCGTAAACCTATTAAAAATTCTCATGCTGTTCTTATTTAAAACATCACAGACATAATAATGAACCAGGCAGATATCTCGCACAATTGTTTGACATAAATCGGATTAAATGATGCCGTGGTAAACCTTGCTCTGTCGTACTTGCCCTTTTTATTGTGTGGAACTGAATATCCAGACAATTTTTATTTATTTGTTTTCCTTTTTTGGTATAATGAAAAACAAAATATAGCTATTAATGACAGCATTGATAGAGAAAATGAACAAATATTTGCAAATGGTAGAACGAAAACCAATACGGTACGGTGTATGCATTATCTATATCTCTCGATAAAAAAATATTCTTTGGGGCTGTGTTCAGTTATGTTATCTCCGTGTTTTGGTAAAATATGCCATCTAATTTGAAAAACAAAGCTTTTGAACATTTTTTGGGACAAGCACCACTCAGAAGTACAAAACCTACACCATGTGTACCAGAAATTCCATGATTTGAATTAGAAATACCCAATTTTGTTTCCTATACCATATAAAAAGTGTATTTATCTTCATTTCTTTTATCTATAGCCAATAATAGTTATGGCTTTCTTCGTTTATTGGAAGTTTCGTTTAGATTTTAATTTTGTTACTTGTTTAGGGTGGGCAGCCTAGGGAGTTCATTCTTGGGCGTCATCCAAATAGTATCTAAGCGAATGCTATTCCTCTTCCTCCTTGTCCTTGCGATGTGACTTTTTTTTTTCGCTGCGAGTGGAAGTGGATGTTGTGGAGCTGCTGCCGCTTCCTTTGCTGCTGCGTTCGCTGCGATCTTTCTCGCGGGACTTGGATTTTCGGCGGCTGGACTTTTCGCGGGAGCGGGAGCGCTCTCGACGCAAACTATCTTTATCCTTATCCTTGTCTTTATCTTTGTCCTTATCTTTATCCTTCTCTTTGTCCTTGTCCTTGTCTTTGTCCTTGTCCTTGTCTTTGTCTTTATCTTTATCCTTCTCTTTATCCTTGTCCCGAGATCGCTCCTTTTCGCGATGCCGCTCCCGTTCCTTAAAGTCACGCTCCTTGCGTTTCTCCTCCTTTAACATATGCAGATAGTCCTCAAAATACTCTTCGCGATATGACGAGTCCAAAGCTCGGTATCTCGGATCCGCTTCAAACTTCTTTTTAACGTCATACCACCGCGTGTGCCGCTCGATGTCATGTCGTTCCCTCAACATGTCCAGAAAATCCTTACGTAGCTGTTAAGAACATTGATCTGCGATTAATTCTCAAATAATTAATGCTGTCAGTGACCCATACCTGATCCTTCTTCAGCTGCTTGTCCTTTTCGCGACGTCTGCGCTCACGGTCGTCCTCGTAACTGCCACGATCTTTGAAGCAAACAAAAATTATTATAAATATAAGCTTAGCTCTTAAGGTAAACTCGTCTGCGCTCTTACCGCCCATGGCCATTCTCTGTGGCGGTGCCATGCCCATTCGCATTTGTGGGGGTCCATTGCCGCCCATCATCATTCCTGGAGGCGGTCCCATACCTGAAATGTATTACAAAAGTAAACTTTAAGGGATCATTTACAATAGTCAACGACTCACCCATATTGGGTGGCATGCGCATGTTGGGTGGCATCATTCCGCGTAAATTAGGCGGCGGACCACCCATCTGTGGCGGTGGCACGCCCATTCCCGGCGGCGGCATTCCTGGCGGCGGCTGTTGCATGTGGGCATGACCAGGAGTCAGTTCCTTGATCCCGCTAGGCACCCAGCCTGCATTGTCGTTGCCCCACTGCGATTCCTGGGTGGGCTCGTAACCATAATCAAAGGGTTCGGGTTCATGGAAGAAGGGTTCTTCGGAGGCGCCGGGTGGCGGGAAGTTGGGAGCCATAGGCCCGAGACCGCGTGAATACTCCCGGCACTCGGCGGTCATCACCTGGATAGCATTTTCCTTGACGCCACCGCCTCCTCCTCGCTCGCCTCCCCTTTCGCTGCCCGTAGTAGAGATTGGCCTTGGTGGCCGCTGCATCATGCCCGACCGTGACTGGTGCTGCATCATGGGCGGCGGCATTCCCGGCGGCGGCATCTGCATGCCCCCCTCTCCACTTAGTCCCACCATGGGCTGTATGCTGTGCATACCGGGCGGGCCGATGCCCATGCCGCCATCTGTGAGAATGCCAATCGGAGTGCTCTGGCTTATTGTAACGTTTTGCGTGAGGCTTGCCAGTCCAACGCCACTCTCTGCCACCCGGAAGCGTTTCTGGCGCTCGCAGTAGGCGCGCCACGTCTCCTCGTTGAAGCCGTAGTTAAAGTAGTCCGTGATGTCCGCTCCTGGTTTGCGCCATGGCTTCTCCTCTAACGAATCGATGCTGAACTCGTGCACGGCCACTCCATTTATGGTTCCGGCGCCTTCAAAGTCCTCGATGCTGAACTTGCCCGCCTGACCGGCGGGTTTTGCCTTGTCGCCGGCGGCTCCAGTGCCTCCGGCCAGCAGATTTGGACGCTGCTTGATGTTATAGGTGCTGGGTGCTTGCTTGATGTCCCCAATTACCACGTTTATGTCGTCGTCGGAGTCGTCGTCGTCGTCATCGTCGGAGCCCGAGCCGTTTCTCTCTCTCCTAGAACTGGGACCATCGGTCATTTCTCCATCCTCCGGTTCTGGTGAGGAATGTGCATCTGTCCGGCCTGCATCTCGATCTCGATCCCGATCTCTTTCTCGGTCGCGGTCGCGTTCCCTCCTACTCCTGCTGTCCGTGGTATCCGGCAGGGCCTCCTCGTCCTCCTCCATCTCCTGAGCGGGATCATCGAACTCTGAGTACTCCGGTTCTTCCTCTTTGGGAAAGAGCGGCGACTGTCCCGTCGCATCGTCACCGGGCGCGGAGCCCGGCTTATCGCCCGCCACAACGGCCGCCAGAGCTTGGGCCTCTGCCGCAGCCTCGTGTTCCGCCGTAAGCGCGTCACCGCCGCCGCCGTTCCCCAGCTCGCCGGTCGTCGAGTCCGGGTTAGAGGTGCCGTAGAGCCAGCTGTCCTCGTTCGTGTCGTCCGCCATGGTCGTCTGCCTCAGTTATCAGTTATCACGGAAAACAAATTTGGACTCTTTCTGCAATTTGTTTAGTTCTTTTTTTTTGAGGTGGAAAAATGAAAATGAGAACACGATGAACACGAACACGAACACGACGATATTTTTTTTAGTGTTACACGTTTGTCAAATATCGCATTTGGGGTAGAATTTCCGTGTTTTGGGGTAGAACTCTCGTTTGTGTAAAGTAAATGTAAGTAAAAAAAATTGTGTGATTGATGATAATTCGATATTTTTTCTAAAGATGATATTTATATTGTTTGATTTGTTTAGTTCTTCATAGTGGTATAATTAATTTAAGGTGCCAAATATTGATGAAAACACCGGTGCATCGATGTTTTTCGAATTTTCTAAAACTTCGATGTTTTTTCGACCATCGATGTTTCTGGGCCGCAATCGATAGCTTTTGCAGTATTTGTTAGTATTTTCTTATAAAATTCGTCGGAGTTTCGAGTACATGAGCGTTCAGCGTTGCCAAGCATTCCGGTCGCGAGCGAATTTAGCAATTCACTATAATTTATCGGAAAGTGGCAGGTAAATTCAAACTAGTGCGAATTCTCGGTTCGATTAGCGGGAGCAACCTATCGGTATTTGGCAGATATCGATAGGGTGGTCTGCCAACGGAAGCCAGTTCGAAAAATATTCGAAAATGGTTCGTGTAGCGATAAAAAGCTCGAATAGCGGATTCTCGAAAAATTCGAACGCCAGCGAATTTTCAAACATTTCGTGGAAAGTATACACCGTTTATTGGGTGTGTATACATGTTTTATACAATTGCTTTTAGTTTTTAGAGTTCTTTTTTATCAAATTGGACGCTCAACGGAAGGCCGGAGCTACATGTTCGTCAAGCAGGCGAACAGGTTCAGCGAGGTGGCTAGACAGTCTGGCTATGGGGGATGAGCTCAATGACGACGGACGCCTGCTGGCAGGTGGTGGGAAATAGATGCCAAGTTGTCCGACATGGTGACCGACAGGTTGGTTGCCCTGCCGGTCGATCCTATTTCCTCCTTCGACTCTTCGGACATGGTGAGTAATCAGGCCCGACGACGGGTTCACGAGGAGCTTCCCGGAAGAAAGTGTTGCCAAGATCAGCAACACGTGGAACGGCCTTACGATTCGGTTGGTCCACGCCAGGGAGATTCCTAGAAGACCCAAAGCATCCGGTTACCACTAGGGCAATCCGACCAAATCCAGGTATCCATACAGAGGACTGGGTCCTCCTCCATTTATACTGCTCATAAACCAGAGCTGCCTGTCGCAGCTGGAGGAGAGCGAATACAGAATCCGGTACGGCATCAGGAAGGTCAAGATCAAGGTTTTCCTTGCCGAATAGGACGAGCTATTGGTGGAGGTGGACGACACGAAGAAGTTGTTGGATGACATGATCATCGACGACAAGTGGCCGACTTTACTTCGACAAATAACAATGCCGTCAGAAGTGCAGATTAACCTGAAGAGCAGCTCACACGCTAGTGTTAATCTGACGATCCTTCTGAGGGAGAAGGATATCGACATTGCACTTCTAAAATAACCATGGACCAGGGACGAGCGGGTTTCTGATCTGACACTACCTCGGTCGAAGAGACGGGTGCGACGCGAACGCGAAACACACACTCTAGATAAGTTTTGAAGCCAATGATTGATGTGAGCCAACTATGTAAAAAAGGGATATACCAACCTTTGTATTTCCGAGTACGTAGGTCTTTCAAGGGTGGAAGGAGGTGCTAGATCTTACCTTACTCGTAGAACACAGCCATTGTATGGACGAAAAATGGAATGTGTCGCTCCAACATTGTGTTTATATTCTTTGAGTTAGCGAAACGATACCGAGACGTAATCCACGCCAGTCCAACTTGGGCAGATGTTGCGAAATTGTCCGCGCTGAGGTCTGCAACAGGATGATAAAGGACAAAGGCCCTCGACAAGGAAGTATAGGACCTCACGAAAATACTAAATAATGCCTTCAAAGAGACATGCAAGGGTCATTCTCAAAGATGCAGTATCCACTGTGGTGGACCAAAGAGCTGAGTGATCACAGAAAGAAAGCACGAAAGTCCTTAAATGCGAGCTATGTTTCCAAAATATGGGCACCATACAGAGAAGCACAGAATCAATACAAAAAAGCCAAGAAAGAATTTTGGCTACTGCGAAGCTTTAGATGCCATAAAGGATATGGCAAGGCAAAGTAAGATCCTAGCTAAGGGGTACACAAGCCCATCCCTAATAAACAGACCTCACGGTAAGGCAACAACGTCAGTCGAGGAACCCTTAGAGATTCTGGTAGACACGCACATTCCTGGAAACGTGCAAGCAAGCTCGGAGCGCGGGAGCTCAAGAACCGAACAGACATATATGTCAACTGGAGAATAAATCACCATTGAAAAGATACAATGGGCGTTAGACTCCTTCGATAAATATAAAAGACCGGGCCTTAATGGTATTCCATGAAAGAAAGCGAAAGTAATATTTATACAAAACCTGGCAGGGGGACATATCCTAGCAAAAGACTATAGACCAATCAGTCTAACAACTTTCATTCTGAAGGCGATGGAGAGGCTAATGGACATACACATAAGAAATAAGGTGGAAGGTTATCACCTGTCGGATGTCCAACACGCGTACCGAAAAGGTCGATCAACCGAGACAGCACTATAGGCAATGCACGATGACCACCTTTTTAGACATAGATCATGCGTTCAACGACGTTAACGCCGAACCCATCCTGGGCTCCCTCAATACGATAGATGTTGAGAGAAGCATCAGAGAGTGGATAGGTGCTATGCTCACGAATAGGATGATTATATCCGAACTGGGTGTAACTCACCTCACGCGAGTACTGAAGAGAGGCACACCCCAGGGCGGAGTCTTATCGCCACTACACTGGCTAATCAACATGAAGTACATATTAAGGGATGTCCACTGTGGGGAAGTAAAGGCAGTAGCATACGTGGACGACGTAGTACTACTAGTATCAGGTCCTTTCCCTGACGTCATAAGCAACATAGTGTCGGGAGCTTTGGAACTCTTAAATAACTGGGCAAAAATGATATACACAAGGAGATCAACGATTCCACGATATAACATTCCCAAGATAAATTGTATAGAGTTAGGAGTAGTACTGGACACAAAGCGCAACATCGAAGAGAGAGTCAGGAAGGCAAGAATTGCCGTTTACTCTTGTAGAAATCGGTTTGGAAAGAACTGGAAATTGCACCCAAAGACCATAATGTGGCTCTTCACAGCAGTAGTAAGACCAATATTGTCATTCGGGGATACTAGAGCCCCGGCACTAACTAGAGCCTACAACATCACAAAACAAACCAGGATACAACGTTCGGCATGCGCAGGAGCAACGGGGTCTTTGCGTTCGTGCCCAGCTGTCGCTCTGAACGTAATTTTAAATATTATGTCGTTTGACATAATATTTCTGCTGCGCAGAATGCGGTAGGACTCAAGGCAAGCAATTGAAGGACAGGTCTGCGTAGGAAATCGGATATGGACTACATGACCACCGAAATTAGATTCGGAATCGGCTACCGACCTCTTCCCTGTCGAGGGAGGAGTGGCCTAGAGACAGAGTAACAGATGGCTCCAAAATGAGCTATGGTGTGGGGGGGTGGGATTTTCTCTGAGACCTGGGGGATTGAGTTAACCTTAAGTGTCCCAGCATCAGCGACGGTCGTCCAGGCAGATGTACTCGCAGTATTGAAGGCAGATAGACTATCAATACAGCGAGGCCTTAGGAATAAGAAAGTGAGGATCTACTCTGATAGCCAAGCAGCTAAGTCAAAACGAATTCATAGTTTGTTGCGAAGTGAAAGAGACAATAAACGCATTAAAGAACTCATATTCCAAGGCAAGAAATAAATCAGCAGGATCAGGCGATAGAATCATACGCAATGAAGATGGGGATGCCACATAACACAAGCTGCAGAAGCTGCAAAAATCTATCGGAATAAGAATTACTCCTACACAGAAAAAATTCCTGCAGTAAATTCAATCAAAACTGCAGTCAAATGTCCTCAACCCAACAGTTTGGGTTGAATTTACTTTGAGCTACTGTGTAACGACGTAACGCATTACGTGTTATGACTGCTCTACAGTAGATCCAACCACGATTATACAGTCCAAATGCCTCAACCAATGAAAAATAGTAAATACAGTACCTCACAGTTTTACTGTGAAAACTGCAATTACTGCCCCGACTACAGTCACAGTTTTACTGTGAAAACTGCAGATTACTGCCCCGACTACAGTGTACAGTACAGAAACGCTAAATCTGTGATATTACAGTTCAAATTACCACCAAATAAAACCAGAAAGTATTAGCAAAGATTTAATATACATTTATTATTTCTTATTTTAATTACATTATCTTTTTTTTTTTGTTCATTCCACCAGATTCTTGCGGATTAATATCTTTTCGCCAAATCTCCGATCTTTAAAGAGAAATGCTGAATCGGTCTCATTAGTTTCCTTTGAAAGTTCCATAGTGATACCTTCGAATAGATAAAGAATAAACAAATATAAAAGACATTAATTATAATAACATATGTACATGTATCTGTTTGTATGTATGTATGTTTGTGTATAAATGCAACATTTGCTAAATGCACGTCTTAATCATTTAAATTACACTGTTTGCTACTTAGCAAGAAATGTATGAAACAGTTCGCCAAAATCCCATTACACAAGCAATGGTTGTCTTCTTCATTGGTGTTACTCCTAATTTATGCAATTATTTTTCACTTTATTTTTTCATTAAACTTTTACTTCGCTTTTGACACATGATACAATCATACTACGATTGACAAATATAAAACGGGGAAAAGTGTGCCCG
The DNA here is from genome assembly GCA_018152175.1 of Drosophila jambulina. Lineage (NCBI taxonomy): Eukaryota > Metazoa > Arthropoda > Insecta > Diptera > Drosophilidae > Drosophila > Drosophila jambulina. The sequence goes on along the minus strand of JAECXH010000012.1, from coordinate 2,342,383 downwards.
AATTCGTTTTTCCAAGAAAACCTTTACAAAAACACCAATATAGACTAAAAATAGACTATAATGTATTTCAGTCGTTCACATTTCTCAAAACCAACAGGAAAAAACTCACATAACATTTTACGTAAGAATCACTGTAGTTGGCAGTCACGACAGTTTTGTACAGTCAGAAAACACAACAACAAAATACATTGACTGCCGCTTTACTGTAATTCAACCCAAAAAAATTGTTAATTCAACCCACGAGAATTTTGTCTATATATAGAAATGTTTTTTGTTAAAGAACTTAAAATATTTCTAGCGGCTGCTGGAATCCTGAATCCCCCCTAGAGAATATTGCTACACAGAGAATTGTTAATAGGTCGAGAACAAAAAATCAACTTCAATTAAAAATTTTAAAATAAAATATTTTTAGAACAATTTGTTTTACTTGTAGTGTACAAATTATTTGAAACGGACCCTTATTTAAAATATTTTTTTTATTTTAGCATACACTTGGTAGAACAACTGTGGAAAAGGCACTTTGGCCTTTGTTATTTAAAAAGGAGTTTGGATGTTGCACCAACATAAAGCATAGCAAAGCTATGAAACACCTCCTCAAAAATATTAAGCACATGCGTTAACTCATAGTTTTTCTCTCTTTATAAGTCTAATCGCCTTTTTCGCTTTTAAATCGGTTTTAAGAGAGCACAGTTTTCTCGACCACCAATCATAGGGACTTAGTCCAGAATTGGTTTCTGCCGAGAGTGTTTCTAAGCATAATGGAGCTCCACTTTAAATATCTTTATACATTTATTGTGATTTTGATCATGCACAGAACGAATGCGGAAATTCTCGGATGCAACTACCTGGAAACTGTTGATCTCTCGTTCAGTTCGAAGCTTCCAAATGGGTCCTACCTATTTCAGAATCACTTACCAGTTCCTCTACACTTGAGTGCCCAGTATGACTACATAGAGACAGAGCGAGGGATCAATAGTAGTGTGGAAAGGCACATGCGAGGATGTATCTGCCAGCTGAAGCCTTGTATCTGGATCTGTTGTCGATTCAAGGACATGCAGACCAATGGCGAATGTACTGATGGCCTGATAAAAGAACTGGGTGATATCAATCCCTACTTGAATGTAACTCTCTTTAACGGATCCGTGGTCAGAAGAAACTTGCTCAGCGACTTCATAGTGTTTTAGGGATTCCATGCGTTTAATGAGTTTAAGGGATATGACTGCCTGCATCCGAACCAGTTCAGTTCAGGAAACCCAGGGTATTTTGTGGTGGCTTTTCATCAAAGCGTTTATAACCGGAACCCAGAGACCCTGCAACCCGGGTCAAATGAGCGTAAGTAGAAATGGACAATTGAGATAGACATGGTCTTATTTATATTCTGATCTGTTTAGTGATTTTGCTTTCAAAAACATTATTGTTTCTGATGATGGCAGTGTATCTCAACGTGAAGAAGCTCCGGAATTTGCACGGCAAGGTCTTCATCAGTTACATGTTCACTATATTCATGTTTCTGCTCCATAAGTGGGTGATGCATTTTCATATGCCCTTAAAATTTTGTCTTCTACGAGGTTTGTTGTTAAATATTATAATTAAATATTTAAATTTTGTTTAAAACTTAGAAATTTATTCACCATATCAAAAACATAATTATGGTTTTTTGAAGGAATCAATATTCTTAGTTATATTTTTTAAGTAGTTTATATCTATTATCTGCTATAGGAGATCTTGAAACTATCATAAAAACAATTTTTCTGCATTTTAACGTCTGATGAGATTCTTTTATTTATTTATGTATATCTAAGGATTTTGACTGCATTCTTATTGCAGGTTACCTTCTATACTTCTTCCTTGTGTCAAGATTTATTTGGCTTTTTGCCTTGAGCTTTAATATGTGGAAGGGTTTGAAGTCGATAAGTCAAGTTGAATCTCCACATGGCTTCCAGGCCTACAGCATCTTCTCCTGGGGAACGGCGGCTTTCATGATGGGACTCCTTTTCCTGATGGACCAGTTTTGGGGTGGCGAGCCCAGCAAAGTTAGCTGGATACCAGGGGTTGGATGGGAGTATTGTGACTTAAAACGTGGGCTTTCACTACAGCAATGATTTGACAGGATATTCACTAAAGAATTTTTATTTGATCACAAGGGTCGACTTGGGATACACACTTTGTCTTCATGAGTTTTGATTAGTCTATTACCTTTCATAGATATAAAATAATTATGCGTATCTTCTTCATCATGGATGTGCCCTGGGGCGTGCGCCTAATCTTTCTCTATATGGATTGGGCAACTCTCGAAAGGACAAGTCGCTATGTGGATTATTGCCTTGGCATCATTATCTTCGTTTTGTTTGTCCTGAAGCGGAGCACGATTCGGCTTGTAATGGAAAGGTGACTCATCTACAATTGACAACCTGTTTGAATAACCCTATTCTCTTGACGCAGTATCCGGAATAGATGACAATAAAAGAAGACTTTGGCAAGACTGGTGCAATACAAAAGGTGAATATGTACAGAAAATTATAATTATTCACATAAGCTGGTCGTGTTTGCCAGAATGGAATTGCATTACAAAGCTAAGAGTTTTAATACTTAGGAGCTTTTTGATAAGAATTGTGTAACTAATGGGGAACTGATTGCGTCTAGGGGGTAAAAGAAATTCCCTGAGGAAAAATTTGAATACCAAACTTATGACTTTCAATTTTATTGAATGGCCAAAAATCGTATAGTTGAGCGCCTCCTGAGAGCCAATCATTTTAGAGCATTAAGCGAAATGTGAATTCGAAAAATTTCGTAAAACTCGTAGAGTGCAGAGTAAAGATCGAGATTTTAACATTTTTTAGAGCATTCCAGGTGTTACAGATCCTACAGATTAAATGTAAAACTCTCCAGTAATTTAAATATAAGTTAATATTAATGGATAATCGGCCAGATGTTGACAATCATTTATTATGATTTCAGGAGTGTTCGTATTCTTTTCTATATTTTTCGACGTCCACATATAAAAAAATGTATATAAATAAAAATACTGTTTATACATGCCGGCCGACTCTACCATGTAGCTGTCATACAAACGATCGGAAAATTTATAAGAAAAAGCTTTATTTTATAGTTTTCGAACGTATTTTTATATACTTTCAGACATGAAAGGTTTATCATACAGTTAAAGAAAAAACCTAAGGTTGAAATTAGAAAAGTGTAACTATAAAACTGTAAATACAAAATATATTATATGTTACTTAATGAAAGGTCATATTTATACTTTATCTTATATAAAATATTTAAAATCTAATATAGTTATATTATACTATTATAAAAAAATTTTTTTGAAATTTTTTCAAAACCAAATTGCTATAATTTATGTATTTATAAATAACATTTATATATCTCCTGATAGCTTTGGATCGATTTTAATAATCCAATTGCAAACTGCAAGGGTATACAAACGTCTGCGTGCAGAAGTGTGACAGGATGTTATTTTATTGTCTTTATTATTTCTTATAACACTGTTAGTTCTTCTTAACACTTATTTACTATTTCTTATAATTATGTTGATCTATTATTTATTATCTTTATTATGTGTTATGTGGATGTTATATTATTATGTCTTAATTATTTCTTAGAACACTATTATTTCTGTGGAACGCTTCTTTATGATTTATTAGAATTGTCTTCAAAACTTCTTCCTTCACTTTTAGTTCTGCTTGGCTCACTCAACTTCTCTCGCTGCGCTCTCCTTAAACAGTGATCTGCTGCTCGCAGGCAGCTAGCTTTCAACCCCCGTTTTTGCTAGAGAGGCGCTCTCTTGAGAGAGCTCCATGCTCTCTCGAGAGAGCGTACTCGCCGCATAGTGTGATCAGAATGTGTTAATCACACTCGGCCGTCCTGACCTTGAGATACATTACATTATTTATATCATTACATTATTTATATCATTACAATTTTGTTCAATATTTGTTTTCTTTTGTCTAGATTTTAAATTATTTAAAATCTTTACATTTTTATGTTGTTATCCAAGGTCTAATATTATTTACACTCCAAACACCTTGATATGGATTCCGTGATAACTGAAACCCATCAATATCTTTCAGCAAATATCTGTCATTTTTTAAAATTTTTTCATTTACATAAGGACCCTTATTTTTCGGAATGAGTTTTCTCGAAGCACCAACAGTACTATCAAAGTTCTTCATCATAACATAATCCCCTTCTTTATATTCAGTCGCACTCTTCTTCTTCGCATTGTAATATTTTTCATTCTTTATCTGAGCCTTCCTTTGTGTTTCTTCTGCTTCCTTTTTATTATATATATTATTATATATTACGCCATTTCTTATTTCATATAACTTATGCTCACAAAATTCTAACATTTTCCTAATTACCTGCACTTTAACATCTTTTGATTGACAAATCACTAAATTTGTTTCGAATGTATTTGCCTCCACTATCATAATGTTGTTGCACCTGCTTAATGCATCTACATGTTGCATTTGTTGGCCTGATCTATGCTTTAGTTCATAGTCAAATTCCTGCAACTCAAGAGCCCATCTTGCTATTCTAGGATTTAACTCAATTTTATTCAGCGTTAAGGTTAAAGAGTTACAATCTGTAACAATTCTGAATCGTTTGCCTAGCAAATATATTCTAAATCTTCTTAATGCATGATTATGGCTAAAGTCTCGAACTCAAAACTGTGATACTTTGCTTCCGTTGCCGTCGTTCTTTTTGAAAAATAAAAAATGGGATGCAGCTTGTTATCTTCTGTTTTCTGAAGAAGCACAGCCCCAAACCCTAATGCACTAGCGTCACAATGAAGCTCTATATCATCACTATAATCGTATATCGCCAATACTGGCGCTTCCACTAATTTAGCTTTTAACAGGGAAAAACAACTTAATTCTTCTTCGTCGAACTTAAAAGGCCTATCCTTTCTTAACAAATCATACAAGGGTTTCGCTAATATCGAAAAATCTTTAATGAATCGTCGAAAATACGAACAGAGACCCAAAAAACTTGAACTGCTTGCACCTTGCCTGGAACTGGAAAATTTTGTATAGCTTCTAAACCCTTACTGTCAGCCTTAATTCCCTCTTTTTTAATAAGGAAGCCTAAATATTTAACTTTGTCTTGTAAAAATTTACACTTGTCCATTCTCAACTCTAACTTATTTTCAACTAACCTTCTAAATACTTCTACTAATACTTCTAGATGCTCTTCTAAACTTTTGCTGGCAATTAAAATATCGTCCATATAAACGATCACCTTATTTTGTCTTATCATGTCCGAAAATATGTCATTAACAAATCTTTGGAATACCTGTGGAGCTGTTTTTAGACCCATAGGCATCCGCAGAAATTCAAACTGCCCTAAAGGGGTAGTAAAAGATGTATTCTTCACTGACTCTTTGTTAACAAATACATGAAAGTAGCCATTCTTAAGATCCAATTTCGTAAATACCGATTTTCCCACTAAACTATCTAAAAGGTCATCAATTAATGGAATCGGATAATTATCCTTCGCTATGATTTTGTTGTCTTCTAAAATTTATACAAAGTCTAAGTTCCCCAGATTTCTTTTTCACTAACACACTGGGAGAAGCGTACTCTGATCTACTAGGTTGGATAATTCCGTCTTTGATGTATTCTTCTAACATTTTTAACAATGATTCTTTTTCACAATATGACAGCCTCCTTGGTGAGCAGCTAAATTGTTTAGAATTTTCTAAAACTATATTAATTTCACATTTTATTTTCAGAACTTCTGGTCGTCTTACTTAATATAATAATAACTTTATAAACTTTTCTCTATCCCTATAACTTACTTGTTCACCAATATTATAAAGTTTTTCTTCCTCACACTCTTCTAAAATGTTTATATTCATCATTTCCTTTTCAAAATTATCTATCTCTACCTTCCTGTCTGTTCTTCTTATACATTCTTTGTTTACATAATTTTTTCCTAACATTTCACCCTCCAAAGTTATTCCATTAATATTTTCATTTTCTAAAATGCCCTTGTCTAAACTTTCTTCCCCTACGGTGTCGTTTTCTAACCTTTCTTTTCTTAAAATTTCCCTTCTTAAATTCTCATTTTCTAAAATCTCACTTTCTAAACCGTTTCTTCCTAAAATTTCACTTTCTAAGCTCTCATTTCGTAAACTTTCTAAACTCTCTTCTCGTAAACTCTCATTTTCTAAACTCTCATCTCGTAAACGCTCACTTTCTAAACTCTCTTCTCGTAATCTCTCATTTTCTAAACTATCGCACTCAGATTCTCCGTCCGATTCATAAGGGTTCTTAGTCTTATTCGCCAATAAACTAATATTTTTGTTATTTAAGATTTCAGTTTCAACGTTTTCGACGGTAATCAGTTTTAAACTTTCTAAATTAATTTTACATGCTTTCCATAAAATCTCTGCCCAGCATAATATTACAGACCATAAAATCGTTAGCCACAACAATTAAATTAAAGAAATTTTTTATTTAATTTTTCATAACAAAACATAACATTTTGCCAAAGCTTTTTAATCTACTCTTATTTAATCCAAAGCTTTTTAATCTACTCTTATTTAATCCATAATACGCGTCTTTCTGAGGCGCTAATCTAACATTTTCGGGTACATATGAATATTTTATTAAAGATACTGAGCTTCCTGAGTCGATTAAGCATTCTGTAATTATTGGCTGGTCAGAGTATTCATACACAAAAATTTTTAACAGTCTTACATAGTTGTTCGCCGCATCCTTCTTGTTTTGGGGGCATCCGCTGATGAAATGATCTGTCGCCCCACATCCATAGCAAGGTCCAGTGGTCCTCTTCGGCTTCATGCACTCTCTTGCCCAGTGCCCTTTATAGCAACGCGTCTCCTTACTTGCCGACTCGTCCTTTGCCGTTTGTACCTTTTTCCCTCCAGGAGCCCTTGCCGGCAACATAATGTCGGCAAATGCTCTAAGCATCCTTCCCGGATTGTCGAAGCACTGCAGCTTGGCCTGAGTGCGTAAGCTCACCGCCGGAATGCCGACAATAAGACCATCTAAAAGTTCGTCATCTTCCATGTTGACCTCTCGTGCCAGCCTGCGTGAAGTAAATTGCAAACTTCTCCGTTGGTTTCCACAGTCGCGCCTCGAACTTGCGTCGCAAATCAGCTCGCCACTCGTTGCCGCCAAAAGCAAGAAGCAACTGATCCACTAATTCTCTCGTCGGTTCTCCGAAACGGGTCGTCTGCATGTAACCATTGCAACGCGCTGCCTTTCAATTTTCCAATCAGCAAAACTCTGCTCTGGGTGTCCGATAACTTGTACAAGTTGGATATATTCTCCCATTGGGAAATCCAAGCACGAACAGAAATATTCTCCGAAAAATCCACTAATATTTCCTTCGACAAATTGAATCCAGCCGATGAAAAATCGTCTCGAACGCCTCTGCCCACATTTATGTCGCTCACGCCGTTTTACTCGTTGTCTAGTCGATCGACGTTTCCAGAATTCTCGTCAACGTTTCTTTCATTTCTCTGCACAACATTCGCCAAACCGTTACTACGCTCGCCATCTCTTTCGCATCTTCGTACACCGTCAGCCGCACCGTTGCTACGCTCGCCTTCTTGCTCGAACACGTCGCCGTTATTTCCAGACACATCGTTTCTGGCGCCGCTTGGTCGCGCGTCGCCAGTTCTCGAACCAACACTGTCGATCTGCTGCTGAAGATTTCCTAGAACCTTTGCTGCTCTCTCGATTTCCCGATGCAGCTCCTCCAAGGTTTTTCTGCCACGCTTCAGTTCAGTCCGATTTTTCTGCTTATGCCTTTCCAAATCCGTGTCTCCCGCCTCCGTCTCCAGTATTTCCAAGTCCTCTTCCATGATTGGTGCACTGCCTCGGTTCTCCGCTGGAATTGCGCATACCCGGGAGTAAAGATCCGCCTTTGACCCTTTGGTTGATAAATTTAAGCATTCCAACCACTTTTTAAGTTGAGCCACTGTCACTTTATAATGTCTAAATCCATTATTAATTAGCTCGTGATAAAAAATTTTCACTCGATCCCACTTCTGAGATTGTGACAGGATGTTATTTTATTGTCTTTATTATTAACACTATTATTTCTTCTGAACACTTATTTACTATTTCTTATAATTATGTTGATCTATTATTTATTATCTTTATTATGTGTTATGTGGATGTTATATTATTATGTCTTAATTATTTCTTAGAACACTATTATTTCTGTGGAACGCTTCTTTATGATTTATTAGAATTGTCTTCAAAACTTCTTCCTTCACTTTTAGTTCTGCTTGGCTCACTCAACTTCTCTCGCTGCGCTCTCCTTTAACAGTGATCTGCTGCTCGCAGGCAGCTAGCTTTCAACCCCCGTTTTTGCTAGAGAGGCGCTCTCTTGAGAGAGCTCCATGCTCTCTCGAGAGAGCTTACTCGCCGCATAGTGTGACCAGAATGTGTTAATCACACTCGGCCGTCCTGACCTTGAGATACATTACATTATTTATATCATTACATTATTTATATCATTACAATTTTGTTCAATATTTGTTTTCTTTTGTCTAGATTTTAAATTATTTAAAATCTTTACATTTTTATGTTGTTATCCAAGGTCTAATATTATTTACACTCCAAACACCTTTATATGGATTCCGTGATAACTGAAACCCATCAATATCTTTCAGCAGATATCTGCCATTTTTTCAAATTTTTTCAATTACATAAGGACCCTTATTTTTCGGAATGAGTTTTCTCGAAGCACCAACAGTACTATAAAAGTTCTTCAACATAATCCCCTTCTTTATATTCAGTCGCACTCTTCTTCTTCGCATTGTAATATTTTTCATTCTTTATCTGAGCCTTCCTTGTGTTTCTTCTGCTTCCTTTTTATTATATATCTATATATATAAAAATTAAACGCCAAAAGTGTTTGTAGCCAGTGTTAGGCTCAGCGCGTTGACCGATTTCGAAATTTTTTTTTTGTTTGAAAGGTGGTATCAATACGGTGGTTTGTATGTATATATGATGCCTGTATGTGCTTTGGTTCGTAAGTTATGAACGTTTAAGCGAACACTACTTCGCCCGTATACACGCATACACGCATACACGCATACATTAGCACAATTAGGAATGCCATCTCCTAATCGATCAATACGCGATTTACTCGAGTTAGAATTGCAACGTGAACAACAGTACGACCGAAACGCATTGAATGCATTTGTGCAAGCAAATCTAACGAAATTGAATGCTGAACAGAAAATCGCTTATGACAAGATCATGCAAGTTGTTACAAGTGGTGTTGGTGGATTTTATTTCTTGGATGCTCCAGGCGGAACTGGAAAAACGTTTTTGATATCATTGTTGTTGGCAACAATGCGTTCTCAAAGTAAAATTGCATTGGCATTGGCTTCTTCCGGTATAGCTGCTACGTTATTGGATGGCGGTCGAACGGCTCATTCTGCTTTGAAACTACCATTGAATTATCAAGGGAATGAAACTCCAACGTGCAACATATCAAAGGGATCTGGCACAGCTAAAGTATTGCAGCAATGCTCCATTATTATTTGGGATGAATGTACGATGGCACACAAGAAATCAGTCGGAGCATTGGATAGAACTTTGAAAGATCTTCGAGGTAATGCGGAGTTGTTTGGTGGCGCATTGATTTTATTGGCTGGTGATTTTCGACAAACATTGCCAGTCATTTGGTTCGTAAGTTATGAACGTTTAAGCGAACACTACTTCACCCGTATACACGCATACACGCATACACGCATACATTAGCACAATTAGGAATGCCATCTCCTACCCAGTCGGACTTTGCGTCATGCCCTGAGCGACTCAAGTTGGATATCCATGTTGAACGGTAATGTTTTTTTGTATGATTCCGCAGTTCAGCAAGGTCGTAAGCGGGAGACTCAGGTACCTGAATCCATCGCTGCTGCGGTAAGGATAAAAATCACTGCTTTCGCTCAGGGCGATATTTCCCTTTTGGGATTTTATTTTATTACGACGCAATTACTTCACCACCACAAGCTACATATTTGTTTATTAAACTATTTAAAACTTTAACTTTAACTTTTAAAAAAGTTTATCAATCATTGCTCTAATAAAATAATAAAAAAAAGGAAATTGAAAGAAATTAAGATATAAAATAGGTAGTTTCCAGCGGGATTTGAACTCGCGCCCACTTGCTTCGGAGACTTATGTTCTAACCACTGAGCCACGTGTCGCGATCGGCCCGCGACAGCACAGTCAAAGATCAACCGAGCAAAATAAAAACATTTTCTAAGGGGTTGCAATCTTTTATCACTCTCACACGCGTAAGGGTCATATGTGTATATCGCCGACGCAAATCAGTTTGCCTACGTGGCGTATTGCGTAAGCGGCCGGTCCGTTAAACACTTGAGACACAGGTTCGATCCCTACTTGGTCCTTTAGTATTCCAGAAAATATGGTAAGATTTATAAACAATGAAAATGTAAGTTTAAATGTGTAAAGTCAATAACAAAAATTAAAAATCTAGAGGGGTTCATGTGTTTTTTTTTTTTTTTTTTAGCAAAATAATTTTTTGATGTTTTTCCATACCGGTAAGAGTGCATTTCATGGTCAGTCGAGAAGCGACGGTGGCACTCTGAATCGCCCTCTTACCGGTAAGAGTCCATTTCATGGTAAGTCGAGAAGGGAGTGAGGCATCATGAATTACCCCGGCCACGCATTAATAAAAGCGAATGAGCCGTTTCCATACACGGTAAGGTTCGCCGAGTGAGCGATTCGGCATGAAAGGAGTATAGTTTGGAAGTTCGAAAGTCCCACTGGGTAATCGATCAATACGCGATTTACTCGAGTTAGAATTGCAACGTGAACAACAGTACGACCGAAACGCATTGAATGCATTTGTGCAAGCAAATCTAACGAAATTGAATGCTGAACAGAAAATCGCTTATGACAAGATCATGCAAGTTGTTACAAGTGGTGTTGGTGGATTTTATTTCTTGGATGCTCCAGGCGGAACTGGAAAAACGTTTTTGATATCATTGTTGTTGGCAACAATGCGTTCTCAAAGTAAAATTGCATTGGCATTGGCTTCTTCCGGTATAGCTGCTACGTTGTTGGATGGCGGTCGAACGGCTCATTCTGCTTTGAAACTACCATTGAATTATCAAGGGAATGAAACTCCAACGTGCAACATATCAAAGGGATCTGGCACAGCTAAAGTATTGCAGCAATGCTCCATTATTATTTGGGATGAATGTACGATGGCACACAAGAAATCAGTCGGAGCATTGGATAGAACTTTGAAAGATCTTCGAGGTAATGCGGAGTTGTTTGGTGGCGCATTGATTTTATTGGCTGGTGATTTTCGACAAACATTGCCAGTCATTCCGAAATCAACAGCTGCTGATGAGATTAATGCTTGCTTGAAATCATCATATTTGTGGAGACACGTCAAAACATTGAAATTAACTACCAATGTTCGTGTTCAGTTGCAGAATGATCCATCTGCTGATACATTCTCCAAGCAATTGTTAAAAATTGGAAATGGTGCTATGTCAGTCGATGAAAATGGATTGATAACGTTGCCTAATGATTTTTGCTGTTTTGCTCAATCCATGGATGAATTGATTGAAAGTGTTTTTCCAAACATAGCACAACATTATAAATGCCATACTTGGTTAGGTGAAAGAGCAATTTTAGCTGCGAAAAACAAAGACGTCAGTGAATTGAACTTAGTCATACAATCAAAAATTCCTGGCGAATTGATTTCGTACAAGTCATTGGATACGGTTATCGAGGAAGAAGATGTCGTTCAATATCCAACTGAATTTTTGAATTCTTTGGAATTTCCCGGATTACCACCTCATAATTTACAATTGAAAGTTGGTGTTACTATAATAATGTTGCGTAATATCAATCAGCCGCGTTTATGTAATGGAACCAGACTCGCAGTTAAAAAGTTAATGGCAAATGTGATCGAAGCAACTATTTTAACTGGCAAATTCAAAGGTGAAGATGTATTGATACCACGAATTCCAATGAAATCATCTGATATGCCCTTCGAGTTTAAGCGTTTGCAATTTCCAGTGCGCCTCGCGTTTGCTGTTACTATCAATAAGGCACAAGGCCAGTCGTTGGGAATTTGTGGTGTGAATTTAGAGAATCCAGTGTTTTCACATGGACAACTTTATGTTGCATGTTCACGTGTTGGAAAACCATCTGTTTTCTATGTATTCGTTAGCAATACAAATTCAAAAACAAAGAACGTTGTGTACCATACAGCACTTCAATAAAATTGTTTTTCATTTCACTTTATAAAATCAGGGTTTTTCATTTTTTGCTTTTGTTTCAATTTTATTTCCTTAATGCACTACGAAGTGTGCACAGGGTACGCTAGTATTATTATATATTACGCCATTTCTTATTTCATATAACTTATGCTCACTAAATTTTAACATTTTCCTAATTACCTGCACTTTAACATCTTTTGATTGACAAATCACTAAATTTGTTTCGAATGTATTTGCCTCCACTATCATAATGTTGTTGCACCTGCTTAATGCATCTACATGTTGCATTTGTTGGCCTGATCTATGCTTTAGTTCATAGTCAAATTCCTGCAACTCAAGAGCCCATCTTGCTATTCTAGGATTTAACTCAATTTTATTCAGCGTTAAGGTTAAAGAGTTACAATCTGTAACAATTCTGAATCGTTTGCCTAGCAAATATATTCTAAATCTTCTTAATGCATGATTATGGCTAAAGTCTCGAACTCAAAACTGTGATACTTTGCTTCCGTTGCCGTCGTTCTTTTTGAAAAATAAAAAATGGGATGCAGCTTGTTATCTTCTGTTTTCTGAAGAAGCACAGCCCCAAACCCTAATGCACTAGCGTCACAATGAAGCTCTATATCATCACTATAATCGTATATCGCCAATACTGGCGCTTCCACTAATTTAGCTTTTAACAGGGAAAAACAACTTAATTCTTCTTCGTCGAACTTAAAAGGCCTATCCTTTCTTAACAAATCATACAAGGGTTTCGCTAATATCGAAAAATCTTTAATGAATCGTCGAAAATACGAACAGAGACCCAAAAACTTGAACTGCTTGCACCTTGCCTGGAACTGGAAAATTTTGTATAGCTTCTAAACCCTTACTGTCAGCCTTAATTCCCTCTTTTTTAATAAGGAAGCCTAAATATTTAACTTTGTCTTGTAAAAATTTACACTTGTCCATTCTCAACTCTAACTTATTTTCAACTAACCTTCTAAATACTTCTACTAATACTTCTAGATGCTCTTCTAAACTTTTGCTGGCAATTAAAATATCGTCCATATAAACGATCACCTTATTTTGTCTTATCATGTCCGAAAATATGTCATTAACAAATCTTTGGAATACCTGTGGAGCTGTTTTTAGACCCATAGGCATCCGCAGAAATTCAAACTGCCCTAAAGGGGTAGTAAAAGATGTATTCTTCACTGACTCTTTGTTAACAAATACATGAAAGTAGCCATTCTTAAGATCCAATTTCGTAAATACCGATTTTCCCACTAAACTATCTAAAAGGTCATCAATTAATGGAATCGGATAATTATCCTTCGCTATGATTTTGTTGTCTTCTAAAATTTATACAAAGTCTAAGTTCCCCAGATTTCTTTTTCACTAACACACTGGGAGAAGCGTACTCTGATCTACTAGGTTGGATAATTCCGTCTTTGATGTATTCTTCTAACATTTTTAACAATGATTCTTTTTCACAATATGACAGCCTCCTTGGTGAGCAGCTAAATTGTTTAGAATTTTCTAAAACTATATTAATTTCACATTTTATTTTCAGAACTTCTGGTCGTCTTACTTAATATAATAATAACTTTATAAACTTTTCTCTATCCCTATAACTTACTTGTTCACCAATATTATAAAGTTTTTCTTCCTCACACTCTTCTAAAATGTTTATATTCATCATTTCCTTTTCAAAATTATCTATCTCTACCTTCCTGTCTGTTCTTCTTATACATTCTTTGTTTACATAATTTTTTCCTAACATTTCACCCTCCAAAGTTATTCCATTAATATTTTCATTTTCTAAAATGCCCTTGTCTAAACTTTCTTCCCCTACGGTGTCGTTTTCTAACCTTTCTTTTCTTAAAATTTCCCTTCTTAAATTCTCATTTTCTAAAATCTCACTTTCTAAACCGTTTCTTCCTAAAATTTCACTTTCTAAGCTCTCATTTCGTAAACTTTCTAAACTCTCTTCTCGTAAACTCTCTTTTTCTAAACTCTCATCTCGTAAACGCTCACTTTCTAAACTCTCTTCTCGTAATCTCTCATTTTCTAAACTCTCGCACTCAGATTCTCCGTCCGATTCATAAGGGTTCTTAGTCTTATTCGCCAATAAACTAATATTTTTGTTATTTAAGATTTCAGTTTCAACGTTTTCGACGGTAATCAGTTTTAAACTTTCTAAATTAATTTTACATGCTTTCCATAAAATCTCTGCCCAGCATAATATTACAGACCATAAAATCGTTAGCCACAACAATTAAATTAAAGAAATTTTTTATTTAATTTTTCATAACAAAACATAACATTTTGCCAAAGCTTTTTAATCTACTCTTATTTAATCCATAATACGCGTCTTTCTGAGGCGCTAATCTAACATTTTCGGGTACATATGAATATTTTATTAAAGATACTGAGCTTCCTGAGTCGATTAAGCATTCTGTAATTATTGGCTGGTCAGAGTATTCATACACAAAAATTTTTAACAGTCTTACATAGTTGTTCGCCGCATCCTTCTTGTTTTGGGGGCATCCGCTGATGAAATGATCTGTCGCCCCACATCCATAGCAAGGTCCAGTGGTCCTCTTCGGCTTCATGCACTCTCTTGCCCAGTGCCCTTTATAGCAACGCGTCTCCTTACTTGCCGACTCGTCCTTTGCCGTTTGTACCTTTTTCCCTCCAGGAGCCCTTGCCGGCAACATAATGTCGGCAAATGCTCTAAGCATCCTTCCCGGATTGTCGAAGCACTGCAGCTTGGCCTGAGTGCGTAAGCTCACCGCCGGAATGCCGACAATAAGACCATCTAAAAGTTCGTCATCTTCCATGTTGACCTCTCGTGCCAGCCTGCGTGAAGTAAATTGCAAACTTCTCCGTTGGTTTCCACAGTCGCGCCTCGAACTTGCGTCGCAAATCAGCTCGCCACTCGTTGCCGCCAAAAGCAAGAAGCAACTGATCCACTAAATTTCTCGTCGGTTCTCCGAAACGGGTCGTCTGCATGTAACCATTGCAACGCGCTGCCTTTCAATTTTCCAATCAGCAAAACTCTGCTCTGGGTGTCCGATAACTTGTACAAGTTGGATATATTCTCCCATTGGGAGATCCAAGCACGAACAGAAATATTCTCCGAAAAATCCACTAATATTTCCTTCGACAAATTGAATCCAGCCGATGAAAAATCGTCTCGAACGCCTCTGCCCACATTTATGTCGCTCACGCCGTTTTACTCGTTGTCTAGTCGATCGACGTTTCCAGAATTCTCGTCAACGTTTCTTTCATTTCTCTGCACAACATTCGCCAAACCGTTACTACGCTCGCCATCTCTTTCGCATCTTCGTACACCGTCAGCCGCACCGTTGCTACGCTCGCCTTCTTGCTCGAACACGTCGCCGTTATTTCCAGACACATCGTTTCTGGCGCCGCTTGGTCGCGCGTCGCCAGTTCTCGAACCAACACTGTCGATCTGCTGCTGAAGATTTCCTAGAACCTTTGCTGCTCTCTCGATTTCCCGATGCAGCTCCTCCAAGGTTTTTCTGCCACGCTTCAGTTCAGTCCGATTTTTCTGCTTATGCCTTTCCAAATCCGTGTCTCCCGCCTCCGTCTCCAGTATTTCCAAGTCCTCTTCCATGATTGGTGCACTGCCTCGGTTCTCCGCTGGAATTGCGCATACCCGGGAGTAAAGATCCGCCTTTGACCCTTTGGTTGATAAATTTAAGCATTCCAACCACTTTTTAAGTTGAGCCACTGTCACTTTATAATGTCTAAATCCATTATTAATTAGCTCGTGATAAAAAATTTTCACTCGATCCCACTTCTGAGATTGTGACAGGATGTTATTTTATTGTCTTTATTCTTCTTCTTCTTTATGATTTATTAGAATTGTCTTCAAAACTTCTTCCTTCACTTTTAGTTCTGCTTGGCTCACTCAACTTCTCTCGCTGCGCTCTCCTTAAACAGTGATCTGCTGCTCGCAGGCAGCTAGCTTTCAACCCCCGTTTTTGCTAGAGAGGCGCTCTCTTGAGAGAGCTCCATGCTCTCTCGAGAGAGCGTACTCGCCGCATAGTGTGACCAGAATGTGTTAATCACTCTTGGCCTGTTACAGAAGTTAGCTTCCTTTCCTGTTTGTTTTGATTTTAATCAACTAACCGGTCTTAAAATGACAAGAAATGCAATAAAATAATTTTATTTTGGAAATTTCCTTTCCATTTTTTATCTCTGTAGCTTTCACATGTTTTTTTTGTAGAAAATGCTGTTCCGGCGTCTATTCATAATCATCCGCCTTCCTGCTGCAATATATGTGAGATTATTTATCTCTAAATATGAAACTAAGCTATCGGAAAGGAGGAGTGGACTGGCTGATCTGGGGGGCCGTCCTGGTGCGATTTGAAGAGTCGCGTAAAAATATAAATAATAATATATATTTTTATTATACGATGCAGGATATTTTAATTTTAGTCTATAAATAATAAATGTACATACATTTATGATCAACATCAACAGCCGATTCGATCTAGCCATGTCCGTCTGTCCGTCTGCCCGCCTGCCCGTCTGTCCGTTTGTCCGTCTGTCCGATTATACGCAAGCTAGTCCCTCAGTTTTATCTGAATGAAACATTGCAGATAGACTTCTATGTGCTCTTACTACTATATGAGTCGGAACGGGGCGGATCAATACATCATATAGCTGCCATAAAAACAATTGTTAAATTTAAAATGCAAAGCTATGAATGTAATACTGTTAGTTTTTGTTTTTATTTGATCGAATTTTATTAATTCATAATGATCAAATTGTAAGCTGCAAGGGTATACAGTATTCAGTGTGCCGAAGTTAGCTTCCTTCCTTTTTATTATTATTATTATCACATATTATTATTATGTGAATCATAACCGAACTAAGCGAACCCACCACTACACGAATAACATTTTTGTGAATTTTGGCAATTATTTTATACATGGATTCGAAGCCACCTTGCTATTACCTTGCTTTTACCTTGCTCCACTTCGTTGTATTACCTTTGGATTCACCTAACTGACCACCGTCAGAGTTGCCCTTCATTTCTATCCTTTTTCGCATAAAAACCTTATATTTTACATATAGTTTGAGCAGTTTGGTCGCAACCTTGCCCTATAAACAATTTAATGTCCGCTCACTTAACCTCAATTAAAACCGGTAGATGGACACGCAATTCCACTCGGCTCCCTTTTATTTCCCTTTATTCTAGTCGTTTTCGCTTTTATGTTTATTAATTAAAAGTGTGAAGAACAGGCAATCATTTACCAATCGAAGGAGAACTGGGTCAAAAAAGTGGCTTCCTGCTGACCGCAAATATTTCAATATCATTGGACTTTTCTCTGGTCTCTCTCTCTTTTTTCACAGTTTCAAAATGAAGCGAAGAGAGGGCCAGAAAGGAGGAGCAATGAAGCAGGCGAGAAGAAATCATTAAAGATGAATCACTCAGTCTGTCGCCAGGTGGCGCTGCAGCATCAATTGACTTTCTCTGCGGTGCACAAGGTCAAATGGCATTTATTATTATTACCTCTGCCTGTCCCGCTCCCTCCTATTTCTCGCCTCGTCTGCTTTGAATGTCTTTGATGCGATTTGCTCTTTGTGTCCTTGATAAACATCCATTGATAACAGGCGCACAATGGGACAACAAAAGTAACAACAACATCAAAAATAACTGTTATTCTGTTTATGACACATCCTCGCAAACGTTTTCCAACTGTAAATCATTTTGGCCTGCATTTAGTTCACATTTTGTAACCTCCTTTTTCGCATTCTTCTCTTTTGCCCTCGGTTGCAGTTGGTTTTGCAATTTCCTGCAGAGACATTTTCCACAGGGATTCATTTTAAGCTGTAATTGTGGTTATTAAACTCGCACACAGAGCCAAAGAACACATAGCAAACACACACACGTATTCGCTTATCTCTGACCACTGAAATGGCGACAAAAATGTTGGCTGTAAAACTTCTGGGTCAAGGACAAAAAAAGGATATTAGTATTTCCGCCATTTGCTTTTTCGAATGGAATTCGAATTTTCGAAGAAAAAAATAATGTATAAACGGAAAACTTTCATGGAAAATGTAAATTTACAAATATAAAGAAATTCTTGAAATATCAGATGTCAAAAAAATATAAGGAAGTAGGAAGGCTACATACACTTTAGTGTACTCGACTGGTATAAGCCCGGCACCCAAAGATTTTTGCTATAACTTAAAAATACAAATACTCCGATTGATTTACAAATAGAAATTCTAAAAGTAACATCAACAAAAAGCTGGTTTTATCCATATGATTAATGAGCAACATATAGTTTTTATTTGGTCGCAGATATCTGACATGTTATATACGCTCTTGGTTAACCCCAAGTTACAATACCCTTAGGCTAAAGGGTACAAGGTGAATAAATGAGAAAGGCAAGTTTAATTTAAAATATAAAGACTATTGAAGTGTAAAATATATGTTTTAATCGAATATAGCCAAGCACTCTTTAAATAAGAATATATTGATTTGCTCCACTTGGGAGCAAGACCACATAGATTAATTTTTTTTTTATATAATAAAACCCATTATTTAAGTCAATATTTTTATATTTTAAAGCACACTATGAGGTGTACGAATTTGTTTATTAATGTAGCTCCGTCTGTTTTTGATAGCGACAAAATAAAACAACTGGGACTTTATGTCTTCAAATAAACTTTGTATTTGCCTTGGCATATTTTCATAAATTACTTTAATTTAATGTGGTTTGGTTTATAGCATTAACATTTTTGTGTAATTTGTTGTTTTTGTTTCAAATATAACTGGGAAGCACTAGTTTTCCATGTGAGCATTGCAATTTCAATATACACTTATCCTACGAAAAGGACATAATCAAATCATAATTCAGACTTATCTAGAACTATCATCCAAACGGGAAAAAGCGCGATGAAACTTTGAATGTAGCGAGAATACGAAAATAAACGACAATAATTGAGGCCAAGCGTTTTTGCCACGCCATAAAGAGCTTAATTAAAAACTTGGCCATAATTCATTAGCCACCATGGCCGGGCACGTGAACTTCAGACAGTCAGTCAGCCCGTTTCGAATTGAGGCGCTGGGTGGCAGCCCAACTTAGCCGACTTAAGGTTAAGGGACGTCCAAGTCAAATGTGACTAATTTATGTCATGACACCCCGCTTTAGGCTCTCTCTCCGCCATCGCAGGAGTCTGTTGTCGAAATATTGCAGGACAATAAAGATAACAACGAAAGAAGCTTCCACACAGCTTCAAGGCTGCGTTGATTGCTTCGATGCGGCATAAGCAGCTAGCACAGCCGAACATAAGGAGAAACAATGATATGCGACTAGTAGATACCTATTTTTTTATTAATTAAAATTTTTAATAATATCCAAGTGCGACAAGGGTTGCACGAGTCAAAATGGACATACAAATATTACTTAATCTAACAATTTTTATTCGTATTACCTAAATTTACTTCAGTTGTTTTTTTATTACTTTACTAATTTCACTCAATAACTCTATATGCATATATGTGACATTAGTGATATTTCTTAGATAACCGGTTTTAAAATAACAAACAAAGTCTAATTATTTAAAGGCAAAATAGTAAAATTTAAAAATTTATGTCATTCAAATAGACATTAATAAAACAATTTAATAAAAATGTGAATTTATATATATAAAATACGATGACATATTTATGTTTAATGTTAAGTAATTGAAAGCATCCAAAAGATTCCTTTGGAATTTTTTTTCCACTTACCTAATGTATTAATTCACTTCCATTATCCTCTAAGTAAGTGTATTGTTAAGTAAAGGAAGTCAATACTACAACGCGCGAGTCCTGCAGATACCGTGCAAAAAGTGTTGCCTACTGGGCGGCGCATGCGTTTGGCGTTCGCCGAACATGCAACATGGTGAACACCATGCGGCCGAGAGCGGATGGATAGTGGGTGGCCTTTGTGGGTGATGCCTGCCACAGGATGCTCGGCCACTGTTTGTATACAAAAAGGCGGCACAGCAGCAGTAGCGGCGGCAGGAACAGCCAAAACAGAGGCAGGCAGCAGCTGACGACGCGAATTCGAAATTCGAAAACTGTTATCAACAAACCAGGGTGTATCTGTGTGCGCGTATCTGTGAGAGAGACTGCTGTGTGGGTGACTTGGCCATGGCAGATGAAGCCCATCAGTTGGCGGCTGTTGCACGTTGCGTGCGGTTTCGTTGGGCTCCGAACTCCGTGTTACGTGCTTCGAGCTCTGAACCACGAACGCGCATCCTTCGGGTCCTCGAGAAATATTCAAAGTGCGTTCCTTTGGCGGCGTCAGTTGTGGGCTTTTTAATAACCCAGCAGCGAGTGGCAACTAGTCGCCACTACTATGTCCCGACTATCGCCAGAAAATGTGTCAGGACCTGCCATTTACTATTTGCCGTTGGAGGCGGTCGGTTGTCCTCGCGCATCTTCGCCTAGTCTCAAAATTGTGATCGGTTTAAAACAGAATTGAAAGTTTTTTAAAGAAGCTTAAAGTAAAGGAAAACCAAATTAAAAAAAAAAAACAATTAGTGCTAAAATTTAATAATAACTAAAGCTTTTAAGAACAACTCTAAAGTCAACAATTAAAATAAAATACATTTATATTGGGCGTCACCAATAAAATAATACCACTAAAAACCAAACAGTAAATATTATTACGGGCTTATATATATATAACATTACGATCACGAAAGCGGAAGCTTTGCTGTTAGTTTCTTCAAGTCAAAATATTTCGGCAAAATAAAAATATAAATAATTTTAAGGTACCCAGGACACATGTTGCATATAAAAGTAATATCAATCAGAATTTATTTACCAAAAAACTTAGCAATACTTAATTATGCTAATATTGCCTCAAACAACTTACACAATTTTAATGAATAAACGTTTTCGTGTGGGCCAGCTATGGCACAACTCTTTTCCTGGGACACCTGCCCCAATATAAGCCTCCGAAAAGGGGCAACATCAAAAACCACTTTATAATGCGATTTGCCAGCAAAACCACTTAAATTGTGTAATTAATTCAAGCGAACAGCGCTAGACAGAAGCAAAAGGAGCAGTGCCGAAGGGAAGCTCTTACAGAAATAACCAAATTTTAATGAAAATAACTCAGCAGCCGTCGCAGGCGTATTTTAAATTCCGTACCGGAGGGCAACCTTAATGTATGATGTACTTTCGTTTTCTAATTAAATAGCTTATGAAAGCTACAAACAACGACGCACAAAAATCCCATAAGTCTTCTCATAAATAAAAGAAGCTTTAAATTGATCAATTGTTTTATATATTGAGCTATTTTTATAATATATTAGGGTATTACAATTTTCAATATGGAAAACCCAAAAGGTGATTTTCTGTTCAAATTTGTTATGCATTGCCCAAGCCCTGAACAGGAAAATGCTGCTAAGTACGGCTGAAAAATAAGGGAGAGTGGCTGTGGGAAACTCGGGCCAAGTTGTGTTGAAAGCATAAATTTTGCAGGCAATTTAATTGAAGGACTCTACAGAAATGCTTGGATTCAAGCAAAGAAAGCTGAATCGCTTTATATGACGGGCCGAGATTCCTTCATCCCGACACCGATTTGGCCGTCACGCCTTGATATTAAGGATCTGCCTCGCGTCTGCCGTTCAAATCCAGCTAAAACCGAAAGGAAATAAAAACACGCAGCAAAAAATGAAATCAAATCAAATAAAACCGAATTATATGAGCAGCGCGGGCTCCTTAATACGCATTCCTTGTTCATCCCCACACTACGTTTTCTCTCTTCTTTTAGGCAGGTTAAGCGGGCCGCAAATCCGCATCGCGTAATGAAAATCAAAGTACATAAATATAAAATTAAATGTCGTAAATAAAAAAAAGCATATATAAATATATATGTATATGTGACAGCGTGTGGCGACGCGACCCACGAGACGGCAACGCGAAATTTAAGAAACGTGCCACATTAAATATTTAAGATACTCAGAAATTCGATAAAGACGGAGGAAGACTTTTAAGGGTCTACCGCCTTTGTCGCCCCTACGACCTCGTTGGTAAGTTGCTAAAATTAACTTGATTTGCTTGGAAAAAGAAATAAACTAAGAACTTTGACAAGCTCATTAAGATTATTAATAAGTTTAAAGGCGCAATGGGGTCTTAAATATATAATCAAAGAAATCCCAGAAACCTGAATATTAACCATTGAGGAAATATAGCTTAATAAAGGCAAACCACTGAACACTACTTTTAAACTATATTTATACCACGATAGTAGTAACAATATGGAATAATTATTAGCACACATTTATAATAATATTCTCAAATAAATACAATAATTTAATTAATAAATAAACATTCGGAGTACCGTCACAATTTTCCTTCTGTTTTTCTCTTTAAATAACGCCAAGCTAATTCAAATTTCCGAGGGACGCATTTTCCCACATACTGGGAAATCATAGGCGCATCGTTAGCTAATCAATGAGCGGAACCGTGATTTATCAGCTCTTCTATTGATTTATTTGGAATGTCACTGGAGGCATTTCACTTCATTCCACCCCCGTCCCATTAACTTCTGTTTTTGGGCAACCTTAATGTTTACGAGACGGGAGTCGTGGGCCAGCAAAAATCCCATAAAAGCCAAGTCCTGGCCATAAAACATAAGAGATGGTCAGACCAAAGTGCAGCTAAAAAGGGAAAAAACGCATATGGGAGGCATAAACAGAAATCGCTCTTTGGCATTTCTTAAATAGTTTTATGTGACCCATCAAAAATGTATAAAAGCCGCATAAAATGCGCCAATGAATGAAAGCCAATCCAAAATGGGCTTTAAAGGGAAAACATTCAATGATTTTGGATAGGGGAAATTGTATTTTGGTTTATCCCAGCAAAATTCTATGCAAATGAGTTTTCGGGCGAAAAAAGTCTTTCAATTTTTATTGTTTTCCTGCTCCTGATTTTCTTCCTTTTTTTGTGTTTTATTCATCCCTCCTGAAGGAAGCGTTGAAGCGCTGAAATTTTTGCCACACTCCGCCGCAAACAAAACAAAATGAGAATGGAAAAATGCTCAAAAGGGGAAAAGGAAAACAAATAGAAAATGCCGTGAAAGTTTTATACGATTTCGAAAGGAGGCGTGACAGGGAACCAAAGGGTTCGCCAAGTCAGTGGGAATCTGCTGATGAATGTGATGTCAGTTGTTGGGTGCCTTAATATGGGTTCATATCCCCTATATATCCCCATACATGTTTTGTGTTCAAGTCCGCAGGGGCGGAAATGCAGTCATGGGGCTTGACATATGACTAACGCAGTTCAAAAGAGCGGAAGTTTTTACGAAAGAAAATCCAGTTTCTTCGCCATGCTTATAATTTCCCGTGCAATGAGGTCTGTTTCCCTTATGGACACGTGCTATTGGTTGCCGAAAATAGCCACAAACTTTTATCAACTGTCAATAATTGATAACAATCGCAGTCCCTCGCTTTCCTCTTTATTCGGCAATAAAGTTTATCAGTAGCAAGTGCGATTAACCCAATCAATGATGAGAAGAGAAGGAAATAAAAAAATTGACAAGTGGCAGTCAAACACAGGAAATGAAGGAAGGGAAAAAAATGTGATGCCAATTAACGCAGTCCCATGCGGGTGGAATCGGGGTGGCAAGCCGTATCATGGGGGTCATGGCTAGCAATCATACAGCTCCACTCTTATCATTCAGTCTAAAAATAAGCTAAATATATTTTCGGTATCGAAAGGAACTCTCTTAGCCCCCGAAACTCCTCTCTCCCCACGGTTATCGAGTTAATAAACGTAAAATGAGCTTGTCCCATCAACAATACTCATAACAATGAAATGCCCTCACTCCGCACGTGAGGGAAGCGTTTTTCCGGTTGTGTCGAAAGTTGAGTTGGTTGGGAATTTGCGGTTGGCTTATTAAGTTGTCAAGAGTGTAATGAACACTCCCTGTGCTTTTTTCTTTTAATTTAAATATAATTATATTCTTAAATTAAACATTTATAAAATAACTATATATATTTGATAATAATTAAATACATATTTAAATGTACTATTATTTAAATAAAGATGATACATGAATCAGAGTAATAAGGATCAAAATAAGATGGACTAAAATTATTGTTATATCTTTACTTATTGTAGGAGTTTCTGGAAAACAATTTCCGAATCTGGAGATTGTATTTCAGACTGGATCTTAGGGTTAAGCAACTTATCTATTTTAGAGAAAACAATTCTATTTGATGTAAATTAGGATCAGATTATGTGGACCAGTACTTTTATTTAGTTTTGCCAGTCGCATTTTTAGAGCTTTGGAATTTCCAATGGCCTTAGCCCAAAAAGGGTGTTTAACAGTTCGATTTCTCAGCGACGCACTCCGTTGGCACGATTTCCGTTGCTTGGGTGTTGATTATAATGATAAGCACTTTAACCACAGGCATGCAAATTGCCAGTAGGCGAAAACCTTAAAATTTAACAGCTTTGCCCCCTGCCCACACACGCACCCACTGACACAGAGGGGAACAAAATGTGAGCTGGGAAAATGTCCTCAGGCAAATTCAATTTCGATGTCCTTGCCCTCCGCTTTCATCTCTTTATTGGAACTTTTCTAGTTCAGCACATTTGACACTTGAGCTGGTCTTTCCACTCCTTATCCTCCTTATCCCTCTCGCTGGCGCTACGTGTGTGTTCAGTGAGCCGTTAAACTGCTGACATGGCCAACTCAATCTCACCTTGCGGCAGCGGCAGGAGCAACAGGTGACAGGAACGTGGCTTATTGAAATGTTTTCGACACTTTTTGATTGACAGCATCGGAATGAAAGCAATTTGTTATTGAAAAACGTCCGTTGATGGTCGCCCTTGTACTGCGTTGAGGTGAAACAGGTCCAGGAAGCAGCACTGAAATTTACATATAATTTTCGTTGATTTTTACCTGGTCAGCTGGTCAAGCTCGTCAAGCTGGAAAGTGACACATTGGCGATTGCCTCTTTTGTTTGTGCCCTTACGGGCTCTTGCGTTGGATATTAATTAAAATGCAGTATACAAGACCCTTAAAGGGACTTTTAAGCAAAACTCATTACGACCCAAATATATTAAGGTTTTAAGGCCAATATTTCCTGTCGGCTCTCACTGCTCATTGAATCATGCCATTACGTAATTATTCAAATGTTTGGTTGTTCACTTCATAAATCTCCGAGTGCACGTGTCGATAATGTGCGCCGAAAATCGCAAAAATACAAAAGGAATCTGCGGGAAAACATGGCCAGAACAATTCCGCAAAGTTTTTCCCAGACCTCGCCCCATCTTCAGCCACACTTATTCCCCTAAGCCATGGCTAATAATCCGCCGAGGCCACAGAAATGGCCTGCAGTGGGCCTGGTCCTATAATTCATTCTTGATTTCGGCATTGGTCCACTTTCAGAATGGTGTTAAAGTTTTCCCCGGTTTTCCCACTTGGCTCCTGCGGTCCACAGATGTCATCCTCCGTCTCCCAGCTGGACTGCAGCATATCTCGTTCTAATTTGCATTTTTATGCCTGTAAGTGATATTTCCCTTCGCACTCCACCCCGACCCCGTCCTCCTTGCGGCCACTATGTCTGCCTCCTCCGCTGGCAGCCAAGTGGAATACGGAATTTTTATGTTCAGTCACATGAGTAAGTGAGTTTCGGGTGGCTTGTGGGTGCAATCATGGCCAAGGCAGACCGCGCTGCGGAGGAAGTTTCTGCTGCTCGGAGTGATAAAGTCTGAATTATTAAATATACATAAATCAAGAGACAAGAGCAATGTAGGCGGTTGTGGGAGGCTCAAGAAGGTACAGGGTATTACTGAATGTGGGAACCTGAATTGTAAAAGTAAATTAATCCATATTTTCTTGAATTATGGTTGCTAGCTTATGCAAAGTTTTCTTAAAAGAAATATTTTAAATATGCAAAAAAGTGTACTACATTTGGTTGGGCTCTTGGAAATCGATCTTTCCGAAAAGATATATTAATTTTGTACGCAAATCTGCAGAGGTATTTCATCCCATTTACGAAGGTTCAACTGTGTCATTAAACATTAATACCGTTCTTGGCAGGGCCATAAAACTTTGCAAACTCCTCCTGAGTCGTTGCCAAATCGATGTCGTATATCAACAGCTTATATGTATGCTGTTTATTTCACATGTGGTGGCAGCCTGATTTGCATAATCAGCTTACAACTAATTAAAAGGCAATCAGCCGAAGATAAGGAGCACAAGAGATACTTGGTTCCGATTTCCGAGGCAACCATCCTGGGCTGCGAAAGCGAAACACTCAACAAGCTGTCGAAATACACACATTTTCACCTGCTGCCTGCTCTCCTGCTCTCTCCTTCGCCATTTCCCTCCGTGTGCACCTGTTACTCGAATAACCAGGACTGGCGGCCAGAGAGCCCGTGTCCTGACCCAATCAGAGCGGCAGAAAATGAAATTCTCCCCACGCTATAATGGGAAACGGAAATGAAGTCCGTGAATATGCAAGTTGTGGACTTGAGCAAGGTCGAGATTCAGATCGGATTGAGACTACAGTTGGAAAGCTTTGAAAGTTGATGAAAACTAAAGTCCATTTTCCGTAAGATGAGATGGAATCTATGCAGCATGACTAGGAAACTTTTTTTATATGATTGGTTCTAGGTAATGGATAAAGTTAGGCTAAGATTGGAAAAATAATAGAATAAGAACTGTTCAGCTAGTATAGGATTCATTTCTACTAACTAGATTCGATGGTTATTAAATGCGGCTTTCATATTTATCTGTTTAACTCATTTTAATGGTAATTTAATATAAAATCAAATATACACATTTAAAAAAATATATTTTAACGTATCATAATTCAAAAAAAGCTTTTCCTTGGGATTATTCAGAAAGGAACCAAATTAGGACTAAAAAGTTTTCGCCCCCTGCCCTTGGCTTTAATTGGAAGAGGTAAAGAAGGTGACCAAGTGAGAAACTTGAAAGAGTTAAAGCAAAACTTGGTCAACTTTGAGTGAACCAATGCGATTAGGTGGAGCGAAATCCCATTAAAAGTTACACAGCGAACAGAGTTTTCTTTTTGCTGCTGCATGGACATAGAGCATACGCACCGTGTGCCCCAATTGAATTACGTGTACGCGGAGTTGCCCAGCTAGAACCTAATGTGTGTGTGTGCGCTGTCTGGGCGCTAATTTGATACCAGCCAAGAGTAAACACATCCTGTCCGGGCCGGTGTCTGTGTCTGTCACGTTAATAGCCTAGCCCCCTCCCCGATTTCCCGCTCAACTTCCAGCAGGCCCATTAAAGGTCTCTAAACTCATATGCATTTGTCTCACGTGTCGGCATCCCGTTTATTGCCAATCTGATGAGTAACGAGGGGCCTGGAGCCGAGAGGGGGCGTCAAAGCCACGTTTGGCGCTCATTAATTTCCATCGTGCAGGTTTTTAATGAAGATGCGTGCCTGCCACATCGCAGAGTACAAGCTGCGGAGCACGGGGCCGACGAGGATCCATCCGACTTCCGCTTGGAGCAGTCTGGAATAATTTATGCTAAGCCAAAAAGTTAACCCGCCGCTTGTTAACCGTATTATGCCCTGAGCCTCCCCGTCCTTGGGCCGTGAAAAATAACCCAGCGATAAACAGCGCCAAAAACAAACACAGGCGCCCATCATCATCCCCCAAGGTGGGCGGAAACTTTTTGCGAAATTTTAAGCAGTTGACTTATTTCAATTATGAATAATTAGCGGGCAAGTATGTAAATGTGTATGGGGGAGCGTATGCGAGGCTTTGCAGTAATTTTGAGGTCATGAATTTGCGTTTTACTTAAAAGAAAAGAAAGAAAGGCTGTAGAGATTTAAGTTATTAATATTAAAGACACTTTATAGATTTTTAAATAGCTAGTAACTTTTAAGTTTTTTAAAGAGGAAATACTCATGTTTTTCTTACCCATTAGGAGCACAGTTGTCAATATTCTATTCTCTGCCAACTGCTTAGCATCCAAGCAAATAAAACCTTTTCTTTTGGCCATTAAAGTAGCCAAGCAAAAGAATCAAATCATGAACTCCGAAGGAAGTAGGACCACAAAAAAAGCCAGGGACCATTCGACCAAAGAAACGTAAAATAATAGCGAAAGTGCCCCTAAGGACATTTAAGCGGCTTGGCCTGAATTAAATTTTTCACTCTCAGTGCGTAGGGAAATGGAATTAAATGCCTGAGCAGAGCGGGGAGAAGACAAACAGACATCGGCAACAAACAAAGTAAACAAACAAAGCCCCATACATATAACAGTATATGTATGTAAGACATGGGGAAAGGACCAGGACCCGCACTAAGGCCAACTAATCACCGTTGACAGTAAAACGAATGAAACACACACTGAACTGGACACAGGATAAAAACCTAGTGGGACAGGACATCAGAGAGGGAAACTAAGCAGCAGGGACTGAACCCATACAAACTTGATTTTATAGGCGCCTGAGCCGTGCCTGTGTGCGTCCTTTGTTTCCTTTTCAGCATTTTATTTTCCTTTTAATTTAAGTTGATGCGCCAAAGTGCAAATAAAGCAAGAGATTTATAAACAGAACAGACCGGAGGGCACTTCCGCCCTTTCCCCGGCAAGCGAAATATTTGCTCTGTCATAACAACAAGTAGGAAAACAACTAAAACTAAAACCGCCATTTCACATGAGCTCCCAGAAATAAAACAGAAACAAATAAACAGAGCAAACAAAACAATTTTGGCCGCTGCGAGGCTTCCGCATTTTCAAGGGAAATTCTCTCAGTTCTCAGTTTTTTATCCGCAACGACCAGAAAACCGCAAACGTTCTGGAAAATGTGTTGAAAGCAACTGTGTTTTGGTATTTTCCCCCACAACTTCAAATAGAACCCAGGCTTTAGGTAAAATTTAAGGAAATAACACAACACAAATTTTTTTCGGGGGTTTTTGAACTTAATTTGACAGAGATTTTCATCCCAATTTATATAATGAAGCTGCTTGACTTAGCTAAGGACGGAAAATTCAATTTTTTCTGTCAAAGCGACAAAATGTTCAAAGTAGGCAGACCTTTGCCACTTTCGTCCTGTGAAGCTATAAATAGTTTTGAGCCGTCCCTGTTTGGCCCAACTCCTCTTATGAGGTTTGTGTGCACCCAGAAGGGGCTCTAAAAAACAAGGATAATGAGCCAACATATGTTTGGCGAGCATAAAAACGAAAAGCCAGAACAAAAACCCGGCAAATGAAATCCAACCAAAGAAGATGAAACGTCCCTGGCAAACAAAACAAATTTTCCGCCCTCGGGCAGCATATTTAAAAATGACATGCAGGAAAAAAGTGTAGGGAATTTACCCAAAGCTGCTTGTCAGTCTGACTCAGTGGAAAATATGGGCGGCGCGCGGAAACAGAAAAATGTGGATATGCGAGAGCAGCTAATAATATTTATGGGCGCTCATTTTAATGCCAACTGTCAACACGAAAGTAATGCGTGTGTGCCCTCCATATGTGAGGATTCCATCCTGCGAAAAACATAGCACGGAAGTCCTGTGGATGGCGGCTTAGGGCAAGCGAAGGCGGGCTGTTGTTGTATTTAATTTGTAATAAAAATAAAGTGCACATTTATGGGGCGAGACAGGCAGTCAGGTAAGCCAAATGAATTTGCTGCGTTGAGGAACTTTTCCCTTAGTATTATGCTCTTTATTAACCGAAAAGCTCGACATGCGGGTAGCAGGTCCTTTGGTAGATGTAAACGAAAAATTAAACATTAAAGTCAATGGCGAAAATTCAGCGTCCACAGATTTCCATCTTCGTTATAATTTTCAGTTGAAGGCCAAAATCAGTGAAAATGAGTAAAATACGTTTTTATTATATCTTTTTTTATATTAAGCATCGTGTCATAAATAATTCCATTTGAGCTTTAATTGTACTTGTAAATATGATTTTAATATATCCCTTTGAGTTCACTAACTAAAATATTTCTAATGATGCTAAAAGCAATATAAGCAAGTATATCTTTAAAAAATGTGAACGAAAATCTTCTTCCAGATACCGTATATAATACTTTAACTTTTTATCCATTAAATATTATTCGATTTTCCATCATTAAGTTAGCATAAAGAAAGCTTTATTTCTTACTTGAGGAAAACGTACACTGATTTTGCAGCTACTTTAAATTTAATTTACATACAGGAAGAGGCAAGCAAGGGAAGGCAGCAGGGTTTTTAATTCAATTTCGGCAAAGAGGAAAAGCAGAGAAAAATAAGTGTATTTGGAATTTAAATTAGGTAATCTTTTAGGCATTTTTCTCAGGTGTTGCAATTTTGTTTTTGCTGTATTTAAGGTCCTTTCGTCCGTCGGCTTTCGCACTCGGCTGGGAATTTTATTGGACAACATTCAAGGAAATCCAAAATGAATTACAGCCAAGAGGTCTTTTAACTTTGCGCTCAAGTTTAATTAAAATTGTTTCACTGGCATCTGTTAAGTGGTTTCAATTTGATTAAATATGCGGTGTGGATTGCGCTTCCCTCTATTTATTTGAGTTTCGGATTTTTCGCAGGACTCAGAGGAGGATTGACGCCGAAACATTTCCTCTTCACTTTTTTCCCATTTTGGCTAATAAACCTGACTCAAGTTTTTTCACCATCATGTCAAACGGAGTCAATGTTTCTGGGTTTCCAAGGTCGCCCGAAGCAGTGACAGTTTCATTTTGTTTTCCTCGTTTCCTTCACTTTTTTATTGATAGAAAGATATCACACAAAGCTGAGATGCCGGAAAACCGCAGAACAGGCCGGGCCAAAGTTTTCCCCGAAAAGACATTTGATAGCGTTTCAAAAGTTATCGTTCTGCTCACGTGCCTGGGTGCGTACTTATGTGGCCGACTGTGTTTGGCATGTTTAATCAGGCAGAAACCATAAGCAAATAGGCAAATTGTTTGCAAATAAACAAGTCGGAAAAGTTTACGAGAACGGCGGGAAAGCCGACGTGCAAAGCCTGGAGATGGGGATCCTTTGACGACTTTTGTCTAAGATAAACAATTTTTCGCAACGGCACAGAACAGTTGAAAGTGAGAAAAATCGTTTGATGACGCTGCCAGAAAAGCCTCAATTTGCCTAATGCAGCCTTTAAACTTGCAGGTAGCTCAGCTAAATTGTTGGCATCAGAAGCTTTTAATTTTCTTTTTGATGCCCTAAAAATGGGCATTAAATCTTTAAGCTGTTTTTGATAATAAAATATCTTCAATTAAAAACTCTTCCTTTGAATTCGAATGTAATGAATGAATTATCAATAACCGAATATTCGTAGTTATTCCGCCACCATAATAATTCTACAACTCAGACAATATGATTATTTTTGGGTAAATAAATAATCATAAACCAAATTTTGCTAGGAAACTGAACTAGTTGTAGAAAATCCTGCTATCGGTTTTCCCCGAATTCAATCAAAGCACAAACAAGCCCCACGAAGGCCAGGGTGCAATATTCGTTTTTATTGTGCGCGAAAACAATTCCAAGTACAATTTGCATGGCGACATTACATTTCCCGCGGGATCAATTACTTGGCTCCCATTTTCTCATTACGGCCCATAAATAAGTCAATGAAACTGCGCCACAATACTTGATGTCACTGACGGACAACAATACCGACTGGAGGGGGAGTCAGTGAGTTGTCATGCCGAACAAGATGAAAGACTCGTATTTGTTTACGGACTTGCCAGGGGACTCGCAATTGATGCGTTAACCCCAATTTGATTTGTTCCATTGTCAAATGCTCGTTGTCTCGACTTTCGAGTGCCATCTCCCTCTAAATGGCCTTTAAGCCAGTCAGTTTACTGTTCATTAACATACCATACAGGACTTCCAGGACTTGTCTGTCAACAGAATCTGAGCGAGCAATAACAATGCCGTACAATGGCCAATGTGTGCTGGGTGACGCCGAACCCAAACAAGTAAATAAATATGCTTCGGTTCAGCATAAATAACCCACGGTTTCGGGGTGACTTGGGCCTCTGCAGATGTTGACCCACATTCCGCCGGATGGGAGACAGATTATGAGGGGCTTCGGAGAGCACAGGGAGAAGGTCCTTTGCCTAGCTTAAAGTGCTAGACAAACATCAGGGCGAACAAGCGCACCAGGGTCGCTTCAAGTGTTGGACGAGATCTCCCAAAGGCGACTGTGCGATTACTAGGTGGACCTATTGTTGTGCAGGTCTTTAAGAATTTGTTTAGTCGGGAAAAATCGAAAAATCAGTCTAACTATGAAATACATGCCGATAAATTACTTTGTATAATATTCTTGAAAACTAGAAAGGTTGAGTTTTTTGAAACCAAATACTTCTAGATGACAGAAGAAACACAAATTAAAATAGTGTTAGCTTTATTTTTTATTATAAGGTGTGATTAAATGAAGATAACACACTTTAGTACTCATAAAATAAGGAAAACCCTTAGGTAATAAACAAAATACTATACGAAATCCTGTTTATATACCATAAATTGATCAAAATATTTGTACAAACAAGAGAATTATTACTTAAAAAAATATTGCAGAACTTTTATTGGTATATTTGGTAAAGTTAGTTTATTTTATTATTTTGCTACAATCATCAAACAAGTAATGGTTTTTTCGAAACGAAATGTAAAAGCATCGACTAAATTTAATAAAAGTAAATAAATAAATACAAACATATAAGATAGGTCAGATGCAGCTCAATAAATCAACGACCACCGCATAAATCAAACGACTGTTACAACATTGGTATTTGATTTACCCGCCGCAGAAGTCGGCAAAACAAAATCTGTACATTTCGCACCGCAAAATACGTTGTTCCGCTTATCTCTTTGGGCAATTTTTGCATGCTGCGATGGCTGCAAACGAATTGATTTTCCATTTTTATGCTTGCCTAAACGGAAAATTTGTTCAGAGCCTGACAGCAGCCAGACACGTAACCAGTTTTCGGGAGCCTGGAAATCGCAGTGCATTTATTATGAACGAAGGCAGGAGAGGAATGATACCCACATCAAGGAGGAACCTACACATGTGTATGTAACCGTTTGTAAGGGCTCCTTTCGATTGTCAACACTGGGTTGCCGGAGGAATTGTTCATTCCGGTCGGTCCCGTAAGTTAAATGCAAATATACACGCAACATTTACATATATATTCGTTTATGAATTTGTTTTCGGGTAAAAAGCTTAGGGAAATTGCCCGGGAACCCCCCGAAATTATATTTACTGAGCACTGAAAGGGACGAAGTCTTTAAAAAGAAAATCCCATTTAGGGCAAAAATTTAATTTTAAATTGAACTACGCTCTCCGCTGGTGTATTTGGTATGCTAATTTTTATATTTTCGCGAATATTTCATAGCAGTGGCTCTGTTGACAGCCCGACAATGCAGCACCACTCCACAGCAGAATCTCTGCCGCCTCTCGGCACCTGCAAATAGCCAACGATACGGGTACTTTGTTTGTCTGCAAATGAATTGCCTCAATTGTGGTTCGCAAATGGAACAATTGTTAAGGCAATGCGACCGCAGAACGCTTGTGTAATGTGAGGTTAGCGAATTAGAGGCTTTACGCAGCACTGAATATTTACCATTCGTTGGCCAAAACCAAATAACAATTCCATTGCGCTGCCCATTTTGATACTTGATTCTTATTTAAGTACTTTAAGAAAATTATAGAATGCTAAATGGGTTTGCCGGTATTCAACATATTTAAAATCAATTTTATAATGCATAATAATACATAATGCATTAATAATTCATAGTAGTTTATATTATACTAAGGCTTCATAGTTGTAAAGGGGACTCAAATATATTTGTTTCTATGCGAAACCTTAACAAATCTTTAAACCTTACTTTGCTTCACTTTAAGGTCTTTCTACTGATTGGTTACTCAATTGAGTGTCCCACTCGTAAATGCTTCGAGTAGAAAACAAAAAAAAAACACTTATGCTTGCCTCCATCGACGTATTAGATAAATTTTTAATAAGCTGACAAACACTATACCGCCATTCCCATTAAAGCTTAATAACTACGAGCAAAAATTAGGAATTCTCTCAGTTTCTACACGCGTCAGCGAGAGCTCTTCATAATTCAAAAGAAGTAAAGGGAGAGGAGGCATTCTTGGGGACACCAGAAAGTATTTACTTCCGCATCCCTGGGCATTCTTGTGGCAAGCCTCAGACTTAACTTAAGGGACCGACCTTCGTTTCATGGAGATTGCGGCGACTGACAAATGGCAGCGAAAGTATCGCAAATTTTTCGATATAATATTTTTGATAAATGACCTGTGAGCGGCGCACGCCTAAACTTACCCGTCTCATGGAAAGGAGGAAAGAAGATGGATAAGGAAGCTTCCCAGCTAATCACTTAGCGCGTCTGAGGCAGCGTTTCCACGGAATCCAGCCGCCGGACGCATTAATCAGCTCACGGCTGATCAATCAAAGTTGCAGTCTCAAATAGCTGAGAGGAGAACGTTCTCTTTACATTCCCCAAACAAAAGAATCGATTACTCTGTCAGTAATTTATACGAGCTCAGGTTGTATATATTTTAAAGAAATCGTCAACTGATAAATTAGCTATTTAATAGTTTAGCTTGCTGATGTACATTTCTTTAAAACAAGTAAGAAATTAAAACTGAAATGTGATTAAGTCAGACCTATAATCTAAGGGCTCCTCTGATTTTCTGTAACTTTCTGTAAAAGCGCAGGAACTTGGAACTACGCGGACTGGCAGATAAGTACGAACGAGTCTTCCCTGACTTCAACTACTTACCCGCAGATTTTTTCCTTGACTGCGACTTACGCTATTGTTTTGCCGAACTAGGAGAAGGTTCTCAGGTGTTATATCCTGGCTAATGGCAAAGTTGTTTTCCTCAGTTCTCCTTATTTTGCGAGCTTCTCAGCTCCTTCTCAGCTCCTTCTTATCCCGCCAGTGCCCCTCAAAAAGTTCTTTAGTTATATCTCAAACTTCAGCTAAGCTCCCTGTGTGGGTGGTTATTTGTTAACCAAGCAGCTGTTGCACTCACAAATGCGACAGACGGCAACATGGCGTATGAGCAATGCTGCGAGTAAGAGCTTCATGGCGAATGAGCAATTTTAGGGTGGAGAATGGAATGTGAGAATGTAAGTAACTCTTCTTGCTGAGTATTGTTGGTGGTAGCTTTTCTTCGCCCCAAGTTCAGTTTTCATTCGTTACGGAATCCTAAGCTCAACCAAATTATTACTCGTTTAACTTTAACTCGACCTTCAATCAAGCAGGGAAACTCTGTAATCTCTTCCCACAAGCATCCCCTTCGACTAATAATCATAACTAATTAATGTTGCGCCATCATTGTCTGGCGAAGAGAGGAAAATCCATAATAGCACAGTTCAAGCACCTTCCCTCCGTCTGGCCAACGTCTCGGGGTGGTTTCCTTTCAACACACTCACCATCGAGGCTGCGGGACGCCATCAATTGAAACATTTTCACTTTCATTCGTCTCTGACCGACTGACTTCTGCTTGGATAAATTAAATTTGCGTGTCTGGCGTAATTAATTTTCCTGACCCAAAGCGGCAGTCAGGCAGACAAAATTCCACGCTTGACTTGCGTTGGCCTTAAATTCGTGGTTTTTCACAGAATGTAACCCGAAACAGTCATCGGACAAACCCTTTTCAGAAGACAATGGAAGTGCAGACCTAAAAGTGGGCAATGCTTTCTCCACTTCCGCTTCGCATGTGTATTTGTGACAGGCATGTCAAGTGGCCAACACGAACACACGGGCACCGCACGAGAGGCAGGGACCCTGACCAATTAGCACAGGAACTGTCAGTTATGGCCAACTCTCAGGCACGTGCATTTGATGGCCAGCGATAGCCGGAAAAAAGTTTCCCCAAGACATAAATCTCCAGCGCGGGCTTCCCAGGGACGAAAAGAGCGAAAAACAAGGACGTCAGCAACAGGCGCTGCAGGAACCGCAGATGACAACCAGACGAGGCGAACGCAAACATTTTGACAGATAACAGCAACCGCAATTTGGCCCGGGTTCGGGATTTGTTCCTTTTTTATTTTTGTACTGCATCTTGAACTTGTTTCGCCAGGAGCCGCAAACTGGGCTGACAACTTGAAGATGTCCTAGTTGATAATGTTTTTGAAGGACTTATCGAAACATAATCAAATAAATCTTAGCTTGGTAGGAATTTCTAAAGAATAATAATAAGATATTATAATAACTTTGTAGATCAACATAAGTTGAAATTTATTTTCAAAACAATTTCCTAAAATTGTTGTTCGTTACCTTTCTGCGCTTTAGATATATTAGCTTCGTAAGAAGGAAAAAACATTCTCAGCATAAGGCCGAAAATTATAAAACCATTTGACATTTAAGCCTCTTAATGATTTTGGATTTGAGGAATTTATAGTCTGAGATCAATATTAGAAAACTTACATTCCAGACAATGGACGCGCCTATCAATCATACCTCTTTGTATCCGCCGCAGCCCAAGCTCATTTCCCATCTTCCTGTTTGCCTTCAATAAGTCAATTAAACTTGACAGGATGAAGGATAGGTCCAAATGTGAATCACGGTCTAGTTTCGCCCTCCACGCATTCCTGAACATACGTCTCCATTAATCCCACTCCCCTACCTAACTCATTGAGGAATACGAACAAAGGCGTTTGGGAAAACATTCATCCCATCTCATTTCCACAACCATTTTCATGACTGAGCGGAAAGTGAGCCGCAAAATTATTTGGCGAGGGTTTTTGGACCTGATTATATATGTAATGCATATTCTGCCATGGGAATTAATAAACATTTTAATTAAAGGGGCCTTAGACACACCAAAAAATTGCAAAGTCTGCACGTGACTGAGCAAACATTTTCCAATTGCCCCGAACACACACACTCGCTCACCCGGGGGAGCGCAGTTAAAAAGCAATTGAAATGCTATTGGAACATGCCAGTTGGGATCTCCCGGGGGCTGGGTCTGACATTGCATTGACCTTTGGCAAATAGAAAATTCGTTGGAATCAATAATTAAGTGAAAAGAGGAAAAAAAAACATCTATATGTAGCCCGAATACAAGTCACAAATGACCAGTAACAATATAGGAGCAAAGAAAATTAAGGCGATTGAAGAGCAAACACAATGAAGCGTGTTTCATACACCAAGGACTTGGACAGGCTCCCCCCACTCCCGCCCTGACTTTTCCCCTCCCCCGCATAATTTTCCCCAGCCCATGGCATAGACAAATGGCAGCCGGAGAATATGAGCGAGCAAGAAGTGCGAAACAATTGCGTGCTCAACGCCAAAAACGTCAAAGTAACACAAAAATTGGAGCAATGAGGCAGTAAATGTGAAGATAAATGGCCCGACCGATGGGCAAAGGGGGAACTGCAAGAAAAGCGCCCAGGAAAAGCGGGGTCAACGAGACCCAATGAAAGTTGTGTTGCGTCGCGACAAGGCCTCATTCTTCAGGGTTCAAGGATACCTGCAATGTCATTAAAAAGTTGGCAAACGTAATTCCTTTTCAACTAAAACCTTATATTATTTCAAGGTTAATTTTGAGACAGAGAGGAGAATACTAAAAGTAATAGGAAGGCAAGAAATATATAACATTTTAGACACTTAAATAATGAACCTAAAAAACAAGTAGAAAAAAAAATTTCAAGAATTGAAACCATCTCAGAATTGTAGGTTTTTAGAAGTTTTTTTTTATTATTATTCATAATTTTGTGTTTTTTTTTAGTTTTGTTACAAATTGATAATGTTGAGTATATGTATGGATAGGCCGAATGTTGGATGTGTTATGGCAGAAATACATATCCCCTATACAGTTTTCTAAATGTTATCTTGCTCCACAACAGAGGCAATATATTTTACAAGTACATGGATTTGTATAAATAATGTTTATATATAGCATCTAAAATATACAAAAAAGGAACAATTTATGGCACCCATAGTCCTTGTGATGTTCGCGGCTCAGATGGGAACCCATAATTTGATTTTATTCTTTTTATTATAATAAATGTAAATCGATTTTTTTATATTCTTGCGCTTAACATATAAGACATGATCTTAAAAATCCAGAAAATAAAAATAAAATAGAGTTTGAGTTCGGTTCGGTTATTTTTTCTACGGGAAGTACGCACTTCTTGGCAAAAAGTTTTCAGACCCCCGGTGAGGGGGTTCGAGCAGTTTTGAAAAAATTCAAACGTTGTTGGCGGATGTTGAGACTGAGAAGAGCATCAACTCCTGTTGCTACTGTCAGCTGATTTCCAGTATTCCAAAGCTAGGTGTTGTTGTTTTGGGGCCCCTTGTGATGCATTCGTTCTTGATGTTGTTCAGGATGTTGTTCTTGTGGTTTTGTAGTTCGTTGTTTCGTTCGTTTACAAAATTGAGCGGTGAGCTGTGGACCGAAAGAATGTGCATTATTAGTAACAATGTCCAAGGGATCGCGAGGTAAACATATAATAATAATTGCAAATACATGGCGTGCAAAAGTTGTCTCAAATATTGGCTACAAATGTTAAATACAATTGAGAAAGTTCTTTAGTTAGGGCAATACATGCACGTACGTTTTGCCTAAGAAAAGGTCTGTGACTATGAATTTATATAAATCATTTATTCCAATCCAGATGCATGAACTTTTATGTATTGCCACAACTAAGAAATTTTAAATTATCATCAAAGGTAATATATATCTATGGTTTGTTAACAACTCTACATTTTTGGGACAAACTAATAATAAGGCATACTACAGGACCACTTTTTAGGGGGATTTCGGGGTGAACACTACAAGTCATTTGTGTAGTTTCTACAATGAACAAATTTGTCGATTACATGCTGTTTTTATTTTTTCTTACCAATTTGTTTCTTTTTACAGTTCGTTACATGTAATTTATGTAAAATTAAGTACAAAAAAATTACAGAATTGCTATATGATTGATATAGCGTCGCTTTGTTATTAGAGCTAAACGATTTTCTTGTTTTATTTTTTGTGATCTTGAATCTATTTATTTTGTTTAGAATATATCCTCTGCCTCGGCTGTTTATGATAATTAAGATGTAGAAATAGAAATAATAATGTTAAATATTATTTGAAAATGTATTGGGAATAATAAAGTTCAAAAACCATGAAAGAGTGTTTAATGCTTATGCCCATAATGGTTGTAATTGTAATTTCAAGTAGGCAGTTACGGCTTTAATTTTATTTTACCAAACATTAGGATTTTCCTAACTTTGTTCCCATAATTTTACCAAAAACCATGGTCGGCCGAAGCATTATCTTTTGATCAGGTGCAAGTTTATTTCTCTCATGCTTTTATGGAAATTTTCTAAGTGCTTTCTAAGGGAGTGTGTTCCAATTCAAAGATATTTACAAGACTTCGTATATACAGCAGAGATCTTACCAATCCCAGCGTAGTCTTAATATTTCGCCAAATGAACTCCCAATAATTTAGATAAAACTTGTATCCCGAAATTGGTAAGACCAATCGCTGGAGATTTGGAATCTCTGGGCAGCTGCCTAAAAGTATGCTGTGAAATACGATTCCCACATATTGCACACTTCTGAGCCCATTTAAAAGAGTTTCTAAACCAACAGCGATTTTTATAATACTTATATATATAGTACACAATAGACATTGTAGAACTTACGTGTCAGGGGCCTGGCTGGGTGCTTGGACCACAGGTAGCGGTTCTTCACCGGCGACAGGTAAGAGTCGCGGGCCACGGGGCTCGAGGCACGGGGCACCGAGGTGGCACGGAAGGGCACCAGGTCGTCCACGTCCCACCAGAAGGGATCGCGCACGATCGAGGAGATCGGCAAGTTGGGGCTGGGGCTCAGCAGGTCCCTGAACCGGTTGCGGGGATGGAAGATCGGGAGTCCTGTTTTTGTTGTTG
Source organism: Drosophila jambulina (assembly GCA_018152175.1). Lineage (NCBI taxonomy): Eukaryota > Metazoa > Arthropoda > Insecta > Diptera > Drosophilidae > Drosophila > Drosophila jambulina. The sequence continues at coordinate 2,302,245 of JAECXH010000012.1, read as the reverse complement.
GCGTTTTCAGTAGCATTCAGAGTCGGCAGAGATGGATGTGGAGGGGTTGGTGTGTTGTGTATACACAATCGGATGTTGTTGGGATTTCAATTGGGTTTGTTTGTATTGTTGTTGCAATGTATACAAGAAGAGCAGAAAGAAAAATATTTTTTGTTTTTGCTATGTTTTTAAACTAAAATAAAAGTAAATCAAATAAAAAAAACAACGCTTTAAGAATCAACAATCATTTGATATTTTCCATGCGTATGTTGGGGTTTCGTTGTGGAAAAAATACCAAAGGGACATATGGCGGGGAAATGCTTGGGTAAAATGATAAGGGAAAGAGAAGGTCGGGAAAATAGATTGATGGAAGAAGGGTGACATGTGGGAGGATGATGCGGAGGCGCTACAGTGGGCACATCGAAATGCGAACCAGTATATGATGGTGTGTTTCTGGTTTATATTCAATTCGGAATGCAAACCGATTTACTGGGGCGTTATTTTAAGTTTCTGTATTATGTGCCAGAAGGTTAATTGGATATTTAATTTTTGTATACAAGCTTTGGTTATATTTACATTACTTTAATCGCAAAATATTATAATTTGCATAAACTAGAATCTTGGTGAGAGTTTTTATGCAAATTATTTTGAATTGTACAACTCGAATGTTGTCAAAGCTCAGAGGTTTTCGATAATTTGGAGCTGCTCTTTGCACATGTCCTGCAGAAAATCGATTTGCATCCGGGGACTTAAAGCACGGCGCTTACACTTCGGGCAACACTGTACTAATATTGCTGATGCTGCTGGCAAACTCAAACTCAAAGCACGACAAATACCCGTGCTGGCGAAGCCAAAGAGTGGAAATAATTTTGACAAATTATATGGCCACGCGTGGCGGGGGGAGACCGGAGGTGGCGGTGGCAGGCGCAGCTCGAACGCGTCCCGAAAAATATGGCAGCAATTTTTCAACGCGTTTGCCGCGCATCACCATCATCATCGCCACAACTCCGTCTTCAAAGAAGCCGACAGAAACCACATCAAATTCAACAGTAACACGCAAATTTCGTCTCTTCTTGTATCGGAACTAATTTGGATTTTCTTTCTTAGGTTCTTAGGTGGGCGGAAAGGAGTAAATTTTGACTTTTACCCTCAGCATCGTAGGCGACTTCAGTGGCACGGGGTCCCCAGCGACCGGCTTTGACGGGAGTGGGACTTGGCGAGCCGGCGCGCTCGAAAATACCGAGTGACCGACCGGGCGCATCGCCTGCCGCCGGATCGACCTCGGCGATCGCGGGCAACTTACTTTCAAAGAGCTCATCCAGCGGCTCCAGCGAGCTGGCGCGGAAGCTCGGCCGCGTGAACGGGGCCAGGCTGGTGGCGCGGTCGAAGACCGAGGGTCCGGCGCGGGGCACGCTGCCCTCGCGGTTCCAGTACGCCGGCGGGGGCACGTACGGCTCGCTGCCGGCACGGGTGCTGCGGGCGGGACGGAACGGCGAGGCCGAGCGACGAGCTGCAATCAGAGAGTTAAGTCACAGTAAGCAGGAGTCCACAGGAGGGGTCTGTATCGGGTTTCTTAAAATTAGAGTTTCCTAAGGAAGAGTCTGATCGACTGGATGAAACTAAAAAATGGTTTATATGCTGACCCACAGTCTACTGGAGGTTATTGATAAAACTGCTTAGGGCTTCCTTCTAGTCAACATAACAAAGCCAGAACCCACAAATAAAATCTTTCTACTTCAAAATCTTTCCTACAAAGGTCGCTTAGAAGTTAAATAAGCAAAATTACATTTTTGATTCTTCAGATGAGTGACTTATGAGAGCATATATTTTCGGAACCAGAAATGCATTTTCCACGGTTTTCTAGGTGTAACTATTTCTTAGGGTGAAATGTATATAAAAAACGTTGGCGTTTGAACGTTTTGTACAGATTACGATTTACATTGACCAATGCAATAAGGCACAATCCTAAATTAAAAAAAATACATTTAAATTCATTTATTGCTAAACAGCTGGACAGGGCTAATTAGAAAATAAATATACTTTTTATGGTCGGGAAGGTCTCCTTCACTGCATTTCAAATTTCTGAATGGAATTTGAATACTACACATCGGTAATGCTTTACAATTCTTATAAAGCACTGAATAAACCTATTTACATATATTGTAAGGAAAAATTTAACATAAAACTCATCATTCAATAATTTGCGATACAGAAACAAGTGACGGTCCTGTATGTATGAATATATCTTAAACAATTTCCAATCTTAATTGGTTTGAACACCTAAATTAATAAATTAAACTCCTCTGCATATTTGTTTGAGTTACTTTTGTGATGACAGAAGCCTGAGAGACTTGTACTTACCAGAAGAAAAATCACCACCAAACCAACGATGCTTATAAAACGCTTACAATTGAAAGCGAACAACACACTAAACAAAATACATAGTTACAATTACACAAAACTGTGGGCACGAACCAATAGATATAGATACAATAATGGGAAATTTAATTCGGACTCCCCGGGGGAACCGTACAAGTGTCTGCCAGAGAACATGAAACATACATTTTCAATTGGAGAATTCGTTAAATATTTCATTTGAGGTCGTATACATTTTTAGTTTGTAATAGTAGTTTCTTTTGAGTATTGTTGGCAGTTTATTTACAGGCACCGCACAGTGTAATGTGAATTTCTATGCTTTGATTTTAGTAGTGAAACGAGGGACTTGGACGAGATACAACAGCAAAGTGGACGGGTAGAAGACATTGACAATATTAATTTCGATGGGCGAGTGATGGGTTAGAACTTTAAAGACCAAAACGATTCTTCCGTTGTGAAATAGAGTTTCAAAACACACGTTGTCTGGATTGGAATTAAACTTGACTTTTATTATTAATTTGGAGGTTGGTTTCTCTAAAGTAACTGAAGTGTCATTTGTTCGGGTATAGCTGCCAGTGGGCTACAGTGGGCTCAAGTAGTTGATTTAGCGCAGAAACTAGGCTCTTTTGGTACAGCAGCTGTTAGAAAAGAGGCTTAAGATAATTGGGGATGAATGGGCTTTGTTTAGGAACGAATGAGTGGATGGGGCTCGTTAAAAATGTGTTTATTCGGTTTTAAATATAATTAATCGCTACAATTAAAATTAGAGTTCTCTTTTTATAAATGTTTTGTTGTTGGTTTTATTACTTTTGTTGTTCTTGTTGTTGAGATTGTATAAGTTAATAATTAAAAAATAAAGTAAAGCATTTGTATATTTATATATATATATATATTATACAATGAAACATTTAACGAAATTTTCACTCGATTTGACTATTGTTCGGGTCTCGGGTATTCCTTTTTACAGACAAAAGAAGTTGATTACAATTAATTCTCGGCTCCCTACGTATTATTTAAGTTTAACAGATTTTGCGTAAATTTACATAAGTCTTACTACGAGCTAAGCAAACAAAAGTAGTTGAGTTTTCGTTAACGCTCAGCGCTTCAAACCTTTATGGCTGCAAAATATAGGGTTTAAACGGTAAGAGTTTAGACTGAGAAAGTAGAATCGTATCAAAATTGGGAGGAGTCTGCAAAATTAGGTGTGGCTGAATTTGAAAAAAATTTCGTTGAGTTCGTCTTTGGATGTTTGATTCAGATTTTGATTTGCTATTTTTTATGTTCGTGCTTACACTTTGTAAATTAATTTAATTGACTTTCGTTGTTGATGTTGTTGTGTTGTTGCTGTTGTTTACTTTCCTGCTGATGTTGGTGTTGGTTTTTTTGGATTTCTGGTATTGGTTTTAGAAAATGTCTTTGATATCCTTACCCTTGTTGAGCTCAGCCAGCAGCTTGTCCTCTGGCTCGTACTCCAGGGGCACCAGGGAGTTGGGGGTCAGTGGCTTGTCCCTCAAGTAGAGACCGTAGCGAGATGGGTACCTGCATTGGAACATTTCGAGTAATTAAATAATTCCCTATTGCTGGAGCTGGGAGTGTGTACCTGCGCTCGATCTCCTGCATGCGCTTCAGATGATCATTCCAGGCCTTCTCTGCGTCATAGTTAGCTGGAACTGTCCACAAAAACACAAAGTAAATTTAGAGGCTCCCAGAAGGTGTTTCCCAAGCTGGTTAGGTTCCCATTAGGCCTTGCAGCCAACAGAACAACACACACAGATTTGCTTACAGAAAGTGGTATCTTGAAAGCGTGGGCTCACACGACGTATGCGCAATGTCGATACGTACGCAATCCCAGAAAGCAATGTTATCATAGCGGAAGCAGCAAATAGAATAGAGGAAGCGGGAAATCAGTAAATCGAATTAAAGAACAGTATTTTGTGGGTGAGCCATGCCCAATGCCAGGTGAGTTACGGCTTGGGTTAGGTGTAAGGTCGAACGGAGTTCATAGCAAACCCTTGATGACGCGAATGACGGACTGATGGACTGATGGACTGATGGACTGATGGATGGATGCGACACACCACAGAGAGAGCAACTGCAGATTGTTTAAAGATTTTATTTCACACACAAAACACATACATATATATACAGATGTATACACTGACTAACAGATAAATCATCCTCTGATCTTTCGATATTTAAACTACAAGCTACACACAATCCTGTTCACTAAATTTAAGTTGTCTTTTGCCCAGAGAGAACAACAAATATGTATATAAATATATATAGAGAGAGTGCGCATAAAATATCAAAGTGTATATATCGCTCGGACATATACCTATGTGTATTTATTTTGACGACACACACGCTTATGTATATTCTGAAACATTTATGAAAGAGAGAGAGAGAGAGAAAAAAACAATTGGTTAGTCCAACAAAAAAAGGCGAGAAAACAAAAACTATAATTCGGAAAACGGGGTACCAGGTTGAAGGTGGGAACGGGGGCATGAGGATCTGTTTTTCGCCTGTGTGCTAGTGTGGGTGTGTGGAAATTCGGAAAATTCGGAACAGAGAACTTCTGGTTTCTGCTCATCGAGGGCCGCCGCTGCCGCAGTCATTTGATCCCAGAGCACGCACCAAAAATTGAGTCAAAAATTCCTCTTATGTACCTGATACACGGATATATAGCACATTCAGAAGTTGTGCTCGTGTGTGTGTGAGCATGTGTGTATTGTGTCTAAATTGTGTTTTTTTTTTGTAAATTTTGAGGTCTTTTGCCAAAATCAACACAAACGAGTCGAAGCGAAACTTTCATTGACGTAATAATATTTTGGCTTTTTGCGCTGGCATTTTTATTTTTAAATTTATGAAATCATAGCGGGCGCGCACACAAAGACCAAGTCGTAAAAGAAAAATCACAAAGTTATGGCGGATCTGAAATATTCAAGGTGTTGTCAAAGCGTTTCGTGGCGCAGGCATTGGCGAAAATGCAATTCCGAGATGATCGGCAGATGCGGAGTGATTGAAGTGACTCGGCTGAACTGATTGAGTGACTGAGTGGTTGATTGATTGATGGCGCGTCGGAGCGAGGCAAAAAAGCTGAAGGAGCTTGTTACGTTCGGTTCCACCGAAGCCTTATCAACCTTGCAAAACTGAATCAGGAATCTAAATATCTGATACTATTCAATGGGAAATTTTATGTAAAATTAACATTTGTGGTTACTAAGCTTGTTTCAAAATACGCTTTTCTACAAAAGAGCTCTAAATGCAGTAAAATTACTTTGATAAAAACTCACTGATTTACTTAAAGTTTTGTTCTTCAAATATTGTTTATTCTTAACCGGTCTAATTTTTAATATAAATATACAATTATATGTCACACTTATATTTGAGTTGATATTCACAATAAATATAATTATAATCCAGTAGTTTGCATTCCAAGGAGTTAAATATATCTTCTCGGAATAGTAAATATGACTTTGTCAAGATATACGTACATATGTATATTAATTTAAAGACGCTTCATTCACAGCTTCGTAGGCACGTCGTTTTATCTTTTTACTGGTATCTTTAAGGCTTGGAAGTTCCAATATGGAACTATAAAATCGGACTGCAGACAATGTTATTCATACTAAAATATATCCCTGATTTTCTCCCCCTTTTTGCAAGGCTACCGAACCGAAAGTAAGGCGGGGATCAACTATAGATTGCGCGTAGAATCGCAGGACTTACTTGTTCGGCTGTAGTGATGATCGTAGATGGCACGGGGCGAGTAGCCGTAGGTGTCGCGGCTCACTGGCAGATATCTGTAGCCAGAGGACTGGACGCGCTCGTTGGCGGTGGCGGGCTCGTCGTAGATGCTCCTGTAGGTGGGCGAGTCCAGGTAGGAGCTGTAGGGGCGGGAGGCCCTGGGCGCCTCGTGGGCGCGGATATCCTCGGAGCCTATAAATAAGTGTTTGGATAACCGAACGTTAGTCCATTGGCGCTAGAAATATTTCGGCTATTTTCACTATTTGGCTCAATGCCAGCGGGGCAAAAAAGTTGATTTCTGTTTGCTGTCTATCTATGAGTTTCTGCTTTGTTTAGAGCCTCGGCAGCACATATTCTACATTTTTCTCTCTACACACTTTTGGGTGGCGAAAAAGCTTTCCCAAGCGTATGATATGACACCTGCCAAAAGAAATAGACTATACATATAGGCCAAGCTATTTGTGTTGCTCACTGCTCAAAGTTTAATAATATATATATATTTCGGAACGCGATTGAGTGTCCCTAAGCCAGCAGGAATTTTGAAATATTAAAAAAGATTTCTCATTTAATTTAAATAATTTCCCTCAGTGTTTTAAAAGGCTGAGTAGTTAGTTGTTTTTCTTTATAGTCCTGGGGCACACGATCTAAAAAATCTCTAGGAGCTCATTATAAATATTCAAGTGTGCCTAATCGCTATCTTTTTTTTTTGTAAAGATTTCTATACCGATTACTCACCCTTCAGGGACCTGATGTAGGACTGCCAGAATTTCGCCTTCTTGCTGGGGCTCTCATTGCGCCCAATCATTTCCAAATGGCTCTTGAACATTTTGATCGATTTGTTTTGGTTTGTTCACGAAATAATCGTTGAACTCGTTCGCTGCAATAGAGTTTGGGGGACAAAGACGTTTTTTAGCAAATTTCCAAAGTGTGAGTACTCCAATCTAATTTATTTCCCGAGAAAATGCCTAGCAGCACACACGTATACGAGTCGTTTTCCCTCGATTGATGCGTTGTTATCTCAGTTTGGTTTTTCGCTTGGGCGTTGAAAGTCTCTCGGTTCGAAAATAAACAGGCTGTGTGCCACTTTAGAGCAGTGCAAAGTTTATAAAATATATACATATAGCTAATATAATACCACGATCGGACAGCAGCAGCCACCGCAAGATCAATCTCACTAAAAATACATTTATTTTTCATCGGTTTTAGTTGTTTTATTTTACTTTTGGCGGCTGCTTCTGGTTTGCTCAAATATAAAAATATTTTTTGTTGGATACAAAATTCACACTTCTGTGCATGTATATTCTAGATCGCCGTATATATTTGTCTATATATTGTTATCTACATATATCTGTGTACGAGCTGCAGCTAAGTTTTCTTTTATTTTTAAATGTCCTTGAGTTGAATTCGCTCTGTTATGTTGGCTTTCAGCGAAATTACTTTAGATTTGAATGGCTGTGCTTAGAATTCTCGAAACCGAATTGTAAAAAATGTTGGAATCTTCGAACTCGTTTAAATTTGTTATTTTTCCTAATTAAATAAAATGAGAAATTTATTCGTTATTGTTTTGTTTTATAAACTTTTCACTTCACGCTCGAAGCACTTCGGTATCAAATGTCATTCCTTATGATCCTCTTATGTAATCAATGTCTCTTGCTTTTCAAATTTCGGTACATTCATAATTCAACCACATCATTTTCATAATTTTTCACTAGGTAAATGCGTTTTCTGCACGTTATTTTGCAATAAAAGCACTATTTATTCAATTGTTATTGATTCGATTTTATTTCGTTTATAAATCCTTTTAACTTTTGATTTTCCATGGGTATTTATTATTCAGTATGCTTCGGGTTGGCTTACAATTTAAATTTACTCCTAAAAAATAGCGATCTATCCTCAACGAAGAATTTTTTCAAACTGCAAACCCCAAGAAAATTCGCCTCACCAATTTCCCTCGTTTCAGAATTTGCCATTCCGTTTCGGCCCCAAAAGCACGGCGCATTCCTTTACGGCGTAGGTTGGCCCCATCCGTGAATCTCGCTTGCCTGTCTGTGTGGGATGCGATGGGATGGGATGGGATGGGAAAGCTCCGAGTGATCGAGTGATCGGTTATGGGAAAGCTTTCTGCTAGATCGTGTGAAATAGCCATAGCCACGGCCACCCATAGCCACCCATAGCCACCCATAGCCAACCATAGCCACCCATAGCACCCACTCATTCAAGACTCGTATCGCGATGACGCTGTGGCAATGATCAGAAAAAAAATGCCACGTATAGATCCTATATTTTGTTGTTTCCGAATGTCCCAAGGCATGTTTTATTTTTTCGCTTGATTGTTTTCTGGCTTCCCGCATAATTTTAACTTTGCTCTCATTTTTTCCAACAGAATCCATCACATCTCTTCCCGAAAATCGCGAGTCATGTGTTGTACCTTTTTTCGATTGCTTTCCTTTTACTCATGTATATTTTAAATTATTTTGCTGCACTGCACTTGAATGGCCCAAAGGAAGTGCGTCAATTGTGGTATTGAATTGATCAATGAACTCGTCGCATTCATTAAATCATTTGCTTTCATCCACATTAAAAAATTAGCACAAAATGATTACTTTGCTTTATACGTGGTACATAGAAAACACTGGATATAAGTTCAGTTAAATATATAGGCTATTTACTTGATCTTCTTTTTGGAAATATAATATGATATCATTTCCCCAATAATTGCATTAAAAATCCACAGTTTTCCACCAATCTTTTTATTTATGTTTACTTTTTCCAACGGATTTTCTTTTTTATAATCCAACAAAGATAAATAAACAAAGACAAACTAGTAAAGTACAACCGCCAACTTTAAATACCTAACAGGAAAATCAAAATATGATGCATGATTTAAATTAATTACTATAGTTTTCGGGCGGGCTGTATAATTTAAAAATGTTTATGGAACAGAATGAAAGAATATATGAAGATTTATATCATAAGCTGTAATATTATTAGGTTAATAAATAATAATAATATTTAAAACTAAAACTTTGTTAAGAATTTAAAGAAAACCTTGTACTTTCTTTAAGGCCGATTTGACATTTTTCCTGAAATTATTCAACTCTGTTGAAGGGTACAAGTTAGACTTCCCACGTGCTGCCTGATGTTTGGTAATCTAAACACAAATAATTCTACTGAAATTCCCCTGAAAATGTATAAACAAAGACGGCATAAAACCAACCTAGTCCTCTACAATTACAACGGGTTGAAGGGCAGATCAGAGATATTTCCCTGGGAGGAAGTATATATGCGGCTATTTATAGGAATAATATCTTCATGGAGATCGGAGTGACCTTTATACATACTGCACGCTGCTTACATGGGTCTTCCTGGCATGTGTTTTCTTGGCTCAGTCAAGTCAAGGCCTGCCGCAAGTGCATTCAAATGTTCTTTTGACCTTGTTTATCATAGAATTTTACCCTTAAACAAACTTTCGAGTATCATTTAAACTTGAACTTGACTTTCAGAAGCCAAATGCGGTTTAACGAACCAGCACGAAAATCGAAAATTTAAATAAAAAATGCACAGAAACTCTCGGGAAATTGGGAAATACCTGGCAAAGGTTTTTCGATTGACTCGGTGATTAAACTTTTACTTTCTGGCACACTTTTTTGGCTTCTCATGTGCTTGAGTTGAGCAACTATTTATTTCACTTTCTTTTTATTTTTCCAATTCAATTTTAGATTGGCTTGCAGTTTAATTAGCTTTTTTAAAATTTCTTTAATGTTGCGGTGAAGGGCACCCAGGATCAATGTACCCAATAAAGGTCTATGAATATTTCCTTTCCAGCTAAGCAAATCGAAATAACAAAAATTTCTAAATAAATTCGTACTTATACATATGTTATAACATAGACTCGCCTCTTGAGAAATGAGGTCAAAATGTAAGCTCATTATTTAGCCACACAATTTCGAAAATTTTGTCGTAGAGAACGCCCCATATTTCATTGTACATTGTATATTCACAACTCAATTATAAATTATGTACATTCAGCAGTGGTGCTGGTTTTTACCTGGTACCCATACAGTGCAAGGGTAGTAAAACTTATTGGCGGCAGAAAATGTACGCACTATATATTTATGATCGAGATACCAAAGCCACTTAATATAAGACACTGGATCTCGGAGGATTTATGTAAGTGTTGGATTTAAAAAAATTAGGCAGTATTCGTTGGTTAGCTACCTATTCTTGTGCGTGATGTATGACTTAAACTTTTATATTAGGTACCCCATAGGTTGAAGCTTATATAGACACTGGGATGCAGTAATCCCCTTATTTAGTCCACATGCTTTGGGTGCCGGGTATTTGACAGTCGAGTTCACACTGCAGCTTTCCCAATTGTTTTTAGAAATTCCAACGAATAATTTATCTACATTTTATTACTCTCGCACTTGGTCTCTAATAAATCCCCTCCCCAATGTAAAGGTCGACGGTAATTTTCTCGGGTGAAATCAAATGAAATTAAAAAGATTCTACAATGTCAGCCTGGCGTATGAGCCATTCGTTTTGGCCTCACCCAGCTCACAAAAGCAACAAGAAAGATTCTGCAAATATCATTTTGACTCATAGCAGATAAGCAAAAACAAATAAATCTAATCCATTTGTTTCAAATATGCGAAATTTTTATTTGCATTGCTTTTAGATGCTCTGCTCAATTTAGTTTAACAAAAAACAAATGCCATTTAAATTTGAATTACTTTGAGTGTTAACTATTTTCTGCGTCCTATTTCCAGTCCGTCAAAACAAACTTAGCCTTTTAGACGGGGTTCCTGTTTTTAGCCTGGGTCGTCATCTGGGGACTCATAAATAGAGCTTAATGGTCTTTGATGCCACAGCCGAAAAGCTCTCCCTCACTCTGCGCTGGGCAACATACAAACCGAATATAAATACACACATAATGCGGCACTAATACATAGTTTTGGCGAGTCTATATATAACAATGTTTAACCTTAACATATAGCAGACACCTTCAAATGAATTTTTCTCGAAATATAAAAATAAATATGTGTACCCGATAGATCGTGTGGATATAGCTTCGCTCTCGCATGATTTTGCAGCTGAAATCCGTATCTACATAGTCTATGGCCAGCTAGGGTCTGATCGGCTCAGCTCCCCAAAGCCGAAAGACCGAAACACCGACATCGACCCACGCAAATGAACTTGAAAATTAATTGTTTCTGCAGCCCGACAATTGCAGATCGGGAGGGTTCAGGAGAAGGGGTGTTACGAGGAGAATATATAGGCTCTATGTATTGTGAGCGATGTGTACATTTGCCCAATGCCAGCGGGGGTTTGCTTTCCATAATTTATTTGGCTTTCAGACACTATGTGCATTCTAAACAGATTTTGTTTATAATTTCATTAAAACCGAATGCCAGACTGGAAAATTGAAAAAATTTTAAATCTTTTGGCTTATTTTCCTTCTATTTTAGACATTATTTTTCCAATACAAATACTCTACAGGCCGTTTTGCTTTCATCTTTCTAATCCCCAAGGACACAACGGTCAATGCAGTTAAGGCGACAAATTAAAGACTACAGCATGAGATGACCTTGAATACTGTCGCAAACTTGGCTGGTGATAGATTGATGATGATGGCCAGACAAACTGGCAAAACGGGAAGATGCTCTAACACTTGTGCCACTTTTTGGCTTATTGGGACTGAATGTGGCTCTGCTGTCACTTTGCGTTAAAGCTGCGGCTTCTAAAAATACGTTCCGAAAGCCATTAACGGTTAGTAAACGACCTGTCCGGAGGCCACCCACTTGTGATTTACTTCCGCCGGAGTATCCTCCCCCTTTTCAGGGCTCGGATCATGGGTTTATCAATAGTCCGCTGACGTCACAGAGACACCGCCCGTACATCCTGTTTATTATTTTTGACTCCCAGTGTATACAAATGAAAATACCCATTTTATTCTCGCTTTGCATTCCATTCATGAAACACAGAAACCAAACAAATATGTAATAAAATATATACGTATATATACACAATTATACGAAGTATATGAATAAATATTACTCAAGTCTATTCGGCCCACAGATGACAACACAAATGTGGACAATGTTTTGATATGTTTGGCACAAGTGTATCGCCGTATAATTTTTTTATGGGGGTGTCTACTGATCAATGCCAAAATGCTAGAAGGTCGAAACTGAAAGTTTCTCTACGTTTTGCGGGTTGTTTTTGTTCTGGTGTGACAGTTGCTGGTTTTTTTTTTGTCCATCTAATTTTCAGCTTGTTCTTTGTCGTGTACTTTGGTTGTTTTTTTCAACATTTCTGTATATTTTGTTTCTATAGTTCACACATCGCTGTATACTTATATCACAAAGATTTATCTGAGCGTTTATCTATATATTAAAGGAAGGCAAAAAAATATACGGTCTATAGGAAAAAACAAACATAAAAATCGAATTCACAGCAGAAGTTGACGTCAAGGGATATAGCTTTCTTTGTTTATGTGAAATTGCATATTTAATTGAATTTGGATGAACAAAATTAATTTCTAAACTTTATTTATATAAATAATTATACAAATATATTGTTCTTGTTTGTTATATTTTCTGAAAAAAATAATCAGAAAACTAAAGTATTAGGGTAGTGTAGTATTTTAACAGTAAGTAAAACCTTTTGTTTAATCATTGAGAACAAATCTACAAGTTCTATTAAACAGCTGAACAATACGTTAAGGTATTATTATTATTCCTAAAGCATGCAAACAAAAGCCTGAATAATCTTTGAACCCGGAATAACCCCAGCTTGGCTGGGTCTTGTGCCACTTCTCTTGCCTCAAAAATATCAACGCAACAAATTGTAATAAATTGGCCTGATATGCATAAATTTATGATTTCACTCCTGATTTGCCACAGGGCGATTTATGTGGCAAGGGATAATGGCCGTGTTCAAAGCGCATGAAATGACTTTGTGACACAACAAATGGCAATAAGCCATAAACAATCCGCCCCGTGAATTATGGGTGTGAGTGGTACAAATAAGGGATTCTACAAATTGCCACCAGCACCTAGACTGCAACTCGACTTCGGTGACTTCGGCGTGTCCTTGGCTGATCCTGCCTGCAGCCTTCCTGTAATTTGGCCGCAATTGTTAGTTGGTTAGTTGGCTATGTAGCGTAGAGTGGCAGATCCCCAAAGGAGTGCCTGGGCATCCAAGAGCACGACTCAATTTCCAGTTGAGAAATTGACTTAGCTGCCAATCGAGACGAGCGTGTATATGCGGCTTGCATTCAAAGAGGGCAACATATGCTACCAGGTCCTATTCATTTGCAACGTGCCGAGGAACTTGGCAGAGCAATTTATTCTTAGAACCCGGGGGCCAGGTGCCATTTTCTCTGAATGCAATTTAATTAGCCCAGATTCAAAGCGGGGCCAATAAATAGCAATTGTCCTTGCCGCTAAATTCTGAGTGCACCTCACCTCAAGGGGAAAGAAGCTGGCTGAATTAACAGCTCCTTCAGGCCGTCGCCAATAATATTGCTCCATCCTTGCCAGGGATAATGAAGTTGTGGCCCATTTCTCAGAAAGAAAGCTAGCTCCAGATCCCCCGACAAATGTCATCTGTAATAATGAATGATTTAATGAGTTTTATATGGATGCGGGATTCTGCAATTGGTACAACATGTAACCGCCCAGTAATGTAATGTAATTACTGCAACTAATTGAAATTACTTTATGTCTTTTTCCTATGGCGCTGAAGGCCGATTTGTTGCTTTTCGCCAAACAGGTGAGTCAGAGTGAAAGTGGTTTTCGTGGCAAGGACTCCTTCAGCTACGTGAGATCTCTGTTATAAATCTTTAATATAGGCCACCTATTTGCTGATAAACATAAGCATGTGCTGCACTTGTAATACAAATGTATCCCATCATTTATGTACTTATACTTTGAAGCGGCCTTTTCGGTCAAAAATTAACTCTGAGAAGTCTAGATCATTCCCATCCCTAAGACATAATGAATTAATCAAACTTAAGGGATAGCCAAAGCCATCTCTCTCTTAAATTTATTGTGAGTAGTGGCTAGTTTTTAGTAGCTTGCCTACTTGTTCCTTTGAAGTATTTTTGTAATTATCAATTCCTTCTTGCCGACATTATCTCAGAACGTGCTGCCATTTTAAGGTCCTCGCCACTTCCCAGCAGCAATTTCAAATGTTGGTTTAAACCAGCGAAGAGGCGTTGAAAGCCTGGCGAGACAGTTGCCTCCGCGAATGAATAGGCAAATAGATAGATGGATCCGTTGACACGCTGAATCAACAGAGCAATGGGAAAATAATATGATTCGAGGAGGAGGGGGGGCGCCGAAAGTCGGCTCTGGTCCATGGGAACCAAATCAGCCATTAATTTTGCAATAATTTCATGGTCCAAGTGGACCCAACGAATATCGGCACAGTTTTTCGGGCAGACTGAGGCCAGCTGGGCGCCTGTGTAATGCACAATCACTCTGAGGAGATGTACACATTCTATTGAAAAGTCTGCTAGCAGGTCGTAAAGAAAAATCATTAAAAAATCGAGGAGAACCACAGAGGTCTTGTCCAAAATGTATGTCAAGGATTTTGTGAAGCCACTCTATGCCGGGAATGGGACAGAGACATTTCCAGTACATTTAATTAAGTCGTGCCCAGTAAGAGTGTCAATCAATTGATTCCGGTCTGAATTAGCAGGTCCCAGCTATCAATGTCAGCCAAGTGAAGCCTAAGGAAGCGACGCCCTCAGCCCCAAGATGTACGGCCTGCTGCTGGAGAATCTCTCCGAGTACATCAAGTCTGTGTATGGCGAGGAGAAATGGGAGGACATCCGGCGACAGGCGGGCATCGATTCGCCCTCCTTTAGCGTCCATCAAGTCTACCCCGAGAATTTGCTTCAAAAGTTGGCCAAAAAGGCTCAACAGGTGAGATCTAATAGCACAAGATTCTTTGGACTTATCAATATATATATTCTTAGAGGTGAGTTAATAAAGCACACGATCTTAAGAGATATATCTAGGAGAGTGTCTGGAGCCGTCTTACAAAATTTTTCAGTAACTTATTTTTACTCATTTAATTTATAACATTTCCTAAGTGGTATTTTTAGTCTTTCTTCAATGGGAAATTGTATAAAATAATGTATTTAAATAAAAAATTTACTATTATTAACACAAAATTAATTACACTCTTAGGTGCTGGGCGTCTCGGAACGGGAATTCATGGATCAAATGGGTGTTTACTTTGTGGGCTTCGTGGGTCAGTATGGATACGATCGCGTCCTCTCAGTGCTGGGCCGCCACATGCGCGACTTCTTGAACGGACTGGACAACCTGCACGAGTACCTGAAGTTCTCGTATCCGCGGATGCGTGCTCCTAGCTTCATCTGCGAGAACGAGACAAAGCAGGGATTGACCCTGCACTACCGCTCCAAGCGCCGGGGATTCGTCTATTACACGATGGGGCAGATCCGGGAGGTGGCGCGCTACTTCTACCACAAGGAGATGCACATCGAGCTGGTGCGGGAGGAAATCCTGTTCGACACGGTCCACGTTACCTTCCAACTCACCTTCGATAATCGGGCCTTCACCTTGGCCTCCCTGGCGATGACGAGGGAGGAGAAGCATCTGCCCATCAGTGCCCATGTGCTGTTCGAGATCTTCCCATTCTGCATGGTATTTGGGTGGGTTCCTCAGAAAACCAAAACTAAACTCTCAGATTATTGTGCTTCTCGCAACTCTCTTATTTTCCAGAGCCGACATGATAGTGCGGAGTATTGGGAACTCGTTGATGGTTATATTGCCGGAGCTCTTGGGCAAGAAAATCACGGCCTGGTTCGATCTGGTTAGGCCTCTGATTGCATTCAAATTTCAGACTGTGAGTGTGCAAAGGATTGCGTAAATAAAAACCAACAAACATTTTTCCCTGCCAGATATTAAATCGGACTAATAACATATTCGAATTGGTCACGGTGGATCCAGTTACGGAGAGAATTGACGTTCAAAACGAAGATCTACTTCTACATGACGATGGCAGTGAGCCGGAGAAGTCACTTAGGCTGAAAGGTAAACCAAACCGCAGGTACAACGTTAAATAGGATGTATCTGTTTCCACAAGCCGAATAAAAACCCCTTTCTTAGACTAATTGCACTTCATTTTGTGATCCGCTTTCTTGGACAGGTCAAATGGTATATATGGAAAACTGGCGCATGATCATGTTCCTGGGAACTCCCGTAATGCCGGACTTAACCTCCCTGATTACCACTGGCCTCTACATCAACGATTTGTCCATGCACGACTTCAGCAGGGATCTTATGCTGGCGGGAACCCAGCAGTCGGTGGAACTTAAGTTGGCTCTCGATCAGGAGCAGCAGAAGTCCAAGAAACTGGAGGAGTCCATGAGACTGGTTCGAACCCCTGTGACCATAGAAAAGAACCCTAATTGATATTTGTCCCAATGTCTCGCAGTTGGATGAGGAGATGCGACGTACTGATGAACTGCTGTACCAGATGATACCCAAACAGGTGGCAGATCGACTGAGACGAGGCGAGAATCCCATCGACACTTGTGAGGTGGGTCTGGCGAACAGGATACCAAATTTAGGCGTATTGAATCTCCATCTTTTTCTTGCAGATGTTCGATAGCGTCTCCATTCTGTTCTCGGACATAGTGACTTTCACCGAGATATGCAGCCGCATTACGCCGATGGAAGTGGTATCCATGCTGAACGCCATGTACTCGATCTTCGACAAGCTGACCGAGCGAAACTCGGTGTACAAGGTGGAGACGATTGGCGACGCCTACATGGTGGTGGCGGGTGCTCCCGACAAGGACGCCAACCACGCCGAGCGAGTCTGTGATATGGCCCTGGACATGGTGGATGCAATAACCGACCTCAAGGATCCCTCCACTGGACAACACTTAAGGATACGTGAGTGTGAATCTTGTGTGTAATTTCTATTATTTAAAATACGCCCAATCCCTTCTAGGTGTGGGCGTGCACTCGGGTGCTGTAGTGGCCGGAATCGTGGGCTTAAAAATGCCACGCTATTGCCTCTTTGGTGATACAGTTAACACCGCATCGCGCATGGAGTCCACCAGCATCGCCATGAAGGTGCACATCTCCGAGTCGACGAAGATTCTGATCGGTCCCACTTACAAGATCCTCGAACGCGGAGAGATCGATGTGAAGGGCAAGGGCACCATGGCCACATACTGGCTGGAGGAGCGCGAAAACCGGCTGCCCCTTCAACTGACCGCCGCCCTCCAGATGCATCCCATCTCCCCAGCTCCGGTCACTCCCACTCCCAAGGCCATCCTGCCGCCGGTACCGAAGCCAGTCACTCCCAAAATTCCGGTGGCAGCTGCAATCGCGCCTCCTGGCGTTCCATCAGTGGATGTGAGTGCTCCGGCAACCACCATGTCGGGCATGGTGCTAACAGCTGCGGCTGCAGCTCACATGACTCTGCACCACCAGACGGTAGTTGCTTCAGCTTTAGGTTCTGGGGCATTAGCTGCAGCAGGAGGTTCCGAAGCTGGAGGTCCTGGAGTAGTACCTGCGGGAGCAGGTATCTCGGGAACAGCAGCAGCCGGGCCAGATGAACGTAACAGTCGTATTTACTCGCCTGTGACCTTTAAGGACGTGGCTCGTCGGAGCATCGCCAATTCCCCGGTAAGGGGTAGTGCCGGGTATTCCTACCCGGACCAGGAGAAACGGCGCGAGTCCCGCTCCAACTCCACGGGACATGTGTTTATGCGCTCTCCCTCCGACATTTTCGGCTCTCTAATCCTGGACACCGAGGAGTTTCTGGAGGACTTGCAGATCTCCAGGAGTTCGCTGGCCAACAATAATAACAACCAACCGCCCACATGTGGCTTCAGCCCTACGCCGCCCTTCCGGATCGGCAGTGCACCCCCCAAGCCGAGGCCCAGTAACCCGGATAAGTTTACGCCAGAGGAACTGGCAGCCATGGATCAGCTGACCCCTCCGTCGACGGCTCCAGCCAAGGAAACGGCCACATGCAGCAGTGCGTCCATAGATCGCGAAAAGGCGGCCAAGCTCAAGTAAGTTTTTCGGCGGTAAGACCAGCAGCTAGCTCCACGCTCAATAGGAAAATCACCTTTTCCAGCAGCAGTCTGGATGCCACCACGCCCAACGCGATGGCTGCCGTTGTGTGTCCTATGAGATCCAAGTCGCCACCGCCTCCGCAGCAACCGGTGGTGCCCGTGGTGCAAACGGCCAGTACCAGTAAGGGCAACAGCAACCGGCCGGGATCGAAGGATTCAGTGTCGTCCATTTCACTGCATTCACCCCCTCCACACCGATCGCTATCCGCTCCTGCCAGGTGAGTTCCCCACATTAAGTTTTCTATTCTAATAGGTCCGGTTAGATAATTTCCTATTCTAAATTAAATTGATTGTGTAACTAATAACTGTGTGAGCAACTGAACAGACGATTGGGTAAGGAACCGAGACATTTCTGTGGTCCCTTTCCCATGAGCAACATAACGCATAACATTAGTATTGAATCACTATTTGGAAAGCTTCTTACACCTATTTTGTTGTAGGCCTCATTCCATGTCAAAAGCAGCACGAAAGGCCTTCCTGGCTGCCAAACAGACCAAGGCCATGGAGAAGCTGGACAAGATGATCGAGGAGGTGCACGAAGTAGAGTCCCAGTCGGCGGCAAAAGCGGCCAACATGCGGCTGGCAATTTTCGGTCATGACCGAGGTGGGGGCGATCTGGCCGCCGGTGGCTGTCCGCTCTTCTTGCCACCTCCGCCGCCGCAGCAGCAGCAGAGGCTGATGCCCAGCTCCATTTCCGACTCCAGCATCTGTAGTCATGGGTGGGTAGATATTTGATATAAAACTGTTCTCCTTTTTTTAAAAAATCTGAAATCTTTAATCTTAAATGTTAAATTATTATTTATAACAGGCACAGTCATGCGCCGAGCTGCCACCACTTGGAGCCTAAGCTGAACAACAGCCAGAGTTTCCAGCACTCGCCCCGAGGTGGAATCACCCATCAGTGTTGCAGTGGCTTCGGTCACGGAAACGGACGCCACTCGCACCGGATGCACTCGAACGCGTGTCGGATTTTGTAGAGAGAAAAATCCTCGAGCTGCACGTAACGCTAGGCTCGAAAATCAACACATCCAAATCCATATCATGTATACTGATTCTCTGCTCAATGTTCCGCGTGCTTTGGTGTAGTGATGATATCTAGTCAGCAATTATTAGGAATTAGTTAGTTGTTGAATCTCAAAGTGTAAAGGATAGATAAATACAAACCTATATATGTATGTATATATATGTTTTAACGAGTTATCCACTTATCCAAAAAAACTACAGCTAGTCAAGCAGGGCTTTAACAATTTATCAATCTATGTCTAAAGATGCTAGAAACTGTATAAACTGTGTTTACAGGCTATTGTTTACAAACATACTTAAATTTATGTGTACATTAATTAAAAAATTTCAAACTTTATTGACCTCTAAATATGACAATACAGAAACGGAAACGAAACTACGGAAACAAAGGCAAAGAAAGGCACTGCATAAACAAGTCGAAGGATTATCCATAAACCTTCATGAAACCACCTAAGGCAGAGTTTGCTCAAAAAACAAACTAACCTATACCTACATATACATATGTATTATATTAAATTCTATATATTTGTAGTAGCTAAATGTTTAAGAAATAGATCTTATGTGGACACGCCTATATTAAATAAATGTTACCAAAAGAATACAGAACCAACTATGGGTCCAACATATTTCTTTCATCCTGATCGGTTAAATTTAATTTCTTAGGCCCTAATATAATAAAATATTTTGGAAAATTAAGGCATATGATGTATACAAGAAAACAAAACCATTTGACGAGGTAAGACAAAAGTGACAATTTCGCCCTCAACTTGTATTATTTTGTTATATCAGAGATCATATTTTTTTAAAATCTTAATATAAGTTTCAAAAACCTTCACACACCTTCTTTATACTAGTATCCTTTCGTATAACCCACTCGATGCTCATCGTCACTACGTGGACCTGCACTCACAATAATACACTGATGACTAACTAGGCATTCGTATTTCTGTAACAAACATACGACTTAAACCACAATTCATGAAACCATTCCTCATTTTTAACCCATACAAAAAACGCAAAAATAATTAACTTGCTTTATAATTATTTTATTTTCTTGATCTGTGGAAACTAAAACATAATTCATAATTTGGAGATTCTCGGTTAAAGATTTAAACACCACGTTAAAATTGAGGTCAAGGGTCAAGATCATTTGATTTAAAGATTTCAATACCACGTTAACAATGATTTTTTTTTTTTTTTTTTTTTGTTTAAATAAATGCATGTTCGGTGTTGACTTTTAAGGCCCTTGAGCCGATATTCAACTAAATTCAAATCTGATAGTTTAAGCTTAATAAAAAACGAACAGAATTAGCAACCTAATGTAGCAAAATGGTGTAAAAAAAAATAGGAGCACGAGGTAGATTCAAATATTGTGCTACTAAATTTATTTTTAAATTTAGAATCTGTCTCGTATTTAATTTTTGCTTGTGGTCTTTTTTTCACTCCTTAACATTGCATCTTTGGCAAATATCACATCTGAACTAATAATTATGACAAGCATGCATACAACTTAAATAAATATTTAACGAAACAATACGATATATACGAGTATATGTACACAGTAAGCGTAATGACTAGACTTGTTGGTTGTGCTATCGCAGGAATGTTTCCTTGATCGCATTCGGTGGGATGCCATTGGCTATTAGACCCTTTCGGCCATGGGCGATTGAACGACCTCGTCGCTGGAGTAGATTACCGTGCCATCAAGCGTCTCGATGGTCTGGATAGTGGTCTTGCAGTAGAAGCACACCTTAGAGTTCATCATGTGCTGCATAATGCAGTCGCTGCAGGACTGGTGCCGACAGGGCGTGAACACTGCGGTAATCGGCTTGGCGCAGCATATCGGACACAGTGAGTCCTCTGATGGCAGTGTTATGTCCGAGAGCAATGTCTGTTTAACGCGTAGGCTCTCGATTAGACGGCGCACATTGTCGACTTCCACCGTAGACACATGGGAAGGGACTGAGGGAGGAAAGGATTTATAAATAATAATTTGTTATTTAATGCAACTATTATTCAAAACTCGCTGACATGTACTTACAGTCATTCAAGGCAAACTTCAAGATAGGTGGATCTGCCCGAATGCGCTTCGAATTGTTCGGTAACGGTACCCTTACATCGTTTGTCAGCGGATCGATGTGTGGTCTGGCGGAAGGATCGAAGTTGCCTCGTGGAATATTCTTTTGCTCCAGCAGAGGGGTTCGTATTTCGCCTAAAGCAAACTCCAGAGTGGCGAACTGGAAGCTGGGATCGGTGAGGAAGGCCCGTGATACCCTCGTCACAATCTGTGGCGTCATTTCGTTCTCCATCTCGTCCTGCATTAGAGCTAAAAGGATGCCCAAAGCGGCAGTGATAATAGGATAGTGAGTCACGGCATTCAAATCTGCCGAGCACATGTCCACTACGAACTGGAAGCAACCCGGCGGCACTGTCACCCGCGACAGAACCTGACTGATTAGCTGGCAGATGCGATTTAGCAGGAGATCACTGTTTGGACGAGAGTCGTCCGTTACTACTTCCGGTGCCACTGTGATAATCATCTCAAGGCACCTCATTAGCGACACCGTCAACTCAAAGCACATGGAGCATATCCTCAGCTGTTTGGGCTCAAAAAGAGTATTCTCCTGTCGCTGAGCCGTGTTCTGGATCTGCGAAAATACAATCATCCGATTAATTAGCCTTTAGGATGATAAACCGACAAATGTACCTCCTGTAGCAGTAAAATGAATTCAGAAAAAGCCCAGTTTAGTTGACTTAGCACAGAATTGAGAAAAGCCGTGGCGAAGGGCTCGTCCTCCACGAGCTTGGCACCAATGAGACGCTGAAAGTGTTTCGAGGGATTGGCCGGGGCCACATTGTGTAGCAATCCAGTGTGAGTCTCGTTCTTGGAGCGACTCCGGCAAAGTCCCTGGTGTAAAGGTATCGATCCACCTTGCCATACGGAGGGCAGGCGAGAATCCTTATATGCATATCCCTCGCCCATCCAAAAGCGCAACAGCAACCAATTGCTCTGACCCCAGGCTCTGTTCTCGTAGGGACGCAATAGAGCACGAACCAGGGCATTCTGTGACCTCTTTGACGTCCTTTCCAGCGCCCTTACACCCGACTTGTGGCAGGTGAGTGTGCCTAGGGCCTGCAGTAGCGAGTCCTTACAAGAGGCGAGCACAATGCGCGGATCCGCCGAATGTTGGCCAAGGAATTCTGCGGCGGAATTGACACCGCACTCAGCATCTGAGGCCTCAAACTGAGTCCTTAAATCGTGGTGGCTGAAGTCCATTACGGCGTCCAGCAGAATGGGCAATGTATTCACATATACCTCAGGTACAAAGGAGAATAACGAGCCGGTGCTGGAAGCGCTCTGCAGACGAAAAACTGTTAATCAAATTAAGATACATGATTGCGCACGCAGCTCACCGTCAGCGTTCGTAGCATCCGTTCTAGGAGCCAGATGAGCAGAGATCTTCTATGACAGTTCAGTGCAACGCCTCTAAGCCATATTTGCTTTCTGGACAGGGATATAGAGCGAGTCTAAAAAGAAGGAGGGTTGCTTTATTAAATATTAAATTTTACAATTGTTTAAAAATTAAACAAAAACTCTTTTTATACCCTTGCAGGGTATTATATTTGAAGTCAGAAGATTGCAACACAGCCCTGTCTGTCTGTCCGTCCGTCTGTCCATCCGTCTGTCCGTCTGTCTTTCTGTCCGTCTGTCCGAGCATACGCAACTTAGTCCTTCAGTTTTGAAACTATCTGAATGAAACTATGCGGTTAGTCATCTATATACTCTCACTAATGTATAAGTCGGATCGGCCGGATCGCACGACTATATCATATACATAGCTGCCCTAGAAAAGATCTGTAAAATTTTTATTTTCATTTAATTAAAAAAAATTATTATAACTTGGCCAATTTAAAACATAATTTCATATAATTTTTGTACTATTCAAGAATTTCGGTTTTAATTTTTCGAAAATCTGACTATTATATCTTATAGCTGCTATAGGAATTTTTGAAAATTAATTTTAAAAAAATGTGAATTTCGCTGTTTCTCACCATATCTGGACAGAGACATTTTATATTACTTCAGCATTTCGCTTTTAATTTTATGCAAATCGGATGGTTATATGTATAGGAAAATGCAAAACTGAAAATGTACAACTGTCACGGCAAAACTGTAAATATAGTATGATAGGTAAATGTTAAAACCAAATTTTTTTGTATGCCTAAATGTTTTATATGATTTCTGTTAGTTTTTCTTTTCATTTGATCAAATTGGATTAAATTTTAAAGATCCATTGTAAGCTGCAAGGGTATACAAACTTCGTCGTGCCAAAGTTAGCTTCCTTTCTTGTGCCTACAAAATTACTTTGCGATAGCAATTTGACACCATTACATAAAAATTAAAAAAAAAAAATTAAATAAATTGAAAAATATTTTTTTTTTGGCTAATGGCTTATCAGTCGTATTTATGGAATTCCAAGAGTTAATTCGTTTTCACTACGGGATTTCCAGTCAAAATCAATAGTGGCTTTAATTAGATTTTCACGGCATGTCGTATACAATCAATCAGCTCTCAGTTTTGAGTTCTAATAAATTACATTCAATTTTGCGCGTAAGCTTTCATAATAGCTCGAAGCACAAACATGTTTTTAGTATAAAAGATAGATTTCCAATAAAGAATTATAAAAATTCAATCTAAATGTTCTAACTCACCGCAAACACGTTCTGGCGCTGACTGAACTTAGACCGCAGTTCCCCCATTACATGCTGATGGTTCTCGTTCATGCAGACAGTCGCGTGCTGCTCCAAGGCCACTAGTTTGCGTTCGATATCCTCGCGATAATACTTAGTCTCCTTAAGCACTTCATTCAGCGCCGCGATCTCATCCCTTACCGAGGCAATCTTTACAATGTACTTATGGCCCGCCGAATAGTAGAAAATTATGGCGAGGTCCAAGAGCTCGCAAAGGCTAGCTTCCATATCGGCATTGCCCGGCGTTGAGATTACGGCTGGCGGCCCATTGGCCCGCGGATTCAAGTAGTGGGTGTATGTGGTGGTATTATTGCCGCCCTGCGCGTGTCCTACCACAGCCACGTTGTTAATGTTTTCGCCCAGCAAGTAAAGGGTGGTATCTGAGTTTGAAGTCATCGTAAGGTGATATTTACAAGTATGGCAAAAGGGAAATATGTTAGGGTTTTATATTGCCAATTTCGAATCGTTAAAATTGGCAAAACACATACCCACTCCATTACCCCGTAAGTTCTGCCGATCATCATCATATATCTGCTGAGTGCGATCCTCTCCGAGCCGGGCATCGATATCGCCCCGGTGTACCTTACGCAAATGAGACAAGACACCTCCGACGCGGTCAAAGTGCATATAATCAAGAGAGCCATCGATGAAATAGTCGCTGTTCACCTCAACGTTCTTGCTGGGCATCTCCTCCTTGAACATCGATCGGACCTGATCAATGAGAATGCAAACAAAGGCGAGGGCTACTGGAGCATCCAAAGGATGCTGGATGCTCGACTGCATGAAGAAAAACGCATGGAAAGGCTGCAGAAAGATACAGGTTTGATTAATTCCAAATTCCATCGAAAGGGTAACACCAACACCCACCCTTTGTTCCATGCTGAGATCAAACACATAGCGTCGCAATTTGGTTAGGAAAATTGAACGACTGGACGGACTTTCCGTTGTGCCATCCGTGTTAATTAACAGTGTGGACAGGAAGT
Source organism: Drosophila jambulina (assembly GCA_018152175.1). NCBI lineage: Eukaryota > Metazoa > Arthropoda > Insecta > Diptera > Drosophilidae > Drosophila > Drosophila jambulina. The sequence continues at coordinate 2,277,252 of JAECXH010000012.1, read as the reverse complement.
CCTTCTGCGCGGCGTAAAGAGGCTCCGTTACCTTGCGCACCTTGTCCACTACAGTTAAGTACTTATCCTTTGGCCCATCGATGCCCTCCGTCCAGGCCATGCTATCTGGCAGAAGCTCCTCCATGATATAGAACTCCAGCGGATGGATGTAAAGGAAAAAAGCAATGCTGAGGCGAAATTAGACCGGGTTTCTCTGACTAGTTGGCAGGACCTACCAATGCTTCTTGAAGAGTTTTTGCTCCAGCAGGTATTTGCGGGTCTGCTCGTGTAGGCAGAGACAGTGCAGAACTCCCAGCGCCTGTCGGTGTTTCTCAAAGTCTAGGCCCTGTATAGTATGTGTAAAGGTTCCAAGCAGACCGTTTACCAGCTTGCGCAACACAAACTTGATCTCGTCACCCTCCATATAATTCCAGAACAGCGACAGCAGTCCCTGAAGGACACTGTGCCGATTCTCCTTCTCCGCAGCCAGTGTGGTCATATCCGATATCCTGCTCAGCAGAACATCTTCGATTATGTAGGGATCGAAAATTTCGTACGTGAACTTTTCAATGAGCAATGTGGCGAATATGCAGTAAACCGTCTTTTTTGTAGAAACGCGAGCCTCCGTTTCATTCGGGGGCGACGCTGCCGATTGTGCATTGTACTTTGAAAATATGCCAGCGAGGTTGATTAAGTAGTTCATTAGCAAATTGGCCCTCCTCAACTTAAGGATGGGACGAGCCATCAGCGGTTGGAAACCCGCAATAGGATACATGAACGGACGGTTGCCAAAGTTCGCCTCAATGCCCTGCGTGTAGCCAAGGGAGATGGCTGCGAAGAAGGTGATGCCGGGACCCTTCTGCAACTTGTTAAACGCAACACCCATCGATCGACCGTTGCGATAGTACTCGATTAGCTCCTTGTCCACATCGATGGTCACGCCAATGACGTCGCCGATCTGCCATTTGTCGCCATATCTAAAAAGGGTTCTCATTTATAGATATTCATGTACAAAATATTAATAAACCTGTACTTTAACCTGTGAGGTGAAACTTTAAAGGAAAATACAAATTAAGGAAATTAAAAGCAAAAGGCAAAAGGGTTTACTCGACCGTAAGATTCTCTATACCCAGCACTTTGTGCGTTAATTTCATCCATTTGGTAGGGGATAAGAAAATTTTAATCGAACAAAAAAGCCTTACTTTTTGGTCGATATATGCCAGATCTGCTGTTTGCTCCCGTCGTAACTATAGCTCCACTTCGTATCCCCTACGCCACTGTTCTCGTTAAACTGGCAGGAATTAGAGGCCCATCCAATCTGCATGACGCCCTTGGTGTGGAGGTGGATCTGGAAATAAGGACGCCTACTCAGTACGCACGTGCAACCCACACTCCCCACGCCGAGTCATTGACCGATGGTCACCCACCACCAATCGCCCTCCCAAATCCATAGCCACTCCCACTACCGCCAATAGTGATTACCTCATACATCCATCGGCCGCCATACACACAACAATTCGCACGAACCGTATTGAAGCTGCCCTGTGAGCGCAGAGCCAGACGGTCCGAGGACACTCGCACGGTGGTCGTATAGTCTACATCGAATATGGTCAGATCCGGGCCGATGCGGCTCTCAGTCTCCATGTAGAGGCGCCGGATTTCTTCGTTACTGTCCGTCTGGATCTGCTGAAACTTGTCATCTAGCCAGCTCCGTACAATGGTCATCTGTCTGAAGGAGAGTATTAGCATTATTCAGGCGCCATTCGGAAAGAAAGGACACCAACTTGGTCACGGACAACTCCGACAGCTTTGCGGGCTTCGCCTCCGGCACCGTGGAGCAGTTGGCCTCCAAGTCATCGTCCAAGTCGGAGTAGAGGTTATCCTGGTCGATCTGCTCGAATATATCCTCGTTGAATACTTTCACGAATAATTTTGATATCGACATCTTGGCACTGTCATTTCACTTGTCGGCTTTGTGTAAGGTCTAGTTACAAATCCGAACAGAAATTAGCCCGACACAAAAAGGAATTCTATGGTGTTAGGGATGGGATACACGGCGCTCCTGTCGTGAGTGTGCAACTATCGTAGATAATATCAATATACAAACCAAAAAGAAGCACAATAAAATAAAAAAAAACATTTGCATAACATTTTTTGAAGTTTATTTTCATTTTGTTTCGTTAATTATGAAATAAGTAAACTTGAATAAAAACGTCCATCTCAAAGTCGCACCAAACGCGCCAACAGCTGTTCGAAACTGGTCACGCTTTGCATAACTAGCACTCGAACGCTTCGCAGCACTGCGAGCAGAACGATAACGATTTCAAAGTAATTCTCGCAATGTAAGGACGTGTGTTTTTGTGCTCCGCTGTCGAGTATTCGGCTAATTTAATAACAAGCTAATTTACACAATAATGAGTCATCGAAATCACAACTCCGCTTAGCTTTACCGAGTGTCAGTCGTGTTAATTAGAGTTTGTTCTCAGTGAAATGACAATTTGCTGTCGTCAGCGGTGCATTGTTTGTGTGGTAGAGATGAGCACCTGTGACCCACAAATAGCTTTTTCTGGCGGAAAAAACGCCATTGGCAATTAAGTGGCAAGAAAAACGCAATTTAAACAATTCGCATTATGGCAGTTATTAACTAAATAAGTAACGATCGTACAGGTGGCCTTGTGCCAATAATTTCCAGTGAAAATTGAAAAAAATATACCTATAAGGTGATCAGCAACGCGCCGCCGTTCTTTTTTTGTTGTGTTTTTTTTGCGTCGGGTATCAAAAATAGAAATTGGCGAAAAAAAGAAGGGAAATGAAAATCAATGCCATTCAAAAGCAAGACCCATTACAACATACGTATCGTGGCATTAATTAATATGTATATAGGCACTTGATTTATCTGATCGACCAGTTTTCCGTTAATTTTACGAAGCAATAAAAGCAATTTTTTTTTAATTTAAATTCAATTCAATTGAAGTGGATATATGTATGAACGTATTCGTATTATTTAATTAATATTGGCATTACCTCAAATGCTGTTCGTGCTAGGATCAGTTTGGCTATATATTGTTTAAACGACCACACTAAATTAATAGTTTCGATATCAGTTTCCTTCTCACCCTCACACATAAAAAAGCCTGTTATTAGAAGTAATGCAAGACGTATCTCCTGCCCGAGTAGTTCCCAAGTGCCAGCATATGTTTACATAATGACTACTTTCGCGGGCTTCTCATTTTCGCCATTCGTCACATCTCTAACCGAATACAGTTCACGCTCGCTTAAGTAAACAATAAACATGAGGGAATCGAAATCTGATATCAAACATTTTTGAGGTATATGTAAACATATCTGTCGGCAGAAGTTTAATATCTTAGTCCAGATTGTAGATTGAATCATTAAACAAAAGAGCAGTAGTATCAATTAACATTTTGTGCTTGAACCATTAATCATTAATTCTAGTAGTAGTATCTTTATAATAATACATTTAATATAAAGGAAACATTTTTATCTCTAGTTGACACTTAAGAAGTTACCCCTTAACTACGCATACGCATTCAAGAGCGATCCCTGTATATCCCCATTCTTTTTGCGTCTTCAACAGCTATTGATAATCTTGTATTTATTGGGCAAATATCCACTCTTGCTTTCTGTGGCGTTAACTCTGAATAAAAGAAGAAAATGAAAAACAGCAAGAAAGGAAGCTTACTTCGGTACGCTGAAGTTTGTATACCCTTGCAGTTTACAACTAGGTCACTCTGAATTAATAAAATTAATATAAAACATTTATACATACTTATATATTTACATTCTCAGTTTTACATTCTCAGTTTTGCATTTTCCCCTACATTTAACGATTGTTTCTATATCAGCTATGTGATATAATCATCCGATTTGAATAAAATTAAATCCGAAATTCTGCAATAATATAAATTGTCTACATCTGTGGGCAGATAAAACTACGTTAAGTTAACAGCACAATTAACTTTTTTTTCTTTAACGTTCCAATGACAGCTATATGATATAGTAGCCCGATTAGGATAAAATTAAAACGGAATTATACAATATGACCATGACCAATTATATGAAAATATGATGAAAGCTGTCTAAGTTATATTTTTTTTACTTAAATTTTTTCGAAATGTTCCATTGGCAGCTTATGATATAGTCTTTCAACCCGTCAAACCCGTACTGACTTATATAGTAGTAGAACATAAAGAAGACTTTCTGCAAAGATTCATTCAGATAGCCTTACAACTGAGGGACAAGTTTGCGTAGAAACGGACAGACGGACATGGCAGATCGAATCGGCTGTTGATGCTGATCTTGTTCAGCATTTGAACTTTATAGGGTCGGGAATGTCTCCTTTACTGCGTTGCTAACATATTTTATATATTTTATTACCCTGAAGGGTATAAAAATGGTAGTTAAATTTAACAAGCCGAACGATATACACATGTAACACTTTACAAGTGTTGTTTTTGTTGTATACAGTTTTTTCTGTTCCTTTTTAAGGATCTTGTGGTCAAATATCATAATTTAGAAACCATTACAAATTAACATATCTAACATAACATAAATATTTTTCGTTAATTTCTTTGTATGTCATTAGCCAGACTAGTTTGCGTAGAATCGACAAATGATCATGGATAGATCGACTCGGCTTTTGATGCTGATCAAGAATATGTATACTTTATTGGGTCGCATATTTAGCCTTAACTACTTTGAAAAAAAAAAAACAAAAATCATTATACTCTCTGCGGAGGGGACAATAAATAAATACAGAATGCTGACAAAAACAGAAAGCCAATACTTTTGATGTTTGTTTTAAGCAAATGGGAAGCACAGCAAAGTCATCGCGCCCCCCAAGACTCTTACAAACAAAACAGATTAATATTAAATACGATTCAACTTTCCCTTGTGCCCGTTTTTCTACCATTATATTTAAGAATCACTAATTTTTACTAAAGCGTACAACTACGAACAAATAATAGCACCGTCAGCGTAAGCAATTTTTAAAAAGTTTTTACATTCAAATATTTTTCAAAACGTAAAATACATTTTTAGAAAGGTTTTACGATAGTCAACCTGAACTAAGGAAAAATTATAATCTTGTCTTAAGTTTTCAAGTTATTTAAGACATTTTCTAAGAATGATAAATATTGAAGAACTAAATTAATTATATATATTAGTAACAACTTTGTTATTTACGATAGAAGACTATTAAATATACGCCTAAATTGTTCTTTTAACAATAAATTGGGAATCCTTTACCGGATGTAATGTAAAAATAGGGGTTATGTATCGTTTATGTCGATTTTCAGTTAAATATTATTATTTTTATATATACTTGTTTAGACATGAAATTTTAGGATGAGTACTAAACTATATATAAACTAACGAATACCAAAAGAACCAACCAGGTTTTAAGAAATCCAAGTATGCACAATGTTTTTCAAATCAATAGCTTTTGATATTTTATTCGATTTTTAAATCAGAAAATATGTAAGCAGATTTCAATTCTTGCCTTTCGCACACTAGCTGAGCTCACGTCAATACGTGGACGGCCGTCCACAGTGATAATAGTTTAAAATTCAACCAAATCAAAGAAAAATCACACACACCTTGCTAGTTTTTTGGAACAAAAAAGAAACCCCTGCACAACCATGAACATATGTATAGCAATATAATACAAATATATTATCAGATATGTGTAGTAGGCAACTACCTCATAACTTTTGACGGTTCTGTGGCCACGTAATATACTCTATACACACTATCTTAAAGACTTCTTTTATTGAAATGCAAAGTTCACTTTAAAATTGTCACTTTGACTTAACACTTTCATTAGATCAACAACACTAACAAAAGATAAGAAAATAAACGAACAATTAAAATACCTATTGAATTAATAAATTAAATCGCTAAATATTTATTTATTTATTTTTGAATTTATAAAGTTTAATGCTTTGCTTGTTGATACAGAAATCATTAAATGTTCTTGACATATTTGATAAATTTGATAAATTCAATTAAGTGCAAATATTAAGCTTAGTCCCCTGTTTCAACCTTAAATATTAATCCTCTAGATCTTAGATTGGGAGGGGGTTAACTTAACAGATAACGAACTGCGATCTAGGAAGATTAGCACAAATATTTGGGAGGCGACACTGCACCTACCAACTTTCCAGAGAAACTGACTATAAAGACTTAGATGACGTAGCTTTCAAATAGAGCATGTGGCATTCTGCATGAAATCCCATTGGTTCCTAAAAAATTCGCTGTCTATTATATACTCGATAAGCTGAAGTGCTTTTGCATCTGACGTATTGATCCGCCGGGCGTGCGACGTGATCATGGTGGATCGAGGAATATATGTTTCGGCAACTGGGCTGTACCGAAAGCAGTGACTTTGATTGACCATATCATACGGCACTTGACGCAGTGCCGACCGCTTATCTCGGCTCCGACCTTCCCCCTCTGTACACCTCCCGGCTTGGGACCCAATTTTTGGACTTGGCCAAACACAGACACACGGGTGATTTTCTGTTTGCCTCGGACAAATAGTGCCGCGGAGTACACTTGTTGCGTTGCCCGATTAGCCATAAACATTGCCTTGTTTAATTTACCCCGTGTGAGCGAGCGAGACTCAGAGCTAGTTCTCTTCATTTCTTTGCAGTCGGTCGAGAGTAACGGACACGTAACTACTCTAAAAATTAAAGTACTGCGGATATCCCGAAAATAAAGAACATTGCATGAGACAGGCCTAGAGAACCAACCGGTCCCATTCACAGACAGCACCGAGATGTCACAAAATCAATCCTACTTCTGGCAGACGACCAGACACAACGTATACCTGAAGCGCTCAGCCAAATGGCACATGGCTTTGGCCCTGATGGTGGTGCTCACATTCGGCACGATCTGTGCGGCGGAAGCGCAGCCGAATGGCGAGGATAATGCAGTAATTCAATCTGGAATACAGAACGTAGGTCAATCTATCACACTGCCCCAAAGATTTATAAACATTACTATTTTCCCGCAGGATTTGGATATGCCTGTGGATATAAACAAGCCCACGGACCTGAGCAATTTAGCGGATAAACAAAAGGAATCTACAGAACGGTCAAAATCGAAGGGAAACTTTATCGATGCGTTTACCGCATCGATCTCTGTTATCCTATTAACAGAGCTAGGCGATAAGACTTTCTTTATAGCTGCCATAATGGCCATGCGCCATCCCCGTTTAATTGTCTTTGGCGGTGCCATCGCCGCCTTGGCCCTTATGACGGTACTCTCATGCGTATTTGGCATGGCAGCTAACTTTATTCCTAAGGTAAGGTTTATTCTTAGCCTGATAAAAATATTCAAATAGACCAAATAACATAAAATATGTTATAAAATAATTATGTGGGAGAAAAATCAAAACCAGATAAACCTATTTCTTTCCATTTCTTTCTACACACAGATTTATACGTATTATATCTCAACTGCATTATTTTTAATATTCGGCTTAAAAATGCTGTACGATGGCTACAAAATGAAACCAACAGATGCTCAGGAGGAGCTGGAAGAAGTTCAAACTGATTTGCGCAAGCGCGAGGATGATGTGAGTGGTCCTTTTTGTTTATATCTCATATATATTTTGGTAGTGCTGTATGTTACCTAGTTCCCATAGATTTAACTTTCAAGTAGTTTCGCTTGTTCCTGTTTTATTTTATCCTCTTTGGTTACTTTTCTGCTTTTGTTAATAGCTACTGCGCTTGAATTCTTTTTTTTTTAATTATTACCATATTGACTGGAAGTTTGTACAGACAAAATAAAACGACGATGCCCAAAGCGATCACATTTCATACCGATTTTGGTCACCCATACCGGTCTTATTTGAGCTATATCGAAATTAGTTTGCTTTATTTGACAAAGAATCAATTACTAACCAATAACACAGACCTTATAACAGCAAGATGCAACGGCAATAAATTTAAATTGCGTAATAATCTAATTATATTATTCGTTTCCATGTGTCCGAAAACCCAGATCAAGAGCGTATGAGAATTTATTTACGAATCGGAAAGAACAAATTAATATGGCGTTACTTGTCTTGTCATTATAAAGTCTTTGCCTATACACTACCCTGCGAGCTGCTCATAATTGTAAATATATATCTTAATGACATGCTAAAACTCTGCGAATACCTCCTAAAATACCCCTGATAATAGATCTCGAATGATCAAAAGCAAAAGGCGCTCCAAGTGCAAAACACACACCGGCAATGAAACCCCACATTCTTCATAGTTTTATCCTGCGAATATCTCCCTTCTTGATTTGTATTTAATAATCAAACATTTAAAAACTCACTTTCACATATGATCACCCATTCAAGCCTATGTGACTAATTGCACGATTTGTGGCGCATATTAGCAAACAAAAAGCGAGCTTCGAAAGTTTTTCGATCAATGAAAATTCGTACTAAACCAGAAAATTGTTTGATATGGATACGCTTTTTTTGCCAAAACGAAAACTTCACCCGAATATTAATCAAAATCAAAATTTGCTGATCGATAATCTTCAGCTAATGTCAATTTTTAATTGTTTTTTCTTTATGCAAAACGAAATTTTTTAATTGATTTAACGTTGCCCCTGAACTCGTAATCGACGATCAATTTGATACACAAAAATCAAAATATTCAACGCATTTGACAATGGCTCACGGGATGAATCAGTTGCTGCGGAAGGCCAGTAGAAAGTACGAGGATGCGGAGACCAAGCGGAAGAACAGCAACTCGGATAAGGAGGACGCCAGCGAGCAGGCTCTCATCCATGGCCGCAACAACTCTATTTCCATCGCAGCCGCAGCAGCCACTACCAATGGCGACTCCGACATGCAGCATCGCCAGAGGAAGCAGCGCAGCCACAACAACAACACTCTTTCTAATAGTAAGCAAAATAGCTGTGATAAAGCTGGCAACGATGATGAGGCGGAGCGGGATCAGCACGAGTCGGAGGTGTTCCTCAAAGAGGGCGGACGTATTGTCGAGCAGCTCAAGATGAAGACCTACCACAGTAGCCCGGCCCACTCGGCGGCATCATCGAACCAGACCGAACAAACCAACTCGATGGCCGCTTCAACCACCACCATCAATGCCGCCCAGCAGGCTGGGCATCCCACCGATCCGTCCGTGGGTGGCGGCAGTCTGGAGCCGCGGGCTCCGCTGGCTGGACACGACAGCATGCATAGCCTCAACGAAAGCACAATCGGGGACTCGGACGGACCGGCTAATGGCGCCCTCAAAGCACGGGTCAGGCCAGAATCCAAATTTCAGGCAGTCCTCTCTCCATTTTCCGTTCGACTAATTGTTTCAAAACTGGAATTGATTAGACAATTTTTTTTGTAATTGGGCTTTCGGCGGAAACTCTTTCGCAACTTAGCGTTGCCACCGACAACACATCTTGTCCCGTTTTAATATTTCCAAGAAATTTGGTGATGGAAAAGAATTTAAGCTATAGTATATAAACGTAGGTTATGATTAGAAAATTGTTTAACTCTATATTATAAGCCATTTATTAATTGGTACAAATCATAATACCTGGTACAAAATTATATAATAGATCGTTTCTAATTGATATTAGATATAAAAAGTTTGATACCATAAATATATAACAAAGTATACTCTACTCTATTCTTTACGCAGATTATAGAAATGTCCTTGGTCTCATTGCAGTTATAAATGTCGATTTAGCAAACCATCGACTTTATTCAATATTCCCAAAGCATTGCGGTAGTTAAAATATTTCAAATGATATGCATTCTTGTTGTAAGCTGTAAGAGAAGTAATATATAATCGAACAGCAGTCAATTTAAGTGATAGGGTTTAATCAATTCCAGTTTCGTGAGCATTTGTCGAATATGCGTAAATGAGATCGGGGCTGCAATAATATCCAATAACCGACAACTGTTAACTGTTGTTTCTTTATCATTGTTCGTTTCACTTGCTTTTTGCCCCAAAAACATATACTTATCCACACTAAACACTCATAGAACACACAGTCACAAGACCAAACATTGGCATCGATTTATTTGTTAAAATTAACTTTAAGTCATTTGAGCATTTGGTTTTTGTAGCCTCGGTACTAGGTTGTTACCCGTTATATCCATTTCACAATCCCATTCGATTGGCGCACATTTGTCACCCACCTTTTCTCTCTCTGCATGTTGTTATGAAGTGATCGTTTTTTATTTCTTTACTTAAGTTTATTCCTTTGGTTTATCCATGTAACACGAAAAGTTGTACTTTCCTGTCAAAAAATTCGTTCAATGTCCTTTTTATGCTGTTTACCTCCTATTTTGCGCACATTTTCATCGCACATTGGCCATCTGCGCTGCGTTCTTCCTTGCTAATCCTTAAGTACTACATCTTCTCTTACAGCTGGACCGTGATGTGAACGCTGCGCTGGTAAACGACGCCGAGAGTGGCCGCCGTCGTCCACAAAAACGCGGTGCCACTTACTTCACTATGCGCATCTTGGCCCAGGCCTTTACAATGACCTTCCTGGCCGAGTGGGGTGACCGCTCCCAACTGACCACTATTATTCTCGCAGCCAGCAAGGTAAAAAGATGCAGTTCGTTGAGAAGTCAAATTCATAACAATTCCTTCTTACAGGACGTCTATGGCGTTATAGCTGGTGGTATTATTGGCCACTGCATCTGCACTGGCCTGGCTGTGATTGGAGGTCGTATAGTGGCTTCCAAAATCTCTGTGCGCACTGTCACCATTGTGGGTGGCATTGTGTTCATCGGCTTCGCCATCTACGCTGTCGCCATGCCCCCGGATGACATATAGACAAGCCATGGAACTCTTGAGGAGATTGCCCCGATGACGACCCCACATTATTTGAAGATTTAGTTGTAGTCTCCCAATACCAATGTTTTCGTTTGAGGAGCCCCCAGGCATAATGTGGAGGATTGTGTTAATTAATCTAAAAAAGAAAATAGTGAATTTACACGTATTTAGCTAATCTTGCTTGCCAAACAACAAAATAAAACCACACAAATTTAGGAAGAAAAAAGTGCCTTCAGTGCTTTTCACCTCGGCCATGACATACAAATTTAACCAAGTAGCTTATCCAATCCACGACAGATGTCCAATCGTTTCGTTTTGTTTTGATTTAGTCGCCTAGCTTTCGGTTTTCATTTAAGTATTAAAGATGACTGTACATATGGACATACGCGTGCTAGTAAGACCAGGTTGCCCCGAAGCTCCTCAAATTTGAAATAACATCCTTATAATATTTCTTTACGTAGCAGCAGTGTTTACTTAATGGAAGCATCCCAAAATGAAACTTTGTAAATGTTTTATTATTTATGCGTCTTTTGTATGAAGAATTTAGTAAATTGAGCAAAACATTATCTGGTCAAGTGTTTTCATGGGGTCTAAGAAAATGTATATTTGTTCATCTGATGAGAGATTTCCGAAAATATATCGATATTGTACAAATTTTGTTAAATATTTTTATATTTTTGTTATTGTTGAAAGCTATACTTTTTGGCCTATCAAAAGGCACTTTTCTTGTCGTACACAAAAGAGTATGAACATCCCAAGTGGTTTATTTTGGATACGAAGAGCAAGTGGGATCGTTTTCAACAATCTCTCCAAGGGTGGTAAATGGAAAACTTACATTTCCGTTGATCAATGCCATTTTTGTTCGCTTTAAAAAGTGATTATTGCCTTCAAAAGTTTTAATGGAAAAAGTGTAAAAAGAAAAAGAACTGAATAGAATAGAAAAGTTGATCAATGCCATTTTTGTTCGCTTTAAAATGTGATTATTGCCTTCAAAAGTTTCAATGGAGAAAGTGTAAAAAGGAAAAGAACTGAATAGAATAGAAAAGTAAAGTAAAGCTAGTTCCGACGGCTTTTTCGGGCTTGTTTATGCATAGTCAACTATTAATCAAGTTCTTGTTATGGGCATAATTTATTATCGTTAAAGTAGGTTTAGAAGATTACAATGTCATTTACAGTCAAGACAAAATTTGGTTAGGTTAACTGCGAACTCACTGCATTTACTGCTTGAGTGTCTTAGGATCACGATAAATGCCTGTAAACAGGACAGAGCTGGAGGTGCGATCGTAAATGAGGAAAAGGAATGGATGATTGCACTCAAACTTGGCGGGCTCCACGGGCCTGGCCGAGCGGTAGGTAAAGAGGACGGTTGCAGCCGATGCGGTGCTGCCCTCTTCGTCCACCTTGATCTTGGCCACGTGCTTCGCATCTCCGAGAGAAATCGACTCGGATGTCAAATCGTCAAAAGTGGCGGAGGACTTGTCAAAGATCTTCGTGACTCCCATTCTGGCAAGAATCTAGCATAATAAGAGCCTATTAGTTTACAATTTAACAGGATATAATGTGGACTTACTGGAACTAGTTCTAGGCGCTGCTCAAACTCAAACTTGGGAAGAGATACCTCGATCTCGCGCGGCATCGCCTGGTTAAGCGACTGCTCCAGGGTTTCGGTGTTCAGTCGCGTTAGAGTTTCCTCCAGCGAGTTGGGGTTGAAGGGCGGCAGGATGAGCACCATCGAGATGTCAGACTTGTCATCCGGCTGGCTGTCTGGCTGTTCGTCCGATTCGAAGACAGTGCGATAAGGCATTTGAAGGACATGGGCACGCAACTGTTCGTCCGTGTTCAGCAGAAAGGTGCCCTTCTGCTGCATCATGGGCACAAAGGAGAAATTTGACGCAGACGTGTAGAAGGGCATGGGAACGGTCTTTGAAGGCTTGAACTGACTAACCCACTGGCCCTTTAAATAGGCTGCGTTGGCCAGGACTAATTTGGTGTCAGTGGTGATTTCATCGGCACTGAGCATGTCACGAATCTGGTTGTGGGTCGTGTTGGCAATCCAGTCATTGATCTCCTTGCGCGCCACATCTGGTTTGTTTTGAAAGTCCATTCTGACGATCTCCTTAGCCAGACGCGTCTCGCCGCAGTGGGTCAGATGCAGATTATTGCCAAAGAATATGCGATCCGCGGATGAGAACTCCAGTGGCATCTTGTGCGAGCGGGCTTCACGGTCCTTCTTTTCTACCAAATAGGCGCTGCGCACCATCTCCTTGGAGTCAGCCCAGTTCAACTGAAGCACCTTAGCGAGCTCCTTTTCCGTCTCCCCTGAGGAACTGAAATAGGCTAGCAATAGCGCGTGGTAGGTGCTGTACGGCGAAAAGAAGACATTTTCATTGGGGGTGCTTTTCCGGATCACATCAAGCATGGAGACAGAGAAGTTCTGCTGGCCCTGATAAAGGTTCATTCGCTTCTCAAGGAAGTTTGAGTTGGGCTCAACGTCGCACAGACTGGCAAATGCGATCGCAGGCAGCAGAACCAGCACGGATAGCCTGTGGATATACATTTTGTGACTGGGGGGTAACCTATAATAGATTACAGAAAATGAAAAATGATTTTTGCATGATTATTATTAAAATAAAATAAAATCCAAAAGACTGCCTAAATAATATGTGAATAAGCCTTAAAGAGCAGGTGGGATTCGTCCGGTAACCTTGAAGCTGGAATGTCTGAGGTTTAAACATTAGCCGGCTTATCGGCTTTAGCCTCTGTTGAATATTAAGTAACTGAAATCATCGACTCTCCTGTTTATTTGCTTTCTTCTGCATGTATGTGTGTGCCCCGGCGAAGTGATTAGAGACCTCGAAAAGCTTGAGAGACGCACATAAGTTGGGTAAATTTATGCAGTTCTGAGGTAGTGTGGTTGACGCATCATCGCCCTGGTTTCCCCTCCATTCGTTCACGTCTCATGACAATAAATGTCAGAAAATGCTTTCCAAGAGAGCAAAACGCTTAAGGGAAAAAAACCCCACTCATTAAAGGAACAGTCCATTTAAAATCGTTTGTTTACGCTCATTAGGAGATGGTATCTAGTCAATTTTACAAATCTATTCATAGACCGGAATAGTTATAAAAGGCGCAATCAGGTAGTTTTATACAGCTTTAAACTGGGAAAATAAGAGAATAGTTTTGACAAATTTAAGGTTTTCCTTTTCGCCGCCTATTAAAAATAAAATTATTCAAATTATTTTAATTTGTTATCGTTGTTAGTAACAAATGAACTGGGCACTGAGATTTCTTTATATTATTCCAGACGTTGTTAAATTAACGACCTTTTTATTTCAGACGTGGAATAATTTGGAAAAGCGTGAAACTGTCACACTTATATATTTTCTTCCAAAATCCCTGAAGTAATGACGGAAATCCCAAGCAAATATAAAATGGAAATTGGATCGCTTCAGTTTACTGATTCATCTCAAAAGCTTTCCAGTTCATCGAGTGGTTTGTTACTTATTTTATCTTCGGGGGACAATTGCAACATCTTTGCAGCCGCGACATGAAACAAAAAAAAGTGAAAGTTTCACCGCCGCTCTGCACTCGAAATTCGCAATCCGAAACATAATGAACTGTGGCCAGATGTGTGTTCGAATGCAGCAGCGGAGCATGAAAAGGGGCTCTGCAGGTTGGGTGTGGAAGCTTTTTACCAGCTGAGCGATGACGATGTCCGCGGTTGCGTGACTGCAGAGCCAGCAGCGCTTTGTATAAAAATAAAAAAAACCCAAAATTAACATTTCCAACAACCGGTTGCGCGGATCCCACCGGCAGACAACGCCACAATACAGTCTGTGATTCATAAACGGCACAAATTGTTGGTGTTTCGTATTTTAGCGCGTATGCTCATTGTTGACCCTGTATTGGCGATTTTGTAATTATTTTGGTACCCTACACAGACGTAACGTTTGTCCGTCCGTCTGTGAGATATCCGCGCATGCCCCTTTTTTCCCCTCTATATTTTTGGGAGAACCCCAAAATACTGAACAACAAGTTGTGATTGATAGGAAGCGGACATGTCAGTTTATTCTGTTACCTCGAACTTGGCTTAAATAGGGGTTAAAGTACTTAAAAAAAAAATGCAAAACACCATTAGGAATGATTAATAACGAATAACATAAAATTTTTTTAATAATGTATGCTTAATATTTACTATAATTGGGCTTAAGGCATGTCTAATAGAAGCATGAAACACTATTGAGCTTAAGGAAGGCCAACGCTGATTAAATCTATTTCCAACAGTTTGCAGGCCAACAAATGTAGCTTAACATGCTTTTTCTGTCAAAAAATTGAGATAATTTTAAGATGCCGTGTTTGATTTAAATAAAAACTATTAAAATGTAAGATAACACAATTTTAGTTAGATTGAAAAATTTATTGTAAGTGTCCAACATACGCAAATGTTACATATGTATATATTTGCAAATGCAGATACACCACGGTTAAATCATTTGAAACATTGAAATATAAAAGTTTTAGCTCGTCAGATTGTGCTGAATACTTGTAATTGTTATTTCTACAAATATTATATATACATAAATATGTTTTATTCTTGAAATTGAATCTTCGCCAAAGCTGGATTTCTTATGTATAAATCGATGTCCGAGGTCATGATCACAGATAAGCACTTGAGTGTTTACCCGAAAAGGTATTAAACGAAAGCCCGTGTTACTGCGAATATGTATACCACCAATTAAAAGTATTAACAATACCAAACTAGCACCATTTATTGCCTCACTTCAATTGCGTGCGACAAATGTATGTATCCATATTTATCTATAACCAGTGAGTATGCAATTATATTATATATGTGCGTATATAAATATGTACACACAGATATGCTGATTAGTATTGCAGAAATAGGCTACGCTTTAAAGCCGACCCTATTCGTCGAGTCATCGTAACGAGTTCGCGGGAGTTGAACAAATTGGGACAAACACTCGAAAAGCACTAAGTAAACGCTGGGAAATACCTTCTTCAACTGTAGACCGAAAGCACGTCTGGCCAACTCGACTGCGGTTGTAACTTTAAAGTTTAAACTGGATCTCGGTGGTCAAATGGCAGTCCAAAATAAAAGCCCGGCTTGGATATCGATATACGATAAGTGAGAAACAGCTGCTCCGTCTACCAGATCGACAAAAATTTTGAGTCTAACAACACTGGGTGGGGAATTTTAGTGATACGTTCAGCAGATATTTTTTGATTAATCACGAAAAAAATATAGTTTATATATTTAAAATTTAAAAATGATCTGTTCCCATTAAATATATATATATATATATATATATTATGATGTATTCACACATATGCATATATACAGGGGTGTCACAGGAATCCATTTCACTCAAATTCCAATAGTGAAAATAGAAATCAAACCGGTTTCCAGCTGAATATACCCATATGGTAAGGGTATGGCTATATAATCAAAATATTAAACTTGCAAAGTAATTATAATACAAATAAAATTTATTTAATTTTTAAGTTAAGAAAGAAATATAAATAAAGTAAATAAGTGACTATCCACCTGATTTGAACTTGTAGGGTTGGGGAGGAAGTGTACCAGTAAATCACATCAAATCACAAAACATACTTAAATAATTTCAACCCTTACTTCTGCTTTAAAGCACAAATAAATGAATATATATCTATATATATCGATTTATATATTTGTGCTTTAAAATTGACTGCTAAGGTCGTATGTTTGTATATATATATTATTTTTCGTAGTCATACGCCCTTAGCAGTCAATTTTGAAAACGTTCGAATTGGACTTAAATCATCCTCAATTTACCAGGGTTTGGTATCTACTTCAAATAAGTAAATATATTTGGATAACTATAAAAGTTCGTAATATTTCATTTATTTTCTCAAAAAAGGACTTACAAAGGTATAGGGGAAAACACTTTTAAGGGTAAAATAAATGTAATGCGATTAAGGTGTCTTTCATTGTCAGAAAAAAATATAAACAAATAAGTATTAACTATTTGCAAACTCGAATCTAAGAAAAAATGCCCAAAGTTTAGGCCTTCACTGTCTTCGGATCGCGATAGATGCCTGTGAACAGGATTGACTCGTTGGTCTCATCGTAGATGAGAAACAGGAAAGGATGGTTGCACTCGAAAGACTCAGACTCCACCGGACGTGCTGAACGACTAGAAAAAAGAATGGTGGCCGCCGCCGCGGTGCTACCCTCCTCGTCGACCTTAATCTTAGCGACCTGCTGGGCGTCGTTGAAAACAATTCGCTCAGACGTCAAATCCTTAAAGGCTCCGGCCGGGGTGAAGGTCTTGGTCAGTCCCATTCCGCCTAGGATCTAGAAGAAGAATAACCATTTACTATTGCCAATGAACTACAAATTATATGTTGCTTCGAAAAGATTTTATCATGTCGAATGATCTGATCAATGTTTTTGTGTGGTTTTAACAAAGATACCTTTTAAATAAATTAAATTGAAAATAAAACTATTTGATCTTAGAAAAAATTATGAGATATGGTTATTGTAGTAAAACATTAAAAGTTAAAGCTAAAGTAGACTTCAAGGATTTGTGTGGACCCAACACTTGACAATGCCGGACATACTTTTGGAAAGCGTTTTGTGATTTAGGTCAGAAGTTTGCATCCAGTGAAGGTGACATAAGCCACTCTATAAAGTATAAATACGTGATCAGTATCAACAGTGTGGTTCTCGGAATCTAGCTATCTCCATCTGCTCGATTTTACCAAAAGTCTCTTCAATTTTTGAGCTATTTTAGTTAATCCTTTCACACAAGGTCCTTAAAAAGGAAGATGATAAAAATAAAGATGAGCCCCAAGAGGGTGCATTAGCCGAGGCAAATCATGTTAGGATTGTCCGATATTCTTTACTATTTATTTTATGTACTATATGTCGCAAAAGCTTACCGGAACCAATTGTAAGCGCTGCTCGAACTCAAACTTGGGCACGGACAACTCGAGTTGTCGCGGCATAGCGAAGTTGAAGGCCTGTCGCAGTGTCTCATAGTTCAATTTGGACAATACATTATCCAAAGAAGTTGATGGCAGGATGAGCACCATTGAGATGTCGGATTTGAGTTTTCCTTCTGTCTCGTAGGAGGTGCGGAATGGCATCTGCAGAACTTTGGCGTCCAGGTTTTCATCCAGAGTCAGCAAGAAGGTGCCATTTTGCTTCATCATGGGCACCATTGAAAAGTCGGACGGGGTGGTATAAAATCGTTCCTGGGAGGTCTTCTCGACCTTAAACTTGCTGACCCACTGACCCTTCAGATAGGCGGCATCGGCCAAGACCACTCGAGTTTGCGATGTAATGTCTTCTTCGCTTAGCATGTCGCGAATCTGGTTGTGTGTCTGGTTGGCAATCCAGGCGTTGATTTCTTTGCGCGATTCGTCTGGCTGGCCTTGGAAGTTAACTTTTGCGTACTCGTTAAAGAGGCGATCCTTCAGGCATTCACCCAGCTCAAGATTTTTGGCGTAGAAAATTCGACCCACTGAGGAAAATTCCAGCGGATTTTTGCGCAAACGGGACGCAAGGAGCTTTTTCTCCACCATGTAAGCGCTCCGCACCATCTCCTTGGAGCTGGCCCAGTCCAGCTGTAGCACCCTAGCAAGCTCCTTCTCCGTCTCACCGGAGGAACTGAAATAGACAAGGAGCAATGCATTATATGTGCTGTATGGCGAGAAGAAGACATTTCCGTCTGGAGTCCGCTTGCGTATTGTTTCCAGCATGGACAGAGCAAAGGTCTTCTGGCTCTGGTACAGGTTTGTTCGAGGTACCAAAATACTTGGGGTTAAGGGCACATCGCACAAACTGGCTAGGACAATGGTAGGTAAAACCACAAGGAGGGTCTGGCTGATAACTTTCATTTTATGGCTTAAAAATAAACGTAAGAACAATGAGATCAATTGATTATAAATAACACATGGATTTGTTAAAGGTTAAACATAAAATACTTGTTACAAAGTAACACAGTTTTTTCTCGGTGCTCCTAAATATACATATATATCATATGTACATATGTAAGTATTCTTCCAAAAATTGACCACACGACACATGAAAGCGAATATTTACAAAAGTAATTACATATCATTAACTTTTTGAGGAACGAATATTTTGTAACATTAAAAGTTAACGGTATATTTTTTTGTATTCAGCACGCTGTCGTTAATTATTGAAATATATTTGGGACATCGTTTGTAAATTATTCCAAAGAACTTTTTTTTTTTTGAGCGTTCTAATTATTTTATTAGTTTGTATATTATGTCGAGGCAAAACATAATACCTTAATAACCAACGACCAACCTAAATCAACTAGATTTAATTGAATTTTGTATTGCTTAACCGAAGCTTATGCTTTGTTTAATACTTATTAAGACTGGTTCCACTTATGGACTTGCGCTATACATATGTATGTACATAAATAAATGCTCTGCCAATTTAGAAATTTGTGGATCCTTTGATTCATTTCTGAAAACTTGGGTTCCTGGAAATCTTGTACGTCTGAAATAATATAATATTTATAGCTGCTGGCCCAGAGGTCACAGTAGCGGAGATAACATCAATATATTATGCATTGTGATCGGCTGAATCACGCTTCAAAAATATTATCAATTCTTCTCGAGGTAAACCAAAAGCAAAACGCATCGTTAGAAAATATAAAACACAACAAACTATATTTTCCGACTTCACATTAGTTTAATAATAAAATATTATAATAAAAGGATTCATTTAATATAGACATAAAAGATCCGTAATAAGTACCTTTAAAGGCTAGGATATTTTTTGGGATACACGACCGAATATATGTACGAGGCGACGGCAACTTAGGCTTTAAAGCTGAAAAGCGAAAATTGTCAGGTTTGGTTTTGATAACGATAGGCGAGGATAGACGATAGTCGGCCATCATCAAATAACGACATTTTCCGTGATTTCGGTACCTCCATTGTCACCGTGACCGGTAACAGCTACAGCTTGTGCCACCACTAACGAGCGACATTGACCAATACTGGCAGCCACCACCGCACAGTCGCGAAATTGACAACAAAACAGAATTACGCTATAAACAAACCGAAATTGCTGTCCAAAATGAGCGCAACAGCCTCTACGTCGGCGGCGGCGTCGCAAGACGCCTGCTACATCTCGCTGCTTGGCTTGGCGGAGTTTTTCCGCACCTCGCAGCCACCGAACATCAAGAAGTGCATCCAGTGCCTGCAGGCGCTGTTCACATTCATGCCGCCCTCAAAGGTCGAGGCGCGCACGCATCTACAAATGGGACAGATCTTAATGGCCTACACAAAGAATATAGACCTGGCGCGCCATCATTTGGAGAAGGCGTGGAGCATTTCCGAGCCGCTGGCCAACTTTGACGTCAAGTTTGACACGGCCTCGCTTTTGGCGCAACTGCATTTGCAGACGGACCAGAACTCCCACCAAGCCAAGGCGATGCTGCGGCGCGCCGTAGAACTGTCGCAAGCCAACGTCTATTGGCACTGCAAACTTCTGCTGCAGTTGGCCCAGATACATGCCAGCGATCGGGAGTACTCTCTGGCGTCCGAGCTGCTAGCCGTGGGTGCAGAAAGCGCCGACGAGGCGGGCGCCACGTACCTGAAGGTCTTGTTCCTGCTTTCGCGCGCCATGATCCTGATGATCGAGCGCAAGACCAACGATGTGCTCGCGCTGCTAAACTCTGCGGGCCAAATCATCGACAACAACATACCTAATCCGCACCAGAAGGAATACCTTAAGGTGTTCTTCCTGGTGCTGCAGGTTTGCTACTATTTAGCCCTTGGACAAGTGAAGACTGTGAAGCCCAGTCTTAAGCAGCTACAGATGTCCATTCAAACAATAATGGCACCCAATTGGCCATCGGACGAGGCTATCTTCGGCGCCAATCAGCTTGAGATGTTCGTGTGGCTGCCAAAGGAGCAGTTGTACGTGCTGGTTTACCTTGTGACCGTGTCGCACTCCATGATGGCGGGTTACATGGACAAGGCACAGAAGTATACGGAAAAGGCACTTACTCAAATCGAAAAACTCAAGCAGCAGGAGGATAAGCCGATTCTGTCAGTATTCAAAGTGATTCTCTTAGAGCACATTGTCATGTGCCGCATGGTGATGGGTAACCGGGAACTGGCCATCCGCGAGATTGCTGCTGCGCGGGACGTATGCCTGGCGGCTCCACAGCGAAGTTTGTTGCGACGCCATTCCGCCCAGCTGCACTGTCTGGTTGGGCTGTACTCCATGTCAACCAGCTTTTTCGAGCATGCCGAGCGACAGTTTCTTGTTTGCGTGAGCGAGACGAGCGAGAGGGACCTGAAGCTGTTTGCCAACCTCAACCTGGCGATAATCTATCTCCGCACAAAGCGGGAGGCAGACCTCAAACAAATCCTTGACGCTGTTTCGACGGAGAACACGCACACTTACAGCAGTCAGGCGCTAATGGGGGGCTTTTACTATGTCCAGGGCCTGCACGCCTTTCATAAAAACAGCTTCCACGAGGCCAAGTAAGTGGATGAACATTATAATGCCTACTATTTTGATCTCACACGACCCTTTACTTTAATTTTCAAGGCGCTTTCTTCGTGAGACCCTGAAAATGGCCAACGCTGAGGACTTAAATCGGCTGACCAGCTGCTCGCTAGTATTGCTCTCGCACGTCTTCCTCAGCATTGGAAACTCTAAGGAGAGCATGAATATGGTTACGCCGGCCATGCAACTCGCCAGCAAGATTCCCGACATCCACGTCCAACTGTGGGGATCAGCAATACTCAAAGACCTGCATCGCATGTCCAAGGATGTGCAGCACGAAAAAGATGCTTATGCCAACCATGTTAAATACTCGGAAAACCTGATTGCGGACCAGCGGAAATGCGTCCAGAGTGCGCACCATGAGCTAGTCAACTGGTTCCATGGAGATCCGCCGGTTACGAGCGGACCACCCTCCACAGCCGCCCTGCTTCTGCCTGAGACCTCCGCCGCAGCCTCAGTCGCTGCAATCGCCTCCACGTCGACGGCCATACAGCCAGCGGGGCAATATGGTCAGTTCTACTAGCAATGAGGAGACAACACTGCAATGTACCATTTAAGCTTTTATTTGTATCTACAACCTAGCGACTAAGTTAAGACTAAAGATGTTCTAAAGTTGTGAGTTTTCGACATAAATTGTATTCTCGCGGGGAAAGGTGAACAAATGGAAACGAACTGTGGACATGTCCTTCCTTTAGAGGAAGAATTAAGCATAAAGCCCATGATTTTGTGCAGTTAACAAATTCATATTATCAGCGCCGACTCGGCCATCTCGTTTAAGTCATCCTCGAGGGCACCGCTACCATTCTCCTTATTGCTTATCAGGGTGAAATGCACCAGTCGCTTGTCGTGCTGTTCGTGTCCGGACAAATGCGACCGCATCTCTGGCATTGTCTTGAACTCCTCGTTGCACACTGGACAAATGTAGATACGGTCGCCCTGATGTGTCCTCTGATGCATCTGGCAGTCGCCGCGCTGCGTAAAGGTCTTCGCGCAGAATGGGCACACATATGGACGCTCGCCCGTATGCGTTCTCCGGTGGTTCTTGAGCACATTTAGGGCTGTAAACCTCATGGGACATAGATCGCAGGCGTAGGGCCGTTCGCCGGTGTGCTTACGTTTGTGCTTGGCCAGCGAGCAGCTGGTGGTGAATCTGGCCGCGCAGACCTCACACTCGAAGGGCTTGTCGCCCGTGTGGGTGCGGGCATGAGAAGCTAGCTCCGCCTTGGTTACAAACGAGTGCGGGCACAGCTCACACTTGAAACTCTTTATCTCCGAGTGGCGTAGCTTGTGCTGTCGCAGATTGGCGTTTTGGGTAAAGCTCTTGCCGCATATATTGCATACAAAGGGCTTCTCGCCGGTGTGGATGCGCATGTGGTCCCGCAGCGTTGACAGCATGGTAAAGACTGTGAAATAAATATGTTTTAGGTATACTGTGAACTCGAGATCATTTTTATCTTAAGTAGACGCACCCTTCTGGCAAACGTTGCACTGGTTGCGTAGATTTCGCTTGTGGCCCTGAACCATGTGCTTTCCTAGCTGTTCCTTGGACTCGCACTTCAACCCACATTCCGCACAGTTGTGGGCGCCATGATTGGCCTGGTGCTCGGCCAGATGATCAGGCGACACAAAGACCCGTTCGCACTCATCACATTTGAAATTGCGGTTCGTGCAGCTGTTTTGCCTCTTGTGAATAATTAGGGATTTCTCTAATGCAAAGCCAGCATTACAGCGATCACAATGATATTTAAGCTCGGCTACCAGAGCAGCTCCTGCCGCTGCTGAGCTGATTCCTGCAGTTGCGGAGGACGAGGTGGCTGCGGAAGCTGCAGCTGAGTTGAGAGATCTGTGGCTGGTTGCCATTCGCAGCTGCTTTGAGGGAGATGTCGACGACGCCAACGTGGTGTGCAGCTCCTGCTTTTCAGCTGCTCTCCGACGAGAGGATTTCTTTGCCGGCGGAGCTTCCTGTTTAACAATTTCCTCCTCCTCCTGCAGTTGCTGATGCATTAGAAGTTTAGCAGTGCCTTTTCTAGTGATCATCTGTTGAGATGGCACTGAGACATCTGCAGCCTCGTTCTCGACACTGTCGAATATGTCTAGATTGCACTCCCTGATCTGCTGTTCCAACTCGTTGTCTTCGCCCTCATAAATGACATCGGCCTGTGTGAAGACGACCTCCTTTTCTACTTTCAAGCTTTGCTGTACTTGCAGAACAATACTGGTCGCCTTTTCCATGGGCTCATCGGTCAGCTCGTAGTCGAATTCCTCTCCTTCACCCTCACCGTCGCCGTCACCGTCGTCCAAGTGCAATGAAATCCTCCGCTTAGCCAGGCTGCTGTCATTTATGACCACTTCCTCCGTTTGTGCGGACACCGTACAACGGCTGGGCTCCCATTTGGACGTCTGCACTGCCTGATCCATGGTGGACATCGACTGCTTTGTTAACACCTTATCCGGCTCAGGGTCCTCGGGTAGGGCATTCGGCAGCAATTGGCGCAGAGTTCGACTGGAGTTCTCACACATGATCTTGAACGTGTAGCAGTGGTTTATTTCACTCAAACAGCCGAGACACACCTTCTCGGGCAGATTATCGTGGCGTCGCGGCTGCAAAACAGATAAATAAGCCGAATTAACACTGAAACTCGGATTACTCAAGGATTCGCAACCTTTACCGTAGTTTTTGTGAATTCCCTAAGCATATCGGCCAGACAACTACCCGATCCGTTGTCATAGATGGATAAAAACGGACCCGTTGAGCTCAGGCAGGTCAAGCAGATCTTATCGATGTCCATTTCGCGACAGAATCGCTCCGAAAACAAAAAAAAACAATTAAAAAACAAGCAATATGACCGCAGTTTGGATGGCGGAGATTACTGAGCAATTCTTTATGAATATACTGAAAAGTAACCTGGTCACATGGGATTTCTTTCCGCTAGTTTCTTCAAATTTTTAAAGACAGCTTCTTGTGCCATTAAAGTGTTCAGGATATTACCAACTTCTTTATATCTTTAAACCACCGTTTTGTACCCCGGCCAAGACAGATTGTTTGGAATCCACAATTAGGGCAATGACAAAATTCTTTGCTCTTTTTGCTTCGTGGTTTGTTCTTTGGTTGCACTATTTTTAATTTTAAGTCTCAAATCGAATAGAATAGGATTAATTGCAAGAAAAAAATTGAAAATTTTCGCGGAAGATTGAAGAAAGCGGTATTTAGTATATCACAGCAGTATTTACCCAACACTAGTCGAGAGCCGTATCTTAGATTTCCTGACGGTCACACTGCACCTCTGAAAAAGCCGCAAGAAAGTAAATTCTTTTTTATTATTTATACTAAAGAAAACCACAAAACTAAGATGACCGAACCTGCGGAGAAAAGCACGGAGGCAAATTCGCCGACGTACGAATTGTCTAAGTTCCGACTCAAGCGGATACTTAGCAACAACAGTGTTCGGAAAAGCATTTCCCTGCTCGGCACTTTCCCGGACCTTTCGGAAACGGACGACGCGATTGTTGTTTTCGAAAAAAATGGTAAATCTTCGCTCAATATGTTGCTCATAAATTTCTAATTGAGTACATTAATTCCTACAGCCTATAGGGAAAGCGACGTCGCTACTCAGTCGCTCTCAGAAGAATCGCCGAAGAAGCCGAGTTATTTTAGCGCAGACCTTAAGGTGGACACGGAATTTGTCAACAACATTTACGGCAGTTTTCAAGTTGTACCTAGCAGAGATCTATGTGGTATGCATAAATAAGTTGGTATCTGATTGCTTAAAACTCTCAATGATATTTAACCGCAGGAGTCAAAAGTACAGTCATATATCCCGCCACTGACAAACACATCGAAAAGTATTCCATTTGCCAAAAGTACCTTATTCGAGAGACACCAGATCTCTACGAAAAGATAACTCTTCCATACCTATCCTCAAGCCAATTCTCCTTGGAATGGGTGTATAACATACTCGAGCACAGGCAGGAGACGGAGAGGATTGTTTTTGAGGACAAAGATCCGGAGACGGGCTTTATCCTACTGCCCGATCTCAAGTGGGACGGGAGGAATGTAGAGAACTTGTATATGCTGGGCATTGTCCATAAGCATGGTCTAAAGTCTCTGCGGGATCTAACTGCTAGCCACCTGGATCTGCTGCGTAACCTGCGACAGTCAGCAAAGGACGCCATCTTCGGGCGGTACGGCCTGAATCCCAACCAGCTTCGCATGTACTTCCACTATCAGCCGTCCTTCTACCACCTGCATGTCCACATCAACCCAGTGCGAAATGACGCACCCGGAATCTGGTGCGAAAAGTCGCACATGCTGGACACAGTTATCAACAACCTGGAGCTTCTGCCGGATTATTATCAGAGAGCCACTTTACCGTTTGTTCTTTACGAAGGCAACAAGCTCTTGGAGCTATATGAAAAGGAACAACCAATTCGAGTGGTGCCTGCAGTGAGTGAAAGGGAGAAGCCTATGGTAGCGGAGTCGGAAGAGGGTTTCAGCGATGACGACCCAGAAGAGAGGCAGTGCAAGCGCATTAAGTTGGCCGCCACTCCGGAGCCAAAGGAGGTCGAAGCTCCAGCAGAGGCGTGTGCTTAAATTTACTCTTACTCGGGGATGCCACAGAAATCCCTTGAATGCTTAAGTGATCGGCACCAATAAATACGAGTCGGAATTGCATTTGTATGAGTAAATAACTAAGTGAAGTTAGATTCATTTATAGTGTAAAGAAAATTGTTTGACCCGTAGGATAAGGCCGTGCCGGCCACTACTTTAAATCCACTGAAATTTTTTTAAGTATGCTACAAAGTGTTTCCTTTTGAATCGAAAAAATATAATTTGCCTACGTTTAGACTCTTTTCAATGGATTTTCAAAGCGAGCAGGTTTCTATGGCAAGTCCTTTAACCTTATTTACAAAAAAAATTCCATGAAATTTGATAAAAATTGATTCTACCAAGGACTTAATAATAACAAGATGCACAACGCATTAAGAGCATAAAAAAAAGTATTAACTCCCATGTGGATTAATCACAGATCAAGCAAGAGCGCTCCCTCAATGGTTTTTTACGAAATTTGAAGAGGGCCTAGATCAAAAAATAGAAATCGCATGACATTACTCATCTTGTTATTTTAAGGTCTTTGGTTATACCCCCAACGGGTATTAATAACTTCTCATGTCATCAAGTTAAGATAGGATTCCACTAAATTGTCATATTCTTTCCATTAAAGACATAATAAAGGAATTTGTTTAAATTAGTAATTTTGTTTAATATTAAAATGTATGTACTTTTTTTAATGAAAAAGGGGTCACTTACACACTGTTTTTCTCCTCAAAAGCCTCTATGTTTATCTTTTCATTGTACTTTACAGCGTCAATTGGGCTCTACAGTTATCCAACATAATTAATTGATTTTTATTTATGAGCTGGACAAAACAAAATACAAAATAAACTTAATTGGGATAGTGAGACAGGGATTAAGTAAAAAGTAAGTACACTTTATAAGTAGTCAGCTGGTTTGCCATCTTTATTTAATAATAGTGTGTAGCTATGTCTGTTGTGTATTATTGTTGCATGCTCTCTGCTTGTGTGTTTATATAGTTTTTTTAGTTTAATAATTTATTTCTTCTCTTTAGTGGCTCTGCGTATTTGTTTATATTTGTAATACATTTAAATACATTCCACTGCGTTTATAGGTTTCGTTCTCGTCGCGACATGGATAGAAAATCAAATTTGATATACAAGTCCTAGAAATA
The DNA here is from genome assembly GCA_018152175.1 of Drosophila jambulina. NCBI lineage: Eukaryota > Metazoa > Arthropoda > Insecta > Diptera > Drosophilidae > Drosophila > Drosophila jambulina. The sequence continues at coordinate 2,250,130 of JAECXH010000012.1, read as the reverse complement.
TTATCTTCGTAGTGGCGTTGTATCTGAAGTTTTGTATTCGAATGGTATCTTGCGCTGGGAGCGAGCTGCGAATTCTATTCGCTCTCTCTCCCCGAAGTTGTGCTAAGCGAATGCTTTGATTTTTGTTAGCTCGTTAGCTGCGTTTACAAGTGTGTCTTTATTCGGGTGAGAACTGGCCAAAAATCGCTTTAATCGAAAGTATGGTCATTACAAACAATAATGCGTTTAAATTCGAAATCTTAACCGAAGAGAAAAGATTACCAACGCTTTCCGCTAAAATTTGCGACCGACCCTACGGTACTCTCTGTTCCAACGATATTCAGCCCAACGATATTCATTGAAGCAATGATGCCCACCTTTGTGTGGTGTGTGTTTGTTCTATATATGCCATCGAAATCTTAGCCTGGAAGCCTGGTTCAACATCGTTTATGGTACATACATACATAAATATTATTTCAAATACATACATACATATACATATATAGGTATATATATATAAAAATAACAAATAATAGTAGTAATAAAATCGTAATGTGTAATTTCCGATATAATAAAAACAATACGCGCCGGCCGCCTGCCCCTGAATACTAAGCTGATACTCTTCTAATTGCTCGTCGTGCCCGACAGCTCAACGTCCACATCCGGATCTTCGTGCTGCTCCTGCGACACATACATCACGGCAGTTGTCTGCTTGTCCGCGTCTGAGGAAATGGACCAGTTGCGCTCCAGCTGTTGCAGGGCAGCCATGGTCGCAGAGGTGGTCACACCCGCACCGGAGCTCTCCGCTCCGGCACCGTCGCTCATGACACCCGCTTTCAGCGTTTCCTCCAGCAGCACTTGGATCTTGTCTTGGTCGTCAAGGTGTACGAAGCCCAGGCGCACCAGTTCGCTGGTGAGATCTGCCGCCGTATCGTTTTCGTTCACCTGGCATGTCAGCTGCCGGTTCATCTTGTCATCCATGCGCAGCAGTATTGTCATAATTATGTCATTGCTGTCCTCCTTGACTTTCACGCTGCACATCATGTTAACAATGCGCCGGGACTCTGTGTCCACCGGCTCCGGTGTGGCGGATTTCACGGAGTCAGCCCGTTCCGGAGAGGCGGCCCGTGAGCGAAAATTGGGCGGCTTTTTGCCGCTGTACGTTATTAGCGGATACACCCCGTATTTAACGTCCTCAACAAACTTTTCCAGTTTATCAGCGCCGGAAACGTCAGCGAGGCGATACTGTCGCTCCTGTCCGCCAGCCATCCGCAGCTGGGCCATTATTACGTCCGGCTGGTAGTAGCGTTGCATCAGTCCGTCGAAGGCGGTTTCCGAGAACATGGTGCGGTTGGCGGGCGAAAAGACCAGACAATGGGCGGTCAGCAGTTTAAGGGAGTGAACCTGGTGGCAAAAAGTAATGAAATTAGGGATTATCGGTCAATAAAAGAGAGGATATTGGCCATGCCGTAGATGCATCATAATAATTTAAGTGCATGCACGAAATTACCGAAGAAATATGTTAAGAAAACAGTAAAAACACGTTCATTGAAAATGATTCATACTAGATAGTTTTGTACGGATCTAAATACATTTGGACTTAATTTCAATTGATTTTAAATCCGTCGCGAAACAGGTAACCCCACTGGTAGGATTCTTTGATTTACTCACCTCAAAGAGCAATGGGTGAAAGAGCAGATCGTTGGCGCTGGGCCGATCCTGCGGCTGCGGGTTCAGACACTTTCGAATTAGATCGCGCTGCAGGTCGCTTTCCAGGCTATAGATTGTGCGCTGAATGGTCTCCTCGTTTATGGCAGTTGACTCGCTGTTGCTGGGCTGGATTTCCAGGGCGGCCATTTCCAGGGCGCACATCCCAAAGGCGTAGATGTCGAGGGCGGCGGTCAGTTGATCGGCGGCGCCGTACTCTGGCGCCTGGAAGTAGTGGGCTCCCCGTTCGCGTTCCTGCTCCCGCTCGCGTTCACGCTCCCGTTCCCGGCCCCGCCGCACACTGTAGTGGACCGCGTCCGGTACCACTGAGCCGATCTTGACCAGACCGTTGTGCTGGATGAAGATGCTATCACAGGTTAAGTTGCCATGGATGATGGGCGGCGAGCAGGAATGCAAATAGCTGAGCGCGGACAGGATTTGGGTGCACCAGCGGCGCCACGACTCCAGCGGAAGGCGCTTGGCATTGCGCTTAGTGCGCTTGAGGAACTGTTTCAGCGATCCGGACGACATGTACTCCGTGATGAAGACGACCCTGGGCCGTTCCACCTGCTGCGTATCCGTCCAGTAGCGGTGGAACTTGACAATGTTTTGGTGGTCGAGCTGCAGCAGATTGTCAAACACCTGCCGCATCTTCTCCTCCTGTGACTTCAGCTCCTGCAGGCTGGCATATTGCACCTCGTTCCACACGACCTCCACGCCCTCCTCCGTATCCATGGCCAGATGAACACAGTCGATTCCGGGCACATCGCGCTGATCTACCTCCTCGCGTCGCTTCAGCCAGCGTCCGCAAGGCGACTCCTCCAGGATCTCGCTCTCGTCCTCAGAGTCATCGCCAGATTCCCGGGGTGACGAGTCCAGATTGGCGCCGACTCCGACACCCTCGCCAACACCAACAGAGACAGCGATGCTGGCCGCATCAGCTGTTGAGGCACCGACTATATGCGGCGCCGTCTGCTGCTGCTGCTGCGTCGACGCTGGCGTGGCTGGACAGGATGCATTCGTTGGGGCTGCCACAGGGGCAGCCGGGGTGTGATGCTGGATGGACTCATCCGCTACCGCGCTACAGCTGCTGCCGGCATTCGCTTGGTTATTTGACATTAGGGTGCGGTCACCGACGCGGCTGCGGCTGCTGCTGCTGCTGTGCTATACTGTTCCAGGAGGCCTCGTCTACGGACGCGGCTTGGATTTCCAGTGTTTATTTGTTGAGTGCCTGTCGCTTAGATTTGCGTTTCCTGGTATTCTCTACGGGGTTCGGGCAACGAGCTACATCCGCTGCTGCTGCTGGCGCTACTCCTCTGCCGCTGCCTCTGCCCACTCACTGGTGCACACATACACAGGGCGCCCTCACACACACACACACACCCACACGCAAACACACCCTATCCGCTGCGCCCCCTCTCGCTCAATAACACTGAGCTGTGGCTGCTGCGATTTCTGAGGCGTTTGCTCTGCTCTTTGACGTCGTAGGCGGACTAATTTTCGGCTGCGGCGGTCTAGGGGAACGGTTGGCTGCACTTTTCAGCTTGTTACGCGGCTTATTAAGTTTATTAAGCGTTTTTCACGCTTTTTAAAACACCCAAGAAATGTGAGTAAATCGATGCATTGAGCATATCGATACTCACCCCCACATATCGTCCTCTATCCTCGGTGCGACCAGCTATCGATAATAGCATTTATCAAAATTAGCTACCAAATTGCAGGGTATCTGAAGCACATCAGGAAATAAATCGAATTATGCCTTAAAATTAGTATATCATTTGAAATAAAACCTATTTCCCAAAAAATAGCTATATTGGTCGTGAAATTGAAAGCGTGTCAGAACCGTTTAGTTATTTATCGATAGTTCATCATTGTTGTCGATTACCGCTTGCCATCTGTGCCGGCGCTCTTGAAAATTTCTCAATATTTCTTCTTATCCTAGCTTGGCAATAATGGATAGCATAATTGGACGCAGTCAGTTCGTTTCGGAGACAGCCAATCTCTTTACAGACGAGAAAACTGCCACTGCAAGGGCGAAGGCGAGTAGCATTTTTGGGCCAAAGCTGCTAAACAACTGGCTTTCATTGAATATTCTACCCTCTAGGTGATTGAGTGGTGCAATGAACTGTCTGTTGCGTCCGCCACCACCAAATGTGAGCTGTTGGCCAAAGTTCAGGAAACTGTCCTCGGTTCCTGCGCTGAGCTGGCCGAGGAGTTCCTGGAGCCGGTGCTTTCGCTGGCCCACGACCAGAACATGGAGGTGCGCAAGCAGGTGGTCGTGTTTGTAGAGCAAGTGTGGTAAATATCAGCTGGTAGAAAGAAGAAAGGGACGGTGCCCAATTTGTAATTAACTCTCTTTCTAATTGTAGCAGAGTGAAGGTGGAACTGCTGCCGCATGTGATAAATATAGTGTCCATGCTCTTGAGGGACAACTCAGCTCAGGTTATCAAGCGTGTGATCCAGGCCTGTGGCAGCATCTACAAGAATGGCTTGCAGTACTTGTGCAACCTCATGGAACCCGGCGACAGCGCAGAGCAGGCTTGGAATATACTGAGCCTCATTAAGGCGCAGGTATTGGACATGATTGACAACGAGAACGACGGCATTCGCACCAACGCTATTAAGTTTCTTGAAGGCGTCATTGTCCTGCAGAGCTTTGCCGATGAGGATAGCCTTAAACGCGATGGCGACTTCTCTCTGGCAGATGTACCCGATCACTGCAAGCTCTTCCGCCGTCAGAAGCTGCAAGAGGAGGGCAACAATATATTTGATATAATGCTGCAGTTCCACGGCACCACGCATATCTCGTCTGTCAATCTGATCGCATGCACCAGTAGCCTGTGCACGGTGGCCAAAATGCGGCCTGCTTTCATGGGCGCTGTTGTGGAGGCCTTCAAGCAGCTGAACACCAATCTACCGCCCACTCTCACCGACTCCCAAGTGAGTTCCGTCCGCAAGAGTCTCAAAATGCAGCTCCAGACGCTTCTGAAGAACCGAGGTGCCTTCGAGTTTGCAGGCACTATTCGCGGCATGCTAGTGGACCTTGGTTCGTCGGCAAATGAGATACAGAAGTTGATGCCAAAAATGGACAAGCAGGAAACGGCGCGGCGTCAGAAACGTATTCTTGAGAACGCTGCGCAGAGTCTGGCAAAGAAAGCACGCTTGGCCAGTGAACAACGGGAGATGGAGCTGGACACTGACGAGTTGGAGCGACAGAAACAGAAGTCCACTCGAGTCAACGAAAAGTTTCTAGCCGAGCATCTGCGCACTCCTGAGACTGTGGTGGATCTGGTTGTAGAGTTCTTGCCACACCTGCCGGCTGAAGTGCCTCAAACCTTTATAGACGAGTACTCGCCGATCCGCCAAATGTCCCTGCAACAGCAGGTGAGCAACATTTCTAGAATCTTCGGCGAACAGTTGACGGAGAAGCGTCTCGGTCCCGGTGCCGCCACCTTCAGTCGGGAGCCTCCCATGAGGGTCAAGCAAGTGCAAACGGTGCATCCTAGTAATGATACTACTCCCATGGAAGTCGATGACGAATCCGCCCGCAAGATGAGCGAGGAGGATCTTTTGCGGAAGGAGGAAGCAACCAAGAAACTGCGCGAGACCATGGAGCGGGCGAAGGGCGAGCAGACTGTGATTGAAAAGATGAAGGAACGCGCAAAGACGCTGAAGTTGCAGGAGATCACAAAGCCTCTGCCACGTAATCTGAAGGAGAAATTCCTTACGGATGCCGTTCGTCGAATTCTCAACTCGGAGCGTCAGTGTGTCAAGGGAGGCGTGTCGTCTAGACGGCGCAAGTTGGTCACTGTAATAGCAGCCACTTTTCCAGATAATGTCCGCTACGGCATCATGGAGTTTATCTTAGAAGACGTGAAGCAGCGCATTGACTTAGCCTTTTCCTGGTTATTTGAGGAGTATTCTCTGCTGCAGGGATTCACCAGGCACACCTATGTAAAAACCGAGAATCGCCCGGATCACGCCTACAATGAGCTGCTCAACCAGCTCATTTTTGGCATCGGTGAGCGCTGTGAGCACAAGGATAAAATTATACTTCTACGCCGCGCTTACCTAGAAGCACCTATTCTTCCTGAAAACTCAATAGGGCATCTGGTTCAGCTATGCCTGGTAAATGATTTTTCTCAACATGGTCTGGAGCTCATCAAGGACCTGGCCATACTGAGGCCTCCGCGAAAGAATCGTTTTGTGCGAGCGCTGCTCAATTTCTCTGTGCATGAGCGCGCAGATCTGCGGGATCGTGCCCTAGCACACCTGGTTAGCCTTTATCATATACACAAAATCCTTCCCGCACGGATAGATGAGTTTGCTTTGGAGTGGCTTAAGTTTGTAGTGCAGGAGGCACCGCCGGGAGCAGTTTTCACGCCAGAATTCGGGCGACCCACAGCTGAGACGGCGTGGCGTGAGGATACAGCCAAGGTGTGCCTCGGCCCGGCTCTCACCCTTTTGCCCTATAAGCCGGAAGGTGAGATTATAGATGTTACTATTACTATATTACAATTACCAATTTCTACCCATTTCTCAATAAACAGTTTACGTGGAGCAGATTAGCCAGGTTTTTGTGGCAACCTCCGCTGAGCTGAAGCGTACGATCCTCCGCAGCTTGGATAATCCGATCAAGAAGTTAGGCGTGGAGAGCCCAATCTTGCTGCAATTAATCGAAGACTGTCCTAAGGGTATGGAGACTTTCGTGATACGCATCATATATATACTGACAGAGCGTGTACCAACGCCCAACCTGGATCTAGTGCGGCGGGTGCGAGACCTCTACCAGCACAAGGTAAAGGATGTGCGTGTGATGATACCTGTTCTAAGTGGATTGTCACGCGCGGAGCTCATTGCAGTGCTCCCGAAGCTGATCAAACTGAATCCGGCAGTCGTAAAGGAAGTGTTCAGCCGGCTGCTAGGAATCGGAGCTGAGTTCGCTAACCAGACGATGGCCCTGTCGCCAACTGAACTCCTAGTAGCTCTGCATACCATTGACCCAAATGTCAGCGACTTAAAGGCCGTCGTAAAGGCCACCTCTCTGTGTTTGGCCGAACGCGAGCTGTACACCCAGGAGGTGCTGATGGCTGTGCTGCAACAGCTGGTGGAGGTAATTCCCCTGCCCACTCTAATGATGCGTACTACCATTCAAAGCTTAACGCTGTATCCGCGCATCGCTAATTTCGTAATGAACTTGCTGCAGCGGCTGATAATGAAGCAGGTCTGGCGGCAAAAGGTCATTTGGGAGGGCTTTCTAAAGACAGTGCAGCGAATGAAGCCGCAGTCCCTGCCAATACTGTTACACCTTCCGCCCGCACAGCTAGTGGACGCTCTTCAGCAGTGCCCTGACTTGAGGCCAGCATTGGCCGAGTACGCGGATAGTATGCAGGATGAGCCGATGAACGGCAGTGGAATCAACCAGCAGGTGATGGACATCATATCCGGCAAGTCGGTGGATGTATTCGTCACGGTAACTATAAACATTCAATAAATTACAAATCGATTGAAATAATATAATAATCTTTGTTTCAGGACGAAAGTGGCGGCTATATTAGCGCTGAGCACATTAAAAAAGAAGTTCAGGATCCGGCGGAATTTGGTGTAATCTCCACAGTTCCCGTTTTGACATCTTTAGCGCCCCAACCCGTTCCGCCACCCAGCAGCGATCTGAATCAACCGTTGCCGCCTGGCGAGGATTAGCCACAGCCTTAGCTTAATTGTTTGTTTGTCCCTGGACCAATTTATTGAATAAGATTAAGACAATTTGAATGATTTATTATGATTACACTTTAGAAAGGACACGTGTCGTTCATTGACCTTATTCCAACTTCGCCGACTCGTGTAGAATTTATTTCCTTACCACACTGATTGCAGCTTCCTTTTTGGCCGCAAAAAATCGCAGGCTGGTGGCTAAAAATGACCTACAGTTTGCCTTTCATCAAGAAAGTAGGACCCTTCCTTGACAAATTTTGTTGATTACGAGGAAAAACTTCACTGATTAACCTACCGCTGGGTAAATTTTGGGAATCATATAATTTTTATTGTTGGGACTACTTATATTGTTTTGCTACTCTTCAGGATCAAATGTCATCAATAGGTCATTTCACTGTCACTGTCATTTCTACCAAGCCGAAACTCTCTTTCGACAATCGTGTTAAAACCGACTCTCCCGATCTGTCATTTTCTCTTTTCAAAAAAATAAATGTGAATGAATATCTGATAAAAACAATTCTTGAATCTTTCATCAGGAAAAAACGGCATGTAGTGCTCTGTCTCCCAAACTCTTACTTTCTTACGAATATAAGCCGGATAAGCGTTTTCAATAAGCGTTTTAACTTTTGAAGAAGTTGGGAGCAATGCATTTTAGCTGCCAAAAGTTTTAACAAATCAGCCCAAACAGTGAAATTATATTAAAACCCGTGACATATTGAATAGTGTTTTTGTTGAGAAACCAAAATTAAAGTTAAAAAACTCAGAACTAAAAAATATATTACCAAAATTGTTGTAATTTTTGGTTTAAAACGATTAGGACTCATTGTTTAATTTTTATTGAATTTGTCATTGGTGACAGCTTAGGAAATGTCAATCTTTACTTCATCAGTTATTTTTTTTTGAAACGTCATCGATGGTTTATCAACAACACCCACGTATATGCTAATGAATTTCTCATGAATGGTACTGTAGGGAAAATAAAAATGCATACAAATGTACATACATATCAAAATGAAAGAACCATGCCGATACAGATGTTTTTTGCATTCCATTGTTTTACGTGGGCGTTTGACTTATGCTGACTTTAGCTTTCTAGAAATTTACTCAAAAATGGTTTGACTTAACGGCATTTATGCATGCTTTGTTTTTTAAATAAATACATCCGTAGCCCGAGTGATCCCATTAGCTTCTATACACAAAACCATTTTTGAAGCACAAAAAATTTCCGAAGTTTTAGTACTATTTGACCTTTAATGAGGCATGCATGTAAATGAAATAATATTTTAATTTGTATGCCAAGAGTTTATATCCCTTAAGATTATAAATTATCAGAAAATCCAGAAGTGGCAAGCCTGTCTTGTTGGCATCTACAACACTACTTCCGCTTCCATCTTTTCGCCATCCAGGCCGGCTAGTATATTTCTAGCCGTTATACGGGACATTTCTTTTCGTGTCTCAATGTCAGCACTGCCGATATGCGGCAGAATAACGACATTTTCCAGTTTAAGAAGGGGGTCATCCAAGGGCAGTGGCTCTGGGGTGGTCACGTCCAACCCAGCGGCTTGGATTGTGTTGCTTTTCAGAGCGTTGTACAATGCGTTCTGATCCACTACACCGCCGCGGGCTGTGTTGATAAAGATGCAGTTGGACTTCATCTTTTGAAAGGCCGCGGCATTAAATATCTCCTTGGTCTGTGGAGTCAGGGCGCAACAGGCAACGATAAAGTCTGAGTTGCGTAGCATCTCCTCGAAGTCCACGTGCCGGGCATTGACTGCCGCCGCCTCCTGCGGGCGTGCCGAGCGGGTCGTATAGGTTATCTCCGCCGGCTTGAAGGGTAAAATGCGTGCCGCTATCTCTTGCCCAATGCGTCCGAAGCCGAGAAGCCCGACCTGGGATCCTTTAAGACCCTGGCCGCACATCCACATGGGGGCCCACGACTTCCAGCCGCCGTTGAACACTTGTTTGTTTGCCTCAAACAAGCGCCGGTTGGTGGCCAGTAGGAGGGCAACAGTCAACTCTGCAGTAGCATCCGTCAGCACGTCCGGTGTGTATCCCACTCGAATGCCACGTTTCTTGCACTCCTCCACGTCTATGTGTTCATAGCCCACCGATATAGTAGACACACATTTTAGCTGGGGGCCGGCCGCATCCAGGACATCTTTGTCGATCTTGTCGGTCAGGGCGCAGTAGAGGGCGTCTTTTCCTGCTATCTGGCGGATCAGCTCGGCCCGAGGCACAGGCAGGGTCTCGCTCCAGGTGCTTACCTGACAGCTGTTAATTGTTATGCATATTAATTTTGATGAGCTTAGCCCGTACCAGCAAAAACGACATGAGCACACCTCTTACGCAGCAACTCCAGTCCGCTGGCATCCACATCCGGACGGGTAACATACACACTAGGCTGTGAGCTCATCGTTCGAGTTCTGTATCCTAGCTGCAAGAAGTTTCTGACTATTGCAAGCGGCAATCGCGGTGGCATTGGTTCGAGTTTCAGTGAAAAGGTAAACAATGTAACAGGTTTCTGTCAGTGTGACCAAGTTTTGGTAGCTTGGTAGGAACATATCTTCGACTGTGGGATACCCTAAAATGACCTTCTGGGTTGGGGCTGTACATACTATACATTGGCGAATTACCTATGTGGGGCGGTTCTTTGTTAAACAATCGAGGAACGGGGGCTCTGATTATAAATTATTTTCTCATTGAATTAAACTATATGTAAAACATATTATATATATTTAATTATGAAATTCTAATTTTAATCATTTTAATTTAATTGCATTACGTTTTCCAGGTGGAAGGAAGGGGTCAGGCATAAATATGTTTCAAACTGATTAATATAAAGCGATCTTATGTAAGTGCGAAATTTTAAACAAAGGCAAAAAGGAATTGAAAATCTGGGCACACTAATAATCGAAAGAGGGTTTTATTTGTAATACTTCAAACTAAAAAAACACTAGTTGAGTAAAAAGAATCGATTTAATTGTTCTTCTGATCCTTTCGATGTATGGTCAACGTCATCTCGTCAAACTGACCACACAAGCCCTCGCCTTTCTTTCGTCAAACGTCCGTCAGGGCAGCCGCATGGCGCCGAGTCCGAATCGAGCGCGGGGTGTGACTCCGGAGGCGATCGCCCAGCTGGGAAAAGCTCCCAGGATACGGCAAAATCCAGCGTTCCGAAAAGTAGACACACCCGAGTTCAGAAGCATATTCACGCCCGAGCTAGAAGTGCTGGTGGGTCTGTTTAAGAAGTACAACTACGAATTGCGGATCGCTGGCGGCGCTGTTCGTGACATTCTGATGAGTATTCCGCCAAAGGACATTGACTTTGCCACCACCGCAACTCCGGACCAGATGAAGGCTATGTTCGAAACGGAGGAGGTGCGGATGATCAACGCGAACGGCGAAAAGCACGGAACCATTACGCCCCGAATCAATGACAAGGAGAACTTCGAGGTGACGACGTTGCGCATTGATATCCGCACCGATGGCCGGCACGCGGATGTTGTGTACACCACCGACTGGCAACTGGACGCAAACCGTCGTGATCTGACTATCAACTCCATGTTCCTCGGTTTTGATGGCACCGTGTACGACTACTTCTTTGGCTATGAAGATTTGCAGGAGCGCCGTGTGATATTCGTTGGCGAGGCAGACATTCGCATAAAAGAAGATTACCTACGTATCTTGCGTTACTTTCGGTTTTACGGACGCATAGCCAAGGATGCGAAGAGCCACGATGAGGCCACACTAGCAGCTATAAAGGAGAATGCCGAAGGCCTGGCCAGGATTAGTGGCGAACGCATTTGGATGGAGCTTAAAAAGATAGTGGTGGGCAATTTTGGATCCGAATTACTTCTAGAGATGCATCTTTGCAAACTTTTCGAGCACATTGGGTTGCCTGGAAATCCAAATTTGCAGGCATTTAATCGTCTATACAGCGCCCTGGAGATGTTCGAGAAGCCGCACTACCCCATTTTGTACATGTCTGGACTGCTAGATTCTGTTGAGGATGTCATGGTGTTGCACAAGCGTTTAAAATTGTCTGCCTATGAACGGGATCTAGCTCGTTTCATCTTCCAGCAGCGGGAAAAGGTAAAAAAAGTCACATACATGATTTATTTACAATTTGACATTCAACTTATTCTCAAAATAAAACACCAGGTCGATACGGAATACACAACCCTACATGACTACCAGAAGTTGTGCCTCCAAAAGTACGTAAATCGAGATTACGTCGAGCAGCTGTTAAAGTACTCGAATAAAGTGGACCTCTATAATCAGCTCAAGGCCTGGGTAAAGCCGGATTTTCCCATTAAAGGCAATGTTCTGAATGACCATGGCCTTAAAGGAGAACGACTCGGATTGGTTTTAAACGAACTTAATATCATGTGGGCTAACAGCGATTTTAAACTTACCGCGGAAGAGTTGCTTAAGCAGCTGCCAGACATCTTGGAGAAGGTTCCAAATTCGCCCATTAAAAAGAAACGTTTAACTTAACAAAAATTAGATCCAAAGCTAAACTTGATCTGTTTTCATATTTATTAAAGTACTTGTATTTGACCGACAAATCACAGCTAAATTCCGTTCCTCCTTTACGTCTTTACGTTTTTGTGAAGATCTGAATGGGACGCTTGAATCCGGCCTCGCAATGGTTAGGAGTGCCCATGAGTTCCATGTTGTCAAAGCCCACTTCTGAGCTCAGTAGATATTCGGTAAATTGTTCAGGGCGGAATTGTATTAAATTATAGTTCATCCTAATTTGTTCCTGAAAATATGGAATTAAATTAAAATATATATATGTATGTGTTGAAGGGAACACTTAATATTAGATCATATATCTATGCATTTAAGGGCATTTCCACAGAAATTTCAACCGCGGTAAAAAACTTAAAAGCTGAAGATGATTGGTTTAAACTAAGTTACTTGAAGAAATGTTCGAATTGATCAAGATTGAAAAAATTTATCATATTCTAAAAGAAATTTCGAAATATTGGAATGCAAATTTGGTAAACGCGATTTTGCATTTTTTTTATAAAAAATTTCATAAAAAGGGCATGTTTTGTTTTGGTAAAAATGTCTAAAACAGAGGCATTGTCCTTTAACGTTTGCTTTCTTATTTCACTTCTAACATGAGAAGGCGAATCCTTTTTTTTTGCAATTATCTTGTTTTAGATCAAACGCTCAAAATCAACACTTGCACCAATTATAGACCTAGGGAAGAGCTATTAGTTAAGATTAAACATATGTTTTTCTGCGTACGAATGTAGAGTTCGACATTATAGAAATACCCATATTTCAATCAACGTGTGAATCAAATTATTCTTCTATTAGATTATTCCAAAAACCCTAATGATTCTTTACTGATAAGATGTCACTTGTACCCACGCTCACCGATAGTTTCTTGCGCCTCTTGTAGCCATCAAATGACTGCGGCTCCAGGATCAGCTTGCCACCAGGGCGCAGCTGCTGGTACATGCGGCGGAAGGCCTGCTTTAGGCCAGCATCACAGAAATTAAGGTGAATCCACTTGGTGACCGACAGGCAGAGTATTACATCGAATTGCGGTCGCTCGATCTCCAATAGTGAGTCGTCCTCTAGCACATAGTTGCCCTGGACGAAACGTATGTTGTGTGGGAATCCCTGGCCAGGACCAGTTTCGACCTGGAGCTTCAGCTGTTTAATGGTGGTCTGAGCATCCTTGACCAGACTGCGATCTATATCCAGGCCTACGAGGCTTTTCACGTCGAACTTCCGGGCTATCTGGATTGACAGGTGGCCAGAGTTGCAGCCGATGTCTAGGAGCTGTTTGTGGCGAAACAGCTCTGGCTGGGAACCGAGTATATCCAGTCGAATGTCGTGGAACTCCTTATCTATAATTCGCTTGCCATAGTAGTGCTTATAGTTGCCGTACATGAAGTTGAGATCCTTGTTGTACTTTAGCTTTCCGATGAGCTGCAGCCGTTTTTTTGGGCTCTGAGGCGGTGGGCGGGGCGCTGATTCAACATGATGTTTTTTGTCCGTCTTGAGTCTCTTGGTTTCCTTGTCATCTAAGGTAGTATTGGCTCGTTTTTCAGCGCATTTTGCTGGCTGTTTTTCCATTAATTGCATGTGGTTGTTGTTCATCACATCCATGGTGAAATCTACGTTTTAGCGAATTTAAAAAACTATTTGATAAATGTAACTAAACTCGATTACTGTCATTCAATGCTCACCATAAATGTCTATTTGTACTTGGTTTTATTGAGTTTTACACTTTGCTTATGCTTTAAAACATAAAAATAAATAATAATTAAATCGCGGGACATTCACGTTTTAATTAGTGCTGGCCAAACATTAGAGCGCTATCGATACTATCGATGATTGAAACTATTTTTCAGACGATCAATTTTTATCGTAATATCCATGTTTTAAAAAAATGTTCTGCTCTTTTTTCCGGCGACTTAAGTAAAAGCGAGCGGATAGAGCTTAAATTGTCATGAGTTAGAAAAGGTAATCCAGAAATAATTGGCTTCTTGAGAAATAAGATCATGCAACCACAAATAAAATGTAATTCCTTTGTTACAAATTACAATTATATAATATACTGTAAAAACATCGAAAAGTCGATAGTAGAAGATAGATTTTGTGTTGCCGTTTTGCCGTTCATAACGCACAAAATTCGCCAGAACAAGAGGGTATTTTCCTTTACGGCCGTTGGTCGCACTAAGCCGGGCATCGCATCGGCGTTGCCAGACATGGCGTTTTAAACACTTACAACACAATTTTTTCGAACCTTTGGCGGGCTTTTATTTAATAAGAGCAATGTAATCAATAATGCAAACAAATATAAATACGAAAAATTAATCTGAAAACAGTTTGACTGCTTCTTAAATTTTAAATGATCTAAAATGCATATGGGCAATTCTCTGATGTTGACTTTGAAATTTGTACGCATTTAGAAATGTTATAAAACTTTATTTTAATTGTAAAAAATTTTAAACTTATAGCTCTTAGTTAGCACTATAATTGGGAATCAGTTTAAGAGCTGATTTTACCGAAACGTAATGTAAGACCTTAATGAACACCTTTTAAATGTATTATGCATAAATTAACATTTCTTTCTAAAGACTAATTAAAATTGACTCTTTACAGTATCCAAGTGATGTTAGAAAACTAAAGTCAAAGCATATGGTCCCTGCTTTAAACGTTTTTATCAAAACAAATGATGCCCTTTTTTATTTTTTCCATAAAAAAAAATTCCAAATCGCGTATGCTTCAATTTGCATTCGAATTTTTAAAAATCCGTTTTAAAATATACTAAAGACATTCAAATTTGATCAATTGGAACATATCTTATAGAACTTTTTTTCCCGTCGTATATATTTCCTTAGAAAGATAGATAGATCTATAGAAGCTAACACGATGTTTACTTATCATACCCTTGCAGGGTATTATAATTTCAGTCAGAATTTTGCAACGCAGTGAAGGAGACATTTCCGACCCTATAAAGTATATATATTCTTGATCAGCATCAATAGCCGAGTCGATCTAGCCATGTCTGTCCGTCTGTCCGTTCGTCTGTCTGATTATACGAAAACTATTCCCTCAGTTTTAAAGCTATCTGAATAAAACTTTGCAGATAGTCTTCTATATGCTCTCACTACTATATAAGTCGGAACGGGCCGGATCGGACGACTATATTATATAGCTGCCATAGGAACGATCGGTACATTTTCAGGAAAAAAAATTATTACTTGTCCAATTTTCAACATATCTTCATATAATTTAAGACATGGCCATTTTATATTATTCTAGAATTTCGGTTTTAATTTGATCAAAATCGGACAACTATATCATATAGCTACCATAGGAATGTTCGGGAAATATTACGTATAGGTAATGTTAAACCGAATTTTTATATGTATTAATGTTGTATACAATTCCTGTTAGTTTTACTTTCCATTTGATAACATTTAATAAATTCATAATGATCCAATTGTAAGCTGCAAGGGTATACAAACTTCGGCGTGCCGAAGTTAGCTTTCTCTCTTGTTTTTTTTTTTTTTTTTTTTTTTTTTTTGTTTGAAAAGGTTTGTGTCCGATTTTATTTTTCAGTCTTTATTTATGATCGTTCTCAAGCAGACTTTTTGTGTGTTTGATTTAAAATTTTAATACTTTTACTGAACATTTAATTTTAAAGCTAGTTATATTTTTACTTCAGATTCTTGGTCATTCATCACTGACATTTTTCTTGATTTACATAACAAAGCGTGCTTAATGAAAGCATAATATCTGTTTTTGCGAATTGAAATCCTCGCTTTGTTGGCAATCTCGCGTTTTGGCGGCTGCAGACACGCAGGATTCCTGACCATTCGCGCGTGCCGCATATTGACCCCTGTCCGCCGAGAGGCGGCAAGGGTGGAAACAATGGCAGTGATAGTTTTTTAGGTGCAGACCAGCGGTCAGTTGAAGTGCGCGTAAGGGTTGAAGCTGCATTATTGACGCGTGGCAAATTTGGGGTTTTATCTTTCCGTGTTGGCTTCTCTCTCAATTGCTATTTATAGTTTCATATCGTAGTTTAGTAATCACAAGATCCCTTGGTAATTTATGGCCCGTCGCTATTGTCTACACAATTATGAATTTTGCCGTTTTATTTTCCCAAAACTCTCTCAAGATGTTATTACCCAAAGTGCTCATTAGGCGGCAGGAGATAAATTCTACCAAAATATTTTGTACAAATCCTTGTAAAAAAGGGAAGGCATTGCACAAGACTTTTCCCAGGGAAAACTGGCTCGAATTGAAGGAAGTAAAATTAAAATAAAATATCGGTTTGGACGAAAGGGTTGGTGGCTGGCTGTTGGAACCAGTTTTAGCTATTTTCCCAACAAAAGGATGCAGCATCTATTAAAACTTCAAATGACTTGTTGTTTTCGCCCCTCAGCAGGGTCCACGTACCTTGATAGATGAAAGGACGGATGGGTCACCGTGCAGCATCCAGGGGCATAGGAAATCCAAAACCAGTTTGCACCGAAAGCTGTACAGAGTCCAACATTTAATCCTGCTGCACATGCGCCGAAGGGATTTGTTCGGTCAAATCCTCGACCAATTTGAATGCCCAAAACGAGAGCCGTAACCCCGAAGGGCGGCACAGCTAACAAGCCCACCGGATCCAGAGCAGTTGACAACATAGCGCTGTCCAAGGGTCGGTTCCCGCTCCTGGGTCCAGCGTATTCGCTGTAATTCGATTCGTTCGGGGGTAGCAAAGGGTTTCTGCCTCGCCCAGCGCTATTGTAACTTTATAATTTCGGGTCAGCGTGCTGGTCTACTTCCAATTTCCATACAGCCCCTTCTGCCCCTGATCCAGCTCCTGGTCCAGTCCCTGCCCCTGCCCCTGTCCATTCGTACAGTGCAGCATACAAATGTAGCATCAAATTATTTTGAAAGATCCGGGGCTTTGTTATCCTCGCAAAACGGTCATTTGCATGTTCAGTGGATGAGTGAAAAGTCTGTTCATATTCGGTCCATTTTCCCTTTTTTTCTTTTTGATGAATCTAATTTTTATGGTTAATGTGTTTGATATTGCTACAGTGACAAATTTGATGTGGTTTCTAATTCATTGACTTAACAATGCAAGATGTAACTGCAATATATTGGTTGATGAACTTAATAACTTGCATAAAATAGACGGATAGTGCTTGGAGCACTGTTACTTAACAAAATTCATTTCTTATCAATTACTATTATTACTTATAAAAAATCCTTATATACTCGTTTGGTTTTTAGCAGACGCATGTTCGTATAATAAGATATTTTTTTGCACACTTTTCGTTTACATTCTTAATCCCAACCATACTCTCTATTCTCTTCGTCTGACCCATCGAATATCCAACAAAGGCCGTGTCTTGGATGGTTCACCTTTGAGCACCCCTTCCCTTTATTAATCTGCATGACTATTGGCAGTCGATGCCCATAAATTCAGCTTAATGCGGCAATGACCCAAAAACCAGGACCTCTCCTTGGCGCGGAGTCTTCACGGGTGAACGCATTTAGAAGTTCAAGCTGGCATAACAGAGGCTCAGACTCTGCCAAGACGAACTCTGAACCCACCCCTCCGCTGGGTCAATGAAAAATCGCTTCAGTTTGAGGCAAAAATCATTAGATTCGTCACAAAAAAGGGGAAAGGGCTGGAAAAGGAAAAGCGGCAAGGAGAGCAAGGGTTGCAGATAGACCTCAAAGCAGACCTTTGGACCGTCTTTGTTTGCATTTCACCTCTGCGCGTAATTTACTGTGAACCCAGCAAGAATCAGGGTCAGGATGAGGACGGGGACGAAGAGCAAGACGATGAAGTCTGATGACTATCTCCGCGTTTGGGGTTGCTGCCGCTGCAGCTTTGCTAGCAGTGACATCATAAGAGGTGACACATTTGAACCCGAAGCAGGACCTCTCCGGAGATTCTGCACCCTTTGATACCTGGGCCTCGGTTATTTGATCGCTCGTAAATTTCCTTTTTCGCTGCGATCCGTTCCTTTTCCTAATCTCAATCGCAATCCTTCGCCGATTTTTTGCACTGTGGGAATTTTTTGCGGAAGGAAGCGCGATCATGATCGATGGCTGTATAGGGTTTCAATCGGGTTAAAGGGGCGTCGATCGATCGAGTCCTGGTCTGGGTTTTTGAAAATTGGAAACTTTTCTTTGTTAAAAAGTGAAATTCGAAATCACAAACTGTGAGTAATAATAACGCAAGTAATAAAATTTTAAGGATACGGAATACCGCATTTATTTCAAGTTTTTTTGTTGTCATTCGAGAAATTTTATTCTAGAAATATTTATTACAAATTTGGTAATTTTAAATATCAGGATTCTCACAGCAAGAATTGTATGAATTTCAGTAAATAAGGATAAATATTGATGATAGGTAAACAGAAGATATCTAAAAGTTGTTCTAGAAACCACAGTACGTTTTTAAGGTATTTAAGAGACTGATCTTTTAATCCCAAAATAAATTAAATAATTTAAAATGTTTATTATCTTTGAAAATCATTTGTCCATCCACTGCAATTCTTGAATTCCAGACACCCAAAGCTTAACCGCTTAATTATATATGTAGTAAGCTGTTGCTTTCCGCATTTTCACACAATTATCCGGGCGGCGTTTTTCCGGAGAAAAACCAGTTTGTCCGAATCGCTTTGCGGCCAGGCCCTTGACCACAAACAATTTCCATATTTACATTTTTGTAGATTTTCACTGTGTGCTTTTGTTGTTATTCTCGGGACGCGTGTTCAGCAGAAGTTAACCCCTTTGGCGACCGCTTGACCGCCGGCACGCCGGAGAGGATTCCAGTTTGTTTTGGTTGTTGTTGTCAGCACATTATTTTTGGGACACGTGCGTGTGATTAAGAAGTCGCCATCGGTCACTCGGCAAGTTGATTTGTGATTTGGGATCTTGACGAGGGAAGGCCCGGCAAATTTCTGGGTTGGTGTTGTACTATAAATAATATATAAAAGTATACACGCAAGCACAGTAGGCCATCACCGGCTGGGCTGCTGGACTTGCAACAAAGGCGCACAGCTCACGCATCAACCCTTTATTCGCTTTATTTTCGATGAAAACTCTGCGATTTGAAGTCGTTATAAATGCTACATTTTGGCAAAAGGCCTGTCATTGTCACGGACATCAGGGAAAGGGGTAGCTTGCCACAAAGGATACACGCCGCGATGCTGTGCCCTGTGCTCGTTCAAATGTTAGCAAAATAAAAAATAGAATTTCGCTGACCTCCCCGCAGAATTTTAAAGAGTGCTCAGGGGGAAAAAGGGAAGAGAGAGCGGGGGTAAACGCAGTTCCAGTGAGCGCCAGAGTCGCAGCTCGGCTCTCTTAAATTGGTGCTGCAAAAAGTAATAAAACGGCTCTGATGCTCAAGTCAAAAGTTTTGCCATTTTCAAGGACAACAGCGCATCGCTATTATGTGTTTCTTTTTCCTACTTTTTTAACGATCAATCATGAATCGATCCATTGTGTATTATAAAATATCGACGCTTTGCTCGAAAAATTAATGATCTTCTTAAGAGATATAAAGGAAGAGGTAATCGTCAAGAAGTCAAGCGAATCAGTCAGAAGCATAGATAGTAAATAAATAAATGTATAGAGAAATTGTGTTCTTTGCATATTTAGTACTTTCTATTTACAGCCAAATTTTATTACCAAATATTATTATATAAATAAAAATATATTGAAATGACGATCTTTGTATACTATCTGCAGGAGGAGGTACCTTTGTCCCCATAATACGCATATTATATTTATAAGCATCTCCAGGCGAATCAGTTTAGACTCCATCCGTCAGTTCACAAAATTTTAAAGTCTTTAAGAACTAGAATTCAAAGAAATCCGTGCCGAATGTAGGTTGTTTTAAATTTCTATAAAAACAAGATGGAAGTTTACATGAATGTTCAAGAATTGCATGATTTTGTCGAGTGTCTCAACGGTCTCAAACGGAGATCATAGTTACTGGCTGGGACTATCCAAAGTACAACTTATTGTATTGTTTTTAGAGGAATCAGAATTTAAACTGTAACTCTGTATAAGAAGAGACAATATTCAATGGGATTTGGATGATCTCGATAAAATTGTAAATACCTTGTATAATTTTTCATTTCATCGCTTCCATTCCATATCCGTGCATCTGGATCAGAATTAAAACTAGAACTCTGTTTAGGAAGATTTAATATTCGATGGCATTTGGATGAACTCCATAAAATTGTAATATTTTGTATAGTTGTTTTTCATATTTATCTCTTATTCAAACCTTGTTCCCTATAAAATTAAAAAAAAAATCATTTCTCACACTGATTGCAATCTGCTTCACTGTGCGAAATGGATAAAAAAAATAAACGAATAATTTTATTCAGGAAGCGCACGTAATAAACTGCACAAATGGCAAATGCATAAATTTTCCGGATTTCATTCCGGCGGCTTGCGAATCTTGGTCCTGCAGTGGCAAATGTAACCCAAATGATGCACATCTGAGTTTTTGAGATGATTTGCATAATTTTGGCATTTTCAATTAAGCGGGAGTCCCGGAAAAGCGACAAGCGAGGAGGGACTGGGATGGATTTTTGACTTGTGCCAATGTTATGCAAATTGCCCCTCTGCACACCACCGAATCCAACGGGTTAGGAGATTGCCCAAGACAAGCCCTTGATTTCACTTTGATGTCTTGTGTTTGGCATTAACCGTGGTAAATGTTAATTCTCCTCAAGTGCCAATAGTCTCGTCCTGAGGCGGGGATTTTCGGTCCGGCAGGAGCCGCCGAGTCCTCTGTTTGGCAACTCAATTGAATTAAATTAGATATTCATGAGCGGCATATTTACAGACAATAAACATGTGATGCGCAAAGTCGATTGCTAAGTGCACATATATGGTTAAGTAATGAGGTGAACATAGTGCAAATAAATAACGGAAAGGAAATCGAAAAGTTTCAAATTTTCCTAATACTTTCATAATGCGAATGGGTTTGAAGTACTTATAAGGTTTAATTTGTATGTATTTCGACAATTCATTTATCTGTAGTTTGTTTCCTTAAACATGAAAAACCAACTCTACTCTCAGTAGTTCGATTTGCTAAATGAGTGATAATTTCCGAATAATAAAAACGCCAATTGAGAAATTTATAGTCAAATGTCCCCTCTGTAAAATACCCACTACCCATCTGTGTCCCTGAAAGAATTTTACTTGTAATATTCTAAGACGCTATCTATTTTGCACCCACTACCCACCTGTGTTCCTGAAAGGATTTTACTTGTAAAATTCTAAGACGCTATCTATCTGAGGTGACAGAAGGTTGAAAAAATTTCCAAAATAACCATTGAATATACAAAAAAAAATTGTAGAAATCCATTATACATTTTTGTGCATATATGATAAATTAAAACTATTTCAAAGGTTAAAAACCAGTCTTCTTTGTATAATTTCATATATGTATACAAAGTTTGGCATATCTACTTTCTATATTATCACAAACCTTGGGTTTAATACGGAGGGGCACAAAAAATTTCAGCTGTTAAATATTTCTTTAAAAATGTTTCGTCTTCATGTTACTTTATTATAATTTTTCTAGTTTTTTTTTCTTTCTTTATGTTGCTTAGATTGTGGGAAATTTCAAAGGGATTTCCATAGATATATATTTCGGTTACAAACCTTTGGATATTACACGATGTATTCACAAACAATCAATTTCCGCAATCTTGGGCCACGGTTTTCCCAAGCCCGAGTTCTGGGTCATCTCATGATGCAAAATTTTCTTTTCGCGGAGCCCTGAACCCTTCTGCCTACTCTTACCCTCTCAAATCAATTTATTAATTTCCCATGCTCCGTGTTTATGCAATTTGCAGTATCGAATGTCAGCTGACTGAAAAAACACATAATAAAGAATTGCGCCATGAATTCCTGATGTAGTTCGGGAAAATTAAGGAAGGAACAGAGTTTCGAGTGCGCGAATCCTTTTGCTCAGACAGGCAGAAAACCGTAAAACACTTTTGCCGTTTCTTTTTATTTTCCATTTGTAGAATACGAGGTAGCTAACCCTTTTCGCAAGGCGATCGGGGCGCAATCCGCGAGGGAACTTTCACATAAATCTGCAGCAGCTGACATCATTAGGCTGGCATTTGTCATACGATTTTAGCCCAAAGGATTGCCGTAGAAAGTATCCTTTTTTGGGTAAAATACTTAGGCGGAAATTCGAAACTTTGGCAAGAACCTTTCGCTGATGATCGATGGATTGCGACTAACGCGACTAGCTGATCATCAATCAGTGCTGGGAATCCAGGAACAAGGGGACATTTGCGATGAAATAGTACCCGAAATAGGCAACAATTTGACTACAGACACCCTCCCTTATCCGCTGGCAAATGACCAAAGCAACTTGACCCCTGGCCAGCCAACTGTCAACATATCCTGCATATATAATCGCATTAATTGCTTTATTAGCAGGACTCGGACCACGGGCAACGTAAACAGCTCAGCGATTTAGTTTTCAGTTTCTTGTGTGTGAAAATGTGAGAGATTTCCCAGACCAGGGCCAGATTTTGGGCGAAATCAACCCCCCAGACCTAGGAAATAGCGCCAGCTGATGAAGCGTCTAAGACGAAATCCCGGTGATCATCATCAATATCATTTAACCTAATGGACCCTGACCTGGCCCCGGCCCTGGCCCTGGCCCGAGTGAGCTAAGCTGTGGCAAAAGTGTCCTTCTGCCTGACTGGACTGCGATTCTTCTACCTCTTGCGCTTCCTATTTTTCTTCCAGTTCCTTGCAGAAAAATGGCAAGGCCGAATAAAGGAATCCCGGGGTGGTTTCCCTTCTCGGCAAATTCCTTCCTCTTGACTGTCCAAACAGATATTAATCAAAACTGGGACAACTGTATTTACTTAGGCTGCCTCGATCTTTAATAAAACTAACGCCTAACCGTTCCCTCTCCTGTATATCCTTTAAGGGCAATGTTCGTAAAGCTTCGAAGGGATTTTGGGCAGGAGGAAGCGGAGCGACTTAATTGTCATATAACGTGACAGTCGCAGAACATGCCTCTCCAACGCCCTCGTCCGCAGTGCGGACACCCAATTTGCATAAAATTTGCAAGTCATTAGCTATTGATGTCCTGGAAAGGGGACACTGATTGGAACTTAATGAGTTGTGTTGACACGTGGAGGTTAGACAGAGAGCAAGTCATTCTGTAAAGTTGAGTTGAAGTTGGGAGGATTTATTAAATTAATTTGACAAGCTAAGGAAGCGAGAATGAATGAATTTTAATAAAACAGAATGTGCAATGCAGTATTCCAAATCTTCCAAGGCTATGCATTAAGAACGTTAGTATTGAATATGTTGAGCAAGTTGTTAACCTAGGTATAACTATGAGTAATAATCTTTCATGGAGCGCACATGTTATTAATGCATCCGGAAAACTTTATGGCCTACTCAGGCAGCTAAATATGACGCAAAAATACCTTTCGACTGATATGCGACTTATGATAGCGAAGGTGTACCTTATACCGTCCCTAAGCTATGGAATTGAAATTTTCTGGAACTGTGATACTGCCTTCCAACATAAATTAAACGTCGCCTTTAACAACATAGCAATATATGTATTCAATATTAAACGAGGTGAACCCATTACGCCTATGGCCAATAGCATATATGGATTTAACTTTAAAACTTGGAGCAACACTAGAAATCTAATTCTTTTGCATAAAGTAATTAATACCAAAGAGCCTTGTTATATTATTGAAAAATTAAAATTTGGTACATCAATAAGAACCAATAATATCATTAATATTCGACATAATCTTTCATCGCCTGAACATAATTTATTTATTCACACTATTCGGAACCAACTTCCGCAACACTTAAAAACACTAAGTAGCACACCGCAATTTAGGAATAATTTAATACAATTTTATAGAAACGAAAATAGAACTTAGAATTTTTTTTTTTTAATAAGCAATACTTGTGTAGTTTTAAAAATCTGAAAATGTTAGTATCTACCTGTTGTGACTAGCGCACTAATTTATAATTTAAACTTGTATCGTTAGGAATACATTAAGAATAAAATAAATAAAATAAATTAATTAATGTAATTAATAAACAAGGCGAATGCCCATTCCATCAAGTCTAATTAAGGCTAAGGATTTAAATGTCCACCGTAATCCGGCATTTGAATTGTTAGATGCATTTTAAAATGTCGTTTCTTTAAATTTAAAGGAAAGTAATTTACTTTACTTAATTTTATTTCAAGACCGTACATTTAAAATAATTATATGTATCCGATTCCCTCTGACTAGTGCTACAGATGTACATGTAAAATATCTGCGCTAGTATAATTAATAAATTAAAGTTTATTTATTTCATACTGACATACTTGTTAATAAGTACACTAGTATTATTGGGAAAGTAATACCTGCAATTCCATAATATATTTTATACATGCAATATTATTATTATTATTACATTTATTAAATATTATAAAAACTAAAATTCAATAAACCTTAAGAAGTCTTCAGATTGTATCGGGCCGTTATTTGCAGCAAATGCACAAATTTTCATGCGCTTTTTTGCTATCCTTTTCCCTCTATCACATTTTTTTTAGTTTTCCTGGGACCAGTTGTTGACAAGGAAAACCCAATCAAGGTGCAAACGTGCTTGGATCATGATATCCTCTGATCCTGTTCTCTGGAACTGTGTTGGCGTTGTTCGCCCCATTGCGCAACTGCCAAAACCCGACAAATTAAACAAATAACGCCGATCTGCGTTTTCCACAAAACAAACCCAGAATTGGTACGGAAAATGCCACAAAAGAGGGAAAAATAGAAAACGAGGTAAGCAGTCGTGAATTGGGAATCCAAATCCACCCTCAATCCAATGGCGCTTGTGATGAGGACAGGGTCGGAGATGGTGATGCCGAACACATAACAAGATGTTCGTGCTCCCTCCAGAGAGTTTGTCTAGGCATGCTGCGTAATCCTTTTTGTAAGGACACGTCGCATTGTGTGCGCACCGTGTGGTGTGTGTCTAAAAAGGATTGCGCTTCAAGGAAGCAGGGATCCCCGAATCCGGGACGAATGTCGGCATATCTCCGGCCGGTGCGCAGTTTCCTTCTCCGCTCTTCGAAGGCAGCTGAAGACCAAAGATCGAAGGATGCCCAAAAGGATAGCGTTAGAGGGGGGCGCCGCTGCCGTTCTATTTGTTGTGACGATGTAATAAGATTATAATTCCATATTTCTCTCTTTTCAGTTGGTTTTCCTTTCCATAGCAACTCTTCAGTTTTCCGTTCTTTCTCCGCGCCACAGAGTTCAGGGAACTTTGGCAGCTGACCCTCTGAAAGGACATTTGTAGGGGTTGCAAAAATCGAAAATAGGAAAATAAAACTTTTTGGCAAAAGAAAGTCCTTGAAAATCGAACCCTTTTCCCTGCAATTGCAGAAATTACGATTTTCTTCTCGCTTACCTGGCTTGCACTTTTTGTACATTTAGGCAACATTTCGCCAGGAAAAATGGTAAATATTTGCAGTACATCACGTAAAGTATCCTATGACATCGCCTGGTTTCATTAATTTTAATATTGTCATTAGTTTTTCGGGATTAACCCTCAAAAAAAACTTTATAATCTTCGGAAAACTCGTGAGAATTTTGTGCAATCGGTAACTTGAGTCATCGCTAATGATTCTTTGGCAGTCGGATAAACGAATCCAAGGACTCATAACGATCATCAATCAATGCGGACAGCTGCTGAAAGGGCCAATATTTCTGATAAATTATTGTGCAAGTTTTTCCTTTCTTTTCAACTAAAAAGCGTGAAAATCTTGAGCCCGACTTGAGCCAGTTACCTCCGGGCGGCAAAAATGAGCAAAAGTTCATTAAATCGATCGGAAAAATCAGCTGCCGAAAAAAAATAACGACTATTCGCCCGGAACCCCGTTGGCTTATATCATTAATGAATTATGCAAATTTTCACCATGTAGAAAGACCTGATGCCCAAAACGCATTTAACAAATATTTGCATAATTTTGGCACAGGCGACTTTTCTGCGTCGCTCGCATCCGGGCTCCGAGCCCAGGACTCAGGACTCGGTTTCAGCAACGGGTCTTAGGGCTTAAGGTTATGCAAATGGACCTGCACTTCCGGCGGCGAGGAGGAGGGTTATGTTACCATTTCAGAACCTTAAAGCGACTGCGCACGCGCGCAGCTCGGAAATTTATGCAAATCAGCAAGGAAATCCCCCGAACATCGAACAAATCGATTGGCAAGGGGCGGCAGCCGAGGGACGATTGATTTTGAATTTGCATTTCAGAGAGAGGAGCAGGGGAGACAGGAAAGGAGAGGCGTACTGAGCAAGGACATGGCTTGTCACTCGGTTGGCGAATTGGGAATTAGAATGAAGTGGATTTACCAATTGTTGCCATAATTGAGTGACATGGATAACGCAGCCAGACTAGCCCGAGTTCCCAGCTATTGATTACAGAAAAGGTTCCAGGCCGCACGGCAAAATGGCAACTGAGAATGGAAATCTGCATGAAAATGCCAACAAAAGCCCGTACATTCCGAATCCGTAGTACACATAAGGAGGATCCATTCATGGCTCTACTTTTATTTCTATTTCTGCTTTATGCTTTAGCATTTGCCCGTGAATTTACATATGACAATTTCATATTCAGTTACAAATGTGTTTCGAAAGAGAAAACTTTTGTTCAATGTTGTTACTGCTGCTGTGTCGCTTCATTGGAGTTATTCCGGCCTTCGTGGCCCGTGAGGCGACAATTATTAATTCGGACCGAGCTTCGGAATTAGCATTACACTGGGAAATCAATTAGCCGGGAGAAGTACACCACTTTATGGGGTTTTAATTGTCGCTGGAGCTCTAGCTTAGTGGAATACTCCGCAGGAGCTATCCAAGTTATCAACGTGAGAAAATCTCAGGGAATCATTTGAGGACGCACATCCCATCTATCTCCCTAATTACGTCAATTGCCTGTGGCACTTCGATTCCTTTGTCCTCCGTCCTTGTTCTTCTCAATTTCCACAATTTATGCTTAAAAGTAAACAAAAATCGTTTGAATATTCAATCCGAGGGCGCATCAGTGGGCATTGCTCACCCTGTTTACCTATTCTTATTCTTCTTTTCGGCGATAAGAATAACTTCTGCATATTGTTTCCTTTTGTGATTTGTTTTGGGGATGCGTTTGATCCTTGGTGTTTCCCAATAGCTAGATGATATTTCAATATATTTTTTGGTTTTTTGCACTTTGTGTGTACCTTATCACTGACTCTCTTGACTAACGCTCGTTGAAGACTCGATCACTTGATATTTGATATCTAGACGTAAAATTATATGAAATAGTGTTATATTCCAAATAAAATCGTAGCAGACACGCGTGCGATTGGTGGACAATGGCGACACGAGCGTCAAGTCGCAGATTATCTCAGGAGGGACTGACCAATGGCCGGCGCGTGTGCCAGTCCTTAAAGGATAATGAATGTCTTACTGAGTGGTCAAGCAGGTTTCTCAGATGGAAGGGTCATTTGAGCGGTCATCCTCTTCGACGCGTGGCCGGCGGACGAGGACTAATTGAGATGGTCAGTTGTCACGCCCTGTGAGCCGCCATTTTCTGACCTCTGAGCGTTTCTCCTGCCACCGCTAATTTATAACGGTTACATCTGGCGGATCCTTCCCAGGATGTGACCAAAAAAAAAAAAACAAAGCAATACAAGAAGTTGAGAAAAAGATTTCTCATCTAATCCCTGTCTTCGGGTCAGGCCAAACACAATGAAGCCGAAAGCTGCAATTTCATTCGCTTTTGCGCATCCTTTCGGAAACGGGCCGTGGAAAACAACAAAGGGTTGAAGCTGAAGGGTCGCTGGAAGGACCTCGCAGCCCAGAAAACCGGACCGGACTCGCGACCACGAATCAAAAATGAAAATCACAAGCAAACCGGTTTGGACATTGGCATTAATTTTCGGGAAGGCCGCGAAGAAAATTTCGACAGCACAATCCACAAAAAAAGGACGAAAGGATGAAACCCTTTCAGCAATAAGCATATGAGCATATGGCGGTCCACAGCCAGATCTGGTCAGCCGGGAAGCACTGAGGCGATGCTGCGACCCGAGTCTGGATATTGGGTGTCGCCTCCCTGCGACGTGCAAGCCGTCCCGATCCAGATCCTGTTCTTGTTGAGGCCGCAGCAGCTTCCATCTGAGTCGGGCAGAGGGACGGACGGACAGGCGGGACAATGGCGACTGGGTTCAAAGGGTTTCTGCGGTCATGCATTCAAATTATCTATTCAGTTTTTTCCCAGCGAGGCCCTGTCCCGTTCGGGAAGCTCTGCGGCCAGAGGTCAGCCATTTTGCTGAAACCGAACCCGAGCATGTTCTCGAGTTAACGGACATTTCTCAAGGAATTCGCGGGAACTTTTCATGGGAAACGAGCAGGGACAATGGCTTTCAGTCATAGCTACTTAACGCATTTATAGTTACGCTTTTTCCATTTAACTGTGGCATGTTCTGACTAAAGAACACTTTAATATTAATTATCAAAGATCATAAGATATGAACTCCATTAAACTATATATTCAACTATAACTATATATATTAGCATTACTGCATTAGAACAGAATTATGAATATATATGATTAGTACTTAAAACCCGTACTGTTGAATGCAGAAACTGCAATCAATTGAGGGTCTCCGGACGTCGCGTGCCAAACTGACCCACTGGAAATAGCCGCTCGACAACCCTTTGGTCATCTACCCCTTGAAAATATGTGTGCATATCCGATAACTCGTTCTTGACCAGCTCTAATCGACGGAGATTACTGGGCGCGTGTCCTTCGCGGGGTTGGTCAGTCCAAGATGCCAAACTGCCCCTTCCGAGCACTTCTCGCATTTGCATTGTCACGGGCGATGACTTCATTCTAGTCCTTTGTCCGGCATCTGCATCCCTAAGTGGCCAAGATCCTCATGAAGTGTCGACAAAACACTCGCAAATGAAGATCCTATTAGCAGTCCCAGTGGTCATTGATAGCGAAGATTTATGCAAAAAGGTCTTCCGCCGGCGTTGCGCTCGGCAGGGGTCAGCGATGTTGCCCAAACAAAGTGCGAGAATTGCCAATGAATATATTGAAATATAATCGATCGATGTGGGATAAGGTTCCTCTGCCACTCTGGGGTAGAAGTTGAGATATCGAGACTCTACGATGGCTTAGGCAATAAATCTGCGGCTAAACGCATCCCCAAAACAAAAGATCACAAAAAGGAAGAAAATACGGAAAATATTCTTTTTCTGTCGACGGAACAGGAAAGTAGGTAAACAGGGTGAGCAGTGCCCACTGATGCGCCCTCGAATTGAATATTCAAACGATTTTTGTTTACTTTTGAGCATAAATTGTGGAAATTGAGAAGAACAAGGACGGAGGACAAAGGAATCGAAGTGCCACAGGCAATTGACGTAATTAGGGAGATAGATGGGATGTGCGTCCTCAAATGATTCCCTGAGATTTTCTCACGTTGATAACTTGGATAGCTCCTGCGGAGTATTCCACTAAACTAGAGCTCCAGCGACAATTAAAACCCCATAAAGTGGTGTACTTCTCCCGGCTAATTGATTTCCCAGTGTAATGCTAATTCCGAAGCTCGGTCCGAATTAATAATTGTCGCCTCACGGGCCACGAAGGCCGGAAGAACTCCAATGAAGCGACACAGCAGCAGTAACAACATTGAACAAAAGTTTTCTCTTTCGAAGCACATTTGTAACTGAATATGAAATTGTCATATGTAAATTCACGGGCAAATGCTAAAGCATAAAGCAGAAATAGAAATAAAAGTAGAGCCATGAATGGATCCTCCTTATGTGTACTACGGATTCGGAATGTACGGGCTTTTGTTGGCATTTTCATGCAGATTTCCATTCTCAGTTGCCATTTTGCCGTGCGGCCTGGAACCTTTTCTGTAATCAATAGCTGGGAACTCGGGCTAGTCTGGCTGCGTTATCCATGTCACTCAATTATGGCAACAATTGGTAAATCCACTTCATTCTAATTCCCAATTCGCCAGCCGAATGACAAGCCATGTCCTTGCTCAGTACGCCTCTCCTTTCCTGTCTCCCCTGCTCCTCTCTCTAAAATGCAAATTCAAAATCAATCGTCCCTCGGCTGCCGCCCCTTGCCAATCGATTTGTTCGATGTTCGGGGGATTTCCTTGCTGATTTGCATAAATTTCCGAGCTGCGCGCGTGCGCAGTCGCTTTAAGGTCCTGAAATGGTAACATAACCCTCCTCCTCGCCGCCGGAAGTGCAGGTCCATTTGCATAACACTAGCTATCGAGGCTGGTGATCCGATGCCGAATGGTGAACCCGAGGGGCTGCTGTGCTAAAATTATGCAAATGGTTCGGCGTGCCAATATTTTACAGCAATAAGTTATGCAAATTACGATTCGCAAGGGTCTCTTTGGAGCGCCTGCGCAGCGGAGGTTACATGTCGCCTTCTTATTCGAACGGAAAACGCTTTTAAGGGTTTGCCTAGGTTCAGCATTTCTGCGAGCGTTTTTTTATATGCTAATTTTTTTCGCGATGGCTTTACGAATTTTTGGCATTTTTAATTGTGTTTTTTGGCACGATTGTAATGCAGATTTTTTTGCTCGATTGTAATTTTAATTTCGAAATCTTTCGCTATGGCGCCAAAAATTTGGGTTTTTATCTTTTGCAATTGAATGGATTTCATTCGATTATTTAAGGAACGGGAAGGCAGCTGCTCCAGTTCGCGACCGCGCCATTTTCTGAGATCATTTTGATTTGCCATTTCGCCGAAAAACATATTTTGATGCAAACAATTTGCATAAAGATGTGATCCTTGATCCGTGCTCTATATTTTGTACAATTTAAGATTTGACTATATTTATGGAAATCGCCATTTGTGATTTATTTAGTGTGAGAAAGTTGTGAATGGGAACGATTTCTGGATAGATTCCTTGAGGTGAATGTGTGATCTAATCTGTACATTTTAATTAATATGAAAATAGGAATTGGGATGTCATTGAAAAGGGTTTCCGTCATAATAATATATTAATGTGAAACGATTACAAAATGTATGTTTAAGTTTTATAAAATTAGTCTAGTTTTATAAAAAAAATGTTCATATCTTCGATATATTATAACTGAATATTCGCTGTTAATTCGAAGCTGGATCACTTCCCTACCTAAAGCAGAACTAATCATTCTTAAAAAACATCTTATATTTCATATGTATAACATATAGTAACTAAACTCCGTATTAAGTTCGTTTGCTAGGCTACAAATAAGAAATACATAAATGAGGATTGCTAAACATATGTCTTTTGCTTTAAACTTGTTATTGTAGCATTCATTTGATTTATTTTGAGGTATTTTATTTGAAGTTAAAGTTTGCACAATAAAATTAATAAAATACGCATAAATCCTATTTCTTTAATAATAATACCAAAATTAAACAATTACTATTATTATAACCAAAGTCATATTTCTGTAGCCTAGAAGACGATGTTGGACTTAATAACGAGTTTACTTTTTAGATGTTACAGTCCTAACTGAGAAAGTAACGTATTTTCGCCAATAATTATCACATTCTGATAAAATTATTAAATAAGTATCCCCATTTAGTTTTTTTTGCAAATTTTCCCCTAAAAGATAATTTCCAAATTCCTGTGCTGTTTTATGTTCTCCATCTCTTTCGTTACCGCATTGGCAAAGGGAGATTCCTTTACAACGATTCTTTGCTCTCTCACATTCTATCGCATTTTTTACCTAAAAAACCTCTCTTTTGTAGATAAATTTACATGAACGCTGGCGTTTTATTGGTCGAGAAAAAGCGAGCGAAAAAAAAAAAAAACGGGAATCGGACCGAAAACCAAGCTGCCTGAGTTATCGAGTTTTCCGAGCAGAGAGCATTTTCCGGCGAAAGGGTCGTTAAAAAACAGGGGGTTGGTTGAGCCACCACCACCACCGTTTGTTCATTAGTTTTTTAAGAGAGCCGAAGACGCAATGAGATCGGTTTTTTAAGAGTTTGGCGGAGAGGGTTGCAGAGATGATTTCAGCAATTTTTGCTATATTAGCTGGAGGCCGCGGAAGAGTTGAGCCAGTTTGAGCCTCGCAGCCGAACTTCGAGGATCGATCGTGGCAAGACAAAGTCGAGAAATCTGAGTGCTGAGTGTTGCGAAAAAAGGATAAAATCTTAAAGAAAATAGGAATCTGCAAGGATTCTTTGAACTTTATTGTCAATCGTGCTGTGCCGTGCTTTGCTTTATACAAAATGTCCAACCAAATGGAGTTTATTATGCAGCTCTACATGATGAATTTGCTGCAGCAGCAGCAGCAACAGCAGCAGTTGCAGCAGCAAACGCAACAACAGCAGTCGCTCGCTGGATACACTTACACACAAAACGAGGATATTTCCAGCAGCACTTGCCTGCAGCAACAGCAGCAGCAGCAGGACGAGCATCCGCAGCAACATCAGCAGCAGCCAGAACTCGTCAAGACAAGAACGCACAAACGAATTAGCTCGCAAAACACCAACTGTAGTAGTAGCCGTAGTTGTAGTCCCAATAGTAATTTGATTGCTTTACAACAACAACAACCACATTACACAGCAGCCACGCCCCCCACACCTAACACCCACAACAACAATCTGGTTGGCCAGATGTTGCTCAACTCACTGCCGCCGCTGACCCAGTACATGTTGCAGCAACACCAGCAACAGCAGCAGCAGCAACATTTGTTGGCAACATCGAACCTCCTCCTAACACCCAAAAATACGCCCAACAACTCGAGTGTCGAGCAGTTTACCACAAATAATTTTCTACAATCCTCCACAGTGACATCCACGCCAATCGATAAGCCAGCAGCAGCCTCAGCATCCTTTGCAGCAGCGGCAGCAGCAGCAGCAGCAGTAGCAGCGGCAGGATCTGATGCGGGTGAAGGCAACATTTCGGCGGTCACAGTCAAGTTTGAGCAGCAGTTCGCCGATGACGAGGAGAACGATGACAAGCCGCTGTCCAGCCTTAACAGCTGCAGCTCCTCGGGCATGGCCAGCAACAGCACCAACGCCACCAATACCAGTTCCGAGAAGCTGCTCCAGCTGTCGGGCGTCCATCCGCTGGAGTCAACCTCCGACAGCGTTGACTCGCCCAGCATGGTAAGTGATCCAAGTGATTTAAGGCTGAAACAGAAAGGAGCTTTCCCTTTCCAAATCCCGTAGACATTAATGTGGTAACCCAGGCTTACATTAAATTCATTCAGAATTCCGGAACACTGTTAGTACCAATTCCAAGATCTCGCTCGTAAGCTTTTTTGACAGAACTATCAAAAATATTCAATCGCTCTATTATTGCTCCCCAGTTTACTTTTTTGGGGGGTATATCCCACGCTCTGTCCGTGTAATTTGAGAGACAAACATGAAACGATTCGTGATCTTTGAGCTTTGAGTGTGAGAGTAAACAGAAAAAGATCGCGGGATTCCAAAGAAAACAAACAGCTGTGTCGGCAACGCGTGGGTTCCCGGTCCCTCGATCGCTGACCAGCTGTGGGCACCAGGCTGTCTGACAAACCGGCGACCGAGCTGTGGATATGTAATAATAATAATATGAACCCCTCTCCATCTGCCTCTTCCTATGCAGTACACGCCCGTGAAGCAGCCGGCGGACTCATCGTACAACATTATCACGCCCGTCGAAAGCGAAATTACCCCCATTACACCCAACACCCCCGTCCACCAGACCCAGACCACGTCTCTACTGACGCCCCCCTCCAGCGAACAGAGCAAGAGCCTGGTGAGCCTCTCGGCCAGCGGACTGGAGGCCCTCCTCCAGAGCGAGGAGAGCCTGAAGAATCTGCGCAAGGTTTCCTCCTATCTGGAGTGCGAGAACGGACTGTGCCGGCAAGAGAATCTGCGGGAGCACTTCCACTGCCACGAGGAGCCCTGCCAGGGCAAGATCCTCAGCAAGAAGGACGACATCATCCGGCATCTGAAGTGGCACAAGAAGCGCAAGGAGAGCCTGAAGCTCGGCTTCGCCCGCTTCTCCTCGGCGGACGACTGCGCTCCGACCTACGGAGAGGGATGTGCCTACAACTGGAAGCAGACGCACTACCACTGCGTCTACGAGCACTGCCCGAAGGTGTATGTGAGCACCAGCGATGTCCAGATGCACGCCAACTTCCATCGCAAGGACTCAGAGATCGTGAACGAAGGGTTCCGACGGTTTCGGGCGCACGAGAACTGCCGCATTGAGGATTGCCCCTTCTTTGGCAAGAAGATATCCCACTATCACTGCTGTCGCGAGGGGTGCAATCACACCTTCAAGAACAAGGCTGATATGGGTAAGTCCACTCACCACTACTCTCCATTAGTATCCTGATCCCTATGGTATCATATCTGTTTTATGAGTAAATATTAATTGTAAAATTAATAGTTTTCCCTTGAATAATCATGCTATTTTTCCTCCCTAGACAAGCACAAGACTTACCATCTGAAGGACCATCAGCTGAAGATGGACGGCTTCAAGAAAATTCTGAAGACCGAGCTGTGTCCCTTCGAGGCCTGCAAGTTCTCCACCGTCTGCAACCACATCCACTGCGTCCGCGAGGGCTGCGACTACATCCTGCACTCCAGCAGCCAAATGATCAGTCACAAGCGAAAGCACGACCGCCAGGATGGCGAGCAGGCCTACCAGCAGTTCAAGTGCCAGCAGGAGGAGTTGGGGGAGTCTTCACTGGACGCCACACCCCTGCAGCAGCCCCTTGGCGTGGCCCAGCCGCAAGTGGGTCACTCGTGTAGTGGCAGCAACACCTCTACTCCACTGTCATCCCTCTCCGCCGAGCACTTCCTGTCCCGCAAACGTGGCAGGCCTCCGAAGAAAATTGTAAGTATCTTCAACATGAAGCTAATCTGAATGAGCGATCCTATACCAACATATCCATCTTATTCAACTAAATAATGTATTCATATTCCATCATTTACAGCAACTGCCGGCTGATGCTCAGGAATCCGAGGCCAAGCGTGTCAAGGTCGAGAACGAGTCCTCCAACCCACCTTCCCTGCTCCTGCCCCCATCCCAGCCCGTTACCTCAGCCCACCCGATGGCCAATGGACTGTTCCCTGGTCTGCTGCCCGCCGCGACTGCTCCTGTAGTGGACCCCACTGCGCCAAGCAACTTCCAGCTGACCCACCTGATGGCCCTCTTCCAGTTGCAGAACCCGCTTTTCTACCAGAACCTCTATCCGGGAGTGACCCAGCAGAACCCTACCGTGCTTGGGAACCTGGCAGCGCTCAGTGCCGCTTCAGCAGCAGCGGCGGCGGCAGCGGCGGCGAATGGTGTCCAGCAGCCGAAGGCGGAGTTTAGTTTTAAGCCCGAGTTCAAGGAGTAGAAAGGATGTCAGTCCCCAGGGTAGATTGTAATTGGCAAGATGGACAGACGGACTACAGACGACGCCACCATAGTTGGTTGGGCTGGGTTCTTTCGGGGCTTAAGGCGGGACCAGGACATGGCATCCTTCTTCCCTCCAGAAAAGCCAACTCAGCCGCACTTTGTGAGGCTTCTCAAGTCCCGAGTCAAGGTGCTGCTGAATTGGCTTTTGCTTAGATTACTTTTCGCGAGTGCCACATGAATTTCTAAAATTTTCAGCCATCTTTAATAAATAAAAGAAGAAATTCTTCGACTTTAGTTTGACTAAAACTGTGATGTTTCCTTAGGCTTGTCTTCACTTCAATTCAATAGGCCGGACTTAGGGTAGATAATAAGCAAATATCGTAGCAATATAAGCATTCCATTGTGTGATATACTTACAAATAATATATTGATAGTTGTTTTCGCGATTTACAATTAAGAATACGATGTTGTAATAAAGATTAAGTGACGTATAATTCTTCTAATACGATGTTGTAATAAAGATTAAGTGAAGTATAATTCGTCTAATATAACTAAGAGAGATTCCCTTTCCTGAATAAATTATGCCAAAGTCAAAAAAGTCTATTTAAATAAATCACACACTTTCTTGTTAAAATTTGAGTATTATTATCAATTTTATTATTGATTTAGATTTAGAATTACAACAAAAATATAGTATTTGATTTTGAGATACAAAAAAAGTATTTGAAACATCTGAAATAAATTACGGGGTAATGATGCGGTAATGCGAACATAGCATAAATCAGGGAAATGAACATGGACCATTCTCCGGAAAGAACTTAAAGGTTCTCAAATATTATTTTGTTTAACATAGTAACATTATGAAATGTTTCAACTGATCACATTTGAAGGACTTAAGCATATTCAAAATCAAATATTAAAATATTCGAATATAAATTCGCGCCAAAGAAATTTTCCTTTATTTTGATGAAAAACATCAAATGGGCATGTTTTGCTTTGATTTTTCCTTTCAAACATCACTTGTAGAAAAAAACCATTAATGCTTTCTAATTCAAAAAACCCAGAAACTAAATAATAAGTACGATCGAAAAATTTCGCTTGCGACATGTCGCATAAGACAGGGACTTAAATTCAATTTCATAAAAAATACTTCATATTTTGAAGTCACACAAAATACATTATTAAGATCAATTTATGATTAATACATTAATATTACCTGCATCAAAAGGTTTAGTTTAAATCAGTGCTTGAACAAGTTTTGTAAATTTCTTGAAATATCGATCTTAGCACCAATAGTGCTACCCAAGACCAATAAGTTTAAAGTTTTGTAAGTTAAAATAATCCCTTGGCACACGGAGAATTCTTCATAGGGGTACAAGGGTATTATAACTTAGTGCAAACCGAGAACAAATGTGACAGGCAGAAGAGACATCTTAGACCCAATAATATATATTAACTTGATCATTCAGGCCTGCCCCGGCTATCGCTTCGTAAAAATTTACCGATTTTGATTTTCAAGTCGCAAAATCGATGCTCTCGATCTCAATTCTGTTTGATTTTTGCGATTTGTAAAACGGCATCTTTGTCTGGCCGAAATAAAAAGTAAATGCCTTTTTTATATCTTATTTACAAGGGGAAGAAATAGTTTACTCAGTGGTCTATTGATGTTTATGCCACACCACCACAGAAACAAAATCAAACGACAAATTCAGAAGTCAGTTTCGCCGCGAGCTAAGAATTATTTTAATGAAACAAATTATCGGATATAATTTTCTTTCTTGTTTGTGCAGGGTCCTGAACGAGACTTCTCGGATAACAAAAGACACAGACTATATGACGACTGAACTGCGTTTCGGTAGTAGATACTACGGAGGATGAGGTATTACTCTACACCGACGGCTCAAAAATGAGCTGCGGGAGGGCCGGAATCTTCACTGAAAACTAGGAAGTGGAAGAGTATTTACTCTTCCCAGAGTCAGCGACAGTGCTCCAGGCGGAGGTTTTCGCGATACTGAAAGCAGTCGAGCTCTCAATGGACCGAGCCCTTCGGAATACCAAGGAAAGGATATACTCAAATAGCCAGGCGGCTATAAAATCTCTCGCAACGGCAAGGACAACCTCTACATTAGTGGCCAGATAAAATGAGGTGCTCAACAGACTCGCAGAAGACAAAGTACTAGCCGGCAAGGACCAAGCACACAAGATCAAAACTTTGCTAGCCTGTATACAATAGGAAACGGAAGAATAACAAGAAAGAAAGCTAACTTCGGCTCACCGAAGTTTATATACCCCTGCATCTTACAATTGGATCATTAGGAATTAATACAATTTTATCAAATGGAAAGTAAAACTAACAGGAATTGTATACAACATTTGTACATATTCGGAATTAACATTACGTATACGTAATATTTACCCAACATTCCTATAGCAGCTATATGATGTAGAAGTCCGATTTTGATTAAATTAAAACTGAAATTCTAGAATACTATAAAATGGCCATGTCTTAAATTATATAAAAATATGTTGAAAATTGGCCAAGTAATACTTTTTTTTCTGAAAATTAACTGATCGATCCTATGACAGCTATATGATACAGTCGTCCGATCAAGCCAGTTCCGGCTTACATAGCAGTGAGAGCATATAAAAGACTATCTGCAACGTTTCATTAAGATAGCTTTAAATCTGAAGGACTAGTTTGCGTAGAAAGGGGCAGACGGACAGACGGACAGACGGACATGGCTAGATCGACACGGCTGTTGATGCTGATCAAGAATATATATACTTTATAGGGTCGGAAATGTCTCCTTCACTGCTTTGCAAACTTCTGACTGAAATTATAATACCCTGCAAGGGTATAAAAGTGGAGTTAGAAGGGTAACGGTAGACATCACCGGCCACTGGTCAATAGGCACACAAGATGGGCTTACCCCACAACCCACACTGCAGAGCATGCAAGGAAGCTGCAGTCAAACAACAAAGAGCGCGTCACCTAGGAGCTCACCAGCTCGGGGAAGTTGGAAGGCAGTCGGTGACTGCCTAGCCTATCTGAACGACACGGGCTGGTACTGAAGGGATACGTGGACTACTGCCATAAGAGGGTGTGGACCGGGGTGTGAAACGGAGCTCAGCTCTAATTGGAGGCCACCGGAGTGACCTCATCACTTGCACCCACCTACCATGATGTTTTATACTTTTCAAATAAATAAGATCAATTTGAACGTTTCGTATTGTAACTATTTTGAAAAAATTAATTTTTGGTAGCTTTTACGTTTTCGGACATTTATGAATACTTGTTGGATACCAAGATCATTAAACTTGCCGGAAATCTAAATTTGAGTCTAGCAAAACAAAGGTCGAAAGCTGATTTTTGTGCTAACAGCCCACGGAGCTTGCCCCGGACAGGGTGTGTCGGTTTTAGGGACCCTAAGCGCCCATTCAGGATACACCAATTCCAAATTGATTAAATAATTTCTGACTTTATTATGTTTTCATGTAATTGTTGTTGATTTTACTCATATTCTAACACAAATCAGCTACACAAACTTCGGACGCATGACAAAAGCGGACCCGGCTAAGCAATACGTAATAAGTACTTAATACAAAAGCAATTATTATATTGATTTTGCCTTAATTTGCTGTTTATATTCGGTAAGCACGTAAACAATCAATACAATCCAAGTACCATAATTATAAGTATAATGAAGGAGATATTCAGAAATTTCCTATTCAAGAACAATGTACAAGCGTGTGTCATCGGAATCGTTTTTATACATTAGGTTTCTGACTATAGTTTACATACATTGCAAAGCAAAACCCTGGGAAAAATGTACAAATATATAACTAAACTAAGTATAATAGTGTTATGAACTAAACGGTCTCTAGAACTAAAGAAACGCGAAAATCAACAAGTACAGGCTACTAAGTAAATTCGTAAGTATTAGGTCAATGGTAAGAGGGGAGAAACTAAAACAAGCTAAACTGTCGGAATAATGCTTAATTTGGTTTTGTTTTTCTGTGTCTTCTTTATAGGTGCTGCCTAAGGTTATAAGCTTCGAGTTTGATAAAAAACCTTGAAAAAGCATTATCCAATTCCACATCTTATAAGCATATAGATTCGCCTAATATTCTTGGGGATCATTTATAACGATTGCGTAACTTTGGGAGCAATATATTTATATGGCAACATTTTGTGCGCGCCTCGAAAACGAAGTACTTAGTTGTATCTTATAGGCTGGAGTTAATGGTATCTAAGCCGCAAAATAGGAGGTTATGAGTAGCGTGGGGGCTCGGGGTCTGGGTTCGGTGTTCAGTGTTGTTTCAAACTGCGGTGATCCTGCCCTAATCGCGATAGAATCCACGGAGCAGCTTGCCAATGAATCAGAACCGTTAGCTGCGACCGTTGGCCGCTGCGGCTGCCTGCGGCGGCGTCAGTTCCACGGGCACCGGTGCCACTCCCACCATCGTCGAATCCGTGCTGGACTGGTGCTGCACACCGCCCAGCGCAATGGCGCGCATATGGTGTACGGGACGAATGGACTTGAGCTGCGTGGTGCCCTTGAAGCGGACGTTCACATCGCCCCCGACCATGCTGAGCGGATGCATGGCCTGCGGCTCCTCCTTGGCCTCCTCCCGCGGCAGCATAGGAGCCGTTGTCATTGCCGGCGGCACCTGCTCCATATGCGCCGGAGAAGGTGCCGTGGTGATGGCAACGCCATAATTCTGGCGCTGGGCCAGCGGCGAAAGCGCTGGTGGTGTTGTCCGATAGCCCATGCGACTGAATATGCTGCTGCCGCTGCTGTTGCTCGCCGTGCTGGGCGGGCTTAGGGGCGTTCCCACGCCCGAGTCCACCTCCAGCGGGCTCTTAATGTTCGCCACGAACTTATCCACATGCTCGGGCAGCTTCAGCTCGTTCAGCTTGGTTTGCATGACGGTCTGGGCGCTGGCGCTGTCCAGGAGGCGATTGGGTCGCGACGGTGGCGTCGGGGATGGCGCCGACTCGTTGGTATTGGAGGACTGGAGGCCGTTGAGGCGGTGCTGCTGCTGCTGGCGCAATTGCTCAAAAAAAGGTGTCTTCTCCTTCTTCTGCTTTTGTGGCGAACCATGTTCGTCTCTTTCGGTCAGCTCTTCGAGGACCTTGAGTGGAAACCCCAAGTGACTGTTGACAGAAACGGACTTGCCGATCTTGCGCTCGGCGAAGATGGGTTTGCGCCGCTGGCGCTCTAGGTCGTCCAGCTGCTGGAGCATGCGTCTGACCTCATTGGGAAGCTCCAAGTCGGGATTGTGCTCAACTAGTTGGCCGACGTAGCGGCCGAGGGTCTGAATGGTCAGCTCCAGTGACTGCACCTGTGACTGCAGCGAGGTTATTTGAGCCTGTTGCGAGGACCGCGTGGTTTCCAACTGGGCAATCGAAGATTGGGCAAACTGCAACTGCTGCTCCAGATGCTGGTTCTGGGTCTTCTCTCTGTTTAGCATTTCCAGGTGATGGTTGGTGGTGGTAATCTCCTCCTGAAGCACATTGTACTCCACATTGTATTCGGCCAGTTGCTTGCCTATGTCCATGGTGAAGACCAACTTCATGATTTGCTCCATACAGCCGGCCTCTACCTTAGGCACCACCGTCTTCAGGTAGTCCATAATCTCCTCAAAGTTATCCTTGGCCAGCAGCTGCTGCTTGTGCACGGACAACAAGGCGATGGCGAACTTGAAGATAACGTCCGAGGACTCCAGGAAGAGCAGATCAAAGACGCGGGCCACGAAGCCCAGCGGAAACTGCGAGCTAAAGACGGTGAGGATCCAGGGGGCCGCATACAGGGTGGGCGACACATCGTTCTGATCGAGCCACACGTACAGATCTGGCAGGTGATCCTTGACCAGGCGGGACAGCTGGTAGAGCTGCAGCTGGAACTTCTTCATGTCGGGCAGGTATTTGGTGCGCATGTTCCGGCGGAACATCAAGTGTTTCAGCAGTTGGAACGCATTTGCCTCGTCGCACTGGTAAATATACAACGTTATTTGTCTAATAGTTAGTACAAATAAATAAACTGATATTTGAACTCACGTGCAGAAGTAAGACGCCGCAGATGAAGCCGAGACCCTGACAATAGCCCAACTCTGGATCGAGTATGGAGTAGGCTTTCAGCAGATTGAACAGCGACAGCTGACCAAGTCCCAGGGGATCCTTGTAAAACTGGTGGTTGGGAAACGTCCTGCCTAGATCGATGAAGATTGCGTGCTGGTGCTCGGTGAGATGCTTCAGCAGCGTATGATACGGCGTATTGAAATTGGGAAATCGCTTCGTGTCCACCGGCGCCGTATTCATGGAATGCTGCTCAGCGAGGAAGGTCCACACATCGCCACGCTTCGACCGCGGCACTCCGGTGCGTATGGCATGGCCCAGCACCTTGGGATCCTTTTTGTTGCCGATTTGCGTGGAATTCCGCTCGATTATCTGCTCCCAGCGTTCGATTAGCTGCTTGTCGCACGGCACGATCTCCTCATAGTCCAATTTGATCCGCTTCAGCTCGTTCTCGTTCTGGCGAGCCTGCAACATGGCGTTCTCCGTCTCCATTCGGTTCAGCATAATCGTCTGTCTGATGGCGGTGCGCCACAATTCTCGCAGCTCTGCGGCGTCCCGCTTGCCCCGTTTGATAGCTAAGGATCAACAGACAAATGAGTTTAAGTTCTGATTGGGTATTTGGGTAGTTTGGAAGCTTACGCTTTCTCATCGGCGACAGAAACTCAGTAGGCACCTCGCTGTCCAGTCCCTTAGAGGGTGTGACCACACTATTCAGAATCGCCTGGCGCCACGAGCCCTGGTGTGTTTCGGCTTCCTTGGGGCTGTTGCCCACTTTAATGAAGCTGAAGTTAAGGGAAGAAAAGTAAATAAACGGACCATTCAACGGAAGTCTTCTTTCATTCTGCACTTACATGTCCATCATGGGGCTCTTCAGTTGCTCGGGCGTGGGCTTGGTGCTGGGGCTCGCTCCTACGGTGTTGGATCGCGACCGGAAGCCTTCGGGCGGTGACTCCGTGCCGAGGGGCTCCGCGGATCCCTCACGAATCTCCCTCAGGTTGTGCGGCGGCACGGCAATGTCGTCCTTGGAAGGCTTGCGCTTCAGAAGATTATCGAATGAATTAGTGAGGGAGCGCTTGGCCTTCATGAAGATGGTGCTGCCGCCGAGATACTGGTTAAGGAACTCCGAGCGGTTCTCGGCGGTGTCGTGGACATGGCGCTGCTGCCGGGACTCACAGTGCGCTCGCAGGAGCATCATGAGGAACTGATTCTGCTCGGCCACCGGAGAATTGGTCTTCTCCGAGCCGCAGAACTTGGCCCACACGATCTCCTGCTCGTCGTCACTCAGGGTCTCGATTCGACGCAGAATCAGTGCCTGGGTCTTCTTCTCGGTGAGTCCCTCGACGTCAGTGCAGAGCTTGTGGTACCAGAGCATCGGACAGTGCTCGCAGCTAAAAATCTGTGTCTCCTGCTTCTTCTTCTGCTCTGCGCAGGTGTCAAAGGCCTGGGCAATGGCGGCCACGATGTCATCACACACGTGCTCCGACTGACACTTGAACACGTAGCCGATGTAGCCATCGTTGTTCAGTTCCCGGCAGATGATTCCAAAGTGATCGAGAGACTTCTGGCCGTGCACACAGCTGGCCACGTCCTTGAAGTCCTTGTACAGCAGCACCTGCTTCCGGTCTGGCGATATCAGGCGGAGATCGCAGCGTCCCACCAGAAACACCATCGTCCGGTTCTGTTCCACGTACGGCGGAATGCATCCCTGCGAGGCTGAGCGATCCCTCTGCTTGGGTATGCTGAAAGAACAATCGTTAATTGTTGGATTCTTCGAAAGAATTCAGGTGCATGCGACTAAAAAGGAGGAGGGGACGATGGGTGCTACGTGGCAAGCCAAACAAACCAAAAACAAATGGTAGCAATATTCTAAGGAACCAAAGCGGGACTAATTGGGTGCATGTGTCACATCATAACCTCAGGGATCTTGGCAAGATATATTAAAGAAAAGAAGGCAATGTTCCAGTTACCATCGAAAAATTATAATTTTGTGGAGCTGTGGCGACTCTTATGGGAAACATAAGTTAACTTGAAAACACATTAAAGGTTGAAAAGGTTTTTGACTGCCCTATTTTTTTGCAAGAGTTAAAGGTATATAGATTGATTTCGGAATCGCTTAATTCAAAGGGAAACCTTTTCATAATCTTAAAATTATTTTCATATTCTTTCAAGAAATCGGCAAAGCACTGCCTCACTCGCAGAAACGCAGTTCTAACAAGTCAATTGTCTAGGCACCATTGCTATGAACATAACCGGAAATCAATCCTACCATTCATCTTAGCTTCTCATTGACTTGCAAGATCCCAAAGGAGTGCGATGAGCCTCTACTGCAAACTGCTGTAAACGGAAACCAAGAAACGAAAACGAAAAAAAAAAGAAAACGAAACAAAAAGGAACGAATCATGCGACTGTCTGGCCAGGATGGGCCACTTACTTCTCCAGCGCATAATTGGGATGCAGCTGACTGGGGCCAGCGGCCGCGGAGGTGGCGCCCCCAGTCCCAGGGGCCACGCCCTGCTCCCTGGGCGGCGTGGGCTGTTTGTTAACAATGACATTGGGCGCCTCCAGCTGGCCATCGGCTGACGATGGCGAGAACTCTGGGCCATCGGCGCTTTTGGGGATTTGGGCAAGACGAAGAAGTTGTTGTAGGTCGAAAATGTCAAAGAAAAAGGGGTAATCGGCGGGTCGACGGAATACTTACTGCTCCTTGTGTCCCAGTTCGATTTGACTCTGACCACGCAGCAGTTGTCGCTTCTCTGGAGACTTGTTCTCCTTGTTCTCCTCCAGCGGTCGAGGGGCAGCTCCGTCCTCGGCGCCCGTCAGCTGCAGCTTCACTTGGGGTCTCGCCTGTGACCCTCGCTCCTCCTCCTCTGACGGCGGCGGCGGCTGCTGCTCCTGGTCCTCGTCCTCCTCCTTAAGGTCGTGGCTCTTAAGGGAGCTGCTGGACTTGGCCTCAATGCCAACACCACCCTCGCTGCTCAGCGACATCTTGCGGTTCTGGAGAAGCCTCAGCCGCTGGGCATCGTAGGCCTTGAACTTCGGCAGGGCGTCGTCGATGAAGGTGTTGGGCACCCGCTTCTGGGAGACACGGATCTTGCCTACGTACATCACCTCGAAGAAGTGCGTGTGGTTCGGCGAGATGTCCGCCAGCAGGGAGAGATTGCTCTGGGCCGAAGTGGACGTGGGTATGTTTACAGTGCCCGAGGAGCTGCTCAAGCCGTGGGTGTACGACTTGGAGGCCTTCATCTTGG
Source organism: Drosophila jambulina (assembly GCA_018152175.1). NCBI lineage: Eukaryota > Metazoa > Arthropoda > Insecta > Diptera > Drosophilidae > Drosophila > Drosophila jambulina. The sequence goes on along the minus strand of JAECXH010000012.1, from coordinate 2,205,494 downwards.
AGCTGACGGGATTGGGGCTGGTGTCGTGCTGGGCACTCCTCATCGCCTCGCTCATCTTCAGGTTGGTGGCAGGAGTTGCATGTATGCCGTTAAGGCCTCCATTGGAGGAGCTATGGCCTCCGCCTCCACCACCGCCTCCGATCAGCGTCTGCGGAATGCTGCCCACGGACCCGCCGAGCGTGTGGGCCGGATCCCGCATCTGGTGCATCAGCTCGGCCATCTGCAAGGTTCATGAGAGGAGGGTTAGAAACTCGCACTTTGTCCAAGCTGGGAATTGATGGGGAAAGTTACGAACGTGCAGTCAGTACAGAAGCAAGAAGCCAAGCCTCCCCATGATTTGACGAATAACCCCATGTCCCCCGGTTTCCCTCTGCCATCTTTTACGACTCTCGGGTTTATGACAAATTTTGTGAGGTTCCGCTACTTAAGGGGATTCGGGAGGTGCTGCCAACTGCGAAGCCGAGTTGGCTGGACATCCATCTCATATTTTAAGTTCGGACAATTGCGTGACTGCGTCATGGCTATATTCATTTGGAAGGTCCACAGCAAGAGAGGAACTTTATTACAAGGCCACCAAAACTCCAGCAAACTCGAAGGGATTTTGCCAAAGGCATTTAACGAAGTGCTTTGGGTCCAACTTTATGATTTCTAATTTAGTCTGTACGTTTGTGAAGCAGTTTTAGAGCTTATTTGGGAATGCAACTTCCAGAAATATATTTCGGAAAGTCAATTTCTTAATTTAAATAAAACTAGGAGTCAAAAAATTTAGAACATTATAGGTAAATCAATTTCACTAATTTGCTTTGACAAGAACTCATAGCCTCAATTAAGGCTGTTGTCACAAGCTGATATATCTTAAATTGTTTCGTGGCATACATTTATGTATAGTGGCCATTATAATAAAAGAAATATTGTTGCATAAACATTAAATACATTTACTAAACAACTTGAGCCCTCCGTCATATGTTGCTCCAGAATAAAAAACCCTCTAAAGTAGGAGTGTGTTTAATATTCCAAAAGTCCCCACATTCACAGACAAAACTGAGTGATCTCTGGTGACTCACTGTGATCAGCTGCAGACATCGTGTCTGCAAGATCCGGAGGGATGCATCAGCTGCTCCCGGCGTGCACTGATGATGGCACTTACGATTCCGAAAGCGGCCAAGACATATCAGGGGGCTTTCCTTCGGAAAGAGAGAGCAGGAAAGCACTGCGTCCCTTGTCCCATCGTCTTGGTCGCATTGAAAGGCTGCCAAAAATGATTTTGACGGAAGCCCGCAAGTTAAAGTCCAATGTCATCTCACTCTCGGTGAGTGTAGCTAGCTGTCTGTCAGATGCGTCTCGAAAACGTATCTCGCAGATACATGCACACTCAAGTTGGTGGTATCTCTAGGATACATATATGTACGAGTATAACCGCATCTAATTGTCATTTATCAGCAATTTTAGGGCACAGAATTTCTCTCATGCACACAAACGAATGAAAAATGTGTCTTCGTAAATTGATTTCAATTTTCATTCTAATTTTGGGACTTCTCTGCTCTTTGCCCAATTCATGATCAGTCGTTGGCCGAGTGATCGTGACGTCATCTGCCCACCAAAAGTCGCAGAACAAAAATATTGAGGTAATTTTAGAATTGATATTACAACGCTCAATGATAACCCAAGTATATGTTTATGAGGACAAACATTTATATTTTTAGCTTCTTTAGCTTTATAAAAAAGGAAGGGGTTTTCCTTTGTAAAAATACAAATCTTTATTAAACGTTTAATTAAAATTATTTTTTAAGGAATGTAGAAAGTTGGATATATCAACAAAAACTAAGCACTCAATATTAATTATGTCGAGATTTTTCAATATCAAAAAATGCGAAACAAAAAACTATTGCGGCTTTTGAATCAGTCCGGAATGGTATATGGTATATAAGCTTAAAATATTAATTTATGTGTCTATTATACAGAGAAGTAGTAATAGTAATAATAGTGGTAATATTACCAATTGAATTGCAAAATACCGAGCAGAGTGTAATTTGAATATCTATTAATATCATATTATAAAGATGGCATCCATATTTAAAATAATTGACTTGATTTTTTAATTATATATTCCAATACATCCATATAAATATTTTTTCCGGTGCCTATGCTATACACATATTGTATCTAAATATTGATTCGGATTTGTGCGGCACGCTTGACAACTGTCTGGCAATATATTGTAGGTATATACATATCTATATATACATACATGAACATGTGTGCTCCTCTTTTTTATTATTATTGTTCAAGCGAAGCAAAAAATCAAGCAACGCTCATACATAAATAATGAAAAACCGTTCGCAGGAATTCAATTCAACGTCACGTTCGCCTCGCGTTTCACTCGATGACTTTGTCTTTTTCCTTCATTTTTACGTGTTTGCACTATTGCTAAAATATCTGTTGTTGGTTGCATTACCTTTTTTATTTTTTGATTTGCTCACTTTGTTTATAACAATGTGCATATATTTAATGCCGAATCAACGGGGCTTAATCTGTGAGCGACAGAACGCAACAACCTTGACAGTCCGCAATGACAGCACAGCATTCAAATTACAAGCGATTTGCGGGCGACTTGCACGCGTTTATAATCGCCCACGGTTTCTGTGCTTTTCTATTTCCCCAAAAACTAGAATTGCATGTGCTTAAAAGAGGAAAGAAATATTTATATACCTATGGGCAATTCTCTGATGTCGTATGCGACATTTGTACGCATTCAAACTAAAAAAAAACGTGTGCCAAGGCTTTATCTTAATTGTACAAAAATTGTCGATTTTGAGCCATTGTTCGTTTTCAAGAAATTTGCAAAACTATAAGGAATTCGCACGCGACACAGACAGAAGTCACTTTTTGAAAATTGGTTTAAGCACAGATTTCAGCGAAATGGGATGATAAATTTTACTGCAATTAATTTTAATGTTTATGCATAGATTGTGTTCACGCCAAAAGGGCGTTTATTTTCCAGAGGCAGTGTGATCCCGTACACCCTCGCGCAATATCCCGAAATAGTTTCTTCCGTGTTTTTATTTATCGAGTGCTTTAGGTTGAAGCCACCCCCCTCCATTTCAGTTTGAACTTTATAATGTATTTTGTTTGACTTAAAAATATTAAGTGGTTTTTTATACCCTTGCTTATTATTATTATAATTTTAGTCAGAAGTTTGCAACGCAGTGAAGGAGACCTTTCCGACCCTATAAAATATATATTTTCTTGATCAGCATCAATAGCCGAGTCGATCTAGCCATATCCGTCTGTCCGTCCGTCTGTCCGTCTGTCTGTCCGTCTGTCCGATTATACGCAAACTAGTCCCTCAGTTTTGAAGCTATCTGAATGAAACTTTGCAGGTAGTCTTCTATATGCTCTCACTGCTATATAATTTGGAACGGGCCGGATCGGACGACTATATCATATAGCTGCCATAGGAACGATCGGTAAATTTTTAGAAAAAAAATTATTACTTGTTCAATTTTCAACATATTTTCATAAAATTTGAGAAATGGCCATTTTATATTAATTTAGAATTTCGCTTTTAATTTGATCGAAATCGGACTACTATATCATATAGATGCCATAGGAATGTTCGGGAAATATTACGTATACGTCATGTTAAACCGATTTTGTATATGTAGGAATGTTGAATACAATTCCTGTTAGTTTTTTTTTACTTTCCATTTAATAAAATTGTATTAATTCATAATGATCCAATTGTAAGCTGCAAGGGTAAACAAACTTCGGCGTGCCGAAGTTAGCTTTCTTTCTTGTTTACTTTGGGTGATGTTTTTTACTATTTAAGCAAATCCGAGAAACACAAATGCGTTTTCTTTTGACTCTTTGTTATCTCCCAGTGATATTAGAAAGCAAAATTTCAAGCATAATCCCTCTTCTTTGGAAGTATTTGTCAAAACAAAACATGCCCTCTTTTATGATGTTTTTCAGAAAAAATAAAGAAAAATCGCGGATGCAAGAGTTTGCATTTGAATTTTTCGAAATTTGTTTTAGAATATGATAAAGGCTTTCAAATTTGATCAATTGACACATTTCATAATGTACCTAAGCTTAAGAAATCCTTTTAAAGAACTTTTTCGTTTTTGGCCGCGGTTGTTCTTTCCAGCGAATAGCTCATATGTTTATTTCTTTATTTTTTTTTAATTTTTGTATATATTTAGTTAGTTATATATATATACGTATATAATTAGAAATAATTTAGATCCAAACTCCTGCTTTACATAATCTTCAAAATCAAAAATAAGTTTAAGTCTTTCTAGTCACATATTAAAAAAAGAAAATAAATATCCTAACGGATTTTCTAATTACAATATTCCTACATTGATGGAGTATTGGATAAGAAACCTAGGCTAAAAGCATTGGTTTGACAAACTCATTTATCACGGCGAAATGCACAAGAAGATGTAGTTAGACACATATTGGGGAACTTCCATTTCTACTGGCAACATATCAACCAACTTTGTCAACTGATTCCCACATACATTATGGCCATAAGAGCTATTTAAACTAGTCATATTGATCATTTAATATCCAATATTATTAAAGGTACTGGAAACTACCAAAGACAGCGGGAATATTATAAATTTAACCTAATCAGAACTACTTGATAAATCATATAAATTTGTTATGTATTCATTTTTACATATATAAAACATTTTAGTCTGCATAAAGCCAATGCAAATTTCGCCAAATGTCTGAACCATAATACTTAATGTTTCATGTCAGCGCTTTTTATGCCATTTTTTGCCTCTAGTTGTGTTGTCCGTCTGCCCGGCTGCTTGTCTGTCTGTCGTTTGCTGTTATCGGTGCTCGTTTGCTGTTTTATGACTTTTTATGCAATTGCAAATTGCAATGTGCGATGTCAGGGCGTCTGGCGAATAATAATAAAGACCTGGAGCTCCGGAGGCTCGGAGCAGCGGCAGCAGCAGCTGCGGTTTTTGAACCCGGCCGCGGCCCCCCAAAAGGACGGATCGATTGAACGACAATTGGCATGGCCAACTCATGACCATCACCATTCGCCTTAAGGTCAAAACTGTGTGTGTGCAACGCATTTTCCTGCCAATTGGCGACGCTGCCGGGTTCGATCCGGTCCGGGTTCGGGTCTGGTTCCGGCCCATTTGAGCAAACAGAAAATAGCGCCTTGTTTATTGTTATGTGTTTATCATTGACTGGCCGACCAAGCCCCCGGCGAATGGGATGTTTATCTTGTGCTAATTCGAATTATGGCTCAAATGTCTGTCGGCTATCGGCTGTTGGCATCGGGGAATGCACATATAGCTGGATAACTTGGCGAAAAGCTGACGCGATTAAAGTTAATGTCATACTTTAGCGTGTAGCTAAATTACAGTCTAATTCGATTGCCAGCTTAGAGCTATGAGCTGATCGCAGATACTTTATTACCCCAGCGATCTGTGACCGGTTCCTGGAAGCATCTAAATCAATTGAAATTTTAACTTAATTCCTTTACTTAAATGCGTCTGCAGTATTTGTCTAACGGCTACCCATTCAACCGGCTCCGGGCACTGCATTTTTAATATATTTGTGCCCTTGAATAAATTATTACGTTTTAAAGTGCTTACACTGGATGAAATTTCCAACACTTGGCATGCAATTATGCATATATTTCATAATATTGAATTTAACTGTTGAGTTGATCTTATTTTTAAGAAAATAATGGATTTTCGGACCATAAAATACCCTTGGTTCCGTATGTTTAAAGCGTTGCGTACTTTTAGGCAGCATCTTAGATGTTGGCTATAAATTGAAACTTCCACTTTTCACAGCCCTCTCCCCAAAATAAGCCTATCTAATCACAAATATTTTTCCTCTTTTATATAAATATAGTATGTATTCCACAGAAGGAGCATACCCTTGAACTCAACGGGAGGTGGACGCAAAAAAACAACTGAAAGCAAGGCCTTTGTGAAACTTTTAGAAGCCCATCGAAAGTGAACAAGCGAACAATCGACTCAGCTGAAAAGTTAAAGCTGCAGAAGTGCCTTTTCCCCGATTGCTACGCGCTCTTGGACACTATACGACCCAAATGGTCGGCGCCATGGCCATGGTCAAGTGCCGCGTAAAGGACAAATTCGAGAAACTTTTCCTGGCGCCTACGGCCAGCAGGGTGAGCGCCTGACCACCCTTCTCCCGGCCAACCATTTGGCACGCGCGCGGAATTTAATTTAGCTCGAGTTGGGGGCGCGGGAGAGGAGCATTCTCGTGGGATGTGAGAGCAAAAAATACACTTTATATGGTAATCCGCAAAATAGAATATCAGATTCATTTACATGCGAATTGTCTCCTGCCCTTTAAATTTCAATAAAAGTCCCACTTGAAAGGTGCAGAGCAGTACTGGCGGAGCGAGTCTGTTATTGAGCCCTGCTGATGGGAAAAAGGCCGCCCCAAGGGCAAATCAATTAGCGCTGAGCGGCAGTGGAAGTCGGGTGGGGGATGGGCGGCGACTGCATGGAAAATCCCGGGGCGAACTCGACTTTTAACTTGGCCTAAACGCTGCAATTAGTTGGGAGACAAAAGAACAAAGCAATCGCAGCAGTGCATGCATAACAAACCATTGCATAAGACGCCGCACAGAAAGGCAAACACACAGGCGGAAAGTAAATAGAGGCGACGAGCACATTCACAAATTACACAAGGCGAAATTGAAATCAATTTAGTGGGTTAGTGGTCGATACAGGGGTTACTGGACAGGGAATACTGAATACTGAGTCTCTACATACGGCCCGGCTCTTGTTGAGCACCGAGGCATCGCTGACGGAGGTGGTCAGGATGGTGTCCCGATGGAACGGCACCGTGAACATCTCTGCGTGCCGGACGGGATTGTTGAGGGATTTCCAGGTGTGCCGACAGCTATTGGAACTTACTTTCACAACTGCGTCCGCAGCAGCAGCGGTCTAGTATAGCAAACTATATTGTCTAGCCTTGAACTTTGAGTGAGCAAAGTTGAGTTCTATGACTCTATCACAAGTTTTCCATAGTGCTTTTTTAATCACAAGATTGCTGAGGGAAAATATTCACAACGTGTGCTGCTGCATCACAAGAAACTAATTAGCTTTGGAGGTATTTGTTTTTATTTACTATTTGGCAAATATTTTCGAATTCTTGTTTCTTTATTAATCATTGATTGAACTGTTTAACTGCGCAATTTATCACTTTGTAGGCAAGTTTTGGTTAATAACTCGTTGAACGTTAAGTAAATGGCACTTTTATTGGCACTCTGCACACGATTTTCATTCGAAAATGGTGTAAATTAAGAGCAAATTATATGTATTATTTATTAAGGGGAGAGTTGAACGTTTAGCGGATAAATCGCTAATTATTTATGGTTGAGATTTATTTTACACACGCCCAGTTGTTGACATATTTATTCCAGTTCGGCTTTTTAGTATATTGTTGCACAATGAGCATTTAGGCCCTATTTAGCTGGCGTATTTATCGAAATATTGTTTAGCCTTGATCTGCTTATTTCCACACACACTTACACACACACCTCACATGCTGTTCGGGGTAATCCAAAAGTATTTAAGTCCGCGGAGAGGTGCTTTTACGACTATTCGCGAGGTCAACTTTGTGGGAAATGACCGTCGAAAAGCCCGGCCACAAATGAGCATCGAGACCGAGTGGGTTCCGAGGGCCAGCCGACGATTCTCGCGACTAAACGAAAGTATTTTCGAATTTCGAACAAACCCCAGCCGATCTCTGACCACCGATCAATCGATCAGCAGTTGGAGGGGCAGGGGAGGCAATAGCACAGGTCAAAGTACTGGCTGCTGCGCTTCGCTGGCCGATAAATCATTATAATTATAAAAGATACCCAGCGCTGCACTTGTCTCTGTAACCCCCTTGCGAGGCAAAGCTTCGATATATGCCGATAATAACACAATGCCGATGTATATTTATAACTGCATGTATGTATGTGAGCCCCAGCATTTGTTTATCCCCTATCTTTAACTTGCGCCCCTGCTAATTGTCGCGTTAATTGCCTCTGCCTGAATTGATTCCGAGAGATGTTTGCAATGGCACTTTGCAGCTACACGATATTTGGGACAAAGAGAGCCTATTGAGTGCCATTGCTCGCGTTGAGTGGAAGGTTTCGTAGACCCATTTATGTAAGTGGTACGAGCTGTGTCCTATCTGAGCTACATAGGAGCACGGTTCTGAAACCGGTTGGTCTTCCAATTACTCAATATTTATACAAATATGCCTATATGTCAACTTTTATATGAAAGGTAAATCAGATCGGATCAGCACGCTATCACTCCTTCTCTCGATGCTCACCGTTCCAACTTGAATTGTATTTTAAGTGTTTCCTTTTGCCCCCGAAAATCTTTTCAATTAAGCGAAAACAAACGTCAGAGTAGACGAATAATAGGAATGGCCAAGACAGACAAAAATAAGCAGCATTCTACGTGTATATATACGAGTTTGGATATGATTTACACGCGTCCGTGTTCTGTGTATAATATATATAGAGTGTTTTGCTTTCGTTGGCGCGTTTCAGTAACTGATTTATTTTTATTTAAAAAGAGCGCGCTCTGTTGTGTTTTTTATTGGCGAATCACTGTATTATTTCTGGCCCGAACGAGTTTTGTTTTTGCCCATTTCACTAACTTGTTGTTGATTCTACGGTTATGGCTGTCTCCCGTTGGGGCATTGTCTTTTCTCCCCGTCTTCACTTTCTGCAAATATTATATTTACGATTGTTGACGGGGTAACTCTCGCCGCCTTTCGAGCGAAACGCGCACGCGATTCAATTGCCGTCAAACGACTGGCGACGCGACGACCAGATCCGATCCGAGAAGTGCGCTGGGAACCGACTGCCGGTATGGAGGCACATATGTATGCCGATATGGCGAGATATAGCGACCTGCGCATGCGAAATCGAAGAAGATACCACTCGCGGAGAGCGAGTGCCAGACCGGGAGTGGGAGAAATTTGCGTATTCAGACCACACTGCGAATACTTAATACTGCGAGCGGTAAATAAGACCATAAATTACAAACGGGCATTGGGCACCGGACCATGGTAAATGCAACATCTGGGTATAGCCACAGCGATCGATGCTTAATCGGTCATAGTCAAAAGAGCAAGCCATACAAATATACATTTAAGTGCAATGTTCATTGCAGTTACGCCTACCTGGAAATTAAAAGAATCTTTTATTTCTTTCTTATTCTAAAAACTAGGTCTACTGCTTACCCTGATTTAAGTTTCTAACCACACCCCAAATTTTTAGAAACCAATTTCAAACAGGTTTGCACGATATCATAGGATTTGGCTCAAACTTGACCTACGTATTCTTCGAAGCCTTGTTTTTGCCTTGTGATAAATATTATGATGGGTTAATAACTTTTTCAGTTATCATGTACGTACAGCATGATAGTAGCTTTCGAGATATAAGGAATTGTGAATATAAACTTGTAGGTCACGTTCCTTAAGAGCTATACTACTAAAATATTTTTTATAATACAAAATAATCTCGTAGTATTATTTTTAATAAAAGGAAGAAGAAACAAATGGGAAAACTACTATCGAGTGTGACCGACATTAGGATACCCGGTACCCAAAGCATTGTGGGTAATATTATATTCGTCCGATCTGGACCGTTCCGACTTATATAGCAGTGAGAGCATATAGAAAACGATCTGCAAAGTTTCATTTAGATAGCTTCAAAACTAAGGGACTAATTTGCGTAGAAACGGACAGGCGGACAGGCGGACAGACGGACAGACGGACAGACAGACATGGCTAGATCGACTCGGCTGTTGATGCTGATTAAGAATATATAAACTTCATAGGATCGGAAATATCTCCTTCACTGCGTTGCAAGCTTCTGACTAAAATTATATACCCTGCAAGGGTATAAAAATGTTGACAAATATTTGCAACTGCTAGGAACATGTTGCACAACACTTAAACAACACAAAGCAAAAGTAGATGTTGCAGTAGCTCAACATGCCCAGAAACTTTATAATACCATTGCAGGGTATTATTATCTATCATTTTGTGTACACTACAAATTATATAACCTCTTAAACAGTAGCTCCTTAGTTTTCAAGCTATCGGAATAAAGCTTTGCAGATAGTCTTTATTTTATTGCCATTGGCATATAAAACTGGATCACTATATCTTATAGGTTAAATAGAAACGATCGAAAATTTAATAGGAAACAATTCAATGTCACGATTCTTAACATATTTTTACCTACTCTAAGATATAGACCTAATAATGATTCTAAAATTGTATGCAAATTGGGCAACTTATTCATTAGATGTCATAGAAACTGTTGAAACGGTTGAAAAATGAAAAACTGTAAATAAAAGTTGTATGTGTAAATGAAATTAATGTTGACATTACTTCGTTTTTTTTTTTTATATTTTTTTAAGTTCAGATATATCTATTTTATACGATTTTAAACAAAAAATTAATTACAGTTAGTCAATTATTATAAATGCGTCGATTTAAAATGGAGGGACAGTCTCAACCCCAAACATTTATTTGGGAAATATAATGTGACCAGAAAGATTACGGAATTTGTCATTTAAACTGTCCGAGCTGAATATTTTTCAGTTTTTTTGTTTGTTAAATTGCTAGTACTCTCCCTAACTTCTACGCAAAAAAAAAGCGTGATCTGTCGGCCAATTTGTTTCCAGCATCTGTTTAAACCAGTCGATCTCAGTAGTGTTTTGCGATTTTATTAAACAAAAAAATTTTATGTGTTTTGTACCAAATAATCTGTTGCTAAATTATTGTGAATCTATTCTATCGAAAACTAAAGGTTACGACTGGTAAAAAACCTTTAAGGATGCTCGAAAAATTGCCGTTGGCACGAGAGCTAAACATCGTAACTGAAATAGTTTTTTTGATTTTGATCGATAATTTGGGTTACTACAGGCTTAGTTCCAAAAAAGCCTATTATTTAGCAAAAATACAATCTTAGAACATCGTCAGACAAACAATCGTTCAATACTATGGATCAACCACCATATTCCCCGGATTTGGCCCCAATGACCCAATTCACTCCGTGAAATCATTTTCGACTCTATTGAAACTCGCAGGGGGCGATCCCGAGCAGCGCCTGCAAATCATGTTTTGATGATTGAAAAGAGAGGTGGCACATGTGTATCGCTTTGGAAGGAGCATATTTTTCTTCGTTATATTCACAACTTGTAAATGTACATGTATATTCAAAAAGATTTGGTTTTTAAAAAATACTACGAAGGGCACTTAAGGAACACCTATTCAAATTATATTTGAAAAAAACATTGCCAGAACATTTAGAAATTTGTGTTCCACGAAATTAATTTTTACAATGAAGAAGTTCAAAGTGGCCTCTCTCTTTCATTTATTGACAAATGCAAACAATAAACTGAAACTAAATCAACATTCCATTTAAATGCCAGTAGCGAACTAGAACACTGGCTATAAAATCAATTTGGCAAGCACAACGAAGAAGCCAGCACCAACTCACCGGCAAGAGACAGGGGACAAAGGACAAAGGACCGACTTCAATCTAATCATGGCACAAAAAGCTTCTTCCTTCCCCGATGTGCGACAAATTCAATTTGTTTACCGGGCCGGCTTGCTTGCCAAGTTCATCCTGCAAACCGGATGGAGGGAATATTTTGCATGCAATTCGAGGAAATAAAAGTGGAACCCAATTATCTGGTGGAGAAAAGGGAGGCTTTGAAGGGTGGCAGAGGCTTTAAGTGTTCGATATTGGTTTCAGAGGGCTCTCTTCTGCAAAAACTACTGGGAAAAATGTCGGCATATTTTGCACATCGAGTTAAATTTTTATGCTCAAGACCTTGACTATAGTTGATCATTTAAAACTATTTTAGGATTTAAATTTCCTTGAACCTACCTTAATAGATCTAGTAGCATTGGTTGTTCAGTAACAACAATTTAAAAACAGCGAACAGCACGATTTCCTCCCTATAAACTGCATCACTAACTAAGTTTATAGTCACTAAGTGCACAAACAGAGTTAATATCGTATTTCCAAGGCACATTTAGTAATATTACTTGAGGATTAGCTGTATATTTGGAACCAAACAGCTTTCGGAGGATGCACACGCTGAGGGCGCCCTTTCAGTGTGCATTATGTGGACACTTTAAGCGATTTCCGTCCAGCACCATGATATGGCAGCTTCAAAGGACTGCGAAATTGCCGACAGTTTGAAAGGTTGCCAACACACTCGATTAGTTTCCTTGTTGGCCCAACCGAGCTTTTGAGGCAGCTGTGTAGAGGGGCATGTGATGGGTGGACCAAGGCCCCAAACTGCTCCCGACATTCGCCTTGAATTGGCCCCGTCCCATCGCCCCACTGAGAGTCCTGTGCCGCCCCATTACAGATCCTGGAGGAAGTGCACGGGACAGGCCCAAACTTTAAACAGGCAAATGGCAGCTCTGTGCCATGCGTCATTTAGCAAAGGACATGGCACGGGTCCACCTGCTAATGATGCACAGGACCATGCTCTGGCCTGGACACTGCGCAGGTGAAGCTGCCAAGGCCTTAAATATTTACGAGCTTATGATGTTGTTTAAGTGCCGTCGCCGTCGGCACTGAATGGAGGACCACAGCTGCCCACAAAAGTGTGCCTCGCTTATCCGAGTCCTGGCAATTAGCTTTATTTTTCCAGCATTTGCCTAATGGCTTTCCCCTTTTATATTTTTGTTCCTTGCTGCGAATATAGAACGGGGGAAAGGGCGTTTATCTTGGCGCCTAATGGCTTCAATTAGCGGCTCAATCAGCGGAACGTAGCTGCCAGGTTGACGCTGACCAGACTTGGCCAATTATGCTTTTCTTTGCTATTTCTAATCCGCTTCACGTCATTATTGGCAAAGCCTTATTAAAAAAACTGCCTTTAATGGTTTAAGTTAGGGCGTGTTTTAAAATTGCAAGCCTGGTTAAATTTGGTATATTTTTCTCAAAGTGTAACTATGCTTAACTCAACTCATCAATTAAACAAGAAAGGAAGCTAACTACGCCGAATTTTGGTTTTAATTTGATCGAAATCGGACAACTATATCATGAGGCTGCCATAGGAATGTTGGAGAAATATTACGTATACGTAATGTTAAACCGAATTTTTATATGTAAAAATGTCGAATACAATTTCTGTTAGTGTTACTTTCCATTTGATACAATTTTATTAATTCATAATGATCCAATTGTAAACTGCAAGGGTATACAAACTTCGGTGTTTCGAAGTTAGCTTCCTTTCTTGTTTCATATAATTCAAGACATGACCATTTTATATTATTTTAGAATTTCGGATTTAATTTGATCGAAATCGGACTACTATATCATATAGCTGCCATATGAATGTTGGGGGAATATTACGTACGCGTAATGTTAAACCGAATTTGTTTATGTATAAATGTTGCATACAATTCGTGTTAGTTTTACTTTCCATTTGATCAAATTATATTAATTCATAATGATCCAATTGTAAACTGCAAGGGTAGACAAACTTCTTTGTGCCGAAGTTAGCTTCCTTTCTTGTTTTAAAACGAAAATTGTTTCACAATTTTCGAATCTATATCCGCAACAAGCCTAGAATCTAAAAAAAACACACATTTTTAAGTCGTGGTTCCGTAGAGTTCTTCTCCTTTAAATGTTCTAGGAAAGACAACACAGATCTTTGCAGAACAACATGACCTGACCCTACGGTTCTAGTGATACCAAAAATTGTATACAAGACTTAACTGCGGCGGAAAAATGCAATCGAAAAAATTCTTCCTTTTCACAAATATTTTAACAAATTAATCCATCAAACTATCAAAAATTACATATTTAAAAAGGATATTCATAAAGAGAGTTGGAGATTTGGAGTTTGCAAATATTAAAGTTATACTCTCAAATGAGAAAAAACCTGGAAACTATAATTTATTTATCCACAAACATACATATGTACATATGTGTCTGCGTGTAATCTGCTCATTGCATTGGTCCTTAGCATGCTATTCCGAGTAGTAAAGCATTTAAGGCGACCGAAATGCGAACAATGACCCAGATATAGCGAAAATACAGCCAGTTGAAAACTTAATCCAGGAGGCACAGCTCAATAAAACTTCAGAGCAACGCCGGCTCACACGAAAGCAAAGGCGGCTATCAACAACAATCGAGCCAAGTCAACATCATGGCCGAAACGCAGGGCACAGTAAACTGATGGGCTTAAAGCGCTTTTGACATGCAATGAGAACCAACAAAAACAACTATCAAAAACTACCAATTACGATGAAATTAAGTGGAAACCCTCAATGAATAGGCAAAGAGTCAATGTGAAAATACAGTAAAGATACGAGGCTTTACAAAATATTAAGTACAACATGAATATTTAGAATTAAGCTTAATTTCAATTTAAAAAGCTTAAGAGATGAACGCTTTAATAGTCCCTGTGATATATGGAGGTCCCTTTGACCTATGATGGGTTTAATTATTTTTTATCATAGAAATATTTCTTAACTACTAAAGCCAAGAGAGTCAATACCCCAAATGAAGACGTCCATGAAATACACGCATACTGTGTTTTGTTTTTTTTCTCTTGTTTTTTTCGCTAGTTTTCGAACAAAAATTGGCGTTTAATTTTTCACCCCATTGTGCGCCATCGAAGGGGCGTGACCACTTTTTGAAAAAGCGTAAAAGTGGATTTGTTTTTGGCCAGTTCCGTCGGAGAAACTTTGTGCGTGTTTTTGGCTTACTTGCTTCAGAAGGTCAACGCGGGGGGTCGTGTGGAAGCGGCACAGTCCTAATATAGTGGATTCTCGCCGAACTCAGCCCCAATTTAGTTGCTTTTCTAGTTGCTGAACTGTTTTAATTAGAAATGCAAACGGAAGTCGATTTATGGCGTGCTGGGCGTCCAACCAATTTACAAGCCACCGGGGTTGTTTACGTCCAGACTTCGGAATATAACAGGGTGTATGGGCTCTCTGATAACGAAAAGAGGTCATGTTTCGGGCCAAATTCGTTCGCAACTATTTTTGGCAGACCCAGTACGATCGGGAAGGGAGTTTCAGGGTTAAAAGTACTCCTCTTTTCTAAACAAATAGTCTTGCCAGTAAAATAAAGCCTCCCTTATGCAGTAGCAACAGTCTAAACATATTAAAGAGAACTGCATCACAAGGACAGCGGAATAATTCCGAAAATTACTCATTGGGAGTTTATTGAAAATAGTATCTTTCTATTCATTTGATGCGGTCATTAGAAATAAAAGCGACATTTCCGTCGCCGGAGGTCACTCCGCTCATTAAGCATTTCAAACTTTTTATGCACCGAACAAAGACTCACAAAATCCTTTTTGGCGCTTTTCCTGGACGTTCTGTGCAATTTAATCCAAGTAGTTTTCATATGGAACACTATTGTGTGGCAACTTTTCTAAACATTTCCATATGAAAGCATTTCAAAAGGCCACAAACTGTCCGCAAACACAACCCCCCTGGTTCGGGCTAGAATAGTTCACTTTTCCCTTAGAAATGACAGAGATTGTGAGAAAACGAACTGCCAGAGGACAGACATCTGACACAATGCTGGCCAAAACTGTCGACAACTTATCCCATCCGTCTTCTGGGCGGGACTCGGAACTCACCTCCTCGACGGCCTCGCACTCGAAGAGATAGATGTGCAGCAGCGGATCCTTGGGGTCCTTCAGCAAATAGACCAGTCCTGTGATGGGTCCCTGGAATTCCATGAAGTTCTGCGGCTGCTCCGCTGCAGCCTCGGCCGCCAGCTGCTGCTGCTGATAAGCGGACGCCGCACTGGACGAGAGTGAGCCGTAGGACGTGGATGCGGTCAGTGTGTGGCGAGATCCGTTTCCGGTCAGCGAGCTGCTGCTGTTGCTCCCGCCGGACAACGCTGAGGCGCCGGTGGAGGAGGCTGAGGAGTGGCCAGCACTCGGCTTGAGCTGCAGAAACCCGTTCCCGATGCTCTTTGCCAGCGGCTTGTGGATGATGCGGCACATGCCGACGATATGCCTCAGGGGATGACTAAACTGCAGCTCAAAGTCCGAGTTGTATGACTCCAATATGCCGTGCTCAATGCCCACCGATAGCTGAAAGTAAAATATTGGGCGATAAGTCAGTTAGTAACCAGAAAGTGTAGTTAAATTTCTCCGATGTCTTAAGGATAAAGGGAAAAATATTACATTCCCAACATTGTAACGGAAAGGGAAGCTTATACTGCACTAAATTAAAAATTCTATTTCATTTAAATATTTAAATGAAATAATCCGGAAAGAAAACAGCAGGAAATAAATGCGCGTTGTCTGGTAATTTGCTAGATGTTTCCACTACGCGAAGCAGATTAACAGTATTAAATTCTTTTTAATCAGTTTACATACTTGCATGCACAAGCAGAAAGGAAGTGCGGCCTGAGAGCGAGATAGCAGGCAATGGTGACAACGACGACATGACATGCCTGCCAACATGGCGGCTGCTCCATTTCCGGTACCCGTCGCTCGACGCCTATCCTTCCCCGGCACGGTTTTCGTATTTTATTTTTTCCCCCATTTTGTTCTTGGCCCTTTTTTATGCTAACAACTAAAGCCCGGTAACTAGGGAGCGGCGACACTATGAGCTGGGGGCCACGCTTGTGTGGCAAGGCGGAAATTGGGTTGTGCTCACTCCAAGGGTGTGTCGTTGTTGTGGCTGCAGGAGCTGTAGTTGACAGAAAAGCAGGTCGTTGTGTTCTTAGCCCCAATGGGGCGGAATTTCTTGTACACAGAAAATAATACGCTTAAAATCGAAAGCTTTAACTGCATTTTTTATAACTAAATCATCATTTACTGCAACCTAACGCGTTAAATTGATTATCCATTTGTTGAAACGAAAGATATTTTGTTCTTTGTATCATTGGTTTATGGATGAAGTATAAAAAATAAAAACAAAAAACAGTTTTTCTCTGTATCAGACTACCTATTGCTTCTGTAATATGAGGTTTTAAGCATAAAAATAAATATATAAATATATACAAAATATACAAAGATTAACAAAAAAATTCTAATTTTCAAGGCAACAGTCATAAAATAAAACAAATTAAAAACAGCCCCCTTCTACCCAAGCCAAATTCCAAATTCCAATCTTCCACTCGAACTATGTTGTAAACCCCGTCCAATGATGGACCAAAAACTTTAATTTAGCAAATTGACGCTTCGAAAAATAGAAACAAACAAAGTCACCTTCAAGAGGGATAAGCTAAGGGGCAGCAAATGAAGGCGTTGATTATCGTCGAGCAAAATGAAAACTTTTTCAGAGCAAATTAAATTAAAATCAAAGTAAAGTGTGGCTCGAGTTTGAGGAGAGCGTGTGGGCGTGTTCGTAAGAGGGGCGGCAACTTACCCAACTAAAAACAGAACGAAAAACTTGTGAGCCAAGTTGGCGAATAGCAATACAAGTTGAACTTGGGGTGTCGATTACGCAGATACCCTCACGTGAGTTGTAATTAAACCACATTGATTTTATGATTTAATATAAAAAGATAATATATATTGTTTCCCATTTCATAATTACTTTCCAGTTGTAGAAGAGCAACATAAACTGGAAAATAAAAGAGTATTCCGGTGGAGTTGAGAAGACTGACTAAGAAGGGACCACTAATGATGCTGCCTGGCAACCGATAATTATAAAGGACTTCTTGTCTTAGAGAAAGTTAACGTTTTCGATTTACCGCCTGCCATTTAATTAAAGTGAAAAGGAAGTACCTGACATATGGCCAGAATTGAAAGAGAACCCACAGCGCACGACAATTAAAATTTAATTAATTTCCCCTTGTCACTTGACGAAGGATCCCTGCTGCCCATCACAGACAGGACTTCTCTTTGTTGGCTGAGTATCGAATTGAGTGCCTCGCAGAGCTACTGTGGCAGGTTAATGGAGTTTTAAATAAAACCTAAGCCAAAAACAATGCGAGATAACAGCGACTTAACTCTAAACTTATGACGCTGGCCTAGTTAATTGTTTTTCACTTTTATGAAAGCTTAAAGAATACTTTTCCTTTCTTTGCTGTCCCCTTTTACCCAATTTTGCATCCTTTGTTGGTATTTACATACAATAACTGCAGATGTCTTCGTTAAGAACGTTATGGAAATGACGCTGTGCACGCTGCATATACGTAATCTGATCCCTTCGCTGAGACAATTGACTGCTTGACCCCTTTTTTCTACTTTCTTTTTTTCCGCGAATTCGAATTTATATCAAGCTTAGCAAAAGGCGCCGTCGCGTTCCCAGGTATACGTGCTAATTAGGGTGGCTCACCAATGTAGAAGGTTTATTAAACTTCTCTAACCAGCTTATTTTTTTAAACTATATGAGTTTCTAATGTACTAGCATTTATACAAGTCTAAAGAAATCACTAGAATCTTTGGAACGTTTAAATACGCCCAAATAATCAGGCTGTCTTGACATGTATGTACATTTTAAATTTACCCTGGATTCGGTTCCACAAATATTTTATTGCTTACTCCTTCTTACACCTTTTTAAGGCTTTAAAGAACTCTAGAGATTTAGATAGTTTTTATGCAGAAGTCGTCGGTTGGAACATTTCATCTGCGATTGTTGGTTGTACTATCTACTAGTAGCTGTACTTCTATCCGCACGACAGCTGTAGCTGCCGAATAGCTGTACTTCTAGCTGTACTAATAACTGCACTAACAACTTTATTATTAGGCTGTCCAACTGAGTAATGCCTTACTTACCTCAAGCTTACAGTAAATTCTGCCAACGATTGTCCGTTGCAGCATTTAAACTGAACTTTTAAGAACTAATTTTTCTGTGTTCAAGTTAACGAAATAATATATATATACATACATATTATAGACGGCAGCGTCTAATACATGAAGAATTCTTCGAACTGTTGCTGGCACAGTCATGTTAACATATTAAGTCTGGTGCTTAACTTAGCGAAAAAGCCGAGCCAAAGGTCCACCCTAATACTGGTGCACCTGTCTCGCTCCCTCCTTCTTGCGAGTCTGCCTACATGCTCATTCATTTGCTTTGAAGTGCAGTTAGCGTCATGTCAAAAACAGCTGTGGGGCTGAAATTACTGTTTTTGTGCTTACTTCTGATGTAGTTGTTGTGTTTGTGCAGCTTGTTGTTGGTGTCATTAGAATCACGACGTCGACGTGACGTTAGGCGTTAGCGTTCGCTGCCAGCGGCAGACGTCGCGTGTTATTGCCCGGTGATTTATGCATTTTAACTGTTTTTCCATTACGTTTTCATGCAGCAGCTGCTGTTTGTTGTTGCTGCTTGTGTTGCCTAATAAATTGTCTACAATTGTTCATTGTACATTGTTCGCAGTTGCAGTTGATGTTATTGTTGTTGTTGCCGTCGTTGGTGCAGCAAAGTCATATAATTAGCATTACCTGCAGTTGCCTTTTCGCATAGCCCCCCTGACGTCTTAAAATCACGCTTGCACCATTGAAAAATAGTTCTAAATAATAAAATATAGGGTACGGAAAAATAGTCTGACTATTATCAGTACTTTACATATGTATGCAGCAAAACATTCCCTAAGAGAGTCATTAATATCACCAATAATACATACTGTGCGTTGGAAATGATTTCCCCTTTACTAAGGCACTAAAGACTTATTTCTATTTAGACTACTGCTAGTCCAAGTATTAATAGAGTACCAACACTATTTAACTTTTAAACGTATCAACGCCATTCTCTGTGAGGCCATTTCTTGTTTCCAAATTTCCAAGTGCCCACAAAAGTATGCTATGCACAATCCACCTCTTTAGTTTATTGAAGTCACTGGACGGCCGTCCGGCCTTAAGAATACCGAGCTTTCCTACCTCGGTAAAAGGTTTTCTTATTTTCATATCATAGCAGCTATCTGTCTAGTGGGGGTTGACATCTAAAAAAACAATAAACAAGGAAACTAAACTAAATATTAAAAACTTACAATTCATTTTGAGAAATGGATCAGAAACGGGATTCGGACGCCAAACAGGCGGCCGACTTCTTTATGAAACCCAACATCGAAATCGCTTGCCGCGTTTTAACCCCCTCGGACATTGAACTGTGGCGGAGCTCGGAGGCCTTCTTCACCTTGATCACATACCTGAACGACGTCAGCACCGAAATCCAGGGGGTCCTTATCTGTGACTCATTTCCCGTTAGCGAGACCATACGTCGTTTGACAACCGTATTTGACAAACTCGACGCCATAGTCACGTCGAGTCCTCCGGCTCCCCAAGTCGTCGATACCCTGGCCAGTGCCTCGCTGGACCTGGGGAACAAGGGGTATCGACGGTTTTCACGGAGCATGCAGAGGGAGATCTACCAGATACTGGAGGGAGTGCTGCCGGCTAAGAAGTGCCGCTACGTGAACGAGCTGGGACACTACCTGTCGGGGGCTTTTGGCAGCTCCACAAGGATCGAGTACGGGACGGGGCACGAGCTGAGCTTCCTGTTCTTTATGTGCGGCCTGTTTGAGGCGGAGATTCTACACCAAGACAGAGACCTGGCTGCCTCAGCTTTGATATTGTTCGATCGCTATATGAAGTTCGTGCGCCGGATGCAGGTCACCTACTCGGTGGTGCCGGCTAACTGCCAAGGTGCCTATGCCTTGGACAAGTTTCAGTTCGTGCCATACATCTGGGGATCGGCTCAGCTGTGCTACGAGGCCCCGTTTTCCCCCCAGAAAATGCTCGAAAAGGAGACCATGGAGCAGTACAAGAAAGGGTATATGCTGATCGACTGTGTGCGCCATCTGTCAGACACGGAATATGGAACTTTTGCCCGCCACTCCAGTCAGCTGTGGAGCCTTGCGGCCCTGTCCTCGTGGACAAAGATCCATCGCGGTCTTATGTCCATGTACATGGAAGATATCCTCCTGGACTTTGATGTGCTTAGTGCACTGACTTTTGGGGAACTGATGTCCTTCGAAAAGGCGAAATCTGGCCGGCAACTGGGATATGCCCGACTGGGAGTGATGTCTCCACTGCGCTGCCTACTGTCCTCCTCAAAGTCGAAGATAGAATTGGCTGCCAAGTTGAACAATGACTACAGCGATGCCCTTTCCAACAGTGGGTTGTCCATGGGCAGCGACTGCTCATCGCTCAGCGGCGTCAGTGTCCACCTGCCCACTTGGATAGAGGAAGACTCGCACATTAAAAAATAATTGGATTCAATTGTGAATTACGAAAAAAATTAAGTTCTGTCTTCCGCCACGTCTTTAGATTTGATTTAAAGGCAGGGGAATCTCGGACCTCATGTTGATATTATAAATAAAACGTAATTACAAATGTACCAGATTGAAGTTTCTAGGGAAAGATCAAATGCGAAAAAACACGAAAGAATTTATTCAAAATGTAATTTTGTTTGTAGTTCTAGTTAGAAGTTTGCAACGCAGCATTAAGAGGAAAGTATATATACACGTCGAATAAAGTACCAAATATAAAGCAAGCCAAAGTACGATCTAGCAGCGCAATTTATAAACTTGATCTTTGCAAGCAAAGTGGAAAACTCTTCAAATTTGGGAATTAATTGAATGAAAATAAAAACCTGTGCAACACCTGTGCGCTTAACAGTATCAATTGATGTCCCTACAAATTTTCCAAGCTACTTTTATGTATTTATATGTTTAAAAATGAGCTTCCGATCGGGTTAAATCTAAGTGTTTTTAATTCCTGGTACTTCCCTAAATTGTGGATGATTCGACAATCGGATTTAACCATGCCCATTGAAGGCATTCAGCTTCATTCTTCGTAGTTTAAAATGCTGTACTACATGTAAAACATATGTTTAAAGCGAAAATGTTTATTTTAAATTACAAAATAACCCAAGTGATTGCCAGGACATTCAGTTTTCCGTCAGCTGTTTTCCCCCGCGTACTGAGAAAATTTATGTATGTCAGTTGCATACATTTCCGGGGACGGCATCTGTGACATGGCAACTATGTCAAGAGACCGGTCGACATGAGTCCGGAGATCAGCAGACCACAAAGCCGGGTTCCATCAAATACAAAACACCAGCCAACTGGAATCGAGCGGATTTAAGCTGGGTCTTGGAGGCAAAGATGTGGCTGTGAATGCCCCAGGAGCAAAGCCCATATGCAGAGTGAGCCACAGGAGCACTCAAGAGCAACGTGGAAGTGCGAAGAGTGGGTTCAAGTGACTTGGCCGAAAGCGGATTACCACCGCGACTTGAGTGACTTCCCAAGCAGGCGACGGCGGCAAAAACACCCGAAGTGGCAACAATTCAAACAGCCGCAGAGGCGAAATGAGAAAATGGAAATGAAAATGAAACAAGCGGTGTATTGATTTTCCTTAACTCAACTCCCGGGCGCTGTGACGTCAATGGAGAAGCACGCGCCAACATCGGGGGTCGGCAAAAGCGGTTGGAAAATCGTTGGCAGTGGGCGAAGTGGGGGTATGCCACCTGAAATCCTTGTCAGGCCTCATTCGTGTGATTCAAATTTATCAAACAAACGGGTGCTGCGGGTGGGAGTATGGGCATCCCTTCCATTGTTCAGGACCAAAAGTCACCCATTCAGAAGAAGTATCTGTTCGTTCGGTTTAATGTTTCGTCAAGTGCTCGTAAAACCTGATTTATAAGCGAAATTAAGTGAAATGTTAAGGATATTTAATCATATGTTCTTTCCCAGCTATAGTTGAGTGTGCTCTACTTCCATCTCTCTACTCTACTAACCATCTTGAAAGAGTCTGAGTGCGACGGAGAAGAACTTTATTTTCAATTATATGCCATGTATATCTGTCCATTTAAACCTGTGTAAGGATAGCACAATTTTGAAAGACATATGCGAGTGACAATCCCTTAAACCATAGAATAATACGAGGGTCCCTAATGAGGTCCATAATTGAAACCCAAGCCCCTAACTTAAGATGGACATGATATTTGGTCGGAAACTGGACTTCAAGGTAACATTTTCCCACTGAGGACACACCAAACCGTTAAAAAACCACAGAAAAAAGAAAACTTTCATGACGTCGTTTCCCCTGCCGATAAAGTCTTCTTTTCGCTTTTCTTTGCAGTGGGCGTGGCGAGCCCATTCGTCCATCCATCCAAGAAGCTTGTTATAATTTTCATGCGCTATTTAACATAATAAAGCAATAAGCTGCCACACAACACTGAAGAACAGAAGAAGAGCGAGAGCGTCGGCAAACATTTTTATTTATGCCATTCCTCCCTGTCCTTTTCGCCCTGGTTGCGTGTTTGTTTTGTGTCAACTTAAATGCAAAAGAACACAGAGGGAGGGGAAGTGAAACTCACTATAATAAACAAATGTGCAGGCTTAAGTAAATATTTAAACAAGAAAATATGAAGCGAATTACGGTCCCTACGAGTAGTGGCTGTTCCGTGGAATACGGATGCTAAGTGGATTACCCAGAGTGTGGATAAAGTGTCGCAGGGCTTGAACCAATGGTTCCTGAAACTGATATCTGCAGAGGATAAATACTTACCGACACCGAATGTTAGATTAAGAGCACACAAAGAGCCAGCTCCTTGTCTGCAGACACATTTATTATGCTGCCTTTTCATACACTATTTTAGCATACTTTTAATATTCAGATGTGTATTTTTAATTGGCCTAAAATTTTTAATTCCATCTAATGTAACTTATAATTCATAACTTATTTTAACAAGATAATGTATAAGACACGATTGTCAAGATTTTGTTAACGAACGAATTAGCCGTAGACGGCTTATCTGCTATAGTCCCTGACCCCTCTTGTATCATACGGTCCAGTGAGTAACTGGAAATATTTTTTTGGTTGACTATAAGTAAAATATCCTTGTACCTTATACGGATACTCAAAAATAAAATATAATTGTTTGTCAATCTCTATCCTCTTACTAAACCATACTAAAATGTAAGCACAAGCTACTTCTTGTATTCCGAAAATCCAGAATAATTAACAACTATAAGATATTAATAATTGAAGAAGGTAAGTATTATCGAAACACAAAAAGTATTTGTACAAGCCTCCTAATGTTACCCATTGGTATTTAAAATAAAATTAGGCAGATATGATATTTCTTGTCGGATTTTAGGTGATACTAAACTGAGAAAGGACATGAACATTCTCTCTGGCCATCGGGCATATTCAATGAGCATCGTCAAGGATTGCCAGCGGCAGATGCGACTGCCCTCCGGAAAGATCCTCTGGGGCATCGACACTAGCACGTAGAAGGGATTCGTTTTAATGCGAGAACGGCCACCTGAGCTGTGGAAAAGGACACACACGCAGGAGGAAACCGAAAAGGATAATTAAAGGGTGTTTCATGGTGCAAAAGCACTGGGCTTTGAATTTCAAACAGTGCGTATCAGTACTGTAAATGTTCATTGAGTTCAAAATGTTCATTGAACACAAAATTATATACATAACAACAAGATTACAGCTGAGGTCAGTTTCTACAAGTTAATACTTCTTATCTTAGCAGATTTGAACGGTAGATGATATAATATACTTGGTTTTTATCTATTTTACAATACTTTTATTGAATGAAATGCTGAGAATTCAGCCTTTTAAACTCTCAGTTGATGAAGGGATTTCTAAAAAACAACTCACATCCTGCTGATAAAATTGTAAATTTCTATATCCAGATATACATATGAGAGGCAATTGGGTGCTATTTACCTAACCGCAGCCGTGGCCGTGTGCGACAGATTGTCCTCGGGGAGAAAGGACACTCGACACACGCGCAGACCGCTGATGACTGGCTAATTGCGGACTTTGCTAAAATTAATTTTCCAGCTTCTAATAATATCACCCAAAGGAATGGAAGTGAATATGGAAGGATGGGGATACTTGTTGTTGCACGTGTTCAACGCGGTGAATGCGTAATCTGTTTGGGTTACACCTTGCTGATGTGATGTCTCCCAATTTTGCTCTGAGCCGTATAGTTGTTATTTTCATTCGTCATTAGGCATCTGTATCTTGTCATCGGTTACACCGACACCATTTATAGGGTTACAGGCCCTGATGAACGACTAATCACCGTAATTATCCTTTATGAGAAACAAACTTACTAATTAAATTTTATTCGCTCTTTGGGCAGGATCTCACTTGGCACATAATTGATTTAGCCAGCCGTAATAATTGCAAATTGCTTTTAATTGTTTTCGCCAGAGGCGGACAAAGTGAGTGCTGACGACATTAGAAGCCCGTCATGTGCGAAATGTGTGGCACTCGGTTTATTGCATATCGCATTTGATTGGATTAACAAGAAAAGATTTGGTCGTGTGAGGCAGATACAGAGGGGCCAATTAAATTCAATATCTCCATTGCTAGTCACAGTTCTATGGCTGATTTAATCAATAAAATGGCAATGGATTCTGGTAAAGAGATAGGACTAAAGGAATGCAAACATCCTTTATATCGTGAAAGGCGTGATGCTCTTCAGGGATTACTTTTAAGAATATGGACTTTTTTTGGGATGATTTTGAATTGGAAATTTTAAAAACTCATACAGCATGTAGGGAGTTTAGGATAGCTGAATGTGCTAATTATCTTTGGATTGTTATATCCAGTCAGAAGTAGGCAATGCAG
Organism: Drosophila jambulina; assembly: GCA_018152175.1. NCBI lineage: Eukaryota > Metazoa > Arthropoda > Insecta > Diptera > Drosophilidae > Drosophila > Drosophila jambulina. Next base: position 2,179,917 of record JAECXH010000012.1, on the reverse strand, counting down.
TGAAGTACAGATTTTCGATACTATAAAGTATATATTTTTAGATCAGCAGACCAGACCATCAGCCTCTATAAATCCCTATAAAGTATATATTTTTAGATCAGCAGACCAGACCATCAGCCTCTATAAATCCCTAAGGGTGCCTCTTCCCATTACCCTTTTGCATTTCAATTAATTATATTTTGAATTTTAATCAACTCGGATGACTGCCATCGGAGCGGTTGATAATTTAGTACAGTACACTTGTCAAGCTTGTCAAAGTACAGCTAAGACTTTCAAGCTAGCTGCATCATTTTTTCATCTTGTAGGAAAAGAAGTACTGTATTATAAAAATCGTGTAATTTATTTTAGTTTTTATACAAATGGAAGGATTATGTTTTGTGAAAATAATATTATTTATAATATTATGTTATATACATATGTACATACATATGTAGCTCCTTAATTTAAGGTAACTACCGCCACTTTACGCAAAACTGGTAGTGTTTTTCTTCATTTAATCGAAATCGGTCGACTATGTCATGGCCTATTGCATTGTTTTCATAAAAAAAAACTATAAAATTGTGGTAATGATGACATACTATCCATATTATTTCGAACTGAATGGTTAGCTTAACGTATACATATGCCAGTTTAGGATTCTGATCCATTTAACTCAGACTTGAAAATAATCCAGTAAGAAGTAAGATCCTGGAACCTTAATATATATTTACCTTGGTGTAACTCTCTGTGGACCTGATGTCGTTTATAGTCCATGGCAGCATGGAGGCGGAGTAGCGCGGATCGACGGACGCACTGCCGCGATAAGTGAGCGAGACCAGGCGCGTTTTCATCTCGTCTTTCACCGTTTTTCGAACGGACGTGTTTATTTGTTCGACTTTATTCACTACCGTGTACTCTGTCTGTACGATAAACCCTTAAAATTGTTGGCCAAATTGAGTTACGGGCCATTTATTTACTTTGCATTTTATTTGCTGTTTCGCAAATTGCTTTTTAATCGTGTTTTCTGTAGTGTGCTGTAGTAGAGAATCGAAATCAATATTTAGTGGACAAACGGCGAGGTTTTCGCATTCCATGCTAGCGGAGCGAGAGTTGCTGGTGGAATGCGGAGTTTGTGAGCTGAATGAGTCACCCCAAAAAGGGAGACGGAAAGGAAAGACAGCCCTTGAAGCGGACAATGACCACCTGACTGCGCCTTCTGCGGGAAAGGATCTAGTGGTGTTTCCCGACCAGAGGAAGGCATCCGAGAAATTACTATCAATATTGATTTTTTGCGCAGCCTTCTTTGTTTTTTCACATATTTATGCACACATATTCGCGTACAGGCCACGCTCGTTACAATGAACCGACGACAACAGGATTAACTTTATGGTTAATGCAACGTTAAAGGACCATTTAATGCAATTTAAATCGATATACTAATTCTAACAACAACAAGTGTTTCAAAAACACTCTCTATTCGAGTTTTTTAGACCTATTGTCTAGCTAATGCATATTTTTTGTATATCGAGATGGGTCAGCGGTTTATTATGATAAATTCGTTTTTACAGTTTCTGAGTGGCTCTAAATTATGTAAAACCCAGTTTAAAAGTATGAAAATTTAAGGATATTGAAAAAGACCTAGATATATGGGTATATACAGGGTGTTCACTTCTTAGAGCGTGCACTGTAAACATTTTTTCCCTTAGCATTAGGAAAAAACATTGGCGAAGAGGGTGGAAAAGGGGGGAGCAGGAGGATGAGGATGCGGACAAGCAACCACCACACCAAGTAGGCAACAACACGAGACGGCGAGCCACCCCAATGAAGGAATTTACTTTTGCATAAACTTCTTGTTTTTTACTTTTTACTTTCTACTTTCCTAAGGTTTCCGCCTCCCCTCGCCAAACACACACAAATACACACTCAGCCACGGACCAACACACGGATAGGTCGACACAACGTGTGTTCTGCGCTTCTTAATTTAGGATTTTTTTGCAACCGAAAACACGTTGAAATGCCACTAAATTCCGCTGAACACTGACACTCGGGCTCAATTCGCGATAGCACAGCATTTCTCTATGTAGAGTCCTTCGTCCTGGTGCCCGATTGATTGTATTTGCTGCGCACGCGCGTGCCTGCCAACGAAACTGGCCATAATCAAAGGTGTTATTGCCCGCATCACTGGCATCCGTAGGATTATTTATCCGGATTAATGTGTGTGCCGGCCAGTTTGTGCTTTTCGGACAAAAGCAAGGTGAGTTCAAAACAAATGCACAATTTTCAAATTGTTTACAGGTGAGATAAACCAGTGTGACCGTTGTGCGGAAAACTCATAATACCAAATCGCACAGAACGCATGACCCAGCCGGCAAACAGCTGACAGATCAAAAGCGACACATGAAAAGATTGTTATTATTTGAATTATAGCCCTCAACAAGATTGATGTCGAAAAAATCTCCCTCCAAATTTGAAAGATTTCTTAAAGTGGTAGTTATGCGGTGGAATTTCTGAGAAATTCTAAATTCGAGCCATTTGAAGTGACGCATTTATTTTGAAAACGTTAAAAATTAAAACAAGGATCCCTTAAAATATGAAAGATGCCGCAGCTAATGGGTGGGTCTCTGTGGGTAGAAGCCAGATTCGTTTTGTATCCTCTGGCACTGGTCATTTTCAGATCGATCAAGGGATCTCGACTAAATAAATAAGTAAATGGCTTGGCCGAAAATTCAAATATGTATCCTCACCTAAAAAATGAAGCTGCAGACATTATTGGGTCGTTCTTTTGAGAACTAACTTTATCAAATGCATTTTCAGTCATTTGTGTATTTGTAGAAGAGCACCCAAATAAAGTTTAAGTCCTGATGTTCCATTATCCAGAGTTTCTCATTACAGCGTTGTAATTACGAACATTCGGTCTCACTAAAAGGTTATTGTCCAGAAAAATTTGCAAATATCGGGATCTGGTCTCTCTAAAATGTTAAGATCTAAACGCGCTGACAGTGGTTTTCCCCCTAGATTTAGGGGTTTTTGAATGTTTAGAGGGCAAGAATTTTTAGGGCGAATGTTTGGTGTTTAGGGTAATCCCAAAGCGGCATCCACCATCCAATAAATTAATATAATATATGTAATATTTTCAATGAATCGATTTTGAGATAACACAGACGAGTTTTTTTGGGCATCTTGTACCTTTGGAGTCTTCCATTTTACAATTATTCCTTGACATCATGATTTACGTACTCGTAGTGAATGATACAAATTCCAAACATCGCAAAACTATTGGCTGAACAGGTCCGTCAGATTTGGATGTAGAACAATCTGAGACATTTCGGAACGGCTAAACCGTAAGGACCAACGGACGGTGGAAGCTGGATGGATCTAAGTAACTAGTAGTACACCAAGAATAATTTTGAAATTGCACAGCCATTCTTTTACCGGGAAACTTATGCCAGGTTTGAGTGGAAAGGGAAGCCAAAGTTTTTCAAAAACGAGAAAAGCCGAAGGAAGTTTCATATTCAAAAAATAGGCTTATTTTCTTTAATCAACAACGAAAAATCAAGCACAAGCCCATAGTACCTGTGGCCGGTGCTAACACTGAGCATCAGATTCTTCGGAGCTCGAAAGCCCAACCACCGATTCTGGATTAAGTCAGAAGACTTGAATATATGGCTCGATTAAGATGGGAAGACTCCGATAGCATGCGGTTCTTAAGGCACGAGTCTTGATGGAGCTTCAACACATTGTCGACGTTTTCCGCCGCCTGTATTTTTTCTATAAATATGTGCCAGTTGGGCTCAATTTCGATCATCATGTAATACTCCAGATTTTTAATGACGTTCATCATGCGCTGCCGGAGAGTAAATGCTGGCCTATACATCTCTGCGGCCTGGGGCGAGAACTTCTTGGCAATGGAGTTCTCCTTCTAAGTCATGAACAGATGGAAGTTTGTCAAGAAGCCAAAAAAGATTGGATATTTGAATACAAAGGGTCGCTCGCATCTCAATATCCACTTGGAAAGCTAAATCTCTACGTGCTATCAGAAGAACTAGTGGCGGAATAGCATCTGGTACAGGGTGAGGGTGAGCCTACTGAGCACCAGGAACACAAGCCACTTCACTCGCCGGAAAATGAAAAGCACTCAAGGAACCTGAGATTCGTAAGATTTTATCACATTTTTAACGGAACGAGGAGATGTAGTCCAGTCTCGGTCTTTTCCCAATTACCGAATAGAGCTTAGACAACTGGTTGCAATGGACTCTTTCAAAATCTTCCACAAGGAACCTGTTTCGTACCTGTTGCTGCATGGCGAATTCAGTTTTATACATAGCCAGGCCACTGGATAGATCGGGCGGTATGAACACGATGAACGGCACCCTAACACGTGAAACAATACAGCAGCTAAGTTAGCATCTCGGCCTGCTGGCTTTCCATCGGCAGAGCTGTAATCTTCGTGTCACGGGCCGACTGGTTGCTCAAGGATCTGTTGGATGCTCCAAGCAGCAAGGGCATTTGACGAACACAAAATAAGCTGAAACTAGCTAGAATACTTTTTTTAAATTGATTCGGCTTACACCACATGAACCTTATATATTTTTTTATACATGTTATTAGCTTTATTTAAACATAAATAATCGATTTTAAAGCTAAGTTGTGCTTGTGGAAATGGCAAATTCAGAGACATGCGGGAATGACGACATTTTTAAAATTTGATTATCTAATACTTGGTTCCGTCATTTCTGGTCTCTTCTCTCCTCTCGTATAAGTGCGCAGAGTTGGCGCAGCCTTAGCCCATGGCATCCTTCATGCAGAGCTTATCCATTAGATCCGTGTAGAATCCGTTGAAGTTGATGCGGTGCACGAGATTCATAAAACGGTCGGCCGTGTTCTCTTTGGCCATAATGTTGATCTTCTTTAAGAACGAAATTAGAATCCCGGTAAACTCGAGATCGAATCGCTTAACCCGCTCCGAAAAAGTATCAGCTGGACCTAGCGAGGTCTCCAACTAAGAGTGCGACAAAGAAACCAAATGTTAGTAAACATTGACACAAATTTTACAAGTAATAAAAATTATAGTACATAGTATAAACACAACCAACGCAAATATTAAAAATCCTTGTATAATAATTTACTTTTGTTCTGTATTTAATAGAGTAATATACTATGACTCTCCGCAGCGGTGAGAAATACCATTTTCCGTACTTTATTTCATGCAATTATTTATGAAGAAAAGAACAAATTAATAATAAAAAAAATTATGCAAGTTGCCAATTTTTTCGGGAGTTGGAAACAAAAAGTTACTAAGGCAGTCATACTTAAAGCTTCAACGGAAGAACGAAAGAATACAGAACTTAAACGGAAATATCAAGCACAAGCCGGTAATACCTGTGGCCGGTGCAAACACTGAGGATCAGATTCGTCGGAGCTGTCGTCGCTGCTATCGCATACCATCGACTTGAGCTCTGCGTCCAGAAAAAATCGCTGGGAGCGCTGCATTACAAGGGTCAGGGAAATAAATATATGGAATTGGGTTCGAAATTAAATTCATAGTTGGTGGTGGTGGCAGGCGGGGCGAGTGAAAGAGATTTGGTGTGTAACAGCAGAGCAGAGAACAAGACAAAACAAGAATATAGTATGTTTTTATGTACAAGAGAAGCACAAGTTGCTGACAGTTTGATATTTCAACCACCAGATATGTCGGGGCTCACCTGAATGAAGTCACAGAACTTCAGGCATATCTTGCATAACTTGAATATAGCTCGATTTAGATGAGAAGACTCCGATAGCATGCAGTTCTTGAGGCACGAGTCGATAAAGTCCTGATGAAGCTTTAGGACATTGTCAACGTTCTCTACCGCCTGCATTTTTTCTATAAATATGTGCCAGTTGGGCTCAATAATTTCAATCATCATGTAATACTCCAGATTTTGAATGGCGTTCATCATGCGCTGGCGGAGAGTAAATGCCGACCTATACAGCTCTGCTGCCTGGGGTGAGAACTTCTTGGCAATGGAGTTCTCCTTCCAAATCCTGAATAGGTAAGAATAAGTCAAGAAAGAAAATGAGTTTGAATATAATAGTATAAAGAGTAGCTCGCGTCTCTATACGCACTTGCAAAGCTGACGCTCCACGTGCTTGCAGTAGAACAACTGGCGGAATAGCATCTGGTACTGGGCGATGGCCAGGTGATTTAGCACCAGGGACACAGGCCACTTCACCTCGTATGAAAAAGCAAAGCACTCGAGGCCACTGAGGTCCAGGCGATCCTGCATCTGCCAGTACTCCTCCTTTTTATCCATTATCTTCGACATTTGAGTGACTAAATCGTAGGGCAGCAGCTCGCAGTGAAGGTGGTCCTTGTAGGGATCGTCGCGGGCGGAAGAGATGCGAAGCGTAAGGCCCAGAAGGTTCTCCAGCGTCATGGGAAGGACCAAGTCCACGTTCTTGGACAGCTCATCCTCGCAAGCGTCCATAAATTGCATGGTAAAGTCACCCTGATTAAGCAGCAAATAGCGCTTCACCGACTGTAGGTGACCCATTAGATCGTTCTCCGCCAGCAGCACGTCCAGCAACATGCGGGCGGCGAAGTAGTACGCTTCGTTTATAACGGACACGTGCTGCTCGCTGGTCGGATCGAACTCGAGGTGCATCTGCTGGGTAGGCATTACACGCTTTCCACATTGCCGGACCACGTTCAGGTACTTCCCGGTGCGAAGGATTTTGTCAGAGTATTTTTCAAGGAACGAAGGAATGTGGTCGCGCCTCAGAGTATACCGCTTTTCCCAATAACCGTCCGAATAGTGCTCCGGCAGCTGGTCGCAATGAACCCCTTCATAATCTTCGACGAGGAACTCTTGCTGGCGGTCAACGATCACGCCCTTCTGGATCCATAACTGCAGCATACGCATGTACGGCTCGGCCGCCTTGCGCATCAGCCCAATAATTACTGCCTGGGCTTCGCGGTCTCCCTCCAGCCGCTTGATACGCCCGTGAAGATGTGTTAGGACAGCGGCACCCCTTAACTCACCCTGCTGCAAGCCAAGCAGCGTCGTCCAGATCTCCTCCATCACCCAAACCGTTGGCTGCATGTAGTAGACTAGCTTCTGCATCGTCAACTCATTTCTATGCAGCTCCTCCTCGGCCTGGATGAGTAGAAGCTAGAGTTTGGATGGAGAAGCGTGGCCAATTATAAAGATATGGTTTACCAGTATTCTAGTAATACACTTACGTAAAAGTCGTGGCTGATATCTGACAGCGCAGCGTTCAACGCATTAATCACCTGCCCCTGACCGTCCATGTCAGCGACCATCCTCTGGATGCCCACAAAGTGTGAGGCTAGTGGCAAGGTTTGCCGAACAAGCTCCGCCAGCGAACGCTCTACCTGATTGTGAATGGCGAATTCCGTTTTATACCTAGCCAGAGTATCGGTTGGATCTGGCGGTATAGGCACGATGAACGGCACCCGAATACCCGTGAGGCAATACAGCAGCTGAGTGAGCATCTCGGTCTGTTGGCTTTCAATCGGCAAAGCTGCAATCTCCGGGTCTGGAGCCGTGTTCTCGTCTACGTTGTAGAAGTCCCAAAGACTGTGTGTTCGATTCTCTTCTGAAATTCCTGCGGGAGTCGTCGCCGACAACGGATTTACTAAGGTCTTTTGACTGCCGTTTTTGAGAGACTTTTCGGTGGGTGGTGGGCGAAAGGTGCTCAAGGATCTGTTGGATGCGCCAAGCAGCAGGCGCTCTTTCATCTGTGAAGACACAAAAGATGAGAGGCACTGAGGAAGCACTGATCTGCCACTTACCAAGCTCAAATCGCCGCGGTCTCGGTCCTCCTCGCTATTTCCTTGGCTGCGACCCGACGGTAAGGGACGTGGGCCTATGAGTTCACCGGCGGCATTAGAACCGGCGTCAGCAGACTTCCGGTTAATTACTGGCGTCGACGTGGGAAGACTCAGTGACTCGTGTGACACCTCTCCCAGGCTTGCCCTGGCAGTCGAGGATCCTGCGGCAGAGGATTTGCTCTGCAGGGGCGAGGTAATTGAAGCCATCTCGCTATTCTTTAGACTAGAACGGGGTGACAGAACGTCTTCGGAGTACCGCTTGACAAACACGAGAAGTGCGTACATGGGATCCTTGCTGCAAGGGGAAAACGGAAGACTGCGTATTTTTGCTGGCCAATTAGGGAGAATCAGCGCACTCACCTCTTCAGGACCTGTTTGACCTCTGCGGCCACCTCTTCGCAGTTGGGCCGTTTCTTGCTTATGGCCGTCAGTATGTCAACAAGCTCATCAACAGACAGGCGCTTATCGTCCGTGGCCCGAAACTCACGAAGGATGCTGTCCGACGTGTAGGGCGCCCTGGCAAAAGCAATAGATCAAGTTAAACGCGGGAACTTTCATTGACGGAGAAACTGATCCACGGATCAAGTCGAAGCGCAGCAGTCAGACGCATACTGCGTGCAGTCGGCATCTGTGCAGCTGTGCACTCGGTAGCTCTTAATGCACTCACTCGGACTCGGAAATCAGATCGCTGAGCACCTTGCGGGTCTGATCGCCTTTACTCATAGCGCCGTATGTAAATTGTTGTTGCGTCTGCTGAAACAACGGTGCAATTTACAGTTAAGCGCTTCGGGTTCGAGCGAAATCGAACCTACCCGAGTGATTGTCAAACAAAGGATGACACTATCGGTATTATCTCGAGGTGCATTTATTCGCTTTATTTTACAAAAATACTAGATAGTGTAAGAAATTTAGTTGGTATGGGTACAGCTGTTTCCAGAACTTTTTCATTTGAACCATTTTCACACACTGGAAATCGAAGTCGGTTTTTTTTATACGAATGCCAATTATAAAACGGGAGTAAACAAATTATAATAAACCGGGTCAAAATATTTAATGCCAACTGTGTTTCTCCGAAAATTGTCTCCCAAAACATTTAAATATTTTTTAATTGTATGATATTTTTTAATTTCAGTCATTTTGTGCATAATAAATTATGGATTTCCTGCATAATGTGTGGAAAAATAATCAAAGTTTTCCAAGGATTATTTTTGCTAATTCAATTGGTAGAGCCAACTAAAATATTGTGGTAATAAGAATGCCGCGGGACATTGATGATAAAATACGACATTTCCACCTCTCGTTCATAGTTTTTACTATCAAATGATCCATAATTTAATATGAACGAACTCGCTCTTACTCGTTGTCATTCGGGGATTCCCTATAAGTATCCCACTAAATTTACAACCAAAACTCAGGCGCAAGGCCATTTGTATTCTACTAAATATTCTTTAATTATTTTTACCAGACCATTCATTTAGTTTAGCAGTGTAGCCTTTTCAGTAATTCAGTGAATATTTTCAGCGAGCTCAGAGTCGCTGAATGACTGACAATATCGTGTATTCCGTTTGTAGATAAACAGCTGTTTCCAGCTGCCGGTAATTTTAGTAATTCTGTCATTTAGCCTGTTTGCTTTTATACTCAGACTACTGCAATGTAGTGTTCATTAAACTTGAAAATTTGCTGTAAATTCATGATAAGGAAGATACAGTTTATTTAAACAAATCACTTAATAATGGTCAAAGATTTTAACATAATTTAAGGTTGAAAGAATCTCTGTAATTATGCTGGTTTTGAGCCAACAAGGGTTCTATGATAACAGCCGCACGAGCTAAACAGCTAATGCAATTTCTGAAAAAAAATGAAGTCTCTAGTCAAAACTAGTAAAAGACCCGCGTTGTGAGTGGCGCTCATCACAAGATTATCGGACAGTGGGACTCAGTTATTTTGTACCGCTTCTAAACAATCGAACCAATCGAAACAATCGACGTGCTCCCAGTATATTTTTTCGATGTTTTTTCTTCTCTTTTACGGTTGTATTAAAAATAAAAAACAAATATTTATTCTTTTGGCCTTAACATTTAAACATAAAAGATGAGATCAAGCATTATAAAGAAATTGGTGATAAACATTAGTTTATCAACAATACCTGGGTTTAGGCGCGTCAGAAATTATTTGACAAGCTTTGCTAAAAGCTCTTACTGACTCGCAGGGCGTTGCAGGCACACAAAAAAATGTTTTGACTACTCTTTAAAGGCCACCCTACTGTTCGTAGACTCCTGATTTAATTAATTGATAAAAAATAATGACAAATATATTTAAAACTGACCGACCAATATTGCAATGGTTCGCAGACTTCAAGTTCGCTTGAAGTTTCAATATACTGCCTGAGCATAACAATAGATTCAGAACAAGCTTCACTAGTTTTTGCATGCAATTTCGCTTGCAAATTCTGAAAACAGTCCGAAGATTCAGACGGATTTGGTGGTGCAGGCTTTTCCGGTGCAGACTTCCTAAGTGGAGTCAGTCATCGTAGCAATCCGTGGCACAGTAAGGTTCACAATAAGAAAAACGTTCTGTAAAGCGTCCATCTATAGCAGCAAAAACATCGATGGTCAAAAGAAAACATCGATGTATCGATGTCTTAATCGATGTTTTTGCACCTCTATTGCTTATCCCCCATTCAAACCAAAAAAACGCGAAGATCAACAGGTGGGCACTCCAGCTCGCGTTTTCGTTTCCCCTCTCTTCTCTCATCAATTGGCGCCCTAGGAAAAAGACAAGGCAAAAAGATTTCGTGTGTGGCTAGACTTTCACTACGGGTCACTGAAAGATCCCAAGCTCCGCTTGCTTGTTCGTTGGCTTGACTTGTCTTTAATTAATGCGCTTCGCACGCGTTGTCGCCGTTGTTTTAGCTTCAATTTTAGTCTCTGTCGTTTGGCCATACAGAAGAGCTGCCGAGCAACAATCAACCCGTCTAAGCCGTGTTTACAATTTTCTGCAGATCGGGCTGTGCGAGCTGTGAGCTGTAGCTTCGTGTTTTCGCCAACTTCTTTTCGTTAATTTCTCACCCAGAAAGCACAGTCGCAGCAGTGAAAAAGGCCGTAAAAGAGCCAAGCTATGAAAAAATATGACCAAAGATAAAAACGGCGGAGAAGGGAGCAGCGCGCAGGCGACATTGTGCGATGTACCGTTAGTGCGCGAGTGACTCTGTTTAAGCATAATCTAAATAATGGGGAAATCCGTGCTCGTAATTGATTTAAGTAGCGCGGAGCAGCATTTGCATAATTTTCCCTAGAAGCCTGGAAAATTCGCTCTTCCATGCCAGCAACAAGTGCCATTTCGTCTGTGTGTGCATGGCTGATGACTGTGTGTACATCGAGTGCACGCGTGCGCAAGTGTGTGTTCGTGTTGTGAACTTAAATGGACAAGTTAGAATCCACATTCCACAACAATGGCCAAGAAGGAAAAAGCGTCCGCTGATCTATTAGTTTCTGGGCAAATTTCAAAATAATTGCACTGTGCAACTGTGTAAATTGATGTGCAGAGCATTATATTTGTAATTTGCTGTGCAGCATCTGATGTGTTCATATATGTATGTATATATTTACATACAGCTGCGGTCAAGTGATTAGTTGTTAACAAATGCTGGGAACTAAGCACATAAAAAAAAAGTGTTTTCTTTGTTGTTTATTTAATTGATAAATTTATATTTAAATGTAATAGTAAAATAATAAATTAATAGATTAATAGATAAATACAAATATTCGACTAATGCAAAAACTGTTTAATTGGTAACATGTTTAATAGAAATAGAATTTAAATCCCTCGAGTTGAAATGTGTATTATTTTGACAGGAAATGTACATTTATTTCATATTTTACATACTTAGAACTTATCCATCCCACAATTGGCATTTGATGCCAAGATGTGTTTATTATCGTTGTTTTTGTTGTCGCCGCGTTGAACTAAATCTATAACCTTAATTAGCATAACAATGAAACGTAAAAAAACGAAAATAGAACCTTCTTTGGACGTAGACGAAGAAGCCAGAAGAATTAGAATGGGTTAAAGTTCAACTGCGGTATTAAAATAATACAGGAAGAGACAAAGAAGCAAACGAACCAACCAGCCAAGGCATTAGCAATTACAGGAAATTGAAAAATACAAATCCGGTGTTACCTCTCCGATTAATTTTAAAAGTGTGGAATGCCGGCTTCGTCCAAAGATCAGAAGAAACCATGCTAAAATTTAATTATTCATTTGTGTGTCTTATAACCTTGGACAGCAAAGATCACCGTTTTTTGGGTCAATGAAAGCTTCAAAAAGTTTGCAGTCAAGTCAAAAAAAAACAGCTAGAATTAAAAATTAAAGTGTTCTGCCAATAGAAAAAAACTAGCAGGTGTCTGAAGTATTGGAAATTCCAAATGTTGTATTTAGAATAAATTACTATGCAAGGTGCGGTTTTTGTTACATATTTAAAGTTATAGCTGTTTTAGCTTTAAAGCAACTAATTTAAAAATTATATTGTGATTCAGTTGAACTTGTTCTTTAACCTAACAAGTTTTCTCCTTCCTTCTAAACACCCGCGTTTATTAAAATAATTTCATTATCAATCAAATTCTAATTTAAATCTGACCCAAATTTATATTTAACTCCTATTATTCGATCGAAGGAGAGCCCGAAGATTGCGTTCTATTTCTGGAATCGTGGAGATAAACTACATAACTAATTTGCCTACAAAACTCATAACTCATCTGCACAACAATTGGATTTAGCGTCTCGCCATTGTTTGGTCAAATATATTAACACTCCACATGCTAGCCAGATCTTGGCCCACGTAGGCCACACCGCCACCCACGGAACCGCAGAGAGCAGGGTAGCCAGAAACTGTAAACAGAGAAAAAGCTAGAACAATTTCCAAAGAATTCATAAGCACGCGCTAATGTGAATACTAATGCCAGGCACTGGCCGATCTCTGGCTTTCTTCCACTGACCACGACCACTGTCCAAGACCAAGTCCGAGACCGCTTCCACCTGTCCCCCTTTTCCCGTGTGCGTGAGGTCTGTGGAAGCACCTGTAGTCGAACAACGTAACCGTGCGTGTGTTTGGGTTGCGTCTTATTAGAAGCCACATTCGGCAGCCCGGGGCCAAGTCAGGAAAAATGAGAAAAACACAAAAAACATAAAAAAAGAAACTGCGCTGAAAACCGGTTGATGTGAATGTGAAAATGAAAGAAAACCTTTACAGTAAAGCTTCTATTACTTAAACATACAAAGAGCTATTCAAAATCCTATTGTTTTATTGAGTCCTTTGATTTAAAATCACGGTAGTGCTAAGTTAAGGTAACAAAATAAAATAAAGTTTAGTATCGAATTTCCATGGCCTTGTAAGAAATATTAACTATTAAATAATACTATTCATATTTTATTATTAGACTAAGAGAAATATAACTAAAATGCCACACATAGTACGATGCCTTAAAGATACACTTCTGTGGTGGGAATATTGATTAGCGTGAATTGTATAAGTAGATACATACATATGTACATATGTATGTGCATTTTTATCTATGCTTCGTTCATGGTAAAGAGGCTTGACTGTATTATTTATTCGTATCCTAAGTCTGAGATGTCGCTGAAGAGTTGGTTTTTCTTTTTGTGTTCCACAGTTCGAATTTGGTGAAATCAATGCGTAGAAAGTGAATCGCAAGGCTTACGCAAAAGTCGGGGGAAAAGTGAAAAGCTGCGGAAAAGTGGACTTACCCAAAAAAAAACAAATTTATTTGGATACTGAGTTCGCGATTGCGTTTTGACTGCGATCTACCTGCTGCTTAAATCGCGTGCCTCTGCGACTGTAGTCAGCTGACTGAAGGCGGAGCGAGAGCTGTAACGCACACCTGGGCGAACGTCGGCGCCCACCTGGCGGCTTAGATGCGTCTAATCCAAACGGCAACCGGCGGAGCTGCTGCGAGCGTTCTGCAGTCGCACTCCCAGTCGCAGTACAACTACACCAACATGCGTGAAGATGATATCGAGCTGGCCATTAAAGTGGTAAGTTGCCCAGCCGGCTACGTGCATCTTCTCCATTAGGAATGATGAATGACTGGAGCGAGTGAATGGCACTGGCACCTGAGAGATCAGATCTGGATTGGATTCGTCATGGATGATGCTAATGGCGAAACTGCACGGATTTAGATTCTAGTTCAATTAGGGTTTTCCTCTCGTCTCTAATAGCTTTCTGCAATTGCTTCAATTACTTTTTTTATACTTATGTATCTAGAAATGTCTTTTGACGAAGCCATTACATTGTTGCGCACTTTACGATAATAGATTATTAATTTTAATTACCTGAAAAATCTACGCGCTTTCAGGTATCCAATTTAAAACAAGAAAAGGACTTTACTTAATTTTGTAAGTTGGCAACTTCAGAAAACTTTCACAGTTTAAAAAAAAAAATGTACGTAAAATTCCGAGCAAAGATTTGTTTGAAAATACTGAATTAATTTCAATTACTGACCAACCTAATCCCTAAAAAAAATTAATATATAAAAGTTAATATCTAATTTGTTTGCCCATAATTATAATTAACCCCGTTATACCGCGTAATCAAAAGTTTAAATTTCTAAAGATGACCAGTTAACTTTTCGGACATTTTTCTAAACACAGTTGCTGATAGTTACAAGAATGTATTATAAAGTTAGCTAAGGATCCTTGTGTGCGCTATTATTATTTATTTATTTTAAATTGAAAATCTTTAGTTCACAAACCCTAACCCACTTTGTATTTATTCACAGGTCATTGTGGGAAATGGCGGTGTGGGCAAATCGTCAATGATTCAGCGCTACTGCAAAGGTATATTCACCAAGGACTACAAGAAGACGATCGGTGTGGATTTCTTGGAACGACAGATCGAGATCGATGGCGAAGATGTGCGCATTATGCTGTGGGACACCGCCGGACAGGAGGAGTTCGACTGCATCACCAAGGCCTACTATAGGGGTGCCCAGGCCTCCGTGCTGGTCTTCTCTACGACAGACCGAGCTTCGTTTGAGGCGATCAAGGACTGGAAGCGCAAGGTGGAGAACGAGTGCAATGAGATACCCACGGTGATTGTCCAAAATAAGATCGATTTGATCGAACAGGCAGTGGTGACTGCTGACGAGGTGGAGGCGCTGGCAAAAATGCTCAATTGCCGCCTAATACGCACCTCCGTCAAAGAGGACATCAATGTGGCGTCTGTTTTCCGCTACCTGGCCACCAAGTGCCATCAGCTGATGACGCAGAGTTATGAGCAGGCCGCCGGAAACCAGCAAAACTCCAGCCATCCGCCCTACAGCAGCAGTACGCCGACAATCAGCGCCTTCAGTCCAACCTTCACCAAGTCTAGTAGCGGCACCATTGTGCTTCGCCCCGCCAAAAAGGGCCACGGATCCAGCGTGGCCCGGAAGCGCAGAATAGTGCTAAAAAAATGCGGTATATTGTGAGGAGCATAGTCAACGGATCAGGTGGATGGGTGGAAGCGACAGTGATGGCAAATTAATAACTGGGGCATATTTAACGCCTTATTATTTTGGAGCCTAATAAAGTCGTAGCCGGGTGGCCAGTCAACCGTTGGATGCAACCACAGCCATTCACTAGTCGTGCACAGACTCCAACTCCGCGTGATGTGGTTCAGACATGCTTACGGAGCCAGCAAAAATAATCAGAGAGGCAGCAATGTGGATCTTTGAAGTGGACTACGATGAAGTGGGGATACTCTTGCACCGAGAGGAGCTTAATATATATTTTTGTCTATATATACCAGAAAAAATAATGCTTATTATTCTCAGTTAGGGCAAAGACTGTTGTCGGGCCGGTTCCGATTTAAATATTTTCAAAGCATTTTCTAAAAAATGGATTTTCAGTGTAAAATCCCAATTCGTGGTTTTTTTATTTATGTTTAGAAATAATAGTTTTTGAAGACACAAGTACGCGTTAAAACTGCAAATCAAAACCATTTTCTCTTAAAATGTCCCTGATTTGAATGCCAAATAATAATGGGAACTTGGAACAATAATTTATTTCGATATCCAGAACCTTTTAATAGTTACCAATATTCTTCTTTCGCAACAACTTGATAGTACAGCTTGATCTAAATTTTGTTACAATACTTATTAAAATACATTGTCAAATACTCCCAAATAAGCACTTAAAAGACAAACTCCCAAGAGATTCAGAGATGTCAAAATAGTGGCAAGAGTCGATAGACTATTACAAGCACAAGCAAGCACTAGCTCCTTAAGTAAAGTGGCCTAATTAGATATAGATGTGAAACTAAAGTTGCCCGCTTTTGTATAACGGAGACCGATGCTGCAGCGTTGCCTTTCAATCGAATGTGTATGTACAGGTATGTATATAACTATGTGGTTGTTCAGGTCTAAGCTTGCCCAACGAAGCACAAATTAAAAGGCTATTTTATCACGCTAACCAAAACCCAGCAGATATCCATGTGAAATCCCTTCGCCAATTTGCTTTTGGAAAAATGTGCAATTAATTATTTAACTTACATATATAATTACTTACTGCTTGTGAGAGTCATGTCAAAGAGTAATTTGACTTGATTCCAAGTACATAAAACAATGTTCACGTTCGGCCCGAAGCTAAAATGATCAAATCATGCTTTTGAGATGCATTCAAAAAGGTGTCCAAAAATACGCGATTATTTATTTCTATGTTGCCAAATACAGACACAGCATAAAAATCTATCTAGCCTTTGGACAAATTTTTAATGGATCTCAAATCAGGGAGATTCCTGTGGCACCCCCAAATACCAGCCGATACAAAAGTACATATGCATAAATAATCCTAGGCTTATATATTATAAATGTATTATTTTATTTAAATACTCAACTAATAAATTATTCGTGTATAAAGTAAATAAACTGGCTGGTTGTATATTTCTTATCGGGTAGTAGGTAACGGTAGGACAAGAAGGTATTATATCTGAATGCCAACCAAAAATGTATGGAACGGTCTCAAGAAGCATCGAACCTATCACGGCTGCCTATCCTGGCCAGTCTATCTGTCCAAATATCAAAATGTAATCTTGGGTTTTATAACATAGCATTCAACGCATATTATGAAATATTGTAACACAAGTTTATATATATACATTAAGCTAAACATCGATTTATCGCACAACTTTCGCAATGTTAAATTATCGATTTAGCATCAAATAACAAAACAATACCGATATGTTGATATTTTCTGATATCCTGACCGTCTATATAAATACATATGTTAGAATGGAACGACAGGCAACAAACTATACCATGGGTTTCGAGCAGATGCAGTTTGTTTGTTAACAATTTGGACGATTTCTTTACAATCCGATGATCAACATGGATATCTATCACATATAAGCATCTTCACGGGTCGCGAACGTACGTTCGTACCCTCTTAGTGCAAAAAAAAGAAGACGGACATGGCTAGATCGACTCGGATATTGATGCTGATCAAGAATATATATACTTTATAAGGTCGGAAATGTCTCCATCACTGCGTTGCAAACTTCTGACTGAAATTACAATACCCTGCAAGCTGCCATAGGAACAATCGGTAAATTTGCAGAAAAAAATTATAACTTAACCAATTTTCAACATACAAGTATTTTCATATAATTTGAGAAATGACCATTTTATATTAATATAGAATTTTGGTTTTAATTTTTTCAAAATCGGACTACTATTTCATATAGCTGCCATAGGAATGTTCGGTAAATATTACGTATACGTAATGTTAAAACCGAATTTTTATACGTATAAATGTTGTATACAATTCCTGGTAGTTTTACTTTCCATTTAAAAAATTTAATTAATTCATAACGATCCATTTGTAAGCTGCAAGGGTATGCAAATTTTGACAAGTTGCCTTGCAAAATGATGGACATGGTGATGATTCTCAAATATAAAAGTAAAAAGATTACGCTTTCATTTAGGCCCAATATCAGCCCTGGCAATGAACATACCAGACCAGCAACTTTTATTCTCCCCTGAAAAAATGATGCAATTTGTCGACCTGTGTAATTTATTTTATTTCAGATACTTCAACTGTGAGATATATTAGATTGATATGATTTAAAAACAATTTTGTTGAAATTTGATTAAAAACTTATTTTAAAATATATAAACTTTTTATTGGGTGTTTTTTATGTGACGAAAATAATTTAATGATTAATAATTTAGTGATCTAACTGCAAACTACAAGGGTATACAAATTTCGGCGTGCCGACGTTAGCTTCCTTTCTTGAGAAAATTGAAAGGTCGAGTCTCAATAAGTAGCAGCGGGACTTGTACGCCACAGATTTTCTTAGCTTTTTCCTAAAGGAATGGTAAGGACCCAGTTTTCCTTGCCAGGTAAGATTTTTAAAATATAGTCGATTCCTTGCATCGTCCAGCACAGCCGATGTTTACACAAATACATAGGTGAATCTACATCTGTAGGAAATTATTAAAGGACCTAGAAAATTGTCAAACACTTAAAGAGAAGGTAACTTGCTTGTGACCAGACCAAATAGTACTATTTAAACTGAGATAATCGACGGCATTGGCTGTTGACGGCTTAATTTCAATATGGTAGCCATCCAAATAATTAATATTGTTTAAACATGGACTGATTTCATGAATTTATTTCTTACCAATTGCACCTAAACACTGATAAGATCAAATTTTTACCAAACCTAACAAAATAACCAAGAAACCCGGTAATGAGAGCAAAAATTCATTTTGGATTGCTATAGCAATCCCTTTTTCAAACGGAATTGTATTTCGCCAGTTGGTATCCTTCTTTGGCAGTGGATACAGCTGATCCACCAAAAAAGAAAATTCGGCGTCGTAATCTGAAAACTCTCTAAGAAATTGTCGTTTTCTGGTAAATCCTTTTCCCACATGGTCCCAAATCTCTTTAATTTAATATAATACGCCTACCGCCATGCAGATACTTCGTGGCATTTGTTCCTTGGTAGAGAATAGGCATGTGAGAATCTCCAATTCGTCATCTTTATTTGAATTTATTTTCATTACATTCCTGCAACAATCTAGGGTTTTGAATTGAAAAAGTTAAAGTTTGGCTGCGTGTCAATTAAAAAAAAAATTATATTTTAAAAAAGAAAAGCGCAAAAGAAAAAAAACATTTAAGAAAAAGCCTTTAAATTTCTACAACTTCAGGAATTGGGACTTCTTAGAAATACGGAAATCGATTTATAAAATTTCTATAGTTGTATTACCCCTTGAACCATTACAAAAAAATATATTTAATATATTTTTATACCCTTGCAGGGTATTATAATTTTAGTCAGAAGTTTGCAACGCAGTTAAGGAGACATTTCCGATCCTATAAAGTAAATATATTCTTGATCAGCATCAACAGACGAGACGATTATACGCAAACTAGTCCCTCAGTGTTGAAGCTATCTGAACTGAACTTTGCAGATAGTCTTCTATATGCTCTCACTGCTATAAAAGTCTAAACGGGCCGGATCAGACGACTATATCATATAGCTGCCATAGGAACGATCGGTAAATTTTCAGAAAACAAATTATTACCTGTCCAATTTTCAACATATTTTCATATAATTTAAGACATGGCCATTTTATATTATTCTAGAATTTCGGTTTTAATTTGATCAAAATAGCTGTCATAGGAATGTTCGGGAAATATTACGTATACGTAATGTTAAAACCGAATTTTTATATGTATGAATGTTGTATACAATTCCTGTTAGTTTTACTTTCCATTTGACAACTTTTTTTTAATTTATAATGATCCATTATTAAGCTGCAAGGGTATACAAACTTCGGCTTGCCGAAGTTAGCTTTCTTTCTTGTTTCATATAATTTGAGACATGGCCAAATTGTATTATTCTCGAATATCTGCTTTAATTTAATCAATATCGGACCACTATGTAACATAGCTGACATAGAAACGATAAAAATATGTATCGAAAAAAATATTTTTTTCGCTGTTTATATAACATATTTTTATCTGCTTAGAGATATTATTGCAGAATTTCAGTTTTAATTTTATGTAAATCGGACGACTATATCAAATAGCTGCCATAGGAATGTTCGGAAAATATTATGTATACGTAATCTTAAACCAAATTTTATATTTTTAAATGTTGTATACTATCCCTGTAAGTTTTACTTTCCATTTGATAAAATATTAATTATTCATAATGATCCAATTGTAACCTGCAAGGGTATACAAACTTCGGCGTGCCGAAGTTAGCTTTCTTTCTTGTTATATTGTTATTCTTGCTGAAGTTGCCTTCAAGTTTAAATTTTAAGCTGTTTTAAATGTTGCTATTATCTTAAATGAGCCCTTTAAAACAGCAATTCTAGTTTTGAAATCTTTACAATTTTTTTTATTTGATTTTTGATTTTACACTGTTTTTTTTTTTGGTTTTGTTTTGTGTTGTAAGCTTGACAATTTTGCGATCCGCTTTTGTTACGCACTATCGTTTTACAGGCGCTTCTTCCTTCTTTTAACTTGTTAAAAGTATTCTTTAATGTTTTTTTGTTTGTTTGATTTTATTTACATTTGCGATGAAAAGTGCCGCTTTTCATTGTCGCATTGTCATTAAATGTGTATATATATCTATTTTGTTGTTTGTAATATTCAAGTGTTTTTCCTTGTTATGAATCAAAGGCGTAAATATAACTATTCGTTCTTATTTATTTACATGAAAGGTCAAAAAGCAAATTTCTTAGATATACAGGGACAGGAAAGAGAGAAAAGAACTTTTTGATTTTTGTTGGATCAGCGTGGAGGGGAGGGGGAGAGAGTGGTGTACGCTAAGCACAAAACTGTGTTTCTTGCAGGCTGAGCCCCAAAACGATTGTGTTTATGTGGGTGTTGGTGGGTGTGTGTGTATTCTACGCTTTTTTAAAAATTCTTATAAAAAATATATAATTTCGTTTCTCATTTTTTCGAAAATTTTTACTTGCTACCAAATTGTTAATGTGACTTGGAAATACATTTTTGTTGGCACCAAATGAAGCAAAAAAATTACTTTTAACCGAAATCTTTCAATGTAAGTATGTTAAATTGTTTTTGATTATAAAAGGTAAATTTGTTAAAGTACATTACTATTTTTATTTTAAATAAAAATTTTTGAAAATATTTTATTTTGTGTTTTGTGGTCTCGTGTGTGAATGTGTTTGTGTATGATTCACGTTTGATAAGATTATATCATTATGTAGACATAGACCCTACATTCATTAGAACAATTTTTTAGTTTCTCCTTTGAATATATCCATATATTCTGCACTTGGTAAACTTTTAGATTTATTTAAGTATTTAACTCTTTCACATTGGTGTTGTTGCTGTGGTGGCTGTTGGTTGTTAGTTGTGTGTTTGCTGATGACGCTGCGGCCTGACCTGTGGCTTACTTGTTGGGGATGTTGTCTATTTGCTGGTTCCTACATATAGTTAAAGATATTTAGCCTAGAGATACACACGCCACTTATATATTTATGCACGCATGCTTGTAGATTTAAATGTTAGTCCCATTATTCGGAGATGGGAAAGTCATCCGGGTCGGCATCGCCATCGGCATCGTCGTTCTTGCCCTCCAGCGATCGGTACTCATCCGAGTCCTCGCTTATGGCAGCCGAGGTGCCAATGATAGACATCGGTAGCGTTGGTTCAACATTGAGGCTGGCAAGGACGCTTGTAGCACTTGCAATAGGGGTTGTCGTTGTCACAGTCAATGGGGGATTGGGGGGCGGCACATAGATGGTAATGGCTTCTGGTTCCGGTTCTTCACTCTCCCCCTGTCGGATGGCCTGATTTGGACTTCTTTCAGCCACAGGTGCCGCACTCTTAAGCACTTCAACGGGTTGGCGCTTTAACTCTTGTTCCTGTTTGTGTCGTGGTTGTGGTGTTGGGGATTGTGTTATTATATCAGCAGAGGCCAACTGTAGATCCAACTTAAGTTTGCTCGAAGCCGTTGGCTGCTCTGTTATCACAGACTGTGCTTGAGTTGCTGCCGTCGCTACATTCGACGTCGTAGTCCCTGCCGAGAGCATTGATGTTGCGCCTGCTGCTGGTAATGTGACAGTTGCAGCTGCGCTGGCTCTTGGCATTGGCAGTGTGCCTCCTCCGGTAGCATGCAACTCATCCTCCTCGCTGACGCTAATGTAGCGACAGCGCTCGCTTAGCAGCGAAGCCGACTCATCATCCTCCTCATTAACGCTGGTAATGCTCACAGTACGCTGCTTGAAGCTCTGGTAGACGCTACCGCTGCTGCTGCTGTTACCGGGTGCGACATCGATGACATCTCTAGACGAGGCAGCAGCCGTGGATGCGGACGAGCTGGCTATAAAAACAAACAAAATGATGATTCCTTTTTTTGCCCTTTCCGGTGTTCACAGGACTATCTACTTACACTCCAGGCGCTCCCGTCGCGCAGCATTTCGCGAGGGCAATGGCGCCAATTTAATGCGATAGAACTTGGAGCCCCTGCTGACGCGATAGCGATTGTCATCCTGCAAAAAAGAGGCACACACAATATTTCATTCGAAATAGAAAGATTTTATTCAGGGAAGTATACCTTTCGCGCCTGACAGTACTCCTTGTCGATGACCCGTCCAATGGCGTAATAGGGCAGCGGGATTTGATTCAGTTCTGCCGCAGCCATCGAGGATTCCCCAGCGGAAGTGGGCCCGGCGGCCGGAGCAGTTAACTGTAGACCAGCCAAACTGTCAGCGTGGACGAAATAGAGAGTGAGCGAGTCCTGCACGACCATAAATTGGGCATGGCGCATGCTCCATACCACAAAAACCAGATCGCCACGCGCACAACCCTCCAGGGCAATGGCCCTATGACTGGAAGTGCCGCTAGACTTGGAGCGGGTCAGGGCACCCCCCACCATATTTAGGTCGTAGACAGAGCTAAGAATAAACGAAACAATTTAACCCATCTGATACCTTGATCTTAAAGTGCATCCATACCTCCTCATAGCCGCCACACTCGTCTCCATCTCCTGACGACGGCTCTTTTCCTGGCTGAGTTCCTCCTCGAGTCGACACTTGTCCTTATTAAGGTAGTCAATTTTCTCTTTCAACCAGCTGTTGCCGTCCTCGTTAGTGATCATTTCCAGACGCGTCTTCAGCTGATACGTCTCCTGAGTGAGGATCTTATTCTGCTCACGCAACTGATCCAGCTGCCGCTCCTTATCTGCCAGCATGTCCTTGAGAATGCCCACATTGGCCATCACAGATTCGGAGTTCAGTGGCAGGAGACGCGACTGCCAGAGCGAACGCTCCGACTCGACGGCCTCGCTAATGGCGCGCTCCTTTTGGGCCGTAAGTTCTTGGCGCTGCTGCGTAAGCAGATGGTCAATGTCAACACCGGCATTGGCACTAGCCACACTAGCACTGCTCGTCGGCCGCTCCAGCTTCTCAAGACTGCTGTCCGACGGCGAGCGCTCCATGGAGGTCATCAGTTTGAAACGGCACCGCAGCGACTCGAGCTCCGTTTTGTGCTCATGAATGAGCTGCTCTCGGGCTTGAGTCACCGCCGCCTGTTTCTCCTGCTCTGCCAGCTGAAGCTTCAGACGCATCTCCTCCAGCTGCTCGCTTGATCGCTGCTCCCGCTCCTGACACTGCATTCTCAGCACATTAAACTTGTCCTGCAAGAGATTTAGCTCGGATTGCAGCTCATCCTGGTACCCAGCGGCATCACTGCGAAACGCTCTCAAGTTGGAGCGAGCTTCAGAGAGGCAGGCCCGCGCCAACTTGGACATGTCCTCCATAGCGTTGCGCATCCCCTGCAAGCTGCCGCCATTCTCTTCCGTCAAAGTGCCAGCGCTCAGCATTAAGAGTTCCTCGGTGGCGGTGGATCGGGTAACCTGCTCCACCAAACTGTTGGTTGTTGACGTGGCCACACACTTGGACGTGGAGCTAAGCTTCTCGAATTCCGTTTCCGTATCCGTTTCACAGTCAGAGGCCGTTGCAAGCGTCTGCAGCTCAGCTAAGCGTGGTGCTGCTATCAGTGGGCCGTCCTGCTCTGGCTCCCGTTCCTGATCCGGCTCCTGCTCATCCTGCTGCTGGTTGCTGGTGCGATTAACAAAGAACTCTATCACAGGCTTCATATCGGGCAACTGCAGCTGGCCAGCCAATTCCGGTAGCTGCGATGAGAGTAGCTCCATGTCTGAACGACTGAGCGGCGGTAGCCGCGTGTCAAAACTAAGCGGATGTTCGTTAGCGAAGGCGGGTGGCATGTCGCCCATGCCGGGAAATAGAATATTAAGGAAGTGGCCTTCAAAGCTCGCGTTAAATTCCGTCCTTCGTCGCAACTCTTCGCTGTGGATGCGGTCAAAGTCCACGGATAGGCGGGTGGCCCACTGTCGGAACTCATCCGAGAATATCTTGCGGCGCACAACTTCCGCCACGGCAGCTACATAGGTGCTTGGTGCCCGGTGGATTTGCTCAATGATGCTAATGTGGCGCTCGGCACGCCGCAAGCACCGATGGTTGAACAGCAGACGATTATCGAATTCGCTCATTCCATTCTCGATCCATACAATCCGCCGCAGGCGTGTGTGCAGATTCCACCCTAGCTCGTCCTTTGAGTTTGCTATACAGCGGCAGTACTCTCGGATTTTTGTATGATTCTCCAGCATCACCTGTAGCTGCGAGCGGTGCGACAGGCAGAGATCCGGCAGGACGGAGTTGTCGCGAAGATTCTGCGCCCGAGCCTCGTTTTGCTGCAGAGCCAAAGCCTGCTCCTTCTGATCGTTCACCATCTTCTTGATACGAAACATTAACTCCTCCAGCTTGCACAAGCGGTCACTGAGGCCCTTGATCTCTTTGACATCGCTTTGGTTAGCCATTTTAATGATCTGCTTGACCTCCTCCTTCAGCTTCTCGTAGATTTCGGCACTGAAGATGTCCAGACCCTGCATGCACTCGTCGGACATGAGTTGCAAGGCACTACGGTTGCCTTTCGAGCTAATCCACTGCAGCAGATTAAGGTTAGGGCGACGCGCCAACGAAGTGCTACTGGTCGAAGTCTGGGAGACGCGCTCCTGCTGCTGCTGCTCACCAGTATCCGATTCATCATCGCCCATCTTGAGTTTCTTATTGGGCGAATCCGCCAGTGAGGATTCGGACAGACCGCTTCCTGCCGGCTGTTGCGGCACCAACTGCTCCTGCTGCCCCTGCTGCTGCTGAGTAGTAAACACATCATCGTTGTCCAGCAACTCGTCAAAGCCATGGAAATCGGCCTCTGCCAGAGACATAAGGGCCGGGAGTATAGGTATCCTGCCCAGCTGCTTGAGATCATCGGCAAAGTTGTGCAACAGCTCCAGCTGCTGCTCGCGCTTCTGAAGATGCCGATCGAAGGAAAAGCAAAAGTTATGGAAGCGCTCGCGGAACTCATTTGTCAGATCCTCCATATTAGCTACAACAGCTGACCAGCCCTGCTGTTGGAGGTGCTGCTCGTGGACCAGTCGCTCGCAAATCGCCTCTTCCTTTCGGGCAAGCTCACGCATGTGCTGCGCCAGTTGCGAACGCTGACGTACTGTTTCCAGAGCAGGCGGCAGACGGTGGCTCTCCTCCACCTGGCGACGCAGCTCAGCATCTGCATCCGTGTTGGATATCGTAGGCGCAGGACGCTCATCGCCTGTGAGGAACATGTAGATGGGATTCGTGTCGGTGCCCGCCGAATAGCATGACACCTGGGTGGAGTGAGTCAACATCTCGCCGCCGCTTACCAGCAGCACTATGTTAGCGGAGGGGATCCCGTGAAGCTTTTGGATGGTCTCTTTTAGGTTCTCCACTGATTGCAGTGCCACGTTCATGTCGAAGCTCAGCATGCGGCCGACGTCCACATGGAACACGTACAGCATCATGGAGCCTTTTTGGTGACGCCGCTAGCTTCTCAACTTGGCTCCCGTTTTTTGGAGGGGATGCTCCCGCTCCCGCTCCCTCCCCCACTTCCACTTCTCCTCCTCTTCTTGCTCCTGTTGTCTCACTTATGGTTTGGCAGTGCTGTAGAAGAACCTACTAGAGTTCCCTCATCTGTCCGTCGTACTTGGGGGTGCTGGTACTTGTACTCGGTTGTGTGTGTTTGTATGAAGCTGAAAGATACAAGACAAAGGAGAAGCGTGTGACCAGTAATGATCATTTAGCTACACAGTTGTATATTCATATAAACTTAAAATATGTGACGACTTTAAGATATAGCCGCTCAATTAAAACAAACAAAAATTAACAAGAAAGAAAGCTAACTTCGGCACGCCGAAGTTCGTATACCCTTGCAGCTTATAATTGGATCATAATGAATTAATAAAATTTTATTAAATGGAAAGTAAAACTGACAGGAATTGTATACAACATTAATACATATAAAAATTTGGTTTAAGATTACGTATACATAATATTTTCCGAACATTCCTATGGCAGCTATACGATGTACATAGTAGTACGATTTTGATCAAATTAAAACCGAAATTCTAGAATAATATAAAATGGTCATTTCTCAAATTATATGAAATTATGTTAAAAATTGGACAAGTTATAATTTTTTTTATGAAAATTTACCGATCGTTCCTATGGCAGCTATATGATATAGTCGTCCGACCCGACCCGTTCCGACTTAACAAGAATACTAGTGAGAGCATATAGAAGACGATCTGCAAAGTTTCATTCAAATAACTTCAAAACTGAGGGACTAGTTTGCGTATAATCGGACAGACGGACGGACAGACGGACATGGATAGATGACTCGGCTATTGATGCTGATCAAGAATTTATATACTTTATAGGGGTATATTATAATACCCTGCACGGGTATAAAAATTTAATCCTCAAATAGTAAGAATACTCTTAACGAGGGGAGATAAAAGTGTAGATAGTTCTTATGTAATAATTTTGTTAAAAACAAAATAAATAAAAAAAAAAATTTAACTAGTTTATAGTTCTGGTAAATAGTCTTCAATTTCGAGGCTAGATATTTTCCAGCTTAGCGCTAAAACAAGAAATTTTTCTACAGCGGCCTATTCAGCCCCATTTCAAAAAAAAAGGTTGCCCTTGGTAGTTGCTTTATACACATTCTCGGTGATCATCGTTACTACGTGGTTGGCCTTAAGGTCAGAAGTGTCTGCTCGAATATCCTTGCTTGAGTTTGAAATCAGGTGGCACAGGGATTACTCTATTGAGGATAGTATACAGAATTTAATACATCGTTTTTATGCCTGATTAAAAAAAAAAAAAACAAAGTGATTCGCTAAACCAAATATCGTTGACTTTTAAAAACATTTAAAAACTAAAGGAAAATGGTACTTGCAAAAATTTTTAATCGCTTACAATTTTACCTCTGTAATAATAAAAATAAATCAAGTCTAAAGTTGAGATTGGTATGATAAAACAACGCCAAATAGTTCGTACTCGGTTTAGTGAAAAAATTTAGAGAAAAAAGAATCGTTTGGTTATTAAATACTGATTAGGGATACTGATTTTTAGAGTGTAATTTAGAAACAAACTTTTTGTTCTTTCAAAACTTTATCAGACGAGCCACAAGCGAGTCCAGAAAACATCTCACTTAGCTTTCCGTTTTCATTCTGAATCATCACTGTCACTTAATTATCTATCAGCAGTGATTGGGTTTCTGACATTGTCATTGTAATCTAATACAACGCATTCAACTCTTGAATCTCCGCATGTTTCATATAAATAGATTGTAATTACTAGCTTAGCTATCTTTAAGTCGTTGGCTTCTCTTTTGCGTTCTCTTGAGATCCAACAAACAGCTGTTAGACAACGCGACACAGCTCTCGCGGGAGAGAAAAAGCGGTATGGGTTCAAATGTTAATGACTAACTGGGCCATTTCCGAGTCGCAATAAAAAATAGCGAGGCAAGCGAGCGGGTGAGCATATGCCCAGACGCTTATTCAATTTTATTTTTATAATTTTGTTTACAGTTTACGCCTAGCAGACGGCTTTTGGTTTTGGCGATAAGACGCACATTACAGGAAAAGCGGAAAAGCGGAAAGAGAATGGCATCGCACTTAGCACACGCGCACTTAACTTTACTTAATTCTATTTTTGCGAGGCGGTAAACAACAACATAATATCAACGTAGAACGTGTTATCAACGCACCTTGATTTAAACAAGTCTAGACTAGCGGGCGGACCGAAAACAAATGAGTAAAGCGAACGGCGGAGAAAAGCAGAGATACCGTGAGCGGGTGAGAGAGCGCCGCACGTGTGCGCTGATCGTACCTGCTCAACGTGTGTGTGAGTGGGATGGAGCGAGGGAGGTAGACGCTGTTCCTGCTGCGCATGTGTCCAATGCCAACTCCGACTGCGACGTTACCGCAGCAGTGTTGCCGGCGTTTTAGCGGGAAATAAGCTAATTTTAACTGGAACCCCAGCTCATTAAAGGTGCAAGACTCTTTTCTTAAACACAAAAAAAAAAAAACAAAACAATTTCTACATATTTTAAACTAATTCAAATCTTTATATTAATTATAAACCAATATATATATGTATGTACATATGTCAATCCATCTCACATGCACATTACACATTAACTAAATACATAATTTCGTTAGCGGGGGATTAGGTGTTGTTGAACGCGACATTCCTCTGCCTCATCATGCCTCGCACTCGCTTTACCTGACTGCGATTCTTTTTTACCTATGTGAATTTCATAATTTTATTAAACGCAACCTTGTAAATGTTCAAGGCCATGGAATTTCTCAAAATTTTCCATCGTAATGGTACACCGTTTTATACATCTGTCAAAATTACCAGGAACGATTAGCAGAGCAGAATCTGTAATATTGAGGGAGAACTTGTCAGCTTTTCTCTTTAACAAACTGATGAAATAGCCCACTGGAGCTGATAGACACAAAGCAATTACTGCTGACCGCTTAATCATCGATGACATCCCAAACTGTAATAATCTCGGGCCCGCCAGTCACGGGCGAAATCACCTGAATGAGCCCCATAACTGATATAATCTTATCAATGGTACGGCTTGGATTACCCGAGTATATTTGGTATACCTCTCTATTAGGCATAATCTCCGAAGGGGAGGGTGATTTTCGATAATTATTAGCGAGTATTTTTGCTAAATTAACCTCTTACTGAACAATTTGAAATAAAATGTATTTTGTCCTTAGTAAACAAATTTTAATCATTTGTGAGTATTTTTGGTAAATAACCCTCTTACTTGGACAATTTGAAATAAAATGTATTTTTCCTTAGTTAAAAATGCATACTCTCCGAATACTCTTTATAGAAAAAATATAGCAGGCCTTTGTTTCAACGGTGACGTCATGACTGTTCAGACGATGTATAAGAAGGAGCTGGGAGTATATGAAAGAAAAGAAGAAACCCTGAACCAAAGCAAAGTGAAGTGAACTCCTCTCCTGCATCCAGATGATTACAAAGTGTCAGAGTTTATCAGCCCGATTTTGACGTTATGGGGGGCACAACACAAAGACAAAACAATTCCACATGCCAAGAAAAAGGATGCACATAGAGAAAGAGAAATAGGACAGATATTTAAGAGAGAGTAAACTAACAGCCATTTTTGATGTCACAATAATTTGGTTTCTGCACTTTGTTTACATATATACATACGTACATAAACAAGGAAAAATAAAGAGAACGTACGATCAGCTGATTTCGGTTGCAATATCGATATTCGATAATCAAAACTGAACTGCAACTCATTTTTCTCATTTCCACTTTCATTGCTGCTTCTTTTCTCCCTCTCGCTCTATCTTTCTCCAACTCTGGCTTCGTCTCACTCAGCTGTTGTAAAGTTGTTTTGGCCTCAACTTTAATTTTATTTTCTTTCTTTACTTGCACACTCGTTTGCAATTAACAAGAAAAGGCTCACAGATACAATGATGTTCTTGTAAAATATGTAAATTATGGCAATTAATTGCAATTTGGCTCAAACTGGTGCACACAACAATAATAATGCGAGAGGGTTGCTGACGTTCGAAAAAAGAAAATGGCAGCAGGTGTAGCTGCATTCGGTATAGCGTGCTGGGGGGAGGGGGAGGCGGGTTGGGAATTGGGTAAAATTTATGCAGTAAAAGGGCGTCATCATGGGGCCCTGGCATGGGTGTGCATTAAACTATAACTAACGGTTAATTATAACCATACCCCACTTACATTCACACTCACCTTATAATCTTTAATCAATTTTCACAATGGTACGCGAGTGTGTTAATGTGTAAGTGTATTGTTGCCAGCGCGTCTGTGTGTTTTGGTTTTAATCAATTGTAAACGGGCACTAACACAAGCGCTGAAAATTATTTTACATCAGCTGTGACTGTATTTGTGTGAGTTTGCTTGTGCTGGTGTGTTTTTATTTGTGAGCAACAGCAACAACAACAGCAATTGCACAGACTCTTCCTCTTTATTTTTGCTCGTCTTCGGCTCCCTCTCTTTCAACGCCAGCGTGCCTGTGTGTGTTGTTTTATTTCCCTTTTTGCCTTCCACGGTTTTCTTATTTATTTTGTGTGGCTCGGCTTCTGTTGCTGCTTCTTTTCCGCCTGCTTATTACTTATTACTTTAAAAGCTATTTTCGTTGCGTATCAAATGTGCAAATGTGCAAAACCATTTACTCGCGCTTCCTTTAGTCTTAGGTGTCCATCAATATTTTCCATTTAAATTCAGCCTGCTTGCTTTTTCGCTTCGTCTCTTTTTATATTTTCCGTTCTTTTCGCTGCTTACTTTCCTTCTTAGTCTATTTCTTTGTCTATCACAATTGCGTTGTTGTTGCTGCTGCTGTGGATGTTGTTGTTTTTATTGTTGGGGCTGCTTGCTTATGCCTTCTGTTTTCTGCTGCTTGTTGTTGTTGGCAGTTTTTATTTCGCGTCAGTTTTTCGCCATTTACACGTACGGGCACAGGCGCCGTTTGAGTGTTTGGAATCACACAATTTCACCCGCGCATATTGTAGCTTTCCTTAGATTTCTAATTAAATTAAATGGTATAAAAATGAAATAACGCACTTCGTTTTTCTCTTTGCTTTTGCCTCGCGATGTGAGAATGACAACAGATTTTTAAATCGATAACGATAACGGCCCTAGAGGCGAACCGTTACGCGGTGGGTTACAAACTGTGACTAGTAAAACTGTGACTTGCAAAATAATATATCATTAAAATATAAAATTATATAGTTTTAATAATTTTGAGTTAGTATGGGTATAGGGATAAACGACTTAAGATGTCGCCCGACAAGAGTCGGACTTAAATCTTTGCCATTGTCATTCATTTCAAGCTGACTGACCTTTCTCTTGCCAATTCAAAACATTACTTTCTTTGTACCATATTCAGGGAATTGCCTACTTTACTGAATGACAGAATGATTAAAAATTATCGGCACCTGTTCCCGTACAAATTGCTCTTCGATATATTTAGTCATTCAACGACCCATAAGTCTCTAAAAATATCAGTGGAATTAAGAATTATATCAACGTTTTGGACTGCTAGAAAATACGTTCAGCTGTTTAAAATAATTAAAGATTATATAGGAAAATAAATTAGGTATATCCATGTCGTTTTGGTCATTAAAGCCGCATATTTCACAGACCCTCAGTAGTTAAAAGACAACACATTTAATAGTTTGGAGTGTGTATAAAAACATATGTTTCCAGCTGGCAAACAAGAAGATAATAAGATATCGTATTTAATAATTAACCCACGCAAATAAGGTGGCACCTAAATTGAGCAAAATGACTAAATTACTACACAAATTTTGAAAAACATCCGTTCCATGCAAAATCACTTTTCGACTCATTAACTTATTTGTGGGCGAAATAATTAAAATCACACCTACAAATTCAGGACAACGCCACAAAATCTGTGCAACTGTTGAAATAATCGGAATTATGAATTTCTTATTTTGTGCACTGGCGATAAAGTACTCAAAATTACTGTACACAATTTAGTCATTGGTCCATCTCTACTTGTATTTCTGTTAGCAAACCTATCGAAAGTCGCGCATCTTCAGCGAAAAGTGCAAAAAATATTAACCCAAAGAAGTTTAATTTTTTTTTAGCAAATAGCGCAGAATTCATTCTTTAAAAGTCAAAGCATTTATTACACTTAAGTAGCATTAGCAGAGATCAAAGGTTAAGGCGACCCACCAAACCCCAGCATTCCCCGACAGACGCGAACCGAATTTTCCCTCTCCTCGCCAACACATACATAACACCAATCCAATGAAAGGGTCACGGGCAGTATTTCTATTCTTTTTCATTTGTCTGGGCGTTCTTTGAGATTTTTTCCATAACAGTAGTTTAAGTCTGTATATTTGGTAAAAGATACACAATATTACTTTCTATATTTTACCCTCCATTACATTGGTAAACCCGAATAAACAATCCAACCACACCTTTACCAAATGATAAACATTCAGAGTATAGAAAATGTGTCAGATTGCACTCCGCTTTACCTGCCGCACAGCTTGTACCTCAAGCCGGTGGCTAAAATGCAAATCTGCGTATCTCTGCCGACTTTCAAGTCCGGCAAATCTGTGTCCAATCTGGAGATAATGGACAAGCTGGGTGTCGAGCTCAAGCCGGACAAGTTTCTACTACTTAAGGTGTGTAAAACATTAATTTTTATATTGATTTTTTTCTTGAAACTATTATTTCATTAATACTTCTTTAACTTCCGATTCTTACATTATCACAATAGGTTTCCAAGAGCACAGTTAACACCATACGCCTGGAAGCGGAACTGGATGATCGTAAACGCCTTCGATTGGCCATTCAACGCTTGGATGGTGTCTCTCTGCGCATCACCGGCTTCAATGAATCATTCCGGGTACGCTGCACCGAATCGAAAGATGAGTTTCCCACGCGGCACGACTGGGACTCGTATTTTCGAGATGCCCGGAACATGGACGAAATGAAGGCGGGCGAGCGGCCGGACACTATTCACCTGAGTCACCTGCCTATACGTTGGTTTTGTCCCCGGCACACTGAGCACGAGGAGCAGGTCAAGCCAAGTGAGGGTATCTTCAGGCGCATCTTTGAAAAGTTTGGACGTGTCCGCGCCGTGGATATACCTATCTGTGATCCTTATCGGAAGAGCATGCAATCTGACATAAGTGGCCTGCGAACTTTTAGTTTCGAGCAGGATGTTCTCTTCGAAGCGTGAGTTCTTGGCGAAACTACATTTTTTTTAAATTAGAACAAAAGATACATGCTTACATACATATGTACATGTATATCCAGGGCTTAGTTTTTCATTTTTATTTGAACTTCTCTTACAGATATGTCCAATTCGAGGAATACTCCAGCTTTGTTCGGGCTATGGACGAGTTTAGGGGTACTAAGCTTGTCCGCAAGTTTGTAGACAAAACTCAGGCCATCAACATTTGCGTAAACTTCGACAAGCAAAAGCATCTCAGCGACTTTCATGTGCAACGACGTGAACGCATGCGAAAGAAGTGCATCGCAAAAGCTCAGGCCGAGGATGAGGAGCGGGAAAAGTTAAAGAAGCAACAGGCCGAACAGTTGGAACGCGAAAGGTTTGACAATAACTTTGAGTTTGGATGCGGGAACAGTAAACAAATACAAAATGTAAAGGAATGTTTGACATTTTTGCTCAACATAGTTTTTCTTTGTTAATAATTAAGTACTTTCTATTGTCTACTGTTTTCCGTGTCCTGACATCTTACATTTATATTTATCATATGCTTCCCACCTGGCGAGGCGAGCCTTTTAGCCAACCGTTCTCTGTATCTTCTAGACGAACAGTTAACAAATATTTATTATGCATAATAACAAATACAAAATCAAATGCAAAACAAAAAAAACCGCAACATTGCAACAAAAATTTACAGGCAAAAGCAAGAAGAATTGAAATTAGCAGAAGCGGAAAAACAACGTGAACGTGAAGAAAAGCGAAAAGAAAAGCATCTGAAAAGAATCCAGGAGCGCGGCCAGGTGGAGATTTCGCAAAAGATACGCGTCGAGGAGCGCAAACTGATGATAGCCCAACGCAAGCTGGAGAGCATTCGCACACTAGAAAAGCTATTCGAGCGGATACAGGTAAGGCATTTTTCCGATTCAATTATACTTCTACATATATACATACAGATATGTATTTATAAGCGAGGGCAGTTTTAAGCTGGCGGACTCTTGTAATTTTTTACACAAGATAGGGAAAGAGGGCGCGCTCTACAACTAGCCGTTTGATTTCTGGGACGCATGCAGAGGCAACAGAGGGCAGTGTGAGCACAAGTATTTTCCCGGTGCACCAAAAAACAAAAGTAAAGGAAAACGATGTTCAGGTCCACTGGGATCAAACATTCTGATCTGTACTTTAAATGTATGCGCGTGACTCATCTTGTACTTGTAGCAGTACCTAGAAAATTGGGATATCAATTAAAAAAAACTAAGCCACAACTCAAAGGGGATCTCAGCATCTGCACATTCACTTTATTGGAAATCAAATAGAATTAAAGACTTGTTCTTTACAGTTAAAGCAAAAAGACAAGAATCGTCGGGCGCAGCAAGATGATGCCAAGGACATCCAACGTGGACGTCTGGTGGAAAAGTATAAGGCTGCCACAGAGAAACTCGTTTGTGATCAGCGCAAAATCGTTCAGGACATCAAGAGCAATACTCCTCTAATGGGTCTCCTGAAAAGCAAGTCTAAGAAAAGCTCGGCGCTACTAGATGCCAGCAGTGATGACGATGCGGTGGCCGCGTCTACCAAAAGACACAAGACGAGCAACGGCGTCGCGGGCACAAAACCGTCTGAGGACGCCAAAGCCGAGACTTTGAATCCTCTCAAAGCGGTTGCCGCCATAGCTGCTGGCGCTGTGCCTGGCGGACCAGGTGCTTACAGTGCCGAGGTAGCCAGCGAGTGGATGCAGTCTCTTTCAATGTTCGGTTACGGCATGCCTGGTGTCTTCCCCGGAGCTTTGTATCGACCGCCGGTACCGTTCCCGCTTTCCAGCAACTACCGTGGATTTGCACCACGCCTCCGGGGCCGAGGAAGGGGTCGCGGCAGCGGAATTCAAGGCAGCCGCAAAAGATTTGATTCGTATTACAATTACAACGAACGGTATACTGACGAGGAGGATAATGATTACTATCGCAAGTCATCGCGTGCCAGGTACGATTTGGTTAGTTTATGGATAGTACAAATGTTAAATATTACCATCTAAATCTAGGAATCGCTCACGTTCCAATTCATCATACTCTAGAAGTCGAAGCCGCTCTCGGGGTCGCCGGTAAGTAATCGAGCCTAGAGAATAGATTAGCAAGTGTTTTATATTTTAGTATTGTTTGTCGTTCTAGGCGTTCTCAGTCGCGCAGTCGGAGTCGCAGCCGCTCTCACTATAGGAAATCGTCGTACTCATCACGATCGAGGTAAGGAAGGGAAGCCCTTACAAAGAAAACAATATGGTTTAATTCGAATAACCTTCCAGACGCAGCCACAGTCGATCTCATTCGCGTAGCCGCAGCAAGACACCGTCACAGCGTAAAAACCGCAAATTGGCCTCTACTCGCCGTTCACGTTCGATCAGTTACTCCCGATCGCGGTCTCGATCCCGTTCTCCCTCCCGTAGGCGCTCTAGTACTCGCCGAGAACACCACAGCAGCCGCCATCGCAGTCGCAGTCGAAACCGCAATCGCAGTCGCAGCCGCACATCACCAAATGATGTGAAACTGGAGGCGGACAAGCTAGTGGCTTCTGCGGAGAAAATACAGCGAACAATCGAACAGGCTACTAAGGATCGAATGCGGGAAGAGGAGCGCGAGATCAAGCAGCACTTTCGACGTCAGACGCGCAGAGATAGCTCTAATAATCACGGAAACCACATAGACGTGCAACTGCCACCAGAAGAGTCCAATGACGAAGAACGACACGACAACAGCAGCAAGCGCGGCAGCCGCCGCAATTCACTGGCTGTCTGAAGTAAAATTATTTATAAGCATAGTTGTTTTTAGTTTGAGAAATAAAATGATAAAAGTTTTCCCCACTAGTGTTGATTGACTGAAGAAAACATCTTATAAAGGGTCTGTGAATGATAATTATTTTAACGAGCCCCGGTACAAAAAAACCAAACAAATTCTTATTTCTTAAAAGAATCTATTTATAAAGTAAAATTATACAAACTTTTTGTTTTACTATTTACGATATTTTTTCTTTAAATATAAAATCCATTTATGCATTTTGAAGCAAAATAAAGTGGGTCGGCGGGGAGAAGAAGTGTTGGAAGATGCAATAGGAATCAGTAGCGCCTGTTGTTGTTACGGCCTCGGTTCCTGGCACCAATGCCAGTGCCTCCTCCTCCTCCACCCCCGCCTCCACCAGAACCGGAATTATTATTGCCACGCCGGCGACGCTGGCCACCATTATTTCCACCCTTCTGGAAGTCGCGATCTCGATCGTTAAAGTTATCCGAGTTATTGTTGTTAAACCCATTGGAGCCATTGCCATTATTTGACCAGGGCGCATTAGAAGCCCAGGGATTGGGTCTGCCACCCCCAGGCTGATCTCTGTCGCGGTCCCGCACCTCCGTTCTGTCGTGCTCTCTCTCGCGTTCCCTTTCCCGCTCCCTTTGGTCCAACGGCGCCTCATCCACAAACTCAGTGTTGGGATGCTGAGCCTTCAGAGCGACCAGCGAGGGCAAAAAGGGTTTCTTGAGCAGAAGCATCTCCCGGACACTGACCAATTGAGCATTGTGTTGTCGTGGCTCGAAGCGAGATTTTTTTGCGGGCGGGGATATTCCTTCTCCTCGGGCCTCTACCGTAGGGGAAACTGATCGGGAACGATCCGGCACTGGCACCACATCGTTCAACTCCTCCAGTTTGCCGGCATCTATATACTTGTTGAGGAACTCTGCACCCTGCCCTATAGCTGCCATCAGTCGAGAGTCTGGATGGACGCGTATAAAACGACTGTACACTAAGACGCCGACTATTGTCTGGGGATCAAGGCCATTAAGCATGCCACTGGCTACGATGCCCTCCATTGTGTTCTCGCTAATCTGCTGGTGGTTCAGACCGCTTGTCGAGTCCTTGGCTTCGCGGGCGGCCAGCTCCTCATGGATGCTGAGCACGCTGGGGTCGTCCGCTCGCCGAGGGCCAGCCCAGTTCACCTGGAAGTTACGTGGAATGGGCTTGCTGTAGGGCACCTTCTTTTCTCGATCGCGATCACTCAAGGCTCGGCTCGGATCCAAATCTAGGCCGGGAATGAAGCCCTTGTCGGCGGTTAAACTTTCGGTGAACTCAACCCTGTCCTCGGGCCCCATGCCAGGGATAACGGCGTCATCTACAATGAAATCGTTATTAATATATCTTATGATTTACTGAACTGTAATAACCCACCATATTCACACTCATCCAAAGCAGCCAAACTGGCAGGCAATGTGTTCAGATTGTATTTGTCTCTCATCAGATCTCCCGGTCGGTTTCTCGTCCAGAACTTGATGGTGTGATCGTTGGACCCGGAGCAGAGTATGTGGCCCAGCGGATGCCAGGCCAAGGTCCATACAATGCTGTCATGCGCTGTTTCCACGCAGCCAATTTCCTTGTCCGTTCTAAAAACAAATATATTGAATAAAACATCCCTTCCAGCAGCATTACCAGTCACAATGCCCACCCAACATTCCAGAACAGAATAGAACCATCAGAGCCGCCGGAGCAGAAGAGACCCTCATGTATGGGATGCCAGGACACTGAGCTTGCCTCCTTTTTATGGCCCCTAAACACCTGAACTTCCTCCCGCAGATTGCGGATATCGAAGAGCTTCAGTAAATGGTCTCTGGAAGCAGTGACCAACCAGTTGCCATTGTCATTCCACTTCAGATCCATCACAGTAGATTTATGGGCGTGCCTGAAATAAATAAACAATGCATGAATTCACTATTGCATTTAATTTATAATTGCTGAGGACTGTGCAATGCAGTATTCAATACATGAAGAATAAAAATCTTTATTACTCATACTGCTCTTATTTTAATAACTTTTAAAATAAGTTTTTTTTTTATACTTACAATGTAGCCAAAGCAATACCGCTTTTGGGATCCCAGATCTTTATGGGCTGCTGGTTATCCTTGCTGCCGCTCACGATCATTCCCTTGTGGGGGTGCCAGTGCACACACTTCACGTCTGCTCCGTGTCCTTTAATGAAAACACAATTAGTTAACTCGAGGGGTTTTTGAGCTCCACTTAATTTCCGCCACTCACCCCGCAGCACTCGCTCCTCCTGGCAGCGCATAAAGTCCCAGATCCTTAGGGTTCCGTCGTCGCTGCCACTAACGAATTTGCTGTCCGTCGGACTAAAACTGCGTTTGGTTTGGATTGCATTGGAGAATGTTTAGAAATACGTAACAAAACACGAGTTTCGACGGTGATTATGAAAATGGATGATTACAGCGATAAAGAAAAATAAAATAAAGTTAATGTTGTTGAATACTACGATTTGTAAACTCTCTCTAATACAACTATAATTTAAATTTTAGTCGCGTTCCATATATATTTTGCAAAGAAATTGTGTTAAGGAATTATTATGTTGAAAAAAAATGTATTCATCCTTAATTAAATTCTTGACGATGATAACTTTGAATATATGTAAAAGGTAAACTAAACCTTAACTAATAACCAAACAATATTTTAATTAGTTGAACCAAGATTCTTCTGATTGCAGTTTCAGCATGAGCGAGCAATTTTATTTATTTTGAGATAGTGAAATTCATTCCTGGTGGTGACTCGTGTATTTTTCTGTCGATTGAAATACTTTTAGATATTTTCGCCAGATGAATATTCCCATTATTCGCCAAAGTTGATCGCCTTGAGACTTTTGAGAAAGAAAACACTCGAACCCCCGAATTTGAGAACCAACAATGTGCAAGGTTTTGCATTTTTATTATAATATTTCTGTTGATGTTTGTGGCGCCGCGGAAATAAAATGGTGCAAGTTTCTTTTTAATCTCAGTCAATTGCTTTTATTGTGGTCTTTTGCATTTCAGTCTTTTTTTAACTTAAATTCATTTTATTGCTATCACAGATCACTGATCACAGGAAAGAGTTCAAGGCTTACAACAACAGGTGTTTTACTATTTAAGCCATGTGGTGGCTAGGAGGGAAAACTAAGCTCAGAGTTGGCATGTTGCTGAAGTTGACGGCTTTATTGGTATATAATTGCAACATAGATAATGCAAAAAATAGCACCCTGGCGACCCGAACAGCTACGGAAACTAGGAATCGAACGCGGTTCTGGCTATCGCTTTTACTCTGACTTGTTTGACCAACTGCTACAAAATGGTAAATACAGGAGACAGTTACAATTAAATGGCTATACCTTATTCCCCTAATCGCCTCCTTGTGCGCCTGGTACATCTTTACGTTGTTCATGTTGGATTGCCAGTATTTAACATAGCCGCCATGATCCCCGGTCACCATCCAGCTGTCGTTGTGTGACCACACCATGGTTCGCACGGAAATGTCGTGGGCCTGCATTATATTTTCAACATATTAGAATTGATTATATTTTATCTGCTTCTGGCTATGACACCTACCTGCAGGATGGTCTCAAAATTGAAGGTTAGTCCGTTCCATAGCGTAAATTCGCCCGAACTAGCCCCGGTAACCAGACGTCTGCCTTCCGGCGTCCAGGCGAGCGTAAAAATGGGGCAGCGCATCTTATTCGTAGCAGTTTTTACGAATCTAGTCGTCACAGCGTTTGAAGGATTATCCAGGTAGCTGGACGGTGGTAGCATATGAGGCACATATATACTGTCCGGTTGCAAAGCCAATCGATCCCGATGATCGCGTTGCCACAGTCGATTCTGCGAAGTTTTATCATTAAATAAAATATATGTATATGTATTAGTATTTTTTAAAACAAGATATAATAATTCATAGTTTTAATTTTATTACGGATGTACATATATATATATTGTTTCTTAGTGCTAAATTTGTTGGAAATTATTTATATCAGTCCACATACTTTAGTTTAGTTTCTTTAAAACAAAAAGCTGAAGTGTGCATTAGAATGAGATTCATAGAGCATATTACCTCTAACGCCTTAATAATAGACGCATTGTAGTCTACGGTCTTTCGCATCACACTCTTCCGCAGCCGCTTGCCGTCAAAGTCGTCTTGGGACATACCAAACGGTCTTTGGAAGCCGCCCGGCATGAAAGGCTTAAACTGGTTGTACCCGTGTTTGTTGGAGCCATGGTGTGGATGGTAATGCCTGTAGTGCTGGCCGCCCATTGATGGCGGCGGGAGCGATGTAAAGTTGGTAGCCAGCGCTGATGGCGCTGTCAACAGCTGCGGCGGTGGCTGGGACACGTCCATGGCGACTTATGAATGACTTTTACTCCTCTTCCACCAAAAGAAACCGCTTTCACTACGCGTGCAAAATAATTTTCTTCGCACGCACACAGACGCACGAACACGGCGGCAAGCGCGATGCTCAAATTAGATGGTTTGCTTCTTCTTGGTTATCCGCCGTACTTACTCGCTGTTCTAAAGTTCTCGCATTTGCCTTGGTTGTCGGTCGGAAATAGCCTACGTTGAACTTGATTTAAAACTATTTGTAACAATACGCGTTGAAAAATTACTGCTTTTGTCGAACAACGCGAATTTTCAGCAGTCACATTGAAACGCGTGCATAGTGTGAAAATTGCAATACTAATATATCGGCTTTATATTAAATCTGTAATAGCCTATTTACACCAGCGTAAGTTACTTATCGAGAATGAACGCAGAATGAACATGAAAGTTGGTATAAAGCCAGCCTAGCAAACGAAGAATTTGTAAGCGGAATAAATTCATAAAACAAAGAACGAAGATCAGAATCAAGAATAACTTTTAGATATTTAAATCAATTGGTTAATTAGATGAGTGAAATATTGTGAACGAAAGTAGTGAAGCATTGCCAGGTCAAAACAACAACAGCTGTGATTTTGTAAGCAGAATAAATTAACTGTACTTATTGCACACAGAACGAAAGAGGCAGATGGTCGGTCTAGAGCATGATACAATCATAGTATGATTGTATCATGGTCTAGAGCGACTGTTTGCGAGCATCCTTTAAAATGGTCGTACGGAAACAAACGACGAACCGAATAGACAATTTAATGGCGTTTCCGTATGACTTTATGGCACACTTTTAGTAATTCCGCTCCTAAGTACCCAACTGAGCGAAATGCCAGTGGGTTCTCTTAATCTTTTTGTCTTATCATTGATAACAAGAAAGAAAGCTAACTTCGGCACGCCGAAGTTTGTATACCCTTGCAGCTTACCATTAGATCATTACGAATTAATAAAATTTTATTAAATAAAAAGTAAAACTAACAGGAATTGTATACAACATTTATACATATAAAAATTTGGTTAACCATTGCGTTTACGTAATATTTCCCCAACATGGATTCCTTTGGTCGTCAGACTTTTATGAAGGAATACCCCTACTAAAAACAAGATGTGCACACTGAGCTTGAAACTTTGAGAGATCAGATCGTCTTACATAATTTTGGGTCATGAATTTTGTCGGCAAAGTAGTTCTTATTACAGGGGCCAGTTCCGGGATCGGGGCTGCCACCGCCGTAAAGTTCGCCAAGCTTGGAGCCTTCTTGGCCCTAAATGGACGCAACGTGGAAAACCTAAAGAAGGTGGCCGAGGAATGCGGCAAGGTGAGTGACTCGCTTCCAGCCTTGGTGGTGGGTGACATCGGTAAGGAGGAGGACACAAACAGAATCTGGACGGAGACTCTTGCGAAGTACGGCAAGCTAAACGTGCTGGTGAACAATGCTGGGATCATCGAGACGGGCACCATCGAAACGACTAGCCTGGAACAGTACGATCGCGTGATGAACACTAATCTGAGAGCCATATATCACCTAACAATGCTAGCCACCCCAGAGCTGATCAAGACTAAGGGAAACATCGTGAATGTGTCGAGTGTCAACGGAATCCGCTCTTTTCCCGGCGTCCTGGCATACAATATCTCTAAGATGGGTGTCGATCAGTTCACACGCTGTGTGGCTCTGGAGTTAGCTGCCAAGGGAGTGCGCGTAAACTGCGTAAATCCCGGCGTAACGGTGACAAATCTCCATGCCCGCGGCGGTATGGATCCCGAGACGTACAAGAAATTCCTGGAGCACTCAAAGACCACGCATGCCCTTGGACGTCCTGGCGATGTCAAGGAGGTAGCGGCGGCAATCGCGTTCCTAGCCAGCGACGAAGCTAGCTTCAGCACCGGAGTCAGTCTTCCCGTTGACGGAGGTCGCCATGCAATGTGCCCGCGCTAATGATTCTGAGCCCAGTACGAATTAAGACTCCTTTTACTTGGATTTTTCCATGTGTAAATGCATTTATTACAATGTTTTTATTTAGATTGTGTGAATAAATTTATTTGTTATTGTAAAAGATTTCAATTTTACATATAATAACTTGAAATCTGGTGTCCAACCTTCTTGTTCTCAAGTTCATGTTCTTTTTAACAGACAAAGGTCTAGTAATCTTTCACAGATTAGTAATTATTTCAACCAGGTGTTGTTCTGGCTTCCACAAAAAATTCCAACACTGTTCAATGGCCAGCAAGGGCAAGGCTGGACTGGACTTCACCAGCAAGGTGGTCCTAATTACAGGAGCCGCCTCTGGCATTGGGGCCGCCACGGCTGAAATGTTTGCCAAGCTGGGCGCCCGCCTGGCCTTGGTGGATCGAGAGGAAGAAAGCCTCATGTGTGTTATGAAGAGGTGCTTAAGTTTGGGTAACAAACCGTACGGCATAGCCGGAGACCTCCTTAAGCCGCCGGAGATTGAGTGCATCGCGGACAAAACCAAGGAGCGGTATGGAGGTTCGTTGGATGTCCTGGTGAATGGAGCGGGCATAATGCCCACGGGAACTCTGCAAACCACCGAATTAGCCTGTTTCACACACGTACAAAATGCCAATGTGCGGTCCGTGTTTTACTTGACCAAGCTGGTACTCCCGCAGCTGCTCCAGTGTAGGGGCAGCATCGTAAACGTGTCCAGCGTCTGTGGACTGCGCGCTTTTCCCAACATAGTGGCCTACAACATGTCCAAGGCGGCAGTGGATCAGTTCACCCGCTCCTTAGCCCTGGAACTGGGCCCACAGGGCGTCCGCGTAAATGCAGTCAATCCTGGTGTGATACGAACCAATCTACAAAGGGCAAGCGGAATGGATGAGGATAGCTACGAGGAGTATCTAGAGCGATCAAAGCAGACTCACGCCATGGGCCGGGTGGGAGATCCTGACGAGGTGGCATCGGCAATCTGTTTTTTGGCCAGCGAATTGGCTAGCTTCGTGACAGGCGTTACCCTGCCCGTGGATGGTGGCAAGCAACTTATGTGTCCTCTCTAAAGCACTGAAAATCATAATGATCCAATATGCGAAGTACATCTTGCTGTCCAGTC
This sequence comes from Drosophila jambulina, assembly GCA_018152175.1. Taxonomy (NCBI): domain Eukaryota; kingdom Metazoa; phylum Arthropoda; class Insecta; order Diptera; family Drosophilidae; genus Drosophila; species Drosophila jambulina. The sequence goes on along the minus strand of JAECXH010000012.1, from coordinate 2,136,675 downwards.
TCAAAATTTTTTCTTACAACAACATTCACGAAGTTAAAAGTATAAGTAAAAATAATATATCTACTTTCATGAAAACGAACATAATTTCGCGGAACTCCTGTCATCTCCTGGGTGATTAACAGATTTACACACTCAATCAATAAGTAATGGTTTAAGACCAAGTTGTGTCTACCTAGACTTTTGAAAAATCGGTTGTGACAGAAGAAATGGTCGAGAAAGTACCGAAAGATTATCCGACAGCTGATGGTGTCAGAAGTCGATAGATTTTACAGCGAGGGTGATTTCGATCCGTCCCAAAAATATTCAATAAACAAGATTTGGCTATCTTGTGTGTCTCTTATGGGAAGTTACGGAATCGAAAATTACATATTATTTATTAATAAGTTTTATAAAAGACACTGTTAAAAATATATAAGCTTTATAGTAAAGAGTATGTCAAATCAAAGGCCAATTAATAATCAATTTTTCTAAAGAAATGTAAATATTTGGTTTATATTCCGTCAATAGTTTGATATGTACATGTTTAATTGAAAGTTACAAACATATGTACATAAATTAAATTTATTCTGGATAAGACGCATTACAGCATCAGAAAAATCGTATTAATGAACCTTGGATCCTCATCTGGGGCACATGGCATGGCGACCTCCGTCTACAGGCAGGCTGATCCCAGTGCTAAAGCTTGCCTCATCACTGGCCAGGAATGCAATGGCGGCCGCCACTTCATTGACTTCTCCAGGTCGTCCCAGAGCATGCGTGACTTTGGCATGCTCCAAAAACTTGGCATAAGCCTCATCATTCAAGCCACCTCGCCGTTGGAGTTCGGTGATGATCACACCCGGATTCACGGAGTTCACGCGAACACCTTTGGGTGCTAGCTCCAGGGCCACACAGCGGGTGAATTGATCCACGGCTGCCTTGGACACATTATAGGCTAGAACTCCGGGAAAGGATCGTATGCCATTGACACTAGAAACGTTCACAATGTTTCCCTTGGTCTTGATTAGCTCCGGAGTGACCAAAATAGTAAGCTGGTAGAGCGCCCGGACATTGGTGTTCATCAACCGGTCAAACTGTTCCAGACTGGTATTCTCAATACTACCTAGTTCCAGAATTCCGGCATTGTTGACGAGTACATCGATGCGCCCGTGCTTGGCCAACGTTGCAGATACTATACCCCGAACATCAGACTCGCTGTTCATATCGGCCGCCACTTGCAGGACAGGAGGTCCTCCAGCTGTGACGATCTGCTCCGCAGTCGCCTTAAGCTTGTCCACATTCCTGCCTACAATGGTAAGATGACCTCCCAGTTTGCCCAAAAGTACGGCGGTGCCGGCACCGATTCCGGAGCTGGCGCCCGTCACAATTATTACTTTATCTTTAAAACTGGGCATGTTTTCGTCGGAGCTCCAGGTGATCTATTGAAATAGCTGGTGATAATGATACTACTGACATTGGGAGAAGTCAACAAGTTTTGGGGACGCATGTCGATTGTACATACTATCGATAAAGTGGAACTTTCAAAGCTATTTCTATCTGTTGTGAAATTCACAGTGATTAAGGATGGAGTCTTGCTGTCAGTGTTAATTAAATTAATTTCTTAATGGTTGTTTTTTATTTGCTCATATGTAATTTGTGGCAAAGCCTTGACGTTGATTTTAAATATATGTATGACGCTTTATTTTATGTTATTTACGCTACGGCTATTAGATTTGATCAGTGTTGACATTTCAGCCGTTTTACAAAAGATTTGTGCTTTTGTGTTTGGTCTAGCCGAAAAAAAATGTTAAACTCCCAGAACCGTTTGTTATTTTTATGTCTGGTGGGTTAGTATCTTTTGGAGCATTCATTAGATTTAATAATGTCGGTAAATAAAAATGGCGACGAATGCTTGAATACCTGACCTTAAAATAGTCGCTGTTTAAAAATATACATATATACACAAACTCACGAATTTAAAGTTACATTTATAAATTGAAATGGCATTGAAACATTTAAGCTATATATAAATATAAATATTAAAATAATAATAATTATACAAATAAAAATCTAAAAATAATAGTAATGCCTATGTACTTCAATTTGTAATATCAGGTATAAATGCAACTACATATACCCTTTTTTTTGTGAAAGTTATTCTCAAAGTAAGGGTTTTGAAGTCCAGATAAGCATTTCAACATTTCCAAAATACCTGGACAACAATCTCTTGGACTACCGAAATTAGTTGTACGACTCTGCCCAGCAGGATATTTGAAGCTTTTAATTGAGGTTACTCAAATTATTATCAATTTAACAAAAAATGTTCTAAGCTTTTAATTCTTAAATTACTTAGTGGATACTGATTTTTTAACACAAAAAATATGACATTTTGAGAAAATTTTACTTTAAATAAAATTATTCTTAAGTTTGCTTTTCTGAATTTTGTATGCTTTTTAATTCTAGTGGTCTCTTCAAGGGTACGACAGCGTACCTGGGGTTTTATCGTCATTACGTGGCATTACTCCCATATATTGTTTCCATATATTTGACAGATTTTAAATTGAAAACTGATCAGCTCTTGATGTTTTTAGGTAATATATTTACAGTTTTAAGAATTTTACCCCAAATGTTGACTTATGATGACTTTTGACTTAATTGCTGCCAGCACTTTTCTAAGATACCAAAGAACTTGTCGATCTCTTCTATTGTTGTTCCTATAGCTGCCGCTACGGTCAAATAGGAGACTTTTAGATCCCTGCGATGTGAACCAAAGTCTGAGAAAAATAAAGTTATGTTAAGGATACTAAAAACATAATGACTATATTGACCTTGAAACTCGTAACCATCGATAATTTTGTTTTGGCCAGGCGTTACCACTCTCGCGCCCGAGATTCCACGCATGTGCAACATGGCTCCCAGTTGGGTAATATCGCTGCTCTGACCTGCAAAGTCGAGGGTGTCCAAGGTGATGGCTAAGGATATAGAGTTATCTGTGCTTTCGATCACAATTTCACCACGACTCTCTGCGAATTTTTGTAGTTTTTCTTTAAGGTAAATGAAGTTGTCGCTCCGTCGCTGGATGAGCGATTGAAACCCGCAGCTGCCAAGGGAAAGCAATGTCATGAAGACGTCAAGGGCCTGGGACCCACTTGCTCTGCCGGCATAACTGCTGGCCACATCCTGCAGCAGTTTCTCATCGAAACTGGCTACAATTGCTCCGCCCACCGGCACCAGCAGATTCTTGTCGCTGCTCTGCACAAAGTAATCTATTCTTCCCACTCGATTGGCCTTTTCCAACTGACGAGAGATATCTGGGGCCTGCATTCCGTAAGCATTGTTCACCAGATGTGGGATTTGCGACTTCTTGGATAGATTGGCCACCTCAACAATATTGTCGCTATTACGTGGTGCAAAGCAACTGGTGGTGGTGTACAGACATAGGATACTCTCAGCTCCGAGTACCTCGATCCTCTCTTGAAACGACTCGATGTCTGTGTGCAGGGATTCTCCTTGCACCGTTTGGCAAGGAATAATCACCGGTTCTAGACCTGCCGTAGTAATCGCTTTGAAGCAGGACTTCTGATCGATCCGCGACCATAGGACATACCTTGCCCTGGGCCGCCGCTTTCGAAGGCTTTGCAGGCACAGGCTTAAGGTCATACCGGTGCAAATTGGAACCAAAAAGCATCCAGCACAACTGGGTAGTTGTCCAGTGGTCTTCATAAAGTCCAGGATCAAGGCGTTTGTGAGACGGGCGAGCAACGTCGAACCAGCCGCTTTGGGCTGTGCCTCCAACAAATCTCCAGAGCGCCCGATGCCGTGGCCAAAGTTGTAATGACGTCGGGCCACAAGTCCTAAAAAGGAATGTTTTGCGGATAATTATCTTCCGGCTTATATCCCAAATTAATATCATATCTATTTTACAGATACCCACTGCAGGCTATCCGCGCCTCCCGTTCCCCAAGTCCAAGCTTGTGGGGAAAGTTGTTGCTGTCCAAAGACGCCAATTGATGCACCAGCTCCTCGATCTGCTCATCAGGCCACCCACTTACCGGTAGTTTCCTCTGAAACACAATAATACTCTTATTTGTATGGAGTTGCTCGGTTCGAAATTTTCTGGTTTACCTTTTCCAATAGCTCCTTAAAATTGCGCTGCTTGGCGCGCTGGGCTGAAAGGCCTAGTTGTAAATAGTTGTTTGGCACCAGTTTTCCTGGTATGTTTATGTCATCAAAGTTCATATTTAAATGTTACTGCCTAGTATGAAGCAGTGTAAAATGAAAGTGGAAAAACTATTAATCTTTTGATGGCGGGCTAATGTGACCAGCTTTCAGACACGTTCTCCACTTGATGCTTGGATTTAAAAAAAAATCCTATATAAGTGGTTGATGGCGGCGTCTCGACAGTTCCCAGCAATCCGGATTCCGGATCAGGAAAGAACCGCTGGTGGCGGCACCAGTGACCATACCATGTCCCCCTTTGCGTACCTATCGGGTCATTCCCGAAGTAGAAATAGAGGTTTTATATTAAATAGCAACGAATCGATAAAGTGTATAATACCGACAAGAAAAATTCAGATTTGCACCGAAACACCATCGCCTAACTATTGGCAACGGACGGAGAACAAAATTAAATTTTGGACAGATGAGAAGACGATCAATAATCTTTGCCAAGTGCATGACTACTTTGGTAAGAGCAGACCCAGTTTATCCTCGATTATCCACATAATATATTTATTTATATATACTTTATTTATATACATGTATACTTTAATTATCAAAATTGTATATAGAATAATTGGGTTACTTGAAATAGAATTTCCCCCACATTATTGTTACGCCTTATGCCTTTCCAATTTCTATTATTTTTGTCTATCGACTGCGTACAGGCCCTTAAAACGGCGCTCACGAACAGCCGTTCTAAACTTTTTGCCTCTCGCTCTTTCTTACTGCTTTAAAACTGCGTTTCACATTCGCCCAACCAATCTTCGGGCTACACCCTTAGCGGAAAACACAATCGATAACAAGTCGCCGATGATATCGATGCTATGCCCTGGTTTGGCCACACTATATCGGGACGGCTTGAACGCGGCCATTTAATTTTCTTCTAGCGTCGTAAATATTAGTGAAGTTAGTTATTAAATTATAGTTTTATATTTGTAAAGACTATATGTAAAGATAAATAAGTATACGGCTATACGATGTGAGTAACAGATCAGTGTCAATTTTTGTAAAAGTGGAGCATTGGGAAATCGTCGCCCAACAACGATTGAACTTTAAACGAAATCTTTAATCGTACGATTTTAACTATTGTATCAGCAGCAGTTGATGATAAATAACTGTTTTCTGATTGTTATGTTTGACTTTTCAGGTCAAAGCTTAGTCCCAGAAAAGATACCACGTTAAAGGAGATGGAGGAACTCATGAGCCAGTCTGATGCTGATGAAGGGCAATTTGCGGCATACTTGCAGCGCAAGCTAGCAGAGAAACAGCCGCCCCTGAAGAACGATCTCCTCTTCGGCAGCGTCTCATTCGACTTTGACTTTGATGTGAATCTTATCAAGAAGCCAACTCCAACCGTCACAAGCGGGGATAATCCAGATGTTGTCGTCTCTGGAGAGACCAATGAAACGCCTCCAAATTTCCCAACCGCTGAGAAAAACCAGCCGACCCCGTTACCGGCTGCCACAAACTCTCCGAATTCGTCGCCTAATCGCATTCGCAGCAAAAATGTTCCAGGATCCGACAAGCTCCGGCGCCGGGCTATTCGGCGGCTGTCACAAAGCTGCGGGCGACAATTAATTAAGGAATTCGAGGTGATCTCCTCCAGTCCCGGAACCTTTGTGAGTCACCCAATACTCCTAAAATCACATTAATCTAATAATACCGTTGATATTTTCAGAAGCCCGTAGTTTTCAGCACTCCATGTGCAAGCCAACCACCGAAGGATATCCATGTTAAAGAAATAGAAGAGACTCCTCAGATGATAAAAGCAAAAACACCAGAAGCAGAGCAGCCCGCAGAGAAGTCACAGGTTCAGACAGAGCCGAAGAAGGGGGTTACAACATTAGAGTCTAGACCTGTTGACACGGCTGCCGAGGCCTCGTTAATGTATCGGGAGCGGCTGAGTTCCTTTCAAAACAATATTTTGCAACTGGATTATACTGGGCACGCGCCGTCATCGGATCGTGTGGGTTGCACGTATACCATTGAGAAGGGTCCAGCTCCCGGGCAGCTGCTGCTTTCACCTTCGCGGCGCAGTCCCAGCTGCACAGCCCCTCAAAAGCGGTTTTTGCCGATCGTGAAGGTAAAGCGGCATAGGGAAGAAGTTCTGATACCAGACACTCCACCTCGGACTCATACTAGGGGATCAGAAAAGGAGCCGGAATATGTTGTGCCGGACACACAGTTCCAGGAACTGGGCGAGCTGGTACAGAATCTATCTCGAAATGCCAGTGGTCCAATAGTGGTGATAAACACTGCCAACTCGAAACCAACTGCTGAGTTGGTGCATGCCCAGCCCGAGTCTGTGGTACCGACGGTTTCATCGGCCTTAACTCCTCTTCATCTCGCATCGACTGAGGTGGCTTCTACTTCCTTGCAGTTAGTTGCTGCAAATTATAATTCATCGCCTGCGGCAGTGGCTGCGTCCCAAGCTAAGCCCCTGGAATCTCCTAAATCAAGTCGTAAAAGCTTGCTGGTCATTAACAATGTAGACGCTGTAATGACTGACGACGAGAGCGATGAGCAGCCTAGCACGGTAGCCATGAATCTGGCACAGCGAGGAGGTGGCAGCAACCACCGATCACCTACACCGGATCCAGATAAGGAGAATTTTGTTCAGTTGTTGAACCTTCATCAATCGAACAATGCCAAGAAGTCAAAACAGAAAACCAAGTCGGCGACTGTACCGTTAAACAAGGCGCCTTGCGCACCTATTAATGGAGAGCAGTTCGCCCAGGAACTGGCCCGTATGAGCAACTATGAAATTTTGGATTTACGTAAGAGAAATTCACTAGGCAAGGTGTATCCAGTAAACGGTCAGAAAAAGAGCAGTAAAGTGCAGCAGTTGGATCTGGAGCGAAGCATTCAACTTGAACTTATGCGAAGGAATCTGAAGATCAGCGGAGATAGATGGGCCGGTTCCACCACGGCTGACGAGTTGCCAGTGAGCGAGGATATGCTGCCTTCTCCTGTCACCAACACCAACAGAAATATGAAGCAGGGATCCCAGTCAAAAGATCGAAGTCCTCGAAAGGTGAGTTTACGGATTTATTATCTATTTTAGGTACTTAATAATTGATCATCATTTTTACTGCGGGTGATATTTAATTTGTATTATATATTTATTATTACTATGAAACTTAATATGTTTGATCAAAGTGTATTTATAATAATAATAATTTTAGTTCGACGAATCTGATGACAATGCAGTTCTGCCGCCACCGCCACCACTAAACTTTAAGGACACAAAAAAACAGCGAGAGACACAACGTAGTTCCACACGACAGCAAATGGTGAGACAACGCTTTGATTTAGAGAATATATTGTCCACTGACGGTCTCGAATCACTTTCAAGCTTTTTTATTTAAAATATATTTTGTATTTTCATACCCTTGCAGGGTATTATAATTTTAGTCAGAAGTTTGCAACGAAGCGAATAAGACATTTCCGAGTACATATATTCTTGATCAGCATCAACAGCCGAGTCGATCTAGCCATGTCTGTTTCTACGCAAACTAGTCCCTCAGTTTTGAAGCTATCTGATCTTTGCAGATAGTCTTTTATATATTCTAACTGCTATATAAGTCGGAACGGGTCGGGTCGGACGACTATATCATATAGCTGCCATAGGAAGGATCGCTAAATTTTCAGAAAAAAAAAATTATAACTTTGACAATTTTCAACATATTTTTATATAACTTGGGACATGGCCATTTTGTATTCTTATAGAATTTCTTTTGAAATTTTATGAAAATTGGAAAGCATTATCATATAACATATCTGCCATTGAAATGTTTGGGAAATATTTCGTATACGTAAATGCCTTATTTGAATTTTTATATGTATTAATGTATAATTATTGTTAGTTTTACTTTTCATTTCATCAAATTGTATTAATTCATAATGATCCAATTGTAGGGTGCAAGGGTATGTTTGTATACGGAGGCCGAAGTTAGATTTCTTTCTTGGTTTTTTATTTAAATATAATATGTTATTTAAAATATATTTTGTTAATTTTTTATTTAAATATATAACTTATATCGATTTAAATAATATTAACTTTTAATAAACTATATTTAAATTACCAGGAATCGTCAGATGACGGCGAAGCTCTGCCTCCGCAGGTTCCGTGTAATTTTGAGGACTCAAGAAGGCGGCCGCAGCGATCTAAGGGCTCCAGTCGTTGTTATTCTCGCGTGCTGGTAAGTTATAATCGTGTATATGTACGTAATTTCAAAGGAGATTTAGCGGTATTGTTTATTATTATTTTTTTTTCATTTGAAGTCCGACGAGTCGTCAGATGAGAATGAAGAGCCGCCAGTTCCGTGTAATTTTCAGGATTCAAGAAAGCGCTCCAATCGACAGAGCCAACGTAAGGTAAGTTATAACTACGATGTGTGCTTGGTTTTAATTTTGTTTGGATATCTGGAAACTGTCTTAATATTGACTAATTCGAAAGTATCCAATATTATTGATAAGATTATGATTTTGTATGCTTTTCAATATTAATACTTTTAGTTAGAAAAGTCGAAAGACGACACGAGCAGTATTCCTCCTCCGGCTCCGAATGCGTTCAGGGATAGAAGATCCTATAGATCCAGATTTCGGAGTTCTCAAGAAGTAAGTTTGTTTATACCCTATTATGATATTAGACAGCGTATCCGATTTTGGCTACAGGCTTTTTGCGGCCTCAGTGTTTCCATTTATTTTTGTCTACTTTCAAGCTCAGTAGAAGGCTTGAAAAGAATCTTCATACACACTAGACATATTTTTATGTCACGCTTGTCAGCAGTGCTTTCCTCATTATATTATAATGTATTCTATTATATTTTAGGATCATACCAAGGATCGTTATAAAATAAAAAAAAAACAAGAAAGAAAGCTAACTTCGGCACGCCGAAGTTTGTATATCTTTGCAGCTTACAATTAGATTATTATGAATTAATAAAATTTTATCAAATGGAAAGTAAAACTAACAGGAATTGTATACATTTATACATTTAAATATATGGTTTATCATTACGTATATATATAGAATAATATAAAATGGCCATTTCTCAAATTATATGAAAATATGTTGAAAATTGGACAAGTAATAATTTTTTTTCTAAAAATTTACCGATCGTTCCTATGGCAGCTATAAGATATAGTCGTCTGATCCGGCCCGTTTAGACTTATATAGTAGTGAGAGCATATAGAAGACTATCTGCAACGTTTCTATCAGATAGCTTCAAAACTGAGAGACTTGTTTGCGTATAATCGGACAGACGGACGGACAGACAGACGGACATAGCTAGATCGACTCGGCTGTTGATGCTGATCAAGAATATATATATTTGATAGGGTCTGAAATGCCTCCTTTACTGCGTTGCAAACTTCTGACTAAAATTATAATACCCTGCAAGGCTATAAAAAGGATAAAAATTGAACGGCAATTTTTTTTCTTTCCCAAATAATTAACGGCAAATTGTGGTGTAATTTTTTTTTATTTTAAAAAGTTGCCCAGCTAACTTGATGCAAATCTATTCAAGTGAGCCCAAAAATTGAGGCTTTTTTAGTTAATCCAAAAGGGAATCGTCGTTGCATTAAAAAATATGATGGGCTTCTTAAGTTAGCTGCAGAGTATATCTAAAGTGATATGTTCATGAATTTATTAATGCTTGACTTTCTTGCCATTTCGCGTTGCAGTCAAAGGAACTCAGCAACTACCTGATGATCTCAAAAACAATGGAGATGCGGCGTATGTCGAGACGTTCAACCAAGCGCAAACTCTACACAAAGGGAGACTCAAATGCGGAATGTTCGGATTTGGAATCTCCTAAAAAACAAAAAAGATATAGTCACAGTTATAGTCAGAGTGAAGTAAATAACCAAGATGATACCATAGCCATTGTTCCACCGCCGCCCAATTCTCTGCGCTACTCCCAATCCCTACGCGATTTGAGGCAGATGGATCATATTGATTTCGAGAATGCGCCGCTGGAAGATTTGTATGCCAATAAAGAAAATGCCATCATTGAGATTGCTCCACCGCCGCCAGAGAATATTGGACTAATTTTACTTAGAGAAGAGAGCAATGAGAATGCCATTTTATCCCCTCAAACGGAGTCGGACTGCACTACGGAACAGGCTCTTCCACCTCCAACTGAATATAATGAACCTGAATCCGATGAAATAGAAACATTACAAAATGATGCACCAGTCAAAGAAGGTAGATTAGCATCATCCAAAGAAATCATTGCTAAGGCTTCTAAGATATCAGAAGACCCTGAGCGTCAGTGTGTTTCTAGTTCTAAAGATAAGTCGACCTTACGACTCGATATTGTGGTTGACAACGAGCAACCCAGCACGAGTCGAGCGGCACACAAGGCGAGAGAAGGTCGAACGCAAAAAGATAAAACCGAGTCCCAAGTGGAGGATGAGACAATTTTCAAAAAACCCTTGAAGCCAGCACCACGTGTAAAATCAAAGGAACTTGATAAGTTGATGCATTCCGTAATTTATAGGCCGACGTCGTTGGATGATGGCTCAAGTAAGTGTTTTTATAACGTTAAGTACTAAACCAAGTGTATTACAGCTTAGTGCCAGCTGAAAATGTATATAACAGGCAGGAGGAAGCATTTCCGACTTCATAGAAAATATTCTTGATTTCCAGCACAGTCGATTTAACAATTTCGTCCATGCGGAACAAAAGATCTCAGGCATCAGTCAAATCCGTTACAATTACAGATTACAATTACTTACAATTGATGAAAAACAGTAACTAAGAAACTTCATATTTGTATCTTTGACACAGCTTGTTCTCAAGGCTTGCGGCGTTCCAAGCGCGGCCAAGTGCCAATCAAAAACACTTGGTGTCATACACAGGACATAATGCAAATGCCCTTCATGTGTGCCAAATCAATGGAAAAGCCAAAAAACAAGTCTGGAACGCTTGGAAAGAAGAAGCCAACTTCTGCAACTAAAAAAATAATCAATCCTCTGTCAGACAGAGGTCCAGTTTGCAGCAGTACTCCTCGAAATCCTGATATTGTAGTAGAGCCATTCCCAGATTCTGCTTTTCTCGGACAGCATTCTGCTATATCGTCAAAGGAGCCCTCCGCCGAAACAGATGCAGAATCTCATCACAACTTTGATCCCGGCACATCAAAAGGTCAGACGACCAGTAATAACGGAAAAAATCAGTTTAGGAACTGGCTGCTAGGCGTCAGCAACGTCCAACCTTCTGAAACGAACGACCGAGGCAGAGCAGCATGTAAGTTGTACATTTTCATTCCCAGTCAAAGTTAGTGTCAACTAAGAATTCATTTAAAAAGCATAAAGATACATCCACTCGATAAAGTATACATAGATATATATTAAATTCATGAAAATCAGATGAAAATCTTGGGATGTTTTATACAATAAAAGTTTTCAACTTTTATGGTTGGTCGAGCTCCAACCGTGATTTCGAAAATTTTTCTATGACTTGATAATATATTGAAATACTTATGCTACTCTCTGATTTTCTAAATATGTATTCAATACTTGTCTCTAACATCGGTGTCTGCAGCTTTTGCTGAAGATTTGAGATTCTCCGATTTGGACGGAATAGACTATGCCTTCTATACTACAAAGGAAACGGCTGCTTTGGGGTATATGCGCTTCAAGCCGCATCAGGTTCGGAACAAGAGAAAGATCAAGGGATATCCTCTGGTAAGAGCAACAACGCTCGGGCTCTTAATTATCTTAACATTGACTTAAATTTGCAGAAATTCATTGTTCAGATTGGGGAGTTTGCCGTTCAGTACGGGGCCATTGACGAAGAGGAGGAGGAAAGCTGTATATTACATGAAGGTGATATGGTTGAGATCGATAAAGGTAAGCAATGCCACGGATATAGCGACAAAAAGCAATTAATAGTTACAATTTCAATACATTTTTGTAGGCAACCGATATTCCATACAAAATATTTTGGACACTATAGGAGTTCTTTTGGTCATTCGCAATTAAATTTGATTTTTGTTAATATTATAATATAAATAATTAACCATATGTATATGTATGAGCCATTGACGGATGGAAGGAGAAAATCTGTATAATACGGGAAGGTTATATGGTTCAGACCGATAAAGGTAAGCAATACCAAGGTAACAGCGCCAGGAAACAACAATTTTACAATTTGTATACATTTTTATAGTTGTCCCCTTAATGATTCGCACTTGAATGAAGAATAATCTTGATATTCTAATAACTATGCCAAATATATTGGTGTTTTTTTGGTCAATCGCAGTTCGATTTCAAGTCTTTTAATATTCTAGTAATATAAATGCCTAATTATATATGTATGAGTTTTGTTAGTATAATTAAAATGTTAATATTTTATTTGTTTCGACTGGCCGTCGAATGATAAATAAAATACGAGTGCGAAGCAAATCAATTCGCGGGTTTCTAAGGAGGAAACAATAATAAAATACATCAATAAAAACAAAATTAATTAAAAAACAAGTTCAAGAATTAAGTGTAGTTTTAAAATATGTGGATTCACAGGAAAAAGGAAAGGAAGCTAACTTTTGCCAGTGTGAGTTTGTATACTAATAGGAATTATACAAAACATGCATACATATGATATAATAATTCAAATCTAATCAATTAAAAAAAATTAATTTAAAGTACATAAAATATTATATGCCAGGGTTGAAATATGTACATATATGTAATATTATACGATATATTTATGCAATGCCGAAGAGGGGAAATCAGGGCCCTGCAATTTCCGACTTTCGGAGAACCAGGGCCTTTCTGAAACTGCGGGCACGGGGGGAACCCCACCCGTAAATAAAAATAAAAATACAGATGCAGTGGACCATCGAAGGCGAAAAGGGCCACCTTTTCATCTCGTCCATATTCTGGTCGATCTCGCAGATCTCGTCATGCAACTCGCACTCTTTATCCAGCTTCTCCTCCACTTTGGCGGAGTTTTCCAGGTCCGTTTTTCATGTCATTGGATTTTGGTTTCCAGCTCTATTCGGGGTTGACCCGTTGGGTTCGTCGTAAGTGTGCATGGGTATGGACACTGGTGCCACCATGATCAATCATGTACTGGAAGGTGTACAAGGCAGGCGCAGCCGCAAAAACACGTGTCAAAAGCTTAGAGATTATTATTATTCTAAATCGAATCGTCAAAAGTTGTTTCTGTCTCAAATATTACCGGTTGTCAATAAAGTATAACCGCATAATTTTCCCTCAAAAAATGCCGAACAACTAGTGAAAAAAACGGTCACACATCAACAGAATAAACACTTTTCAGCTGCAAAACAGATTTAAAACTGGATACCGTGCTTTAAAAAAAAAGTATTTTGAAAACTGGCCAAGTTATATTTTGTTTATTCAAAAAAATTTTCGATCGTTTCTATGGCAGCTATATGATATAGTAGACCGATTTGTTCCCGTTCCGACTTATATAGTCATGAGAATAAATAGAAGACCATCTGCAAAGTTTCATTAAGATGGCTGAAACTGAGGACTAGTTTGCTTAGAAACGGACAGACGGACATGGCTAGATTGACGCGTCTGTTGATGTTGATCAAGAATATATGTACTTTGTAAGGTCGCAAATGTTTCCTTCAAAATAATAAATATAATACCCTGCAAGGTTATAAAAACACTGTGCAACGTCTCCGCAGCGTACATTAAAAAAAGTAAGTAAAATACCAAAATAGCGCCATTGCTCCAACTGTCACTTGCCGGCAGTGAGGTATTAAAAAATCCCGAACATTTCACGTTGCGTCGCGTTAGTACTTTTAGCTATGTCATTGGGCAACGCAGGGCGAATTACTGCTTGTTGGTTCGTAGGAAAAAAAAAAAAACAAAAGCCGGTGCAGCCTTATAAAGATAATTTGGTTTATTTGACAGGGCTGTTCTGACTGTTGGTGGTGTATACGCTTTTGTGCTGTCGAAACGATCCGTTGAGAGTCGGCGATACGAAAGCTTGAAAGTACGCGAACGCATGCGAAAGGCGAACAGCGGCAATTACGACTCATCTGCAACGGACAGACGTTTTGACTATTAGGAGGAGCAGCACGTTGTCCGCACTCATATCCACAGAAATATCCCCCAACAACGCTATGGCATTGCCTCAGATCAGCAACGCCGACCAGGCCAAGCTGCAGTTGATGCAAGAGATGGAGATCGAGATGATGTCCGATTTATATAACCGCATGACGAACGCTTGCCACAAGAAGTGTATACCACCCCGATACTTCGAAGCAGAGTTGGGTGAGTAAAGTACTATTTGGCTTTACTTGCAGTGACCCAGTCAAGCTTTAAGCTTTACTTTACATTTATATTCCACACGACCCAACATGACCGTAGCTGAGTTTTCAGTAGCAAGCAATCTATGTAATTTTTGGATAATTAAACAATATGTTTTTTAGTTTTTGTGATGTAATTTCTGGTCTAGTAGTCGATCAAATTTATTAATTGCTGTACAAAATATGCTTTGAGCCAACTTACGAACTCGGAATAACTTGAAATCTTGGGGTTAAAATATAAAAATACTTGATTGCGTAAAGAAAATAACAGTTTATATGATTTTGCTTCTTTAGAAGCAGTTTACTCCCCGATTTATAACTAATGATAAGATTAAATACGAAGGTTACCCTCTGAAACGTTGTATAAGAGTTCGAAAAATTTCCTGTTAAAGTCGTGCCACCAGGACACCTCAGATGAAAAAAACTTTTTGCTTGTATTTGTGTTATATTAAGTCCTAGAATTACCTTTGCTTAAAAAAATTCGATGAACTTTAAGTAATCGCAACTAAATTAATCAATATACTATTCAATCAATCCTATTTCGCGAACAGATGAAACGAGAAATTAGTTCATGTAATTTAGTGGACAATACGTATTTTTTAAGGGAACAAGTGACTTGAAAAAACGTGGGTAAAATCGTATATTTGCAACTATTACTTAATTAGATTAAAAAAAAATGGTAAAAATATATAATTATGATATACCCGATATAAAGCTAGATTCATTTACACATTTTCTAAACAGGCTGTTATTAATTGGAGGACTACGAGTCTCAAAAAAGAAAAATAATTATTGCCATAAACTTGGCTTATTTAAGGACCTTTTTATGTCGATTTAGTTAAACTGCACTAAATTTACATCGTGCCTTTAATACTGGTTTTATTGCAATTCAATCGCTAATCATTTTTCCAATTTCCAGGCAAGGGCGAGATGGTCTGCATCGATCGCTGCGTCGCCAAGTACTTGGACATTCATGAGAAGATCGGCAAAAAGCTCACGGCTATGTCCATGCAAGACGAGGAGCTAATGAAGAAGATGTCCAGTTAACCAGCCCAACTATCCACTTAGCCAACAGTGCATTTTTAAGCGCTCCAATTGTTAGAGATACATGTACAAATCATCCAGTTGTAGAGAATAAACCAAGGACTTATGCGTGCTACATAACAATTTTTGACTTTGAACAAAAGGAGGTGATGCTTTCAAAAAGCTAGTAAGCTACTACGGAACCGGAACCGTTGTGTTATGCGTCTAATCGTTTATTTTGAAACAAATTCAGATCCAAATGAACCACTTGGGTTAGCTGTTCAACATGGTGCATCCGAATTCTTTAAGGTTTCAAAAAATATTTTTTTCTAATTTATTTTTTTTTTTTATAAATATTTAATGTCCTAAGCATATTGTGTCAACGTTTTACTTCGTTTATAGTAAGATAGACAACGGTATGGTAGTTAACCGGATATCGGTTAATGGCCGATATACATACATAAGTTATTATACAGTTACTATTTGTATTTTTAAGATTTTTATTTACAAAATTAACTTATTTAAAAAAAAAGATTTTGTGGACAGTTCGATTGAACACAACAAACTAACTTTTTTGGAGGGGGCTCGGGATTAATCCTTAAACTCCCTTTCCCTATCCCTTTACAAAAAATAAGTGCTCGAACGTTAGGTTATATTATTATCAGCCGTTCCGCAACAATAAATTTTAGAAAAGTGGCATTTACCGAATTAATCTTGGCCCCTAAAGAAAGATGTGGAAGCTGGTGATCGAATGTAAAATGTATGTACATTCAGATATCGACAATGCAAGGATCCCTGAAGCCAGGCACCGGGTCAAAGTAACGGCAACGACAAAGAACGCTAATGAAGTTGTACATAGCAGTTGGTTGGGTGCTGCTTTTTTAATTCGAAGCAAGGAAGGAAGCTAACTTGGGTACGCCGAACTTCGTTCACCCTCGCAGACTTACAGTTAATACCTAAAGTTTTATATTTATATTATAAATTTTATAATACGGCCATCCAATTTTTACAATATGAAAACCGAAATTTTAACATAATGCAAAACGACCGTGACTCGAAGTTTATAAGTTAAGTTATTTAATATAGTCCAGAATTATAAACTAACAAGAACAGTTAGAAGACTATCTGCAGTTTCATTCAGATAACTTTAAAACTGAGAGACTAGTTTGCTTAGACGGACTGACGGACATGGCTAGATCGACTCGGCTGTTGATGCTGATCAAATAAAAAAATACATATATACATATGTATATTCTCAATAGGGTGGGAAATGACTTAAAAAAAAAATCTAAGGCCCACGCATGGATTCGAGAGGCATACTTCAAAACAAAACAACATAATATCGAATACAAGAACGCTAAATCAGTCAGGTACTTTATAAAATCCATCAAAATTTTTACCCATCAAAAATACCATACAAATATCGGTACATCCTTTTTCTACTTCTTCCCACTACAAAATGGTATATATTCTAAACAATTACAATCGCCACATCAATTAAAACCTATGCAGATAATTTACAGATAATAATTGACAACAAATCAAAGACCCCTACTACTTGGAAAACTCTCTGTGTTTACGAAAATGGCAGTTTCCGCACTTCGTGTCAAAACTGAAATAATGCAGAATATTTGCTTTTCTGTTACTGAAAAAAAATTTCTTTGGTTTTGCATAAACCAATAAAAGAAAAAGAACTCTCAACAACCTTTAAAATATCTCTAAAAAAGAAACAAACTAAAAACACTTGACGTATTAGGAATTCCTTCGGAAAAGTATATTCTAGTTCTTTGTTATAAAATTTTTTAAAATGTTGGTCGGTTGCATCGTATACCTTGGTCTTTCACTAGCAGCCTCAAATTCCAGTTTATTGGAAATTACCAGAATCGCAACCTACAATGACCACAAGGCTGCAGAGGTCATCTTAAGTGAAAAGAAGTGAAAGCAAGGCAATTCGAATACATGTACTAAGCAGCACAATATCTGGACACACAAAAGTATTGTTACTCTTAATCGTCGCTTCGGCATTTAAATTTTTCTTTCAATTGTGATTTTGTTTGAACTTTTATAATTTGCTTTTTCATAATTGCGTTTTGATGTTTACTGTCATTAGTACTTTAAAATGTGTTAAATCTACTTCTCAGGTAACCAAATCAGACACCCTCCAATACGAAGTTTGTTTTTTAAACTAGATGTTGTTTTATTCTCTTTTAAAAAACTGCTGCTACGCATCTGAACGTATGTAATAGTGTCCATCTTGTTTGTTGTCCTTAAACCTCGTAGCCGTAGGATTTGATGATCTTGTTGAAGGGCTCGGCAGCCTTGGCGATATTCTCACGCGCCTTGACCGTCAGCTTCTTCAGCTCGCGGTTGTGCTTAAGGGTGACGCGCAGCTTGGCCTTGCGCTTGCGCTCCAAGCTCTTAATCACATCCTGGTAGTGCCATCCCACTTCGTGCGACAGGCGGCCAACCTGGCAGTACTTGCGGTCGGAGCGCAGGGTCAGCACACGCATAGCGATAGGCACAACGACGCGACGACGCTTGTCGTAGGGCGACGGGATGCCATCAAAGACACGCAGACGAGCGAGGGCAGCCTGGCCACGCTTGGTCTTGTGTGGGATCATGCCTGAAAAAAAGGAACAACACGTAAATAAAGGTACATAAATTCTAATCAGGTTAAGGTGGTCAGGAACTTCAGTTGCAAGTTGGTTACACGGTTTTCGTTCAAATAATGTAGGTAAGATTGTAATAATCATCACGATATATAGGGGAGACTAGTTATATCCTAAATCCAGACGCTTACCTGAAATAAAGAAAAGCAGATATTAATAAGGTCGTTCACCAGAACATTACAAGAAAATCTTTTAAGAACGTCAGTATAGAGTTGGTTACACGGAACATCGTTCAAATAATGTAGGTAAGATAAAATAATCATCATTGTTGTAGCTGGTTTCCAAAGATAGTAAGCTGCATTTGAGTTTAAAATTAGAACTGCATACCTCGGACAGCCTTGTAAAAGATCCTGGATGGTGCACGGAAGTGGAAGGGACCACGAGCCGGGTTGACATTGCACCGCTTGCGCAGATAGGCCAGGAACTTGATCTTGTTCCTGTAGAAGTGTCCGGAGAGGTTCAGCTCCTCGCAGCGCACCACCGCGACCTTGCCGCCCTGCAACAGGTACTTGGCCACAACGGAAGCCAGGCGACCCAGCAAATGGCCGCGACCATCAATAACAACGGTCTGAAAATGAAGGAAAAATCACAGTCAATACAAAAAAACAACAATCTCAGCGCCCCCAGTGTGAGGTTATGTTTGGCGGCAAGCGCATAAACAAATGTGTTGAGCACTTTTTCTCACTAACACGTTGCTTTCTTGAAGCAATGCATAAATTCCAGTTTTTTGTTTCTTTGATTTTCACCCACGCTATATTTTCACAAATGCTGCTTGCATTGTTGCCGTTTTTCGGCACGTGTAAGCGGAACACCCACTAAACACTCCAAACAAGACTTTCCCTTGCTCCAGTCGCACATTTCACTGCACGCACTGCTCGGGTATGTCATACAGCACACTATGCACACATTTTTCAGCAGCTTGGGCCACTGTTAGTCCATTTTACGGCACTTACCCTGTTCGTTAAACCAGTCATGTTTAAGAACCGCACGAAAAGAAGGCGGAAGTTGCGATGACAGCAGACAGTTGACAATGCAGGGTTGCTCTGAGCCGGAACCAGTTTGAACTGGGTGGCCATACTTGCCAGACCAAATGGAAAAGCTGGCATCGCGAAGCACTTTAAAATCTTTCCTAAAGCAATTTTGAATTTGTTTTGGCGTTCATGCAATAGTTGCGCTCCCAAAAAAAAGGAGAATTACCATAGACGTAGGGAAAGGAGGAAACACTCCAAAAAGCGACTAAATTTCTGTGAATCAGATTCCCAAAACTATTGATAGATCTATCGATGTTATTTCCACTGCGTTGTGGTATTTTTTATTGCGCTATTTCGCCAATTAGAATATATATATATCCTAACGTGGTACTCCGATGTTATTTGAGGATAACATCAATGTAAAAAAAATATTTAATTTTTTTGTTAACTTTAGATATTGTTTGTAATAAAAACACAAATTAACATAATTACCATTTTAAAGACTGGTAAGATTTGCTTCTCTTTATTTGAAACGGAATTAAAAAAGAATCGAAAAATATTATCCAACACTATTTAAATGTTTGTTCTTGTTTAACGTCTTCAAGAACTGAAAGAATCGTATAAGTTATTAATATAACTTTATGAAAAATATGGAAAATTTATTATATACATACTATTTATACGATTTTATTCCTTGATTTGCAGAAAGGACAAACATCGATGTTAGCGATGTTTCGATGACATCGATGGTGGCATCGATGTTTCTCCACCTCTAAGCAAAACATTATTATTTTTTTCGCTCCGCTATTCAAACACAAATTAATACAAGTTGAGCGGTTCATGACGAGCTTCGGGCGAGTATTCTACGCGTGTTCACAAAAAAGTGCTGAATAGCGACAACAAAGCTACAAAAGTTCGACGAAAAAAGTTCTAAAGTGTGTGGGTACTCTCCCGAGAGTTAAGCCAATTGGTAAACAAATTACCGCTGCTCGGCAGTTCCTTCACACGGGAATAAAAGGCAAGTTTCTGCATGCGCACAGTTAAAATGATTGGATTCACCCAAATGTTACATTTTAAACCCTTGAGTTTCGTCGATTGGGGATGTTAGTTTTCCCCTTTCCTTTTTCGCTAATTTCGAAATTGGGTCAATGTGTGTGCGGGGCCTGTGTATGTGTGTTTGTGCATTCAGTATATATTTTCGGCTGCCGCTGCCGAACCAGTTTGTTGACCTTGTTTTTCGGATCTCCAAGTGCAAATGGGGCATGACACCACGATGTGTGGTGTGTACCGCTTTTCTTTTTTATGGGGATCAAACAAACGGGAGTTACAATTAGTGGACATGCAATACAACATACAACCAGTGAGCAATCGTATTTATCACCACCTAGCAACACAATACACTAGCTCCCACACAAACGCTCCTTCTTGGGGACGTTTCCGTTTTTCAATAACAAAAACAGAGGTTCGTCTGTCAGCTACGTGACTGTGCGGGTGTGTTTTGTGTCTGTGCCCATTTTATTATATTCATTAACAGTTATTTATTCCTCGGAGCGTTTCTTTGTAAACAACAAACAGCTGTTTTTTGACATTAGAACGTTCGGTGTTGGGAAACGACACTCCTTGGGACGAAGATCAAACGCACATTTTCGGTAAAATAGTGCAAATTAAACTATTTGCGCGGTTTTAAATTAACTTTTTGTAACGAAAGACTTCGTATCGTAGATTGTGTCATTTCTTTAATATAGAAACTAAAAGAAACAGAAGGTGGAACTAGGAATGCACTAGATTGTGCATTTAAAATTCTGAAATCATTAAAAAGTAGTACAATAAACATAGTTCAACTAATATATATTCATATATGTGTAAATAAAATATATTATTTTATTATACTCGAGAAAAATTTAGACTGAATTACGGATTGATTGTACAAAGTGATAATTGATCGCTTGGAAGTAATAATATAAGAAAAGAAAGTGACCTTTAAAATATTTTCCTTAAAGTTAAAAGTAAGTAAAATATAAACTTTTTATTACCACAAATGAACATCACTGATTCCCTTTGCAGATGCCTGACAACTTCTATGAGCTTTTGAATGTGAGTTCCACCGCCAGCTTTGAGGAGATCAAGTACAGCTACAAACAATTGATTCTACAATGTCATCCCGACAAATTACGACAGCTCCATGACCCAAATCCGAGTTCGAGATCGGAGCCCCAGAACAGCAGTAACTTCAATGCGATAAACGCTGCGTGGAACACATTGAAAGATCCCATCAAGCGTAAGCACTACGATGCCGAATTGCTGCAGTCAAAATTCCAAGCTCACAGCAATATATACGCCAACATTGGGCTCTCTGAAATGCAACGGGTCCAAGTGGAAATCGATGAAGCTGACGATGATGAGGGGGCTCCTCCCTCCCAAGAACCACAGGCAGACAAAGGGCCGGTGGCGACAATGTGGAACTACGCATACGAATGCCGCTGCGGCGGTCAGTATCTGTTCGACGGTGGACCCGGAGACGATGAATCATCATCCGAAGTGATTGTGGAGTGCAGCGAGTGTTCCTTAGTGATTATTGTGAAACTGCCCACAAAGTAATATTGAAATAAAAAGAACTGGGCAATAATAATGGAAATGTTGCCAGAACAGTGCTTGTGATTTAAACAATTCGATTTAAATTAACTTGAACACTCTGTTTATTGGTTTCTTGAACCCCGGTTGCGTGCCGGACTCTCTTCTTATGCAAAGCATGTTGTCGTCATCGTCGTCGTGCATTCAAAGACATCCAATCCATGGGCTATGCTCAGCCCTTTCTTTCTCGCTCGCTGTGCCCAAAAAGTGATGTAACCAGACGGTACATCATTCCGTTTCGGGCTCTCCACTACCTCCCTTCTCCGGCAGTTTGTGAATTCACTTTGCATACATTTCATTTCCGCTGTAGGAAAACGGGCCTTTAACATCTTTTTGACGCGTGTGAATTCTCGGATTTTCGCCAAATTGCGAGCACTTTGCATTTTTATTTACTTATTCGGGGGAGTTTTTGGGTCAAGTTTTGGGGAGTCGCAGACAGCTTTAAGGGCTTTGCTAATCCGCGATCACGAGGCAATATCCGAAGGTATTGCTTAATATGAGACTTTGATAAAATATTATCATATTACTCAATTTATGACTAAAATAATTCACTTTTATTTCTGTGGCACAGCTGCATGTTTTAATTCCTTAATGGAAAAACTACTGAAGAAAGGTTCATATTATTATTTTTAAATAAACAATAATTTTCGTAAATATCTTAAAGTTAGTGCCTTTTCGGTTCATTGGTTTTATTTGCGATCCCGAATTCCATAACTTCAAAATTTAAGTGTATTTTTTCGAGATCGTTGTATCAAAGACGGATCTGTCTTTGGTTGTATGCAGTTAGATCTTCACAAAAACAACGGTTTTAAGAGATTTAAATGGAATTATAATTACCCGAGCTCTCGCCCATTTTTCGCTTTTTGTTATAATTCAATAACCCCGCCTGATCGCTGACGATGATGTCAGCAGGCCGCAAAGGCCCCGAGAGCAGAAAATGTTTATAAAAGACTTGGGGTGCGCAAACGAAGGAAATCGAGTACGCACTGCGAATCCATTTGTTTATGATTATTGCAAAGTAATTTGCAGTCTACACGACGAGAGCCTTGTGTGCTTTATTTTTTTTCTATCAATTTCCCCCTGCACATCTCTAGCTCCGCCGGATAAGTACGTCACTCGATTGATAATTAACGGTTGTCTAGCTTTCGTTTTCTAAACATGCACGTTGTATAAATATCTGTATGTGTCTTTGTATAAAGGTGTTTAAATGTTTTTTCTTTGTCTGTTTGCCTGCACATAAATGTTATTTACATAAACCGGCAGACAAGCTAGATATACATAAACACTTGATTTCCAGCCTCAGTTCGAGTTAAATGGGAAAATAAAAGTCGGTGGAAAATGTGCGTACCTTTCGAATGAATGCCGCTACACATAAAAATAATTCCGAGCACCGAAAAAACCCGAAAGTTGTCTTATTAATAAAATGTGATATTGCAAAAGTAACAGCAAAATCTATGGAATCTATGGACAATATAAAATATTAATGATTTAACTTACTCTAATATTGATTATTAATTACTAATTACACAAAGCCTTTAAGAGTGCACCCTTTTTCATGGGTTAAATTTTCAAACATATTCAGGTTTATTTAGTCGAAATTGTTAAATAAATCTTCAGTGTATACACATTTCTCTGCAGGGCACCATCTCTCACTTTAATAACCTTTTGACACAGAAAATTGAAACGCTTTAGCGCATTTGCCGCTCGTCATTCGTTCATTTCATTCGTTC
This sequence comes from Drosophila jambulina, assembly GCA_018152175.1. Classification (NCBI taxonomy): domain Eukaryota; kingdom Metazoa; phylum Arthropoda; class Insecta; order Diptera; family Drosophilidae; genus Drosophila; species Drosophila jambulina. Next base: position 2,113,159 of record JAECXH010000012.1, on the reverse strand, counting down.
AGTTTCTCAGTCCGTCAATTACTCTTGGCTTGGCTTGTATGCATTGTTGTTGCTATTGTTGCTAAAGTTGTTGTTAGCATGACACGCGTCGCAGCGCGATTTTGAGATAAAAACGTTAACGTTAACGTTCGCTCTCAGAAAGAGCAGACACTGCTGGCAAAACAATAAGCCGGCTCGAAGAGCTCCCGCTCAGCAACGTCAACCGGCATCTCCATGTTCCAACCAGCAGACCGAGCTCCTCGTCCACATCTCTGCCCTGCCGCAGGCACTTTCATTTTGTTTTCACTAGCGCATTAAAGACGCTTGAGCAGCTTTAATTGCCCAATGGCCAGGTCAGGCTCTGGCTCCACACTTGTAGAAAGCTCAAGAAGTATACAATACTTCCATCCGACGACGGCGGGAATTGAGCTGAACATTTTACATAGCCATGATAGTCGTCATGATCTAATGACACTTTTTAGGGTGATTTTCCGTTAAGGAAAAGGGATAAAATAAATAAGAAGACCATTTCAGCTCACATTCTGTGTCACAAATGTGTGCATTATGAAATGATAATAATTAAACAGTAATAATCGGTTTATCGGTTTAATCGTTCAGTTTTCTAAAATTAGTGACCATGAGCACCGAGTGTACACAAGGGTGAATTAGACACACTTACATCAATACATGCAAAATTGGAAAAAAGCTTACGGTGATCGTAAAAAGTTGTTTACCAATCAAAATATATCGCTTTAGGAAACGGGGGTACATCGTAAGGCTTTGGGAAATTCAGTTCATTTTAAAATTGCTCTCTAATCACAATTCTTATGTTTTTTAGTTAAGTGCCGATTACGAAACTAATTTAATTAAACTAATTAATTTAAACCTACAACAGCTGATCTTTTGGTGTGGGGTTGATTACATTCCCAATGAAAGTTTATCCACTCAAATGTTAACTACACGATATTCCTTAGAACTAGTCCGAGCTGCGAACCACGAAGATCATCAGTGATAGCTTCGCTGTGAATACTGGTTAGGCCGTTGTTGTTTCTTTTTTTTGATGCTTTCGTCAGTGTCTTTCGTGTCTTTCTCTCAATCTTAATTACACAAAAGTGCCAATTAATTGTTGATTATTGTTGCTTATTCCTTTATTCTGTTTCGCCATTTTGCGGCTTCCCAGACAACACCTCGGGTCATATACTTCTGTTATTGTTTTTTTTTCGTTGTTCTCTCGGATCTGTGGATGCTCTCGTCGCCCAAGGTGTCCGCATCTGTATCTTCATTTGTATCCGCATCTGTGAATCTGCGTGTGTGTAGCCAAGTGAAGAGCGAGGTAACAACAAGTGGGGCAGCAACTAGAGCAGACAAACAGCATGCAGATTGGCACACATACTATATGTTCAAAAGTATATCCTCCCACAAAAGTTTACCATGTTCAGGCCTCTTGGACCGGGCTTACCAACTTCTATTGGTGTGCTTGATAAACTAAGTGTAAATCTATTGCAGCTATTGTTTCGGTATAAAGCATACTTTAATCTGTTTTGACTTACAATCAGTCATGACCGCATTATTTTTAATACGCAAACATTGCCTAACAATGCTCAACCCTCTCCTTAGATTCCTGTTTGCCGAGGCGCGTAACTAACGCTGCAGAGAGTGTCGTCAACCTGGCTAGGAACAGCAGCAGCCTCACGATTGATCATCAGCAGAGACGCCACAACCAACAGACTGAAACGCCGTCCAGAAAGCGAACCGAGGGGAAGATGGCCAGCACAGGCGAGATATGGCTGCAGTGGTTCTCGTGCTGCTTCCAGCAGCAACGCTCCCCCTCACGCCGCCCACACCAACGCCTGCGCATCGACCGGTCCATGATCGGCAATCCCACGAACTTCGTCCACACGGGCCACATTGGTTCGGCGGACGTGGAGCTGTCGGCCAACCGCCTGAACGCGATCTCTGCATCGATGCAGAGCAAGGGCGGCTACGAGACGAGTTCGATTCATGTGAGTTGGCCAACTTTCCTTGCAATAGATTTATAACAGCTACAGGATTGAATCTTTGTGCGGCCCTTGCTCGGTCCCCTTGATTAACAAAAAACTTTTAGGGATAGCTATATATTGTTTTTTGGTGTATTAAATATGATCGGAAAAATAACTATAAATTAAATAATTTTTTTGATATTTTGTCGATAGTCATTATATTACATATGTATATTGATATATTATTCTTTATAATACAAGTTTTTATATATTTGAATTTTCGATATAAATCTATACAATATGATACTGATATACTGCAGGGTATATTTTCGTACAAATATATAATTTTTTTTGCATATTTCACATAAGACGATCAATATCTTGTCGTTTCTGACTTTATGAAGAATATTTATTCTTGATCAGTAACAACAGCCGAGTTCGTCTAGCCGTGTCCGTGTTTCCGTTTGTGTGTCTCTCAGTTTTTGAGCTACATATTTGTAGTCAAGGTAGATTATATAAGTCAGAAAAAGCCAGATCGGACGACTCTATATGAAGTCTTTTCCTATGACTATGATCGGTAAATTAATAGAAGAAAATGAAAACTTTGCCGTTTTTTAACAATTTTAATTTGCTCTGAGATAGGAGCATTTTTATTTATATTTGCATTTCGGTTTTAATTTTATGTGAATGGACGTCTTCATAATTTAGGTACCATAGGAAAGATTGGTAAATACATAAAAAAATGTACCTGTAAGACTGTAAAAGTAAGATATAAAATAATCCAATTGCAAACTGCAAGGGTGTACAAAGTTTGGCGTGTAGAATTTTCTGCTTCCATATTTAAAAATGATTAAAGAAAAACCAAAAATTGCACGGAAATTAATGCAGATGAAAGTTATTTGAATAACAAGAAAGAGAATTTCCTTTAAAAGGCTAATTTTGTATACCCTGTTCAACCCTGTTTTTGAGAAGATTGAAGATTATTGGAACATAACTTCGCATATGAAGGTCAAACAAGCTGTTTACGAATTCCAATGCAATTAAATTAATTATATTTATACATTATATATTTGCTTACTTTGCAAATCGCTGCTAGTTAAACCCAAATCCCAGGGGATCTTAAAGACTTTGGTCAATCACCGATCGCTCAGTTTGTGGCAATAGAGCAATATCTAAGTGCTCATACGAACACTTTGGGATAGTCTTCTTTTACCATCTTTGTTTGGTTGCGTTCGGATGGCTTATAACGCCGTCCTCCTGCCTGGCCCCTGTCGCCGACAGACATGTTCATATTCATATAGTAGTTAATCAAGACAACGGAGCTAGGCAGTGTTGTGCTGACCACGGTCTAGTACTTCGCTTAAACTGTTGACAAGCCAATCCTCGCTACCAACTCATGTTTCTTTTGCCTTCTATTTACAGGCCTGCTGATGGAAATCACCGTCGGCCACCTCCCGATATGTGTACCCGCTATAAAGTGCATTTTGTGAAACATTTTATTTCACAAACAGGAGAGAGAGGAGCACCAGCAAAACATATACACTTTATAGAATTCTTTGTTGGCGTGTTATCAGGCAAAGAGCGCGAGAGAGATACCCGGACAAAATAAGAGGTTTAAAGAAACACTTTTTTATTCCCGACAACGGCATTCAACCCGACTTAAACTGCCAACTGCATTCATTAAGTGCTTTTTGCTGATTTTGGCTATTTTTGTGAGTATTAGCTAAATGAAAAATCGCAAATGTGCCAAGCAGCTAAAAATAAAACATATATTTGAGCCTGGAACTCGGTAGGTGTATAAACAGAGTGATTTGGGGCATTCGGTACAAGTTTTCGGATGTACTTAAAGAAGGAACCGAGTCTTAAATGATCTCTAAGAGCTCAGAAAACATAACGTACAACACCACGTATTTGTGTTTCTTTGAAAACTGCCTTATAACTAGCACACACAAAGCTAAGAACCACAGTCTGACCCATGATATTTGGCTAACAAGGTGCAACTAGCGAATCTTTTTATACAAAAGCTGACATAGCATTTACAAACACACACCGTTATTAACTATATATGTAAACGGAAAAACTGTCGCACAATCATATATTCAACACACAAAGAAACTCGATTTAAGCATATTAATGATATTCTTTCTAACTCGAACACTTATACATGTTTGTGGACCCTATAGAAGGAGGAGGATCCTAATCAGACTGGAATATTTCGTTTTAAGCAAGGCGGCAAGTACCTTTGTAGAATCCCACATCAAACACTAATCTACTCTATATATATTTGTAAAATCAAATGCAGTTGTAGATAACAGAGGAAAGAGTTTAACAAACATGCATTTTGGTTATAAGCATATATGTATGTATGTAATGTAGACTAATTGTATAAAAAAAATATTTAAGCAATAATTTATGGAAATATATATATAAAAACGTGTGTATCGATATTATTTCTCTCATCACCTTCTTCTACCTTTTTTCCGGACTCAAAGCCAGAACTGTCATGGCCAGTGTAGTTCAAAACTAGATATTACAAATCATTAAACCAAAACACGCTGTTTAAAAATAGCCCTTTAATAACAAGGCGAACATTTTTTCATTTCACTGCTGATTGAAAAACAGATTAATAAATGCTTAAAATTTATTTTGGAATCATTAAGATTATTTGATGGCAGAAATTTGTATAGATGTAGGTGCAATCGTTAGTTATATCATACCTCATCAAGAGGTGTTTTTGCTAGATTGAAATTAAAAGAAATAACAAAGTGTTTAACCTTTAATACAAAAAATAAGTATACATTTTGCATATCTATCTATTTATTGGCTGTCTTAAAAAACATGTATATTTATAAATTACAGGAAAAGAAGTTAATCATCGTTGTCGCTACCAGAACCGCTGCCGGAGCCGCTGCCACTGCCACTACCACTGCCAGACTTGCTGCTTCCCGGGCTTTTGCGGCTGCCTTCTTGGTCGCTGCCAGCCGCACTGCTATCATCTTTTCCACTTTTGCCGCTGATGCCACTCTTGGCGCTCCCTGCATCCGATTCGCTGTCCGAATCGCGCAGCGCCTTGCTTGCCTTGGCCTTGTCCACCTTCTTGTTCCGTCGCCCTTCAAAGTCGGAGCCCTCGTCTTCATCGGAGGAGTAGATAGTAGATGCTTTCACTTCCGCTTGAGTGCCACCGCTGGATGAGCCCTTCTTGTATCGGTTTTTAATGGCGCTCAAGCTTATGGCGTTCTCATCGTCGCTGCCATCGTCGTGCTGATAGGATGAGTTGCCACCACCACCCAGGAGTGGCTCGCCAGCACCCGCCTTCTTCTTCTTGGGCTGAGCCTTGTGCTGGTTTCGCATAGCCTGTCGCAGCTTGGCCTCCTCCTCTTTAAGCTGAGTGGGTCTGTCTGTAGTGGGGTCTTTGCCCACCTGGGTGAGGATTTTGATGCCACTGGTCTTGCTGGAGCGATCGGCCAGCGACATGGTCATCTTCTTGTGCGTGAAAGACTCCGTCGAATGGGGCCGGAAGGTGAGCTTGGTCCTAAACACCGACTGGCCCTGCAGACCTGTTCCTTGGCGGATGAACAGATGATTGTGGTCGCCCAGCAGCGGCTGCCGATAAGCGTCGAATATCTCGTTTCCCAGGTGAAGGGACATGCTACCGTCCGACCAGCGTACATATCTGGCGTTTGACTCGCGTACCATGTTGCCCTTGTTATCCATGAACTCACGCCAGCGGATTGTGTTGCTGACCTTGAGCTTGATGCGCTGCCGCCCCTCCTCATCCATCGTCTCCTCCTCATCGATCTCATCCTCGTACGTCTCCGGATCGAAGGGATGTGTGACCACAGACAAGAAGTTCGGCAGCTTGATAAAGTGTTGTTCTTTTCCGAGGTCCGCCGAGATGCGGGGAATCTCTACATCGATTCGGGTCTCTGGCAACGGTTCCGGCTCATCCTCTTTGGGCGGCGGCAGCACCACCTGGGATTCGGCACGATCACGGGACCGCGAACGGGAGCGGGAACGCGACCGGCTCATAGACCGGCTTCGTGAGCGTGACCTGCTCCTGCTACGACTCTTGGAACGTGCCGGGGATTTACTGAGGGCCGGCCCAACTGCCTCATCATCGTCACTGATGTCATCTGCGTCGCCAAAGATATCAGCAGCCGCTGGAGCAACCTTTTTCGCCTACAGAATTGGAAATTATGCGTTTCAGAATAAAATCACAAAAATCAGGTAAATTGAATTTACCTCCTCCTGGTCACTCTCGCTATCCGAGTCAATCAGCCGCGATTTCTTGATGGGGGATTCCTCCATGTCGCTATCGCTGCCGCTCTTGCGTTTCTCCTGATCCGATCCACTTGTGCGGCGCACCTTCTTCTTGGGCACGCCCATGTCACTGCCCGAACCGGATCCACTGCGGCTGCGACTTCGGTTGGGGGATGGCGTGCCCGTCTTTGAGCTATACCTGGAAGTGCGACTGTCGCTCCTGCTTCTGCTACGACTTCTACTCTTGCTCTTGCTTTTCGAATGGGCACGTTCATCATCGATCTGCAAGTTCGGCGAGTTTGAGCGTGACTCCTCATTACCGCTGCCCTTAGCGGTTCCACTACGTGAGCGGGATCGGGATCTACCGCCTCGAGCTATACCAGATCGATGACTATGAGCGGATCCCGATCTCTGGCTATTGGGGGATCCTGACTGGCGGCTTTGGGGAGATCCTGATCTGCGGCTCTGGCGGGATTCAGACCTGCGGCTTTGTGGCGATCCCGACTTGTGACTTTTTTGGGAGGCGTCTGATCTTCGGCTTTGATGGGATCCTGATCTTTGACTATGAGCAGATCCAGATCTTTGACTGTGTGGTGACCCTGATTTTTGGCTGTGAGCAGAGGCCGATCGCTGATTATGCCTCGACCCTGAGCGACGGCTTTGAGCGGATCCGGAACGGGCACTCCGCGGAGAACCAGAACCAGATCGAGATCTCGAGGATCTCGAACCAGAGCGGGACCGGTCACTGCCACTGCGAGGAGATCTGGAAAAATTTGTCACAAACTTTTCATGCTGCTTAAATGTCACAAACATACCCCGGTTCACTGCCTTGCGGCGTGACGCTTCGGCTGCCACTGCGACTTGAGCCTGAGGAACCTGAAAATCACCATACTTGCTTACTGTTTGGGTCATAAGAATATGCAGCCACTCACCACTTTCATCGTCTGAGTTCTGGTCACCCATAATGCCGATAAAGACTTGAAAAATAGCAAATGAAAATGCGAGACCGGGAAATAAAACTGAGTTTAGGAGGTCTTTGCATTGACAGACCAGTCGATAGTCGATACCATTAGGGCGGCCTGCAACGATCAAGCACGCCAATTGATGCCTGCAATCGATATAATGTAAACAACTACTTCATTTGAGTTAAAAACGAATCATCTTGTATCAAGTATTTAAAAAATAGGCGTATGGGGTAAACTTTAATGAAGTTGATCCAGAAACGGGCTGACGTCTTGCAAAAACAGACTGTAAAAAACCGACAGAGTATCGATAGTTGTGCAGCATCGATAACAGAATTTTACATCCCTAATTCCTGTGTGTTTGTATTCGTGACAGCCACAAAGTTTTTTTGCGGAACATTTTTGTGTACAATTTAGAGCCATTTCGGGCGCTAAATAATTGCCTATTGCCCCTCCATAGTAGATTTTAAAGTCGCGGCTACACCAAGCACGCGTGCATTTGAGTGTTGGTGACGTAAAAGACACGCAAATCGGGCAGCGAATTTTGCCCAATTCGCTAGTTCGGGTGAAATTTCAATGAACTGAGAAAACAAAGACAGAGACACACACACGTAAACTCACACACAGGGTCACAGACACAGTGCTTGTGCAGCAGTGAAGAAAGAAGCAGAGACAACAGCGCAATAGCGAGCAATTATTTACTTACAAATAAAATACAAAAAGGAAACACTACCAAAAAACAGTGTATTGTGCGAGACATTTGCAAAAGTGCGGCATTTACAACAAAGTGCAATCGAAGCGAAAGAGAAATCAAAAAGGGACACGAAAAACTTTTCGCCTCCGCCAGGCATCAACATCCTTCGGTACTCTACTCCCTCTCTCGCGTTCGTTCTCTCTCTTTCTCTCACGGACCACGCTGCATACAGACGAGGCATATACACGCACACCCATACAGCGGTATATATGCCATTTATTCAGGGACGACACGGCGCGGAAAAGTACTAACTAACCTCGCTCCGGCTTCCGTTCCCGCTCCGGCTTTGGCTCCTCCACCCTGTGCTCCATCCATCCTCCCTTCTTCCAGTCAGTCAGTGAGTGATTGTGTGTGTGCGAGCAAGAGCTAACGCTAACCTCAGGCTGCCCCATTGGATACAGCAGGCATCCTTTGCTAATCCCTAGACGCCACGGATACGGCGCCAGGACGACGACGTCTACCACGTCCACGTCCCGCCGGCCGCTTTGGAATGTTAAATGCGGTGAGAACGATCCGATCAGTGTATGTTGTTGTTGCTGGACAGAGTGGAAAGCAAGCGTTAACAGTGGAAGTGCAAGAAGCGGCAGTATCATCTAACGTTAATTTAGGTAAGTCACCCACCGAGGCACAGCTTTGCGTTCGTTCAAGGTTGTTCTTCGAGGCATTGTTAAACTTATTGGCCCCCGAAAGTTTCCTCTTTTTGTTGTAAACGCTTATGCCAGTGTTGCAAAGCGACAGTTTATCAGCTGATAAAGTTACATGCGCAGGCCAGGTAAAAGAGCAATAATAGGTAAAATATCAAGATAAATATCCGCCCAAATTGCTAGACTTCAGGTAGCCCCAGCACACACAGGCATCGCACAAGTGCCGCGTTTCTCGAGAGATTGGCCCAGTTGTACCTGTTCTCGCATCAACGGCAGTGGAGGGGGCATTGCTCCCACCCACAAAAGCAAAACAATGGCAGACTACACAAGTCCTGTGCGAGAGGATGTACCATGACATTTGCTTTAACAATTACCATATGTTTTTTCTAATATAAAGCAAATAATTATCATATTGAATATTCTATATTACCCTTAGATTTCCTAGTTTCAGTTTTAGAAACTTGCTTATTTGGTGCTTTTATTCCACCAAAAAGTACATTGTGGTTGCCGCTAAACCTATTAAAATGCATAAATTTTAGGAATAATTAGGAAGTTTAGATTTATTAGATTAATTTTCTTCGCTGACTTCTTTAACTGTAATTGTAAACATCGAAAATAGTCTTATCTGTTGGTTTCTAATCGGTAACCTAAATGCATTTTTTACTGTAAAAGCTTTCTTTGACACCTCAAGAAATATGACGGCTGATAGAGAACATTTTATACATATTTTAACAATAATTGTCTTTAATTTGGTTTAACATAGTTCAAAATTAATACATATATCTAAAATAGTTTTGTTTTGCTCATGTTTCTAGCTTATTTCTTATTCAGAACTTCACTTACAATTAATTTTATATAAAGAATAAATAATAAAGAACAAATTCTGTGACAACGTTGAAAATTTATTAGTAAATCACTAATTAAAGGGTATATATATTTTCGGTTTCCATTTACCAAAATTTAGATATCAAATTTTTTTGAAGTTGCTGCCACTGTCAGACACCACTACGTGCATAATTGATCGTGAGACAAGTGCTGCGTGTCCTTTTCTTTCTCCCTTCTGCATCCTCCTGCCCAGCCATTCTGGTTTTTTCACCCACACCATTACCATTGTCTTCCGTCTCCACCCCATACACAGCAGCCGCTGTGCATGTGTGTTGCCCACGCCAAATAGGAACGGCAATAATTGCCGTAGCCTTTCTGCCTTTACTTTAGCTTCTTCTCCTACTCATTGTTCTCTTTCTCCTTATCCTCGCTGTTCTCCTTCTCCTTTGTTTGCTGAGCGAATTCGCCATTCGACAGCTGATGCGGCGGCCATTAAACAGCATCGAACAGTGCTGCAAAGCGAAGGCAATTTTTGTTTACCAACTCTTGGAAAACCATTTTTACATGACCAGCGATTTTCAAATTTCGCAAAACGTATGGATTCTGGACTATTCATATATGTATTTATTTATATACAGAGGCCGTTGCCTTGCTAGGGCTCAGCTTTTTGTTTGTTTATTTTCTTAGCACGCATATGCTCGCATTTAGTTGGTGCTGGGTGACAATTATCTGGGGGGAGTCGAATTTGTTATCACTATGAGTAGGAGCCCCCTTCACTTAGTCACATACATATGTACGTATAGCCAATGTTGTTGTTAATGGGCAGAGTTTTCGACCGGCCCGCCGCACTATTGCACTAGATGTCGATGAGTCAAGGATGTTTCAGGTTCCAGAAATCTTGAGAAATTTTAGTTCCCCAAAAGGCGTAATAAGATAAGTTATTATTCCTGCAAACAAAACCACATATGAATAATTTAAATATAAAACTGTCAAATGATTGGGCCTTAGTTTACGAATTATTAATAACAAAAAAAATTATATTTGTTAAGTGATTCTGATTGTTTTTTTTTTTCTTACAGATTATGGCGAATTTAAATTTCCAACAACCCCCGAGAAGTATAGCGAACGCGGCGTTAGCTGGGCGGACAACTGGCGGATTCGGTGGTAGCTCCCTGGCTGGACATGTCACGCCCACGTCAGGCATGTTCCAAACCGGTAAGTTAACAATTAGCTGTGATAAAGCATCGGACTAACTTATAATGCCTTGCGCAGACTTTGTCAACTCTTATCCAGGAGCAGCGAACTACGGACAGGCGCCTCAGCAGCAGCAGCAACAACAGCAACAGCAGCAGCCGCAACTGTCGCCGAACCGGAATGCGCAGCTTTCGGTCGGCGGACCCGCCATCTCGAGCGGCAACCGGAACGCCAACCTCTTCGGGCCGCGGCAGTTTGCGGAAAGGCGTGCCATGCAAGGATTGGGCAGTGGACCCATGGTGAGTCCTCTAAAAACATTTACACTTATCAAACGATCCTGGCTAATTGTATGTTGTCTTCACAGTCGAACATGGGGAACTTTATGCAGACGGGTCGCGGCGGCTACGGAACGGGCGGCGGCGGTGGCGGTCCTTTAAATAACTTTCACGTGTTCGGCGGTGGCGGTGGGGGCGATGCTTCCACGCCAGCCCTGCTGGATCCCACGGAGTTTCCATCGCTGACGAATGCGCGCGGCCAGAACGACCAGACACTGCCCCAATCAAATCCGCTTCAGCCGCCGGGCAGCAAACCCTATGGTAATTTCTTTACCTCTTGTGAGTTCAAATCAAAAATCCACTTCTTTTTATTTATTTCCGTTTACAACTACGATTACTTTTAAGCACTAATCCCTAGATTCTATTTAAACCAAAATGTGCTGTTATAGTGTTTTGTTACTAATATTCGGTTATGGTTTTGGGTAGAATACAATAAACGCTCGAGTCTCGATGTGCCAGTTAAGGACAAGTTGATTCTTTTTGGCATGGGTTTCTTAAAATTTTAGGGATTACCAAAGTCTTTCGAATTGGTTTATTAACTTGTCAATTAAAGTTAAACAGATAAAAAAGTCTTGGCATGTTTTGTTTTGTGAATGCGTACGAAGGTCGCTTTCAACATTATAGAAATGATTAATTTGTAAAGGTAAATAAAGCTTGCTACTGAGTATATTTTAAAACACTAGGGGAAATTTGTATATATAAATGTTCATTTTTTGTTGCAATTTTTTTTTAAAGTATACACAAAACCAATGGCCATTCGGCGGAAGTTTCAATATTTATATTGTGCCCCCTTTCCCCACTTTTTTCTCCCTTGCCATTAAATTAAAAGTTCAAACTGAGATTCAAAAAAATTACAGCCCGCTAACATTTTAATATGCTGCGAAATTTGGAGAAACCTAGCATACACTTATGTAAATGGTACATTAATGATTACCAAATAAGTAGATTAACTAGTAAGATGAGTGGTCTAAGTAAACTATACTTGCTCCTGGTATTGGCTTAAAAATTGTATGTGCATTTTCTTAGCTTCGACACGTTCGATTCCTTCGCTTCACTCATTTTCCCCCCGGCATTTTGCCTTTTCTCTGCTTTCTTTACTTCTAGTTGGCATGGTGAAGCAGCCGACGTCAGAGCAATCGGAGTTCACGATGTCAAATGAGGACTTCCCTGCGTTACCGGGCACCCAAAACTCGGACGGCACAACGAACGCGGTGGGGAGCGGCAGCGGCGGCGGAGCTGGCGGCTCTGTCGGTGCCACCACAGAGAATCACTTGGATGGCACGGAAAAGGCGATGAATTCGATTGTGGTCAGTGGATTGGCGAGCGGCGGTAGCAGCGGCACCAGTGTCGGCGTTGTAGGCGGCAATGGTCTCGGTGCCGTTGGCAGTGGCCTTGGAGGCGGCTTGGTCGTCGGTGGCAGCGCTGGAGGGAGTGCCGGTGGCGCTGGAGGAGTTAGCGGTAGCGGCGGCAGTGCAGCCAGTGGTGTCGTCGGTGGATCGCATGTTGGCCTTGGCGGAAGCAACAGCGGCGGTGGCGGCGGAGTCGGTAGCGTTAACAGTGTGCCCAACAGCAATGCCATGATGGGCGTTGGCGGCGGCCTGGGCAGTGGTAGCGCCGGTACCTCTGGCAGCGGCAGCGGGTCGGGCTGCGAGCATCTGAACGATAATTCCAGCAACGATAAACTTGTGAAGAGCGGCGTGCAAACTTCGCCAGATGGTGAGTAGTGTGCCGCTATAAAATTCTTCATCAAAGCTCAAATTTTATAGAATAGTTATGAAAACCACTGTCATTTAATTCGTTGTTAAAATTTTAAACTCAACTGGCTATTCACGGGTTAGTCTTCTGCTTTTGGGGCTCAGTGATTTAAGCTAAATGTGTAGAATATTTAAATTTATATACTATTCACTATTTACTTACCTACCTATTTGTACATTTTAGGGAAAGTCACAAACATACCAGCAACCATGGTGAACAACCAGTTCGGCATGGTGGGCCTGCTGACGTTCATTCGGGCTGCGGAAACGGATCCCAATCTGGTGACGCTGTCACTGGGCACGGATCTCACGGGCTTGGGCCTGAATCTGAACTCGCAAGAAAGCTTGCATACAACATTCGCTGGACCGTTCGTGGAACAGCCCTGCAGGTAGGACACTTTCTTAAGGGTTTCAAGGGTTTAAATATTTAAAAAAATATAACCTGTGTAAGCATCTATTTAATTGTATTTGTATTGTATTCGATAAAATTAAAAGCCACTTGTAAATTTGTATTACATAAAGGATCGTCTAATTTTCATATTATTCTTTATTATATTTTAATTTAATTACGTTTGTTTTTCGTAGAGCACAAGACGTTGAGTTCAACGTGCCACCCGAATATCTTATTAACTTTGCGATAAGGGACAAACTAACTGCGCCTGTACTGAAAAAGCTGCAAGAAGATCTGCTCTTTTTCCTTTTCTACACGAACATCGGCGATATCATGCAATTGATGGCAGCCGCTGAATTGTATGTACATTCCCAAAGGAATTCACCCGAATACATCAGAATACACACTACATTTCTTAATTTGCAGGCATAGTCGCGAGTGGCGGTATCATGTGGAGGAGAAAATATGGATAACTCGAATTCCTGGCATTAATCAATACGAAAAAAATGGTACAAAAGAGCGCGGCACCTTCTACTACTTCGATGCGCAAAGTTGGAAACGTTTGTCCAAGGTTTTCCAAATAGATGCCGAGAAATTAGATAAATGTCCCAATATAAGTGCGTTTATGAATGGACAGTCTGTATAAAATGAATAAAAAATGAAAAAAATTGAAAAATAAACTTATAGTTTTATTTACCATATGATTTTATAAAAAACCGACACGTATGAAAGCTAATGATGGAAAGCCCAAGTTTGAAAACTTGCAGTTTTATAATTTGAGGCAACCGTCAATATGACAGCTCCTAGACTTAGACGACCCATTTCCACATTGAATAAAGAATTAACACTAAAATAAATTCTCAAATAAAAAAAATAAAGTATATATTATCTTCGAATATTTTGGAGTGTGCTTTAATTATTAGACCCTTGCAGGTTATTATTATTTATTATTTTAGTCAGAAGTTTTCAACGCAGTGAAGGATTCATTTTCGACCGTATAAAATATATTTATATTCTTGATCAGCATCGACAGCCGACTCGATCTAGCCATGCCTGTCTGTCCGTCTGTCCGTTTTTACGCAAACTAGTCCCACAGTTATGAAGCTATCTGAATGAAACTGCAGATAGTCTTATATATGCGCTCACTACCATATAAGTCGGAACTTGCCAGATGGGACGACTATATCATATAGCTGCCATAGGAACGATCGGTAAATTTTTGGGAAAAAAAATTATAACTTGGCTAATTTTCAACATATTTATACCCTTGCAGGGTATTATAATTTCAGTCAGAAGTTTGCTACGCAGTTGAGGAGACACTTCCGACCCTATAAAGTATATATATATTCTTGATCAGCATCAACAGCCGAGTCGATCTAGCCATGTCCGTCTGTCCGATTATACGCAAACTAGTCCCTCAGTTTTGAAGCTATCTGAATGAAACTTTGCAGATAGTCTTCTATATGCTCTCACTACTATATAAGTTGGAACGGGCCGGATCGGACGACTAAACCATATAGCTGCCATAGAAACGATCGGTAAATTTTTAGAAAAAAAATTATAACTTGTCCAATTTTCAAAATATTTTCATATAATTTCAGAAATCTCCATTTTACATTATTCTAGAATTTCTGTTTTAATTTGATCAAAATCGGATTACTATATCATATAGCTGCCATAGGAATGTTCGGGAAATATTACGTATACGTAATGTTAAACCGAATTTTTATATGTAAAAATCGGAAATCGGAAAGTTTTCAGGAAAAACATTATAGCTTAGCCAGTTTTCAAATTATTTTCATATAATTTGGACCATGGCCATTTTGTATTATTCTAAAGTTTCGATTTTAATTTTTTTTTTAAATCGGATTACTATAATATATAGCTGTCATAAGAACGATCAAGAAATTTATTGAAAAATAAATTAATTTAGCTGTTTTTCAAAATATTTGTACCTGCTCATAGATGTAGCCATTCTATATTATTTTAGAAGTGATAGTTAAAACCGAATTTTTTGTTTGTATACATGTTTTATATAAATGCTGTTAGTTTTTGTTTTCATTTGATCAAATTTGATTAATTCATAATGACCAATTTGTAAGCTTCAAGGGCATACAAACTTCTGCGAGCCGAAGTTAGCTTCCATTTTGTTTTTTATTTGAATTAAGTCCAGATTTATGAAGATTAATTTACATGGTTAGTACATGGTTAGAATAATCGAAATATAATGCCCATTTTGTTGCACGACGTCTACTTCGTCAAAGGTTTAATCATCTGATCGTTAATGGAAAAATATATATATCTGTTTTGAACTGATCTCCGACTACGACAATTATCTATTATTATTATAAGACTGATTAATTATCTATATACATTATGATTTTTATGGAAATTGCAGTGAGAGCAGCGAAAAAGTATATATAAAAATATTCTTGGTCATCATCTCCAGTCCAGATGATTTCGCCAGGTCCGTTTTTCAGTCCATTTATTTATTATGGAATATGTTAACTAAAAGTAAACGTTAACTTAAAAGAATAAATTAATTAATATCAAATAATGAAAGCTATACGGTGATAGTCTGAATATGTTTCTTGTTCTACTATGGAAACGATGAAAAGTCTGGAAACCTGGTGCAAACACTGGGGTATTTATTATTAATTAAGAAAATTGACTAAACTAATGTTTAAAAAATTAACAAATTCACAAAAATTAATTTTTTTATTTTAAAAACTAAATTATTAGTATTAATATTTCGCTATACATTTTTATAAGAAAATGATACATACATATTTAGAGAGTTTTATCACCTTGGTGGAGTAATAAATATAGTTTATCCGATTTGACAGTGGCTTAAAAAATGTGTGCTGTCGAAATTAATTATTTAAAAAAATAATAATATAAAAAAAATAATATCAATTACCGATATTTACAAAAACTGTGGGAAAACGTTTTAAAAAGTCTCTAAAATATTGAACTTACTTACATTGAATTGTTTACATTTTTAATGGGTTAATTTATTTTATTTTTTACGTGTGGCATCGTAAATCATTTATATACAGTGTTTTTAAAAGCTAAAATTTGCTCAGAAAATAGCTATAACTCCCTCTAACCTCTGTTTTACAAGTTATGTATTCCGGCTTGTGTATTTAGAAACCGTCTGATCTAGCGTGGAAATAGCTAGATTGGCATCACTTTACACCAAGCAGGAAGAAGAAGCTCTAAAAATCAGCGCCTGCGCCGGGAAGTAAATTTAAATTAATTTGACGAAAAACGGACTTCCCGCGTCGCCTTTCGTAGCGCTATGAATACGCCCGGCATGAGTCTGTTCCAGGGCGCCGACACCCTCAATGTAAACTCCACGCTGGACCGGCAGGAGGAGGAAGAGGCGATACAGGATCAGAAGAGACGCGAAGAGGAGGTGAGTGAATACTGGTGTACAAGCTACTCAGTAGAATCCTAGCGAATAATGTCACTGCTACCTTTATTTTTACCTAAGCTGGGGCACCTGCTGGAAAACGCCTTCGACGACCTGGATGATGAGGAGAACACAATCGACTCGACGACGAATTCCCACTCAGATTTGCCACCGCCCCGTCAGCCGCTGGTAGCTTTGAACAATTATTCGCCAAACTCACGCAGCCCAGTGCTTCAGGAGAACCAGCAGCACCAGCATCATGCAAACGAGATGCACCGCATGAAGATGATGGTGGAATCCAAGACTAAAGAGTTGGAAAACGTCAATCAACTGGCCACCTCTGCACACAAGCAACTCGATGAGTTCCAGAAACGCCTGACCATCATGAAGGCGGAACTGGACCGGGCTCTGCGTGAGAAGCAGAACACACACGAGCTGCTCGTTGAGACCAAGGAGCGGTGTTCCAACCAAGAGAGTGGCCTAGAAAAGTTGCGCAACGAGAAGAAACAACTTGAAGAGGACAACACGCGGCTGGTCGGCCAGTTGGAGATCACGAGAACCTTGTTGTCGGATGTCCAGTGTAAATACGACATGGTGCAGCGGGAGACGCACAAGCGCGAGGAGCGCAACGCAGAGCTGCGGGTGCGGCAAATGGAGGACGCTCACCGCGCCCAGTGCGATCTCTTGCAGCAGCAGCTTAGCCAACTGGCCGATCAACTCGATCGCAAGAAGATCGATTTGGAGCAGATGCACTCTCGCTATAATGCTCTGCAATCAGGCCATGAAACCATGTTGGCAGACAAGGCGTCTAAGATAAACGAGCTAAGCCAGGCTCTAAATGTGGCCCAAATGCGGTGCAACCAAGCGAACAGCAGGGTCGAACTAGAGGCGGAGATACAACGTCAGCACCGGTGCATTGCTGATCAGAAGGCTCGCATCGTGGAGCTCGAGCAGACGATAACAGTACTTAACGAGCGTGTTAACGGAACTACAGCGGAGCTAGACCTAATGGACACTCTTCTGCAGCAGCATCATGCCGACGAGTCGTCTACGGGCAGGCTCAGTCAGGTGGGTGGGTCCCGACTTGTTGGCAGCACGCCTTTGAACCCCGTGGACAGGGTCAACCACATCAAACAGGAGCTGTACCGGGCGCTGGGTAATCTTAAAAGCAAGCGAGAGGAGGTGCGTCGGCTGGAGAAGCAGCTGGAAGAGCGCAACCAGGAGTTGCGCCTGCACCGCGACCAAGAAAACAAGTCCCTAGTTCAACTTGCTACCTTGAAGGAGGAGAAAATGCGTCTGGATAATAAAGTGAAGGTCATGCAGCAGGAGCTGGAGGAGCAGCAGCAGCGATCGCAGCAGGATTCGCAGATACAAAGCCAGCTGGATGACTTGATCATGGAGAGGGATTCTCTTAAGGAGGAACGCCAGCAAGTTGACGAGAAGCTCAAGAACTTGGAGAAGGATATGAATCAACTGAAGCACCAGTATGAGAACCTCCAGAGAAACAACGAAGAGCTAACAAAGGATAACATGCAGCTGAAAACAAGACCCACCACTGATGACGTGCGTCTAGAATTGGAACGGCACAAAATCTTATTGAAAGATGCCCAGAGTGAGGTGGAGCGGCTTAAGAAACTGTATACCGACATTGCCACCGACAAGGAAACGCTGGATTACGAATTGAGGAAATTACAGGAAGTTGACACACTTAAGGAGCTTCAGGAACATCGTCAGCAACTTGCCACGACCCAACGCAATTTACAGTTGGCGGAGCTCAAGTCGCAGGAGCTAAGTAAGCTACTAGAAACTGAGAAACTTGGCCACGAGCGAGATCTACAGGCACTGCGCCAGAAAAGCGAGCGGGACAAGCGCGAAGAGGCGGCCAACAAAGAGAACTCTGGCAATTGCAGTAAATGCCTAGAGAATCTCGCAGATATAACAAAGGTAACTAACTGCATATGTACATATTAAATACAAAATTGTAAAAATTTTTTTTATATTATTTTTCTTTATTTTTCTTTCCGACTTCCAGGCTGAAATCCGTATGTTGAAGCTCCAAAATGTCAACTCAATGCAGGCTAAGGAACTGAAGGAATTGGAGCAGGAGCTTGAACTCTCCAAGACTCTGCAGTCTGAGTTGCAGGCGAAAGTTGAACACTCGGTTAAGCAGGACGAACTTATTAATGATCTAAAAGAGAAAGTTAAGCAGTTTGAGGCTTACATTGCAAAGCAGGAGAATTATCAACAGCAACAGCTGGTGCAGAGGACCACCTCTAGTCCCAAGTCGAATTCAGACTCGTCTCCTATTACCGGCTCTTCATTAGAGCTTACCCCGGAGCGAATAAAGCGCATCGAGCAGCGCGTGCGCGATGAGATGGCAAAACTGTTCGCTGTTGAGATAAAAAAGTTCAACGGCCGTTTGCAAGAATTGGAGGAGCGTAATCAGTGCCTTCAACGGGAGTATCAAGCTGTGTGCACTGAGCTGCAGCAGCGCCAAACTGAAGTGGACCTACTGAAACAAACCATAATGGCCGAACGCGAGAAAATCCAGGAGATAATAGTTGTCAAAGATGATCAGCAGAAAGCACTGATGCAGAAGTGTCGCCAGGAACTGCAAGCCAAAAATGAACGTATTGCGGAAATAGTTCGCCAACTGGACGAACAACATGCCAGCATCGAATCCGAGCGGCAGTCCATGAAGGTAGTGATGGCCCAGTGGGAGAAGCAACGACAGAGCGTTGATCAGGTGGAAAAGCACTGGCGCCAGCAGCTGGAGTCGATGTGCACCAATCACGAGGAGGCGATGAAAGCCGCCCAGCAGCGCTACCAAAGCGCCAAGCGTACCGCTCACAATTACAAGCTCTATGCCGAAGACAAAGAAGCACACATGAAGCGCGAGTATGAGCGCATTAAGCACGAGTACGATTTATCTCTGGCCAAGATCGAAGCGACCATGAACCAGCACTTGGAGCGCCAGAGTCGCGAGCGGCTACGCGAGAAAGAGAACGAGCAGCCGAGCAATAGCAGCCCTAGCAATCCAAGCCGAAAAACAATTGAGAACCGCAACGGCAAAGGCAAAAGCAATGGAAAAACTTAGAGCCAGGCCATTTAGTACTATGTTTTCGTTATGGAATTATTGTTATATTCTTTCCCTATACATTTCTTAAACGAATTTTATATGATTCTCTGTACTTTTGTCTATCATCTTAGGTTAAAGAACATTAAAAAATCTAACATGTAACAAAAACTGTTTGAATGTCTATTGCTCAAATTAATACACACAGTTTAGTAGGCTAATTTAATTAACATTTCACCTAATTTAATTAAATAGTATTTTAGGATATTAGTTTAAATAAAAGAACTTGTTAATGTATTATAACCATTTATGACTGTCTTAAATTTAGACTCATTTACCGATTCCATAAGCAATGAGTCAGAGATGTCCGTTCACGTAGTATTTTACTGTAAGCGACGTAGTAGTAGAGGCGATATTTAAAAAAAAAATGGAAAAAGTATAAATAAATGAACTTTGATATCAAGCGTATATTAAAAAACAATTAAAAATCCTAATCCTGAACCATTCCCTGGGACTTCATCGACAAAAAGCAGAACTCAACAAAATATAAAACATTTTTGCGATTTTGCGTAAAATCAAATTGTTTGGTGATTGGAAAGTTTATTGCATTTGTGCATGTTCAAGTATCAACATTATTCTTCATGTATTTGTACATATTTATATAAAGTTAATGTACACAAAACATCAAAGAAAGGAACATAGGAGATAAATTGCTATACATTTAGAAAGAAGGAGCAATTTCAATGGCTATATCATGGCAAATTAACGAGAATTTTTCATAATGTTTTCAAAGACTTATAGCATAGCGTCCTGGCGTTTAGAAGTTATGGACGGGGGAAATGTATGCATAGCTTGTTTGCCCGCAAACAGCTAAACTAATGTAAAACTGAAAAATTGTGGGTCAAGACTTTATAACCGTGTCCTGTTCACTAAAAGTGGTTTCAGGACAAAACGCAATTTCAAACAGAATAATAATAAAATTGTGGGTCAAGACTTTATAACCGTGTCCTGTTTACTAAAAGTGGTTTCAGGACAAAACGCAATTTCAAACAGAATAACAGATCATGATTCATAAAGTCGTGTATATTGTTTATTATATATATTTTGAACAAAGGGTGTCGAATTAGGAGATTCCAGGTTGCGCTCGACCTATGTATACATGGATACGTGTTGTTTTGCCCTTATTCGACCATTTTTCTCTCAATTAACCGATTTTTTAAAACTAAATTGTTGTATAGTAATCAAGGAAATGCTATGCGTGCGTTTTCCAGCACAATTATTTTTCTTTATTCGCCCGGATAAGATGGTCTTTACCTCTTTTGTGAGACTTTAACAGTAAGGCCTTGCATCAGGTCTAGAACCTACGCAATGTTGTCCTGCTCTCATATTGGGAATACTCATATGTACACATGTATGCACATACGTTTGTATTCTGGTTGGTCCTGGCATCCTGTCTAAGCTGCTCAGTATTTCAAGTTGATTTAATTTCCATTTTCTTTGAAATACGCAAGTTGGGCCGGCCGTGATGTGGGTGTGTGTCATTGGAGACTTCAAAAGCAAAATGGCAAACAGGCGTAGAAGCAATAGCAGCTACAGCAAACAAGAACGCGACTACGATGTCTCCAGGACCTCTCTCTGGCTCGGCACACCGCATGCAACTTTGCTAACATTTTGCACGTTTTCTTTGTGTGAAATTTTTTTAACAGCTTAAAAATAAACACACACACAGCGGGAACACAAACATACATCCGAAAAAGAGAAAATTAAATCAACAGAAGAAACTTTCTCGGCAGGTGGGCCTGCATCTCGTCTGGCGGGTCGGAAAAGCATTTAAAATTAACACAACACCATCTGACATTCATTACAAGGGTGTGTCAAGCCTTTGATCATCGCCCGCGCCACCCTCGATGGAAGTACACTTAGAATCTCAGAATCATTTTCAGAAATTTTTCGAGTAAATTAAATAAGGCTGCCTTATTTAAGTCGAGCACAAGAAATTATTAGAAATCTATAATTGCAAAGGGAAATGTGAAAGCTTAACCTCATGAGCTCTATGTGTTAGTTGAATGCAATACCAGTATTAGTTTATCGTTTTTCGAATTTGCTGGAATTAAATGCTAATATAATATGCAAACTAATGTATTTTAGCATATATGTACATATAGCATTAATCAAGTGGTCAATTAGTCAATTAAGTCAAATTGCAAGCTGCAGGAGTATACAAACGTTTGCTTCGCGAAGTAAACTTCCTTACTTGTGTTATTATATAGCACCCAGATAAGCTCAAAAATATTTAGTATTTCTCTCACTAGTCTATACGTTTCGAGTGTTGAAATGGCAATGTTTTTCGTTCAGGAGAACCCAGCAGCTGGAATCCAAGTGGAGCTCATGGATGCCAATCAACGGGGTACCTTTACCTGTAGTGCTCTATCGAACTGCCCCGAAACTACATGGGTAAAGGACATCCGAAAGGAGGACAGCAATTGCCACCTGGTTAGCGCAGCTGCGCCGAGCCACCAGTTGCTCCTTTTCCCATTCAATTTCAATTTGTTTGACGACAGTCGGTGACAGGCGCCAGGGAGGCATGCCCACGGCGACACCACGCATACCTTGCATACGATTCAAGTTTGCACGTACCTATGAAAATGGACATATGTACATCCAGCTATTGGCAGGTAATTAAAATGACGGCTATCAGGCCTTCTGAAGGTTTGGTAAAGCAGTATATTTATAACCAGTATATCTATAATATTTTCTAATCACATTAATCTTTAGTAACTGATTTAGTTAAGAGGGATTTAGATATCTTTCAACTTATTGTTAAACACTTTTGTTGTTTTGAGGCCCCCGCACGGCCTAACAATTTAAGTCTGCTGGAGTATTTCCTACCCAAAAAACCATAAAAACTCATCAGTATCAATAGTCGTGTCGACTTAGCCATAATTGAATGATTAATAATACTTTGCAAATACTCTTGTTTCTATTCTCGTTAGCATATACATACGTGGGAAAGGGCCAGATTGGACTACTATATCATATAGCTGCCCTAAGATTGATCTGGAAAATTATAGTAAAAAGAAATTGATCAAAATCGAAATATTAATTTGTTAAATTATTATATTATTATTACTATGCTACAGAAACGTCGCTGACGAGGTAATTAAAATTCCTGAGTTGAAGTATTTATAAATTAATTTTGTTAATAGTCGTCACAAATTATGACAACATTTCTGGAGTTGAATGTGTCATAGTCACCTTTATCTCACCCCGTTAATAGGTGGTTTTGTTTGATTACCAAGTTCGTTGAATGACATGTCGTCCTTAACAGGTAAATGGAGCTTATTAGTGGTTGAGCAATTGAAACACCGCACCCAATGATTGATGTTCTGAATACATGGCAAATATTCGGCTTCTAAGGTCATAACACAAGTCAACGAATAAAAAAATAATTAATCTTTTTAGTCTTCCTCCTCCTTTAAGCGTTCGATGTTTCTACTTTTGGTAATAATGCTGCCATATATGTATTATCTTTTAAATATATTGCCTGAAAATAACAACGCTTATAGTAGCTCGAGCTTACATATATTTATATATATAGAAACCATTCATCTTGCTCCTGCTATTGTTTTTTGTGGCGTTAAACGAGATTTCTGTTATCAAGTATTCGCCAGGACAGATGGCAAAAGGTGCTCATGCATATTTGAAAGGTTCTGTGCGTGTGTTTTTAGGGGGTGTCAACAAATCCATTTTGGAGTTGGCTAAGAACCCAGGAATTGCTCGACTCAGCTCTGCTCGGCTCGGCCCCCATGCATCTGCATTAGGGACAAGAGTCACAAAAGTTCTTTTTTTTTTCTTTTTTTTCTGTTGGCAGCTGCCGAAAGAGTCTCATGTGACTGCCAAATAAAAAGACCCATGTCAAAATGTAATTTTGCTGTGGGTCAGCCGTGTACATAGTCATCTGAATAAGGTACCTATGTTTGTATGAATGTAAATATATTTTCATTTATTCATTTCATTTAAATTCTGACCTAGGAGAATCGGTTCGCCATATATTCCCTTTGTATTGCTATGCTTGACATCGATTATGGGTAGCAAAGCTCACAAAATGGATTTCATAATGGCGATATAATGTAACGGCATTGCAATGGTGAAATATTTAATTGGTGCAAATCTAAGTTATATTAATTGTTTTTATTGTAAAAGATAATATCTTGGTCAGCATGTCGTCTTGAAGTTTCAAACCAATTTTATAGCTCCAGCTTCGATATACAGAGACTTGCGAACCAAGGGTATGAGTACTCTCTCGGAACAGAGATGCGACCAGCGCAACTTGTTTGGGCTTGTTCTTGTTCCTGTTTTTATTAAATGTGCATAATCAAGTAATGACTGAAAATTATATATAAAATGATCCCAATGACTTCTGTCGGATGTGCTCTAATAGATCCAGCTGCATATTAATTTTATATTCTCGCTTCTGCCGCAGCAACCGGATTCGCAGGACCAACCGCATAAGCTGACTACGTGTGACATTTTCGCTGCACGCTCACACAAAAGCCAATTAACAGCTGCAGTACACATTGCATTTGCATTTGTACCCGGCATCCCCTCATGTGAATATCCTCAAACCTCTAACCCAGTGTTTCGGTCTGCCAGCTGCGGTTTATTCTCGTGAGTGTAGACTGGGCGAAATTATCCGCAACTGTGGGCAAAGGTATAATAAATCGCGTTTTTCTCGAAGGGACTTGTTTGGTAATTTCGCGTTCAGTGCAGTGGGGGTTCTCTATTTTGGGAGTCGAGCAGCTGCTGCGCTGGGGGTTATGTTATTCAGGAGGACATGGAACCGAGGGCTCCTTCATCTGATTAGCTCAGGCTCTCCTACGGGCCCTGTCCGCTTTATTTGTGCCTTTTTTGCTCCGACATTCATTTTAATTAATGCTGCTTTTTGCCCTTGATGTTGCTGCTGTTCGGCTCGGCGCCAGTAAATTATTTAAATTAGTTCTCGTTTTGCATTGAAAAGGGTTTGATTTCACTTTGGCTGACCGAAAGACGCTTCTCATTTGTGGTTAGCTTAGGGCGGTGCCTGCGCATCCATCCCCCCAAATAAACAGGTCCTCTCGAGGGACTGAATTTAAATGTATTCATGTGTGTTTGTGCCGTTGGCATAATGACAATGTCAATTATTTCGAAGGGCTTATAAAAGTTAAGATACTTCTTGGAAGATGTCTTAATTGTATCCGAGAGCGCGCACAAAAACAGCTTGTAAGGTCAGTTTAATTTAACGCATACCGTATCAATTTTATTTTGGTATCTAAAAAACAAATACATTTTAGTTCGTATTCCATATGCAGTTCAGCAGTAATTACCTATGAATTCATAGCAAAGTCACTAAAATGTCTGTACTTTATGTATCCTCAATGCTTATAAGCTACGCAACGGATATTAATGCGGTACAAGGGAACTAAAAGGTATATCTATATATTCCTGATCAGCATCACCATCCGAGCCGATTTAGCCATGTCCGGCTGTCCCTCCGTCTGAAGCAGAGATCTCGGAGACTTTAAGAGCCCCAGTTACCAAATTTGGTTACAAGTTTGTTTTTAAAATTTGGTCACGCCATTCTTCACCCTCATTAATCATGAAAATCAGTATACGAAGCTATAATACTGCATTTCGACTTATAGTTAAATTGTTATTATTATAATTTAATAAGAAAGAAAGCTAACTTCGGCACGCAGAAGTTTGTATACCCTTGCAGCTTACAATTGGATCATTATGAATTAATACAATTTTATCAAATGAAAAACTAACATGAATTAACATTTACGTATGTAATATTTCCCAACATTTTCATAAAATGTAAACCGAAATTCTAAAGTAATACAAAGTAATATGAAAATATATTGAAAATTGGCAACGTTATAATTTTTATACCCTTGCAGGGTATTATAATTTCAGTCAGAAGTTTGCAACGCAGTGAAGGAGACATTTCCGACCCTATAAAGTATATTGTATATGTTCTTGATCAGCATCAATAGCCGAGTCGGTCTAGCCATGTCCGTCTGTCCGTCGACGATTTAGAAAATGTTCATAAATATGTATATGTATATGTATATATTAATTAATAGGTATAGCTTCTATTATTGGTATAAAATTCGAGTTAATTTTCTTTTACCTTATTTATCGCAAATGCATATTTTCCTTGTTTCTTGAAACCAAAACCAGTAAATAAAAATAATACGGCAATGAATTCCGTATTTCCAATGTTTCATATTATCATTATAAGAATCTGTACTTTTGCCATGTAAATGGTTAAATAGTAAAAGGCGAAACCGTAAGTTGTGACTTCAAGGTAAGAAAACACTAAGAAACCACTATCAGCATAACAAGGCGAGTTGATATAGCCACGTGTGTTTATCCGACATTAAAAGGTAGTTAGCTACCAAATATTGCAAGCACATCATTTGCAAAGCTGTAGTCCCAAAATGTTGAGAAAATTAAAGAAACTTTGACCCTATCACAAATAACAATGATATAACAACTTACATGTTTATTTAGGTTGCTGAGGGTGTCAACAACATGATGTGTTGACAGCCATACATATGTGTTTCCTAAGCCCATCATATCAATTGCTCAGCATCATGGAAATAGCTTGAATAATGATAAAATGCTTGCTCCCCACTGGTGGGAAAATGTCCTAATAATATAGCACAAATATTTCACTCAATTATTATTACCAAGCGATTGGGATTCATGCGAAAACAGAACGGACAGCTGAAATTCCAATGCCAACTATATGCAAATAGATGAGCTAGGAGATTCGAAAATTGAATTCTACTAAAGCTGCAGATAAATTTCATCAGAATTTGGACGTGACCCGATTGGAGTTTTGTGGAATTTTCACTGAGTTGCAAATATAGCAAATATTAGTAAGTTGATTGCGCAGCGGAAATGCACCGATGCATTCGAGTGGTTATGCATGGCAGCACTTCTGTTTCCTGTTCCATGTCCTCTATAAACGGAGCATTAGGCGGCCTGTCTGCGGGGGCGTCAATCGATGACACGAAACACAAACACACACCTTCAATTTGGTGCCACGAAAAGGCCGGCAAAAAGGTGGGGCGTCCATAAAAACCACTCAATGCGGCCCTCTGCCATCGAAAATGCAAGCTCAGCAGCACCAGAAATCGCCTTTGATGGCGACCACGGCCGTTGGATAGAGGCCCCGGCCACCAGGTGTCCGTCCATCCAGAGTGATTTCGCATGTAAGATGCACACGGACCCGTGCCAAAAAGGCTGCATGCAAATTGTTTACTCGCCGGCACCGGGAAATACCAGTCCCAGCACCAGTGGGCAGCGGGAGATCCATCCTGGTCCACAACCCTCGGCCAGGAGCAACAGATAGTTTTCCCGGCTTCCAGCTGGGGAAATAGGCGCATGTGCAGAGACGAGCCGGAGGGGAAGTGGTACTGGAAAGACAGCAGTTTGAAAGGCAATGTGCTTCCCAAGGCATTCTAATTCGGGTTTGTTTTGGGTGTTATGTTCTTATGAAATAAAATTTTTAAATTAAACCAAATACTTGGTCAATTGTTGTACTGGAACTTACAATTAATATTTATTACTTAGTTGATAAATTAGTTATACTTTTCATTTTGTCTTAGACAAATGGATCTGATTGATTTAACTAGGAGTATTATTGTGACTCTAACATTAATCCTCAAAAGGAATCTGCCAACAGTTGGTATTAATGACTTTGTTCTTGATAAAAATATAGATTTTTGAAACAAATCCCAAGACTAAGGACTCTGGCCAGCTGTCAGTTGGCTACGCACATGGAGTTGGGTGGGACTGGCTCTTCGAGGCATCAGCTGTTGGAGCCGTATCACAGCAGCTGGTGCTATTGATAAGGCGAGGGTCGCCCACACCACCCGACGCCTACAGCCACCTGCTCACTGGAAGTGGCGCCGCCGCTGCAACTGGAAATACCCAGCGTCGTCGGTCGTCCTCGGCTGCTCCTCGGGCCTCCGGTTCTGTGTCGTGCTTGTGGCCACACTCGCAACAGTTTGGCCAACACAGCCGCACAGTTCAGTTCCTGTTCGGCGCCACACGTCCGCGGTATTACGGTGATTCCACAGCGGAACGGAGCGCGCCCAACAAGTGACGATTTCGAATAAGAACAACGTCTGGGAAAAGTGTTTGAAACCATAATAAAGAATTTACCAAAAAATTGAGGTGTTACCAGTGTCTAACGGAGCGTATACGCAATATTGAGTTATTTGTCCCAGCCTCAGGCCTAACTGTCCCCGGATACAAACTTTCGGCGAAACTAAGTCGGCCTGTTTGTGTGAGACATTAATTTTTAATTGAATATATCAATTCTAAATTTAGGAAAGTGGCAGGACACTTCTTATTCTCCCATTGCAAGGCATTCAAATTGACGAAAGTGAGTTTATGGCTAGCCTTTGACGTAAATGGTAACCATTTTGATGTTTAATCCATTTCAGTGCGATCAAAGTATTATACATAACAGTTTGTGCTTCCTAATTTTGGTTTTCAGAATACCAAATAGTGATAATTTATTTTTGTTGGTAAATCTACACTCTTACTTAGTACCAAAAATTGCAGTTTTTTGATTGTCACGACCACAAACCTCAGAAACTACAATATTTTGAGCTATATAGTAGTTTTAGCATATCTACATAACTCACAAAATAATTACAAGCATAAATTTGACCTTAAAAATACCTACTCCATATACATTTATATAATATAACATAGAAAGTGCATTGGAATTCCCTACGGGGTCTAGACGTAAACCACGCTTTATGTTGACGATCGTCATTAATCGGCTACTGATGACGACATTCACAGTGTTAGAAACAGCCGTATATCTAGGATATCTACCTGCTAAGGCTTTTATGTTTTTTTTTAATAAACTCGCGTTTTGACGTTTCTATTCCCCATACCAAAGTCATTTTTAAAGTTGAAGATTGTGTAGATTATTTGGCTGCTATAAAAGCATCATCGCACCATTCAAGTAACCATAGGTTTATATTTTGGCAATCGTGACGCAATTATGGCATTTGGCTTACAACGACTGGATGTGGTGCCCAAACCGAAGGCGAAAGACCCTGGCGAGGCTCAATAATAAGGGGAAGCCACGCCAACAAGTCAGATTGCATCCTTAAGCGCCGAATGCCGTGCCATGTCAACAGGGAGAGTTGCGAAAACAACAACTCGCAATATAGTTTGGGACCATTAAAAAGCTGCAAACACCGAAAGCCCCAAAATAACAATAATAGTGGTAGAAAGGCGACCAGTGAAGACGGAATGGTGGAAATGCAGGAAATTCACTTTCTCCAGCGACAGGCAAAGCAATTTCTTCCTTTTATGTGCCGAAACTCGTTGAAAAACCGCAGGGTGGCCAGAGGAATGGCGTTGGAGGCGTTTTGGGGTCCGCAAATGCATTTCGGTTTTTTCCCGCACTTTTCCATTTTCTACTTTCCTGCTGCGGCCTTCGTCCTCCCTATTTTCTTTCCATTTCGCTTTGCTTGCGCTTCCTGCAATTCGTGTTTCAATGACTTTGTAATTGAGTTAAAAGTTTTGTTCTAATTTCGGATGTATTTTCGGAATTTCAATAATAATATTCTTCTTGAAGAGCGTGCGGGATCGATCGTCCAAGACCACCGATCATCAATTAGCTGTTTAAATGTATATATACATATATACATATGTCCTGGGGAAACTACCGCCCAGTTGATTAAATTATATGACTTGAGCTTCATAAAACTCGTTTGTGGCTCAATAAATTAAACAATTAATGGTCCGGCGAAGGCCATCAATGAAACTGCAGCATCATTCCTCAAGCGGTGGCCAATGAGCTCTCATTCTGGGCCCGGGATTATCCATTACCCGGCGATAAGGACGCGGACGAGGACAAAGACGTGAACGAAGACGAGGCCGTCCGAATGCGTGGCTGACAATTAAAAAAAGCTCATAAAACGTGGCTGCCACGGGAAAAGCGGGCAAACGACCATCGAACAATTTACAGGCGTAACCAAAACGGGCAATGTCATCCGGACAATGTCCGTGGTGGGCAGGAAAATCGTAAGCCATCAGTGCTTCACGTCACGTTTATTTTTTCTTGCTTGTTCCCTTGCTTCTCCCCATGCATTCAGCCCTTTCTCTCTTGCCCTTCCACTAGTTATTAAGGGTAAAATTTTTAATTAAATTTTCGCTTGAATTGGCCCCATTTCAGTCACGTGTTAATAATAATAATCAAATGTCCAAGACGCCTTCGCAGCGGCGTAATCACTTGATGGGGCCAGGCGGGCCGTGAAGTATGTAGGACTTCTCTCTTCCATCGAAATCCAAGCCTTTTTTTAGCCCATCGCCTCCATGGGTGGAAGTCCCTCGTAATAAGTACAAGTTACGCCTGCCAATAGATTTTGATTGGAAAATAATTAAATAAAAAAGGACAATTAAAATTGCATCTTATTTTAAGCAAGTTAGTTGTGTCTTTTGGCAAGCTAGTTGTGTCTTTCGGGAGTTTAGTGGAATGTTTATTACAAAGCGAGCAGTGTAGAGGAACCACACTTCGAGAAATATTAATCAGAACTCTTATTTTAGGACCCAGACATAGGTCTCCCATATTTTGTTCGTAGTGTAGACACGTTCTTTCGGTCCCTAATATATTTGTTTAAGATTTATGGCCAGCAGGGCCAGGCTGATTAAAATATTGTTTGACGTTGGCCTGTTGTTGATTAAGGCCAGTTACAGGCGCACATGGCGAGAGGATGTGGCAACCGGCAACAGCATTTATTTATACGAGTGCTTACGGACGATTGGGGTAGGTGCCGAGAGACAATATTGTTGTTTACCCCGAATATATGTCAATGTTCGATTCAATTGCATGGTCCACATTTGGCTATCGAGACACGTTAAGGCGAAATGGGTTATTGCCTACACTTTTCGGTATTAGTGAAAAATATAAAATTTTAGGTTGTAGCTATTAAGTTAAACCTAATACTACAATTAAATTCATTTTTATACCCTTGCAGGGTATTATAATTTCAGTCAGAAGTTTGCAACGCAGTAAAGGAGACATTTCCCTATAAGGTATATATATTCTTGATCAGCATCAATAGCCGAGTCGATCTAGCCATGTCCGTCTGTCCGTCTGTCCGTCTGTCCGTCTGTCTGATTATACTCGAACTAGTCCCTCAGTTTTGAAGCTATCTGAATGAGTCTTCTATATGCTCTCACTGCTATATAAGTCGGAACGGGCTGGATCGGACGACTATAACATATAACTGCCATAGGAACGATCGGTAAATTTTTGGGAAAAAAATTATAACTTGGCCATTTTTCAACATATTTTCGTAAAATTTGAGAAATGACCATTTTATATTATTCTAGAATTTCAGTTTTAATTTGATCACAATCGGACTACTATATCATATAGTTGCCATAGGAATGTTCGGAAAATATTATGTATACGTAATGTTAAAACCGAATTTTTATATGTATAAATGTTGTATACAATTCCTGTTAGTTTTACTTCCTATTTGATAACATTTTATTAATTCATAATGATCCAATTTTAAGCTGCAAGGGTATACAAACTTCTGCGTGCCGAAGTTAGCTTTCTTTCTTGTTCATTATTAGCTTCGTTTTTATCCGAATTGGTTGATTTTGGTTCACTAAGCTAGAGCCATTTTAACAATTTTTTAGTTATCTTCGGAAAGGCGAAGTTATGTATACCCTTACAGTTTTTAATTTGTCCCAACTGTTAGTATTGCAGCTAAAAGGCAGTGAACTCATGTTCAATAAGAAGATAAATGCTTTGTGGTGTATGCAACATTAATACTTAATACAAAGGCTTCTTGAATTGTCTAAATTTACTTATAATTGTTAATATAATATAATCGAATGTCATCCGCCTTGGATTAAATTAAAAAAGAAGCAGAAGCAGAAATTACGACAATTTTATGATATTTTCCTATTAATCTTCCAATCGGTCCTATGACATCCCATTTATAAGGGCGCTAGAGTAGTATTATAACTTCACGTAAACTTTAATTAAGCCTCTTTCAGTCCCAGATGAATTTGAATGAAGCTCCCGAAATTAGCTGCCTTTCTAGATATATGGGCTAAAGCAGCTACTTGTTTTCGTAGCTGAAAGTAACTGAAAGTAGTTATAACCATAACATTTTTCCAAATATGCTCCAGGAAAACAATTCTCACTGGGCTTTTCGTTCTTTTCAAAGTACCTTATGATAAAATCATGGGAAGTTTGCCGAGATGCCGTTGCTTTCGTTGTGGAATCCTTCATGCAAATGTCTAAGCAGTAAAGCGGCTCGAAAGACAAGGGGACAAGGAGTAGAGGCAATGATTAGCAACAGTCCCAAGGAGCGGGCTCCAACTAATAGACGGTCCTGCCCAACCCATCCTCCATTCCCAACCCCGTCGCTGTAATGGGGAACTCAAAGTGCTCACCACCCGTATCCAGCATGGCTGTGCTCCGATGTACCCGCACCCACATAAGCATCCTCGGAGATGCCGCCTCGTCCTTGTCGCCGTGTTTAAATCAATTTACGCGCGCTTTGGCATATTTAGTGGCATAAAACAGCACAACATGCTTCCGTGAGTGGAGGCATCGCGGCCAAGGGGGGGGGAGACCGAAAGTGAAAGTGAAAAGTGCCGTTGACAGATTTTTCTCGTTTTCGGCTGGCTGCCGTCACCATCACGCACTCCTCGGCGAATGGCAGCTGGGAGCGGGGCGTAAAAGCGCGGGGAAGCCCCTGACATGCCGCAGACACTGCAAAATTTATGAACGTAAAAAACGAAGCTGGCGCGGAATGCGATGCCTTGCAGGTGGAGCGGTGCTGGCCGGAAATCCCAATGATATGCAATATATGTGACAGCAGTTAATTAAGGTCTTTCGGAGTTTTTTTCTGGCGTGCCCACAAGTACTTTAATATGCTCTTACTTAGATTTTATGAATTTTATATGATGAGCTATAAGTGAGCCAACCCAAGTCCTTGATAGACCATTTGGTTTTGAATATTTATTAAACTTCTTCTTAGGATTTAAGACACACATTCTTTTCTGAAGAGTTTATAGTTTAAATTAAAAATTTGTAAACATAAAGATCCTTTTTCTGTCAGGGAAAAATACAATTTAATATCTTGTCAATTGGCGGAGGTAATAAATTTTATGACAGCTATTTACAAAAACCTAACTTAAAAATAAAAATTTAATTTAATATGAAAACAAAAAGTTATTATAATCGTAGGATTTATCTTAAACAATCTCATCGCGTTTTTTGGTATTCAATCACATTTTAATTTCCCTAAGGAGATTACGACGCCACAAGTGAGCGGCATACAAGAAATTAAATTAGATGTAAATCCTTGTTCTCTGTTTCCATGAAAATCGAGTAATTGCATAATCAAATTAACAGCAATTTGGTTGGTTGATTAGAGATATAAAAGTGCCTTTGAGTGGCGTATCAAAATGATAACTTGTTTAATCGGGTTTTCATGCACTAAAGTGAATTTTATTATCAGTTGATTAAAGAAAGCTTATTTACCTTCTCCTTGGTCTGCACAAATTTCAGCTAATGAACTAAAAACGTAGTCATTTGGAATGTAGAGCATCCCTTCTAAAGTCCCAAACTAACACATAAACAAATTATATAGTTTCTAAGACGATTCAAAGTTGAGATACGACGGGGCTATTTCAAAATGAAATTAAAAATAGAAATCGTTAGAAAAACCAAGGTAACCAGTAGTGCAAAAAGGGTTGCTCTCCAACACTCGGTATCTTTTTTGGTGAGCGCCTTGCCAAGAAAATATGGAGTTGGAAGAGGGAACTGCCAAATAAACACATGGGTATTTTATGAGGCACATATACATACAAACATATATTAGCATATTGATAGGTTCAATTAAGTGCCTGGACGCTCTTGGGTTCAATTTGCTTAGGCAACCTCCTGCTAGACCCCGACTCCGGCCTTCTTTTTATTGGAAATTTTTGAACCTTTCCTGTGCTGTGTTATTGTTGCCGGCTTAAGCCACAGCATAAATATTTAAATTTCTTGCTGGGCGAGGAAAATTGATAGGATTTAATGGCATTAAGCGGGAGACAGCTCCGCCGCCATCGATGCTAGCGATGCGAGTTTCCGATAAGCTTTCCCAATAATGCGATACTAGGTCTGCATGTGTGTTTTCGGGAATGGGCTATCTCCGCTCCCTCCTCCGGGGCTTTGATTTATGGCCCGCACATTTTGGCTTATTAAAAAGCCATAAAGTGTTGCCGTTAGACAATAAACCGTAAGATGGCCTAGTGCTAAGCCCACTCAAAACCATTAAAAAAACTAATAAGCCCAAGTGTGCGAATCGACTGGAGAGACCTAAAAACTAATAGTTCAATTGTTTGTTTATTTGCTGCTGATATAAGATATATAAAAAAGAAGTTAAATTTGGAAAGCGAAAGCTTGCCTACCCTTGGAGTTTCATGTTGGAAAATTAAAGTTCGATTCAAATCGGTCACAATAAAAGAAAATCAGAAAAGGACTCCTTCGTTGTGTTGCAAAGGTCTTTTCCAAAATAATAATACCATGCAAGGATATACAAACTAACATAAGGACAAAGAAGCACAACTTATGCTGATTTTCCTAGGTCCTTAATAAATTGAACAGTCGCTCTTATGATCGCATAAAATAATCTGATTGTGATAAAATTAAGGTTTAAGTAACTAAATTGAAAGAGTTCTATATTATTTTCTTATTTCCTATGACAGCTTTATGATATATTTGTTTTCAAAGTTTTATTTAGATAGCTCAACCAGTGGGAAACAAGTTTGCGTAAAAATCGACTAGATGCTAGATCGACTCTGCTGTTGCTACTGCTGATCAGGAAGTAAAGTACAAGAGTAAGCGCAAGGCGGCTACTGTGAACAGTTGTGGAGAATTTTAAGTTAGCTTCCATGAAAAGCTAATCATGAAAAGCTAAATGTACCAAACAAAACTCAGTTTCCGACTTGCCAGAAATTTAAGAGGTGAAGAAAGCTAGACGTCGAACTACGATTCTTGCACCCACTATGAATTCGTTGACTGTAAACTCGTTTAGCCTGAGCATGGACACTTTTTCCCGAGACGAGGAACCTATTCAGAAGGAGTTCTGTATCGCGAAGTGGGAATAGAGGATCTGTAAATGTATCAACTGCATCTTCTGCTGCAAGAGGGCGAACTTCGTTCATTTAGCAAAAGAAAAGTAACCAGATCATCTCTAATACACTATTAAGCTGAATAAGTAAAATTTAGCCATTAACTATAGTTCCCCCAGACTAGAATACATCTGGGATTTATTATTATGCTTACGGCATTGTAAGATGAACTCGGCTTTTAATTCTGATCAAGAGTTTGGAGACTTGATACGATCGGATATGTCTCCTTCACTGCAATGCAATGTTAGGACCTCTGAACAGGATATTATGTCTATTTTATGAAAAGTATATACATATATATACATATATATACGTATATATACATTGTATATTATACAGTTTAGTTTGCTAGTTTAATAATTCCAATGATTGTCATCCAATTGTATACAAGTTGTTATGAGTAAAAGCTAACTCCTAAAATATGATAGACTATAACACTTACAATTAGATATCTTTCTCTTTTTTTAACCCCAAAATCGATGACTTTCTAACTGTTCTATTTTGATTTCATTGGCCTCAAGTTTTATACTCTCTTTCAAATTACTTTAATTTTAAATACCCACAAAAGCACTGTCAGCTCTACATGTGTATTGATTTATATCCGAATACCAGCTTATCCAAATGCAATTTACAATGTTTGCCTCTAAACGGCGTGCAAATATTTCAAATTGCACTTATCAATATTTGCTGCCATTGTTGCTCTTGCCATTGGTCTCTATTGTTAACCACTACCATACATACATCTATATATATCGGCTATTATTATCGTTTGTACTTTTACCGTTCTTTCCTGACGTTGGTTTTATGGCCACTCATTTATATGTGAGTATCTCTGCCGACCAGACCAGTGGGGAAATCACTCGGAGGGCGTTTACAACATGCATGCGAATGCCGTTGCCGAGTGCCGAATACCGACTGCCAGCTATTTGCGGAGCTGGCAACTTAATTAAAAGGCCAAGTGAGGCCAAACACAGTTGGACAATTATATTTGCCAATGAATAATTGATTTCATTTTAAACTTGTCGGCAGAGTGTTTCTTCCGAGAGCGGGGTTAGATGGGAATGGCAAGGCTGCCTGACTTAGTTAGAGACTTTGCGTGTGGAGGTCTTAAGAATACCATAGGTATTGCAGTCAATAAAGTTTTTTTCAAATCACATCATGGGAATCATTTATTTAAATTGATTTTTATCGTTCCTGAGGCCACCTTTAGCGCATTGCAGCTTTAATTAATTAATAATTATATATTTGATTTAATTGTTCACCAAAGGAAGTAAGCTTAAGTTTCAGATTTGTTTTAAAAATGTTGTTGTCATTAATTGTTTATTATTATTTTCGTTTCAGTACTTTATTTGTTTAAATTTCAATGCTTGATACCCATAAAGATAAAATGTCGGGGAATAGGCGTCTTCAGCTTGCTTCTTGGCTTTATCCTAACGGTTATTTATCGGCTTAAAAAGACGATATGATTCTTCTTATTCATAATGTATACATATATCATCTCATGAAATATCATGCCTCGAACGTGTCCGTTAAGGTATAGCGGCGCCTAAAAAGCTCCATACGACCTCAGCCCTTAAACTGGGTCCAAATACTATTTAGACGATATAAAAACCAGCAGAACATAATATTTATAATCATAGTATCTAAAGCATTCTTCGTCTTATACACAAAAATACATTAAAGACGATGGAAAAAAGCAATTTAAGTTTCGGTGTACTGATTTCTTTTACTACTATTTCTTTATTTTTGATTTCATCAATTACTCTTTACTCGAATGGGTTGTACTTTGCTCTTAAAAACAAATTTGAACTTTTATGTGTGTCAAAGCCCATAACAGTTTGCAGCAACACTGTGTCAAGTATGCATAAAAAAAATTCTTTATGGGGCACTAAACACACGTGATGCGTTATTGCACATCGATTCCCAAATTTATGACTCCAAAAGTTCCCATGTCGAGAGTGCATATGAACATATGTACATACATACATGAGTGCTTGGTAAGTACTCCTCACCTGCATTGTAGTGAAATGTGTGCACAGGATTGAAATGCATATCGATTAAGTCCTTGAGGATGTTTCAATTTTTCTACGTTACCAAAACAGTAGGCGAATCGATTTAGCCATAACAACAGAAGATCACAGAGGCAAAAACTTTAATTTAGAGTGTACTCAGGTACATATGCAGATTAAAGCTGCAAGCTCAAATATTTGAACATAAAAAAAATTATTTATAATTACTATTCATGAGCGGATTTCTTCCATGATGGTTAATCGCTCCTTTGACTGTGGGCCCTGAAATTCCATTGGATTGAAGCTAAGTTGCTACCCAACTAATTAGATTAGAGTATTCACTCCATCTCTAATAGCCCACCAAATTTACATATGTGAAAAGAAAACCATTTGCCACACAATATATGTAGCTATAAAGTAACCCAAGTTGAAGCAGGACTAGATGTCCTGATCACAGTTCATGATAAATAACCAAATTGTAACTACTTCGAGCGTGTGCACATGGGTTTTATATTATTTATACGGAATATTTCAGTGGGAAACCAGGGCACTCATTTGACTTCTCCCGGTTCCTAGTCCTCATCCCGCCCGATCTATGTGTGTAGGTGCCAATTCCGGTTCCGATTCCCGGGCTGCTGCAGCTCATGGATGCATGCACAATTGATTGCATGATTGCCTGGGAGCTCACATTGTCGGCTCTTCACTGCGGCTTGTTGCTGCTGCTGTTTGGGGTTTGTGCTTGGGTTTGTGCTTCCTCGATGTCTGCACTTGTTGTGGCCATAATTGAATTTTATGGCCGCTTATTTTTATTGCTACCCGTCCCGCGCGCCCACAGCTGCCAATTTATGACACAAATCGAAACCGACGCAGCTGCTGGTGTTGGTGTGGGAAATGGTTCAACGGTGCGGCGTTGCCCCAAGCGGAGTTATATAAATAATTGATGCACGCAAATAGGTAAATATACCATCAAAATTTGCTCCGACATTCGTGTCCAGAAGCGTAATGAGGAAAATTGGGAAATGTGGTCAGCTATTGGATCGCTTATTCACTTCCTGTTGCTGATTGCTTACATTACATCGGCGTGGGGTCCATCAGCTTAATAATCATACAACTTTTCGGTCAATTAATATTTTTCATAAAGAAAAATTCACGAAAAGGTAACAGTCATTTTACATAAATTAACAAAATACTTTTAGTGGATTTTTGCGTAGTTGAATATTATTCTTATATTCTAACAAATGTAACAAAAAATATATGTTTTAGGGAAACTGTCAATGAAACTATTCCAACTCCTTAGGTGACCACTACTCTGATTAGCAAAGTGTCAGATAGCTATCTGTATCTCAAACGATTTCCTCATCTATAAAAATTTGTGTGAACGTAACAGAAAGCAAAATACTTTTAACTGTGCTCTTAATTATCGATTACATAGAATTGGGCTGTTGGTCGTGCCGGTTATCAACACTTTTAAAATCGGTTTTATTTCCTTCTTCACTTGATTATCCAAAATCTGATGTTCCTTTTGGGTTCCCGTAATTCTAGCACTATTGTTCACCCGATACCAAACGGAATTTTATTACGAAAATTTTGACAGGTAGGTTAGAAATCGGAAATTTGTGCCACATAGAAATGCCTCCTTCTTATCTGATTTCCATTCCAATGAATAGTTTCGGAGGGAGAGAGTATGCCGCTAACATTTGAGGTCTACTTCCTGCAATTTTTCTTGTTTCGCCTCTGACCAAATCGATACAATAAATTATATGTGCTGATATTATATTTGGTCTGGCCCCGTTCGGCAATGAAAACTTTCCTTTCCTTTCTGTTTACATTCTTCCTTACCGGGCCCGGGCTTTCAGTGTTTTTCCTTTCGCATTGTCCCTGCCGGCAGGTGTGAAGCCCGACCAGCTTGCCAAATAATAATGGAGGACACAACATGAAAAATTGAAGCCAGATGTCCGTCCGGCCTAAGAGTGACTGCTGTGAGGCAAACAACGCGAAAGGGCGACAAGGACTACAGCTGACCTAGACACACATCAGTGGGCTCATAAATCTCAATTTGATTTGGGTTTCCTATGCTTTGTTTCTACGCTTCTTTCGGGCTCTCCGCCACGTTCGACGACTGCTGTTGTTGCTTCTGCTGGCCATAATTTATTTGATTTTCGCAGGACGTCTTCCTTCTTTGGCCTTGACTCCCCATCTCAGCGAAAGGCCAAATCCTTATTCGTCTGAGGCTGATTCGGAGGGTGTGTATATGTGTGGGTGCCTGCCTCAGCCACGCCCCATTACGCCCAGAGTCCCAGTGTCCTTCTAATTGTTTTGCCATTGTCAATTTCCCGTGTAATTGCCTAGCAATTAGGCGGCCGTTAAATGAGCTTACATAACTCATGTGGGGGAGTCGTAGGGGCGTGCCCTCGGAGCCGTGCGCCCTTCTTCGTGCAAACAATTAAAAGGAACGCCTAGGGAACATAGAGATGTGGCTCGGCCGCTTTGTTTTCCGCTGCTTCAGCTTTACGGCACCCAACAAAAAAGATTATCCTTTCCTACAACTGTACTTAAAACCAGTTAAGTTATAGTTGGCTCTGGCAAGGACCAACAGCGGGAATCAGTACTTGACCGACCTCCATATTCCGAGTGACTAGCTGCTAGACCCCGTTGGGAATTCTAGTGCAAGCGGTAAGTGTGGCAATGCTGAGAAAAAAACGTGAAATTAAATGCTAATTCGTACTTAATTTGACTTCAAAACTGAATTAGATTTAAAAATAAATAAAGGTCGTGTAGATGTTGGCTTTGGTTGGTAAATCGCTGTGTAGTGGTCCCACTTATGTTATTTATGAGTAAATAAGTTAAAATATAGTTATACTACACCATAAATAATTTTGGCAGTGTATTGCAGCCTGAAGTTAGCTGTAAGTTAAAGGAATTCCGATGAGCTGGATCCTGGCTTTGCTTAATTAGTTTAGCTTGCTTACTAATTGCATCAGCGACTGATGCTGCTCGGCCCTAGGCAAGTGGAAACTTGTGCCCGACAAGCTAATGAAATTGTCAGCGGAACCACAAGAGCTGCCACCTCGCCATCTCCTCCTCGGACCCATATCACATCCTGCGTCTCGGTCTTTGTCACACATTCGTTCCTTAATTGCCAGCCCTCTCGCATAAGAATTTAATTTATAGCCCTGCCCCATAGCCGAGCTCAAGGGTCGCACTCACCCCATAAATGGATTTCTCGGCGGGTTGCGGCTCAAACGATAACAAGGACACGGTGAAAACCGTATCGAGGTAATCGATCATCAAGGTCATTAGTTTATCGCAGAAAAATGCATGTATCTCAAGGTCGATATTGCAAATGTAAAAGCTATTATTTAAAATAATATTTCTCCGATTTCCCAAATTCAATTCAGAAGTTTTTCTCTGTGTGGAAGATGCACGTACCGTTGTCCTGGGAAAGTTTCCACGTTGCGGATGCCTTTCGTCGCGGCTGGAATGGCGAGGAACAGTAAAGAAATCAATTAAGTGTGTGCTGCCATGTGGGCGAGGAAAGGGCTCGAGAGAGCAGGTCAGGAAAGGCGGAGGCGGCGCTTTGGCGATAGATAATAATGAACGATAAGTGTTAGAGTTGCCGCCTCACATCAGTCACCGCCCTTGGGCATCGGCCATCTTGCCATCTCACCAACCCGCAACCCGCGATCCTGGCCCCGACGACTGGGGGAATCCTTGAGCCGCTTCGAGAGCATTGTTTGACACCTCCTCCTCTGCTCCACGGCGTTTGTTGACTGCCGAGTTGAGTGCATGTGTAAATTTAGCTAACATTTTAAGTGTCAACTTGCTGCGGCAACTATAGTCGGGCTACCGGCACGCCCAGGAAGTCCTGAAAGGATGCGGGTTGGGGCGGCTTTGTGTGATTAATGGCACGCCGCAATATATACTATGTCTGTGAATGGAAATATCAAGGGATATGGTGCTCAGCCAGAAACTAAAATGCTCTGCACGGAAGGCATAGGAATGTCTAGCGATTTAAGGGAAAGTCGTGGTATTTCTGCATGATTTATGTCAGACAGAATGCCTAATGAACGGAGACGTATAGTTCCGAGAAGGGCGATTTTCGTTTATTTAGTAAATAACTATTTCCCCAAAAATTACAGACTTCTAGACCTATCTTGTGCGGTGTTCGGCCTGCAATTCCGTCCTACAGTCAAAAGAGTCAAAGTCCTGTAAGTACATTTAAAGTTCTCCTCGCACCTCCCACAGCGAAAGCGGACGGGCAGAAAACTGTTCCAAGCAGCGGCAACCGTGATTAATCGCTGCGATGGCTGCTCCTCCTCGACTGTCTTGTCGCAGTGGGTGCGGTTCGCGGGTTGACGGAGTGAAATTGTTCTGGCAAGCCGGAAAAGTCTAGTTAACAGAATATTACGCATTACATCAGCTCCCAAAAGTAGCCGACATGCATGCATATTTTTCCGGCTAGGGTACGGGTAAGAGCTAAGCTAGATGGATGGCTGGAGTTCGCGGAATCGCCGGCTGCTCGTGCCAGGTGAGAGTATTGGGGGTTCCTGGAAGCACGGCTCAATATCGTTGTAAGCCGCTTGTCGTCCAAACTGGGAAAATGTGTTCACAGCTAATTTGCTGGTATGTTTGATTAACTTACAAGTTACGCACGAAATTCATTAGAATGCGACTGGCGGCGTCTCTGCAATTGAATCTCGTATTCAGTTGAAGGGAGCAAATGCCGTCGCTACTTTTCACCTTAACTCGTGCCGAGGCTGAAAATTCAAATTTCAATGGTTTTCTGGCCGTGTTGTGGGTTTCGCTTCGCTTTGATCGTTGCAAAAAAAATCATAAATAAATAAAGCGAACAGAAATTAAATCAAATTGGGTGCTTAAGCTGCCGTGGCCAATGAAAACAAAATGAAGTATATACAAAAATAACGAGCGCCTCACCTGACTCAGTTTTCCTTTTCCCCGAGTTTTCCCGGGCTTTCTCTTTCCGTCGGTGTTCCGTTTCACGTTTACCGTTTTCCCCGGTGGCCGCTTGTCGCTGACATGTGAAAGATATTTTAAAGCAAATATTTGCGCAGTGTTTGCGGTGCCGTGGATTGAGGATTGTTTTTTTTTGTTTTCGCCCCATAGGCGGAGCACATTCGCCGGGCGGCTGACGTGGCGTATGCGTGATGCGGTGTGTGCGCAGCGAAACCCCGACAGATTGCGCTGCAGATAAGCAATGTGCCGAAGGGACACGCGGCGGATGAGCAATGAGCATGCGATTAGTTGCACTTATCCCCAGGGGCAGTGCCACTGGCAGAGAAATGGCATTCAAGGAAGTCGAATTGGGCTGAAGTCCTGATCGGATTTGCGGTAGGTGAACTTGATTGCCGGGAAACTGAGCTGACGAGCAGCCAAGACAATCCGATTGTTCAATTCCAGCGAAACATTGCCGGCTTAAAGAGATTTATTTAAGGATTATTTCACTACGATTGCTTTATTATCAGAAGGAATAGCTTTTTGAAACTGTGGGAGAATGCAAACTACTGCACTTGTGTAAGTTAATACCTTACTAATAAAGAGTCTAAATTACTGCGAGTATTGTTAGTCCGTTGTGATTCATTATCTGAAATTATGAAAGGGAAAGCATCGCCACAAACCCTCTTGAAATGCTTTCTGCACATTGACCAAATTAAACACCTTAAACTCGTGCCATTACCTTATTTATTGACCCGGACAGGGCGGCAAACAGGCGAAATTGACCCACATAAGCGTTGTCGTCGTCGGTTTATGTACACATTTCGATGAAGTGACAGACAAACAGAGGTCGCCTTGGCTCGCCTCGCCTGGCAATGGATTTGGTACGGGCATTTTCGGCATTTTGGCTACCTTTCGCTGTTTTACGACTTAATGACTCTGCCGGGATTAATATGACTAATGGTGCTCCGCTCTATATTCGATACGGGCGCCAGCCTGGGCTCGAGCGCCGCCTACCCTCCACCGCGGAAATATGGCTTTTCTGCAATTCATGTCCGGGGGAGGGGATAAAATAATAATTATGGGTTTCAGGGCCCGACTTCGTTGGGTTTGTAACGTTCGTAATGTGCTGACATGCTATTTTTTGCCTGGCAGGTGAATTTTCAGGTCTACATGGGAACGCTATATTCGTATACCCTGTAGGACCATGAAAGTTACTGAAAGTAAATAATAGGGAATTGTTCTTATATCGAAAATCAGAATAGAAATTATTCAATTTTCATTTCTGAAAAGTGGGACGAAATTATTAGAGCCAAACAGTGTCGAAAGCATATAAGATTCTTCCTCGCTTGTGCGATCTTACTTATGTAAGTAATGCATAATTAACAACTTTTTGTGTAATTGGATTCGTTGATATTAGCCATTTTGTGTTAAAGTGTATCATATCCGTGATATGCACAGGTTCGTGCCGTTGTGTCCGTCCAAAAAGACCGATAATGTTGTCTGTTTTCCAACTAATCTATAAATATAACTGTGGCAGTTGGAAATTTAAACACTTGACTCGGGCAAACAAACAAACACACACAGGCTGGCCGGCACGCCCAACTTGACACGCACCGCACCGACCTTTTGGCCCCGTACGAGTCCTTGTCGTACTGTTGAAGTGGCCGCTCGCCTGTCATTAGCCGGCTGTGACTACAAGTTGGCCAACAGCACAGGGCAAACAAACAGTTTATCAAGGCGGCTGGTCCGAATGGTCTCGGCAAGGGTCAGCTCCAAGTGGGAGCCAGCCCCACTTATCTGGTGGCATGCATCACTCAGTCAGTCGGGAAATTAATTAACAACAACATTGACACTTGAGCATTTGACAGAACGTGCAGACACTGCCCAGTTCCCAGCTACCAGCTACCAGCTGCCGGTTCCCCTGCCATAACCACCACTCGGAAGTCAACAAGGTGTTGTCAAGTTGAGGTCCTTTCCCAAAGTTGCTCGATTTGCTCCACTTAGCCACCCCGTTGCTTAGATCCTTCGATTGTTGTGTACTCTCCTGCCATGTCGTGCCTGCTGCTGTGTCTGCAGGGAAAGAAAATGTTGCCTAAATAATGCGTAGCATGAGGACTCTATAGGGAAATTACATATGATATGATGATACAAAAGCTATCACCAGTTCTGCCCTTTGATTTTCTCCCGGTGTGTTTTACTTACTTGTTTGTCTGGCCGACCTCAGAACCGCTTCTAAAATAGCCCACTCCTGTCGCTGCTCTCGGTGGGATGACCTGACCACTCTCAGTTATGCTTCTGCGGCTGGGGAATTGTGTTATTCCTTTGTTTTGGAAATAAATTTCATTTCAGTGCTGTTTGGGGCCCTCAAACAGTCCACCGACGCCTGCGGTCTCCGCCTGCGGCTTCCCGTGCCCTTTGAATTAGAATTCGGTGCCTGGATTCTCGGCCCCTGTCTGTTCCGTGAAATATGTCTCAATTAATTATCCATGTTTGTGACATACGCATACGGAGAATTGATTTGATTTCTGCTATTGTTGCTTATCAATATCGATTTCGATTATTCAAATGCCCTTCGCCCGGCGTTCGCCCTTGATTCCTGCAAATCAAATGCAATTATGTCGTCCAATCGTCTGAATTGAGAACGGTGAATCGGGTAAACAACCGTAGGCGGCGGCGGTGGCGGTGGCGGTGGCGGGTGTGGGCGGGGATAATTTATGGGACTCATTAATTATTACTCGCGGCGTTCTGCTATGAATTATCGGGAATTAAAGCCAATTGGGCAAAACCAAACCAGACGAAGGGCGGTTATTTGGAATTCATAAAGTAGCTTATGTATTTTAATGAAGTTCTTCGATTTGATTGGTGCGTTTAGGAGTATCTTCAATTGGCAATTGAGCTTAATTGACCTTATGTTGCCACCAGTTTAAGGTAAAATTAAGCTTTCAATAGTAGGCAAGGGCTAACACTAAATTTGGTTGCAAAATAAGAATTCAGTTAGTTCATATTTTGCATAAGCCGGGTCAGTTTTGGATTCTTTTAATTTTAATATTTCGAGAGGGTCCCAGGACTAACAAACTGTTAGTTAAGAATCAAATAACAATTTAAGATTAATTTTTACCATCATGAAGTAACTATAAAGTCCAAAGCTGGACTACAATAGAAGACTTTTTGCCA
This sequence comes from Drosophila jambulina, assembly GCA_018152175.1. Lineage (NCBI taxonomy): Eukaryota > Metazoa > Arthropoda > Insecta > Diptera > Drosophilidae > Drosophila > Drosophila jambulina. The sequence continues at coordinate 2,068,224 of JAECXH010000012.1, read as the reverse complement.
AAAACACGCAAAGTAAAACAAGAGATGTAATAAACACATTCAAATGCAGTATTGTATGTAGGATCCAACCAAAAAACTTAAAGTTATAACAATATAAAACTATGAATAAATAATATTGCTTTGTACTAAGCTGGTACCAAATTAGTGTACAACCACAATAAGAATGCAAATCCCTCAATCTTTTTCTACTTAAATAGTTTTCTTTAATTTTCCCATTCCCTTTTTTTCTTCATTGCAGCACAAACTTCCGGCAATTTGGTGCCATAAAATGTTTGCCACCAATATCCGTTCGGTCGCCCTCGCCATTGCCGTTGTCCTGGTGCCGTGAGTCGCCTTTTCCGCTTATTTCCGGTGCTGCCGTTTCCGCCATTTTACATTTGCAATTCGAATCCCCGCGTAAGGCTTTGCCGATTGCCGATTGCCATTGCCGTTTTCTATTTTTCTGTTGCATATGCGTCGCCTAATTAGCATGCGGATTTTGCAGCAGCAGCAGGAATCCGAGTAGAGCGCACAATAGGAATAATAACGCGGAATGGAAGAGGATGTGTATGCCTCGCTAGGTTCCTACAACGACAGCGCCGGGGACTGGAGCAGTGCAGAGCAGCTGGAGCTCTGGACAGCCGAGGAGGAGGAGAGGGAGGGGGTACTATCAATCGGCAACGGAAGCCATAATCCCCATCTGGCGGGCAGGTGGAACGCCAGCCGTGCCAATGCCTCCGTTTGGCCCACTGTCGCGGACGTGCCCTTTGACGCGAACAACTACTGGGCATTGTTAGCCCTCGTCCTGGTCCTGGGCACAGCCGCCGGGAACATCCTAGTCTGCCTGGCCATCGCCTGGGAACGCCGGCTACAGAATGTGACGAACTACTTTCTCATGTCGCTGGCTATTACCGATCTGATGGTCGCCGTTCTGGTCATGCCGCTGGGCATCCTTACTCTGGTCAAAGGTGAGTCCTTTGTTCACCGCTAAGCAAAGCTATTTCCTCCTGCCTTCATTGTCCTTCACTATTACACGAAAATATTCCTGTGAGAGCAAACTTTGGAAACTTTAGAGAGGAAAGTTTGTATAACTAATTGGAAAATAGTTTGCAATATTGAAAAGAAGTTTAGAAAAGAAAAATTGCTTGAAATTACCAATGAAGGACAAAATAAAATTAGTAAAAAAGAAAGGTAACTGTCGCAAGCTGAAATTTAGATGCCCTTGCATCAGATTTCATATGATTAAATCCGAAAAAAACATACTGCAAGTTAATAAATAATTGTCTGAATTACACCTCTAATTTTTAAATCGGAGATGGGCAGAAGTCGGATAGGAGGCGTAGAATTGAAATTCTTTTACGATAGCCCGATTAGAACCAATTCTATTTAGGCTCTTATGATTAAAAACACGTTAATTGCAATTTATTTTTGCTTAATATTCGTTTTAATCTACTCAAAGTTATATTCAATTGTTAATTTTATCTCAGCTAGTAGGTGGTTTTGTTTGATATTAAGAACCACAAGCTTATAATATATTTTCCAAGCCGAGTCGATTTAGCCATGTCTGTCTGTCCGTCTGTCCGTCTGTTCGTCTGTCCGTCTGTCCGTCTGTCCGTCCGTCTGTCCGATTATATGCAAACTAGTTTCTCAGCCTTAAAGCTATCTAAATGAAACTTTGCTTCTATATGCTCTCACTATTATATACATAAGTCGGAACGGGCCGGATGGGACGACTATATCATATAGCTGTCCTAGGAACGTTCGGTAAACTTTCAGAAAAAAAATATAACTTTGACAATTTTCAATCTATTTTCATATAATTTAAGACATGGCCATTTTATATTATTCTAGAATTTCTGATTTCATTTAATCGAAATCGGACTACGATGTCATATAGCTGCCATAGGAACTTTCGGAAAATATTACGTATACGTAAATGTTAAAACCGAATTTTTTGTGTAAAAATGTTGTTTATAATTCTTGTTTCTTTTACTTTTCATTTGATAAAATTTCATTAATTCATAATGATCCAAAGCTGCAAAGGTATAAAAACTTTGGCGTGCCGAAGTTAGCTTTCTTTCTTGTTATCTGCTCAGAGATGCCACTTTATATATTTTAAGAATTTCGGGTTTAATTTTATGCAAATCGGATGATTATATGATATAGAAACGATCGTTTTGCAAAACTGTGAATGTAAAACAGTAACTGTAAAACTGTAAACGTTAAAACCGATTTTTTGGAATGCCTAAATGTTTTATATAATTCCTGTTAGTTATTCTTGTCATTTGATTTGAAATTTGATTAAATCATAACAATCCAATTGAAAGCTGCAAAGGTATACAAACTTCGGCGTGCCGAAGCTAACTTTCTTTCTTGTTAAATTTCGATTTAGCCTTTCAATATTTTCAATCATTCAGCGACCCAGAGGCAAAATTACTGAAAAGCCAGTGCGGCATAGAGTTCGTATAAATTTACGAATTCGATTGCTGAATGATTTTGGTTCAAAATTTATTGGTGTATAAGTTGGGTCATTTTCAGTAGGATTCCCTACAAGTCACTTGGACGGCCTGGCGTATACTTGATATTTTATGCATATAGTTTACACAGGTAAACGCGAATATTTTTGGTACAATTGAAATCTGAATGGGGTGGTTACAAATTTGAACTTTACCAAAGGTAAGTTTCACTAAGCTCTGGGCTTTATAACTCTAAAAAATGTTGTCATGCGAAAGGCTATGATAATCGATGCCCCAGCAGCCGCGGAACGTGAGGAAGAACATCCGGCGCAGGTTCTTTCTGAGATCCGGCCAACACGGGCTGGCACGGGTTGCATTTAATGAAGCTGCTGGTGATTGCATTATGTGGCTCAGATATTTCGATCAAAGCCCGGATAGAAAAATGGCATCGAGGGGGCAGTCAGACAATTTAATAAGTGCGCAGCCTTTGTTGCATTTGCGGGCTTTGTTTGCTTGGCCCGGCCGAGTCGCTGTCGGAGACAAGCTGCAAAACAATGCCAACGGATGGCTACGGAAGCACTGCAGCAGCTTTGCCGAGCAGCGGAGCAAGTGCAGCATAAAAATTGCATTAGAGGCGGCAAACGAGTGCCGGCAAATTTCGCTGTGACTTTTCTCCGCTCTGCCTTCAAAGGTCTGCCGACATCTGCCAGCAGATTTTTATTCCGAGCAAGCTACACTGCTACAAAACGAAATACTCAGAAATAATTTTTGAATTCTTCGCTTCGTACTTAATGAATGAAGATTTGAATCACCGTCACTGTCAATCTCTGTACCGTTGCTAACTTGGTTTTCGAAGAAACATATTTTTAAGTTAAAATTTAATTAATAACAACCAACACTGAAAATGAGAAAATAATCTTTCTGGACAGCATAATATCTGTTTTGTTCAAAGCCTTTGGCTGCACTTTTTAGAAATCAATCCTGCTAACAGAACTGATTTTGTCAGACTGCATCTAATTCCTTCCGGGGAAGTCCCTGATCCCCAGCTTCCCCCTTTAGTCACCACCAGCTGCTGCACCGGTGACAGTTTTGTTTGTGCGCTTTGGGAGCCATTACAAACACAAACACAAACAGAAAGCTCACACGACACACGCACAGTCACCTGGAGCAATCCTTGCGAGTCCTTTGCGACAGGCAAAGTGAGCAATGCATATGGGGAAGGGAAGGGAAACGGGTGAAAAGGACTGCAGTGCCAACAAAATGGCTGCTTGTTATATCAAGTGTGAAAAATATTGCAGGCAGGCAGCGGCCCTGGCACGCGTTGGCAACTAAAAGCAAAAAAGGACGAAATCGGGATTTACCTGCTGTCAAGAGTCCTCGACGCAGCTCCAGCGACGGAAGTCTGAATCTGCCGCCATCAGGCAGCATTAGATCGCAAGGATTAGGCACTCGCAACTCAAACCCGGGCCGCCTTTTGGCATGAAAGGCCCGTCAAGGTAACTGGATAACAATAAGGCCTTGCTTGCAAAACATGAATTGCACAGGCAATCCTGTATTTATTATTAACCAAATCCCAGTGTATACGTACCATGCGCAACAAAATTATATACCGTCCAAGATAGAAATACAATTTTTGCAAAGGCGAAACTACAAGATTGTTGCCTAAGCAATTTACTGAAAAGAAAAGGGCCGAAAAGAACAACCGCGAACAAAAACTAAAAAGTTCTTTAATTTAATTTTTTATCATAGGTATGTTCAAATTGATCAAATTTGAAAGCCTTTATCAAATTTAAAAACAAGTTAAATAAATTCGCAAACGCAAATTTTCTGTTTTGATGAAAAACATCATAAAATAGGCCATGTTGAGTTTTGATAAAAACTTCCTAAGCAGAGGGATTATGCTTAAATTTTCGCTTTCTAACATCAGATTGCCAAGATTTAAAAGAACCCCCATTTATGCTTTTCTGATTTTTATAAAAAGGAAAAAGCATTACCAAAAGTACGGTGGAAAAAAAAGTCGCGTGCGACAGGGACTAAAAACTAAATAAAAAAAAACTACTTAATATTTTAAAGTCAAACTAAATACATAAATAAGATGCATTATACATTAAAATTAATTGCATTAAAATTTTCATCACGTCTCGCTGAAATAAAAAGTTAACTTGGTTATTATTTTCTTTTTGTCTGACTAAATACGTTACGGCTTTTCTACAGTGAAACCGTATTTTGCTTAAGCCTGTTACCAAAAAAGGAACTTCCGTCTGTGTCTCGTGCGAAATCCTTACATTTTTGTAATTATCTAAAAACCAAGACCTATGAGTTTCAGATTTTGTAAAATTCAAATAAAGTCTTGCCACAGGATTCTTTTCAGTTTGAATGCGTAGAAATGTCGCATTCGATATCAGAGAATTTCCCATATTACCCTGTATTATCTCTTGAAAATAATTATGAGCTTGGTATATTTGGAAGACGTCCTGGATCTTTTTGGTTGGGTCGAGTAATTGGTTCAGTGTTAGTCAAGTTCAAAATGTGTTAAAAATTCGTATTTTAAGGGTATATGACTTTTATAAGTTATCACTTGGTTTGTCATGCAGTAGTAGTCCCCGCCACCGCCCATTTGATCCCTCAATGGCTGACCACATCACCAATTTAATTAGGCGTCGGGCGACGTAATGGGCACCGAGTCCTTTCACTGACTGCATCTGTGATGTAAATGCGTGAGTTATGAGTGCTTAATTACAATGTAATTAATGCATAATTGATTTCCTTTTAAAATCTGCATGAAATGCCAGTTAATTAATAACGGTAAACGCAATTTCTGTGTAGCCATCAAAAGGCAAATGAAATTACAGTGCACCGTCGATGGCTGTTAATATTTGAGTAAGCGCGAAAGCTCGCAAAATGTTTGCAACTTAATAAATTATACTAGGGACGTCAAATGATAAATAAGAGGACAGCCGCAATTTGAAAAAAAGGAAGAAAGGACGGCCAGGCGGAAAAAACCAAGGGGAGACGGCAGCCAAAATTAATTGAGCGCAAATTGGTGAAGCTGCGATTTACATTGCCAGCGTCAAAAATAAGAGGAAAACAAAATAGGCAATGAAATTTAACACAGATATCTTACAGTGCAGAAAAAGTGGGGGCGGTGCTGAAATGGAAAATGGAAAATGGGCCAACAAATGCTGGGGATTCTAGACGGCACGTGGCTTACCCGGGGAAAATCAGCCAGAAACAATGGGCAGGGAACGAATTTATCATTCTACAGTCGCTGGCAAACTTGTTGTTGGCGTTGTCAAAAAGCATTTTAAGCGCATAAGCCAGAGCATAAGCTGCGACACGCACAAATCTGCAGGAGCCGAGTGGAAGAGTGGCAGGGACTGGTTTTTTCAACGAATCCATAGGGGGAACCCCAACCAGCTGGATGGAATTTTTAAGACCCAACGCAAAATGCTGCTCCATGGGGTCCGCTGCCTGAAAAAAGGTTTTAGAGCAGAAACTGTTTCTCGGTATTAATGGGGTGCATAGTTTTAGAAAATAAATCCCAAAAGAACTGTGCTTTAACGACAGACCTTAAAGGAGGAAAATAACTGCAAGAAGTTAACTTGGTTATTATTTTCTTTTTGTCTGACTAAATACGTTACGGCTTTTCTACAGTGAAAGCGTATTTTAAATGACCACAAATAAAATGAGAAAATATTACGCTGCGTGGAGTCTCAAACTTAATTAGAAAAACACTGTCCAAACAGCATTTTCCATAACGAAATATGAAAATGGCCTGCGTAAAATGAACTCACAGACTGTCATCAATGAAATACAATCAATTTATTATTGTATTTGACATTTTAATATTCAGCAAGCTGCACAATTTGGAGGAACCTCCAAGCAAACATTGCGATATCCGAGTTGAAAGCCCAGCTGGGAACGCCTCGTTTGGCAATCAAATTTCTTCATTTCATAGATAAACGGGCAGCAATGAGGCAATGCCAAAGTTAAGGCCGAACTTGGATAAACTTTTCCGCCCAGTCCGCCAGCTGCTCCTCTTTCCCGCAGTCGCCGTTAGTTGGCTTTATCATAAATCTTTAAGCTACCTGGAGGCACTGCTTCCCAATGAGCAGCAGAAGGAGCAGGAGCAGGAGGAGGAGCAGAAGCACTAGGACATGGAGGGCGCTGTTTTCGGTGTGGGGAATTGACATGTCTACGCATAGCAAATGGCAGGCACAAAATGGCAGCTGTCGGCCGGCTCAGAGCAGCCAATTAATTTTTGGTCAGCTCCCAAAAGAAGGCCACGCCCACGCCCAGTCCCTTTTCCTGGGATTGTGCCGCCTTTGGATCTGGATCGGATCGGACGTAATGAAGTTGGCCTCGGTTGTGTTTAAAGCACCGTTATGGAGTGCCACGTAGGTGAATTGGGGCGTGGCCGACGAACCCTTTTGGCAATCAGTGCGGAATTTGTTTTGTTTTTGCGGTCAGCCGGAGTCAAGAGCTCTGTCCGGGGATGTGGATGTAGATGCGGCTGCGGATGGGTATGTGAATGTGCTGGTGACGGGGATGATGGAGAGGATCCGCTAGACCAGCTGTTTCACGCCCGCACATCCATCAAGTTGTCATGCGGAGGAGTCAAACTCACACGCTGTCTCCTTGTATCGTGCACTCAAAGAAATAATTTTAGGATACGGAAGAGATTTTTTTTGTTAAAATGCTTGATATTTTGGGCACTATATATACACAAGGGATCCGGAAGTACTCGGGTGCGGATAGTGACTCTGTACAAAGACACGGGTTGATGTATTTAACGAAACTATATTCAAGTTCTGTTCCTTCAGAGTTTGCAATCTGCTGCAGCTGCTTCGGACTTAAACTGATTGACTATTTTTGTCAGTGCAGCAGTATCCTTTTAGTGGCCCGTGCGTGTGTGTGCATCTATGTGTAAAAGTCAGGGGATCTCTCGCCCCGCTGCACACCAGAGTCGCTGGAGTCGCTTTAGTTTTAGTTTCAGTGCCAGTCGGTCCTAGCGTTGGTCCCGGTGCGGCGGGATCTTTAAGGCGCCGCTGTATATGCATGCGAGGAGCGTGGCAGCCGATGCCCGCCGCTGCTCATTACTTATGCAAAGTCCCTTTTAGCTGTTAAGTGTTTTGTGTCTACTTACAAATGTAGCTGTAAATCAAGCGGAAGTCGGTTCGAAGCGGGAGGTTGGCGGGCCCTGAAAAGGGCACAATTGACTGCACGGGTTGCGGAGCCATTACATTTTTTATTCCGTGCGTTTACTACTTCCGTAGTTGCTGCGCACAAAAGTACGGGGCTTTAATGCGAACTTAAGCGCGGCGCACGGAAGCGAGATGGACCCGGGGCGGAATTCGGGGGGTCCGCGTGCATACATACATGCAAATCTCTTCCTGGACTGGACCCGACCCGACCGGCTTGTGCGGGGATAAAACTTTTGTTGAGTCCATTAGGCGCTACTCAGCTCGCCCCATTTGTTTCGATGACTTAAAGCCAATTCCTCACACTGCGGAATTGGGTTCATGAACGCTCAACTGCAAAGTAATTTAAGCAACCGAGTGGTTCTGTACCTCTTAGTTGGGAAAGCTCTTCTGTTCGTCTTTAAAATACGTGAATATTTTTATTTTACTCGTTGAGTAGATTTACGGGACTAGTTATACAACCCAGTAGTTTCCAATTCTAATCACTAAAAAACCAATTCAAATACCCCCAAAAACTTCTGGAATAAGCAAAATAGTGCACTGATTGTTAATACTTTTTATTTTATATTAATTTCCAACCTGAAATCTCTTAATTAACTTCAGCTTTTTATTTTAAATGTCAGTTCACTTATTTGCCACAGGCTTTTCTAAAAATAAAAATAGCACAGCAATAAGACACCCACACAGCCACTATTGCTGACGTCGAACAATTGTAAATTGCACTTTCTATGATTAATTGAACAGCCGAGCACATGCCAGGAGGCCCTGGCAGTGGGACAGAATATATAGTAAGAAAATGCTAAAAGCCATTACTCTAATAATATTTGACTTGAATCGATAACTTGTCTAAATTGCACCTGCCGTTGGGTTCAGCCAATGGAGTGAGGAGGAGGGTTCAGGTTCAGGCCAACTGCCAAGAGCCAAGGGATAACCACCTGGCAGACAGTGGAGAGTGAAAAATAAACACGAGCAGTAAGCAAATGCGGCGAGCCAAGTCAAGGTGGAAATGGGACCAACTAGAGCCGGGCCCAAGACCGAGACCAAGACCAAGACCACGACCAAGACCAAGAGCCTCTCCCACCGGACCGCCTTGAAGTCAATGCCAAAACAATTGAGGTTAGGCCGCTGGTGGGCTAAGACGGAGGGGCGGATGTGCGATGGGAACAGACATACTATACACAGCAGAACGAGGAGCACGTATTTGCCTTTGTGGCTGTCGCCTCGAGTCTCGCTTTGGAACGGGGCCACCGCCTCCTCCAACGTCGGACGCAGGTCGGGGCCACGGCACAACTAGCCGTAAGGACACACTTCCGTACATTTTCGAGGCCAAGGCGCAGGCACGGTGCCGCATTCGTTCTGCGACTTTGCCTTCGCATCATAAATATGTATCGAGTTATGAGCTGAAAGGTAAGCGTGGACTATTTCCAATTTCCGTAATTTGAGCTCATTAGGTCTCAGGGGGGCTCCTTGTTTTCGGGGGCCAAGAAAGTCGCGAATAAGAGCATCTGGCCAGAGGTTAAGGAGGAAGTTTCGAATGCACTCTTTTAAATTGCCAGACAGATGGGTATTGTCGTGGCTTCGCTTGGCGTGTGTTCGCCGGTTTCGGGGCGAGCCTGGGAGAATGCGGATGGAAAATGAATTGTGGCCCAGTGCAAGGACTGTGCAATTACTCATTCATCGATTGTTTGCATGCGCCGGCAGCCATTCCGGCGGAGGACGACGCCCACTCCTGCGGCTGGCGGCGTGGAACAAAGACAGCCACTGGCGCGTATAGTTTTTTTTCCGGTTTGTTATACCCTTACAGGACATTAGAGGCTTGAGCAGGAGTTTGCTATGGCGTGAAGTAAGCATTTGAGATACAAAGATGGAATATATATATGATCAGAATCAATAATCGAGTAGATCAAGCCCTGCCCGTCTAACCAGTCTCCCAGTTTGGGAGCTATCTGAATAAATAGTGGTTTTCAATCACAGCTTATGTACATGTCAAAAAAGGTCAGAAAAAACTCCTATTTCTTACAGCTCGCATTGGAACGATCAGTAAATTAATAGAAAATAAGCATAACTTCTCCAATTTTCAACACATTATTATCATCTCTGAAACATGGATGTTTTTCTTTTTATGATTCTATATACTACTTTATAGGTCCATTTGGTCAATTTAACGTATACTTTTAGAAAGTAGCAAAAGTTCAGTGCTTATACATATATATGTTATTTATATTTGACCGAAATGGATCGACTTCAAGTTCATGAGCCATCTGCAAGGGTGTACGAACTTCCGCATTCCGAACATAGCTTCTTTTCTGGTTGTGTTTGTATTTTTAAGCAAATGGCAAAGCTAATGGATTAACAACTGCATTTTTCATGCCGCCACCCTCTTAGTGGGCTTAATATTTAATTTCGACGACCAAAGTCGAATTGTGGGGGAGCCTTGTTGCGCCTTAAGTGGCCACAGGTTCATTTGCAAAGCGTAAAGTAAGTGGCGTGTAATTTATGAGCTGCCCGCCTCGCTGACATTGCGAAAAGAGTGCGAAAATTGCCGCAAGTCAGCCACACTGCAGTGGCTCTCCCCATGCCTTTTCAGCTTTCAGCGAACGGACGTGAATGGCGACATCCCTTTGTCGCATGGTTATTCTGCGACGCGCTTAAAGCCTTCAAGGGGAGTCCTGAATGCACTCTTTCACTGCATGCACTACGAGTATTTACTTAATTAGAAAGGCAAAGAGGTCGCATAAGCATAAGATGCATCTGCATCTGGGCCGGGAAAATCCGTCTGCTTTCCCGGGATTTCCAGCCCATCATGTCGTCAGTGGCCACTTCATTTATCAGGCTTTGACACTGACAGCGCGCGTCCGAGTTTGCATCAAGTTTCGGCTATCCTTTTCGGGATTTGATTAACGAGCCGTGGCATCGCCCAACTTTTGGACTGGATTCCGGGCGGCAGTGCGGAATTGTCAAGTCATATTTCATTTTTGGTCACCGCCCACGCCGGACAAATTCGAATGAAACATCATATCGCATTTGTATCTGCTTTTTCCCGTGCCGAGTTACGTGGGTTCCTAGGCAAAGGACTCTGGGTGACGTTGGGGTTTCCACGCCGAGTGTCCGCCGACAAACAGCAACGCATTTGCGTGACAAGTTTCATCCCACCGCCCACTTCAGGTTGGCTGTCAACTAGCGAGGCGACCTTGCCGCAAACTTACAGTTACACTGAGGGAAAGGCGTAACACATTTTTTAAATAATCGTCATAAGGGCTGCCTTTTCACTTACCCTGCAATAAACCATTGAAAGCTTCAGCGACTAAGGAAACCCAATTATTCTTCGTTGACTGAGTGTCCGAACTGAAGCCCGTTTGTTGTAAGTGTTTTCTACGTGTATCGGAGCATTCACAGCTAAGCGCACTTAAGCTCAGAAAGGCTCAATTCAGACGGCAACACGTGCTTGCCCTTTGACAACGCGGCGTATGCGTAATTCGGCACAAGAATCTCCGGCTGCTTGGCTGCCCAGGGGTGCTCCTGCTGTTTGGCTCGGCACGTGAGTGATAAATAATTATAGACAAGCAGGCAACCAAAAATTATATCATTAAGCTCGAATAAAATGCCAGGCACGTTCTGGATTCGCCTCGAATAATTCGGGACATCGCCCTATATAGTACGTACTCGCATTTAGCGGTCGCGAACGCCACGCGACGTGACGGCCCAAATTGGAATTATTGCCATCATGTCACTCGATTAGTGGCGTTAAATTGCCAAGGCCACCTCTCACCATCTCATCCCGATGGGATCATTTGCATCTGCTTTGATACGCCACGGCGCTCCGCTCACGCAAAAAATGCTCCTACGCATCCAGAGCCCGGTTTATTCCCCTTAATGTCTGTCGTCTGCCATCATTTAATATCCTGTCAACGAAAACGGGCATGGAAGTGGGCGTTTCCTTTGTTGTGTCCAAGTGGGAAAATATTTGCAAAAAGTTTTTAAATAGTTCGGAGCAAGTTAAAAATACACTGCCTGCCCAGGGGTCCATTAAAAGGTGGGCAACTTTTTTTTGACAATAGAACAGGTCACTTCACCTGAACACAAATGTTATGTGTACAACATGAATAGAATATTACTTGGAAAAGCCAAGGTATATTTACACTGGCAGTTTGCAAGGGAATCGATTTTGGTTAAAACAAAAAACCTCACATTGGGTTGCACATATTCAAATCAATGCTTTACCTTTATGAAATATTAAAGATTAAACTCTCTGAGGTGAAGTGCTTCATATAGTGGCACAGAATCATACAATGTGCATTTGACAATCATTAAATAATAAACATATTTTCAAGGAAAATATTACCCAAGTAAATTCAATTTGGTCCTGTATCCTGTCCATCAGCTCTGACGATGGCTGCCAATGGAACCGGAGGCTTCGGTTTGCAAACAGATTCAACATTTCTGTGGACCAAAAGTCACAGGGACGCAATACATTGCGTGTATATTACATTTCCATATGCGTTGCTGCTTCGGACCCTGAAAATTTGATTGCAGTAGAAGGAACTGAAATTTTCATTTAATTAAATCCACTCCACTCTCCTTCACTCGACTTATCAACATTTCTTTCGACAACTGTTGATTTTTTCCCTGGCCATTTCTGGCTTTCATTAAAACTGTAACACAAATATCAACAGATGCCGATGCAGCCGAGGCAGATACGTACGTATCCAAACAAACGCTCCGTGTTGTGGTCGTTGGAGTGGCTTCTGACTGGCACATAAAATGTAATTTTCATTTAATATTTCTGCTCTAACTGACCACCTCAGCACGTAGTACGTGGAGTGTGTGTCCCTTTCAAATTCAAATTTCGTTAAAAACTGGGAAGAGGGAAAGCTGCCTAACACTTGCTGCTGCTTGGGCAAATATTGAAACAGACACGTGTCAAATTATTCTGGGAATTTAGTTGGAAGGGAAATGGTAGTGAGACAACTACAGGTTTTCCACAAACCAAATTACTAACCATAAAGGATGCCACTGCCATCACGCAGAGGTAAATATAGCCAGGGCATTAAGCGATTCGGCCAGTATTAGTCCGCCCATTCGAGTTATTGTATTTTTAGCCCAATGCCTGTGAATTTATAATGCCAATTCAAATTTGCAGAGCTTGGCGTTCCGCAGCAAAGTCAATTCGAATTATGCATAAATCTCAATATAATTGACATTGAACGACAAACTTTGCTACTTTGGCCAGAAATTTTACGAGACTATTTTTACCATTTGAGAAGGCGTCTGCCGGTCTTAGACAGGCTATTATATCCGAGTCAAATCCAGGGCCTTGCCCAAAACAGTTGCAAAAGTTGAAAGGATGTTTTCGGCTCTCCCAGGCAACTCCCTTTGACTTTTCCCTTTCCTTATTGTGGGAAAGTTCACTCGTATACACTGGGGGAACTCATGTGAGTGTGCATGTTCATTGTGAAAATTATGCGAAAACTTTTGCTCTGGCCTCGAAACGACGCAGCCGAAAGTATATTAAATTGTGCATTGCACTGGCGTTTGCCAGTTGCACTTTCGCAAAATCTCGGCCGCAAAAGCCTCTAAAATAGCTCAAAAGCATTTTGCGGCTTGGTCTTTCCGGCCGGCGATGAGTGCCCATTGAAACGACTCTGCGGTTGTCCAGTTGTCCGAATAAACCAAACGAAAATGTTCCCCCATAAAGATTTCCGGCTCTTACGAGCTTTCACTGGATGTGGCTTGGTTTCCTGAGACTCGACTGGGTATATTCGAACCGCTGTAAAAGCATAGGTTCAGCTATCCGAGAAGAACAAGACTCTCCTGGCAGGATCTTGACTTCAGGGCTCTTGAAAGTCGTTACAAAGTAAACTAGCCAGATTTTCAGTTTATTGGATTAACTCGAGGAGACAAAGCCGCAGAGGCAAAAATGCGAATTAAGCTGTGCCCGGGCCACATCTGCCGCTGAAGTACTTATCAGTGTCGTATGCGGTTGTCGCATAAATGTCTCGAAAATATGTCGTGTGCGGCCGAGAAAAACAAAACCATAAAGATGAAATATCTGAGTGCCGGGCCCTTGCCTCGCATTGCTCACATGCTCCTCACATGCTAAATTCGCCCGGCGTCGACATCTTGTATTTTATTTTATTATGCCCAGAAAGGACGGCCCGGCGCACATACTCGTGTCCTGTGTGTGTGTTTTTAGCCCAAACGAGACCGACCCTTTACATCCGCAAGGAGAAAAGTTTGTAATATCTCCTGATGTTCCGGTTGTCTCAACAAATTGGTGACGAAATACATATACTAAATAAACTGCCGGCAGCCGCTATTGATTGCATGGCTAATGACCTTGAAAGTGATATGGGATCCCATTTCTACCTTATTGTTTTGGGTCTTGTTTTGCCCAAGTTTCGTCATAATTTGATTGAGAACAGTTTGGCGACCCTAAACATATCGAACTCACTCTGTGCCTCAATGCTTGGATTTTATTTCAATATCTTAAAGACCACCTTTTTTTGAATTCAGAACTTTCTCATTTTTCTTCTTGTGAAAGCAGTGAAAAGTTTCTGTCCGCGAGAGTGAACTTGACTTGCAGTTGACTGAAAACAGTTTGAGTCTTAACAAGAAAAGCCAAAGTTAAATTAATATTTATTGGTTATGGGTTAGTAAATTATATTTTGTAGAAAAATATGTTTACTGGCACATTTTAAGCCAGCTTTATGCCAGTCAGCATATTAAAAGAAACATAATATTGATTCTATAAAAAACAACAATTTAACCCAATGACAATAGTTAAATTGTCATTAAAATTCAACCTATATAATGTATTGTTGGGCGGTAAGGTTTTGTATATCTGTTACAAAACTAAGTAAATGTTAAAATGGAACAAGTGCTGGTAATTAGAAGTTCCTATTTAATTAGATTTCCCAAAATAGTACGTTTAGTAGTAGATCCACCAAGCACTTAACGAGCTGACCTTAAGAAGGTGGTTTAAAACTCCGAATCTATTACTGGAAGTATTCCCTAAGGACTAGGGATGGCGTGGCAGTGGTTGACTGTACCATATAGCTGCTATAGGAACGATAGGTTACTTCCTATACATTACTCTTCTATTTAAATCAAATGCAAACTGCAACGATATCGCATTTTGTTCCCCAAAATGACCTATCAGTCTGGTTTTAAATGCTTTCGCAGACAGTGTTATTTGTTGCTTACTTAGCAGAAGTGCAAACTAAAATCTGTCTGGCTGTGCTCCCCATTGAAAACTTTGCAATGGCAATGTTTCCCCACTTATTTTACTTACAATAAGTTTTCTTTGGTAATACAAATAATTGAGGTTGCTATTTCGAGACTGCTGGATCCCCCTTGAAAATCGAATGCTGAATGGCCTCATCAATGGGTCGGCTCCTTCGGTCGGAATATTTAAGCGCAGTTGCAATAACTTTGCAGCAGAAAGGGAAACAAAGGTATTACAAGTGCTTTGTAATCTATTTGAAAAGTTTTTCCCCAGCAGGAAAACGAAAACACACGCCGGCACGAACACGAACGAAAGTAGGAAAGCTGCGACTGGGGAAGTAAGAGGAAAGTGAGGAAGCGAGGCAAAAAAAGAAAAACCCTCGTAATAGACAAACAATGAGTATAATGAAACGTTAAAGCGTCGTGTAATGACGCACAGGAAGCGAAGCAATTTACGTAAGCTTCCAGAGCGAGTTAGGAGTTTAATGAATGCGAGGAATAGAGCGTTCAACTTAATGACGATGCCAAGTGCCGATGCTGAATGTCTCGCAGGGCGGAAAATCGGAAAAGTCGGCAAATCGAAGCAGCCGCCACTTTGTGTGCCACATTAGAGCACTGTCAATAGCGGCAGCAAAAGTTGCGGCGAAAGCGAAAGCCGGAAGGAAGCGACCGACAGACAGTCACTTCTTTTCGCGTTAAGCGAAGCGTAAACAATACAAAAATAAAGTCGTTTAAATATGAATAGCGTAGGAGTGACGATGGCAACCAGTTTATTCTGTTTAAGCAGAATAATTATGCCCACGTTAATACAGCGATAAACTTTAAATCTAATAATATCAAGAGCCGATGTAGATTTCGCTACAAAATGCAAATATTTTCTGATAATAAACAAAATACATGGTAGATAAAGCGAATAACAGAGAAATACAATAAAATAGTTTAAATAAAAAGACAAATTGAAGTCCGAAATTCGGAGAGTTCCTTTTCCCAGGAAAAACGATTTATATATTCCCCATACTTATGCACCTCGGGGAATGCAGATGTTTTTATTTTATTTAAATATATTTAGAGAGATTATTCATATAAGGTAATTCCTGAGCATAGGTTTGGCAAGTCTGGATGGTTGTGCGCCACGAAAAAGTTAAATAAAAAAAACAAAAATTCCTTCACATTTGTGGTTGACTCAGGGACTACCGTCTCGCAGACCAAATTAAAAGCCTTTAAATAATCAAGCTGATGGGGCCAACGGCTTAGACAAGTACCCAGCTATGTGAATGTATATTCAACTATTCATTAAAAAACAAAGTAATCCCGAATACACATTAATCTAATAATAATGAAAAAACCCCTCAGTATTCTGGTGCTCGTTTTTAATAGGGGCATCCTCAATAAAATGCATTTATTGAAAATAGGCTAGATATTTAATTAAATTTCGTGCCCTTTCTTTATCTGACTGCGCTCGTCGTCAGATGTGATATTTCAGGACAAACAAGAATTTATGCACACATGTTTGCTTTGGGAGGCAGACAAGGAAGGTGGACCGCACTCCTGCTCTTATATTTGTATATATAAATATATGAAAATTTTCCGTAGTTTCTGCTCGCCGTTTCCGACCCTGCTAAGCTGGCAGCTGTCAATGGCGCGAGCTCTGCGAAAAGGAAAACTGCCGAAGGTTTGCTTAGTTGGGCTGGGAAAAGTTGAAGTCTGCGCCGAGTTTTCTTGAGCATATGGATAAACACTGGCTTCATCATGAGATATGGAAAGAGGGACAAAGTTGCCGTTGCAGTGGAAATTTTGATAAGCAGTTAATGTGGCTGTGTAGTGGAATATGTATTTCTTATTGTACTTATTTTGCAGAAGAATGAAGCTCTTGAAAGTTTCTATGGCACAACACAGAGCTCCCTGGTTATTTAAAAGTCTATTAAGAAAGTTTTCCACTTTATTTTCCACTTTTGTTAGGCATCGATCAATAAGTATAAAAATGTAAATTAGCTGAAGAAGTTCAGCCAACTTACTAAAGTAAAGGACTTGAAAATATGTATGCATTGCTTCTTTGATTTTTTTCACATAAGCTGTAAACAACTAGGAAGCCCGAAGGTATTAACATTTAATATAAACAAATTTAACCTCCTTTTTACTCAAATTAATTATTTGATATATTAAAAAAACTCTATTGACAGTTATACTCAATAAGAAAATAAAGAAATGGTGAGTCACCATTGGTGACTAGATATAAATCAATTTAAGTATTTGCTGCATTTAAAATGCAAATGCCGATGCAATCACAAAAAAATCTTGGCAAATGAGGTAGATGCAAAGTTCTTTCCTATTTCCTTTCCTTTTGTTCTGGGCGCCACCTGGATCTCGGCTAACTGCCAGTTTGGCAGACATCAAAGGAAATTCGGGAAATACTTGCCTCACGGAAAACAGAAGTGCCAGGGACACTACAAAATGTCCAACAAAGGAATGGAATGGAAAGGAGCTTCCACCTGGCTGGCAGGTAGGGAAGCGAGCTTGTGGGTCACACGGAAGCTAAAGCCATTTGCATTATTGCCAGACGCCACCTCCTCGGAAGGATCTCTGTGAACTTGAAACGAAAAATCAAAAGTCACAGGAGGCGACATGGCGACAAGGGCCGCCGCCGCGCTGGCAGGGTGAGACTGAAAATGAAGATGCCTCCTGTCGGGCAAATTGCGTAAGGAAAATGAAAATGATTTCTCCGGCGCTGATAAGAAGGTCGTAAGCCACGCCACCCCTAATCGACCGCCCATCCAGCAAATGCCCAAGTCCCCCACACCCGTTTCGCATCCCTGCGGTAACCTCGATTCAGTGAACAGCTTTCGATTTCCGTTCGAGATCCGATGGCTAAGGCTTGTGGGCATTCGGGGCAAATGCGTTTATGGCACATCGATGGGAATCGAAAGGCCATTAAATAGTTTACTTTATGCATGGCAGGCAGATTTCTACCCTACGGTTATTTACTCGCTCCGACTGATGATGAACCCGTCAAGCAGCAGTTAGGGCCAACTTGCCATCGACCGCATCAACAACTTCCCCACCACTTTTCTTTTCTTCTCGTCGTGGTAGGTTACTCACTTTTTATTTGCTTTTTGTTTGGCATCACGTAGTCACCGCATGTTCCGCCAGGAGTTCCTTGTTCCTCGCCCAAGTGACCTGGCCAGCCGGTTGTGCGGAAGTGTCTATCATATGCATGTTAATAGCTTCCCCAGGCAAGCAGTTTGTGCCACTGTTTCTACTTACAAGTTCGAGTCCCTTGCATTTGAAGCCCATATATAAGTCGTTAAGGAACGTGAAAGTATCTCAAAGGAACGTTATTTCCTGATATGAAATTAGCTCTAAACAAGAGCCCCTGTTTTTGAGAAACAACTTCAAATTGAAATATAAGTTATAACTTCTCCCTGTGCAGGAATATTTGACAAGCTAACGACAATAAATCAGGAATAGATAGGTCGAATATGGTTAAATGTACATGCTGAGTGTCGTAGAAAACTATTTTTAAATGCTAATTTATCTCATTTATAAGAACTTTGTGAAAATCTTCGATTAAGTCTTGTTTTTATTTCACAAGGCAAATAAGAAACTGTATTTAATATTATTACCGAAGCAATGTCGATGCCCATTATTTATGAATATTATAAATCTCGCTTTGTTCGTGTCATTCATGAACATGTACATGTCTCTCGGGTGGACAACCGCAGAAACATTTTGATTAAAGTACGACTTTAATCCCATTGCGGATTTTTTGCGTGGCGATAATGTTTTTGCGTAGCTGACAACACAAATATTTAACCACAACGAGTACCAACAACACAAAAAGGGAAACAATGGCCACAGCAACAAAAGTTGGCAACATCGGTTACAGCCAGCGGAAACAACTAACATCAGCAAACAACGGTTCAATTTTCGGGACTAGTCGACCCCGTTGTATTCCTTAATGCAAAAGGTATTAAAAAGCCTATTGGTTAATCGGGAAAAATAAAAAGATTGGAAACCTGAGGGCCTAAGGATGGATAATATGTCACTAAATATCCAAAGCAATTGGCAAACGTGACAGCTTTCCATCAGATCTCTAGGTACCCTGTGGTGGAACTATTCGACAAAAACACATCTCGCAAGGGTCGAGGGTCGCAGACTCGAGCACACGGGCAGGGATGCGGGCACATGCGAGGATATTTGTACTCTAGGAGCCACATACATCCATCCGTATGAATAAACATATGCATGACCATGCAAATGTGTCAACGGGACGCGCGAAATGCAAATGAAAATGATATGTGTTTGCATGCGGACTGGGCTAAAAGCCAAAAACTGTTGTCAGTCAACGAAATAAAAATAAGAGGAGGCAACCAGAGATCCCCGGCGGACCAACTCACCAGTCACTGGCGTCTCCACGCCGTCGGATGCTACCCATAAATTCGGATGACAGGCGAGGTGACAACGTGTCAACAAGCGCCGCGGGTGCTGCCACGCCCCCCAATCACAGCTTCCACGCGCCCACAAACACACTCACGTTATGGAGTGAAGTGATGAGCCGTAAAACAGGAGAGGCGGGAAAGGTGTCGGGAAATCGGCCAATTAAAGAGCAACTTTAAGAAGGTCCTGAGGACACGCCGCACACTCGCATCGCAGTGATTGATTACTCGACATCTCAAACCGAGGACAATTTAATTGGCAGGCGCCTATAAGCCTGCCTTTTTTATCTGACAGCTTAGCCTCAGTGCGCGACATGAGTTGCTTTCAACGAGAATAAAGACAATCTGCCTGAGTGGCATCCTAAGGGACATTTTTTATCGTTGTTAGAAATAAAGTAATTTGCCTGCTTACCTGTGCAGGGTATATAACTTAAGGCAGCATCAGCAGTCGAGTCGATCTAGCCATGTCCTTGTTTCCGCCCTTTCAATCCAACTTTCTATCAGTCCTTCCAAAATCAAGCTTCTTAAATTTACCTTTTTACATTACAGGTAGTACCTATGCATGAATTTATGACGGAATAGCCCGAATATGTCATAAAAAGTATCAGCAAATCGGAAGACAAGAAAAAAGTAATGCTTTGCTGTTCTAGACTAGAACACATTGTTGTTATAGATTTTATTAATTATAGATTTAATTTTATTAAAGGACTGCATCATATATAAAGCTTAACTTTTTGTTAATAATGAAGTGGCCTTTAAATTATTAAGTAAGAAAGCTTAGTATTGTCGGATGTTCCTCGGTACCCACAGCTTAGTGCGTAACAACCTGGGTGATCCTTAAGGGCTTATCATTTTAAAGGTCTATTTCCGAACGATTACCTCAAACGACAGCTGTTCGAGACTCTATTAACCATCTATGGTCAGTGCGTATGAGTAATAAGGAGTAACATTATTGTGCATTGCTTATTTTCAAAACGAACTAACTTTGTATGCCGAATATGAGAATGTTGTCACAATATTTGGTAGCTCGAATAGTCTCTGAGATGCTTTGTTTCATAAGGACATACAAACGGAAAGGCTAAATCGACTAACCTGATAATGTTGATGTTGATCCAAATAATAATATGACTGGAGCATATCTCCCATTTCGTACTTGTCGCTACATTGAAGCTTCTGGGAAATCAAGCTTTATGGAATCGAAAACTAAAATTGAACAACTTCAACAGGGTATAAATATCGAAATGGAAATTCAAATATAGTGACGGTTCTAATACACTAATGTGCATTACAATAGCTAACATGTTGTCAAGTAATTGATTCAAGGAGGGACACAACATTCGTCCCGATAATACCGTAAGTAAGTATTTACGACAATGTCCTTTCACATCACTGCTAGATGCTGGCGCTGTTGTCGCTATTGTAAGTGTAAAGCGATGTCATCTGCCAATGGCGAAATAAAATAAGCAAATAAAAGGAAGCAACGAAATGAAATTCACGGCTTGGCCCCGACTCCTTTAGCCGACATCAATTTGTTGCGCTCATATTTCTGTGATTTGTTATCGAAATCGTTATGGTTGCTGGTTGCTCCGCGTCAAGTGCGCGTGACAGTAGCAGGAACAGCAACAATGAACGGCAACGAGTTGCTTTGGCTTATTTTATAATCACAGCAATTTTCGAGCTCTCCTATACATGTATGTGTATTTGCATTTTATTATCGCTCGCCCTTTTTTATTGACACAAATCATTTAGGATGTGTTCGTTGTTGTTCTTTGCGTGGCTCCAGTTGCGGCACGTGTGTTTGGCCAAGTGTGCGCGAGTTTTATTTGTCGTCAGGTATTTGATATTTTATATTTTGATTGGTTCGGGATTTATGTTGATGTTTATTCTGTTTGCATATTTGCCGAAATATTTAAAGGCTCTCCCTGGGTTCCTGGAATTGAATTTAAACTGATGCAAGTACGAGGGAAATTGTAAACATTGCCATGAAAATTGATATTGTTATTTATAGGTGGGAAAGGGCTTTAACGGAGCTCCTTGCCAGAGCTATTTCTGAATTTTTCATGAATTTACAGGAAATGTTCTATATGTATTGGGCAAAAGATTAATGAAAGAATGATTGTTATGAATATTGAATGTTTTCAGAATCATTGTAAGTTAAATTATCAAATTATACAACAAGGCGGTGGATTCTTCTTCGTGGGGCGTCATAATTCCTTCTGAGATGCCACCTCCTCATCCATTTTCTTCGTTTGCCAAGCCACAAATCCACTTAGTGCATTCGGTTAACCAAAGAAAAAGCAATACAAACCCTTTTGGCCAGTCATTCCCTTCCTATTAAGTTGGTTTGCTGGGCAAACAGTTTTGAGGAGCGCTGTATCTAATTGATGAAGGGATTCTGTGCCCCAAATTTCATTCTGGGGCTGATAGAGGAGCTGAAACTAGAATTGAAATCAATGCCGCCACAGATACCAAAGCAGGAAAGTCCAACAAAGAATCTTCCACGTATCTATGCCCAAGAGTATGTATGTTCTCGTGCACTGACCCAAACGAGAAGAAAGTCAGTTGTATGGAATAGTATTGGGGTTGATAAGCAAATAGTATAGTATTAGTCCTGACCTCTGAATATATTTGAATAAAATAACATCCTTAAATACTTTGCTTGCATTCGTTGATAGTTTATGCATGCTTACAGCTAATTCTTTATCTAAACTAGCTTAAATCAATGTTACTTACATGAGCTTTAATAAATAAATACACAAAATAAAACGTTTTAAGGCAATAATTTGTTTCCGTGCCACAAAAACACATATATTTGGGAAACACACATGCAGTGGCCCATTCATAAATCATGTTTTCACCCGATTTTTCCGCATTTTCCATCCGGATTTGGTCCGCTCAACGGGACTTGTTTGCCTCAGTTCAGCAACGCGGAAAATGCTCAAATATTTGTTATGCCTGCTCTCGCACACAAGGGCTTACGTTGTCACGGCCACAATGTATTTGTTTCTATACATACATCTGACATTTAGTAGGCACTGTTTTGCCATTCACTCGATTTGGCAAACAACCGGATCATTAGCCCGACAGAAGAGTCCGTCGTCCATTGTCCATCGTCCATCGCCCATCTCCCATTTTTATTTCGCGCGCTGTCCGCTTTATACCCACTTAAAGTTACAACAAATTAAATAAGTTTCAACTCATTTACCAAGTCATTTTCATGCCAACTTTGCTCGTCATCAGCTTCCTCGGCTATTTGTGTTTCAGTTTAGTTTTATGACGAGCCCTCGCGCCCCATTTTAACCTCCGGCATGCAAAACGAATCCACACAAAGGAAATCTGCTAAAAATGTATTTACCCTGACTTCGGCGGTGGAACCGGAAAGCGGCAAAGTTTTGCGCTTTTGTTTGAAATTTGTTTCGCATTTGTAAGTTGAAATGTTTCCGTAAGAAAGGCAGCCGAAAGAACCAACAGAAAAACAAGACAAAAACACAAATAAAAGCTTTGTCCTGCGCCTCAAAGAAAACTAAGGGACCTGGGGTTTTACCAAGCAATCCGGCAATGGATGGGGTCGACAGAGCCCAATCTCAGGATCCGTTTTCCGCTTTCGTGGAGAAAAGCAAGGTTTTCTCATTCCCCACCCCCTTGTGGATGACCAGCGCCAGCTCTCTTATTCAATTTAACTTGCTGCCTTTAAGTTCGACTGGGCTTAAACAAATTTCGCCATTTTAAAGGTTCGAGCTCGACTACCGTCTGCTGCCCAAATTGATCTTATTGACACTTTGCTTACGCCCCAAATGGTCTGGGACGGGCCTGTTTTCAGCCAGACCCAATGGCCGTGTCATTTGTAACGTTTTCGTTCTCGTTTCGGCTCGACTCGGCGCTGGACCCGGGCATTATTGCAGTTTGAGCGCTTGATGGGCGCCCAATTGGGATGGGAAAATATTACCCGGCCATAAACAAGGCCTTATGGTCGGTCACTGGTAAAATAAGGGGCAAGGGAGCCTCAGTGTGCAACAGATACTGCCTGGGAGACTGGGAAATGGGCTTAAATGGGCACGATATTAAATCAGTTTGTCCAAGCTCGAAGCTTAGGTTTTTAATTAAGGTTTTATAAGTTGCATACATTTTTAAATGTTTCTGTATTTCAAGAACAGATCCGGAGACTTACAAGAATTGCATAGATCTCTTAGATGATCCGCTAAACCTTTGCCTGTGGTCAGCCTTTAATGTTTGATAAAATCCATCTCAACCTGCCCCTTATGCTTTTATCGATCCATATTCGAATCGAACTTGGCTCATCTTCTTATGCTTAAAGGATTCTTTTTCCCAGCGGCAATTTGGATTCATGTTCGACCAGATTTCGGACACAAATCCCGCGCCCAAGCCTCAGGGCACACGCCACAACCAACAGCAAACACAAGTATCACTCACTCAATATTTCGGGGCTCAACCTCCTCCAGCCGCCGAACAAACAAACCCAATTTCACACAGAAAACAAAAATTAATCACAGAAGAGAGTCTCCATTAATTATTAAATTGTAAGGCACAGTGTTCCAGACCTTTCCCATTCAGGCGCTTATTCAGATACACAGACGAACCTGGCTAGATCGGATCGACTGGTGATGCCGCTGCCTTTTCGTACCATTATTAGGGGCTATCTAGCTACTCAGCTTTTGTCACTGTGCACATACAATTGTACGTTTATGGGAAAACGTAGGAGGACCTCCGCACTGAGTTATGACGTCCAACAGCTGTGCGAAACGATGGCCCCAGCGCCGGGACTAGAGCTGCTCGCATATGTGTGGGCCAGTGTTGGCCCGAAACACTCGTCGTATGTTGCAAAGGCCCCTCGGGAGGGCTGGGCACTATCATTTGCCAGCTTACGATTGAAAGGGCACGGGTTCCGGGGCACGGGGCATAAAAAGCGAGGCAGCATTAAACAAAAATGGCAGGGCGACAGTTGGACCTGCGTTGCATTGTTGCCAGGCAATCGTAAATCGTGTGCACACATAGGTGGAAAATATTGCAGACACTTAATACAGTCATAAGTCGGACGGGGAATATTTACTGGCTCAAAACAGAACAAAGCCCCGGATTGACCCTCTCCGCTCCTCATTGCCTCTTCCGCAGGATACTTTCCGCTGGGCTCGGAGCACTGCCTGACCTGGATCTGCCTGGACGTTCTCTTCTGCACGGCCAGCATCATGCACCTGTGCACAATCTCCGTGGACCGTTATTTATCGCTGCGCTACCCGATGAGATTCGGCCGGAACAAGACCAGGCGGAGAGTCACCCTCAAAATCGTGTTCGTGTGGCTCCTGAGCATCGCCATGAGTCTGCCCTTGAGTTTGATGTACTCGAAGGTGAGTAATTTTTTTTAAAGACACAAATTATTTAAGTATATATATCTGGGACAGCCAGAGCGGACATCCAAGGCGCCCATTGAATTAGCAGAGAGTGTGACGTGTAATTAGCTTAATTGCATGTTCTCGCCCTGCACGTGTGCATCAAGAGTACTCCTCTGATATCTGCTTTCCATTCGATTCCAGAATCACGCCTCGGTGCTGGTGAATGGTACCTGCCAGATACCGGATCCGGTGTACAAGCTGGTCGGCTCCATTGTGTGCTTCTATATTCCGCTGGGCGTGATGCTGCTGACGTACTGCCTCACCGTGCGCCTCCTGGCCCGGCAGCGCCAAAACTTGGGTGGCGGCCAGCAGACGGCAGCTGCCACTCCCGGATGGGCCAGCGGCTGGCTGGGCCAGGCACCGGCCTTGGGTAAGGACTGCTCAGTAGCCTAATATCATTTTCAGTTGGCCTAAAATTTGCATTTCGTTTCACATTGCACTTTTTTGGCTCACAACATTGCACATCACATGAGAGCAAGTGGGGGAACACGGGGAGGAAACGTTGAATCGGTGAAGGGGTGGCCTAGACAAACAATGCAGGGACATGTGTCGGATACTTTGCCTAGCATCGGAGGCCCAGAGTGCGACCAAGCCACAGCAATGCACACAGAATCGGCATTGAACTGGGTAAACACTACACATTGCCTTCGCACACACCCTCAAAGTGGGAGGAGAATCCAGCCCATATGTGTAGATAGCTAATTTCCACGTTGCTCCCCATCGAAAGTCCCAGCGTAAATGGCTTGTAATGCCGTAGGAGCCTTCTGCAGTGCCCAACTAGTTTTCAATCCCAAGTTTCAAGATTAAACTTTCGATGGTGCTTATGCACAACGTTGTTCATGTGCGATAATCTACCTCGGAAGCTTAAAAAACCCCGACGCCCCTTAGCCGAACTCACTAAATTTTGTTATTCATGAAACATAACACAAATTTAAGGTAGGTTTAGGATGAAGCCGTTTAGGATCCGTTAATAACTAGCCAAGCGAGACATTCATCAGAGCTTGTCACACCCTAGCCGTACAGAAGAAGGGTATTATTGCTTAGTTCCAAGCTAGAAATTATTTACATTGTACATTGAATCGATAAAACAAAGTCTCTCTTACCGTTCGTATAACTTAACATATCACACAGACTATTCTATATCTCGGCTGGAGATAAAGAAAGACAACATTTATATAACTATCATCTTCCATTGCATATACTTTAATCTAATGCAAATAGATGGAAACAACTGTGATTTGAATGTTATTCATGTTTTCTCTGTGGGTATCACCAGGAACACTCTTATTTATCTTCAATTTTCACTCAAAAGCTAACAATTCCGACTAAATTTCAAGCATTTCAAGCGTGGCTAAGTGGCAGCCAGTGTCCCGCCGAACAAGCTCAGCCCCATTCCTAATTCTCATCCGATTGACGGGTGCCCGAGGCACTGGCAGTCATTTTCTGGCTGCTGAAAGTCAATGTAGACTGGGAATATTTAATGGACTGCCGACTGCAGTTGAAATCCCTTGCACTCCGGGGCATTTCAGCGATCCAAGCGAGCGGCTTACCCCGCCATGCGGGGTCTGTTCGGTGTGGTGTCCCCGATTCGTTCGAGGGGAGCTACAATTTACAGTGTGTGCGCCCGCCAATGGGGAGGGATTTGGGCAGTTATTTTAAGCCAAATCTCTGCTCTAAAGCGTACGCATTTGGGCCAGTCACGTAGCAGGCTTTCGTAGACTGGGCTTTTACCGTACAGCACAGAGGGAAAAGAATGCATAGAAAGAAATATCACACACTTGTGAACCAATTGCGTGGCTACCACTCGAAGAATTAAATTTAACACGTTTAGCCAGCAGAATACGCTTAACATAAAAAATATATTAAAACTAAAAGGGTTCAAAGATAGAACATTTTAATATTATAGTAGTCTGGTTTACACCAACGCGTTGGGACAGTTTTTCCCGATACCCGTAGGGTATAGCTTAGTACCAACCGAGACTGTATGTAACACGCAGAAGGAAGCACCTCCGACCCCGTAAAGTTTAAATAATAATTAGCATCACCATCCGAATCGATCTAGCCATGTCTGTGTGTGGTTCCATCTGCCTGTCCGTCTGACCATCCGTACGAAACAACAGATCTCAGAGACTATAAGATTAAGAGCTACCAAATTTAATAATTCATATCTTTTGCACGAACGTTTGTTTTAAAATTTGGCCACTCCCATTTCCCCCCTCACAAATCATAAAGCAAAGTGTAATCCTTTTTTGTACAAATTTGTGTTACACTGTTTAAAGAT
Organism: Drosophila jambulina; assembly: GCA_018152175.1. NCBI lineage: Eukaryota > Metazoa > Arthropoda > Insecta > Diptera > Drosophilidae > Drosophila > Drosophila jambulina. Next base: position 2,041,242 of record JAECXH010000012.1, on the reverse strand, counting down.
TATATATTTTTCGAAAGGTGTATTCAGGTATCTCTGTTTTTACCCGATTTTTACAATGAAATTTACGGTGTACTGGTCTAATTACCTTTATTTAGAAGCCGTGGTCAAATTCATCGTAGTGCATTGGGAGAGTATTCAAATTGCTATATATTTTCACCAGAATCTAGGCAGAGCGAGATTAATTGCCACAGCGCGCTTTTAAGCTGACCGCAACCTGACCGCAACCTGACATCCGCTAACCCCGATTTCCGGATTTTCGCTTCTCCGCAGAACGCAGATGCACCTGGAGACGACTCTTAAAGCCGGGCCCGGGCCACGTCTCCTCCGTGCTACACGCCCACTCGGCGAACTCCACAGACACGGACCTCAGCACACTGGACAACCATGAGCTGTGGCTACCGGACTCCAGGTGAGAGTCATGACTCTAGCTGGCTTCATATTATGTGATACATTCTACTCACGCCTGCAGCATAAAGGAGCCCACGCCCACGACGATGACGGCTCTCCATCAGTTTGGAGCCGAGATGCTGAAGCTGTCCCGCGGCCTGGAATCGGTGGCTTCCTCCTCAACGACCGGATCGCCCACCAAGTCTGAGTTTTCTCTGTCCAACCACCTGCAATTTCCTTGCAGCCCGCAACGGTACGCCGCCCACCATCCACCCCTGCAGCACCAGCAGCTCCACCCGCCGGGGACCAGGGAGTCCTACCATCAGCAGCAGACCACCACCATCTCGCCCAAGGGTCGCCACGGAGCCGCAGTCATGGGACTATCCACCACCACTCTGGGCATTGAGAGGGAGAGCACCCGGATTTCGTTGGCCAGCAGTCGGCTGGGCGGAGAGCAGAGCGATGGGTGAGTAGTCACCATCATAAACATAATACTGTCTAGGATAAGGGTTCACATCAGAGGTGGGGAATAGAGCATATAACTTCTAAAACCAAAATAAATCCAGATTTATAAATAATATTATATTAAACTTTTCGAATTTGAGTTGGTTGAAAATGGGAAGTCCGGCCTAAACCAGTATTATATGAATCTGTAGACGACTCTTCTTTCCGGCTTATATTAAATCAAATTCCAAAATCATTTTGTTAAGACCTTGCATCATACTAGTTATCTCTGTTGATCCTAACAAAGTCGTTTTGCTTGAATAGAGTCATGCTTGAGTCTTACCTATTTTCGCTAACTTAAAGTATATAATAAATAGAGGTTTATCCTAATATAAATCCCCTCTTTTTCTGCCAAACAAATGAACAAAATTTTGATATGATTTAAATCCTTCAGATACTCATTATGAATTAGAAATACTGTGTCGACCCACGAAACGCAGTTCAATGCACAAACAATCGATAAATTGACGATCGACCTAAAAATCTTTGCCTCTTAAACTTTCTCCGAAAACAAAACCTATTTATTTATAAAATGTGTAAATGATTAATGAAATTGTATTTATTTGACTCGCAAAAAGAATAATAAGGAATAACATTACAGATAATTAAAATTCTTCAACAGTATCGTTTTAATTTGGCGTAATATTTTACCTTACCCCCGAGAAGGAAGGTCAGACAATTCCGTTTGTTGAAAGAAATCCTGGGGAAGTACTTTGGAAAAGTTTCCTTGGCCGCTGGCTCACCTGTCAAAAGGACAAGCATCTGCGGCCGGCAAACCGTTTTGTCCAAGTGATCCTTTCCAGTCACTCGTTGGCCCTTTTGATGTCGCAGACTCGGCCCTATTTAGAATCTCATTCCCGGTCTCAGTCCCAGTCCCAGTTTGGGTTTTTGGTGGCAGTTTCGGGCCAAGTGTGCTGACCACACCAAAAGCCAAGGCAGCCGAGCCACTCACCCCGAGTCCGCTTTTTGTGACTCGTTTATTTTCGCTTTTCCGTTTATTTTCTGTGCGCTCCTTTTTGCGGCACTGCCTTTTATTGTCCTTCCGCTTTCGACTTGTGAAATTTTTCGTAATAATTAATTTTTTTGTACGTTTTCGTGTTCCTTTTTTGGCCGCTGCAAAGCTCTTTATTCGGGGAGGCGTACTGCCATTTTATTTGGCATTGGAGCCGCTCAAGTGATTTCAACGTCGGCGCCGACGTCGCCGAGGCCTTTTGCTTAAATGTGTTTTTCATTAATTTTCTAATTTCAGCCGACTGGCTTATGTCGGGATAAGAGATGCGCCCAGAAATTCAATTAAAAAATTGGAATCATGGGAGACGAATATTTTCATTTTCATGTGAGTGGGGGCGGTCATGTTCATCGCCAATCAGGTGGAAATTATATTAAAGAGCAATTGTGTCTTAGACTAGACGCTTCTCTATTATTTCCCTTGTTTCATTCGTGGTGAAACTGACAAGCCAACTACGTAAATGCAACATTTTATAAATCTTTAAATACTGAAATTTTCACGTTTGCTTTAAAGCCCCAAAAAGTGGCTGCTGAGCTGGCGAAATGCACGAAACGTATCTCGGTCGCTCTTTTCGGCCATTTATATATGCGCTTACATCATATATCATTCTGACTGGGCGCTTTTCATCCAACCGGTTGCGATATGGGGCATTGTGCCTTTATATCTGCCACATTGTTTGACAGTTGAACGAGTTTGCACAATCAATAAAATGGATTTCGGCTTGCCTTTTTTCCTCGTTTTGAATCACGCTCCTTTGAATGCAATGCAAAAATGACAAAGGCCGCGGGAAAAGGACGAGTTCGAAGTCGAGTGGAGTGCCCTTTAATTGTTTGACAATTTGTCGTCTCACGTTTTTCTGAAAGTTGACAAATGAGGTTTGGTCCGCAGTCTAATTTTGGGATTTGGTTCACTTACCCAGAAAACAAAGCAATTGAACCGCCTTCAAAGTCGAAGAGCCCGTTATCCATTTAAAATGTAAAGGTCCCAGCAATTTTGAAAATTATTTATTCTCGTGTATGGTAAATACGAACAGGGACGAAAGTGACTTGCTGGAGTCTGAGTGCGTGGAATGCGTCTTTGCCTCGGCTTCATCTTCTCTGAGCTTGAGAGGAATCTGCTCCCTTTCCTCCAGCGACGTCTTGATGAGTTCGGCAGCTGTTTAATTCCTTTGTGGGCGAAACAATAACAAACTCGGCGTCAGCTCGGCTTTGTTTCACTTGCATAATGAGAAGTTGCGCTCAAACACACGCCCTCCGATAGCCCTACGTCCCCACGGCTTAGTCCTGTTCCGACGCATCTCAATTTATGCGCACGTCTCGTGCAAACAAATCAAAAACGCGGAGGATGCATAATGAGCTGACATCCTTATCCAGCGTCGCGACGCCTGGCCTGCGACTTGCCCTCCTGTCCGCCTAACCTGATGCCTTCATTAGCAGCTAACCAAGCCCCCATCCACATCCCTATTCCGGCCTTCCTTCGTCCTTCGCTTGGCCAAATAAAGTTGGCACGCATTTGCATGCAAAGCAAACGGGCGGCAGGACAGAAACCGCAAGGGCAACTCTGAAATTTATGCGCTTTATTAAAATGAATGCAAAACAAGCTGAACAGGGGAAGCAGCTCTGCAGAGAAAGAAAATTAATGTAACATTTTTTGGGTTTTGGGGAATTTTATATGTATTTACATGTATTTTAAATTTTTTAATTTTAATTAACTACATTTCTTTTTAAATTTTAATTCGACAAATCTTTTTTTAAGCAAGTGTTATCTTAACAGTTTAGTTATAATCATAAAGCTGTTTAACGGTTGAAGTCAGATATTGCAAACCTGTAGCAGGGGTTTACATTGAGCTTACAAGATGTAGAACATGCAGAATTTTAAGGAACATATAGTTATTCTTCAGGCTTCTAGTTTGTGAAATTACTTACAATTGAATTGTTATGCTATCGGATATAGCTGCCTGATCCGGGTGACTTTTATTCCATAAATATAATTATACAATCACTTTGGGTTAGCTTTCATTTTGTTTTCTTTTAAATTTAGTATAATTAAAAAAACAACTGTCAACTTACGTATGCTGTAAAGCACAGGTTTTTTACAGTGCACCAAAGATAACAGAAGAAAATAACGGGGAAAAAAAATCTGAAGAAAAATGCTACACGGCGGTAAGCCGCGAAGAGCAAACACAAAAGTGCTGCCTACTTTTCAGGGCGGGCGAATGAGGGAAACAAGCTGACCACAGGGCGTCCTGGCTACTGCAGAATTGTGCGCTGCTACCGGGTATTCACTGCATTGTTTAGGCGCTTCCCGCCTCGGAATAGAGTTTGCCAATCGGCTGCGCAATTTTAATTAAAAATGTACAGAGCCGGTAGAAGGAAAACGGGGCAGCGATGGACACTAAATCAATAAATCAGCGGGGTATAACGTAGTCATATTTTATATACTTTAATTAATAAAACCAGACGATTTCCTCGGGGCATTTATTGTTTGGAGGTAAGTTTCTAAAGGAAATTTGACTCGTGAAAAAGCGAAACTGCGGCTTCTTTGACAATGGGCCCAATTGCGCCAAAGGATATTTGCTCGATTAGCTTTGTTTAGCTTAGAAAACGTGCTAAGCTTGTAATTGGTAGAATTTGAACACCTTCCCGTAGGAAGTTATCAGTTACTTTGCTTTTTTTCAAATTGGTGAACTTATTTACCAAACGGGAATGGATAAATAACAACAATATAGTTGAGTGTTTATAATATATCTTGATTACAATTTCAAGTCAGAAAGTCAGAACCATTCTGAAATCTGTTTTTAATGGAAATATTTTAAAATGTTGCATTGTAGATTCCTTATTATTGAACTGTCTTCTCTACTTCCAGCACCCTCTCGCAACTCTCCCAGCGACTCAGAGCCTACAAAATGCGCCGGAGAGCTTCTTCTGCTGTTTCTGGACGCGATCGACGCTCCGGTCACGAGGACGCTGACGAGGATCCGGACACGCCAACGTCGACCCTGCGTCGTCACAAGCGCCACAACAGTCTGCCCAAGAATGCGCTCTATCCGCGACACACTACCGTTCAGGAGAGCCTCGACGACGACGACAACAACGACCACGAAGACGAGGAGGAGGAGGAGGATCAAAGCAGACTAAAGGCCACGCCAATAGCCAAGGGTTGTCACTCGGACACCGAGCTAGATCCGCCGCAGAACCCCAAACAGTGCCACGCAAATGGCCAGGATCACCCGTCGGACTATCTGCAACTGCCCTCCGTGTGCACGTGTCCCTATTTCGGGGACAGACCGCTTCAAAACTGCGTAAAGACCGCCGAGGTAAAGATAATTTCTTCCGCTTTCCGGGTGACCACCACCACCACCGCAACCACAGCTGTAAGTAGTTCGCCCAGCGAAATGGAGCTGCTTCTGCGCAGCGGTGGTGGCAGCAAAAAGGCTCTGACCTCTAGTGTGAGTGCGGGAATAGCAGGATCGGGTGGTTCCGCGGGTGGAGCACCTCCATCCACCGGTGGCTCCACCCTCAGTCCCCACTCAGCCCATCAACAGGGCAGCTCCTTAACAGTTCAGTGTGACAGCAGTGGCTACCTTGCAGCACCCGGAACTCCGTGCCCCGGCCGGAGAAAGCTGAGTATCTCGAAGACCGCATCTGTGGTCACCTGGGATGCCAGTCGCCATCGGAGACGCGGCAGCAGCTTCGGTGGAGTGCGCACCTCCTTGCTCTTGACTCCCACCAAGACGGCCACCGCCTCCACTTCATCTACGCCGCTGCGGAGATCGGCCACACTTAGGAGCCACCAGAACATGAACTACCAGGGTGGCGGTGAGTGTGGCGCAGGCGGCAAGACCAGGACCACCACCTCATCGCCGTGCATGCTTCAGAGACAACAAACTGTGCGATCTCATCATTCGAGAAACTCCAGCGTGATCTCGAGAAACTCGTCGCGCCACGGCAGGATCATAAGGCTGGAGCAGAAGGCCACAAAGGTCCTGGGCGTGGTGTTCTTCACCTTTGTGATTCTGTGGTCGCCTTTCTTCGTCCTGAACCTCCTGCCCACGGTGTGTGCGGAGTGCGAGGAGCGGATCAGCCACTGGGTCTTCGACGTGGTCACCTGGCTGGGCTACGCCAGCTCCATGGTCAACCCCATCTTCTACACCATATTCAACAAGGTGTTCCGGCAGGCCTTCAAGAAGGTCCTGCTGTGTCGCTATTCCAGTACGAGTGCATGGCGCCCCAGCAGATAGCAGACGCCCGTGAAGCCCGGTAAACTCAAGGCCAATCCGCACAAGTGTCCCAGTGTGGACTTCCAGGAATCCACCGTCCCGGTCCAGCCTCGCGCAAGGACATCGCCCGCCGCAGGCAGAGGGGTCCTCAAGAGAAGCGTGGCAGTGGCGAGCGACAGATAAATGCACCGACCAACGTGTCGTATACGCAATCTCCGGGGATGTCACACCGCTACGCACTCACTCCCCCGGAGCAAGTGTGGCCGAAAGCCCTTGGGGCTTATGCGCTTATGTGCCTCTAATTAATTTCAAATTCAATTTGCATGCCATTGAAAGGACATTGTCCAGGAGTGGAACCCACGGGATTTTCAAGGCTCTGGGATTGAGCATAGGTTTCTCCACTTGCGGTTCCCCTGAGAATACGATTGTTCTTAGCCATCAGGCGATGGAGATGGATACATTCATACATGTGTACATGTAAAATGTACTCACTAAGGAATGTACACGGAAAATTTAAATGCATACTTCATGGCTTTGATGTCGATGGTCAGTTTACAGAGACCGGAATATCTCTCAAAAAGTGTGGTTAATGTTCAGTCCCTAAAAGTAGTTATAATTGTTTAAAGCTCCCCAACTTTTCACTTCCAAGAATTACCCTTCGATTGCTGATCCAATTCGTGCTTTAAGCTGTGAGCTGTGATTCCGCCAGTCCCTTGTCCCATTCAACAACGCACTTCATTCCTCTTGAATTCTCCGATAATGTCGCAGTGAAAATTCCAATCGATAAGCTCTATTTGGTTTGGAATTTGGCAATTATGCATTAAATTTATGGGGGAACTCTAGCCGCAAATGCACAAGGAAGTTCAGTGGGACCGGGTCCCATTAAGGCAACCGACACGTACACAAATCCACGGCAATTTGTGACTTTTGTTGTTTGTTCGTGTGGTTGCTGCCCTCGGCCCCGCAGATTGCTATTTTTATTTGAAAAGTTCATTCATTTTGCTTTATTTCTGTAGGAAAATGAAAAATTTCAGCTGGTCACGTAAGAATTTGACGGCCCCTAGAGGCGGTCAGGATGTGGATTCAGCATCCTGCAGCCAGTAGCCAGTAGCCAGTAGCCAGTAGCCAGGGGCAAGTGGCCAATGGCCCTAGGAGAAGTCGGCGCAGCTGCTTAAAAGACATCAAACAACAACCAAGAGTCGTTACAACAACTGTAATAAGGAAAGCCGGATGAAAGTTTTCAATGTGCCCTGCCAAGTTTAGAGCCGCTCGCTTACGGAGCGGGCCTGAAGGCAGCCGGGGCCCAAATGATAGGTAATGACGCCATTAGTGGCAGCCACTCAAAAAGCCTGTCTCGATGACACCTCACAAACAGCCGACAAAACTCGTACCATTTTTGCTGACAAATTTTTAGCGCCCCAAACTTAGCCCCAGCAGGCGGCGGCTGGAAAATGCTGAAAAACAGACACGAGGAAGGCGAGGCCGAAGCCAAAGCCCCGTGGCACTTGAAAATTTATAGCAATTTTATCGCCGGCGGAAATATTTTTTCCACTTCATTGAATCCCTGGCTGAGGCAGGTCGCGGCTAGGTCGCAAAGTGTCGCACTCGGGGAACTTCATTGAACTTTAATGGCAGGCCGCCGGGCAAACAACAAAGGCCGTCAAAGGCAAGCCGAGTCCTGAGCCCCACATCCGGTTCCTCTGTCGCCGCTCCTTCTGCTGACTCGGCAACATATGCTCCTTTCGGCGGAAGGCGAGTGTAAAGGAGTAGGGAAAAATCCACTACATCAGCCCTAATACCCTGGCAAAATCATTCTTTGAGGGCATTTTTAAAAGAACATGCTTTCCAGCATCGAAACAGATGTAAGAGTTCTAAACCCATTCAAAAAACTATATAGATCCATTATACCTTATATAGATTTGTAAATAGTTTCTTAGTTTGTCGGAAATACTAGGTAAAAATCTGAGGCCTAGACTAGTGGCTTACACGGGCCAATCTCACACACAAAGCAATTCGGACCTGTATTTTCTAGTGCCGATCACTGGTTTAAACTTACAAAAGATTATTCTTTAGATCCTCTTTTGTCATCTCAGTATAGTAACCCAACACCTCACATTCCCCTTAAAAGGAAATCCAAAAATGTAAGAGAAACATACCATAGGGAATATAAATACTCAATGCCTAAGACATTGCACCAAATTATACGAAACCATAATAAACTTCACAGTGACATACTATAAGTCGAAACGAATTTAAAACAAACTCACAGGAATTAGAAACGAAACTTGTGTTGGATGTCCTGAGTGTTACCTATTAAGACTCTGTAAATTGTAGATTCATCATTGGTTTATGAAGAAATAAATAAATCAAGAAGGGGAGCATTGTGACAAAACGCTTTTACCAGTAGTCCTAGTTGTATCGAGTGGCATCTGCGAATGCAATCGCCAGCCGAAAACTGATCTATGCAATAAGATAACTCTTGTAAATACATCAACCAGCAACAATAACACCCCGGGCAATCACGTTGTGTACCATGAATACTACTTGTGTCCGCATTAAGGGTAAGATTAAAGTCGAGGAGGAGCCCATCATGCGCCCTGATTAGATTAGATTGTAACGAATGGGGCATGGTCGCGGTGTGCTTTGTGATTTGGCGACAGATGGAACATATTTATCAGTGTTATAGCCACAATTACCAGAATAAACACACACCCAAAAAGGTACACCTAAGTAGAGGACAGCAGGGGTCATTTCTACTGGGCCAGCTTGACGTTTTCATCTGCTGCGAAACTTTCGAATTTGTAAAAGAATTTAGAATCCACCCGAAACCGAGTTGATTGTGTGTTTTACTTAGATGTCTAGTCCTAAGAAGCCGAAATAATCAAAATCGCTTTCGCCGTGACAGTTAGATACAAGTAGGGGCACACAGAGGAGGAGAATAGCCCGAAAGGACATATCCCCATATAAGTGAATGTTTGTGTATGTATTTTATGGTAGCCGTAGCGAGTCCTTCCTAACCTAAGTCAAAGACACTGAACCGTAGATAATGAGATATGTGAAACATATTAGCTATAATGTATTTTGATTTGTACAAGTGTTTTCTGATTATATTTGATTTGTATTAAATGTGCATTACATCACTTCCAAGATGAGTTTTATTGGGTTTTCTGCCACAGCTCTCACTGATTGCAATCGCAGCAATCGTATTCAGTCGATAGAGGCGTGAAAAGCACCGCAAAGGAAATCCGAGCTCCCACCTATAGGAAAATGAAAAATGAAGACGACAGGAGTTCCCATGCAAGCCACACATTGATTTCGATGGAAGTTACACTCAATTAAACAGCGTGCGAGCTGCGCTGAAAGCACTTTCTTTCGCAAAAAAGATGTGATTTTGTATACATCCAAAAATACGCTACAAAGGATAGAATCGACTGCAGTCTACAACATGAATAAAGGTAATTAATTATGTTTAAGGTCAACTAAACAATGAACCCATTTAAAGAAAAGTATTTTAGTTCCCTGAAGAGCAGCGATTTTAAAACCTAGTGTTATTTTGACTTAAAAAAGTTTTCCAGTTGTAACTGACAATAATTCAAGTCAATTTGTAAGTGCTCAGAACACCAATCTCCGAGCAGAAATAGAATTTATTTTTGAGTAGTAGTAGTGCTCAAGTCTTACAAGTGGGCGGTGGCACTGCGAATACGAAGCGAAGGCCAGCGGTGGCGGCACTCAATTGCAGTGCGGGTGGCCTTCGAGTTGAAGTACCAAACTGCTGCATTAGCTTCACAAGTTAAATCATAATTATTCCCGGGCACTTCACAAATTAATGCACACTAATGCCGCACAAATTTGATGCTTGCTTCAAGAGGCCGCAAAAATCTCTGGGAATGCGCCCAGCAAATCCCCGACAAAGTTGCCAGAAAAAACCAACAAGAAGGGGGGAAAAACGAAACCCGTAAAAAATGAGCAAAGTCAAAATTGAGACTACTCAGCGCCTCTTAATTTTATTTGCAGCTTTAAGGGCTCGTAAAGTAGCGCGGACCCAGCGCGGAGGCCGTTTAATGGATTCCCTGTGCCCTCGCCTCTCAGCCCTAGGCTCTCGGCCGAGCCACTCTGCCCCTCTTTCCTCTGGGGAGAAAGTCCTCCCCACTTGGGAAAAAAGTTACTGTAATAAACGGTTTTGTGCGAAGCGACAACGCGGCCAACTTGAAATTTCTGGCTGCGAGAGCCGAAAAGGGGAAAGTATTCCAGCAACTCTAGTGCACTTTCAGGCGCTTTTAATCTGCGCATGTGTGTGTGTCTGATAAAGGTCCTTCTTTTTTGTTTGTAAATACTTCCGGTGTTCGTTGAATGCACCGGCTGTTTGTGGTGAGGCAGCGGCTCTTAAATGCACGGGTAAAACCCATCCACATTTGTTTGTTTATTGGCCATGCATATCAGCGGCTCGACAAAGGGAAGGAAGCGAAGCCGCAGTAAACGTTAAACGCGAATAAAGCACATCCTCAAGTGTACTCTCAGGTTCGCCCCGAAATTAAGTGCCACACGAAAAGGCGAAAGGTGAATACAGAAAATCCAAGTCCAATTTAAATCTTACTAAAAAGAAGGAATGTGATCTAAAAATGGTTTAATATTTCAAATTTGCTTTTATTGAGTATTACATGTCATTTATATAACTATACTTATATTTATCTTTTTTATCTCCAACAAATCTTCACCTTCGCTGAAATACTTTTGCAAAGGTCCCCTTTTTACATTCCTTTAGAAGATAATACCAAATACCAAGACTATTTTACATAAACCAGATCCTATTTCCCCCAGTTGCAGCTAAAGTTCAGCATGCAGACCACTTACTCTGAATGCGAGGGCTGATTGTGTAATAGGATTTCGCAGTCTTTATGTTCCACTGCCAGCAGATTGTAGTCTCTATTCAATTGCAGGGTATGAAAGGCTCAGTAGCTGCAGATTCCCATTTGTCCTTGGCTTTTTACCAAATGGACACACAATCGAGTGTCCGTGTATCCGTGTATTCTGGGAAATGGCAAACCGAGCCACCTGCCATGAAAACTGTGGGCATTGATTGCATTGATTTATGGCCCAGATGCTGCTCCCTGTCGCTTGTTGCGCACTTCATGGCCATTTCGATTGGCTCTTTGCATCAGCACAAAAGGCTGAATCGCATTGCCCTGCCGTTTCTCAAAGTGCCATGCAATTTTGCAACATTTTAAAGCCGCTTTGCGCTACAAATCCCGCCCAACCACTCAAGGCCCACAGACGATAGTTCCTTGGCGGCTCACCAGAATCGGATACCACCTAGTCGTTGCCAGAGGATAATGGAATATGAGCAGCTTAAGAGGCCTTCAGCGCCGTTCCCGATGCCAATTTCTATTCAATTACGCGAAAAATTCACTGATATAATATACATTTTTGATTTAACATAAAAATCACCTGAAACGCTCAGCAAGATTACGTAATAATTGTACATCAATATGTACTTAAAACTACTTTTTTAATTTTTTTTATTATTAAATAACTAATACTTGGTTATGTTATCATTAGTTCAGATTATATATTTATTTATTAAAAGCAATGGTTGTTTTCATACTCTTATGGCATTATTATTATTGACTTTAGATGGGATTTCAGGGGCGTTCCTAAAGTTTGTTTAATCAGAAAACTCAAAAGATACTAGGAGATCAAGGTCATTATAATTATCACAAAGGACACTGTCGGAGACAAAATCATCAAAAATTGAATACGTGCATATGCAGGGGAAAGGATTCAGACCATCTTGACTTCCGACTTTTTAAAAATTTTACGGCCCCGATAAACATTAGCACATTTATTTGATCACTTCAGATTCGCAACTCGGAAGGAGAAACGCTGCCGGCGACTAATTGAATCCTTGCATTTGAATGCGCCTGACAAGCCAAGGCGAGCAGGTAACGAAGAAGCCATTAACAAGGATTTCCACTCACCACCCAGGTGGCTTTGCTAATGGTAAATTATATGCGGCTTTGCTTTGCCTGTGTGAACATATCATGGGGCGCTCCTTTGTCCAGACCGCAGGCCGAAGCCCGTCGACTGAATCGCATGCAATTTATGTGACAGCCCGACAAAGCCAAAGCCCACACACAGGCCCACTTATGCACGAGAAAGTGCACTCACACGCACAAAACCATATTTACCTTTTTGTTTGGGGACCGGCATTGCGAATGCGACATGTTGCACAATCCGAAGGCAATTATGTTTGAAATTCAGAAGCACATTCCATTACTCGCCTAGGCGAAGGGAACAGCATGCAAATGTAATATGGAGTAATAATGAAATTACCCAACAATGGGCTGGCTCTTTGACACCAGCCCAGCTGGGGGCGGGGTGTCCTGATTAGATTACCGCCCACCGAGTGGATGACGAAAAATCATTTCGACAGGTGTCTGGCCTTTTCAGGAGTGTGAATTGAATCTGGGTTCATTTGATCACAGCTCTGATAGCAGAATGAAATTTATAATGCTTCTGATGAGAATCCCTGATGTTGGGAAATTGCTTTTCTTGCCAGCTCTATTTTTATTCAATATCGAAGCCAATTTTAGTCTAGTGTGTCTTGTTACGAACATTTGCGACAATGAGTATTTAATCTCAAATTACGTATATATTCTTGATATATTCAATTAACTCCTTGTTTTTGTGTTTATTGCGGCTGAAAAGGTATGAACAATTTGAAATCAAAATACCAAATCAGTGTAGCGCTATTCAACAATCATAAATTCCTTCGCGTCCCGACAGCTCCCCTTATTTTCTTCGGCTTTTCGGCATTGCGAGGTGACATGCCGCTGCCGGGACCTCATATTGATTGCTTTCAATTAAAATACCGCCAGCTGACTGCTGAAAAAGTTGACACGGCATGCCTTTGTGTTAATTTAATTTCAGAAGACTACTTCAAAGTTGGCCGCCGATGGGCGGTGGGAGGGTTTGTAGGGATATTGACAGCCATGCCTGCGGCTAGATCCTGTCAATGCTATGCGGGCACTCTACACCGCTTTCATTGGCTCACTGCCAGGTCACTGACAGGACACGAAGGGCAAGGGAACGGGAATGGGAACGAGAAGGAGGACGAGAACGGCAACAGCAACTGGACATGCTCGATGGAACTGGGAGGAAATTTCGTTTTCATTCATCCGCTCAACTTTAATTCACTCAGTCTAGGGTTGGGTTGAAAATTAAATTAGTTTTGTAATAGAAATATATTTACTGGAGGTCAAGACTTTCTACAAGCAAGTAAGAATGCCACTGCCATTTCTATTATACTGTGAGATGCAAGCTCCCAAAATCCTTGGGCGTTATATAAAAAAATCCTTTAGTCAGGAGTGGTTAAACCATTTCAGTTCAGTTAAGCTGAAATCCAAAGATATAAGTAAACCTTAACATTTACGTATACGTAATATTTCCCGAATATTCCTATGGCAGCTATATGATATAGTAGTCCGATTTTGATCAAATTAAAACCAAAATTCTACAATAACACATAATAGTCATGTCTCAAATTAAATGAAAATACGTTGAAAATTGGCAGAGTTAAACATTTTTCTAAAAATTTACCTATCATTCCTATGGCAGCTATATTATATAGTCGTCCGATCCGGCCCGTTTAAGACCTATATAGTAGTGAGAGAATAGGGGAGACTTTCTGCAAAGTTTCATTCAGATAGCTTCAAAACTTAGGGACTAGTGTGCGTAAAAACGGACAGAAGGACAGACGGACATGGGTAGATCGACTCGGCTGTTGATGCAGATCAAGAATATATAAACTCTTTATATAATACCCTGCAAAGATATAATAATTAATATAAAAATGACGGCGTACCCTTAGCTTCACAGAAAGCAGATTTGTTATTTATCAATCCTTCCGATAGTACATAGTTGTCGGAAAATTTAACAATAAATAATAAAGACAAAGAATAAAGAACATTATTGCTTCAAAAACAAATGTAGATGTTGCAGACACTTAATACTCAGGCTAATTATTCGATATCACTTTACTTTTCACCAAAATATATTTAAATATACTTAAGTAACGATTTCTAATGATTTGTGTGTAATCTTCGTGCAACAGATGAATATATTCACTCAATTTGGCAGCTCTAACTCGTTTAGTCTGTTGGTTCACACGGATGAACAAACGTGCTGACGGGCATGCCTAAATCGACTCGGCTAGTGATGCTAAATAAGAATATATATACTTTATATGGTTGCATACTTCTTCTTCTGGCATTCTCGGTTGGCTCTAAGCTATAAAACGCTTTTACCCTATGGAAACCGTGATAAAAATCGATCTACAGAAATTTTCCTAATGCAGTTATATGCATCCGAATTTGCTCTCTTCAATCAATGAATATTTTAGTAGTTTCCTGTGTAAGCTCTTTTCCTCCTCCGGACTTAGGCAAATATTTGCAATAGCTGTGGATGGCTTGATTAATCCGATCATTGTCCTAGCTTAAGTCTCTGTTTGTGGTTCTTTGCAAATGCAGTGGCCATCGAATGCATTATTTTCGCAATTCAAATGCTAATCCCATGATAGCTGTCCACTTTGGCCGGCGATGTGCCCGGAAGCCCTTGCCTGGCAACGTTCTGCAGAACTGGAGGTTTGTTGTCATGCCAGCGACTGGAATCTGCTGGATAAATATGGCCAGGACATTTGTCGACAGGAGCAAAGCTCAACTGAGCACTGCGCTTATCAAATATGATGTAATATAAATATCCTGCTGGCTCCGGCAGACACGCATAAAGGTAGTTAGCGTGAAAGGGACGTAGAAGCGGAAGTGGAAAAAGTGAAAGGCATTTCCGCAAAGAAACCGAGTCGAGCGAAAGCACAAAAAGCACAACAATACAAAGGAACAAAAAGGTAATCACCCAGCGCCCAAAGTAGGCGGCAAAAAATGAAACAAATGAGTCTCTATAAATACACACGTTGCAATGGGGAAATGGGTAGACCTATCCCTTGGCACTCCCTCCCCTTCCAGCTCCCAGATCTAAACTTATGGCAAGTCACCCAGGCACGAAGGAAAACTTTTCCCCTCATGTGGCCGCGAGTGGCCCGGGGTGTAGGTATTTGTGTCTGTGACACAATGAGAAATGCAAAGCGCAAATGAGTTGAAAACTTTGCCATAAGTTCGTGTGTACAACGTGCAATCGCAAAATTAAAGGCGACTTTTAGGCTTCTTCCACAATCTGAGAACTTTGCTCAACAGATACGCTCAGACATCACAGCGATTCCACTTTTGAGTGGGTACATTAGCTTAATCCACGATTTCGCCATGTCAAAGGAAATGTCTTTGGACCTTTTTGGCGATGGTTCGGCTGGTATTTTATGCAGATTGTTTGCTGTCATTATATCTGGACATTGCGAATATTAGATTGAATGAAATGAGTGAAGCAAATAACAAAATTAATTTAGTATTATCAGCAGGATGCGAAGATTGTCGTTTAATGTCTTTTAAAAACATGGAATATGAACAAGAGGACTTATCCTTTTACTACTTTCCCGATTATTGGCTTTAAGGGTTGGTGCTCATTTACTTAGTGCAGAAAGTAGTCAGGGTAGGGTGTAGGGCATCCAATCGGTGCCTTGTTGATTGCCTACCAACATATTTGAGACGCAAACTCCCCCCTTTCCTTGGAAAAACGGCTGTTTATCAGTGACACGCCAAAGGCAAAAGATACATGGGACTAAGAGTCGCCTTTTGGACTGGCTGTGAGCTGGGAGGCAGGCCCTCGTCATTTTCCCCCGGTGCTGCAAATTGTTAAATGTTAAGCAAACAATAAGACGCGGAAACGCAAATATTATTTGCATTTTACTCGACTTGTTTTTAATGTGCAGAATAAATACCAACGTGTACAAACAATGCGAACGAATGCGGTTCCTGCTTAAAGATTCGGGTCGGCCTTCTTGGCCGCCAGTTTTTGCAGCAAAGTCAAGAAGCTGAAGGCCTGTGTAATCACCTGCAGATATTTAAGTTTGCATACATGTAAATATCACTTACGTTTTATATTGTTCTCGGATCTTACCGATCTCAGGCGATTCACGTCCATCACGTAAAACTTTCCCGCAGTCACATGGACGGCGC
Source organism: Drosophila jambulina (assembly GCA_018152175.1). NCBI lineage: Eukaryota > Metazoa > Arthropoda > Insecta > Diptera > Drosophilidae > Drosophila > Drosophila jambulina. The sequence continues at coordinate 2,025,002 of JAECXH010000012.1, read as the reverse complement.
GACGACTATTGACCAGAAAGATAAGAATGTCCTGGCGGATGTGGTGGGCGTGCTTCCACCAGCTGCCCCTCCAGAAGGCGTCCCCGGACCGGACGCTGTGCCTGCTCAACAGCTCACCACAGTAGGTGAACATCAGCAGCTCAAAGAGGGTCAGTCCCAGATATTGCAGCTGATTGACGATACGCAGCACCTCGCGCGTCCCGGACACGCCCACGAAGACCAGGAGGCACAGCTGGAAGGTGATCTGGAGGGACTTGACCAGACAGTACGGGCTGAAGAGGTCCTCCAGCTCCAAGGAGCTGTGGAGGATAAAGCGGTGCAAGCGTACGCACTCCACCAAGGCGCCGTGGAAAGCATCACTCTGGCCGGGACTGAGACGTCCCGCACAAAGTTTCGGCAAATCAGTTGGGTGCTCCGTCAGGACGGCATACTGGTTAAGCTCCCGGGTAGAGTCTCCCAGCAACAGCTCCCTTTGGAGCAACCTAAAGTATCGCTTTTATATCTGCTAACATGACCTAAGACAAACCCCTTACCTGAGATCCTTCACAGACTCTCCGGACAATAGCCTGGCATGGGCATCCAAGTTCTTCAGGCTGCAGAAGAGCACATCGAACTGACCGAGGAGTAGCAGAATCAGAGAGACGAACAACGATCCCCCAAAGCCAAAAGTGACGCCCACCAGGATCTGCCCAAAGAGCTGGGTGGCATACACCGCCGTGTAGGTGACGGGAGCCATCGCGTCGAAGGGATACCAGCAGGGAAGCGGCAGCGTCCGAATGCCCAGCATCAGGGGCGAGACACCCCAGGAGATGACGCCTAGCAGGCAGGCCATAATCCACACGGTTGTAAAGGTTCTGGACTTCCGGTAGGCGGCATGGCTGCTCACGAAGGTAACGCCGGCAAGGGAATGGTGCCGGTACTCCCGATTGATGTGCTCCATGTAGGCCAGCAGGCGCTTCGACCGGATGCACCAGTAGATGGTGCCGTAGCCGGTGAAGAAGTAGATGATTGTCATGGTCAAGGCGTCGGTAATGCCCTGCAGCTCCCCGGTCGGCAGGACGTCCAGCGTCGTTTTGGTGAACAGCACGCCCAGGTGGAGCGATGAGAATATAACCATCGAGCAGTAGGCCCAGGCCAACAGTTTCGCGCCGGATCTCAGCCAGTGTGGCCACCACTTGGGCAGTCTGGGCGACGGCACCGTTCCCATGGCCAACTGAAGGCTCGTCAGCAGACGGAACAGGTCGGAGTCCCGAGCCGGATCCAAGGCGACATCGTATCTGATGTCCGCATCGACGTTGCCGTGGAACTGAAGGCTGGCCATCGACTGGGATCCGGACTCTAATCCGGAATCGAACTGCTTATGGGCTGCTCCGGCCATGTCGCACTGGTATATAAGCGGCCCTAAATTTATGCATTAATGAGTTTTTAAAAGTCTTCCCCTTTTTCAGGTGTCTGGTTGGGCGTGTCTCCTAATTAACTGCCTAAATGCCTAATTGACTTTCCAAATTGCCCCTGAAACAACGCTCGGCGAAGTTGGCAAATATTTGGAAATAACGAACTCAAGTTTCACACGAAATATACTCATACTGGCATAAAGGTCTACAATCAGCTCAAGGCCGTAACGGGATTCGAAAAAGGTTAGGCGGATAATGTGAAGCATACTCCCAGATATTAGGTAGAAAAAAAAATTTCTCTCTCTACGAAAAGAGTTAATTGTTGGTAATATATTCTTTATGAGAATCTTCAGGCGATTTTGGTAAACGCTTAATTTGTTGAGCACTAAGATTGTTGTGAATGCAACATTGATATTTCAGCAGCTCAACAGCAATTTGCACATTTTTTTTCACTTTTTTTAAGTTATTATAGATTTTATTAAAGCCTTAAATTAAAAGACAACTTAAATTTAAAACAGCATTCCAGGAACGTGCTACTCAAGATTTATTAATTAACCAATTCTGGGAATGTTCTTTATGGATTACAATTAGCACCCACCACATATTGAATCCATTCTTACCTTCTGCCACGTTTTCAGGTGGCTGTCATTGTGCGATTCCTCATTGAGGACAGGGCGAATGGGCGGACTTGTACGTCAACGTTGACCTTCGACCCACGTTCATGAGCAATTAGAGACAGAAATATCCTCAATGGTAATTGCCTCGCATTTTGCATTTATTGAATGTGAATGTGGGAATCCACAAACAGGGTACCGCGGAGCCTTGGCAGTGACGTGGCATTCGACACCGTTGAAAATGGTCATAGAAAATGCTAATTGCCGAGTGAACTTCGCACACCTTGCAGGTGGGAAAATTCTCCATGCGGAATACCCGGGCACCGGCCATATGTTTGCGTGTCGCGTCTCGAGATCGTGTAAATTAGTTCTGGCTTGGAGCCATTTAATTAGCCCCCAGCGACATGCAATTAATTGTACAAAATATTTAAAGGGCCGCCGAGGTTGCCGGCGAGTCGTCAGCGCGAAAATGTGTGCTTCTGCTGGCCGAACATCAAATATAAATGCAAACTAATTCGATTCCCTGCGGGCTTCCTTTTATTTTCCGAAATTGTTACACACTGTTGGCATAATGGGCCATGAAATGCCCAGCTCCCAGCCCCCGCGGCCTTATGTCTGAGTTATCTCTGGTGCTTGGCAGCTACTTGGCCAAATTGTTGCCGGGCTGTAAATGGCAAAACTTTACAGCGCACTCGTCCACCACCACCACCTCTTCATCCGCAGGAGAACCTGCTCCTGGGCAATACATTTTTCGTGTCAGTCGGTTTCATTACGTATGTACGTGCACTGAGAAAACCGCGATCCTGACTTAGGACTCCTTGAATTAAGAAAGTTTAGTCTCAAAGGAGTTGAAATGAAAGCAATGTTTATTTCCAATACCATGCAATACTTCTCTGTTTACAAAACAGTTCAAAGTAGTTTGGGTTTCGCTTGTAAAGCCTTTTAATACTTTTTCCGAAGCATAGAGGTAGCTTGACTAACTCCAATTCTATATGAATACTTTCACAAAAATTTAAAAATTCGTAGTGATTTTTTCCTCTGTTTCTTAAAGTTTTGCGGCTCTGGATGCCGCTTCTCAGTCTGTCAGCCTGTTCTCACGCATGTCGAGAGCTGTTCCAAGTGAAATTTACCTGCTGTGATTTATTCAATCAACTTGTGCGCCGTCCCAAAACAGCTCAGGTTGCCTTTATTATTTAGACATCTTTGTTGTCTCTGCTGAAGCGCCTTATGCGAGTTTAATGTCACTTGCCTGGCTAAACAAACTTCGCTGCCACATTTAATCTGCATAATTTTTATGAAAATTACAGCCCAGAGCAGGGGGAAATCGGTAAGCAGGCAGCGAAGAGGATACAATTTCACTCATAGAAAAAAAGGATTTTAAATGTACAGAATTTGTTGGTCTCTGTTGCTGCTTTAACTGCTGTCCCACATGTCGTATGCTTAATGAAAAATGGAATTCCTCAAATCCTACAAAGAACCGTGTTTTATTTTTGTGAAAAAGTTCGATTCTACTAATGTTAGCGTAAAAGGAATCTCACATCGAACTGACCGATAACGATTTTTTTTATTTCCCCCATTGAATCTTTGCATTCCGTTTTATTGACTTACTTCTATTTCCAGTTTAATAAAGAAACACAAAAATCTCGTGTGAAGTAAAAATAAGCCCTGGGAAATTATGAATTCATTTCCGAAAGCTCCTTTATTGGTGTTTGTCGAAAATTGATTGAAATAGTTATGCAACCGAAAATTCCCTTTTGTCCAGCCAACCCTACTTATTGTGCACTTTTTGCCACTCACGCAATTTAATAGCCATTTATTGTATATGTGTTTCCGTAATCCGGTGATGAAATAAAAATAACAAAAGAAGAGCTCATATAATTTTTTTGGCAGCACCTGGCGAATGCGCAGTTTTTAATTAAGCGTCGCAGTGAGAGGCGGAGAAAATAAAATAAATTCCTGGCACCTGGAATAATATTTTTAGAGCTTTTGCCGGCTATGGCCAAACCGTTTCATGTGAATCCTAGCGAACCCAAAGCCACACAAGCGCCGTCCGATTGCATTTTCCTGAAAAGTTTTTAATTAATTGCGCTGGCCAATTTTTCGGCACTGGCCAAAAGCTCCAATTCCAAATGGGAGATGGCAGGGGCAGCCGACCCCGAGTGGACCACGTGAACATCGCTAATTTGCAGCAGCCATCAAAGCAGAGCAGGAGCTGAGTCAATCAGTTGGCCATTCGGGGGGTTAAGTGGGAAAGGGCAGGGAAAGGGAGGCGGTACCACCCCTGCCAAAGTTGGGCCGGTCGCGCGCTTCGCACGCCTCATGTTTGCTAATTTATGCGCCACTGCAGCCGCAGGACGACGGTAAACAGCGAGCGGCAAAAAGTTTCCCAACTGACAGTGAACAAGGAAGAGGCTTCCGTTTGGTAGCCGACGCCTGGCATACGCTGTCAGGGGATATTTCTTACGGAAAACACAGGATACCAGTGAGCGCTCTGTTCTATACTCCTTTAAGACCCTTCTCTTTGTGTCGTACAAACTACATGCGCAGACATAGCGTCTTATGAGACGATTGCTACTGTGATAACTACAATAAGTACATTGAAAATTTGAATTTTAAGTAAATGATACGATTTAATTAGTAAATATCGACTCAGAGCACTTTTGCATCCGCATGAAATGCACAATTCATGGATGTTTGCATTATATTCAGAATGTGAAGTCAGTTTGAATAATATAATTTTTTCCTTTCTATGCCTTGATTGATAATGACTATTTATTGATTTATTTGTGCAATATTTTACAATATTTTTTAGTCATTCTACTAAGAATTAAAAAAAAGACTATTTGACAACATATGGAACGTATGGAACCCCAAGGTGTGGGAAAGGTGTTGGACAATGAAATGGAAATGTGGAAATGGGAAAGAGAAAACAAGAACGGGATCAGAACAGCTCCGGCAACGCCTGGCATTGTTTTTGCCCCTCATGTTCGCGCTTTAAACTTTGCTCTCGCTTCGAATCCTCCGCCCAAATTCATTACACATTGATGACCACCTCCTGCGTCTGTTGTCCTTCCACCCACCCGCCGATCCTTTTACTCCATTCAAGTGATGTCCTTTACTTCCTTCGGCTGCTGCAGAAAACAATTTGTCAAACAACAAGCAAAAACTTTCTTCGGAACGAGGCAGATGGAACTTATTAGTCGAATGGACCGTTAACCCCTTAAAAATATGTATATATTAAGTTACTTCTGGTGGAATAATTTTATGACTGATATTCTTCTGATTCTTCATTTCTACCATAAATTTGTAACAATTTTAAGATCGGAGAGCTATCGAATTCTGATCAAGGCGGCTTGATCTTAAGCTAGTTTGAAACTTCTTTTAATGTATAATATTAAAGATCCTAAACTTTATATTAAATAAAAATATATAAATATTCCCCTTGCGTTTCCCTTAAATACTTTTTGTCGCAATTAAGTCTGAAGTCAGAAGCATAAATTCATCAATCTGAGTAAAACGTTTGCTTTAAAATACCAAATTTGTTCTCAAGTTCACTCTTAGTTGGTTATCAGAGGGTTAAGGGGCAGTAAGTTTGTCTCCGGAGGAGGGTGAGAATACGTCGGATTCTTTAATCTTTAAGTTAGGTTAGGACTGATATGATGTGCCCAAAGTGCCGTAACACAAGTGCTCGCCCACTTCTCCACAGCTGGAATGGCTGACATCCCTCGAAGGCTAGAATTTGCTCCACTTTGTCAGGACGTTTTGTTCGGCAATTTTGCGCTGCCTGGCAAAAAAGTTTCTAATGCAATTTTGTTAAATATTTTTGGCTGTGATTTCGTTTGGCGTCGTTCGTTTGGGCCCCACAAATAGTTGGGCCGCCTTCCCGCCCGATCAAAGTGTCCCTAGTAGAGTAAGCTGCCCGACGGCATGCGGCTCCTTTTTTTGGGCAACTGCAAACTAAACTTTCCGACCTGCCAAATTGAGTTGCGAAGTTGCTAACTGTCTCAACTGACAGGCCACATATGAGGCTAATTCAATTTGAGGTAAGCGGAGGAGGCACTTTCAGCTTTGGCACGCCCCTTTCCCGAACTACAATAACAATTAGCATTAACACATTGATGGAGCCCCGTCGCAGTTGCCTGGCCTTGTGGTTTGTTGTCCCAGTAAATGTGGCCGGGATTTGCGCGTGTCTCGTAAAACGGGAGTAAACTTAATTACAGCTAGGATCTGCAGCAGCATCAGCAGCTGCTTGTTAATGCGGTTTTCCGGGTGAATCCCGGAATCCCCGCCCAGCCCCGGCTTAGAGTTGGGCTTGTTTATTGGCCCAGCAGCCACCATGCTCCTGCGGGTGCCTTCAGAAAGGTTATACTGTAATTAAGACAAACAAAAACCTGTCCAAACACACACACCCACCACAATTCTCTCCAGTGTCATGGCTTGGGCATGTGTTTTCCCTGATTTGTGTTTCAGCGGAAATCGGAGGAACTTTTGTTATAGGTGAGAGGAGTCGAGGAGCGAGCTCAAATAAATGGCTATTGGCTTTGGTATCTAAAGATTCAACATATTCAAATACTGCAGTAGGGCTAATCCCACCAAAAAGGAATCTGGATTTATTATCCATGTTGAGGTGGCATCCAATTACGATTCGAAATGTGCACTCATTAAAATCGGATTTAGTATGCAAGCGAACAAAAGCCATCGGTCTGCGATTGAAGGAGTCAGTTGACGCGGAAAGCGGTGACCTTGACCGCAACCACGAGCAGCCAACAGGTTACTCAGTGGGTGAGCAGGTGATATGGCAAGCGAACCCAAGCTGTGGCCAGTCTTGGCATCCTTATATTCAATTAATCACATTATGCAGGCTGTCGGGTCGGATTAGGCCAAGCCAAAGCCCGAGCCCATACAAGAGACTTGCCTTAGCAGCACAATAATCAACCGAATCCAAATCCGAATCCGAGTAAAATAAAGCCAACGTCCCGGCTTGTTATACTAATAACTGGTGGCTAGTCAATTAAGGCGACTGGCCAAGGAAATCCAACTAAATATTTTATTATGAGCCAGCGTTTGTCTTGATTATTCTCCAAGACCGGCGGCAGATGGCGGTTGGCGGATGGCGGATGGCGGATGGCGGATAAGAGGGGGCCTTCGCCGGGGGGGACGCATAACTAATTGAAAACTTGCAAAAGTTTTTCTCATTAATAATAAGCCAGACCAAGGGCCCTGTCGACTATTTGCTTAAGGAGAAGCTCGAACCTCGCTGCTTCTCCTGTTCAACGTCAGTTTGATTTGCTGTAAATGATTTAATTACTTACTGCAAGGCGATGGGAAAGCTATTATTAAGTTGGATGCCCGCCAGGCCGCACTAAACACGCGTATTAGATTAATGTTGTGATTACACAACCCTCCACAACACGAGTGTTTCCGAAAAGAAAATTTGCACATCCGAGTTTAAGTTAATAGTTACTGTAAATTTGTAGAATTGATCTTTCGTTTTGATAGAATATATTCAATTAAAACTCTAAGAAAAATCCACTCTATGTAGTACCATTCGATTCGACGAGGTATATTTGATTCGTTTTGGAAAATCTATACTATTTAAAGAATAGCAAATCGTTACATTTTCGAAATACTTCAAACTATATAGTTATAGAAATAACTGAGAAAAAACATATTTCTCGCATGGTGATGCTGATTAAAAATCGATATACATTATGGTATGAAAAGAATTCTTTAGTTTACTACATTCGTACATACATATGTGCATACGTTGACACTAAGTTATACAATAAGGCCTATGAGTACCGGGTATTTAAATTGAAATTATTTCTAAGGTGGCTTAAAACCCAATTTGGAATACAAATTAATCCAAAGTAAAACTGTATGGAAATATGGCTTAAAATATTCGTCTAAATATATGTATAACTATCGATCTTATGATTACTATTATTCTGACTACAGCTGTGTGTTTGTATAACGACCACCCTCGCCTCAGCTTGCTGTGTTTTGAAACGTTAACGAGTCGCAATCGCTTATTGCATACTTTTCAGCTTCGTCCCGAGGATTTCCCTCCTTATTCCGCAGGATTCACGTCGGCAAGGACGCAGCTTCTGCTATTGAATTATGCATATTTCGTTGCAGGCAGCGGAGCTTGAAGTGAAATGGTAGCTGGAGGCTGGTCGCCCAGACAGCAATCTATTCGTTTGACAGCCGTCCAGAGTTGAGGGAAAGGACCAAAGGGTTGGGAAGGTGGGGTGGAAAATAGAATTATTACCTCGGAGAAGTGTTGATAAATTGTATTTGCTGCAAGTCAATGATTAAGTTATTTAATACGACCATAAATACAGTTGACCATCAGTCCATATTTACATTTGACTTGGAATCATAACATCTTTTGCAGGAAAATTAACAGGCATTAATTATAGCATTTTTAAATAGTAAGAAATTCATACATTGTGATACGCTCTCCTAATTTAAGGCACTATCTTGACATGAAAAACATATTTATTTAGATAAGAAAACATTCTTTACAATTATATGGACGTTGATGCACTACTATCAGTATATTCCACATGACACCAAGCACGTGCTTGTTCGTGTTAGGTGTTAGTAGGCGCGAAAAATGAAAGTATAGAAAAGGAATACGAGGAAGTGACTACTGGCGTGCTGCCAGATTGTTTGCTTGTATGCGTGCTAAGTGGGTTAGGATTAAAGTTTTTAGTTTATTTGACTGACTTATTTACCATGCACGAAATATGATCAATAAAGTCAATTTTAGGATCCAGGCGAACTCCCAAAGCATCAACTATATCAATTCTTTCCAAAGAGCGACAGTTCAGCATGTAAGTTTCGAGCTTGGGAACGACACGAGAGAATGTCATTAGCTTGCATTTAGAGCCGTTTAAATTTAATAAGTTAATAAGTTTGAAAATCTAACTGGCAAGAAGCGTCCTTATATTGCACGCAAATTTTGAGGTCATCCGCGTACATAAGTACTTTGGACAGGTCGTTAAAAAATAATGTAAACAACAAGGGTCCCAAATGGCTTCCATTGGACTTTTTGCGCCCTGCCATTTAAATAACTTGAGATCCATTTAAGAAGATCAACCGGAAATCCCATCAAATCGAGTTTCTGAACAAGAAGAGAATGGTTAATAGAGTCGAATGGTTTACTGAATTCATTATTAAAATACTATACAATAATTAAAACTGTAAAAAAAATGTTGATAACAACATCTTAATATATCCATATGATAAAAAATCCTTCGAGCCGGATTTGAACCAGCGACCTATGGATTTCTATCGTTCGCTTTCCCAACTACAGTCCACCGCTCTACCAACTGAGCTATCGAAGGTATACCGAAACGCTTGCCATTGTCAGTTTCGGTCCCAAGCGTGAGAGAGTCGAAAACTGAAAGAGAAAAAGAGAACGGTATTATCTATTTTTAGCTGGTGCTTGAGACTCTCACTCTCTTCGCATATGTGTTTTTACGAACAATATCGGTCAAATAAATAGGTAACTTAGAACATATCTTCAACACATTGCTTTTTTAATGACATTACGGGCCTTTAATTTCGTTAAAGCTGATTTCTTATAGAAAATATTAATGGACATTTAATATGTCTTTTCACCAAAATGAATACTTGACAGAATCTCCCAGAGAAGATATTATTACCTAATCACATGGACAAACAACTCTGCAATGGATGAGGTAAAAGATGTTGATTAAAAATAATCTATACCAAAAAATCCTTCGAGCCGGATTTGAACCAGCGACCTATGGATTTCTATTTGTTAAGTTCCCAATCTACAGTCCACCGCTCTACCAACTGAGCTATCGAAGGTCTTGGGGTTCGCGCGTCAGGTCTGAGTTTCGTTCGGGAGCGAGGGGAGGGTTATGAAGAAAGAAATATAAAATATGTGCATATGTATACGTAGTATATAAAATGTATTTTAAAATAAGAATATATGTAAATAATATAAATCAATTTACCATATAATAGGGCGATATAGATAGGGCGTTATCAATCCAAATGATCTTGGCTCACATTTGTCTTTGAATTCAAAGAAAATCGGCATACCGATTGGAAGTCATACAACGATAAAGACGGTAATTAGGTTTCCCCTTCAAAATTGCAGTATTGATCCTTTGTAAGATGCCACAAAAAATTCCCCATCCAATACCCATGTCCAATATCTTGCATTTTTACACAAATTTTCGACAACTTTTGGGATTACGCTCCCAAAGTTTTTTAGGAAAACGATATTCGAGGAATTTAATTAATTAAGTTACGTACACGCATCGTATACGCAGGCAGGAATAAGGAGAAGAAGTGCAAGCTAAAATCCATTATAGCCATTTGCAAGCTGGCAATTTGCGCCAGCCGAAGCGGTTCGTTAAAGGGGCCAACAGCAAAAGTGAAGAAAACTCAATTTCCGACGCACACAAAATGCAACAAAAATGGCACTTTTAATTGAAAAATTACAGCAACAAGTTGGAAGCCCTTCCAGCTCCGCAATTATCTTCGGTTCACTAGACATAGGGGGTAGTCTTGGAGCTTAAGGGAGATATTACCCTTCACCAGAAGCTCCTCCAGCCTTGCCTCTGTGCTGATGCGATAACTGTAAAATATCCTGGCCAGCAGCAGTTTCATCAGGATCTGGGCATATCGGTAGCCAATGCACATGCGCAATCCCTTAGTAAACGGGACAAAGGCGAAGGCGTGCCTCTGGGGAGCGTCCGTTCCGAAGTGCGCCTCTGGATTGTAGGTTCGGGCGAGAGGACCCCACACACGCTCATCGCGCTGCATGTTGTATATATCGATCCCGATCTGTGTACCTCTAGGGATCAGAAACTCGACGTCGTCCCGCCGCAGTTGCAAATCCTCTTCTGCAGATCGTAGGACCATCGGTACGGGAGCAAACAATCGCATTGCCTCGTTGATCACCATTTCCGTGTAGTCGAGTTGTTGCAGCTGCTCCAGGGAAACGTCACCAGTGGGGGGCAGTTTCCTGACTAACTCCTCGTGGAGCTTCTCCTGGTAGCACGGGTGCATGGCCAAACAGAGAATCGTAAAGTAAAGTGCCGTCGATGTGGTCTCGAAAGTCTGAGGGTAATAACAGTGATTGTGGCAATTTTTAGTGCAGTTATCATCCAAGTCTACTGAGAACGGCTATGGATATGGGCATAGTCACATACCGCTGCTATTGTCACATTGGCCTCATCTCTCACGTCCTGCCAACTTAACTGCCCGCGCTCCACATGCTCCCGAACCTGTTCGATGAAAATAGCCTTGAACTTGCCCCTCGTCTCTGGATGCTGTTCCACGCTGGCATCAGAAGGCACCACCGAGACAATCGGCTCGAGAAGCTGACGAAGCAGGATATTTGTAAGTAATAGTACAAGACACTGAGCGAAAATCGTACCTGTTCTATAAATCCAAAAAGTATTCCAACCACCTTTTGCTGCTGGCCAAAGAGCCAAGATCGTCGATATATGAGTCCCGGATAGAGCCAGGGTGATAGCATCCGTTTAACACACACTTCAGTCAGGCTTTAAAATAATGTCAATCAATAAATCTATACATTTATTAAAGGTTAGTACTTTTCCAGTTAACTAGGAAGAAGACTTTGGTATTTATCTTAGTAACGATAAGAAGCCAATTAAAGTAATCAAATATATTTTAAAAACTAGATTTCTTAGTAAACAATAGGTAGTTAAACAAATACCCGCCATTCTTTGTTTTGATTCCCGTTATTTAAGAAATATTGAATATATTATTATTTATTTCACCATCAGTCAGAGTCAAAGCTGCTCAGAATATATTATTTAAGGAATTATATTAAACATTTATAAATACCAAAACATTCAGTTTTTACCCTCATATTATATTTACAGTTTTACAATTACAGTTTTACATTCTCAGTTTTGCATTTTCCTCTACATTTAACGATCGTTTCTATGGCAGCTATTTGATGTAATCATTCGATGTGCATAAAATTAAAACCGAAAATTTGGAATATTATAAAATGGCTGCAGCTCTGAGCAGATAAACATATGTTGACAACAGCGAAGTTAATTTTTTTTAAATAAACTTATTTTCTTCTATAGATATAAAAGTCTTACTTTGATCAAATTAAAACCGAAAATCTAGAATGAAAAAAATAGACGGACAGACGGCAAAATGTCTAGACCGACTGGTCAAGAATAGACATACTTTATAGGGAAACGTTTCCTTCACTGCATTACAAACTTCTGACTAAAACTATAATACCCTGCAAGGGTGTAAAAATGTATCTTAAGTGATTTACATTAAATACGTCATCATGTTGATTGTATCTTTCGATGATTTATTCACCCCTTACCCTAACACCTTTACTTACCCGTTATAAGCTTCAAAAATAGTGATAGAACCATCGTGCTGAAAATTCATTTTCTTGCCCATGGTGGTCTCTGCAAATATTAAGCAATTAAAAAAATCAAGAATCCAATAACGAACTCACGACACGCCGCTTCCAAAACTATTTTCTTGAGAATTTGATAGATCTCCAGCCTCTTGCCATGCTGAACACCCTCCAGGTCCAGTTTCTGTAGCAGAACCTCCGCTTCGGCATTGAAGATGGGCAGGAAGTTGCTGAGAATTTGTCGACCAAAGGCGGGATTAATGAGCCGCCGGTGCTTGTGCCAACGAGGCGAACTGGACGTGAATAATCCGTCACCTATGGCCGAGCTAATGAAACGGTATAAGTCGCCCTTATTAGTGCAGTGCGTCGAATTAAAGATTTGCTCCATGGTGCTTGGATCGTTGACGTACAGGAAGCAGTCGGTTCCCATCCAGGATATAAACGGAGCCTTGAACTGCCGAGACAAACCGTCCATGTACTGCAAAAAGGCTTCAAGGGGTTCAATCAACAGCTGGTCAAGAAAATCCGTCCTTGCCTTACTTGCCGGATTCATCATCTGTAATCCCATGCCAATAAATGGCCATCCAACGGGTCCCCTCAAGTACCAGGCGGCTTTATAATATCTTCGGCGGCTCCACAGGAAGTAAAACCAAAGCAGCAACAGCCAGCTGATAAGGATTATGCAGGTCAGCATGTCGTTGAACTGGAGAGCCCCAATCCTCCGTCCAAACTTAATTCCTACACGCGCGACGTTCAGAGGCAGACTGATTGGCTCAAAGCTTCATTCAGTTTTCTATATGCGTCAGAGAATTCCAATATCCAAACTAATTGGTGATGGTAATTGGTGTTTTGTTTTAGAGTTCACTGAAAGACTTATAGCAGGTAAGCCCATTCGAAGCAAACTTTTTAGATTGACATTACGCGAGCGACTGTTAGTTTGCCCACTTTTTCTGATGTTTGCATTCAAAATCTGACTAAAAATAGGGTCTGTATCTATGTTTGAGTATTGAGACCCCGCTTATGGATTACGCATTTTCGACTTAAAATGGCGCTTTCCATGTCCCACCACGTTGTGGGGGAATTATTATTTAAGTGGCTATTTTCATGCGAGTCGCGTGCCTGCCAGGCAATATGCAGCAACCAGGCCCAAGTCTCCAGAAACCCGCCAGCATAGAAGCGATTTCGAAATACTCTGACTAATGAATGCTTTTAATTCGAATGCTGTACAATTATGTAAACTTTTTATAACCAACCCAAAAAAAGAAAAAAAAATCGTTATCAATTCGTTGTCCAGTGCCAAGCGTATTCCGTATATCTGTTCGGAATAAAATACAAAGGACAAAATTAAAATAGACCAGAGAGACCAAAGGCTGAGACTTTGTTGCTTAAAAAAAGCTTCTAAAATTTTTATTAAACGTCGGTAGTAGGTGAGGGCAAGTTTTAAAACAAACTTCACCGAATAACTATGCTGTACTACACCGATAATTCTGAACAATCCACATACCCGTTTTGAATAGATCAGCTCAACTTTGCCGTCAATGAATGTTCTTGGATTTAGTAATTGGTTACGCATTGTGTCAACGAAAACGTCAGTTGAGTAGGCGTATCGCTGGCCATGAACGCCAATGCCCAATCAGAAGCCCAATAACAAGGCAATTAGCAATAATAGAGTTTTTTAAATTATAATTTTTATTCGCTATGAATATTTTTACAAATTGGTTTTTCATTTGTGGTGTTTTGCCTTTCAATGTTCTTTAACAATAGTTTATTTTTTGTGATACAGATACGTAATCTGTATTTTCCATCACTGAATAATTTTCTTGTGGTGTTTAGTTTTTATCCTTGTCTTATTTTAGTTTTTGTCGAGATGGATGCACAAGCCGGCTTGGTTTTTCAAATAGGCTAATTAGTTAGTAAAACTTAGTGCGCTACGCTTTAATCTGTTCCTTATATATTAGAAACTGAGCATCCCGATCATTAAATTACCGCCAAAACTTTTGAAAGTGATGCACTCTTTTATGTGTAAGCTAGGTTTAAAAGTTTGCAAATATTAATATTGTTGCGGACGTTGCGTTTCCAGTTTTGTCATTGGTAAGCTTTAGATAGGAGTTTAAGATTGTGGCTACAGGCTATTGGATCAGTGGAAGCCGATCCTTGGGGTGATTGGTGTTCAATTTCTTTGGGGATTGATTTAGGGACTCACAGACATAGTACTTTTTAGTACTGTTTAACTTGCAATTAGCTCATAGAATAGAATATATAAATATTTGCCAGTCACATGTCCTTAGTATATCTAAAATATTTATATACATAATCCATATGCCTAGCCGTGTTCTCTTACTTTACAAATAAGTTATAGACCTTTTTATTGTCAAAAATATTGACGACTCGCGATTGCATTATTCCAGGCATTGACTTGACTTCCATAATGTGGTTAAGTACACGTTTAGTTATATTAAAAGTGACTTGCAAACGTTTTATTCCACAGGCTGCAACACTGTAAACTAATGTATCAGACACGTGGCCCTTACAGGTGTGCTGAGTGGGTCAGACTCCTCCGAAGCCGGTTTGTTACATGGAATGTTGTTAACTAAGTCGAGAACATTGTCATCAATATAATTGTATCTTAAAATGATATCGAATATAGTTCTGTGCCTTAGACTTGGGGCTACTGCATCCCCCCATCACACCTACACAAGTATTCCATTTTAGATTTTCTCAAAATTCTACACACATCGACAAAGAGCATACGGTACTTGACCTTACTGCAACTGGGTAGTTTTTTGGGCATAGTAAAAATATATGTACTTATACATGTGTAAATTTATTTCGCTCCAAATGCCGCATGCTGTAGGATTTTATTTTGCGAAACAAAATTTAAAAAAATAAAAGATTATGGCTGCAGACCCCGGTTGCTCTTGCTTACTCTATGTGCAACCCGTGCAAATATATATGTATATATGCATGTATAACTGTATACAAAATAAATTTTGCTTTCACATTGGCGCTTGCGTAAAAATGTTAATCAAAAAACATTGGCATGGTCTTTTTTATGTTTTTGTTAGCTAATGTTTTTTAGACGGGAACAAAGACGGTGCCATTGCTTGGTTTTGTGTTTTTGCTGGGAGGGATTGGCGGTGCGGCTATAAGTAAGCTTGGAGTGTAAAAGCTAGGCTAAGGATTATAAATGACTGATGCGTTTTGATTAAATGTAAGTTTAAGTTCTCTCTAGTTGAGTTTCTTCTAACATTTCGGTTTATACTTAGGCACAATACATTTATTTTGTATTTATTTTTAAATTTTCACATGTTTTTTTTTTGTAGCTGTAACTTTTTGCTAAATATTTTTTTTCGCTTACGACTAATTACTACGCATAAAAACGTGCGTAAAGGTGTGTGTGTGTGTGTAGTGAGTGTGTGTAGGTTTTGTGGTTAATTATTTCATATACTTATTATGGGATAAATTTGCATTACGCCTGCAATAATTTCAACTATAATTTAAACATCTCAGCCGCTTGACAATTATTTAAAGCTTTTCACAATCATGTTCGAATGCAAATTCAAAAATCTAATAGGATTACAAAATTTTTTTTCAATTAATAATGTATAATTCATTTGTTGAACTATTTTCCACGCTCCGCAAACGCGTATCAATGTTGTTGTTAGTTTGTTTTGGTAGTTAACCTTTAACTGTTTTTTTTTTTTAATATTGCTTCAGTTTTTCTTTTGGCTGCTTTTTTTGCTCAAAATGCAATACCAATTGGTCGGGAATCATCAATAGATATTATAAAATGCTTGTTTGAGTAAACATAAAAAGAATTAGCAGGCGGCGGTGAAGCTATTGGTCGAAATCTATGACTACAGTCCACCGCTGTCTTCTATAAAAAAAATACAAATGGAAATTTATTCATAACACAAACTATGCTCACTAGCTGCACATACAAAAATAATTCAATTACAATGGGACTTTTGGGTATATTACTTAATACACATTTTGACTTCTATCATCTTACACTCATTTCGCTTAGTTTTGTATTTCTGTTTAACAAAATACGCCCTATGTTTCCTATGAAATGCTACAAAGTATACAACAATTTAAATTTTCTCCTCCCTATGCTTCGACTTAGTTCGCTTTTTTTACTGATTCTTAGTTAGTTTATGACTTTTTACGTAAAATGATTAACTCTCCGGCTGCTGGTTCGCCGTGAACTGCGTGATTCCATCTTTCTCCATAGACTCTAGTATATCGGCCACATACACGGCCACGTCGGTATGACTCGTCTCTCCGCGCCGAATAAAGGGCATCTCCAGCAGTCGGCTGTATTTCGGTCGATCGCTCTCCTTTTTAATCAAGCTGCAGAGCGGTAGTAACACAATTATACGGACACATCTACGATGCACTATATATTTATGCTCACCAAGTGTTTACAAAGTCAACAAACTCTTTTGAGAACTCCATGCCATTGTAGGAGGTCAAGAGTCGTGGCGGTTCGCCTTGAACAACCTGTCGAGAAGACAAGGGCAGTAGATAAATGTAGAAATGATTATTTAAAGATCCAGTTATGTTTACAAATTAAACTGTTCAACGTTATATGTCAAGCAGAGAAAATATAAATTGAAAATATTTTATCAAAATAATTAAGTTTTCCAGCTCTACAATCATCCTTAGAAAGGGGAAAATAAATGGTATTACAAATCAGGAAATTCGTCTCTTAAGATGGCAAGCCTGATGCACTTTATAAACATTATAACAAAATAAAATAATAATAATAATAATACGCTGCCAATAGGTATTTTGTCATCTCTCGGGAGCCAAGCTCAACTTGTATTGGATTCGTCATAGCTTTCTGTAAAAACTATTATGATTGCCAAGAAATCAGTTTGGCTTGAGATTTTAGTGGTACTTAAATTACAAGCTGTAGTCTTTACCTGGCACAACTGTTCGAATACCGAGTCCCATTTACGATACGGAAATGTGCCTGTCGCGACCTCCATCAAAGTAATACCCAAGGACCAAACATCGCTGCGCACATCATAGCCCTTGGCTCGCTCTGGATCAATGCGTTCCGGCTGCAGGAAATTACTAGACTAATGAAACAAATAGATTTAAAGAGTTAGCTTCTAGTTACCGCCATGTAGGGCCTACAGCCCGCATCTTTAGTTTTGGCGATCGAGTCAACCAGTTGACCAGAAATACCAAAATCACACAGCTTAATGTCTCCGCGCCGGTGCAGCAAGATATTGCTTGGCTTTACATCCCGATGAATGATCTTTAGCTCCTCTTTCAGATAGTTGAGAGCATTAACCGTTGCCACCGTGATCTTGGCCAGAATGGACTCGGGTATGTGGCGCTGCTGCTTTTCATATATGTACTTGTAGAACTTGTCCAGCGATGTGTCCATAAGTTCCATGCAAATCCAGCAGTCGCCCTCCTTGAAGAGAGCCCCATAGAACTGAACTATATAGATGCATTCGTTGGACTTCATGACCACCTCGAGATCCATAAGCAGCTGCTTCTGCTCCTTTTCGTCTACTGTGGAGCGAATGCGCTTGACCGCCATCACCTTGTCAAGCTTCTTAAATATCATTTTGTTGACAGCCCCAAAGGCCCCGCGTCCGATTTCGCCCTCGTCTTCGAGATCATCCGATGTGAAATGATGCGTATTGGCCGGGCCCTCGCCAAACTGTAATTTGCCACAGGCTTGCTGGCGTATCCGCTCGCGATGACGGTCAGCAGCTGAGCTGCTGCTGCTGCTGCTGCTCGAAGTCAGCGGAGCTGCAGTCACCGGCGGCGGCGGCTGTAGTGGTTGCTGGGCGCCAAAGCACCGAGACACATTGTTGTGCTGCGATGAGGAACTTGAGCCCGAGGATGTGGAGCCCGACGATGTCGACGAGGTGGACGAGGGCGGATGGCGGATGCTGAGGTTGTTCAGGCTAAGCTGATCCGGGGGATCGCGAGAGCGACTGGGTCCGGCTGAAAGAGTGCATGATTGGTCTTGATTGTGGCTTATCACAACGCTGCGCTAGCTATGCGTCACTGTTTACTGCTGGCAAGTATGTGTACCTCCTGCCTCTCTGACTGTGTGTGGGCGGCTGCGTTAGAAAGCAAAGGTTTCGATATACTCACTTGCGAACAAATTTTTCGGTCGCTCGGCCATTGTGTGGGTGCGAAGTCACTGCTTGAAAGTATCGATGTCGCTGTAGCTGCGTGTGGATGTGTTCTTTTCCAAAGGATGTCTGCTCCGTGTTTGTCCGCAGTTTTCAGCAGGCGCCGCACCCCGAATACAACACGTTGACGTGTGCCTGCGTTTGGTCCACCAATTCGATCGGGCGCTCACCGCCGACACTTGGCTTTCCGCTAGATGCAACGCAAATTCTTTTTTACTGGGAGAGCGCACATTTATGCACTTTTTTCGCAATTTCGCTAAACATTTACATAAATAGCGCAACCAAAATAGTATGACCAGTCTAGTCGTTTAATTATACTATCCCACAGGAATATACCGAAGATACAACTTTAATTTTTTTCGAGTTTTTAATACCAACTGTAATTTATACCTCCAGCGTTTGATATGTTGATACAATTGTACAGATTTACACAGACTTTAATGTATTTAATTAAGTTTTGTGCTCATACAGACAAAAGTAGGTTAAAAGTACGGTATCCAGTTTTATAAATCTGTTTCGTAGCGGAAAAATATTTATTCTTTTGAAGTGTAGCCGCTCTTTCCACTTCTTTGGCATTTTTGAGGGGAAATGATGCGGTTATACTTTGTTGACAACTGGCAATATTTGAAACACAATAGGCGTTCATCTTAAAATTCGTTTAAAATAATAATTGTCCCCAATCCATTGGCATTTGTTTTGGCGGCTATGGGATATGGGTTCTATTAGACAGGGGTGGGGTGGGTGTTCCGTTCAGGGAGGAACATGGTGGCACCAGTGCACTGCAGTGGCCATACCCATGATACAATCATACTAGGTAGTCTAGTCGGAAATTTTTGGACCTCAACAATCATAGCAATGAGTGCGAGTGAGAGGAGTTCAACCTAGTAAGTGCGAGCGAGACGACATTAGGATGTGTTGATTAACCCCAATGTGGTGTATGGGGCCTTAAGTTTTCTTTCATAATAATTTATTTGTATAATTTATTTTTTAACAGTTTAGAGTTGGAAATGAGTCGTTGTTTTTGTTTTTGCGTTGACAGTCTTTTGTTTAAGTTCAAAATCCTAAAATATTTTCTTATCTTAAAGTAATGAGATCATCCTGTTCTAAGGAATTTGGATCCGATCCGTTTAAATTAATTAAAGGAAAAGACAAAACACAGAACAAATCTACAACAAACACAATAAGCATTACTAAACATTTGACGGCATTAGTGAAATACAATTCTTGGTTATGGCTTTAATTTCGTCATATCTGTAATGTATTTTCTTAGTCTATACTTAAATTGAAGTGCTGTCGGGTGGTCATACTGGCCCCTTGACCGCATTGCACCAAAGAAATTTTCCACAATGTCTTGGTTAAGACGACTTGTAAGGATATAATCCATCTCGTACTTTTCTGTCAAATATGCAAGTAGAGCATTAAGAGAAGCGTTGTTAACCAAAATTCCCTTTTAAAAATTCAGGCTATGGGATTCGCCACATATGTTTGTTCGCATTATTTTGGACATTTTAGCCAAAACGCCTCTTTGTATATCTATTTGTTTTCCATAGGGCTGTGTTGTTTCGATGGTGTTTGATGTTGATAATTTCGAATTGAAAACATCGAACCAATCATTGAGAACTTTAAAGAGGTCCGCGGTATCGCATGCGTTCTCTACATCGTATCGCAACGCGTAGCATCGTCTTATGGAACTCGCAGTTGTGTTGGAAAAAAATTGAGTTGCCAATTTTACCTTTTGTTTCCCGAGGGAGCTGACATTAATGTGGTTTTCCGTAATTTTAAACATAACCGACACATCGGACTTCGAGCAGTGACCAATACAACATCAGCAGTACTCTCTTATTCATAGCCAGCAGTAACCTTCATCTCGTCGAAAGACAAAACACATAGCTTGTCCACCTCAAGCATGTCGTCGTTTTCCATTAGATCTATTACAAAATTAAGAGGACCAGAGCTGATTGGAACTTTTGCTAGCCACCTATACAATGTGGCCCGACACGGCAAAAGAAATCCTTTTTTGTATAGGTAGTTATATGCCCGGGGTCCAGCTGTATGCAGGCAGATCGCAGCAGAAATGTCCGTCGAATTGAATCGGGCTCGCTTTCCTCCAGTTTTTTAAATTTTTATTTGGGACCCAGTAAAAATGTGGTTTAGAGAGGTTTCCAACTCCTTGTAGTCCTTCACTTGCTGACGTAACTCACGATTTTCTGTTTCTCGAAGCCTTTTTCGAAGGCTCTGGTTCTCGACCAGTAATGTTGACCCAATTATTTTGTCTCTGTATATACATATTTTCCTATTTATTCTCTTGATAAATGCATAGACCTATGATAATACTTACTATGTTTGGGTGCTGGAATTGGCATAGCCTAAGTTTGTTCTCCTCTGCAAACCCATTAGACAGCCGCGAATAAAGCTGGCAACAAATTTTAATGACATCCAACATGGTGCCAGTGCCATGACGACATCTGCGAAATCGACAAGACTTCTTTTAAATTATAGTTTTTCGTTCGAGGTTTCTCTAATGGAAATTAATCTAGTTGCCAAAATTCCCAAAATTAATTAGAACTGAACTTGCTCTTTTGTTTAACGACTCCTGAAAGTATAATTAATTGATGAACAAGAAAGAAAGCTAACTTCGGAACGCCGAAGTTTGTATACCCTTTCAGCTTACAATTGGATAATTATGAATTGATACAATTTTATTAAATGGAAAGTAAAACTAACAGGAATTGTATATAACATTAATACATATACAAATTCGGTTTTAACATTACGTATACGTAATATTTCCCGAACATTCCTATAGCAACTATATGATATAGTAGTCCGATTGTGATCAAATTAAAACTGAAATTCTAAAATAATATTAAATGGCCATTTCTCAAATTATATGAAAATATGTTGAAAAATTGCCAAGTTATAATTTTTTTCTGAAAATTTACCGATCGTTCCTATGGCAGCTACATGATATAGTCGTCCGATCCGACCCGTTCCGACTTATATACTAGTGAGAGCATATAGAAGACGATCTGCAAAGTTTCATTCAGATAGCTTCAAAACTGAGGGACTAGTTTGCGTATAATCGGACAGACGGACAGACGGACATGGCTAGATCGACTCGGCTGTTGATGCTGATCAAAAATACATATATATACTTTATAGCGTCGGAAATGTCTCCTTCACTGCGTTGCAAACTTCTGACTGAAATTATAATACCCTGCAAGGGTATAAAAATAGTGACTGAAAACAAGAATTTGTGCTTCTTAACACCGTCGTCCGCACTACCAATCGATTTTTCTATTTCTGCAAAAAAAATATTTTCTAATATAATTTAATAATAAAAAAATCTCTTTTTCTCTTGGTAGTGACAGCACAGAAACATCGATGGTCGAAAAAAATGGATATTATTTAGAAAATTCGAAAAACATTGATGAATCGAAATTTTTATCGATGTTTTCATCGATGTTTTTGCACTTATAGTGGAGATTACCTTCAACAAAATTGGCCTACATAATCATGTCCAGCGGATTTGTGCGCAGCAGCTACAAATTATTTGTGGGCAACCTTCCCTGGACAATTAGCAGCAAGGAATTGCGGACGTACTTCTCTCGCTACGGGCACGTCGCCAACGCGGAGGTAGTCTTTGACCGGCAATTGGGTCTGTCAAAACACTATGGCTTTGTGGTCTTCAGTCAGCGAGATGCCTTCAACAGCGCCAGCAACCAAAACACCCACTTTCTGGAAGGTCGCATACTCACCGTCCAGAGAGCTAATGAAACTGCTTAGGATACTTGAATAAATTTATTTTAAGGCCAGTTGGAGGGATGGAAAGTGCTTAGTTGTACACAAACATGGAGAATGAAAATATGGCTTCGATTTTGGGGCTACACGCACACGCAGTTGTCTCATTTCTTGGGCAAGTAGAACTTGGAGTTTGTGCCTACCACGTCCTGAACGCTAGTATGTCCAAGCTGGGTAATCAGCGACGATAACTCCGCCTTTATATCGGTGACAAGATTTGGTCCCTCGTACACAAGAGCCGTGTAAACCTGGACGTACGAGGCTCCCGCCTCGATTTTCTCGTATGCATCGTAACCGGAAGCAACACCGCCGACGCCGATGATAGGAATCTTGCCGCCGGTAAGCTCGTACATCTGGGCAATCATCTCGGTTGAACGAGCCCTGAGCGGCGGTCCGCTTAATCCTCCCTCCTGCGAAGCCAGTTTGTTGGATTCAACGTTCATGCGAGACACCGTCGTGTTGGACACTATCAGGCCATCCACGCGGCTCTGTTTACGCTTGATCACATAGACGATGTCCTTCATGTCGTCCAGAGATAGGTCGGGCGAGAGTTTTAAGAAGATTGGCACGTTCTTGTTTTTGTCCAGACTTGACCGCGCAGCGTTCACCTGCTCCAACAGCTCCGTCAGCTTGTCTTTATTTTGCATGTCGCGCAGCCCTTTGGTGTTGGGGCTGCTCACATTTATAACAAGGTAATCCGCCACGGGACCGAACACCCGAACGCCCTGCACATAGTCGGAAATGGGGCTCATTGTCGACTTGTTTCTACCCAGATTGACTCCCACTACGCCGTTAAAGTCCTCCTTGCTGCGGAGCATGCGCAGCCGCTGTAGCACCGCCTGGTGGCCTTCGCTATTAAACCCGTACCGGTTGATGATAGCTCGATCGTTGGATAGCCGAAACACCCTAGGCTTGGGATTGCCTTCCTGGGCGGCTGGCGTGACAGTTCCAACCTCGATGAAACCGAATCCTAAGTCGCGCAGTCCGCTCACGGCCTCTGCGTTCTTGTCAAAGCCGGCGGCAATACCGATCGGATTGCTTAGCAACCGCCCAAAGAACGGTGTGTGTAGGTTTATGTCATCTTGGTATTGGGACACTGGACAAATGCGGTACTTGCAGGCAAGCACGGCAAGATGGTGACTGGTCTCCGCCGGCAGAAGGCGTACGACTGGCATGACAAACGTGCGGAACATGTGGTCCTTCTTCTTGTACGCGGTTAGGCCAGCCATTACGACTGCTGCTCCGGTTGTGACGATGCACAGTGAACGCAGGCGACCCTGCCGGAATTATGTATAAAAAATACGCTCCAAGATAAAGAGTACATTACTCACAAATTTCCATGTTTTTTCCATTGCCCTCTTAATGGGATCCTGGTCCATAATGTTTATCGGTGTCGATCGACAACTGCGTGGGTAAGCTATAAATTGCTATAAACCATAAAAAATATACTCTTCAGACAAATTATATTTTTACATGAGTTTTAATTTAAAAAGAGTATTATATATGAAGTGAAAGCTTGTTTGGTGCCTACTAGCAGGAAATTGACTTCTAACTGGGGAAAAGCAAACCCTTACTACATCTTGCTCTACTCGGCTTATCGATAACATCGCCTTGTGCCATCTCTAGTTGTTGAGTCAGTGTCTTTTGTTATGGTCGCTATTTTACCAAAATAAAGGGCAGTACAGGGTCAGGACAGCCATGAAGGGCGGCACGTTTCGCAATACGCAGTGGGATCCGACGCTCCTGACATCGCAAATCTTGTCAATGCAGTTCTGCGTGTACTTCACATTGGGCCTGCTGGTGTTCGTGGCCAACAAGTTGTCCGGGGACAACTACAGTCTTGATCACTTGTTCGAGTACCATGTATGCTACCGGTTCACTTTATTTTCCGTTAAGCCTTTTAATATTGTGTTTATCCTTTCAGGAGATACACATCTACGACCTCGGCGGACGACTCGTTATCTGCGCCTTCGTGTTGAATGCGTTCCTGGCCTCCATGGCATTGTGGTGCATCGTTAGGCGAGCCAAGCTTTGTCTGGACTTTAGGTGTGCAACTCAGATAAATATATCTCTTTTTTTATTTAAGAATGTTATAGTTTTTGTCAGAAGATTGTAACGCAGGCATCATATCGGCCGATTCAATATTTTCTATCGACTCCGAGTCAATCTTGACATACCTGTTTGTCCGTCCATATGGCTATATGCTACCGCAAACTACGCAATCTCGTTCCAAATAGTCGTTTTTATAGCTTCGTTGTTTTTCAACATATTTTTCACAGTTTTAATCTTATAATCTGATTTGGCTAAATCGTATATTTTTATTATACAACGGCCATACACTTGTCTTAAAGCTACTATAGGATCTCATCAAAGATATATCAACTTGGTACTTTGGTTTTTGTGCAGTAGATTACCACAGACTTTTTTACTAAACAATAAATCTTGCCCTCTGTCTCTAAATATATAGTTGCACCTTCCACATCCTGCATTTACTCATATGCTGGTGGTACAACCGCTCGTTTCCCGCCAACGCATCCTGGTGGCTGCTCAACATCATTACCGGCACGATAATGTGCATAGGCGGCGAGTTCCTGTGCCTGCAGACTGAAATGAAGGAGATCCCTGTGGGCTATGCTGCTCTCAACCAAAAGTCGGACGTCTGAGCCAATAGCTTTGCGATGACACTCAACCATTTTCTCTGTACATTTATTGTTAAACTAGCGTAAGATTACATAGCGTATACACAATAATCTGCAACTCTATTAATGTAGTATCTGGTAGACGAACGGAGGACGTTGCCTCAGCTTGAGTTCCTCGGGCACTGAAGCCGGTGGCATTGAGAACTTAATCATATCCGAACCGCTGTAATTCCTCGATATTATTGACCAAAAGTGCACCTCTCGTGGCAAAAACCTCCAGTAGCTAAATCCCAATATAACAGTGGCGATTAGCGATCCAAGGAGCAGCAACATCCAGCAAAAACCATGATGTGGCTTCTGCATTTTGGATTATCTTCAGGGCTCTACGAAATAAGCACAGGTTATCCACCTTCACGAGATGCACCGAAAATTTCCTGCCGATCTCTGGAATAAACAAAACGGGTGTGGCCCCACGGTATTCAACCCACCAGTCGAACAGCTCTGAGCTTTGCTCTCCAAATAAACTTAACTGGCAGGGCAAACGCAAATAAAAGAATTGACTAGTTGGCATCCTCCCCCTGTCCTCCAGAAACGTCAGAGCAAACTAATCAGGTTTGTCTAATCTAATCTAATTAGAAAGAGGAAGGCCGACCCGGCAGACACGATCGTCACCACTTCCTCTTCGCTGTTTGCTGCACTCCAATTTACATGTGCCCCTCAGTTTTCACGTTCAATTAGGCTCATTGCTAAAAAGTGCACAGTTGAAGCTTTGGAGACCAGATCTGGGTGATAAAGCTCTCGCAGTGGAGCTTCTAAGGGGTCACTAACCCACGCAATTCGTCGTATATGTATAGTATATGTATATACTCGGCAGTTTGGCTCTCACAAAAAAATGTGTATGTATTTAAGGATCCTTTGAGAAGAGTCAGAAATGAACCGTTCACATGCTCTATTGAGTCAATCCGGTCTTCTTAGCCGTTATTTTTTTGTTGTCATGCCATTCAGTGAGGCGGCTGTTTGCGCTTTTATTTTCATATTTAATTCCAAGCATATATGCATAATTTGTTGCTTAGACAAACCTGATTGAATAAAAGAAAACTAAGTTAAAATGGCTTGCTTTGGTGTTGGGTAAGCGATCAGACGAAATGTTATCGAAAACAAAGTTTGAAGAATAATTCACTTGTTAATGGAAAAATGCGCAGATACCTCCACAAAATATCGCAAAATCAGATCAATAACAGCTGAATACTATGTATGAAAATTAAAACAAGAGTTATTTTTTTCATTTGCTAAATTTTTAGATTTAAGTTTAGCAAACTTTCCTTTTTTTTTATATTTTTTGTTTTGTGTTGGTTTTTTTGCTTCATATAGTACATATATATCTCGATTTATATATTTTATTTTATATGGATTTATTACTATTTTATGGTTTCTCGTCGTTTAAAATCATCAATTAAAGTTCAAGGTTTGCGCTTTCATCATCTTGATCCGATATCGACACAATATTACAGGTCTATATATTTGTTTGTATTAAAGAATTTCAAGAAAAAGTTTGTGTGAGAAGTACAACTTATGGGCAAAAATTCAAAAATGTATCTGTTGCTTAAATATTCTTAATATTTCTGTGGTTGGGTTTAGCATATTTGTAATATGTATGTTTGCATATCCTTCAATGTATACTTCTCGATTTCGTAAAATAGACCGATGATGGGGATGGGTAGTGCGGACCGGAATCCTGTTTATGGGCTGCCTATACATGAATGTAATATACTTTCGCGTTGGATTCGCACAATTTATTATGAATGCTCGCTCCTGGGCTTAAAGGTTGTGAGAGTAAATTATTGGTAGGTGGTGGAGGGTGCGCTTCTTTGTTTGAGTTGTTTTAGCTTTTGTGTATTTTTCGTGTTTTGTTTTGTGTTGCGCTGCGCACAGACAGTTTCTCTTTCACATTTGCTGTTCCTATATATGGTATATGGATATACATATATAGATCTTATAGACTTTGTAATCTTCAGTTAGTGTTAGTTGCGAAAGTGACTACGTGGCGACGACTGCTGATGCTGCTGCTGATGCTGATGGCCCAGGACGTTCGCCTGAAGCTGAGGCTGGAGCCTTGCTCATTGACTCCACCAATAATCGTTGCTCGAGTGCGAGGCACCGCCACCATAAGAGCCTCCGTAGGATCCGCCGCCGCCGCCGCCGCCGCCGCCGCCGCCATAGAATCCACCGCCACCAGAGTTTCCGCCTAAGAAAAACAAAACCTATTAGCCTCTATATTTACACATGGAACTTTTACTGGTCCCACTCACCGAACTTACCATACGAGTTGCCATTACTGCGGTAGTTGCCACCACCGCCGCCTCCAGATCCGCCGCTCCGAGGCGGTCCACTGCTACGTCCACCGCCACCACTGACACCGCCGCCAGAACTCTGACGGTAATCCCTTGAACCAAAACCGCCACCGTAGCGTCCTCCGCCGCCTCCACGCCGCTTGACACCGCTGTGGCCGCGATCCGAGCTCATGTCCTCCATAAAATTGGGGATCTCCTGTTTCGTCTCAATCAATAACTCCAGCAAATCGGAGCAAATGTTGCGGTTCTTTTCGTTGAAAAATGAGGTGGCTACTCCGAGATTACCCATGCGACCAGTACGTCCGATTCGATGGACGTACTCCTCTACATCCGACGGCAGGTCAAAGTTGATGACATGCTTCACATGCGGAATGTCCAGGCCACGAGCGGCCACAGCGGTGGCCACCAGAATGGGGCAGTCGCCGGAACGGAAGCAGCGCAGGGCCTCCTCTCGCTCTTTCTGCGTGCGATCGCCATGAATGCTAGTCACCGGATGGTTGCACTGGTACAGGAACTCCTCCAGAGAGTCCGCACCTTTCTTCGTCTCAACAAAGATCAAAGTCAGATTGTCTTTGCTGTACTCCGGGCCGTCGCGTATGGACGAAAGCAAATCCAACAAATAGGAGCGCTTATCCTGCTCGTAGACCCACAGGATCGTCTGCGTAATGTTCTCAGAGGTGGAGCCCACACGACCCACAGCCAAGAAGATGTAGTTGCTGAGGAAATCGCTGGCCAGCTCCTGGATCTGCTTAGGGAATGTGGCTGAGAACATAAGCGTCTGGCGTTGCCCGGTTGGCGGCATGTTCAGCTGCTCGACAATGCGACGGATCTGTGGCTCGAAGCCCATGTCCAACATGCGATCCGCCTCGTCGAGAACTAGGAACCGGATGTTCTCTAGCCCCACCTTGCCACGCGTGATCATATCCTCCAAACGACCTGGTGTAGCCACAATCAAGTGGCAGCCGCGGTCCAGTTCGCGCATCTGCTCACTGGTATTGTTGCCGCCATAGAGAACGGCAGGACGCATACGGGAACGGTAGGCGAACTTCTTGGCCTCCTCAAAGATCTGGGTGGCCAGCTCGCGGGTTGGTGCCAGCACCAGACCCAAAGGATACTGCTTGCGCCGGCTATACTGCCTGTTGCTCTGAGGCGGAGCCGAGTGTCCGTGCTCGTACATTTGGTTAAGAATCGGCACCAGGAAGGCGGCCGTCTTGCCAGATCCAGTTTGAGCGCAGGCCATCAAGTCCCGGCCGCTAATTATGATCGGGATAGCGTGCTTTTGCACAGGTGTCGGTTTGTCATAACGTGCTAGGTTCACGTTGTTGCGGATGATCTCCGTCAGCTGCACATCATCGAACGATGTGATGTTCGGGGGCACATTCTGGCCCGTCGCCTCCACGGGTATATCCTCGTATTTGTCAAAATTGATTCCCGTATTGCCCACGCCAAACAGCTCCTGCTCCAGGCGCTCATCCCGGGCTCCCAACTTTGTATAGTCGACGTTGCCTCCGCCGCCCTCCTTCCACCGGCTGTTGTAGCCCCCGCCGCCGCCTCCGCGCTCCCCGCGATTGTTGTAGCTTCTGTTGCCGCCACCGCCGCCGGGTGGTCCTCCCTCCCCGCCATCGAACCCGGCTGGGCGCTCTGGCTCCTGCCACCGATCATTGCGCGGCTGCTGCGGTTGCTGCTGCTGGCCGTCCTCACCAGTCTGTTCGTCAAGAGCGTTTCCGCTTCCACCACCGCCGCCGCGATACGAGGGTCCACGACCAAAGCCGCGTCCTCCACCACCACCGCTGCGATTCCAGTCACCGCCGCGCCGAGAGTCGAATTCACCACCTGCAAGATTACGATGCAAATGTAAGTACAATTCCAGAAATAAACGCTAAACGAAAATAAAATATGTTAAAAAACTGCCACAAAAAATACTTATAAGAACCACTGAAACTACCCACCCCAAAACAAAAAACTTTAAAAAGTTCCTACTGTAACATAATATATTCTTTGATATATGTATAGATCATAAAAAAATTGTTTTAAATAAATATCGAAAAATATCGGTTTCTAGCGATACCTTCGTTGATTAAGAATTCGGTTGCTATACACGTATCGAACTTACTTAAGGGGTTACACCTTTATAGGATTTTCAAATTTTCGAAAATTTTTGTTTGGCCCATAGGGTACCTTGGTATCTTAAAAATAATCTGTCAAATTTTCAAACTCCTAGCGCATCTTATTTCATGACCCAAACTTTAAAATTGAAGTAGAAACCTTACCGGCCATAGAGGGCTATCAGAAAAAGACGTCTATAGAAATCTACAGCCAAGCCGCCATTTTGTTTTGAAAAGTTTTGAAAAAATTCTTTAATATTATTCAAGAGTTGTATAATAAAGATCTTTTTACCAAATTTCAATATCTTTTATAGTTTTAAGTGAACAAATTCTGAACATTTACCCTTTTTTGATAGCTCTATCGTGGTGTAACCCCTTAAATGGCACAACGCAGAGTGAAACATTTTAACCAATTGCATTAAAAGCAGTGAAACAGTCAAAACAAAACAGATCGTATTGGATTGATTCCGGGTGATTTATAGACTTTTTTCACAAACGCCCATTAAAAGGACAGATCGCTTTAAGTCTTTGTCCCCTATGCAATAATGCTGAATAGAAATTCAGTTTTGATTAGTAAAGTGCATTGCCATTTCCTATCCAAGAACTATATCATTCTCCCTTGAGAATCCAAGCATACTCCTATATATACCCAAAACTGTAACCAAATATTGGCTGTTCTTAAATTTACCTTAACTCACACAAAAATATGTACTACTTTATTAATTAATTTTGTAGCAAGAAAAGGAGCTAACTTCGGACGTCCAAAATTATACCCTTGCAGCTTGCAATTGGATCATTATGAGTTAATAAAATTTGATCAAATAAAAAGAAAAAGTAAGACGAAATATATAAAACATTTATATATACCAAAAAATTTAACGGTTTTAACAATTACCTATCATACTAATATTTACAGTTTTAGTTACAGTTTTACATTCCCACTTTTGCATTTGCCTAAAACCGAAATTCTAAAATACTATAAAATGGCAACATCTCTGAGAAGATAAAAAACGGTTGAAAAAACAGTGAAATTAAAAAGTAGATCTGGCTTCTTTAGGATTTACTACGCACGGAAATCTAACTCGCTCATATTTGGAACCTACCGTTGTAGTTGTCCTCGTAGCGACCACCTCCACGTCGTCCGCCTCCTCCGCTGCCAAAGCTGCCGTAGTCACCGCTCTGGCGATTGAAGCCGCGACTGCCGCCGCCGCCTCTGCGGTATTCGCCTCCGCCGCGAGGCTGCTGCGGGTCCCTACTGTCCTGGCGCGGATTCGCGGCCCTGGAGTCGAGTCCCTGACCTTGTCCTTGGCCCTGATTCTCTGCGTCCGCTACGTTGTTGTTGCCACCACCACCACGAAGATGCGGGGGCACATACACACCACCGGTGACAGAGTTAGTGGAAGTCTTGCTTGTTATGGGGCCGCTATAGTTAGCCGAACCGCCATTCAAGTCCAGACCAGCAACCTGAAAGATTGGAACAATGCGTTAGTAAAGGTCTGTACAGGTACCGAATGTCAATCTCGGAGCTCGCCAATTAATTCCACCCTTAGTCATGAACCTATCATGAATGTGCAATGGCATGCCTTTTTAGTTTTATTATTATTTTGTTATTTATTTTGACAAAACTGGTTTTCCAACAAGATAAGCAGCTAACTTCGGCCCGCCGAAGTTTGTATACCCTTGAAGCTTACAATTGGATCATTATGAATTAATAAAATTTAAAAAAATGGAAAGTAAAACTAACAGGAATTGTATACAACATTTATACATATAAATATTTGGTTTAACATTACGTATACGTAACATCCCTATGGCAGCTATATGATATAGAAGTCCGATTTTGATCAAATTAAAATTGAAATTCTATAATAATATAAAATGGCCATGTCTTAAATTATATGAAGATATGTTGAAAATTGGACAACTAATAATTTTTTTTTTCTGAAAATTTACCGATCGTTCCTATAGCAGCTATATGATATAGTCGTCCGATCCGTTCCGACTTGCATTCGGATAGCTTCAAAACTGAGAGACTAGTTTGCGATAATCGGACAGACGGACAGACGGACATGGTTAGATCAACTCGGCTGTCGATGCTGATCAAGAAAATATATACTTTATAGGGTCGGAAAGGTCTCCTTCACTGCGTTGCAAACTTCTGACTGAAATTATAATACCCTGCAAGGGTATAATAGTATTTTAGAATTATACAAGAATACATGTGCTCTTTTGACAAAATACTAGTCGAAAAGGCCTACTAATACTAATATAATCTTGTAAATAAAAATAGAATTTGTATTATGATTATTTTTAAAGAATATTAGAAAAATGTCAAACGGAAAATATAAAATTCGAAAAGCAATATTCTGATCTTATATTTTCTCCGCCGCCTCTCACAATTACAAACATATGTACAAAAGCATGTATTTACGATCAAATTCAAAGGATTGCTACTCAGGATTCCATTGGAAATTTTCTTCAAGTCCTCCAAGTTTTCTGTTCCCGCTAAGCAACATGTGCTATTCGCTCTTGTTCTTTCTTAGCGCAACGTGTATATATTCATAAGCAAAAATCTTCGCCACATATAACAAAGGAGAGAGAAAGAGAAGTGCAACTAGTTTAAAGCTTTGAATTTTGATTTTCGTATTTCGTTCGTCAGCAACGAGCCGCTCTTTCTTTCTCTCGATGCCATCCCATCTATCTCTCTCTTACTTACAGGCCTGGTGGTTACACAAAGAGAGGCCGCCTAGCAACACAACAAAAACAAAAACAGACGAGCGGATCACCCACACATGCAAAAATTAATCTCAGCTGTGGTGGTAGAACAGTAAGTCCGGTTGTGGAAGGTGGTTAAGACTTTGTGGATCGTGATCAAAAACGGCGCACATTTGAAAAAACTTATGCCAATTTTTAATGTTGTTTAGTTAATATATACCTCTTTGCTGGCTAGACACAAAATTTAACATTTTCTAAAAGTTAAGAAAACCAAAATATATTGAACCCCTTGCAACCCTATTTACGACACTCAGCTTCCACATGTGCGCGCAAGCGGGAGAGCAGGAGAGAAGTGTGACCAGACACACATACACATACTCAGCCTTAGAACTGCGGCGCTGCTCACACGTTTAACACACATAGATGGCGAGTGGAAACTTTCATATATGTATGTCAAATTTGGAGGCAAGCGAGCAAAAATTATACAAAAGAAATTACAAATTGGAATGACGAAGCAGAAGAAGAAGAACTTATGACACGCACACTTGCAAGCAATTTCTCTTATGTACACGATTCACTGTTATAAAAAAGCGATACGAGACATTAGTGTGTTATGAAATCAATAAATTTTTAGCCGAACATTTTCCAATAGCCGCATCACGCACACGCACACACACTGGCACACTCACTCAGATATATGTAGAGTTGAACTTTTTCATGTATAGTATATTTCCACCCCTCTCACTTTACTTACTTGCTGCTCTAGACCTGTGCCATTTTGGTTAATAGCATTACTCATATTATCCTCCAATCAGTTGCTTTTTTTTTCTTGCTTTCCGTTTAGGAAAATTTTGCAATTGTTACGCTGCGTTTTTTTGGGTGCACACTTGCAATTTCCGACAAAAAAATGTATATGATCGTTGTGTTTGTGTTGCACTTTGTGTCTATACGATTTTTCTTAGTTTTTCCGAATACTACTTCTTACGTTCCACAAGCTACTGCGTTCTCGTGTAAAATTTGGAACGATGTCTGGGTTCTGTACTTTTTCGATTTCTTTCTTTCTTTTTTCTTATATTCTCGCACAGAATTCCTTTGTTCGGCTTGAAACTGAGACGTTTCCGTATCGGCCTGCTTGTGCCACGACAATTACAAGCACTTTGCAACTCTGCTGGGGTTGGAAAATTTTGCTTTTCCGACGATTTCACGTTTTTTTCTTCGCTTTCAGACGCGTGTCTAAAAATTAGAGATGGGAGAAATATAAATTAATGTATCGATATATTTCTTATGATAATTTAAAATATTTTTGAAAAACATGGCATCACTGTTTCATAAGGCTTTCATTAAGGGTTAAAGGAAAATGTCTCCTCGCACAATCTGGCATTATTTATTTATTATTTATTTATTTTTGCAACAAATTATTTTGTAACTTTCATTTATAAACCCAAATAGTTGCTCCGCACGAACTGCCTTTTGAGTAATTTAGCCGATATATTTAGCGAAATCGGGGTCGCAAAATGTGAGAGGTAAGTTTGTATGGGACAGCTGTTTCCAGCCGAGAAGATTTTGTTTTTATTGTATACAAAATACCCTCAATTTTTTTATTATTGGTATTACACTATTATATAAAAAAATTGGGTATATAAATCACTACTAACCTTGAAAACATTAAAATACCACTTTGTCATTTAAGCTATATTTAAATACGGTTTCTTGGTTCGTAGCTGCCAGACTGTTGTCCTAATTTCGCGGGGTATTGCTTTTTGAGTCGTCGATCACTTCTCGGTTGTTGACTTGGATAATGGAAGAGAAATAAGCCTGGGCAGTTGAAATTTTGTATCGAATCGGGCCAAAAGTTTTGTGTATGCTGAGATGGAGTTGATTTTTCAAGCGTCAATTGCTTTCCCCATATTTGCGATATAAAGCATCGCTACCTTTTTATTTTTTGCCTTTACAATTTCTATATTTTAATTTTCGAAAAATTGAATAAATTTTCCCCAGTCAATATAACAGAGATAATACTGGCAAACTCTCGATTATATTCATATATGCACTCCTTTAATCAGAATATACATATCGTGTATCGTGTGTGTAACGGTTCATGTTGAATAAATTCTTTTGGTATTGACCTTAGCTTGAGATTACATAGTGGAAACAATAAATATGGTTATTAAAGTATCGTATATGCCTGTAGATGTAACGTAACTCTACCTTCTAGCCCTTTAGCAGGCAGCGGGAAAAGACCTCTCGGTCAATGGCGTCGTTCGGAATGTAAGAGCTCCACTCAAAG
Organism: Drosophila jambulina; assembly: GCA_018152175.1. Classification (NCBI taxonomy): domain Eukaryota; kingdom Metazoa; phylum Arthropoda; class Insecta; order Diptera; family Drosophilidae; genus Drosophila; species Drosophila jambulina. The sequence goes on along the minus strand of JAECXH010000012.1, from coordinate 1,990,527 downwards.
ATCAGAACAAGCGTATCTCTGGCGGTCATGTGATCCAGTGCGATGTTGAGAAAGCAGTTCCAGCTGTAAAAGAAGTGGCGATATATCTGTGATGTCTCTTTATAGTATTTCTTTCACCTCACAAATAATGAGTTCCCATATCGAGGAGCAGCATAAGCTGCGAATACGCCAGACTTTTTAATTAAATTCAAACGCGCGCCAAAGATCATGGAGGAGGGTCAAACGGGACCGAGAACCGGACCGGCCACACTAAACCCTGTATTAGGCGCAGTGTTGCCATTTTAGCTTTTTCCCAGCTATATGTGACTGTTTTCAAAAGTGCTGGATAAATTGCAAGCTAGCGGATAGCGGGGAATATAGCTTTTTCAAAGCAAAATATACTTTTTTAATCTTTTTAAAAACATCTGACAGCTTCATGCTTAAATTTTTTATAGTATTAATTCCATTTGAATCATAAAAAACATCGGTGCGCCAAAAGAGAAACACTGCTCTAGGTTACTTTCTGTTTCTCTTCTGTTCTGTTCTTTCAAGAATTCGCCGACAAAATTCAGTTACCTTCCATTACATTACATTACATTCCAATTAATTAAATTTAATTGCAAACTTTAAGAACATATTTATAAGTAAATCTTTAATTGAACATTATTGTTAACACATACAAAAAACTATTATAAATTCATTTACAGTCACCTTTGAATTGTTTTTTTTTTTCTTTTTGAAACTATCGCAATAGAAATTTATATACCTAATCATAAATATAGCCCCCAATGATTTTTGCCAACCACATAAAAACATAAAAAGGTTTCATGTTTTCTCACATTTGGGTGCAGCTTGATTTTTATACCCTTGCAGGGTTATATAATTTCAGTTCAGAAGTTTGCAACGCAGTGAAGGAGACATTTCCGACCCTATAAAGTATATATATTCTTGATCAGCATCGATCAGTCGATCTAGCCATGTCCGTCTGTCTGTCTGTCCGTCTGTCCGTTTCTACGCAAACTAGTCCCTCAGTTTTGAAGCTATCTGAATAAAAATTTGCAGATAGTCTTCTATATGCTCTCACTGCTATATAAGGCGGATCGGGCCGGATGGCTCTACTATGTATATATCATATAAAATATAACTTGGTCAATTTTCAAAATATATTCACATTATTTGAGACATGGTCATTTTTTGTAAATCTAGAATTTCGGTTTTAATTTGATCACAAAAGGACTATGAATGTTCGGGAAATTTTACGTATGTATACGTAATGTTAAAACCGAATTTTTATATGTATAAATGTTTTATACAATTCCTGTTAGTTTTACTTTTCATTTGATAATATTTTATTAATCCATAATGATCCAATTGTAAGCTGCAAGGGTATACAAAATTCGGCGTGCCGAAGTAACTTTCTTTCTAGTAATTGTTTTCATTTTCGAAAATATGAATAAATTTTTCTCAGTGAATATACAAACAGTATATATACAAGCGAACTCTCGTTTATATTCATGCACTCGTATAATTAGAATATACATATCGTGGGTGTATACATGTCCATATAGAATAAATGCTTTTGGTATTGGCCTTAGCTTGAGATTACATAGTGGAAACAATAAATATGGCTATTATAGTATCGTATATGTCTGCAGATGTAACGTAACTCTATCTTCTAGCCCTTTAGCAGGCAGCGGGAATAGAACTCTCGGTCAATGGCGTCGTTCGGAATGTAAGAGCTCCACTTAAAGATCAGAGCAAGCGTATCTCTGGCGGCCATGTGATCCAACGCGATGTTGAGAAAGCAGTTCCAGCTGTAAAAGAAGTGGCGACCCAGTTGCTCCTGTTCAACGCCGGAGACACATTCGCAGTTGGCGCACACTAGCCGTCCCCGTTGCAGCTCCACAAACTGCTCAAAGCACCGTGCCCATGCCCCGACGCTCAGTTGCTTGCCCACATCGGCTAGAAGTTCGGGCAAGCCGTAGTTTAGAATGATGGCCACCACTTTGGTTAGATTCTGTTCGGCTAAATAGAATTTAGCTAAGACGTCCAGTAGAGCCGGAACAGCTTGAACCACATCGAAACACTTCAGCTGCTCTCCGCGGGACCAGAAATATCGTAGGAGCACCGCTCCAAGCTCATGATACTGACAGGAAGTGTCAAATCGGAGGGGGAACGAGCAATGCTCGCACCTAACGATCTCCGAGTTCCCTGGAGCGTTTACCAACACAAAGCCAGCAGCTATGTGGTCCCGTGTGACATCATCGACTTCCCATATCAGCTCGTGGTCTAGATAGTCAAAATACATCTCATAGCAGTTGCGTTGTGCCTGCTCCGGAGCATCACCGTGCTCCACCATCATATTCTTAAGTTTCTCCAGCAGAGTCACCAACTCCCCTGCTGCATACTCATCGAACACAGTTCTGTATCGGTCGACGCACTGTGTACGACTGAATTTGGCGCTCTTGGCGATCAGGTAGAGATTGTAGAGGGTCTTCTCCTCGGGGCTGATGTGCGGTGCCTGAGGAGTGGGTCTTCTGCATCGACTGACAATCTCCTCCTCCCCTTGATCCTCAGCTCCCGACTCATAGCGCGCTTTAATGTCCTTGAAGGGGAGCGAACGCTCACTGTCTGGGATTAGTTCTCTCACCAACTGTTGCTGCTCCTCGGCGAAAATATTAAACTTGTACTTTATGATGTTCTTGCCAAATTTTCCCGTGACAGTAAGAAGGGCATCCTTAAACTGTCCACACTTGGGAGGTTGCTTCAAATTGTCACAAAACGCATTTTCCAAGACGTAGACTCCTTTTGAGGCTGGTTTCGCTGCACTGCCTCCGCTAAAGCTACGCTCTGTGGTGGCGGAACTGCCTCCCGAACTATGCGTATCCAAAGCACTACCTGTGCACTGGGTTATGGCATCAAATATCACGGATATATCGTTAAGCAGCTCGTACTCCTGCCTTTCAATAAGTAGCTGCTTCAGCGAATTTAGCTGCTTTAGCTCATAGTCCTCGCGCGCCTTGTCCGCAAAATAACGCACATGTTGGCGAAGTAAGTTTGCGCAAGGAAGCAGTTTGGATTGCTGGATCAGGGAAACGGCGTGAAATTGAAGCGTCTGCAGCTGTACACTGTACAGGGCGCCTGATTGGGTGAAAACAAATATCTCCAATCCGGACGATCGACAATCGGCAATCCTTTCGAACTGATTGCACCACAGCACCACCGCTGATCGCCGCACATCGAACACGTACAATCCAAGTTCCGTGAAAGCCAAGAGGAAGTCCTCGCCCAACCTTTGAATCTTGGCGAACTGAAGGTTCTGCGGCTGATACTCTAGCAATTCGGCATTGGCGTCCAGTTCGTCGGTGCCGCTTCCCGGTCGCTGAATTCTCGCCGGTGCGGTAGCCAAAGCGTTCTTAAACTGGTGCGTCTGCAGTACCTCACCTTCAAAGTCTACCTCCCACACTCGACTGCCGGGACGAGCACAGTAGATGCGAGAGGGCTGAAGTGATTCCTGCGGTGAAACGAAGAAGCAGGCACCAAATGCGCCATCACGAGGACGATTCCCTATCTGGAAAGGAAAACGAATAGATATATTATTAAGAATAAGCCAACAAGATTCCTTACGATGGCCGAACCCACCTGCTTATACTCCTCGTATTCCGTATTACATAGAATGCACTTGGTGCAGTTTGACACCAGCAGCAGCGACTCAAAGTCGTCGATCTGGACAATGGGGGAGTCCAGGTAGAGCAGCGGATGCACAGTCATGTTGAGCAGCAGACTATGACCGATGAACGAGGAGAGCAGTACAAGGTTGACTTGTCCGCGGGAGTCGCCATAATAGAATTGCTTTTCGTCCTGCGTCCATTGGATGCAGCTCACCTGCACCGCCTGGTCCAAATGCGTAAAAATCACCTGAGGCGTGGCCTGGGCGGACAGGTTTACGGCGTAGACACAAATCAGAGAGCGCTGGGTTGAAAACGCCACATATTTGCTATTTGCCGAAATACTAAGACTGGTAATGGCTCCATGCTTGTTCGGGATCAGATGCAGGAACTTTCCGTTGCGATTAAACAGGTAAAGCGATCCGGACGAGGCTCCAAAGATTATGTAGCTGTCGGATATGTCGAAGCAGGTGTACTGCGGGGAAGGGGGAATGGGAGTAGTTACTAATGAACGGTGTGCTATCGGATTTCAGTTGAGATTGCTCACCTTGATACGGTTGTGATGCTTCAGTGGCAGAGACAGCGACAGCGAAAAATCAATAAAACTCGTGAGACAGTAGGCGTCGGCCATAGTGCGAGTTTATCTTCTTTTGCAGGTGCGCTTGCCAATTACATATCGCGCTGTTTACATTTATCGTATTTGGATCACGAAATGTGTATTAATTATTTACACAAAAGTGTGTAGTGTATTTGGCCTGCCTGCTTTTCCATAAAAACGCTGAATGCGGCCCCAATCGGCAATTTTTGCGCCCCAGCGGCTGGTCACACCGAAACAACCATGTTGCCGGATTATAAACAAATCACTTTTTTCAAATTTTATTTTTATTATCTAAAGTTATCGATAAAGTACCAGCTGACCTTTTATTTATCCTTCAGCCCTGCAGACATCAGCTGATGTTAAAAGTTTGGCTAAACTTCGTATAAAAACGTTTATATACTTTACAATTTAAAAAAATTGCTTAGGTTTTTAAATTAGTTTTCCAAACTACGAATTTTACCGAAAAGATATCTATAAGTGGCACATTCGATCAGCTGTTCGATTTTTCCTTCTCCAGTCGGCAAGACGGCTGTCAAATAAACGTCAAAACAGTCGCGACTCAGGAAAAAGTGAAAGAAAATGAGGCGTGAAAAGCTATAACAACGAAAACATAAACAAACAGAAGGAAACCAAAGACTAACTCACATATGCGTATAAGGAGAGTTGTGTAGCAATGGGTGACAAGGAGGAGCCCACCACACCCGCGCCATCGCCCACGGAGGACGGATTGTCGGACATTGCGGCCGCCGGAGCGATCAGCGGGGTTAGCGGTGGCTCCATCGGTGACGGCGGGGCCGGTGACCCACTGCAGAACAATACCAACGCAAAGATTGTGATCATTGGAGCCGGCATGGCCGGCCTATCCGCCGCGAATCACCTCCTGCAGAATGGCTGCGAGGATTTCCTCATCTTGGAGGCACGAGGTCGGGTGGGCGGACGGATTGTGTCCATACCACTCAGCAACAATCAAAAGGTACAAATTGTTATGTAAGAAACTATATAGGAGGATGGCCTGGGAATTCGGTAATCAAACTCGTAGTTTGAAAGAAAAATTAAGACCATGCTGTAACATTTTCCTCGCCTGCGCCTTCGCCGCTGATTATAGATTTTTCCAAGCACTGCGCAGTCGGTCAGCTGTTGGTACTTTTCAATGAAGGCTATTTTTGTATAAAAAAGTTCCTGTTCCTGTTTCGCTATTAGTTTCATTGTGTGCACTGTGCAAATGTAAATAATTTTAAAATATGATATATATAGAATTTTCCCTATTTGTAGTTTCTCTGCCTAAAATCCCATTTTGGTAGTACTATTTTCTACATTTACGACACATTTCAAAAGTATTTGTTATACAACTTTCTTTGGACAAGCATTTTAAGATAAGATAGGACTTTCTGAATTAAGTTATCTGTGACGTTTCTGGTGCAATGCCCCCCTAAACTCACGGGTCTGCGGTCAAACAATCACGTAGTTTTAATTATTTGAAATGAAAATCTATATTACATATGTATATTGAATATGAAACAAGAAGCAAGTTATACAATTAATTGTTTCAGTGCAATTTCATTAAAACTATTTGGTATTTCTCATTCTAATCGTGTAGGTCAGTTGTTAAGTGTTTGTAACCGGCGAGTTAAAGGCTAATATAAATTTAATAACTGATTCCAATATCTCACTTTTATTTCTTAGGTTGAGCTGGGTGCCAATTGGATACACGGCGTCTTGGGTAATCCTATATTTGAGCTGGCCGTGCAACATGGTCTAGTCAGCGTTGTTAACGTTCCCAAGCCCCACAAAGTGGTAGCCACAACGGAGGATGGGCACCAGGTGCCGTTCAGTGTGCTGCAGGAGATCTACGAGGCTTACGTCTGTTTCTTAAGACGCTGTGACGAGTATTTCCTTTGCCAGTACAGCCCTCCGCCGGACATTCACAGCGTGGGTGAGCACATCAACTACGAGATAGAAATATTTTTGAGCGCCGTTCAAGATCCCAAAGAGAAGCGTCTGAAGCAGTCCATATTTAACTGCTTACTCAAACGTGAGACCTGCATCACCGGCTGCAACAATATGGACGAAGTGGATCTCCTCGAGCTGGGTGAGCCATTTCTAGGATTTTATATAAAATATTCATATTATAAACATATACTAACTTCGCAGGCAGTTACACGGAGCTACAAGGAGGCAACATAGTACTGCCCTCCGGATATAGCTCAATTTTGCGACCGCTGGGCTCCCAGATACCCAAGCATTTGATCCTTACCAAATGTCCGGTGAAGAAAATACACTGGAAGCGGAAAAAAACGTTTACCGGGTTGGAAACGGTCGACGAGCACTCGGAGGACGAGCACTCGGACGACTCAGAGCGGACGGTGACCGAAGTTCCCACGGGTGGACTTCGAGGCGAATCTGTGGAGTCCACCTCAAGCAGTAATTGTGATTCTCCAGCTGGGAATGTGCGTGTAGACTGTGAAGACGGCCGGGTGTTTCACGCCACACACGTGATATGCACCATTCCACTTGGTGTTCTGAAGTCCACACACCGCTCTCTATTTGATCCGGAGTTACCGCAATATAAGCAGGAGTCCATTGAGAATCTCATGTTCGGCACCGTCGATAAGATCTTTTTGGAGTACGAGCGGCCGTTCCTCAGTTCCGATGTATCAGAAATTATGTTGTTGTGGGACGACGACAAGCGCGACATGAACAACAGCGAAGAAGAGCTGGCCAGCGAGGCGTACCTTAGCAAAAACTGGTTCAAGAAGATCTACTCGTTTGCAAAGATGACAGATACGCTGCTTCTGGCTTGGGTCTCAGGACGGGAGGCGGAGTATATGGAGAAGCTCTCCCATGAGGTGGTGGCGGAGAAGTGCACGGAGATCCTTCGAAATTTTCTACAGGATCCGTACGTTCCCAAGCCAAAGCGGTGTGTGTGGTAAGAGATTCTTTGAACCCTAATGTGCACTTTATATAGCCAAAGCGAAGTCATAATTTTAATGTATTTGACCCTTGCAGGGGTATATAATTTCAGTTAGAAGTTTGCAACGCAGTGAAGGAGATATTTCACACCCTATAAATAATATATATACTTTATCAACATCAACAGCCAAGTCTATCTAGCTATGTCCGTCTGTCCGTTTCTATGCAAACTAGTCCCTCAGATTTTAAGCTATCTGAATTAAACTATGCAGATAGTCTTCTATCATTACTATATATGTCGAAACGGACGATTATATCATATAGCTGGCATAGGAGCGATCGGAACCTCTCTTTTTAGAAAAAACTAAACCTTAGGCAGTTTTCAACATACTTCCAGTCTAGAATTAGGTTTTTATTCTTTAGTCTACTTTAATCTCCGTAGTTTTTTGTTGTCAACCTACGTAATTTGACAAGTCTAGTTGTCAGTTACAATAGTAATATTGATTGCTCAGCTTTAATTACTTACTGCAGGGTAATTAAAGTTCGGCTTGCTGACGTTAGCTCACTTTCTTGTTTTTAAACAAATTTTTCCCCTTCAACTTTTCATTTTAGCACTAGTTGGAAGTCCCAGGACTTTACAGGCGGAGCGTACACATCGATACCTGTGGGAGCCACCCAGGAGGATATTGAGAACCTGGCTCAGCCCCTATATGCCACGCCTCAGGCCACAAAGGTGAGTTATGCCAAATCATTAAATCCCGCTTATTGTTTATACTCAATTTGATTATTCTTTAGCCCGCCATAGTGTTTGCCGGAGAGCACACGCATTCCAGTTTCTACTCCACCGTGCACGGCGCTTACTTAAGTGGCCGGACGGCAGCGCAGCATTTGCTGGCCAGTGACGAACCGGATGAGATTATAATGGAGTCAGACGGTAGCGATCTAAGCGCGTGGATACAGGGCATCGCACTGGACTGAGCCAAAGCCAATCAACGACCACTAATCATTTTTGTATTATAATTTATTTACTTTTACTTTCACACATTTTAAACGCTTTAAAGCTAGTGATATTTAATTTTTCAAGTGTAATATATATATATTTTGCGATAATAGTAGACCGATTTAACTTTCTTTTATGTTCCCTGTGAGCATTGTTTTTTATGTTGTTGATGCCATTATTCTGTAATTTATTTGGAACCTCTGCTTGTATAATACATTACTATAAATAAATGTTGCGAATAGCTGATCTGATCAATGTGCTGTCAACTCTAAAAATCTGTGCACTCGCAGCAGCTTTTATTGAACTTTGACGAAATGTGTGCACAAAGCATATTGTTGTTTAGAACTAATTACCGAATAGAAAGACATAAGTACATAAATATTTAATATGCCTATTTTTATAAATTCATATTTAACGTAGAAAACGATGCATCAAGTTATAATTAAGTATATAGACGTTTGTCGAGGGTAAATAATGTATATTTTAAACTATTGTTAATGTTGACTATTTTGCTAACTAACTTATGTATTAGTTAAATCTTCAGGACGGGCAAGATCAGACAACATTTATCTTGACAAGTCTTATCTATGTATTTATTTGTATTTCTGGCAAGTATAACGACTTGTGCAAATAAAATCAATAAAAGAACACGCTAACATAAAAAATAAAAACAGTCTGATTATTTTAATCAAATGTATTCTTTTTATTATTTATACCCTTGCAGGGTATTATATTTTAGTCAGAAATTTGCAACTCAGTGAAGGAGACATTTCCGACCCAATAAAGTATATATATTCTTGATCAGCATCAATAGACGAGTCGATCTAGCCATCTCCGTCTGTCCGATTAAACGCAAACTAGTCCCTCAGTTTTGAAGCTTTCTGAATGAAACGTTGCAGCTTTTATTTGCTCTCACTACTATATAAGTCGGAACGGGTCGGATCGGAATACTATATCATATAGATGCCATAGGAACGACCGGTAAATTTTTAGAAAAAAAAATTATAGCTTGTCCGATTTTCAACATATTTTCATATAATTTGCGACATTGTAATTTTCTATTATTTTAGAATTTCGGCTTAAATTTTATGAAAATCGGACTCCTATACCGTAGAAAAGTTTCGGAACTTTTACGTATACGTAAATGTTAATTTCTATTACTTTTTCATTTGATAAAATTGTCACAAAAATTCTTCAACAAATTCTTCAGATACCTACGTTGCCCTTTTTTTTAATTTTATTTTGTTATATAATAACGTTAGTTAAATGTTTAGTAAAACCTTTAACACGTCAGTTCCTCCAGACACTAATGCATTAAATTTGTTTGATATCGGATAGTTCTATGGAAAGTTTAGGATGTATACCGCAAGCAACTTTTATTGAAGGGGACTCGAGAGATTCCCTATAACTCCTATAGTGGGCAATATTTTCTCATTTCGCCATAAAATATTTTTAAAAAGGGCATTTTGCACCAAATTAACCTTACAACCCCCCCCCCCCTATTAAAACCAAGTATGGCTTTTAGTTACTTGTCGTTAATATCAAAATAAAAAATTTGAAGTCATTATAAAACTACATGGAACTTACGCCATTTTTAAAATTTCGTTGCAACACTTATTTAACAACAGCTGTAATAAAAGGAAGAGGACCAAAAGCCATAAGGTGAGAAAAACAAAAAATGTATTGAAGAAAATAATCCTTCGAGCCGGATTTGAACCAGCGACCTATGGATTTCTATTGCAATGTTTCCCAACTACAGTCCACCGCTCTACCAACTGAGCTATCGAAGGTCTTGATTGCGCTTGCCCGTTGTCAGTTTTGTTGCTGAGGGAAAAAGGGAAAGGCAAAATGGGGACGAGAGAGTGTAGGTGTAATTTTTGTCTCAGAAAATCCATGTTTACAAATCATCCCATTATAAGAGGGTAGAATTGATATTAGGTAGAATGTTAACATATGTATTTTGATAAATTTGAGTTTTAAAAAATTGTATTTGTTGAAAAACTACAAAAATTCTAAAATATTAGCCATAACTCTTTACTGAGAGATAATTCTGATTTCATTCGAACGGGGCAGCGTCTCGTTTATATTTAGTGTAGACATTCGGGGTTTTCTCAATAGTTACTAAACAATTAAAGCTTTAAAAAATACACAAAATCATAGAATTTGCACAGCAAAAATGCACATCTAAAAAAAAACAAATTAAAAAATCCTTCGAGCCGGATTTGAACCAGCGACCTATGGATTTCTATTGCGAGCTTTCCAACTACAGTCCACCGCTCTACCAACTGAGCTATCGAAGGTCTTGGAAACCGAGCGGCCATTGTCAGTTTCGTTCGCGAGTGACGAGGGAGTCAACAGAAGAGAGGTGACACCACCGAAGAGAATCATTTTAAAAGGGGACAAAGTATCTCATTACTAATGGCTACGCTCTTACTTTTATGCTCTTAGAGTTTTATATCTCTGTATCTCGCTAGAGCGCAGACGAGAAAAGCTTGACTTTATTTAGGGTTGTCGAAAAACATAGAAAAATATAAAATATAAAACATATACGGTGATTCTTAAAATAATTTATTTATATTTTTTATTGTCTTTGTATTAAACTTATAAAAAATAACCAAACAGAACATAATATTTGTTGCTTGAAGAATGTTTGATTTCATTGTCGATATTTAAAATGTTTTAAAGATCTGTCAACTCTAACTCCAAAGCTTTTTTTCAGCGGCGAGCTCGTAGGCTTCGAGCCGCTACAACGTAAAAGGGACCGAGGCAGCCGCGACGAGAGCAATTCAATCACAGAGCGGCTGCAATTGACATCGTTTCTAAACGTCAACCTTTGCCTAACGAATTTGAATTTGAAGAGTTTAAGAAGATCCAATAAAACCCTCAAGATGTCGTACCACAAGCCCGAAGCTAAGACCGTGCAGGATCTGAAGGACATTGCACAAAAATTGCGCATCCACTCCATCAACTCCACCCAAGCTTCAAAATCGGGGTAAGATACATAAACCTATAAGCGGGCCTTCGTATTCTAATGTGTGTCAGTGTTTGTGAGTTGCAAATCCAAAAGTTGTGCACCTTGCACTTGTTGCGGCAAAGGTGACCCCTCACCGCAGGTGGAATGAGAAAATGTTTGAATATTTGTCTCAATTTATTTGAATATAAGTGCTTAGTTATGCTTTGAGAACTTTTAAAGTTAACAGCTCAACCCTTCCTCCGGCAAATAATTTGTGTTGCCAAGCCACGTGTTTTCGCGAATTTTTTGCCTTTTCTGTGCCCGCTGATAAGCACCATTCACCTTAATTATAAAGTTTATATTTTTTTGACCTTAGGCGACCTTGGAAGCTTCAGCTTTTTCTCTAATTTCGTTTTGTTTTGTGCGTGGCTTCGAAAACCGACGCCGCCATTACACATACAGACATTGAGGCAGCGCGCGATAGACAGCAATACACACATCTGCATAGGCATATCAACTAGTGGCAGTTCAAGTGTTGGAAACCACGGTTGGGGATGGGGGATATTAATATGTTGATCCCCTACATTTCAGATTTACGACTGAATGGCTTTTTATGTAATTACAGTTGAGCCCACATAGACGTGCCTAGATTGTTGGTTAAATACTTAACAAAAAAAGATAGGAGGGCGGTGCTGATAACGGAAACATATTTATCATTTCCATTAGTTCTTCCGTTTTTTTGGTTTGAGATAAGTTTTAGTTTGCTCAAAATGTGACCCCTACCGGCGAGATAAGCGGCATTTGGTTACTCCCTAAACGATATGCCCGATTAGACGCCAATAGAGGTGACCAGTTCGACTGAGTGTTTCCCGCATGATAATCTGAAATCACGGAAAATTGATAAAATAAAGCGAGTCGTGGCGGGTCACTCTGACACTTGGGATCACCTTCATTTGTTCTTGGTTTAGGGACGCAGTTGGAAACTGTCTAGGTTATAGAAAAACGTGCGATCAGCCTTATATACTACATGCACACAAATCGTGAAATCCTAGAGTCTTGTTGTTGAGACATTTGTTTAGGTTTTTTGGGAGCTGAGAAGTTCAAGGTCTAGAAACCGGTGTGGAGTACTGGTACATATAGACAAGTCAGACCATACATTTGTATGTATATTTTAAGTGTAAGCACGTTTTTGTATACGATAATTTTTATTTATATGTTTATGCCTTGGGTAAGACGAGCCCCCTGCTTTTGGAGTGGGGTGTTTTTCTTGCGGTTGGAGTTTTGCCAGATCTGCGTTGCGTAGTCGGTTTCCATTCCTATTTACGGATCTCATCGGTCGGAATCTGATCGCATGGGAACTCAGACTTGGCAGCGAATTACAGAAGAGACGAAAATCGGATATGTCGGACATTTTTCGTTGCAGATGTGGTATTTAGATTTAATCCATACACTGAAGATTTTATTTACATTTTAATTTAATAATTAAACAAAATAATAAAAGGCTAACAAATGTAACATTTTAAATCTTATGGAAAAAAAAAAAAAAAAAAACAGCATTTCTACATGTTATTCGATTAATAGTTGAAAGCATTTTAAACATAAGCTTTTTTCATGATCGTCTTAAAACTATTCAAACACCTATACTTTCTTTTTGTTATTTAGACTTCATCGAGAAAGTCGACTTCTAACCCGATTTAACATTTACCTTCACAGAAAAAAAAATTATAATAAAAAACCTCGGTATTCGCATGATATACATGTTTTTATCTCTCTCTCTTCACAGCCACCCCACATCATGCGCCTCGCTGGCCGAGATTATGTCCGTCTTGTTCTTCCAACAGCTCCGCCTGAACGTTAAGCATCCGCGTGATCCTTCAAGCGATCGCTTTATCCTGTCCAAGGGACATGCCGCTCCCATTCTGTATGCTGCCTGGGCCGAGGCGGGTCTCTTCCCGATCGAGGACTTGAACAACTTGCGCAAGATCGACAGCGATCTGGAGGGGCACCCGACTCCGCGTCTCAACTTCATCGATGTGGGCACTGGATCCTTGGGACAGGGTGTGGCTGTTGGAGCTGGAATGGCCTATGTGGGCAAAAACTACGACAAGGCTGACTATCGCACCTACGTCGTCGTTGGCGATGGTGAGTCCGCCGAGGGTTCCGTATGGGAGTCCCTACACTTCGCAGGCCATTATAAACTAGACAACCTGTGCGTTATCTTCGACGTGAACCGTCTCGGTCAGTCGGAGGCCACTTCCCTGCAGCACAAGTTGGATGTCTACAGGGATCGCCTTGAGGCCTTTGGGTTCAATGCCGTGGTGGTCGATGGACACGATGTCGAGGAGTTATGCAAGGCTTTCCACTGTGCAGCGATCACAAAGAGCAAGCCCACCGCGATAATTGCTAAGACTTTTAAGGGCAAGGACTTCCCCAACATTGAGGATGCGGACAACTGGCACGGCAAACCCCTGGGTGACAAGGCCGCTCAGGTGATCAAGCATCTGGAAGGTCTGATTGTCAACGATAAGGTCAAATTGACGCCTAAGCCGGTGAGCAAGTCTGGTGCTGCTCCGGAGATAGACATCTCCAATGTGAAGCTGAGCTCGCCGCCCTCCTACCAGCTTGGAGATTCTATAGCCACCAGACTGGCCTACGGCACAGCTTTGGCCAAGATTGGCAAGAATAACGACCGTGTGATTGCTCTGGATGGCGACACTAAGAACTCAACGTACTCCGACAAGTTAAAGAACCTTTTCCCGGAGCGTTACATCGAGTGCTTCATTGCCGAACAGAATCTGGTTGGCGTTGCCGTTGGTGCCGCTTGTCGTCGCCGCACCGTGGCCTTTGTCTCCACTTTTGCGACATTCTTTACACGTGCCTTTGACCAGATCCGCATGGGCGCCATCTCGCAGACGAATGTGAACTTTGTGGGCTCACATTGTGGTTGCAGCATCGGCGAGGATGGTCCCTCCCAAATGGGACTCGAGGACATTGCTATGTTCCGCACCATCCCAGGCAGCACCATTTTCTATCCCTCAGATGCGGTGAGCACGGAACGCGCAGTGGAGTTGGCCGCCAACACTAAGGGTGTGTGCTTCATCCGCACATCGCGCCCCAACACCGCCGTGATTTACGAGAACGAGGAGCCCTTCACCATCGGCCGCGGCAAGGTGGTGCGTCAAAAGACCTCTGACGAGGTTCTCCTAATAGGAGCTGGCATCACGTTGTACGAGTGCCTGGCTGCGGCTGACCAGCTGGAAAAAAGTTGCATCACCGTACGCGTGATCGACCCCTTTACTATCAAGCCCCTGGATGCGGAGCTTATTGTCGAGCATGGCAAGCAGTGCGGAGGACGCGTTGTCGTCGTAGAGGATCACTACCAGTAAGTTCCAGATACACCAATCTTTAATCGATAGACCCTCCTAATTAATTTTCTCTACGTCCCTTACAGGCAAGGTGGTCTGGGAGAGGCTGTCCTGAGCGCCCTGGCTGGAGAGCGAAACTTTGTGGTGAAACACCTGTACGTGCCCACTGTGCCGCGGTCCGGCCCCCCTTCCGTGCTCATCGACATGTTCGGCATTTCAGCCCGCCACATTGTCAACGCTGTCAATGAGCTGATCAAGGAATAAGTGCTCACAACGTTGTACCCCCAAGATTATGGCAAAACCAACTTACAACGCGGGAAATTCCTAGTTTAGCCCTTCCCTATAAAATTGTTGATATACGATTATAAAATTAAAATCGAATTGTAATACAGGATAATAAATTCTCTTTGATACAAGTATTTAAACAGAAGCCTTTGCTTGCTGCTTAATCGCCATGGACGTAGTGACGATGACAAGACTAAATCGACGCTAGAATACCTATGTAGCCGTAGAGAGAAATTCATGGCCCGGGGGAGATCGGTCCCCCTTCCCTTACTATTTTCGATTTTCGAAACCACCCGTCATCTCCCCCGTCTCGGCGCCCAAGAGCCTTTGGGTAAAAATACTGGTCTTTAGATTTAGGCTACGTACTATGGAATTAAGTGTCGAAGATGGTACTTGTTATTTGTTCTTAATTCAATTAATATACATACATACATACACACATATACACACACAAATGGTTATAATCGGACTATTGTATCAAATATTTAATTTCACGGCTCTATACAGTCTTTCTGAGCTCCAAACTATCGTCCGAATAATCAACTGAAAATACAATATAGTTTAGTAAAATCCGGAATCTTACACTTTAGAAATGATATGAATATTGGCCAAATAATACTTTTGAATCTCCAATCAAATTGCGGGCGCCAAAACTAATAACAGATATATTTATATTTAAACATACATACATGTCAAAGTACCCCCTCAAAGCTTTTTTGCCATTCACGTTTGTTTCCCATACAGACTAAAAAATATGTGCCGTTCAGAGCTTTAGCGTCTTATCTATTAAGATAGACAAAATAAACACCGACCCATTTTTTGTGTACTTATTCCACATCATTCCATTCCACCAAATACCCAAATCACATACAAATTTATTTAAATTCAATTGTCCGATATTTCTTTCATTTAAAACGACTTGACCATGTATCACACTTGACTAATAAAACTCTTGACCTGACTTTGTGGATTCGCTATAGGACTCTAATATATTTCCACAAAACTGTGATATCCCAAGAACCAACATATTTGTTTAACAAACTCGGACAAATCATTTTATATGCCCAAGATTTAATTTGCTGTGCTCGAATAGGCAATTTTTCATTAATGGTTCTCGTCTGCCACATAGATATAAGACAATTAGGGTCGCGCTAGGATAATAATAATAATAATACCAAAGTGTTGCGCAGATCATTTGATTAACCTTTTACATAAATGATATGAAAACAGCTCCGAAATTTCCATCCCCGAAAACGTGGATTTGCTGTAGAGTCCGCGAAATAAAACACCAGGATATATGTTTATAAATTATAAGTCTTACAAATTGTAATTGTGGATTCAGTTGGCTTACAATAGCGAAGCAGCTACTAACTCACAAAAAATACCGAATATTTTTTGACGCACTTTTTCTAAAACGCCCCTTACAATTCGTCATGGTCGCTTTCTTTGTCCTGCTTAGATTCATCCTTCTCTTCATCATCATCGTCTTCATCCTCATCATCCTTATCGGATGATTTTTTCGCCTCCTCCTCGTCTTTCTTGCGTTGCACCTCATCCTGGGCCTCCTTCATCTTCTTTTCGCCGGCCTGAGTGGTCTTCACATCACCCGCGACCTTAGCCGCCAACTCAACGTCGTCGGTAATTAGGACATTGTCGAAGATGGTTCCAGACTTAACCTGCCACAGGTCGAAGCCCAAGGTGCAGATCTCCTTGCGCAGGTACAGCTTGTCGTCGGGTACGTATTCGGGGTTGGCGATCTCGGGATGCTCCCAGGCGCCCTTGTAGTTGGGGTTATCCAGCTGCTTCGGCTGCCACTCGCCCTTGTACTCGGGATTGTCAATCATGGGTGGCTCCCACTCGCCGTCCATCTCATCGTCCCAATCCTCAGGCTTGGTGGCGTCAGGGTCAGGGATGTGCTCGGGCTTCTCCCAATCCTCTGGCTTTTTGTCATCAGGATCGGGAATGGTGGCCTATAAAATGGAAGAAACAATTATAATAAATATCAAAAGTGCAAGAAAGAAAAATAACAGAAAAAAAGGGTTTAAATCCAACATAGCCACGTATATAAATATTGACTTTTGTGTTGACCTTTGAAAAAATATGAAACGATTGAGAAAGATGGGGTTGCAGGCATTGGTACCGACTTCGAGATAAACCGGTTTTTGTATTGTACCAAAGTCCAAAAATGCTGAAGCCGGCATAGAGGAATTATAACCTCAACATTCACATTTGTTTTTGTTTTTCCCACTAAAATTGCAAGCTCAAGTTGAAAAGTGGGACATAATTCTTACCCTATCATCCCAATCCTCGGGCTTCTTTGCATTGGGGTCCTTGATCTTCTTGGGGGCGAGGAAGTCCCAGTCGTCCTCCAAGTTGCCCGACTCTACCTTCTCGTTGTCAATGAGCACCTCATAGGTGTTGTCCGGACGCACAATTAGCGTATAGAAATGAGTGTACACGTCATCTTTGCAGCGGATGTCTTTGCTGATCAAGTGGTTCTTGCCCTTGTAGCTGAATATGACGTGGACTTTCTTGGTGCCTGGCCCGCAGATGTCGGGACCGAACATGATCTCGTATGGCGACTCGCCGTGCATGTCTGTCTGGTCCAGAGAGCAGTCGAAGAGCTTCACGTAGCCACCGCCGCAATCAATGTTCTGCTCATGCTTCACGGAGAACTGCACCACGAGGGGCTTGCCCTCATTTGAGAATCCCTCAAACTTGCGGGAGACAGCGTAGAAGCGGGCGTCCTGCGATGTCTGGATGCCTAAGAGAAACCGGAATGGAATGGTAAAGATTATCCACATGAAATGTACACGTAGTGGTTTTTTATCTACACATCTAGCGAACTACATACATAGGTATATACATATCGAAACTGCACGAAAATTGGTTAGGAAAATGTGACACATACCCTTATCGGTTTCCGCATCGTTGTAGAAGGTGCCAGGGGTGAGGACGAATTTTCCGAACTCCTTCCCAGGATGCTTGCTCTGAATCCACGCGTCGTCCCAGTTGGCTGTGTATAGAATTAATTGAAAACCACATGCCGCCAGGGAAACACCCAAAAATTAATGGCTTTACTTACCATTGTCGAAGTTCTCTTCCAGGTATACGTCGGCACTAATAAAGCCGACTGTCGCCAGCAATAAAATAGCACTTGAACACCACATGATGCGAACGGTACAACTTATTTTTTCGGATTGACGGCTCTACCAACTTTTCGGGCTGCTTTACTTGGGTTAAAGTAAAATGCGAAATGCCGGCAAAGAAAGGCTGTTTATTTATTGCATTTGACCCGCGTGTGTCGAACAGGGATGGCTTATATGATGCTTTGCGTTGCTGGAACGTTTTTATTGGCTAAATGTGGACCAATCGGGTGCGGCAACGTATTTTTTCGCTCCGATCAGGGGTGATTGCGATACACTATCGCAGGCTGCCTTGGTATATCGATAGCTTGAACTGGTATTAGTGTGACTGTTTCGAAAGCGTAAAGAACCGTATGCAGACGGTAAAACAACGTTGGTAAGGAGTAAGAGAAACCGGGAGGCAAATAGTTTAAGCACGGTATGCAGCAGGCAAGACACCGTTTCTAAGGCACGGTATCTGGTTCCTAAACCTGTTTCTCAGCGAAATGTAAACGCTCTTTACACTTGTTGTTCGGCATTTTTTGAGGACAAATGATGCGCTCATACTTTCTTGATAACCGGCAATATTTAAAACGAAAGACAGCTCCCAGTTCATGTCCAAGGAACTCGGTTGATTTAATAAAGGTCTATTAGGAAAGGGTGGGATCGGTGTCCCGTTCAGGGAGGAACATGGTGGCACCAGTGACCTATACCCATGTACCCCTTTGACGAACCCATTAGATTAGCCCCGAATAAAGCTCCATATAGAGCAGAGCTAAAATCGAAACCCAATGAGTGCGAAACGGATGCCTATACGACATCTATTTCCTATTTAGCAAGTTGGTATGGAGCACCAATAAGATAAATACTAGAATGAATACAAGTGCTTGGTGTTTTCAGTCGGATGAATTTTCGACTAGGCTCTCGAAAATGGAGACAAGCCGGGCAAGTAGAAGCCGTATAAAGCAGCTGTGTTCAGCGAGGATACAAATATTTTAATGGACATGAGATCTAGCGAAAAGAGCAAAAGCATGGTCAGAAAACGAAAACCACGACCACCAAAGTTTTGGATGGTTTGGCCGTCTCTTTGACGCCAAATGTAAAAAATCTACGGTTCGACGAACGCGAGCGATGACCGTCTGGGACGACTTGCTGGCGGCTCAAAAAAAAAATATCGGAAAAAGCACCGAGATCCACTGAGTTGTCTTCTAGGTCTTAATCAATAATATATATATATATATATATTGCCAACATACACTCCTTATTTTTAATTTTATTATTATTTTTAAAAGAACCAGCTCAAGCTGCTGCAATTATAGCTTATGGATTTTTATGAACACCCGAAAACCTGGTCACACTACCCCGTAGTCGAAATATATAGAGTTTTAACCGACTGAAGTTTTAGCTCAGTTCCATACGGTGCTTAATATTTAAATAATACATGCTTTTAAAAAGCCCCTAAGCTTTCCCCTGGGATGTCAAAAATCTTAAACTCTGGGGGAAAAATTCCTTATCTAATTCAATGCATGCGCATAAAAATCTCTAAAGCGCTCTCCTGAAGTATTATTTTAATAATCGGTTTATACGATACTCAAAATTGATTTGAAATTTGGAGAACAAATATCATAAAAATTTTATATCTACTCGCGACACCTTTTTTTATTTTTTATTTTAATATATTTCTTACTTAACAAAGTACCTTTTTTTATTAGGACTCTTGACTTCCAATTTGAATAAAATCTGAAAAAAAAAAATGTTATTTAAGTACCTCGGACACTTATTCTTTTACTAATGCATTTTATTTCTCTGATTTCGAATGATTCGGGGGACAGTCAGGATTTAAACACACCAACTTTTTTTGAGAAGAAATGACTTAAATTATAATACCCTGCAAGGGTATAAAAATAATAAAGTTAGTTGAGTTGAACATTCGGAATCCCTGTGAAATTTTCTGTCGGATAGATTATGTTTAAAACTGTTTTGCGATCATGCCTTTTTGATTTTCGCAATCTTCTACCCGCCGAAATGTTGGACTAAGAAACTGGAAGAATAACTATTTTCTCTTTTCCCTTTTCGCCCCGAATTATAAACGTTGCCTTTCAAATTAAATTAAACGCACTAACCTAGATCAATCTCGGCAAATAAATTGTTTTTTTTTTATTTTAGTATTTTTACGGTTTAGCTTTTAAGGTATTTTTTAAGACCTAGCTTAGTCAAGATACGGTACGATTGATTGACGCCCACGTGTTGAGCCGCACTAATCAAATGGATTCCTTAACTAACGGATGGTTCAGCGAACTGCAGGCCGAGCTGTGGCCCGGTCAGTCCTTTTCCCTAAAGGTCAAGGAAGTAATCCACAAAGAAAAGTCCAGGTTCCAGGATATCCAAATTGTTGAAACGTAAGTATGTAAAAACAAGTAAACAAAGACTTGTATACACCTTTTTGGATTTGTTTACATCTGAGACACCATTCTTGTATGTAAGCAGTAGATTAAGTTCAAGAGCTGGCCTCACCGCTGAAATCTTTTAAATTAGTTTTAATATAAATCTAATTTGTAGCTTCTTGTTTTAGAAATATAAATCTATTATCACTGCCAAAAACAATTCCACGTTTTCAGAGCCAAACTTTCTTTTTCCATCACGAATAGAAAATTTTACACCGACCATTTCGATTTGTATATTTTTAATCTGCACGCCAACAGTCTTATCGGCGAAGTCATCTAAGGCCAAAGACAAAACAAAAACTGATAGTCAGGCCTCATATTTCGGGTTTCAAATTCTATACGAATATAGTTTTCTTTTCTTTTCAGGGAAACGTATGGCCGGTGCTTGATTTTGGATGGGATTATACAATGCACGGCCAGGGACGAATTCTCATACCAGGAGATGATATCCTTCCTGCCGCTCTGCGCCCATCCCAGCCCGAAGAAGGTGCTGATCGTGGGCGGCGGAGATGGTGGTGTGGCCCGCGAGGTGGTGAAGCATCCATTGGTTGAGGAAGTGCATCAGGTGGAGATCGATGATCGCGTTGTAGAGCTCTCAAAAAAATATTTACCGGCGATGGCATGCGGATTTGAACACGAAAAGATGAGACTGACAATCGGCGACGGCTTTGATTACATGAAGAAGCACAAGAACGAATTCGATGTCATCATTACGGATAGTTCGGATCCGATCGGACCTGCTGTGAGCCTGTTTCAGGAGAGCTACTACGAACTAATGAAGCACGCCTTGAAAGACGATGGAATTGTCTGCTCCCAAGGCGGCAGCTTCTGGTTGGACCTGGAATACATCAAGAAGACAATGTCGGGTTGCAAGGAGCACTTTGCGAAAGTGGCGTATGCGGTCACCTCCGTTCCATCGTATCCCTGCGGCCACATCGGCTTCGTTATGGGCTCCTTGAACAAAAATCAAAACTTTCCCAGTCCTAAACTGGAGAAGCAGCAGATCGATGCCATAGACTTAAAGTACTATTCATCCGAAGTACATTCAGCTGCTTTTGTCTTGCCGCGCTGGGTTCAGAACCACTTTTACGATTGACCAAAACTGTATAGATATTTTGTGTGTATCTTTGTTGTTAAATAATAAATATGACAATAGGATAAATGTCTCTTCCTAATTGCTTATGATTACACCACGCAACGGACTTTGACTTTGTCACATCCTTCCCCTCGCATGCCTTTAAAAAGCTTAGAAATTATCTTTATCTTTTCTTTACGGCTGCACCTTAAATCGATACGGTGTTACATGTTTGCGATGTAAAACATTTCTCAATAAACCTGGAACTTTTGTTACGGTTGAAAATAGAACAAATCGTAATGCATTTATTACGTAATGGTATATACAGTTGGCTCTATTCGTCTATTGTATTTGTAAGTGGATACTGGTAAACGTAATGAGACTTAGCACAATAGTTTCACACGATCGAATGTTACTCTTTATATCGCATAAATATATTGCAAAACTTTTAAAGAAAGCGTTTCTTATGTTACGACGTTACTTAAGTCTGCTGCGTTTATTTAACTAAAGACTTAAAATTGATACTCAATTTAAGTTACTTAGTTGCAAAATTATGCATTCGGCCATTGTTTAATATTGTTATTATAGTTAGAAAACGCAATAGATACATAATTACAAAATTATATGTAAAATATGTACATTTATTCTATATATGTATTTGTTTTGTTTGCTATTTTTTCGTCTATATTCTAATGTTAAATATCATTTGCTTTGCGTTGGATAGGTTTTGTGCCTAAATGGGCGTGTTTGTGTTTAATAAATATCATGTATGTGCATTGGTAGCCAAGTTCCGGTTTTCAAAGGAGTTAATTAATTTCCATGCAAATTATCTAATAAATCAATAGTAATACATGATTCGGAGTCGATAATTCAAGTTATAGGTAGACGTATACGCTTTTAACGGGATAATGTGAAAATTTAATTTTATGCTTAATTCGACCAAAGTCTCCACTAAATTCGTACAAATGATAATGGAAAGGTGATTTTCTTACAAGGTAAAGTAAATATTTATACATGTATTAGGTACCTACTTCTAAGGCGTGTTTCTTCCGAAAGTAAAATTAAAAAGAAAATTAATTAGCTTCTCTGAAAACCAGCTACATGGCAGTATATAAGTCCTTAATGTGACCGTCTTAAATGGGGGTGTAGCTCAGGAATTTGAATATTCGTTTTGCGCGTCTGTTTCATACATTTTATCGATATAATAGAAAAAGGGTGTGAGTGTACTTTTTTCTTGAATGGCGAACACATCATATCTATATGAATACAATTCATTCATGTTTATGTTTGCCTTCACGTTAGGGAGAGGTACTAATTGTTAACAACTTCTATGTAAGACAAGTCCAATGCTTGCAACTTGGGGTACCTTTTAAAGCGCCAGATTATTTCGACGACCGTTGACCTTATTGACTAAATTGCAGATTTTTAAGGCTGGTCCAAGCTTCAGGCCCATGTACTTCATCATCATCTCTGAATTTAGTAGTAATAAAGCTTTACCATCGATTTCCTGCAAATAATTAAAATCCATTAAGTTTAAGGTTTTTCCATGATTTGGTAGTCACTTACATGCTTTCTGAAGAGATCACCGTGCACTGCGAGAGAGTTGTCATTGCTCTCTATGTACTGGATAACTTCTTCGATGGACCAGTCGATGGGCTGCGCCCGCATTTGCGAGTTCGCCGATGCTGGCGTGGGTGTGCTTAGGGGTGAGGTAATCGCTGTATAGCTCGTGGAAGCAGATGCAGCTGCCCCGGCCGGCGCGGTAGCCGCCTTAGCCGCCGTCACTCCGCCTGCAGCCAGTGCAGTGGACGACGCTGACTGGCAGCCCGTAAATGGTGTGGACACAGAGGTTGGCAAAGAGGCACTCGACGATAGCGTCGTCGGGCTCTTGTAAAAGCTGTTGCTTGAGGACTTCACAGTGACCTGCTCCGGATGAACTTCGGCCACCAGGGGTGCCAGGTATTTCCCGATTGAGCTGGCATTGGCCGTTCCCCCTGCCAGGCTTGAGATGGAGGAAGTTGACGAGCTGCTACAATGGCTGGTGGCAACTGTCGGAGTCTGGCTTGCGTCTGCACTTCCATTAGCCACGATATTATTGCTATTTCCATGGTGTTGGAAGCGCACTTTGCGCAGCGCCTGCGTCGTGGAGGACGATGGAACCGCTGTTACTCCATTTGGTTCGGTCTTTATGACCACCTTTGCGCCGGTTTTGTTGCCACTGTTTGTATTATTATTATTGTTGTTGTTGCAACCGTGAGTGTTCTGGTGGTTGGCTGCGTCCTTGCCATTGTTCGTCGATGCCTTAGGCTTATTCTCCTCGGGCGACTTAATGCCTGCCTCTACTTTAACAATCGTCTTCTCTGAAGGAGGAGATGTTGCTGAATTGGCCTGACGATTTCGCTTTTCGGCGAGCACTGGCGAAGAGGGCGGGGTTGCCGATTGGGTTAGCTGGCGCTTGCGACTGTTGGCGCATTTCTTGCACTCCTCCGTCTCGTGGACAAGCGAGATGAGATTCGCACATGCCCGGCATGTAGTGCACAATGTCTCGATAAACTGTGCCAGACTCTCGTCATCCTTCATGCGCAAAGGCGATGGTATTTTAACCTTTAAAGCGCGAAAAAAGTTTGTATAAAACTGTAGATTTTTAAAGCTTAGTTTTGGTACTCACTGTAAAATTCTTTCCCGCTGCGGTCACAATGTGAACGTCTCCTTCCAAGGCAAATAGCAGCTTGGATAGCTGCTGGGTATCCGTGCTGGCGGCCAAAACCTCCTGGAGGCAGAGCTTGGCCAGGGTCTGGTACGTTGGTCCAGTTACCATGCATGGTAGTTTGGAATTGTTGATAAACGGACCACCCTTGCAGTTCGGATGGAAATGGGCGGTGGCGGGCGAAGCGGGAACCATGGCCTCGGACTCTGCTACCAAGGTGTAGCGCGGACGCGTGCATCGTTGCTTGCTGTTATTGGATTCCATGCGAGACTTGTGTCCTGGCGGCTGCATTGGGTGACAACTACGGGCACACCAGCCGGCCGGAAAAATGTCTCGCGACCGGTAGTTGCACCAATAGTCGAATGCTCCCCGCCAACCGTCAAAGGTTACGTGGATTTGGTCGTCCTTGATGGCGTCCACCGTAGCACAGCAGATGAGCTGCGGATTCTTCTTGTCGACTGCTTCTAGCTTCTGACCCACCTTGAATAGATTCTCTTCCGGCGACAGCGGCTCTGGCTGAAAGATCTCTTCTGGCGCTACCATGGCATTGTTGAGAATCTTGCACAGGTAACCGGGCCAACTGGAGGCGTTCATGCGGAATCCCAGCGGCGGCTGTAACATGCCACCGTTCTTCTCGCAGTGACCAATCGCGTGGATTTCCGTGGAGTCCACCAGCCTCCAGAAGTCGTTTTGTGAGTCGCTGCCGTCCAAGCGCAGTCGTAATCGGGAGCCCAGCACTCCGACCACAGTAGCGATGCAGGTGGAAGTGACGTTGCGCGGATCCAAGGCCTCCAGCTTCATACCGATTTTGAAGTCATTGTTGGGGGGATTCTGAGCCTGTTTAAAACATTCTGCAGGAGCTGCTTCGCTACCCGTTTCCTATGAGGACAGAAAGAGTATAAATTATTATAAGTAAATACAGATATGGGAAGTTGTTAGCTAACTGACCTCCAGGTATGCATCCCAGTCAAAGACGTGAAAGCTTTCGTATTGAAAGGGACCCGTGGGCGCGGGAGCTCCACTGGCCAGCAACTTGCGCTCGTTTTCTGGCAGACCTTTGCCGGTTGCCGAGCCGCCGCTGTGCCTAGTGGAAGAATTCTTCTTTTGGTGCTTGTTCATGCACATCACCGAGCAGAACTCCTTGTTGGGCGCCTTGTCTCGAATCACGTTGTCGCACTGCGTGCATGCCCCTTTGCTGTACGCCTTGCGAAACTCGGCGATGCACGTCTCTGAGCAAAACTCCTTTTTGCCGGTCTGCGTGGGTAGGACGTACTGCAACGGCAGCTTGCCTTCGCCGCACCATGTGCAGGTGGCCCGCTTAGCAGGACGACCCCGCTGTCGTTGCGCGGACGCGGGCGAGGTGGCGGTGGCCGAAGACGAAGCTGAAGCTGGGGCACTCGTTCCTGCCGAGGCGGAGTTGCTGACGCTGCTGTCGCGTCCGCCCGACATTGCTGCCTTGGCTGCACTTGGGTGTCCTAATTGATGCACTTGCTGATTCCCGCCGCCGGTAAGCGCGTTAACATCTCAGGCGATGGCCCTTGCTTCCGTGTGTTTCGATTTTAGCGTCGTACTCAAACTCATGTAATGCCAATGGCATGGCGGCCACTTGAAATCACTGCTTTTCGCCTAGGGCAAATCGCATTTTTCGAGCCGCATGGAAGAACGAAGAGCAATCACCAGGAATGTGCGGCGTTTTTAAGGTCACGTAATAGCAATTGGTGGCAAAATCGCATCGCAGCCTAAAAACCACACACACCAATTACAGATATTCGCAGACTCAACAGCTACGACGCTATTTATTTAACGTGCTGCGCTTGCTTTCTGATTCGGCTGGGCTAGCAAACTTAGAGCATAAAGCCTGTTTAATTGCAAAATTGTACTCTACGAACTTTTTAACTTTATTTTCGCAAATTTTTTTCTCTCAATACTGTACTTGTATTAGGGTTGCTTATAATATATCAAAATATCATGATATCGATATTTCTTCTAAGGACGATATTTATATCACGATTTTTTTTGCCCAAATATCGAAATTGCGATATTTTTATTTGGCAACGCTGATTACTCGTGACCATAATGTCCGGCAGCCCTGGTCGCTCATGCAATGGTCGCTCATCTATATGATATTTTTTAAAATATGCGCCAACTCTAACTTGTATATGTCAAGATATCGATACTATTGTCAATATCGATTAGTATATGTATGTTCTATTCGATTATTTTGCATTCGTTTCGCCATATTTTTGTTATAGTGATGGCTGAACACAGACCTGTTCATACCGATATTTGATTTGATAGTATTTAACTTGTATCGTATATACGATACGATACGATTTTAAAATTACTGGTTTTATAAAAATCAAAAAAGTTTATCATTAAACAACTTTTTTTTCTTATTGGACAATCTAATATTAAAAAGTTCAAATTAAAATGCCATTAACAACACAGCATTTCATCAGTTTTATCAAAAAATTATATATTACAATTCATTTTATTTTTGCTATGATCGATTCAAAACTTTCACTCAATATTCATAATATATTGGATATTTAAAAAAAAAAATCTTATAAAAGAAGGGAAGCAACTTGGATAATTAAGAATCGATTCATGGTAATGAAATAAAAAAACTAAAAGGAGGTATATAAAACATGGTATACAAATTTGGTTTTGATAAAACTTTTGTTTAAATCGTATAAGATAAATATATCTCATTCTTAAAAAAATCTAGAATAGTAATGTCAACGAGCACTACATGAAAAGTAAATGACAGTTGACATTTTTATTTGCAGTTTTACAGATAAAGATTTACATATAAAATCAATATAAAACCGATATTCTGAATAAATTTAAAAAATGACCAGATCTCTGATTGGTTGAAAATATATTGAACAAGAAAGGAAGCTAACTTCGGTATGCAAAAGTTTGTATACCCTTGCAGCATGCAATTATAAAAAAAAATAGTTTTTTACATTTACGTATCCGTAATATTTCCCGATCGCTCCTATGGCAGCTAAATGATATAGTCGTCCGATTCTGATCAAATTAAGACCGAAATTCTAAAATAATATTAAATGGACATGTCTCAAATTATATGAAAATATGACCGATCGTTACTATGGCAGCAATATGATATAGTCGTCCCATCCGGCCCATTCTGACTTATATAGTAGTGAGAGCATAAAAAAGACTATCGGCAAAGTTTCATTCAGATAGCTTCAAAACTGAGAGACTAGTTTGCGTAGACAGACGACAGACGGACATGGCTAGATCGACTAGGCTGTTGATGTTGATCAACACTTTATAAGGCTACACAAAAAACGTGAAGGGATTACCTCGGACTACAGACCTTTAACAGATCCTTTTTTATATAGATTTTTTTTATAACTTTAAACCTCCTGGCTCAATTAGCAACAGGAACTGCAAGAGAAACTTTTATTTGTATTTGAAATGATCTGAATTGAAATACTAACGACATTTAACATACAATTCCGGAAATATCTTTAAACGAATTTTTGCAAAAAGTTCTTTCCTCGGTACAGCCAATTATTGAAGCTTTTTCAAACTGCTAGTCTTACCTTTGTCATTATTTTTCCTAATTCGCCTTGGTTTCCATATTGGATGCATGAATCTAGGAAGGCTCTGCGAAAGGTTCTTTAGAATTCATCAGGGGCTGCAGAGAATCACGTCTCGAAGTCTTAAAATTTTGAACGGATGAGTTTTTTGCGGGAGGGATCAACATTAACTACACCACTTCAATTGATAATACTACAATGACAAGTAATACAAAAGACTAACTCATGGCAATAAGGGAAAATCGTAAGAAACAACCAGTAGCAAGCGTTCCAAAAGCAGTGATGATAAAAATATGTGATTTTATTGAAAAAAAAAAACAAGAATGGAAGCTAACTTCGGCAAGCCGAAGTCTGTATAACCTTGCAGCTTGCAACTGGATCGATATTACTTAATTACATTTTATCAAATGAAAAAAAAACGAACAGAAAAAATATAAAACATTTTTACATACTATTCATACTGTATTTACAGTTTTATAGTTACAGTTTTACATTCACAGTTTTGCATTGTCCTATACATATAACAATAGTTTCCATGGCAGCTAGATAATCAAAAAATTAAAATCGTACTTCTATAATAATATATAATGGCTACATCTCGGAGCAACTAAAATTATGTTGAAAAACAGAGGAATTTTTTTTTTCTATAAAATTAAAACCGAAATTCTAGAATAATACAATACAAGATGGCCATGTCTCACATTATACGAAAAGATGTTGAAGACTGCCTAAGTTATAATTTTTTTCCTCAAAAATTGGCAGCTATATGATATAGTAGTCCGATTTTGATCAAATTAAAATCGAAATTCTATAATAATACAAATGGGTTATGTCTCAAATTAGATGAAAGTATGTTGAAATCTGGCAAAGTATAATTTTTAATCTGACTAAAATTGTAATACCTAAAATTGGAATACCCTGTAAACAGCGAAATACATTTTTTTTCGATAAATTTCTTTAACGTTATTATGGTAGCTATCGTAGTCTGATTAGTCTGATTTTTATAAAATTTAATCCGAAATTCTAGAATTCAGACGGACAGACGAACATGGCTAGATCGACTTGGATGTTGATTCTGATCAAGTACATATACTTTATAGGGCCGGAAGCGACTCCTTTACTTCGTTAGAAACTTCTGACTAAAATTGTAATACCCCTCAGATATATAATAATAATTAAAAAACCAATATTAAACGCAAAGAATAAAATTTGTATAATATTAATTTTAGCTTCTCGAAACCAAGAAATACTTATTTTAACATGCAACGGATACTAATGGGTTCAAAGAGCTGTTGTTCTATTTATTATTTATACTTTGATCTCTTAAGTTGCAGGGTACTAAAATTATATCGCTGTAAAAGATAAACTTAATTATAGCTAAGAAGTGTTTCCCGAGATGCAACATTCCGAGCTGCTTATCTTATGAATTTAATACGTTTTAGTTGCGATAAAATCTACATCACATTACGTCGTAGGCGCAATCAACGACGTACAAGTTTGGCGAAACTTTCCTGAGATTAGCTGAAATATATATTTCACAAACTTTTTGACTAACTTTCACTGCTTGGTTCCTTGACTCTTTACTTAAATGGCCCGTAACTTGATTTAATTGAAAGGCTTCAAAGAGTAATCCGCTCATTTCGACTGCAATGAAACTAGCATTTCAAAGAGATATTCGAATGGAAGCCAAATATTGTGGTTAAAAAATACAAAGGGCGGGGATCACCGTTAATTAATTGCTAGCGACGGAGCTGGAATTTCTTCCCGCTTTAATCATACTCCCGATGAAGTGTCTGCTGGCACTAAATAGGACGTTCCTAATTATTAATGACTTAACTTGACCGAAACACCAAGTTTCTTGACACTCACACAATCGCAAAAGCGTGTATAATTGGATGGAACCAGCGTCTGGCTGGCCATAACAAGGATAATTGGATGAAATGAGCCGGTTGCCTTTTCTGCTCCTCATTAAATGCCGTTTACCGAGCGTCAATCGTCGGTGGGTTATTAGAAAAAGGGGTGTCAAGAGACGCTCCGTTGAGTCATTGACTTATTACGCAAATCAGACAAAAGGCTGACAACAACGGGCGTGGAGCATTGAGTGGATTCATGAGTGGGGTTGAACTCAGTATCTCGGTGATAAACATATTAATGAGTCCGAAGTGTCTGCCGAAAGCCGGCTGGTCGTATTAACTGGATTTATTTATCAGTACTTGGTATTGCCACTTCATAGAGTAGGGAGGGGACTTTAATTTGATTTGAGGGAAAATCAGCCAGAGTTAAAAAAATCTAATAAAACAATATAAATGATCAAGTTACCATGTTAAGTTTCGAACTAGTTGAATTAAGTCATTAGGAAATGCCATAAATTTGTTTGTATCATTAGCTGATTTAGTTAAATTATTGAAAGTCTTCGATTTTTGTAATAAGTTGTTGATTGTTTCTTGTTTTCTACGCGCGTATTCAGATATGGCACTGATTTTTCCATGAAAACTTGTTCTTTTTTAATGACGTGTGCATGTAACCCATTTAGTAAATAGTTATATTATGACGCAACGAACTTTCCGCTTACTTTGACTAGAACACATTTTTCAAAGAAACACGCTGAAAATTAACTTTTAATTAATGAATTTGCCTTCCACGCTCAATAGCGCTAGAATGTTCCATAAAATGGAGTGACGGGAGTGGCGTTTTGACAGGATTCAATCAGCTATAAAGCATCCTGCTGGGCAGGAAACGGAGGCGCTTGCCTACGTGCTTAATTACAAGCCGACACATGCACATCCAAGTACATAAATACTCGAAGACACGTGTTGAAAGCAATTAAAAAGTATGTCAAAGTGGGCGAGCATCATCATCCGGAAGGACGAAGGACACTTTGGATAGATGGCAACACTGTTGCCTCTGATTGTTTCAGTGCGAAGTCTGGTTGTGGCTCCCAAAGCAATTAAAAAAAAACAAATTACTGATAAAAAAGCTTGTCTATTGTAATCAATCTTAGTAAAAAAGCACAACAGGTTCGCTCATTTCTCATACACCCGGTATCCACCCACAAGATGAAAGGGTATTATAACTTACTAACAAGGGACAATGTATGTAACAGGCAGAATGATAAAAATCCGACTTCATACATTGTTAATCACTTACTACGCCGAGTCGATTTGGTTTCTTTGCCCGAGTCAAAGAATAGAGACGTAGAGCTAGCAAATGGAAATAATCGTTTCAAAATGTTGTCCCGCCTACTAAAGTCAAAGGATAATAAAAAATCATCTGCCTTTATTTTGAATATATTTTAAATATATAATAGAGGTAATGAAACAAATCTTAGAATCTTTGTTTTTTTAATGTTAACTATTAAAATAACGAAAATAAGAGTAGTACTTGATCTTCAGTTCGAAACACAAAAAGGGTCTCCAACTCATCTTGTGTCATGAACGCAGGACTTGTGACGGATTTATGGCGAGCAATTTCACTCCCGTCGGGTAACGTTAGCACCATTGACATAACATTGAGTGGTTCTGCTCGGGCTCTGGATCCTCGTCAACCGCCACAGAATATGGGTGCGCTGTCTGGCTTTAAATCAAACAATTAATGTGCAAATAAAACCCATTAAATATTAATTGAGTTCGATAATTACAGCGATGACGATGTCGACCCGCCGGCAACATGTTGCACGCAACACCTGAATTCGAGCAGCGCCCCACCGTAAATCCGTCAATTCCTTAATACGTTAACGCACACCTTGGTGATTTATTAGAGGGGTCTAACCCCCTCAGCATCCTGTCTCCGTGGCCCCTCTGATTACGCCTCGGCTGCCAACCTCATCACCATCCTGGCAACATGCCGCGCTCGCACGGTTTCATTCATAACTCTTCGGACTCGGTTCCTTCCTCATCGGCGACGGCGTCGTGACTCCTCGGACGCATCACTTCGGGTGGCGCTCGTGGGGCTTAATATAAAAACACGGTGTAATCGCTTGACTCCGTGAGTCCTCCGCTCGTCGTCAGCCTGTTGCGTTCGAGGTTCGATGCTGGCACCATCAGGAATTTCAGAATCCCAGAATCACCAGCAAAACCAGCCACTTCAGCAGCAACAGTTTCAGTTTGAATTTCTGGATCCCGTTTCCAGTTTTCGGCGCGGTGCGTGAAAACATAAAATAAATTGGAAAAACGAAAGATAAATAGGTCACTATTAGCTGCTGAATTTAACACTCGCGGAGTATCTCGATCGTCATAAATCAATCCGTATCCGTCGCGCGCCGGAGATCCA
The DNA here is from genome assembly GCA_018152175.1 of Drosophila jambulina. NCBI lineage: Eukaryota > Metazoa > Arthropoda > Insecta > Diptera > Drosophilidae > Drosophila > Drosophila jambulina. Next base: position 1,958,577 of record JAECXH010000012.1, on the reverse strand, counting down.
TCCACACCGAAATTAGGGGCAATTACCATTGATAAGGTGATTTCTTTTTATGTGATGTTATTCTAAAAGCGGAAAAAAGGAGACGTCGCTGTTTATATGCCTTCGGGATTGAAACTTAAACGTTTTCTCGATGGAAAACGGCGCGCCATATCAGATTTCGTCCAGAACACCTCCACGACGGAAAAGTTGTGCAAGTTTTGTACCCAAATGGGGCGAAAGTTGATTGATTACTTAAAAAACGTTTAAGCTAATTAGTTTTCCGTTCTATATAAATGTGTGTGAGTGTTCCCGTTTAGACGGCTAAGGCCCTGTTGCCGGCGGTTTCAGGTAACAACACGTCCCGTCAGTTAATAGACAGCAAACAGGCTTAGCGAGCGTTGGTGCTTTTGTTGGCAGCGTCGGCAATCACACCTTGTTATTTCCCCCACGTTCTGCCTTGCCACCGATTGATGGCTCTCAGAATTGACCTTTCTTTGGCGCGTTCTTTTATGGCCATAATCAAATCGGGTTTGGGGATTTACGGCTTTTAAAGCTGGCAAAACTTGTCCCCTATGCCGATGCCATGTTCACATGCTGCTCGCTCGTATTTGCATGCGTATGCAAATAGCTCAAGTTGGCATAGATAAGGCCTTTCATTTCCTCGTTTTCTCCCGATAAAACTGAAGGGACGTGATGGCAAGTAGCCCCGGGCAATCACGATTTCCGTCTCTGGTATATATGACAATGGCTGTCAGGCGGCGCGGCGGTGGCCAATCCTCAGTGGGGCAGGGCAGTTTTATTGCCCTGAATTCCATATTACTTCCAGAAAATCAATATTTGTTCAACTTCAAATGTTAGAATTCATTCATTACATTCACCGCCTCTTCTCGGAAACCTCAAGCCAAGGCGAAGAGGATAGCGATGACTACGGGAAGGCAAAAGGGAAGGAATTCCCCTCCATTAGGCAGAAAATCGCCCGAGAATCCCTAATTCAATTGCGGTGCAATTTCCGCTGCAACTCCGGCATGTGCGCGGAAACTTTCACATTTCAGCCGCTCGCTTATTTGCGATCTATTTTATATGTAGGAGAAATCAATAATAAAACCCATCTGTGGCTGAGCGCCCAAAAGTTCGCCCGTACCCGCCCACGGAGATCTCGAATTTGGCCCAGACTCCGGCCTCGCAATTCGCAAATCGTAAATCCTCGTTCAGCAAGTGGCATCTATATGACATGTGATTGCCGGCAGGACTAATGCTGCTGCCATTAGCACTTACTTACACGATGATGTCTAATGCTCCGGTTGACAGGTGGGATTCGATTCTACCCCTAGCGCAGAACAAATGAGCTGTGAGCCGTGAGACTGAGAGGTGCTGTGGGGTGCATTCTGCAGAAGGGGGCTAGTCGAAATCAGGATTCAAAATTCCGCCGTTTGCTTCGTTTGAGGAACCACAAAAATTCAGATGTTGAATTCCTGAAAAAAGGTCACAAATTCTGTGATGCTTTGTGTTGGACGATAAAATAGAAATTTTGTTCTAAAGGTTCTAATGAAATTTAAATGGTTAATGCAACAAAAGCCGCTTGTTTCAAAAGTTAGTTGTTTTTCAACTGTTAGCCTTGACATGGACGTTTGTAAAACAATGTATTCAATGAAAGGAAGAAATTTTGCAGCAGAATCTAGTTACATGGAATAATGGTGCAAGAAAGTTTCAAAGTTTAGTTTACGAACATCACATTGGCAAAAGTTTGGATGTTTTAAGTATGTGCTCTTTTAAATTAACTTATATCCAGTGTACAATAATACTATATACTTTTTATCATGACAAGCAACAAATATTTTTTAAATTGCTCAAAATCAATTACAAGCGATGACTTTTGTTTAATTGTGCACACACTTGGACGTCCCTGTGAGTGTTTTAAGGAGGCCGTAGGTAGTCTTGTCGACCGAAGCCGTTCCCCAGATAAATGAATCCTTTCAAAAGGAAATGTTTTCCTGCAAGGATAGCTGTTTATTTGGGAAATTAAGTGTCCCGGCAACACCTCTAATTTGGTAACAGGAAAGTTACGGCAGATGGCACATTGGCACACGTCTTCGACTCCAACGTAAAAACCTAATTTCCTTTCCAATCTTACCCAGAGTCTGGGGTACATTTGCACTCAACTCCCCTGGCAGGCCGATTAAAAAGTCCACAGGAACGTGAGATTGATATGCATATACATTCAGAGTGTACATAAAAAACTAGGTTTCAGAAGTACCACATATTTACGTGACCCATAAATTATGAGGAGCACTTCTTGTTGTCAGAATATTGCACATTTTTCACAGGTTAGCTGTCAGCAATTTATTTTTCATTCCATTCCAGTGGGAACGCCGGCGAGAGGTCAAAGTTTGCGAGCGGCAGTGGTCCAAAAATGTTCGAGAAATAATAGCCGCGCATATAAGCTTAATTTTCCATGCAAATGAACACACCATCGTGCTCAGAATTTTGACGCATGTTAGATACCCTGCACCGAGCAGGACTTGACCTACAGTCAGAAATAAGACAAGCGAAAATCAAAATAAAAACCAAGCATTAGACCAACCCTGCACGGCAGTTCTTTGCCTGATTTATTGTGCTTATGGGGGATTAGGTTGGGAAATAATTCGTTAACGAGTAACTTCGTTGCATAAATTAATTGCATTGCACCCGCAGGACTTTAGCCTCGCCTATTTAGTTGGCAAGAGTCTTGAATCAATATTTATATTTCGATGTTTGCAATAAATTTTGATGAATAACATACGCTTTTTTTAAGCCAACCAATTTGCATTACATGCAAATTTGTAAATTGTGCACACACTCATGCCTTTCTGTTTTTTTTCACCGTTTTTTTTTTTCAGAATGATGAAAGCCACAGCGTGGTTTTGTCCGGTGCTATTAACTTTACTGTGTGCCACGAGGCTCGTCTGCACGGCGCAGCGAGGAGGAGCAGGAGCAGGACCAGGCCCAGGACCAGCAGCAGGAGCGGGAGCGGAAGCAGGCGGAAGCGGCCGCACAAACGGATATCCTCTGGACTACACAGATGCACGGAATATACAGGTGCGCTTCGAACGAATATATGTAAATATTCCTTCTGTCCTTTCGCCGCTTTGTGACTGACAACGGTTTTTGCGGCTCTTCTGCGAATGTTTTCCGAATGCATACTCAATTATTGGCTCTGCATTCCACGAACAACCGTTTTCCCAGCTCCTTTGACACACGTCAAGGGTTTCTGTTCATAAACTGATGCCATTGTTCGTGGCATTAAGGCTTGCCAAGGAAGCAAATATATCAGTGGGCATCTCGCTTCCAAGGCCTTGGTGGCATAAGGTGTCACGGACCTCAGTTCTGGGCTTTACTAGACCACATAATTAACAGTTATCAAATTGGTCGGCATACCCTGGAGAATACACTGAATCACTTGCTCAAACCGTCTATAAATTTATAATTTGAAGAAGCTATTTAATATTTCCCGTTAAGTCTTGGCATTTTTCGGTGATAATCTGAAGTGCTCTTGAACGAGGAATTCTTTATGGGAGTTGCAAATCTCGTTTCTTCATTTCCGCGAATCCACTTGACACTGAAAGTCCGTTTGGATCTCGTTTCTGGCTTAATCTAATCAGGGACATGAGTTCTCCATCCGCGACAAATACCGCAACACGAAACTGGTTCGGGCCAACAAAAATTAATCGGCAATCTGGCCATACAATCAATTGCGTTAACGCACACGAACATGGCAACACCTTATTTTACGTTCTTTGCTTTCAAAACAAATGGAAATTTTCGTCAAGGATTTTTCACAGGCCTCATTAGCTGAACGAAAACACACGAAATGAGAAACATTCTATTTGTGTTGGTGAACTGTTGTTGTCCACAATCAAAACTTTTACTTTTGCTTTTTTAAGAAGTTTAAATTCGGTAAAGTCGATTTTTTGTTCTGCGCAATTTAAATGCCGCCCAAGTTCGTTTGTAAAAGTTAATATTAAAGCACAACATTTGAAGTTCCTATAAAATTCTATTGCCTGGTAACCCCCATGTCTTTCATCCAATTATATATTGTCTTTATATATATATGTATATACATCACTGTGGATGGCCGTAAAGTAAGACTTTTACCAGCGGTACTAGTTAAATTATTTGTAATTTTGTTAATCGTAACCAAATTATATATCAGATCAGTGGCCATCGTAACTTTTATCCCAACTCGTTAAGAAGTGTTTTTCTTTGAAATCGGATTACAAATAAAAAAGGATTATCTGTAGGAATTTCGTTCAGCATGATTAAAACCACGCATGATCTGCGTGTAACCTGTAAAAATGTTGTCCCAAGCCTAGTCCTAGGTCTTGTACTCAATAAGATCTAGTGATTAGCCTGGCAATGCTGATAAAAATGTATAAACTTTATTGCGTTTCCCTGCTACACACACACCTTTTCAGTTGGCACCAAGTTATAATACCCTTATTCCCTGTGGGCACTGGGTATGGGACCCCGCCAGCCTTCGGGCGTGGATTAAAGTCAATTATTAAACTTTCCATTTGCATCGCCCAACATGACTCATAATACGCCCGCGACGATATACAGGGTAAATATGTTCCGATAAGGGCTGATTTGCAAGTATCACTCATTGACTGATGTATGTACGTCAATCAATCAGTTTATCACCGAGACAGAAACACAAAATCGTCACGGCCACGAAAGCGAAAGTTCAATAGCCATAGTTTTGCATTTTAAAGTGAATTCCAAAAACAAAAACGATTGCTGAGTTCTTATGGGGCTCTTTTAATTGTTAAGATTATGGAAACTATAAAACTATATGACGAGTACGTGACAAGTTCACTCAACGTTTCTTAAATGAGGTTACAATTATTCCTATAAATAGGTAACACGTGGATTGTGGCAGTAGCACCGAGAATAATTTAGTTACAATAGTTTAATAATTAAATCATTTTTTGCTATGAAACTTGTTGAATAATCAACGTTGCAGCTTTGAGACGCCACATCTTTGTGTTTTTTTCAAACATTTGTGTAGCTCAAGTCTGATGCTTTAGGGGCCACCTTGGCCTAAGTAAGACCATGATCCTAGGCATTGTTTGTGGTCTCCTCCGCAGCTTCGGTAGTGGACTCTTCCGGAACCTGGGTTGTGGAATCTTCGGGCTCTTCGGGAGTTTGGGTTGTAGAGTCCTCGGGCTCTTCTGGAGCCTGGGTTGTAGAATCTTCGGGCTCTTCCGGAGCCAAGGTTGTAGAGTCCTCGGGCTCTTCGGGAGCCTGGGTTGTGGAGTCCTCTGGCTCTTCGGGAGTTTGGGTTGTAGAGTCCTCGGGCTCTTCTGGAGCCTGGGTTGTAGAATCTTCGGGCTTTTCGGGGGCCAGGGTTGTAGAGTCCTCTGGCTCTTCGGGAGCCTGGGTTGTAGAATCTTCGGGCTCTTCGGGGGCCAAAGTGGTCTCTTCAGTTGATCCGCTACCTTCTTCGGGTTCCGTGGTGTTCTCTTCTGGAGCCTCCGAAGTTTCCGCCTCTTCAGGGCTCAGAGTGGTGGACTCCACCGGAGCCTCGGGGGCCAGTGTGGTATCTTCCGAAGATCCGCTACCGTCTTCCGAGTCTGTAGTGACTTCTTCCGGGGCCTGAGTGGTCGGTCCCTCTGGAGCTTCCGGGGCCAGGGTGGATTCCTCGGTGGGATTAGTTACTTCGGTGGTAGAAGCAATGTCCTCCTCCGTTGGTGGGGGTGGTGGCGGCGGAGGGCGATGTCCGCCGTGTCCGTGGCCATGTCCATGACCATGGTTATTTCCATGACCGTTACCCTGCCCATGTCCATGGTTATTGCCTCCGTTCCACTGACCCTGACCGTGACCATTTCCGTTCCAATGACCCTGACCATGACCATTGCCGTTCAATTGACCCTGGTTGTGACCACCATTCCAGTTGCCGGAACCTGCCTTAATCGCCTCCGTGTCATCCGAGCCCCAACCGAACCTTCTGATCCAGTTTCCGCCAAAGTTTCCGAACCAACCGCCGTTCGGCCGGCCCACGGCCACCGCCACAAGGGCCGTCAAGACAAGAAGAGTTAGAACCTTCATTTCGCAAGTGTTTCGAGTGTACTAACCGGCACCAGGTGGGAGCATTGCTTTTATAGAACCCCGATAACCAGAGGGTCCAATCGCTGCCAGACGCTGCGACCACACTGGCGTATCCCTATCTAATCGCTAGCATGTCTGATAGTCAGACAAACAGAAATCGTAATTATCATAATATCTGAGCATGATTTCTGGATCGGTTGTTTACGCCGGCTGCCCGCTAGATATGTATTGTAAATCCCACGGCTGGGCCTAATCCAGCTTCCCAGAATTAACTTGGGAGACTGTGCCGAAATCTTCCCTGGAAACCATCATAAACTTGGACTGAGTTCAGGCTAGATTTAAGCGATTATCTTTACGATCCAGCAGCAGTTCCCTGAAATCGCGAAAAGAAATTGCTTTCGGCATTGTCATGCCCCATTATTAAATTAGAGTATCAGGTGTTTTCTGGTTCTGCTAAACGGCTCCTACCTCTCAGTTGCTTTCCAGCTGTGACTCACAAAATTTTTTGAAATTTTCCATTTTATCAGCGCTAAGGGCTGCTATCGCCAAAAAGTCCGATTGTTCATCGGAAAAAACGTAGAACAATAACAGCGATAAGATTTCAAGTTTGATTTTGAACGATAATTTCCCAATGCGAGAAAAATATGATGTAAGCCTGTTTATAGTGTCGCCTGAAAGATTGCCCTCCCCCGCCCACCTTCGATGCTAATAATCCGTCGGAGGTTTTATTTCCCATCAACGCCGAGAAAAAACCACTCGGTGCGCAGAACTGTTTTTGAAAATAGGACTTAAAACTTTTTGCATTACCTGGCCACGATTTTATTATGTGATGCGCCACGAAGTTAGCAGTAAATGTAAATGTAAATGTTTGTATATATTCTCCCCGTTCAGGATGACTTTCTTCTCGCCGCCAAGCGCAACAAACCGTCGCTGTCCATTGTCAATCCCCTGGATGTGCTGCGTCAGCGGCTGCTCCTGGAAATCGCACGCAGGCAAATGAAGGAGAACTCCCGCCAGGTGAGTACAAGGGGTGTGTGGGAAGTAGGAGGTGGGGACGGGTGTGCGCCCAAGGTGATGGCTGCAATAGAGGGGCCACGCTGACCACTTTGCGCGGTATTTTAATAAAAGGTAAGGAGAGAAAAACTTTGGCCGCAAGACAAACGGAAAACAATTCCGCTGAAAGGCGGGGAATGAGTAATTCGGAGGGGAGCGATGCGCAAATGAAAATGAAGCGGCTAATCAAAACTAGAATGTCTAATGAGAAATACTTTCAAAAAGCCATAAAGAACGCGCAGCTGCACAAAGTTTTTTAATTCCTCCTCGCCCAGGCTGGCAAGCGCCAGTTCCATAAATATTCCATGGACCATCAGAGCCATGAGGCCGCCGCCAGTCGGGATTGAGGTGCCCACATAGTCTCCCGGCAAGGCAAGGTAAACAAGATCCAATCCCCAGAATAGAGCCCAAACAGGGCTTAAGCACTTCGCCCAGAATATACATGCAGCGCCCAAAACAAAGCCAGCGTTGCGTATGTGTAACACAAATATTTTGGCTCGGCAACAAAGCGAGTTTATTTGGTTACCAAGCGCTTCGAGCCCCAAGGCGGAACGGAATACAAAAGACAAAAAAGAGGACGAAAAAGCGGGGAAAAAATCAAACGTTTTAATGCGAGGAATTCAAACAATTTGCCTTGATAGCCGCCTAGCCTCACCTTTCGGCCCCACGTTGAATTTCCGTTAAAGAGGGTCGATGCGGTGGCGGTGGATGAGCACACACTGCCGAGCCCATTCACACACGCCGAGATAACAATATTGATTTGTCAAAGGGTTTTATAAATTAATCCATGCATCCCAAAAGCAATTTGAATCGGTGAAAGATGAGGACCGAGCAAAGGTATAATATTCTCCTCCACACGGCGCCAATGCTTTAAGTATCCTGCCGCAAGATTTACTGCCAGAAGGAAAATTGGATTGGCATTGTCCGCCTTAAAGGAGCACACATTGACGGGGTCTGAATAATGCAGCAAGGGATAAGGAGGCGCGAGTAAAAATGGAAACGTTTAAATTTTATTTTCAGAACTATAGCTGAGAGGTGCAGCTTTGAACTAGAAGAATTGAAGAATTAAATCTCACCGAAGGATTAATTCGATCCATGATATCAACGAATAAACAAAAACACTCGATTTGCAAACTTGAGCTCCAAACAAGCACTTGAACCAACGAATAGCTCGGAATGCGAAATTAAAGCTGTAGCAATAAGTAAAGGGTACCGGGGTAAGTTCAGCTGACACTATAGCTGTGCCATGACATTCTGCAACTAAGAGCTTAAGAATCCTGCAGATTGGTTAGCAATCAAACAAACCAAAGACGAATTTAACTAGTAGCCTTAAACGGGCAATTCGTGACTCAGAGTAAAGGTGTGGAAGAATAACTGTGCAAAGGACCGACTCTCAAGTAATTAAATAAAATGGCCCTTGAATTGCGAATCAAATTGCAACCTTAATCACATTTCGAGTGTGGTGGACCAGTATATGTGCGCGCCAATCTCGTTTTGCTGGTCCTCTGTTAAGGGAGATCCTTTTGGGAATGGAAAGGGGATTCGGAATGAAAATCGGTGTGGGAAGGGATGGGAATGGGGGCGAAGTGGCCACAGCAGCACTTTGTCACCCATTTTATACAGAATTTTTTGTTAACCCATTTTGCTTCTCTTGCACTCGCACAGGTCGAACTCAACCGCGCTATTCTCAAAAACGTGGGCAAGCGAGTGCTTCTGCACCCGGGTCCAAAAGTAAGCAGCCGCTATCGCCAGCAGTGGCCAACCGAGCGGGAACTGGAGCTGGAGCGCGACCAAGAGTGGGAGGAGCCGGAGGAGCCGCATCAGCAGGAGCAGGAGCAGCCACAGCAGCACCAGTTGAATCGAAAACAACAGCTGCTCTTGCCCTGGCAACATTTTCCAAGCCAGCTGTGGAGCTACGGATGGTCGCCGTCTCCGTCACAGGTTGCCGACTCAACACGGACCCAGTCCCTATCAGGACAGAAGCAGTTGCTCAGCTATGCGAAGAAATCTCTAGACGTGGCCGGAATGGGACTGGCATCCAGGCATCGGACAAACGGAAATGAAGCTGCTAACGAAACGAGCCAAGAACACGAGAGCGAAGCCAGTAAAAGCTCTGCGAGATATGTAGGCGACGAGGAGCAGGATGACGACGACAACGACAACGACACCGAGGCAGGACTAGAGGGGTTCGAGCCCAACTGGGCCAACGAGGAGGCAGCTGGAAGTGGTCGTGGACGCGGACGTGGAGCTGCTGGTGCGGTCAATGCAAACGACCGCCTGCCCTGGACCTTTCCCTATCGCTTTCACAGGGGCCAGCATAATGTTAACTAATTGAGCGGGATCGAGCTGCGAGTAAGGATACACAGATGCAGATACAGATACATTAACAGATACAGACACAGACACTGAGGCGGAGGCCGGTGCCGACAGCTTAGTGGTATGTATTAGACGGCTAATTGCAAAATGACGGTTCCTAATGGCAGGCGGCAGGCAATGTTGTGTGTGCACATACTCCCTCGATGACGAACCTACTCCCACGTTGCTACGTTGCTAGATGTATTCGCATTCGAATTCTATATTTTATCGAAAATAACCAACGGTGTATGTTACGATTTATGCTACCTCTCTCACAGATACTGTTCAAAATAATCCCCCCGATTCATTACACTACCTTCTAGAGGCGAAAGCACTGCTTCCTGCCGACACTTACAGCGACCGAGGCGCGAAGGATGTGCACGAGAATGCACGCGTATTTGATAGTGATCTATGTGTAATTTGAGTAATTATTTAAACGAGTGGCGTTAATTACTCGTACCTGTCCAATGGTACATTCATGTTTTGTTATTCGAATTCGCTAAAAAACAATTGTTGTTACATTATCCGCGGGCGGAAATTGTTTATTTTCTCACTCTCTCTGTACGTTTGCTGCGTTGCTTTTAATTACGTAACCCAATGCTCAAATAGAATTAGCATAGTGCGGAGACAGCATGCACAGCTCCTCTCTTACTTCCGGTGCACGTTTAATCCACAGTCGGTCACTATTGAGTTTACGTCGTCAAAGGAAAGCAAGGGGTTCAAGTTTTAGGAGATACTTAAGCGACAAATGGTTCTAAATCATACACGAATTACGATTTTAGCCCCACTTACTACCCAGAACAGCAAGCTAATAAATACATCGATACGTGAATACGCCACATGTTGTGTAAATGGACAAGGAATTTACCAAGCAAGTTAATTAACCATTTAAAAGTTACGTTCTGTACATTGCTAAATTTAATACAAATAATTAATTTCTATGTGTATGTAAATAAAATCCAAACGAAACTAATGAAATTCCAGAAGAGAACTCAAACGAACAAATTATATATTATACAAAAAATGATATGTATGTACGTATATATACTTATTAAAAAAAACAAAACGAAAATAAAAATCATGAGGCATTGACATGACATTCAATTACAAAGCCATCCGCTTAATTAACTTTCCTTGGGACTCAGTTCTGGGGGAATTGTATTCATATTTATGATGGCAGATTGGATAAATACAAGGGTCTCCGAACTCACCTTTAATCAATACTTGGGACAATCCCTTTTACCAGAGTCTTTGTTTAGACGTCTGCCACAGGCAGAGAGAGTGACGTTTCAGCTTCCCTTCCAGGTTACCAAACTGGCATTATATTGGGCATTTTAGATTGGTTCACATGCTCGAATCTCTTTATTGAATCGCTACCCACATACATATTGCAACTCTCTACGGATATGTGCGCTTTTGGACCCCTCCTTGGACGGATTTGTAAAAATTGATAACAGCTAATAATTGTGCTGGCGGAGCTCTGTGCTCCCGAGTGCAAACAGTTTGCCTCGCCCGAGGGCTTAATTAATAACGTTGTATTTGCGCCGGATTACACGAAACTTTAACGTCCGCCCACCGAAAAACAAAAAAGATAATTATCACAGCGCCATTAGGAGCCCCACTCACGTACAGCCGTTGACATGATGGCAAACAATGGCACGGACGCAAAAAGTGACCGGGACAGGAGCGGGTCCAAGACTGGGACTCGGACTGGGACTCGGATTGGGACTGGGACGGGGGGTACGTTCACTTGATGTCACAGAGCAGGGCCACGCCGCGCAGGGTCCAGTGCTTGGGATTGAACTCGGTCTCGAAATCAATCGAGCCCACGTACTTGAGGTCGGTGCGCTGGGGCTTGCGGTAGATGGGGCACTCGTACAGCTTGGGATCCTTGCCGGCCGTCGTGTTTATCGCATATATATAGATGACGGGCATCTGCTCGTAGAGCACCTTCATCTTGGACTCAATCAGCCGGCCACTGCGGCGGTCCAGCGATGCCCCTATAAGTGAGTCAAGCAACAATTGCAGGCGCTACAAGTAAGTAGGGGTGAAAGGCGGCCTACTCACCCTCGAGGAAGAGGCCGTGCACATACACACCCTCAGTGGGGTACTCGCTGATGTCCTCACGGTTGTAGCGCGTTATTTGATTCTGCAGCACCACCGAGTCCAATGCCCAGCCTTTGTGGGCTCGCGTCACCTCCTGGGAGTCGCCGGATTCAAGTGTGTCGCCGCAGACATGTAAAGAAGAAATCAGGAACCTTTAAGGTGGAGCGAATCAGATACGTCAATCAGAGCCGCAGGAATACAGGTTTTAATGGCATAAAGGAAGTGCTCTTCCGAATGATGTATGCCTGACAATGGAATATCGATTCCTGGCTAAGCGGTGATTTGTATTCACATCCCGTGTTTCTTATTAAGCAACTAGGCACCGTCCTCCGTAAGTGCAAATTGAGAGAGGTCCTATGATTGTGCCCACACCCAGGAGCTGCAGCCTCTCACCTGTCGCATGGCTGTTAGGAAACCTTGGGGATTAAAGAAGCCCGTCATCCAGAACACCTAGGTAATGATAATTTCCATTAGAAGGCTGCACAATGCTCAGTGTCCCCTCACCTTGGGGCGATCCGTGGAAATCCAGGTGCGGAACTGGCCGTTCCGCTCCAGCAACTCGGTGTACCAGAAGCCCAAAGTGGTGGACTCCCAGGATATCTGCAAGTGACGTTGACATGACATTATCGTGTTGGCCAGATTCAGAAACAAGCTAATAAGTTTATTTTGCACGCTGCTTTCTTGCTAAGTATATTAGATTAATAAGTGGACTTCAATGAATAAACCAAATTTTTGACAGTAAGATTTTAGCTTTAAGCAGGATGAGGTCGAGCCTTGGTCAGAAGTCAGAAGTTTTCAAAGCAATCAACTCGTCAATTCCAACACCTTTAATTATATATATTCTGGATTAGCATCAAACGCCAATGGAATCAACAGCAATGTCCGTGTGTCCTTTACTAGGTATTACTAGTATCTCAATTTTTAAATTAACAGAATAAAATTAAGCTTACAGACTTCTTTTTATTCTCATGAATTTATCGGACGGGACGGGCCAGAGCTGACGACTTTATCATAGAGATGCGAACGGAACGAAGGGAAAATTTAATAAACTATCATTGAAAAGCTAAAAAATTATATTTTTATCAGAGATTAGATTTTAGATTTATACAAACATTCAAAAAATTAATAGATAAAAAGTAACTTTGCTGCTTTTCAACACATTTTTGTTTACTCTCCAATATTTATTTTTTGTTAACAATTTGGATGGTTTTTTTGAAAATGGGATAATTACATATATTTCCGTTGAAACGGTACCACTAGGTATAGTTATTTTATTATTATTTAAATATATTTTTTAATAAATGTAGAATTGTTTTGTATATCTCCTGTCATTTTCATTTCATTTGATCATTTGACACAAAGCCATTCTCAATGATCTAATAGCCAACTGCAAGGCGTGTCTAAGTTTGCTTCTATTTTTCTTTTCTATTTCATTATTATGTTTTTAACAATTAAATGTTGTTATAGTGAGAATTTTGTTTGTTGGAGGACGAAGGAGGAAACTCGTATCAAAGATGTCTAAGGTAAAAATGTTAAATATTTCTCTGTGCTTGTGGGCAGCTTTCAACTTATTTTCCATTATTCCCCGTAGGAGCTGCTGAACGTGTTTTGCAAGCCTCAAACGCTTTCACGCATAATTAACGAATACCCGAACATGAAAGGCCACCAAAAATATATATTTCCTCCTGACAGAAATCAATTGTACAATTTCCATATTTAATGCCGGTGAATATTCCGCCCTCCCTTTAAAAGGTGCTCTGGAATGTCCGCGTGGACTTTGTGAATAAATCTAAAAATTTCGGGGCGACTAACCTTCATCCAGGTCTCCGGAATGCGGGCATCGTACATCGCGTCCAGTGACTCTTTCAGCGCCGGACTCATCACGATGGTGCCGTCGATGGCCAGCTTCAGGTCACAGAGGCAAGTGTGGACGCGCTTGATGACGCGCTGCATGCGATCTATTTCCTGTCTGCAATTAGATCACTACATCTCAGCCGCCAGTTGCCTTTTTGGACAGGGGTACTCGCCTGAGGAAGATGTTCATGGGCAGGAGGATGCCCATCCTGTTGAGATTCTCCCGCACCTCGTAGGCGTTGTATTGGGCGGGCAGCTTGCGCAGCATGTCGTCCGCCAGCTGGTAGACGATGCTCTCCCGGGTCTCGCCGCCTCCGCCGCCGCCCTCCTTGGGCTGCACGCTGAGGATGGTGTCGAGGATGCCTGGCGGTGTAAAATCAGGAATAAACAATCAAGGATTATGTGGCGCATTGAATATGGTAATGCTCTGTTGTCCAGGTGGGTTGCCGATTGGATGGGACCGCAAAACAAGGTCCCTAAACCGAGCACGCGGCGGGAAAAAAGGCCACGGAAATATTCAGTTTATTGATTTCACACACATTCAGGTGGGCAGCGTGCTGCCATTGATTATGCAACAGGGCTTTACTTAAATCGGGCACATTGATAATTTATGACCTGGTCTCGCTCTCGCTGCGTGTCCATCAGCGCCATTAAACTATAAATATGGGATTCTGCGCGGTGGTTGAATCGGGAGTCAGGCACCCGGAACCTGGCCTGCACTCACTTACCTTTGGCCGAATTGATTTGGTACGTGATGTCGGCATTGGAGTGCAGGCCAAACACCTCCGGGGTATCGTAGGCCGGCAAGCTGTTGATGTAGTCAATGAAGCCTTGGAGGGACTTGGTGGTGGGCACCTTGTAGCCCTTGTAGAACTCGAACGCGTTCGAGAGGAGCTGCTCGCAGAACCACACAGAGGTGAAGGTGGTCAGGAGGCGCTTGTCAAAGTCATCCGTCACCCGGCCGCCGTACTGCACCTCGCCAATCATGTAGACGAGCGTCTGCCAGGAAACGCCCTTCTTGGGATCCATTTCATCGAGATGGTTCTGGATGAACTGGACGCTGGCTGCGAAGTCCGCTTGGTTGAACTCGTAGGGGATGTTCCAGCCGAGCGGGCCGAACTTGCGTCGCTCCTGGACGATGGTGTGCAGGAAGGCCACTGTGTAGAGCAGCGGGGGCCACTGGGAAGCCGAAGTGTAGTCGAGGAAGTCCTGGGTGAACGACTGGGCCGTGCAAAAGATTGAAAATTAATTATTAAGCATGCTCCGCCTGCAAGGCTGACTTATTTGCGCACCTGGTAGCTGCGCTTCAGACTGGCACGTATCCCCTGTGGAGGTTCATTAGTAAACTTGAGCGCCATCTGGAGCAGCCCGATGGGGAACTCGTTGTGCGGCTCCGTCGTCACCCACATCCGGAAAGACTCGTCTATGTGCTCGCTCTCCACCAGCATGTCGATAATCTCGGAACAGAAGGGCAGCGACAGGTGCACGTTCTGAAGCAGTACCCATCCGCCGCCCGCCATCGACTCCATAATCATCTTGCGTGCGTGGTACTCCTGTCCCTGGCCCATCGACACCGCCTTGAGGACTGCGTGGATGGGTCGTGAGTGTGCATGTGGATGGAGACGATTGAATTAGTGTTATGATGCACTTAGCGCATTGCTTCGCGGAAAACTCACTTATGCTCTTCTGTTTGGCCAGAGCACCTATCTGGGTGGTTGGATCCGATCCGATGGACAGAAGGCAAACGAACGGAGTGCGCGGTTCCGACTCCAGCCTAGAAACACAAAAGAACTTTCAGGTTTCGAAAAGCAAACAGGGTGCCTTTCGGGTAATTAATTACAATTATAGCCTTTAAGGCTTTAAGGCACTCAAACTTCTAATACTTACATTTGCAAATATTAAAGTTTTGTTACTTACCACATTTCCTCAAGATCAAGGATTTGCATTTCACTGTACTCGCTTCCCAGAGATTCTTAAGACAGAAAGGGGTTATGGAAACGATATCAAGCCAATGGTAGCATTACAAGTCTCACCTTCTATGTACTTCTTCGCCTGGGAGATAGTGCGATCAGGGCACCAGGATCTAATGAGCAACAGCTTCCTGAAACTGTCCAGGAGAGCATTGTAGCCGCAGGGGATCTCTTCGTTCTCCGGCTTCTCGCACTCATACCAGGAGCGCCAGTCGCGCTCATTCAGCTCAATCACCTGAAGGACCGTCGAGAAGGTGTCCAGCTTGCTAATCTCAACCAGATTCAGCCATGTGATGTCCAGGATCCAGCGGAACGGCTTCGGCGTGACGGCGTTTAGGTCTAGCGAGGCGCCGCCCTTGATGAAGGTGAGGAACTCCTCGTGGCTGATGTTGCCGTTGTGGTAGTCGATCTTGATGGCAAGCATCAAAGTGAAGAGCTGCTTGTGCCGCTCGTACAGGCTGCGATTGGTGAACTTGTAGACCTCGTAGGTGAGGTACCGCAGGATTATGTTTATCCGCTCCTCGGTGACACTGGACTTGGCCGACTTGGTGATGGAGTGGTTGAAGATGACCAGGAACTGCTTCAGTGAGTTCTGGTACATAGCGTTGACGTTGCTCATCTCCACAATGAGGAAGTAGAGGATTGATCCACGCTTGGCCACCGCCCGAAACTCCTCACGCGCCTTCATTATCTTGCGTTCCGTGACCTCAGAGATCTTCAGTTTCTGGTTGACCTCCTCGGCCGTGGTTTTGGTAACGCGCAGCACCTCAATTAGGGCCTCGTCGTCCACGAGGGATCCCTGAGAGGAGCTGAGGCGGAGCAGAAGGTTCGCCTCCAGCTCCTTCATGTTGCGCTGGTTTTGCATGACGGTCTCGAAGAGCGCCACCCGCTCGGCCTCCAGGTCGGACTTCTCCATGAGAATGACGCGACCCAGAAGCTGGTCCTCCAGCCCGCGCATGGTGACCGTGAAGTCAATGATCGAGGTCTTGGCACTGACCTCCGGACTGAAGGCTGGATTCGGCAGTTTCGTGGTGATGTAGAGCATGAAGCCCGGCATCACGTCGCACTCCTTGTCGCCCACCAGCACCTTCTCAATGCTGCCCGACTTGATGAAGTTTTTCTCCAGAACATTGTCAATGACCGGATCCAGGTCGATGCCCACATCCTCGATCAGTAGCGGCCTGCCCAGCGATAGGGAGTCCTCTAAGTGTGTGCGGAAGTACTTGTGGTTCAGTGAGGTGATCTGCAGTTCGTTGCGGTCCTCCTTGCACTTGATCCAGATCTTGCCCTGTGTCTGCGGGTCGACCAGCAGCGGGTAGCTGCTCGACTTGGTGGCTATCAAGGCGTTCTGCACCGACAACTCGTCGTTGGGCAGTCCCTGCAGCGTCCACTCAGACACTGTGGACGAGTCCACCAGCATGTTGATGATGTTCAGACCAGTGGTGAAGGGAATGTTCTTTTGCTTCAGGATGCCCATCCAGGTCTTGATGAGATTGGCCCGGAACTCCTGGTTGTAGGGGCCGCAGTAGGAGAGGAATCCGGTGGCCAAAAGGACATCGCCCACCAGCTTGCCCAGCTGTATCTTGAACTCCTTGCTCTGGTTCGTCCAGCGCGTCTTCTCATCCGACAGTCCGTTGATCAGGGCTGTGGCTGCCGTCATCTTTCGCAGGCAGACATTGGCCGCATCCGTCAACCGCTGCTTCTCGCCCACAGCCTTGTCGTACTGATCCTTGACAGCCTGGAGGGCGTCTTCGCGCTCTCGCAACTGCTCCTCGGCACCGGCCAAGTCGTCCATGGCGAGCTGGTGTCGTGACACGGGGGATTTGGCACAAAGTTTTGGGTAAGGTAAGATTAGCTATATTTACTTTTGACAATAAATGCATTTTAGTGGATAATTTTGCCTGAATCGCCTAATTTCGTTTATAGAGTGTCCAACTGCTGTATCCAATTATTATCATTATTTTTTAAATTTATTATTATTTCTCATAATTAGAATATCACACACTTTTACAACGTTAATTTTAAATAACTTAACTGAAACCACTTAGCTGTGGGGAATACATTTGATTGACGAGCCAACAAGCAGCAGCTTGCATCATCCATCACAACTCGTAGACAACTGGCAGTGATTGCATTTAACTTAAAATAAGCGTGCATTTTTTGTAAACAATGATGTGTTCATTTCGGAAACGTGTCATGTGTTATTTTTAATGGAATAAATTTTAAATATTCGTGGATAAATATTTATCTTATTCTAACTTACTCCCAGCCCCGGCGGGTCTTACCTTCAGGCGCGCTTCCTGCAGGGTGAGATTTGCCTTTAAGGGCAGCACCTCCTTGTTGACACTGTGAAAGAAGGACATGGCCTTGGTCCAGGACAGCAGGCCGGCGACGTCGCCGCAAACACGTCTTGCCATGTCCATGTTGTAGTCCTCCATGCGGAAATATGGCTGAAGCAAATCGATCATCTCGTCGTTGATGGTGTCCTTCGGGTAGTTTTGCAGCTGCAGCAGGAACGTTGCACTAGCCATCATCTGGCGGGGAGTTTAAAGGGAAAACTAATAAGATAACAATAGTCGAGTGCACCGACTATGGATTGCCCGGGAAGTCCGAGGATGGCAAACAAAATTCTAGAACAATGTATGTAAATTTAATATTTAGTATATGTATTCTGTTAATTTATCCCATAATTAAATCCACATACAGAGAGTTTCTTTATGAGAGAAGTACATTAGGCAGCGTGATTGGAATATAACTTTTGCGCAGTTAAATATAACAACTTTTGCTGCACATAATCTAAGCTTGTTGAAAAATAATAATTCATTTAACATAGGTGAATTCATTTTAAATACGTTAATATTACACGACTTTTGTGTACTTCTCTTGAATACAAACTAGTAAAGAAGCATTTAAAAAAAGTCTTCTAGAATCCAGAGAAATATATACATGAGGATGAATATTGTTTTAATGTTATTAAAGGGTGGGCAGCTTTTCCTTTCCCTGTTAAATACCCATTTCAATATGTGTGACCCACCTTAAGGGACTCCTGCCAGGAGGGCTTCGGACACGGAGTGCCCGAGTCGGGAATGCAGGGATGGAGCTTGCGCTTGAACAGGATCAGAACGCAGTCCATGATCCGCATGATGAGGTGAGGCGGGCGGCCCAGCTTACGAACAGTGGCGATATGCGCCGGTTTGATCGTGTTGAGGGCATTCTCTGCCTCCTCAAGGGCCGGCTTGGCCGCCTCAAGCTTCTCCTCAGCCAGGGCCTTCTCCTGGGCGATGCAGGCGACGAGAGCCTCGGCCTTGTCCTTGACGATGAGCACCTGGTTCTTGACGATCTCCGCTTGCATCGCACGCTCCGTCACCTCCACTAGCACTGACTCCGCGTTCTTCGAGGCTTCGACTAGCTCTTCCTCCATAACCACCAGGTCCTTCTTGAGGATCTCAACCGAGGCGGAGGCCTCTTTCAGTTTCTCCAGGCCCGTATCCATCTTCTCCACACCATCGCGCAGCTCTTGCTGCTTCATTTGGTAGATGTTCTTGTAGCCGGCAATGAAGTTCAGATAAGATTTGGGTGTCACGTGCGTTGCGCGCCGGAAGCGCTGGAAGTATTCCTGCGACGTTTCCGCGACAATGTCCTGGATGGAGCCGAGAGCGTTGACCAGCTCCTCCTTGACGGCCGGGGTGCACTCGATTTCGAAGTGACTCAGAAAGTGTCGGGCAACCGAGACTAAAGCATCCTTGGGCCACGGATGCAGCCAGTCAATGGTGCAGCCGGAGACCAAGGCGGGAAAGCGCTGCACTCGCGACCGGAACGTCTCGCCCACGGGCGAGAAGCAGAAGGCCACATGCAGATTGGTGCAGGTGCGCGCCAAAAAGAAGTCCATCACACTTTCCGGGGTCGCTGTTTTGCGTTGATTCTCGCGTTTCATGACCGGCGTCAGTTCCTGCACGATTTCGGCCTGCTCATCGCGCGAGAATAGATTCGATATGACGCCGCTCGAGAGTATGTTGTTCAGATACTCGAGGAAACCTTCCTCCTTGATATCCATGTCGGTGAAGAGAAAGGTCGTGCCCTTGCCCTGAACGCCGCAGGTACGGTAGAGCAGCTTTAGATCCTCCAGAAAATTGGCCACGTTGTACGAACGCGTCAACGCAATTTGGAATGTCTTGTAGCCAGCTATGAACGATGCCAATTTCGTTAGCGACTGTTTTCCAGAACCGCCGACCCCGACAAGCATGACCGATCCCCTCGGATGCCGAATGATGCGGGAGATCTTCACCAGATGCAGCATTGCATCCGGGAAGAACACCAAATCCATTCCCGACCCTCGCACCATTTCGTTGAACTGGGCAAGAAACATGACGAGACGCTCTCGGAGCACTTCGTGTGAGTTTACCGGCTCGTAAACCTTGGGCAGCTCCATATCGGTGTCCTCGCCCTCCTCGCCAGTCGGCTCAGGGGCGTCGCGCATAAAATCGACAAACACCGGATTGGGCAGGATCATCTGGGAGTGGGCCTCACCCAGCTCCTCGCGCACGAGACATGCCAGCTCTGAGCCGAACCACTCCTTGTCCTGGAACGTGGTGAAGCGATCGGCGAATACTCGGGTGCACTCGTGCTTCCACAGCGCCATGAGGACGCTTTCGGAGGTGATCACCGTGGATAAGGTGCCTACCATGCCCTGCCAGATGCGCGACAAGTCGCGCAGACTGAAAACGTAGTGGAATTTGGCTGGCGTGGGCAGCAGTTTCTCGCGCGTGCGCTGCCACAGATGGCGGGTGACGACGATCAGCTTCTTGACCAGGCTGCGGATCTCGGGCACGAAGCCGCGCTTGGCGTTGTAGTGACCCTCACCGATAACGCGGAAGATCTTATCAATGGAGTCGTTGTCGGGGATGTTGCAGTTGAATACGCAAAACTGGCGCTTTAAACGGGACGGTATGTCGTTTCGGCCGCCGCCTGGCAGGCCCATTGCCGCCACGTACTGCACATCCACTATGGTGGTGAAGTCGCCTGGCTTCTCCAGGCTGTAGAAGCCCTTCATGTCCATGGACTGGCGCACAATTTCGTTGGTGATCTGGTCGCCCCACTCATTGATCTCGGGCAAATTGATGTCGTCAATGAAGACGATCAATTTCCGGCCACCGGGTGGCCCGAAGGTGACGCCAACGCGTTTCTCCACGTAACTCTCAATTGTGCGCTGAAACTGGTATGGACTGGTGGCCGACGAGAAATTAAATGATCGGCCCATGTACGTTTCAACGTTCATCTTCTTCATGAAGTTCTTCATGATCACCGTCTTGCCCGTGCCCTGCTCGCCAATCACCATCACGGCGCGCTCCTGATTGGCTATGGTGCCGATCAGGTAGTCGATGCGCACATTATCCACGATGGGCACCAGAATGCTCAGGTAGTCCGGTGTGGAAAGCTCCGGATACATATAGGGGGTGACGAGCGTCTTCCACGACTGCCACACGCCCGCTGGAGAAACGAAGAAGTCAAATATTGTGTTCTCGTGGGCACTACCCTTCGGATAGTCCAGTTCCGGGAACGATTCCTTCACAAACAGATTCATTCGGACGCGGTCGCTAGTGGAGAGGTAACCGCCTAGTCCCCAGGCGAGCGCAAAGATGTACAAGCGGTGCAAGTGTTCCGACGTACAGGTGTCCTCCTTCTCCTCAACGGCGTTCTCCGGAGGTAGTTCCTCTGTCGGGAGCAACGAACGAAAGAGTTGTATTAATTCCAAATCTCACTGCTTTACACAAAGCCACATTTAGGAGTGTCACAGGGGCCTCTGGCTGGTGCTACGATGTCAACGGGAAGCTACGATTTCCCAAAATTGAGGGCATAACTAAACAGAATCACGGTATAGTTAAATAAAAAGTGCTTGTGAACTATACGAAACGTATTCCCATAAAACGAGAATCACTCAATAATTTCAAAGAATGCCTCTCCATCAACGGCCTTTCAATGGATGACATATAATTCAATTTAATAAATATTTTCATTGTTGAAGCACGAATACGTTTCGTTGGATAGAGAGCAGAGTCTCTTTTGCCACCTATCTCCAGGGGACTGGATCTAACTCATAAATATTAATTGGCAAAATATCCGATAAGCAGTGATTAATAAATACATTTTCGGTATTCCTCTGAAATGTTGGCCATATAGAGACCTCTGTGACACCTCTACTAATGATTAGTATTGTCACAAATGGAAAATAAAAATGGGACGAGACACAACTATGGGGTTAATACATAGACAGTCAAGACGGGACGAACACAGAATCACAACTACGGAAGGAAGAGAAGGTCAGCCGATTGGGAAGCAAACGGAGCGGAGGTCGCCAGCTCGGATCCCAAACGACTGATTACAGATGTCAGTCAACACACAGAAGCATTAGCTCTACGGTTAATTTTGGGTTTCGCTAATTACGCAACGTATGGATACGGGTATACTTTACCGACAATCTGACTGCCAATCGATTGCCGTCGTGCCTCTTCGATTTGTTTTTGATGCTCTAAACGTTTATTCGCTGAAAAGTGGCAATCATTTTGGTTTTTGCAGGGATTTCGGGTTGGGTTCAATGTTCAATTTAGGCGAACCGCCGCTTATGGGCTGGGAACTGATCGATTATGGTAGTTAGTTGGCCCTACACTCACCATCGTGGCTCTCCTTGCTCGACAGACTGACAGCCTGCTCGTCCTCCTTCTTGACGGGAATCAGGCCCTCCAAAATGAACAACATTTGCTGGACGATGTTGCACTGCAGCACTGGCATCTGCAGTTTCACCATCTGCACTCCCCAGTTGTACACCTCGACAAAGGTCTGATCGAATAGGTCAGAAAAGGTGGACTTCTCTCCAGGAGCGCGGTTCTTAAGCCAGGCCTGAACAACTGTGCAGGAAAAAGTATAAGAATAAGTATAAGCATATATATAGGCGCCCCAAAGGTCTTACTTGGTCGAGAGTCCAGTCCGGATGAGCTCATGTAGACCATTCCGTTGCGGGAAACCGTAGCGGGCGAGGCATTGTCAATGTTGTGGGGCTCGAATATGATTTTGACGGTTGGCGCCATGGTCAGGCGATCGCCATTGGCCAGTGTTAGGGTCTTGTTGTCGTCCAACACCGAGTTCAGGTTCTCTATCCAAATACTGTCCACTGGGCCGTCCAGAACCAACCAGACGTGCTCTCCGGCCTTCAGCTTCAGGGTCTTGCGCCACAGGGCCGAGAAGATTCCGTCCGTCCAATCATTGGTGGCCACGTCGAGCCGTCCAAACATTTGGGCAGCCGTAATCGCCTTGGGGTTCATCCGCATCTCCCGGTGGTTGTCGCCCATCTGGGTCATGGCCTTCATCAGCGTGTGGATGCAGGTGGTCTTGCCAGCTCCACTCGGCCCGAGCGTCATGATTCCGTGGCGCACATTTTGGGTCTCGTACAGCTGGATGAGCTTCAGGACCCAGGGGGGATGATACACGAGGCTGGCCTCATCCGTTTGCTGAAGAATGGCAGCCTCGAGTTCCGGGTAATTGGTCTTCTCAAGAGTCTACTCCGCGAAGGGATGGCAAAGAAAAAATAAGTATGCCGTGATGACTATTCGCCGCTTACCTGATTGGGAAACAAATCCGATACCAGCGACATGAAGAGTGGTTCGTCGTCGTCGATCAGCTTAGACAGGTTCATGTCGCGCAGGACCCGCATCACAATCGTGCTCTCGGTATCCTTGGAGTTGCGTCGCTTGGCAGCTCCCAGCGTTCGCAGCACGGAGAGTATGTTCCTCAGCCCGAAGTCGTAGTGCACCTGCTTGGTCAGTTGCTCCTCGCACAGCTTATACAGTGTGTAGAATTTCCGGGCCAGCGTTATGTTCTCTAGAAATCCGCAGCTGGCCAGCTTGACCCTAATGATGATCTGTCTGTCCGGCACCATCATGGCAACAGTTCGGAACTGAATCTTCAAATTCTCCGGCAATTCTTTTCGGCCCGCATAGCCCGGATTCTATATATTAAGGTATCACGGATAAGTACGAATAGTGAGAAAATAATACTTTAAATAATATATTATTTCAAAAATTTAGTTGCATCTAAAATAGGAGTGCTTATCCTGCTTGGAAATCCAATTCAATTTGTTCTGACAATAAGCAAGAAGCGTCGAGGGTGCTTAAATGGGACTGCCAGTAATTTAAGGACTCAACTAGTTTCCCAAATTGCTAAAAATAGTTTTCGTGGACGGACGACTTATTTGTCTTTAATCCATCTGGCCACAAATATTGACCTCCTCCAACGATAGACATTTCCCGAGTGAAACAAGTTTCGTCGGCCCCGTCCCCGTGTCGGCTACGTCGGATACGGATAACCACAACAAAGGGTTTTCCCGTTAAACTCGTTCGAGTTCGCAGCCAACGTCCATTTGTCTATGTCCATAATCGTGTGCGACCCAATTTGGGCTGTTGTGACATAATGGCTCATTAAAATTAAATGCTCAGGCTAAAAATGTTATATAAATGAGCGTAATAACTCAATGTGCAAATTAAAATTGAGCCAAAGCCTTCAAAGAATCACGCTCCGGATTGGGTTGTGTGGCGTCGCCTGAGGGCGTTGATTGACATCCACCATTATAGCCATGATGAGACAAAGGCAGGCGCCGCGTCGCCGTGTTAAGGCTAATCGCATTACGCGATCATAGTTGCCGTCGCTTGTAATTAAACTAAGGAAAGTTTCAGTCGGCAGCAGCCACTTTTTGTGTGCAGACTTAAAGTTGCTCTTTAAGGGCGAATTCCTGACAGCCGGATGGAGTTATCCCTTCTCCCTTGTGGCAGCCAGCCACATTAATCGAGTCATGCGGCCGCTAAAATGTAAATACAGGCTCGGGACTCCACTCCTTTGGTCCTGGCTCCACCTCCTTCTCCTGCGCGTTCTGCACCTCGACCCGGTTATTGGTTTTCGGCTGCTTTTAGGCTGCGCGCGAATTGTCGTATATGCCGGGGCGGCGACACAGTAAATTTTATTACGGCTTCGGTTGAGAAAAATTGTACATGACTAATAACGTTGAATTATTATGTACGTAAAGCGCCCGTCACTTCCATTTTCACCAAAAAATGTAAGTGGGTGCTGATCGATTTTACAGCGAAAATAAGGTTGCCCTATAAAACAAATGGATTCACTTAACAACCAAATAAGCAAATAATGTGAATACTCGAAGCGACATTTCTTAAAAAGCATGTTTTCCAAAATCATAAATGTGCCTAGAACAACTTCCGTTTTCCTATTGCCTAGAACTAGGAAGAGTAAAGGCTGGAGCTCACTAAGGTTCGTTAACGCAATTTCCTCATACTAACAAATTAAAGAGTGTGCAATTAGTTCACCAAGGAGACTTAACTGCGACCAGCTAATTTTTTTTAGCTTCTTTCTAGAAGTTTGGTTGAGAAGAAGCAAAAATTACAACAGATTGTCATGGGTGCAAATGGAGCTACGCTTATATTAAATACGACTTATAACTATGACCGTTCATTACCATTGTGATGAAAATGCCAAACTCGGGGTTCATTTCGATGGTATCGCCATCGGTGAAGAGGAATGTCTTCCGCTTCTCCTTCTTGGCAGTCAGGACGACGGCTACTTGTTGGGCGGCCACCGATAGGACGGGAAGCTCGATGCGATTAAACTCGTCGAAGCAACCCCAGCTGCCCGACTGGGCCAAGCCCTTGTAGATGCGGCCCAGTCCTCTAAAGAAAAACGAATGAATGGCATAAACGGAAAATACTTAAATTCTGTGGAAGACAGCTCTGCTTAACCAGGGCCTGCGATACCCTCAATTAAATGGGTTTTTGAAACCAAATCGACCCTTACCTGTAGTCCATTTGATCGGAGCAGTTAAATACCACGACATACTTGGCCAGCGTTTTGCCCATATCCTTCACTGTCTCCGTCTTGCCCGTACCGGCTGGTCCGCACGGCGCTCCGCCCATGGACAGGGTGAGGGCCTGGGCCAGAGTGATGTAGCACCTGGATGCGAAGGAGTGAGACGCGGTGTAGAAGTCAATGTACTCTTCCGGATGAGCCTGTCAGTGAGCCTTCTTCCTGCACGACCACGTTAAACACAGCTTGTTTAACGTGGTCGTGCACGGAAGAAGGCTCTTTAAAATATCAAAAGCCAATGGTAATAGTCCCTGACGTCGCGACGAGTGGGAAATCTAAGAGAGATCAACAAACGAATGCAAAGCAGCCTGAGATGCCCCTAGGAACACAGCGGCACTCCGCCAGCCCCCCAGCTCCTGGGCCAACTGGCTGCTGTCAAAACTTTATTTATGCTCCGCTAAGTGAAATTTATCTTTACGGGCATGTCAACGTCGCGTCGCTCGAATGTCCGCCGACATAGTTCGTCCTGGAGCTGAATGGGATTCCGCGGAGCTGCCGAGCTGCGGCTGTCTCCGCCTCCGACATCGACTTAAAGCATCTTTAAGTGCTGCCAGTCGTTTGTTTGCTTACGAGGCGGAATTCCAAGGTGGATATTCCGCCGCGGGGAATTTGCGGAGCACGTGCAGGCGGGTTTCCCACTCAGGCATTTGTGGTATGCGAAAGTTTATCATTGGGAAAAAAGGACGCGATGCGGGAATACAAATTAAACGGAAGCGTTTATAATTACTCGTTATTGTTATTGCTTCAAACAGTTTGCATTTATGCGCCAAGACAATAAAAATTAATCGAGTTGAAGGGGAACTCCTCGAGCAAGAATGCTCCGAACTTGAGAACGCGTCGTATACTTGATGGAAGTGACCTTGGAAAATGTATAAAGTAAAAAAAACCGCACCAACCCATCATATCCAGTGAACAATCGCTTAAATTAGTATGATAAAGTCTTATTTTACCGATCCGTCAGCGGGGTGATAACCAAGCGATCTGTGCATCCAAGATACTCGTTCTGGTAGGTAAAGGTGACATCGGTCACCGAAATCCAAGTCTTGTCCAAGTCCTCCTTGAAATAGAAGCGGCATTGCTTGAGCCACTCAAAGTCGTTCGGGGACTTGATGTTCATGCGGCACTAAGAAGTTAGTTGAACGAGAGAAAGGATTAGAAACCACATACTTGGACGGGACAGAGTATCTTATGACCACCTGTTTGTGGGTTACCCACCAAAATATCGAAGATATCGCGCTGATGGACATGAATGGTGATAAGGGTCTCGAAGTTGGTGCGCTCCCGCTTGGACAGGTTGCGGGTGGTCTGGTCGATCAGGGTGTTCAGCATCTCGAGGAACTTGTTGTTGGTCTCCATCATGACCTTTCTTTCCCGACCCCTCATGAGGGCCATCTCCGCGTCGCGGGTCCAAACCATCTGTATTCCGAGGAGTCCGATCTGGGCCGGCGCCTTCTCCAGGAAACTGAGCAGCGTGAAGTTGGGATCGTTGATAGTAGCGTAGGCGGTGCGGATGATCGAGTGCAGCGAGGCCTGGGCCGTGACCAGTAGCTGTGTTAGCCAGGTCTCCACGGAACCCTCGGCGCGAATGGCCCGATCCAGCTGAATCATCTCGCCCTCGCTGCTGATGATAGCCATCATTTTGTTGTACTCGACGTCGTGGAACTTGACGCACTTGGTGTTGTCGAAGATGTTGAGAAGGTGGTTTTGTATGGTGTGCGAATCGGAAGCCTGCCCCAGTATCTCTAGCAGGGCAGGATCTGACACAAAGAAGAAGCGTGGGAACATCATGCGCTTGCGCTCCAAGTACCCACTCAAGGATTTCTGACATATTTCCAGCTGCTCCTGCAGGTGAGGCAGCAGCTGCTTGAGCAGATCGTCACCAACGCAACAGGCCACGACACCAGGGGTCTCGTGGGCCCGTTGCATGATCTTCTGCCAGGACTTGTCAATCTTCGAAAACCTTTTCGCCTCCTTAGGCAGTTGCTTCGCGATATCGCCACCCACAAACACAGCCTCCAGGTAGACCCACATGTTCTGCACGAGGAGCCAGCGCTCCAGGATCTCGTTTGAATTGGACAGGTCGTAGACCCACTGCTGGATCTGCTTTCGGAAAGGGGCGTTGTAGCGGTTGGACAGAAGGGAGCCCAGCACCATCAGGCTGTCTTCCAGCTGACCGATCGTCTCGGCCGTGGTGTCGCCACGCAGCAGCAACTCGCCACGATTGTTGAAGCTCATGAATTGGAGCTCGTGCACGGACCACTCGTTTGTCACCTGCTTTAGCTTCGCCTCGATATCCTTCTCCTTCATTGCACTGATGCAGATGTCCTCGATGTCCTCCTTGTGCTTCAGCAGCGGCGCCTCCAATATGTTTTTGAGCGAGAAACCCTCCGAGTCGAACTCGAAGATGTAGCGAGTAACATCCATGATCCGTTGCCAGTGGCGTGGCTTCATGGCTTTATTCGCCATCAACTCCAGTAGCGGACACATGTCGTTGAAGTCGTCAATGGTCTTCTTCAGAGCGTGGAATGCCGGCCACTCCTTGAGCCCCTTGGGCAACTTGCGGCATCGGTTCTGGAACTCCATCAACTCGTTGTTGATCTCCTCGATGTCCACCTCGTTCCATGGAATATCGTAGTAGCTGCTCACTCGGTCGATGACGTCGTTGTAAAGCTTGTACAGCTTCTGCAGCAAGTTTAGCTCCTTGCGGATTTGGCCGAGCTCTGGGTAGTCCGTCTGGGGCAGACCGAAGAGTTCCTCGCCGCTCTGGTACGTCTGTAGGCGGCGCCACATGCCCTCGAAGCGATTTTGGAACAGAATGAGCCTATCGGAGGCCTCTCGAGGTGTCAGCCCGGCCTGCATCGGACCCGCCGTGCGATACTCCGTCACGTACGAGATCTTGTCCTGCCTGAAGTTGTCCAGATTTGTTTTCAGGTCATCCTGGAACGCGGGTTGCATCTCCAGCAGCTTCACCTGCGCCTGCAGCGCTCCGGCCAATAGATTCTGAAAAGTGGCCCTCAAATTGTCCACCAGATCGAATTGTTCACGCTCCACCTGCACCTCGTACCGAGTCAGGACATTAAAGGCTTCCTGTGGAAGTTAATACGTAGTGAATTGGGTTAGCATTACACGAGACCTCATGGAACAGATTAACCAAATTGCCTGAAAAGGGCTTTGTGAGCGGAAGTTAGTTTTGTGGAACTTAAAGTAACTGCAGATATACGCAATATATAGGAAATTTAATGTTCAGCGGGGAATGTATCTTATTTTCCATAAATCCAATATAACTTGACGATTCATTTGATTAAATTCAGTGCTTAACCTCACCTCGATGGGATCTATGCGCAGCTCCATGTCCACCTCCTGCTCCCGTATCTTACCCAAGGTCTCCATAATCATTCGAACGTCGTCCAGGTCACGGATGGGCCTGTCCAGCTTTCGGTCCATCTCGTTGATTACCGCATAAACGTAGTCCATTTCCTTCTTGTACTTCTTCTTCATGGCCTGACCGATTTTGTGGTTGCAGGCTGGAAATAGAAACAGTGTAAAGTGTTTATTCTAGCCACCCTGCCACTCTGTGGACTCAATGATATCGATGTCATTAATCAAAGCCAGGCGGCCAGGGCTAATTCGCCTCCACCCGCGGCCTCATCCGGGCTAATAAGTAAGTAGTGTTTGGGGGAGTTTATTTTTGGGATCCCGATGCCTGCCCTGCGCACAGTTAATTCAGTTAGGTAAATTAGATTGCCTAATTGGAGTCCAATCAATTTCCATAGCTTCCTCTATTCGGCCAAACAAAAGAATTCGCGAGGGTGTTGAAATTTATGGCTGATTAATTCGAGCTGGCGGAATTGGAAGTTGTGGCCCCAATAAAATAGGCTCAAAAACTTTGCCATACCGTTTGCTTTAGCCACTTAATGAACTCTACTTATTCTGAAATTTATTAACCATTAATTATACATCAGGAGGGAAATAATAATAGTTGAAAATTAGTGTTAAATTGCATTCTCTCTAGTTAAGTTTTGTCGCTTTATAAAAAACTTGGTTCGAAAAAGTATTCCCAGAAATTCGTATGGATTTTATTAAAATTGATAAATATATAACTACGCTATGTACATATGTACCTCGTCAGCTAAGTTGGAATCTTTTTAACTACTAATTTAAGTGGCAACTACAAATATTTTAACCAGAAATCTTCGATATAACCAAAGAAAATTTCGCTTTTCGCGAATAAAAAATCGATTTACAACCTTTTTACAAAATTGATACATGGAGTCCAAATTTCGAATAAAAATATACAAAAATGTTATAGTTCTACCGCTAGGCCTTAGAAAAATTACGTTTTGACAATAACACAAAACCAAAAACCATGGTGCAAAAACACCCACTTCAAGCTGCAAATACAAAATATATAATATTTGAAAAGATACAACGAACATTCGAAATATCCGAAATAAAATTTTCCTAAATCGTCTGAAATTCTGAATAATACCTGTGTAGCTAATACATGAATGACTGGGGAGCTGTTTAATTAACTTCAAAACACCTAATGACAACTACTTACACTTGATCTCAATGGCCAAACCATACTTGAGCCTTTCATTGTACACCGCCACGCACTGGCCGAAGACCTCCATGTCCGGTTCCACCAGCAGGTTGGCGTCCAGATCGGAGAGGCAGCGCAGCGTCGTCTCGAACTCCTGTAGGCCGAACTCCATGAGCTGGCGCGTGGTGCGGTCGTTCTTCCAGAGAAAGTGGTAGGGCTTCCAGCGCTTGATGTACGTCTGGATCTCGGGCTTGACGTTCTTGGTGCAGCTGGACAGCTGGTTGACCGCCTTTGCCACCTCCTTGTTGTCCATAATGGCCGAGTAGAAGCTCTTGAGCATGTGCGGCATCTGCGGACGCTCCTCGGAGGCCAGGCAGTAGATCTTGCGCCGCCGGCTTTTGCCGCCGCCGGCCGCCTCGTTGTGGTTGCGTCCGACGCGCGGCTGCGTCACCGTCATCGAAACTTGCTGCGGTTGGTAAGACAAGATTTTGGAGAACATTGCGAAGCTATTCAGTGGGGCTGTACGCACCGGCGGGTCTTTGCCGCTGCTCCACTGCGCCACGCCCTTCGCAATGCCCGTGATGTTCTTGCCCGCCGTCACCAAAATGTCCTGCAGCTCGTCCAGATTCGGCTTGATCACCACATGGGGAATCTGCAGCTGCGCGTTCAGCGCAAATATCGGTTTCTTCAACACCGTCTCGTTCTCGTCGGCGATGAACCGACGGCGGAGTGTGTCCAGGGCAGCCCGGATCACCTTGATCAGCACGTCAATCACCTTGCGGCTGTAATAGCGCCGCATTTCCACCACAGCATTGCACACCATATCCTGAAAGGACACATATGTCGGTCGATCAAAAAGCAACCATTAGGCAAACAGGTTTTTTTCCCTTAAGCTCTAATAATACCCTAAATTAATATTACTGAGTCAACAAAAAGTGTATATATGTGTGTAAAGGGCAGAAGGGGGATTCGCTGATCCCATAAAGTAAATATATTTATGATCAGCATCAACAGTCGAGTCGATCTAGCTATGCCTGTCTGTCCGTCCGTCTGTCATTCTGTCCGTCCATCTGTCCGTCTGTCTGATTATACACAAACTAGTCCCCCAATTTTGGAGCTTTCTAAATGAAACTTTGTATATAGTCTTCTATATGCTCACTACTATTTAAGCCGGATCGAACAACTATATCATATAAGTAGCTGCCATAAGAACGATTGGTAAATTTTCAGAAAAAATATTATAACATGGCGAATTTTCAACATATTTTCATATAATTTAAGACGTGGCCATTTTATATTGTTCTAGAATTTCGGATGACATTTTTTCAAAATCGGACTAATATATCATATAGCTGTCATAGAAACGTTCACGAAATTTATTGAAAAACATTTTAATTTTGCTGTTTTTCAACATATTTTTATATGATCAGAGATGTAGCCATTTTTATGCAAATCAGATAATTATAGATGCCATAAGAACAATCGTTCATGTAGAGGAAAATGCAAAACTGTGAATGTAAAACTGTAAACTTTAAAACCGAATGCCTAAATGTTTTATATATTTCTTGTTAGTTTTTCTTTTTATTTTACCAAATTTAAATAATTCACAATGATCCAGTTGTAAACTGCAAGGGTATATAAACTTCGGCGTGCCAAAGTTAGCTTTCTTTCTTGTTCCTTTTTTGTTTTTATTGAAATTAAATATTTTGTAAAGGAAGTTAATTATATTTACGAAAATAAGGATTTATAGTAAAATCAAATGTGAATGACATTAATTTGCATTAAAAAATGTAACAAAGAAATTGAGCAATTTTAATTCTCATTTTCGTCTGCATAGCTTTCATTAAACCAATTTCTTATTGAAAGTAGCGGTTCTACAACATATACCAAACGAAAGTCCGACATTGAAAAAGGCGAAAAGATCAATAATTGCTACTGGATCAAGGAACATTAAGTGCAACTTCCTTGATTCCTAGAATGATGTTGAAAGGCAACGAAATTTTCACCAACAAGGTGCCAAAAGACAAAATTTCTGAAGAAGATAACAATAGTTCTGTCGAATATTCAGATGAAAATTAAGGACGTACAACTTTTGATGAATTTAAATTAAAACAAATAATTCAAGCTAGTTGAAAGTTGCATATACATTTTTATTTAATTAAAAATTAGAACAAATTTTTTATGACTTTGATGTCATTGTAAAAAACAAGAATTAAAAAAATACGAAAAAAATTATAAAGCATATAAGGCATATTATTGCTTATTACATTTGGCCCACCAGCATGCCTTTTTTCAATGGATTTTTTTAGTTTTGAGCACAAACATATTTACTTTAAAAAGTTTGTCTAGCTCCAGCACACAATCCAATCCAATTAATACAATAAACACGACAAACCGATACCTTGATTCATTACCTATAAAGTGAAACAAAATTTCAGGACATATATCCGGGTGTTCGTAATTGGCCAAATTGGCAGCAGTGGCATATTCATCATATAAAATATTCATATTCATCATATAAAATATATTTACTCTTTGGGAAGAGGTTCCCACAAAACTTTCAGATTTAGTATTTGTATTAGTATTTGATACTAAGTAGCCACAGTTTGTTCCCGCACAAGATCGTTTGTGTTTAGGCATAATCTGTCTGCCGACAAAAGATTTTGAATCCAGCAATTCATTCAATATACATATTTACCTTTCGGAAAAGTTCAGTTCGATAGTTTTAAAAGCGTTGGAAAAGATTTGTGTGGGCGGTATTAGGGTAGGGCGTGGCTAACTTAATCTGCCTGTAACCTAATATTGTCAAATTGTTAAGTGCCAGGTGGTTTCTCTTAAGCCAGCGGTATTCCTAATTAATTTCCCAGAACTCATGTGGGTCGCAACCTCTCCGTCCTATTTGCATTAGGTTTTATTTGACTTACCTGCATGCCCTTGGGTAGACTCTCTGTGGTGGACAAAAGGGACAACGGATTCTCGAAGCAGGACCACAGGATGCTCCAGTCCTGCTGCTGGCCACTGCCACCACCACTCGTCGTGGGAGCAGCAGCTCCTCCGCCTCCGTCCTCTTGCTTGCGTCCCCCGGATGCGGTGCTGTCTCCCTTCGGAGTGGCTGCTGCTGCTCAATGGGTGGCACTCAATTACTCCTTCCCTTGCATAGCGAAAGCTTACCATCAAATAGGGTAATAACATCATCACCGGCTATCTCCTTAAAGGCTGCAGTAGCCTTGTCCACCAAGCTTAGGACCTCCTCGACGGCCTCGGATACCATTTGGCTCTTCCTGTTCAGCTCGATGGCCGCTTTGCTATATAACGAAATCAGTACGGTTTGAAACGAATCGCGCACGGTTTTTAAATAGATAAAAAGCTCACAAAAAACACACAAATTTTAATTGATAAACGCAGTAATTAAAAGTAGCATAAAGAACGGAAAGTCTAGCCCAGACAGTTGAAAAGAGTCCCCTCCCCACAAGCCCCAAGGAAGCACAGAGTTTAATGAATTCTGTGAGCACATGTCACAGTCAGACTCACCGGCAGGCCTCCTCGCTCCGCTCCAGAAACTCATCAACTGTCCAGATTTCATCGTCTGCCCAGAAAACAAATGTGAAAAGTTCCGTCAGCCACACAATTACACGAGACGGGAATAATTTAGGGAAATTAAAGCCACTAGCCTGCTGGCAAAATCTGCAATGAGACGTCCTGCATCCACATGAGCACATGGAGTATGCGATTGGAGTAAATGTCATGGACACGCGCCACAAGGACTTCGAAATTCTCAATGGCCTGTTTGCAGCGCTCATAGAACTCGGTCCAGTTTTGGTTTGTCCACTAAGAACCATTGCAAGTTAATTGGATACAGGTAATTAAATAAATAATAGGTCCCCGCAGGACTCACGTTGATGGTGTGTAATCCCGGCTTTAACATCGCGGTGAGGCGCACCAGCTGCGGCAGGAACAGAGGACGCACCTCCAGCTTTACGGCTCGCACAGTGGACAGAAACATCTTGATGAGACACTGTAGCGCAGGCGGATAATGGGTGAGAGCATAATTAGGGGGCAGGCGTTGGTAGGTTACTCACGTTCAGCGAGTCCTGGATGGTTATAAAGTACTGCTGGCGACTCATCAACGTGGCGGCCACGATGGGCAGCTCGATGTCCAGCTTGGCCAGCATCTTTGCCTCCCGGATAAGCAGCGGTATGGTGGGATGCAGATTTACCAGCAACTTATCGCCCTGGAGGCTGAGCAGGGGCTGCAGGAGGCAGGCGTCGGCCACACTTACATCCTGGTCCAGCCAGATGGAGACGATCTCGTCCTCGTACTCCTGCAGCACGCCCAGCACGTTGTGGTAGCGCACATCCAGGTCCTTGGCCATGGGCAGATTGCTCAGTACCCCGTGGTCCATCACGGCGTCCATCAGCTCTGTAATGTGCAGGCTGAGGGCGCGACACCAGTGGATTCGACCGGCGATTGGCGGGAAATTCCTCGCCAGCGGCGGGTCGTCGCGTTGCTTGCGAAAGGTCTTCAGGATGCGGTCTACCTCTTTCTCCACATAGCGCAGGATCCGAGTGTACTTCTCGTCCATCTTGGTCAGCGGAATTTTCTCGCTGACCTTCTCGAAGCGCACCAGGAAGCGGATGCACTGCGGCGTCTCCCACACCGTGTCGAAGTCCGTCTCGATCAGCGTGGCGATAGTGTCTTTCAGAGAGTTCGTCTTGTGGATAAACCTCTCAAAGTCAACGTTGAAGTCAGAGTTTCGGTGATCCAAGTAGTCATATTTCCTTGAAGTCACCTCCTTCTTGGCCTCCTCAAAGTGGTTGGAGGCGTCCTCCAAGGCTTCTCCCAGCAAAAGGCCCTCTAAACGGCGCTCAAATAAGTGGTTGTAGTCGTCGATCAGGTTGAACATGCTAATTATCTTGGAGAGCCGCTCACAGAACGTGTCGAATTTTCCTTGAGGAGAGAATGTTTTACTAAGTGCTTCGATAAAGTATTTCTATTTTACCAAAAACAAAGTTCTCCGAAAACCCAAAAGGCGTCTGGTTGGGCAGAAAGGGCTGCTCCCTGACTGTGTAGTATGTCTCGTGGTAGATGTGATTCAATTTAATGCAGTTGCTCAGTTTGGTCCGGATCAGGCTGCGATCCTGTGACCAAATAGTCTCCTTGCATCGACAGGTGATGTACGACTTGCAGGTTTCGATCATTTGGTTGGTAATCTGATAATATTAAACATATGAAAATAGTTATACGTATGTAAATCGTTACAATGTGTTATTTTAATGACATTTATGCAGCAACAAGAAAGTAAATTACTAAAAGCGGTCGATGCATCGTATTATTCGCAGTCTTCGGTCTGGTTACCGTCCCACAGGTCAAACAACTACTATTGAGATAGAAAATAAAAAGCTTTCAATAGTAACCCAAGTTTCAGGGATTGGGGTAAAAGCCAGGACCACGCGCCGTTTATTGCCATGAACTGCAGGTCACAGAGGTGAGAATAGGTTGAGAGTAGCATCAGTAAGAGCCGCGGAAAAAGCGTCGGCAAATAAAATCAATAGGGGGAAGCACTTACACAAGGGAAAGTGGTTTAACCAACTAAAATTGATTCTGTGAAAAAGGAAAGCATTGAAGATGCTTAAGTTTTCATGAAATGTAAAAAAATGGCTACTCCCACGCGATTGTTGGAATAAAGTAAAGTAACTATTTTGATTAACTCCTAAGTTAGTAACTCTAGCCCACCTTGACCATTAGAGCGGATGTTCTCTCCGATGTGTTGTAGAACTGAGAGACGCTGTATATCAGACGCACAGTTTGTAGCAGACTCAGGATAGACTCCTTCATGCTGACGGGGTCGTCCAGGTACAATGAATGGCAGCATGTTTCCATGGCCTGGATAAACTTTGAGTTGTCACGCGCCTCGTTGTAGCAAAAGGTGATCTTGCGATCGGTCTCCTTCCACTGCTTTATGATGCGGGAGCCCGCTAGGAAGAGGCAGTGCAGCGTGAACTGCACTTCCCTGTCCTGCAGATGAGCCAGAAGCTGGGAGAACTGAGCGCCGCGCTTCTTCCAGTACTCCAGCTCGTCCTGCGGCCCACTATGGTCGTTCTCCTTGCGCAGCTGCTCGCTCTCGCCGAGAATTTTGAATATGCCCTTCGTCCAGTTGCTGACGCGTTCCTCGAGCTGCGCGCAAAACTCCTGGTTCTTCGACATGTCCTTCACCTCCTCCACCTGGTCGATTTTCTCGAACATGTCGCATCCGTCGGCGAAAACGTTATGATGATCGCAAACCTGCTCGCACACGCGCAGAGCGCTGCAAAAGGACCGCAATCCGGGCAGGAGCTGACCCTTAATGAGCCCACAGCTCACGTCCTCCTCGTCGCCCTCCAGACTGGGAAAGGCCAAGGCCTGCATAAACACGAACTCCACGATGCGTTCGATAGAGGTGACCAGGCCAATGTTCTTGGCGTCGATAACGCCACAATACCTGTAAGTTCCATTAAAAATGAGAGTAGACTCATGTCCACCGGGCCAGACTTACAGGTCCTTCTGGAATCCCTCCTCAGGGAGCTGCTTTGACGTGTTCACCCGAAATATGTAAATACAAACGCCAGTGAAGGCGCAGGTCCAACCGTCGGTCAGGAATAACTTCTTGTGTTTTGGTGGTGGCATGCCACTCGGAGAGGCACCACCTAGAGAGTCAAATTGTATTCAACTAATCAAAAAACTACTGTATATTGTGTATTATTATTATTTATATGTGTTTTGTTTTTTTTTAATCCTGTGATTATATTAAGCACCATTTCATTTTACAACATATACCAATATGTATCACCAGTTTCCTTTCATTTCGCCATAAATTTCTTGGTTCTATAACCTTAAATTAATGCACTTAATCTCACCCTGCGGCGTCTTGGAGCTACTTGAAGCCATGCCAGTTCTCGACGGTCCCGGCTTATTCGGATCGGGCACTGGTGTCGGTTCCGGCTCATCCACCTCCTGGTAGAACCACAGCAGCTTATTCTTCATGTTGGGCAGAAAAAGCTGATTGATTTCATCGAGCTAGAGGCAATACAGGGATGGAATTATTAGTGTCTACGGAATGGGCGGGCTGATAGGCTACCATGTCCCCTTCGAATATGTAGTCCATGAGCTGATGCCTGGGCAGCTGGGTGGCGTCGATCAGCAGCTGGAAGGTGAACTCCAGCCGGGGATCCATCTCCCCACGACGTGCCTTGCGCTCGCATTCTTCCCGCCGGCGCTGCGCTTCGTCCGGGTCCATTTTGTTTCCAATTCCGATTACGATTCGGAAGATTATGTTATTTTTGACGGACCCGACATGCGTTGGACCGTTGGTGTTCCAGAAAATAATTAAGGATCAAAATTTTGCAGTGCGGGAGTGGATTTTTTTTTATTATTTAAAATGATTTCAGTTGTAAACCAAAACGAAATATTCGTTTTTTTTCAAAATTCAAAAATGGAAGAGACCAAAAATTTGTTAGTTTCAAAAATGGAACACGTCTTGGGTAAACATTAAAAACGCGTTGCAACTAGTGAATAGTTGCGCACGCCTACAAACTACGTTCAAAAACTACAACAATTCGTAATTATATAGCATGTCAACGGTTACAGAAAGTAGTACAAAAACCAAAAGTGCGATACTTCTTCGAATGCTATACAGTATATGGTTATAGGAGTGAGTTTGTAATTGATTACTAGGTTTGGGTTGCAGCAACGGGAGTGAAGTTCTTGTACAGTTGCGTTAGGTGTTTAGTTAGGAGTTAGTTACTGAGCTAAAACGAAATAAAAACACGTGTTCGGATATTAGATGGACATTACGGGGGCCTCAAATAGCAGCAGCAATTTACACGCGCAAGATTAGGAGTTGCAACTGGCTGGGATTGCGATTACGTAATCGTTCAAGGGGCTTTTGGTATCTAGGGCATTATGCATTACGCAACTTTCTAAGGCAACATTCGACAACGGTTAATTTGCAGTACACTCGATACGGCTAGTTAGTAATTAGTGCGTTCTCTCCAAATTGCAGGCACCTGCAGGATGTCGCCCTGGTCCTCCTCCTCCTCCTCATCATCACTACTGCCCCCATCGCCGCGCATTGCCAAAACATGCTCGACCAGCTTCTTTTTCTGCACGAACATCTTGGCCAAAACCCTATGCAAAAAGCAAAGTACTGTCCACCAGCAGGGGCAAACACTCTCGGGCAACTTAATCGAAAATCATTAGAGATTTACTGCGTTTTTATTGGATTCTAATCTGCGTTGCACAACACGACTTCTTGCCTCTGTAAGCTTAATGCTGAATTGAACAAACATCCAGAACACGCATCGAGTTGCCAAGACAACGGCCAGAGGAACAGACATGTCTTCAACGAAATATCGAGTGTTCTAATAGAATTTTAAGATATTATTCTCGAATGCAGCAATGCAGTGAAATCGAACAAAAGTTATCTTAATAAATTAAATACGATTTAAAAAGAAAACATTTACATATTTTCAGAGAAAGAAGGAAAGGTATAGAGAAAAAATAGTTTGTTGTGTAATTCTAACAGTCCACCGAATCATCGATATAAAAAAAAATATAACGTGGCGTTTTTCTAAAATATTTTTGTTTTAAAATTTGTATCATATTGGAATTCATAATAATTAATATTTTCAGGTATAGAAGGTATAGGGAAAAAAGTGTTTGCGGTGTAATTCTAACAGTCCACCGAATCATCGGTATCAAAAAAATATAACGTGACGTTTTTTTTTAATATTTTTGTTTTCAAATTTGTATCAAATTGGAATTCATTAACCCGATTTTTGAAAAATAAGTTACATTGTTAAATAAAAATATAATAAAATATAAAATAACAAAATTACTTTAAGCAGTTATATATTTCAAAATGTTCGATTTATTATAAATTTGTATTATTATTATAATTATTTACGAAATTTAATCGAAACTGAATTTGTCTGATATATAAAAAAAAAAAACAAAATCTAAATAAAAACTGAAACTGTTAGAACAAATTAGGTTTGGAAGGTACACAAAAAAAAGAAAAAAAATCTTTTCATCTTACTTTTTTGGAGACGGAAACGATATTGTTTATGTTTTTATTATCTGAAAAGAATTAATCTACTAAAATTACCTTTCGTTCTATTGCGGTATTCTTCGAAATAAATAAGTTAGGTTTCAGCTGTTTTTTTTTTTTTTTTTTTTAATTACTCATCAAATAACCTCAAAATGTTTGTTTTATTTAATAATGTACTTAAATTTAAAAAATGTTTCTTAAAAATAATCTTAAGGAAGCCCTAACGGCTAACACTAGCCCCTAGCCTGCGTTAATTATTGAGTTTTGAAGGAATTACCATGTTCATTGGATTTTAATCGTTTATGGATGCCATTGGATTCCATTGGCTGACTCAATGGGCTCGCCGAAGGAAACCCTTGCTTATAGAGCCCATACCCAAGGTTCTTGTAAATATACTCCAGAGCCTTTTTTAAAAACGGTCGCAATACAAAGGAATCCTCAACAGTTTTTCACTGTTCGTACTGCGCTTCAGGGATGGCGAAAAGTTCGGATCTAGAACCAGTCTTGAACTACTCATCCCACCAGACTTCCGAACCATGTTAAGAAGCTTTTTTCACAGTCGCTTTCTATTTATTTTTTCCCAGATGCGAATGCTTACTCAGAAAACTGATCAACATACAAATATTTAAATTTTAGAATGCGGCTGGGTTAAAAGAATATTAGCGAAACTCTTTCCGTAAAGGAATATGATAACCTAGTGTGACCAGTTGGCGACTGATCGGAAACGTTATTGGAACTTTTTGGTATCTTTAGAAAAGAGAAGGCGGCCACACACTGCTCAGTTTTTGTGCATGACAATTTTTATTCAGCCGAATTGCCTTTTTTGTAACGAAAACAGGCTGTCAGTCAATAGTGTCCCGGCTCCGTAAACTGTTAACCAGCGTTTCACAAGTGACAACATAATGTCGGCAACAGCAGGGTAAGTAAAGTCTGCTGGTGTGGGCCCATTCCCGGCTCTCATCGGGACTTCTTTTTGTGGCTTCTCTGTGCGTCGCGTGCTTTCTTGCGGCAGCGACGGCGTCCATTTTCGACTGCCTAACTGGTCGCTGGCGATAAACTATCCGTTCCGTGCTGAAGGAGCTCCGCATGGCCGACGACGGTCGTGGCGGTGCTTTGGTGGTGGGCGTGTCTCGTGCGCATCTGCATTGCGATATTTCTGGGCCAAATCTGTGAAGCAGCATTTGAGGTTATGTCTGGCTTCACGGATTTTCGGCATGGACTTTCGGCCGGTCGAATCGTACATATATGCAAATGGTAGCCAGTGGCATTTGCATAGGTCTTGGCCCGTCCAGCGTGTTTCCAGAAAATTCAGCGGGGGCTGCCATGACAACCGCACACCCTACCCGGCGGCCAGCCTGCACACACCTCGAGTAGTAGTATGTTTGTGTTTACCTAATAATGCGCTCTTTTCAGCTCCATTCCGCCTCCAGTTTCCTGGGCTCAGCGCAATGACTTGGTCTACGTCATCATTGATGTGGAGTGCAAGGACATCGAACACAAGTAGGGGCAGCAGCTAGTAGCAGCTATTGATTCCGAACGTGAACCGCTAATCCATTAATCCTATTTGTGTCTCGCAGAGTGACGGAAAACAGCTTCACCTTCAAGGGCGTTAACGTTCTGGATGCGTCGAAGAAGTACGAGGTCACACTAAACTTTCTGCACGAGGTGGATCCCGAGAAGGTGACCAGCAAGAATATTGGCCGCTGCCTAGAGTTCACAATACCCAAGAAGGCAGCTGGTCCCTACTGGTCCTCCCTGACCACGGATAAGACCAAATTGCATTTCCTGAAAGCCAACTTCGCCAAGTGGCGCGATGAATCCGACGATGAGGAGGGTGAGTTTGAGCATCCCAGTTTTATTTATTGAATGTACCGTGCAACATCTGGTGTCGCCCTTTTCCGCAGGTGGCGATGCCAAGGATAACGGCATGTTTGGCAATTTCCTAAACAGCCCTGGCGGCGACTGGAACAACAAGTTCGACGACTTCAATGTCGACGACGAGGAAGAGGACTCGGATGACAACATCCCCAGCCTATCGCAGAATGACGAGGAAGAGGAGGAGGGCGGCGAGGGCGACAAGAAGAAGCCTGCTGCTTAGATGGTGTCTAGCATTTTGGCGTAGTCGTAGCGTTGGCCGAGGCGCTTATACCATTAAGTCAACACGAACACAACACTCCCTCTCCATGCACTCTCTCAAGAAGTCACCCAGCTACATCGCCCATCAAAACATCCACTCACGCATGCGTACATAATACACTATTCCAATCGAAAAGAAAACCACATTTAATTTAGATGAATATACGTATTCAGGGGAGCAATGTTAACAAGAAATAACACAAGGAACACGATGAATTAGCGCCGACAAGGGAAACACATAAGTTTTACGCTAGAAATTAACAACCGGAGGAAAGCTACAACCAATTCTTTGCAAAATCTGTTTGCAATTTATTATTTTTGTTTCCTGTAAATAAAGGAAATTACAATAAAACAATATTAAAAACCTAAAAGTGAAATCAATTTTAACTAAGAGTATCCTTCTGACTGACTCTTGAGTAGTTTTGTATACCCTTGCAATATGTGGAAGGTTCTTTTCCCCCTTTCTCATACTAGTGGATGAAAAATAACGAAGTCTATCAACAATTATTTCAATGAATTGTTAAATTTGTTATAGAAATATGGTTTTTTTTCTATTATTTCCTATATGTAACTAAAGGTAGCACTTCAACTAGGACAGTACTTTACGTAGAAACTGAATTTCCTGCAAGGGTATGAAAAAAAGGAAATGGCAACAAATAAAAGAAATAGCAGATAGAACAATAACCAATAATAAAGGTACGATATTAAATTTAGAAATTGACTCATGCAATTGTCGACGTTTGAAACTAAGCCTGCTCTTTGTTTCCCCTAATTACATTCATACTCATAAAATATGATCATAAATAAGTGTCATTATGTCTAGGACAAAATCCAAAGACAATTAATTAAAAGAATAATTGGCAATGCCGACAAAAACAAATGCACACACCAAATCGGAATAAAAGACTGTCGCAAAATGTTCCTAAACGCATCTAGTAACAATACAAGTTTCACAAGCGTTTATTGAATTTAAATAGACTCCGGAGGTAGATTTTAATGAACGAAATCAAAGGGACATATGTATATTTTACAACTTATGTCCAGTGTTAGCACATTTCTAAGCCCGTTCACCGAAATTTGAAAATAATTATTTTATTCAAGCTTTTTAACATCCAAAGGATGGCAAAAGATCCGATTTCA
Organism: Drosophila jambulina; assembly: GCA_018152175.1. Taxonomy (NCBI): domain Eukaryota; kingdom Metazoa; phylum Arthropoda; class Insecta; order Diptera; family Drosophilidae; genus Drosophila; species Drosophila jambulina. Next base: position 1,916,353 of record JAECXH010000012.1, on the reverse strand, counting down.
GGCTATCGAAAAGGATTTTTCACTGTCGTAAACTGACCAGTGATTTCTTATTATTTTATCATTTTTGGATCTCAAACGTTTAGGTTTTCCGCAAACTATCTTATGAACGGATTTGTTTTAGCTCCATGTATATATAAATTAGCTTTGGTACAGCTACAGCTTAATTCCATTCTTGAGAAACCTCGGCAGCACATTATAACTTTGAATTGCGCGCACACTAGGTTCTTTGGTTGCGTTGGCAGCACTGTTGCTGTGGAAACGCGGGGAAGAGGAAGCACACTTAAAAATGAAAAGCAGTCGATGTGTTTTCATTCGGAAAATCTGGACTGAACTGTGGATGTCAAGCCATCGAACGAAGTAGCCACCAAAGCCCAGACATCGAGATGAAACCAGCTACGATTCCGGCGAACGAACGGCGTCTGGCCTTCCTGGCCGAGTGGTACCACGCGGAAGCCGGAATAATACGCACCTTCCTAATCACTTACTATGTAGCCGACAAAGCGGTAGAGGTGGTATGTCATCTTGACCAGAGTAGCCTGCATATACTTCCTGCTAACATGTTATCCATTGCCAGTTTGACCAGCGCAACAAGCGAACGTTCTTGCGTCGCACCAAGATTCCGGAGCTGACACAACGCGACTTTTTTGTTGGCTCCAAGATTAATGTGTTTGGCCGGCAGTTCGACATTGTGGATTATGCGGACAATACTACGCGAACGAACCTTGCCAAATACCGCAAAAAGTAGTTATTAGTGTTGACTCCCTTATCCATAATTGCATCCTCATATCCTTCTAGGGGCTTCGTTCTTCTGAAGAACAGCATGTGGACCAAGCATCTCGGCAAGTTTCTGAAGACGCTGATCGACAACAAGATCAACATAAACCACGGTTTGATGGTAGATCTCACACCAAAGATGGCCACCCAGTTTCTCTCCGGCAAGGACAAGACCAATGTCTCCAGCTCGTGAGTAGCTTTGCGCATAATTGGTTTTAATTTACTCTCCAAACCAACACTAGTGTCCTGATGAACGAGCTGCTAGCTGGTCCGGCCATTAGCCTTGAGTTAATTGGAGACAACGTGGTCGAGATTATGAAGGCGTGCGCCAATTACAAAAGCTCGGAACTGGAGGCTTCCTCTGTGAAGCTGCCGCCCGGCCTGGAGGAGCTCTGCGAGTGTGAGGAGATTCGCTACGGATTTTACTACTCGGACAGCGATAACGACGTGGTCATGGACCTGCGGTTCTTCTTCGAAGCGAGCCACAAAATCATCAAAGAGTGCCTGTTCCAGAACACCACGCTAGCCATTATCAAGCCGCATAGCATCAAGGACGGCCTGCTGGGCCACATCGTTTCCGAGATTCTGGCTAACGGCTTCCGGGTGACGGCCATGCGCATGATCCTGATGGCACGCATTAACTGCGAGGAGTTCTACGAGGTGTACCGCGGCGTCCTGCCCGAGTATATACCCATGGTGGCGCAGTTGGCCAGCGGAGTGTGCATGTGTATGGAAATCGCTTGTGTCGATCCCGACAAGCAAGCGCACAAAGAGTTCCGCAACTTCTGCGGCCCCATGGACCCGGAGATAGCAAAGCTGCTGCGCCCGCACACGTTGCGCGCCAAGTTTGGCAAATCTAAGGTGCAGAACGCGGTCCACTGTACCGATCTGCTCGATGATTGCAACCTAGAGCTGCAGTACATGTTTAAAATCGTCGACTGACTCAATAAGTTAGCTTAACTAGCGTTAACATATTTATTATAAGTTTAGTGCGTGTGTACATGTGTGCCTGTCTCAATAAATTACCAGTTATAACGATGTAGCCACCTAGATACTGTCACTACGGCTCGTGCTAGGCACATCCCGATCCTCCCGATCGCTGTCCAAGCTCCGAACATACAAGCCTCCCTTCTGTTCCTGCAGGGTATAATCAAACGCCAACAGGGCAAAAATGATAATGCATACCAGCATAATCACCGCGTAGAAGAAATACTCTGCCACTGGGGAGCTGAGCAAAGCCACCTCCGTAACCAGAACCACGATGAGATTACCGAATGCATTGTTCAGGAACCATGCAGCCGTGACCACAGACTTCATGGTGGTTGGGGCTTGGGTGAAGGCAAACTGTAGACCCGGAATTGAGAGCAGTAGTTCGCCCATCATGAGGAGCAGAAACTGTGGCATTTGCCAGGCTATGCTAACCGTTTGGATGGGCGAGTTCTACAAAGATTCTTTGATGAAATCGCAACGATACTAGGAATAGATTTCTCACCATAATGCGTTCTTGCACAGCTCCCGCACAAAAGAAAGCGCCTGCAGAAAAAATCCCGCCCACGGTCACGCTGTGGAGCGGCTGCAGTTCCCAGTTTAGGTAGCGGCGCAGCAAGGGAACCGTTATGTACTGCCAAAGAGGGATGAGCATGAAGAGAAAGATGGGGCCGACAGCCTTGGCCTGATCCGGTTGGATGGCCACGCCCAATACTGTGGTGTTCATTTGGGTGGCCTGGAAGGTCCAGCTGGAGTCCTGTTGTGCTAACAGGGCAAAATAAAAAGGTAGCGGGATAAACAGCTTGGAAATCTAGAGAAGATCGTGACACTCGTTATTAAAAGCAGATCTAGGGGCAACACAACTTACCCTTAAAACCCGCGATACATCATTGACGAAACTCTCATCATAGGCTCCAACTGCATTGTGGAGCCAATAGCTGGCACGCTTTGGGGACTTGCGACGCCGCCATTTCTCGACCAAGCCCGTTTTTATACAGCCACAAAACTTAAAGAGTATGTTGTCTGCGTTCAGCTTCTCAGCCTTGTAGAAACACTTTCCGACGAGAAAGATAACTGACATCACCGATTGGCTTTAATTCTAAGAAAAATAACCATTGGATACTTACACCAGGCCATCAAAAAGGCACTGCCCAGGGTACCGAATACGGCCGGATAGCACTCCGCCTTGCTAAAACAATGTGTGTTGGCCCGTACCAGCGGCGGAACAATCTTGCTCAAAAAAATGCCAAAATAGTAAACGAAATAGTAGAAAGAGAAGTACTCTGACAGTTGGACGCTCTGCTCCGGTAGCTTAAACTGCAGGGCACCCAGCGAGGTGATGCAGGCGCGAATGGATCCATTACCCACTGCTATGAACAGCAGGGCGATTGACACTAGCAGGCTAACATTATGAAGTGGGTGTTATATTTAGTAAGAAAAGGAATTCACATAAAAGTACAACTCACACCAAAGACACAGTCATGTTTGGCAGGGATGTTAAGGTGAGCAGGAGCCATCCGAACGCGTAGAGGAAACTAAAGGCCGATATTGTGCGCACATTGCCCATGTAGCTGTCCGCTAGGATCGCTCCAATAATGGGGCAGAACTGGCCAAAGAAGTTGAAGATGTGCAGCACCACCGTGGAGAAGCTCTCCGTAAAGTTGAGATCATCGCGCAGATAAAGGGCAAGTATGGCTGAAATTCAATTAATAATTAAATAATTCTTAATAGGTTAACCGCCAAGTCGGTATGCTGCCATCAATCTCCATTTGTTGACAATGAAACGAAGGTCGCAGCAATCAAGACTGTGCCATATTATGCGAAAATATTGAAACACAATAAAAAAAAGAAGTCAATTATCACTGTGAAAGGCCGTCCGTGCTGTGACGATGAGCGGCATGAGTCCGGTCCGATCAGCACCATTTCTCTTCGAATGATTTTGTTTTATGACAGAAGAACTGGCTTAGAAAAGTTCAAAAAAAGATATTTTAAAAGGTAAAATTGAATTTCCAAATAATTTAATTAGTTTTGTTTTCGGCGCAAAGCTGCAAAATATCCTGGCCTTGAAACTAAAAAGTTCTACCATCGTTCTGAATAAAAAAATACATCATGTTAATGTTAATAAATAAATAATCCGACATTTCATTTTAAACATTTTTGCAGTTGAAGATGTCATTGTCACTTTTATCTCATCCTGTTAAGAAGTAATAATGTATGTTTAATTTAAAATATATGAAAATACTTAAATATTTATTAAGTATTTTAGATCTGTAAACATACATACAGACATATGTATGTATTTACATAAGTACATAAAAATACTGAAATCTTTTTTAAAAGGCGTGTGTAAACACGATAAAGATTTATGTACATAAGAACGAAATTTATAAAAAAAGCCATGTCTTGCAACTTAAATATTTCTTTAATAAAGTGCATCTTAGACCTTTTGACTGTCACAATAAGACCGCCCTGTGTTTGCTTTTCGGACGCTGATAAGTCGGATTTGGAATTTTTGTCGAGCAGACAAAGCCGAATTTTTGTACTTAGGCTGCTACACTTACTGCGTATGCCGTTGGCAGCGAAAGCCTCGAAAAACTTGGTGGCCAGAACGAAGAAGACGGCTCGGGGATATCTGTACTCCATGCGGATAGGCGGAGGAGCTAAACCATAATTGGGCAGAGAGTTGCGCTGAGGCTTTTTCAGAAGGGTCCGCTGCTCACCTCTCCAACTAACCCACTTTAAATCCTGTCCTTCCTCCTGGGTTAGCTCCGCCAGTGCGGGCAAGGCTGTACATAAGGCCCATGTAATGGACAAAAGGTGCGGGAAGATTACTTGGAAGATCTTATCTTATCTGCCCTCAGACTCACTTTCTTCGCTGCCGATTTCCGTAGCGCGGAACATTTTCCACAGCCGTGCACCTAATCCGACGTGAACGAACTGAATCGGAGAGCGAGCAGAGACCTGGGCCAGTTGTTGACTTGCAAGCGCTTCGGTCCAGATCAGGTTACAGAGTTGCGGCTTTTGTGGGTCGTTTTGGATGCAAACACAACGCGCTGTTTGTCTTTGGATTTGTGCCGCGACTGACGACCACTTAGCAGTGCGGTCCAAGAGTTACTAACGACGCCCGAGATAAAGGGCAGTTGGAGCGGTTCGTTGCAGTCGAGATGCAGACAGCGCGGAGCTTAAAACTAGGGAGTTAACGCCACAGGTTATCTGTCTGGAGGCTGCTGATAAGCCCAAGACAAGCTCAGCGATGCAAACATAGTCACGGGACCCGACTCAGCTGACTGCGGCGATAAGACGTGTGGGTGCAAAGACAGTCTCTGTCATCTGTTTTTATACAATTGATTTTTATTAAATTACGCACAAGAAATTAAAACTAGAAGTGCTTGGAGTCGAGGCTTGTGGCTGGTTGTTGATGATGATCGATCCTTCGATGAATTTCGCAGTTCTTGCCGCACTTGCACCAGGAGAAGCCAAATGTGGAGAAAAACACCGAACAGTGGGACACCTGAGAAGCAGACCACATCACACCAGTTTCTTGGCCTCAAAGAAGCTCTTTAGATGGCGCATCTGCCAGAAGCCCATGCATACCAGCACGACTGTCTGGGCCAGCGACCACCAAAGCACGCGGGAGTTTGTGCTTTCGCTGGTGTGGCGGAATCGCTCCTCACGGTAACGCTGGTAGTTCTGCTCCTTGGTAATCTGGTCTACCTGGTCGAGTAGCTGCCGAATGCGCAGTTGCAGCTCAGTCAGCTTCTCCTTCTGGGCCACATTGGCATAGTCGATGGCGTGCTCGCCCACCTGGATGTCCAAGTGGACGCGCAGCTGGGCGCCGCTGAACCAGGCGGTGCTATTGGAGTACATGCAGATGACGTGCTCGCCGGGTGTGTGCGAGGTAAACGATATGCGACCCTGGGAGCTGTACACACGGGACAGCACTATCTTGTCGTCGCTATCCCGAACCTCCACATGCATTCCTATGCCGGGAGACGAGGGCATGAATCCGTTGGAGCGTGGATCGTATAGTTCCACCTTGTAGTTGACTGCAGAAGAGAACAGAAATACTCGTTAGTGGCTTGAGCTGACCTTTCGAGTTGGCAAATTGGCTCTGTACAGGTCAGCTTACCTATGACCGTCGTCTCGTCGGGAACCTCCTCGATGAAGCACTTGCGCTCCGTCTCCGATATGTGAAAGTACAGGCCACAGGCGCTGTGCAGGGCGCACAGGACCAGGACCAGGCTGATGATCTGATGGCGCATTTTCGGCTATTTGCTGTGACTTTTCCAAACGGTAGTTTAACAAAGTTAGGCTCACCGACACGTCATATGAAAAAGTGCCAGATCGAAGTTAAGTGTTTGGCATATAGAGATGGAAGCGTGACGAGATTTGCTGAGAACCCTTCACGATCTAATCGTATACACTAAAAACATTAATTGAAACTTTCAGCTTAACGCATTAATAAATTTAAATTAGTTTTAGGAGTATTCAATTTCATCAGGAGTGTAAATAAAAAAATATCACAAATTCCAAATTTTATAACACGACTGGCCATATTTTTGCTCACGCGTTCATCTCTAATAAGAGCTTTCCGATATTCCTTTGGGCTGGCAACGCCGTCGCAACAGCTGTGCAGCTGTGTCACTTTTGTTGACGTTTACCTTTTTGCCAAAACATCGCGTGCAGACCGTTTTGTTGGGAGATAATGGACTTGATCATTCTCGTGGGGATCGCCACGGCTCTGCTAGTCGTGATAATCACTCTGTACCTCCTCCAGAAGAAAAATGCCGGCGCAACTGGTAAATAAGAAGTCATTGATTCTCTGATATCCGACTAATCATTGACCCCACATAGAAACTAAGCCTGGAGTAGTTGCCCCACAACGTGGCGTTCCACAACGTGCACAGGAGGGAGTCCCGCGACGTGCCCAAATAGCCAGGAATCAGCGTAATCGACTGCGCCAGAACGCCCCGGCAGCAGCTGCTCCGGCAGTTGGTGCTGCTGCGGCACAGGCTGCTCACGCAGACTCTGACAACGAGGATGAGGCTAACGCCGATGCCGATGGAGCGCGCGTGCCCCAAGGCGCCGTGCTGGATGAGAAAATGGGTGCAAAGAAACGGGCTAAAATGGAAGCCAAGGAGCAGAAACGGTTGCAACGAGAACAGGAGCTTCATGATCGTGAGCAGCGCAAGGCGAAGGAGGCTAAGGATGACGCAGAGCGGAAGCAGCAGGAGGAGATCGAGGCGGAGGTGGAGCGAAAGCGTATCGAGGCCGAGCGTCTGGCCAAGGAGGAGCGTGAGCGAAAGGAGCACGAGGAGTACCTGAAGATGAAGGCAGCCTTTAGCGTGGAAGAAGAAGGCTTTGAGGAGGGCGACGCCGACGAGAAGGACAACCTCCTCGCCGATTTCATACAGTATCTAAAGAATAACAAGGTGGTTCTTTTAGAGGATCTAGCTGTCTCATTCAAGCTGAAGACGCAGCAGGCCATTGACCGCATTCAGGAACTGCAGGCTGATGGCACCATCACTGGTGTCATCGACGACCGGGGCAAGTTTATCTACGTTTCGGAGGAGGAGCTTGCCGCGGTAGCGAAATTTATTAAGCAGCGCGGTCGCGTCTCCATCGCTGAACTGGCTGAGAGCAGCAATAAACTCATTAATCTGACTCCCGTACCCGCCGGCGTCGCTGAAGGGAGCTCCTGAGATTTGTTAGCCATTTATAAATTAACTTTATATTTAGGTGCGATCTGTTGATAGAATAACAAGAACAAAAAGGTACATAAAAGACGTCCGTTTAATCAGAAGTCTAATTTATGATTTTGCTGAGCCTCCACTTGACTTCGAGTCATTGGCTTTGCAATCTTTGCATTCGCAAACCATCAAGAAGATATTGCCGGTCAAGTGGCCACTACGATCCCTCCCTACGAGATTAGATGCGTAGTACTGGGGACTTTTTGCAGCCGCTTGTAATTTCTTGCTTAGGAACTTTTTAACAGATGTGTGGGAGAAGAAGAGAAGAGAGCAATCACTTTGGGTTACGGATTCCATTCCCTTACATTCATTCACATTCACTCTACTAAGGAGGGTTTCGTTAACATTCAGTTTCTCATTATGAAATGATGATTCAGGGTCGGAAAACTCCGTTATCCAATGGGAGATGACCTTTTGAGAAATTCTCTGACCTTCTAGCCCAATAAGTTCCATAAGTGCGTTGTAAGCCTCTGCTGTTGTTATACCCTATATTATACCAATACCCTAGAGTATATGTTAACATTCGTGCGACGAAAATGCTCTACAGAAAGCGCTGGTAATTCGGATCTTTGTAGATTTGCTTCGCCTGATTCTAGAGCTGTAGATTTTGTAGCTGAATTTGATCGCTTCCTTCTGTGTCATACTGCCCCGCCCGCTTGAATATCCAGATTAATGTGCAACTTGGAGCCTTCGATTGAGCTGTTCGACTTCAGGCAAAGAGAATGGTCACTTGGGCAGTGTCGTGAAAACAACCTTTTTAATGCTGTCCCGCACCTCCTAATGCACTTCTATGCCGGTGAACGTATAAAACCGTTGGTGTTCTGGATATCCCTCACTTCAGCTTTTTCTGCTTCTGCTTACCATTCACGACACTATCGTGTCTGGGTCTCTTGGATAAAACATTTAGGCTCATTTACCTCCATGACAAAGTAAAATCCGCAGGCGCTGTGTAGAAGGGACAAGACCTGCTGAAATTGGCGCTAAAAAACAGTTTGTTGATGCTAAATGCCCTCAATTTCCGACATGGTGTGTACTTAACTACTCCGTTCAAAAGTTATTGCAATTCAATTTTAAAATAAAAATGTACAAATAACTGCAATATTTTAAATTTAGAAAATAATTTTTATTTTCAATTATTATTGAAAAAATTACAAATAGAAGTTATTACTCAATTACAATTAATAATTATTCTTCAACTTTCGAAAATTGAATAGTAAGTGTCAAAAAAGGGAAACTCCTTAAAAAAAATTAAATTAAAATTAAAAATTAAAATTGTGCTATCCCTAATTTTTTAATCTTTCCAGCTAATTTTGGTAGTATTTTACTCTAATTCTTAATTGCGATCCCTGGTTTACATTAAATTATAACGTATGAAAACAGTATTTTGTATTTATAGACTTTTATCTGACTGCCTAACCATATTTGTAAGTTTTATTAACAGATTTGAGATGGCTCCGACAGGGAGTAAGAAGTGAATTCATCTCTATGATGAATGATGCCAAGGGGGTGCGATCTAAAAATTGCATGGGAAATTCATGTTCAAGATTTTAATATATACACAAATCCTCGGGTATACTTTACTGATTATAAAAAAGAAAGTAACAAGTACACAAATTATTTTAGTTCATATCGTCGTCTTCTTCGTAGTCATCCATTTCGTCATCGTCTTCACTTTCGTCGCTGGTCACATCGGGATCAGAGGCTTGGGCACGGCACTTTGGACACTGGCAGACGAATATGTAGTTCTCACGCAAAACCTTGTGTCTCGAGTGACGACTCCGCTCTAGCATGCACTCGTCGAGGTAGGAGATACAGATTTCTTCGCCCTCCTGGATAGGAACCAACGCCTTCATTACCACAATGTCGTTTGAGTATGGAAATGTGGAACAGGCATTCGGCACGCAACTGTGGTTGATCTTGCTCTGGAGCAGGTACAATCCGGAGCCTTCATTGTTCAGGAATTCGCCAGCAACTAATCATTGGGGAAACAGAAATTTTACAAGAAGTTTTGCAATATGTAACTGGTCTTACATTCTCCCACTTTGGCGTAGAGACCATCGATGACAGTGTCTAGCTGCGCCTTGTCAGCATCCGGCAGTGGCAGCTCGGAAACCTTAGTTACCCACTGTGATAGCACGCTGGTCGCAATTCCCTGGCTATTCGTGCCCATAATTCCCATTAGCGTTTTGAAGGCATCGGGAGTTGTGAACTGCAGGTCAAAATGACTGAAAATGTTTTTTTTTGTTGTTGTTTAAGTTAGAATAAATACCAAGGCAAACTCCTCGTCAGCGAAGGCGTTGCAGAACGCTCTATACAGCTGTTCCATTTGCTGCTCAAAGTTCTCGCCCAACATCTTGTGGTAGATCTTCTGCTCTCTATTTACTATTAATGCTTGAAAGGATTGAAGCTGCTCGAGAAACTCTGCCTTTTTTGGACTCTGTTTATAAAGGGCCATCAGACGCACAATCAGCATGATGCTACCCGTTTCGGGTGGGTAGTGCATCTTCTTCCACGTCTCGTTGAGCACGTTGATGGGATGTGAGTCGTCAGCGCGGAATGCGCCCATGCAGCTCTCGCGATGGTAGCGCTTGTGGGCCTCCATGCGGCAGTCTTCGGAGCAGTAATGTACTTTGCAGCGTGCGCACTGGGTAAACTGGGCCACCCAGGCGGCCGTGGGGTCGTGTTGTAGCAGAGGTACCTCCACCTTGGGGTCGCTGGCCAGGCGACGCACGTTCTCCAGCACCGTTTCCAGTGGTCTCATGCAATGGTCGCAGGCAGCATAGCCGTAGGCCACGTTCCAAGAGAACTGCTTGGACACAAACGGCTCCTCTTCAAAAATCACCTCATCAGCGGCTAAGTTCTTGGTGGCGATCATGGCACGCCCCTGGAAACGAAACCGTATGCGTCAGTAGGCGAAAATGAATTAATTTATTTATTTACCTTGCCGGGTATTTCCCGGATCTCAAAATGGTTCATTCTGGCCTAGATGCACTGCTCGTTGTTTGTGGCGCAAAGAAAACAAAATTTCCAGTTGCACGTGTGAGTCTGCCATTCGCAACGCTGCGACGACACCAGCTGTGTCGGCCAGTCAGCGAGAACACAATTGGCTGCTTAGCGCCATTTCAAATTGTCGCCATTACACCTATACGAGAGTCTCGGAATTTCCCTTTTCTCAGGTGTGAACAATAAGAAATTTCGAAAACTTTGGCCAATTCCAAGAAAACACTTAAGGTTTTCGCAACTTTAAAGTCAATTGTTTTGTGGAGATTATAAGCTTGATCCAGTTCCTAATAATTTAAAGTTCCGAACTTCTTGAAAAGACGCCTTGCACTATCCTACCAAAAACAATAGAAACTTATTATGACTTTAAAGTATGTTCTCATTTATATTTAACGATTGATAAATTAAAAACGAAATTTTGAAATAATAAATAATGGCTATATCTCTGAGCACATCAAAATATTTTGAGAAACAGCGATATTAAAAATTTCTTTCAATTTATTTCCCAACCGTTCCTATAGCAGCTTTAAAAAAATCCGATTTTGATCAAATCAAAACTAAAATTAGAATAATACAAAATTCTACAAAAACACGAAAGAAATCTGAATTGGGCACGCCGAAGTTTGTATACCCTTGCAGCTTACAATTGGACCATTATAAATAAATCAATTTGTTCAAATGTAGATTGGAAAACAGCGAAATTTAATTTTTGTTTAATAACATTTTTGGACGTTCCGTTGGCAGGTTTCCGATATAGTTTTCCGATTTTTATATAAAACAAAACCGAAATTCTAGAACAATAAAAATCAATAAAAGTTATAATTTTGTCATCATAATTTTCGGATCGTTTCATGGCAGCTATATATCGGCCGATCCAACATAAATAGTGAGAGCATATGGAAGTTTATCTGCAAAATTTTATTCAAGTGGTTTTAAAACTGAGGGACCAGTTTGCGAAGAAACGGACGGACAGATATGGCTCAATCGACTCGGCTGTTGATGCTGATCAAGAATATATATACTTTTTAGGATCGGAAAGGTCTCCTTCACTGAGTTGCAACTTTTGACTAAAAAGATATAAATAAGGGTGTTGCTTTAAATAAATAAGATGTGGATTCCTACACATGTAAAATTTAAAATGTAAAAGTTTTTAGTTATGTTTTAAATTAATCAAATCATATAGGTCTCACAAACTACTAATCATACAAAAATATAAAAAAAATACCCATTTTAAGAGTGACAGAATCAACTAATTGTGAAAATGACAAAATAATGTGGGTCGGAATTTGATAATAGCAGGCCATTCTAAGAAAACAGAGTATTTCTTAGGCTGAAACAAAATAAAATCATTTAAAAGAGTCCTTATTGAATGTCGTGTTGGGGAGATAATTTTTAGCCATTATGATTCGTATGAAATCCTTTTGGTTGTAATTTAATCGTCCGCTACGTGATTAATCTCCTATCAAGTTTAAGGTCAGTTCAAACTTCTTTTTAAGTAATAGAACTTTTATAATTCCCATTGGAACCATTTATACTTTTAGTATAAATTATTTATTTAGTATAAATAAAACGTTTATGATTACTTAATTCATTTTTAGAGCTCCGAGACTAACCCACTAAATATAAGCCTTACCGTTGGCAAGTTCACAAATGAAACAAAAAAAAAAACAATTTGTATTTGCAAAATTAAATTGAAACCACTCCCGCATCCCAACCAAAAATCTTAATAAAACGCCGAATCTGACTTGTACTGTACTATCATATAATAATAATCAATTACATCGTTTAAAATTTAAAGACACTCTAATGTAATTTGTTTTGTTTTCGTTTTCTTGTGTGTGTGTTGTGTATATATAAACACGTTGTTAACAGCGTTTGTTTTTGTTTTGCTTTTAGTTGGTTGTTGTAAAATACATAATATTTCATAATTGTAATAATAATATATCCTTAACAACTAGTAATATTCAAATATAATTTTCTCTGCTTTATCATTATTGTTGTTTAGTTATTGTTTTAGCATTTGTTTCCGTTTCCTTTAGTGTTTCTGTTTCAGTTTCCCTTGCTGCAGCTGTATCTGTTTAGCTTGTTTAGCTTGTGTATAAATTAATGGTTTATTCACTAACCAGCGCCATCTCTCGCGACGCGGGCGTCGCTAGTGACTGCCCCAAGGCGGAGGCGGCGGAAACGGCGCTACTTAGGCCATCCTCGTCCTCTTCGGATACTCTCGCCGCGCCGGTTGCTTTTTTGTGCTCTATCTCCGCCAGCACCGCTTCGTCATCCTCCTGATCATCATCACAATTGCTGCGCTCGACATGGTCGGCGGCTACTTCATCTTCGTGCGCCTCATCGGCGAAGGACACTTCCACAGGGCTGTTGCCGCTATCACCATTAGCTGTTACTTCCGTCGTCGTCTCATGCCGGTTGTTGTTGGCCTTATCTTCACTGGCGGATTTGTTGTTTTCACTGTCAGAGTCGTGGCTCTTGGGCGTAGGCGCCGTCGGCTCTTCTTCGGGTATGTCTTCGATCAGGCTGCGATTGCCGGAACCGGCCGACGGACTGCGAGGCGGGGGCGTTGTCGTCGTCGCTGTGGGTGGTATCTCTACTTCGGCCACCTTGCGCAGCAGGACCGGATCGGAGGCGCGCAACGAGCTCTCGGAGCCGCCGACGCCTTCGCCGCTGGGCCGCAGCACCAGATAAAGCAGGATATCCGACAGCGAAATTATGCCGATTACCTTGCGCTGCTCGTCGACCACCACCAAGCGATGCACTTCGGCGCGGACGATGCGCTCCATGATCGTATAGAGCGACTCATCCAGATTGCACTTCTGCACGCCCTCGAACCATTCGTTGCGGTGCTCGTTGGCCTTGCGCAACGACACATCGAGATCGTTGTAGGTTTTCTCCGCGGCGAGATTCTAATAGCAAGAGAATATGTAAGTTCATAACAATGAAGAATTTGAGAACTAATTTTCGTGGTCTACTTACAATCACATCAAACTTTGCATAGATGTCGACGAGCCGTCCCTCGGCATCCACTAGCGGCAGCGCCGAGACGCGTCGTTCCACAAACTTCTTGAGCGCCGTGATAATGCTCGTCGTCTCATCGGCGGTCTCGATGTTATTGTAAGTGCCAATCTTCAGTTCGCGCAAACTTCTTTGCATATAAGCGGGCTTTGGTAATTCATTAATCTGCAAGAGGTAAGAACTTTCTTAATGCCCTGGAAGGACGGCAAGAAAAAAACGACAAGGACTTACGTATAGGAAGAGGAACCTCAGAATGCGTTTATGTGTCAAAATGTAGAGGACATTGCCAGTGGCCGGATCAATGACGGGCAGGCGATGAATGCGGCTGTGGATGAGAATTTTGATGGCATCGTAAAGGGAGGCATCTGGTCCGATGCTGACCAATGGCATCACCTGGTTGTGCAGTACACCTGAAGGGCAATTCAATCAGTTTAGTTTGGAATCATTCTGGAGAGGAATTTCCTGTCGACTACTCACTTCGCCACGTATCCAGTTTGTGCTCCTCCAGCTGCTCCATGGACGCGTTGGGCGACTTGTAATACATTTGCAGGATCTTGATAAAGTCCGTGATGGTAAGCATTCCCACAAACTGTTGCTTCTCTGAATTCCAGAGCGGTGCTGCACGCACCCCGTTGTAGACCAGGGCGTAGAAGGCCTTCTTCACGAGCAGCTGCGTGTCGAAGACAACCAGTTTGGCGGAGGTGGGTATCAGATCATAGCACTTGTGAAAGCGAAAGAACTTCACAAAGATCTGTGAGTCGTCCTCCTCTGCAAAAAAAGGGTAAGAGAGATACGTATTAATGAGGTATATTCAATTCCCAAGTCAGAAAGGTATTATGTGGCTGAACTTCTCATAATTGATGAGTCTAAGGTGGGCACCTTTCTTTAGCAGCTCGGCTAGCAGACGCTTCCATGCTTCAGAGATCTGCTCGAACTCTTTGATGCTCTCCAAAGGGTAGCAAAGGACGTCGGCAGGGCGACCGCTGCCACCGCCGAGAACCAGGCGACCCGCATGATTCGAGTAGAAGTGCAACTGTAACATGCGTTCTGGCTCCTCGGAGTGCTGGCGTTTCACTCGTTTCTGGCTACACTGTGTCCGATACTCAGTGTCTCATTACGCCAATCTGATCCAAACCGATCTGATCTAGTGTTGCCTGAGGTCTGTGGGCGCTAACAATTAACTGGGAGACTCGATTTGCTCTGCTAATTGGTTTGCTTCTCTAATTGGGCAACCAACTAGCTAACAGGCCACTAACAGTACGCTTACAGTCTGCACCGCTCTACGCGCTTCTCACTGCGTCTAGTTCGGCCGAAGAAGCAACGAACAAAGATCGCAACTGAACCAAAGACACAACAGCATTCACCGATCAGGCTCGAATGAATTAACAAGCAATTGGATATCATAAAATTCTGGGCGCTGTCGTTTCGAAAAATTAAATTAAGACATTTTTAATTAAAATAAATTTAGCGTACGACAAATGCGACAGACGCAGCAACAAGCACGCCAAACACACCAGAATAGATTCACCGAATTGTTCAACAATAAATATTATTTCAATTTCAATTCTCTTCGAGGCAATGAGAAAGCCAGAAAGAGGAGGGTGGGCAAAACTTAGACGATACTGGGCACAGTATGTAAACAAATAAATATTGAGGCGGGTCCAAAAGGTGTTAATCAAAAATTAAATACCACACACAAATGTATATAATTATAGGAATTGTAGTAGATCTGCCTTGTCAGAGGCCTGATAAATGCGAGACAAACACAACACACCGACCGTTTTCAGTATTTATAGGAGCCATTTTAGCGGCACAACAGATATTGAGACGGACAGTTGTGCCAAGAAATTAATTAACCAATGCGAACCGGTCTCAACACTAAAATTTCTAATGTCTATGGCGATTTGTTTGCTTTCTTATTTTGGGGAGAATGCATTTGGAAATAATTTTGGTACATTTTTCAATTGTTTATAGCTCATAGATTATTTCCGTTGAATTTTTTTGTTGCTCGGTTTTCATACCCTTGTAGAATGTATTATTTTTAGTCAGATGTTTGCCCTTAGCGAATGAGATTGAACATATTCTTGATTAGCATCATAGGCCTACTTGATCTAGCCATGTCCGTCTGTCCATATCTTAGTATCTCAATTTTACAACTTTCTTTATCGCTATATATATAGCTTTCACAGGAACAATCCGTCAAATATCAGAACCAAAAAGTATAGCTGTACTATTTATTTTATTTGCTTATTAAGTAAGAGGTTTTCTTTCTTTTTAGTGAAAATAGTTAAAGTTTTATATACAAAATTAATAAATATAAACAAATACATAAAAATATTAGTTTCAAAACGCAATGCTACGGAACTCAAAATATGGAAATTTTATATTAATTCGTATACATTTTTCTTTAGTTTATATATATATACATATATATAATGTATAGAAGTCTATTTGAAAATAATCAAAAACACAAAAAAAGCTCAACGATATACAGACTGACAAAATCGCATCGGCTTTTGATGCTGATAAAAAATATGTAGGCTTTATGTAAACGCAAATTGCAAAATGATTTTCCGCCCAAAGCTGTGTAAACATTTGTATATTGTTTACGGAATGGAAATTACTGCAGCTAGACGCCGGGGCTTAAATGCCGAAGAAAAGAATGATAAAGAGCTCATTTCTTCGCTCTCTTTCTCTCTCTGTATTATAG
Source organism: Drosophila jambulina (assembly GCA_018152175.1). NCBI lineage: Eukaryota > Metazoa > Arthropoda > Insecta > Diptera > Drosophilidae > Drosophila > Drosophila jambulina. The sequence continues at coordinate 1,900,108 of JAECXH010000012.1, read as the reverse complement.
ATTGGCTTTCAATGCCTATATTCATTCATATAAATATTAGTCTGCATACATATGAATATGCACATATCATATCATCTATATATGAATTATTGTTTCCAACACTACGTTTTGCGATTCTTTTGAGGGCAGACCACGAGTTAATTGAAATGCTCCTTGGTGTTGTCGGTTTTTGTTCATTATTCTATTTCTTTGTGGTTACATGTGTGCTTGTGGGAGATCAAAACAATTGCAAACCCATTTCCACAGTGCGTGGCATTGGGTGGGAAGTGCTAAGTACAAGGAGGTAGGTGCGAGGAGGTAGTGTCTCGGTTCAGTTGCTTTTGGCGTCGCGGCGCTATTCGAAAATTCCTGACGAGTGACTAAGAGCCAAAAGAGTCGAAGAAGACCTTCGAGGAATCGACTTCGCCCGCCTGGCAGTTGGTCAATTTAGTTATTTGACTTTTCGTAAGTAATATGTATAATCACTCAAGAACTTCGGCACATATAAGCGACACGAATAGAGTGCGCAGAACGACGCGGGCCAGATTCTCCGCTGCCAATAATAATTCCACAGAGAAACCGTAAAACACACGGAAAATCGTCGAAATTTTCGTCGTCTGCCCGTCTTTCGTTGGCGACGTTCTAAACGATTCGAAATTTTATCATAAACTGATCTGCAGTCTGGTGCTGGTGTTCTCTTCTCCCTCTCCTCGCGGTCGCGCTCTTGGGTCGAAAAAGTTTTTCTTCAGGGAAAAGCGAAAAACAAACAAAAGATACTCGCAGATAGAACAAAATACAAATTGGGAAAAATGCCCGAGCAGAGCAGAAATATCTGAAACGAATGCGAAAAGTTCTCACAGCGCACACTACATTCTATAAATTGAATATAATCTTTGGTGGGAGATCGGTTTGGATCGGATCGGTTGGGAATTGACGTTAATGAGGATCATGAAACGTCTGAAATGGCCAACAAATTACATGCACTATTTTTCTTCTCTCCCCTCTGCTCTTCCGATGCTCTGCCCACATTTACCACGTTCGCGTCTCTTTTCCCCGAACGATCTCCGGCGTACTTGGAACTTATAATTAGCATTGGAACTGAACTGAAATCGCGGAAAAACCAATAACCACTTGGGGTTTGGGGGTGTGTTCGGTCAGCCCACGTTAAGATCTTTCCATTACCAATCTGAGCAGGAATATAGAAAAGAATGTATAGGTGCTTGTGTATCTATGTATCCAGCGCCCCAAAGCGATTATGTTCAAAGTCGCATTTTAGACTACCTACGCCAACAAGTGGATGGACCATTCCTGTTGCTAAATCCTCCTCCTACTATAATCCCTCTGAATTATGCTATCGAATCCATGAGTTGGCTTCTTCTTCGATCTATATATACTTTTGGCAGGGCACTCTGTTCTATTAGTTCTGGCGATGGCGTCGTGTGCCCACAGAATGGCATCAGAGGCCGACTCTTGATCGAATGCCAAGTGTGCTTGCTAATTTATTTAAATTAAACATTTTTTTATAATCTCAGGGGAAAGGGGTAGAGTGGAAAGGGGCGCCACTTGAGGGGGTTGTTTGAAAACTTACCCAAATCAGAGAGATTTACTTTCTCTAGGAACGGATCGGCTACGGGTAACTGTAATAAAAGAGGAGTTTGTTAATACTAGAATATTATTAAATTATTATTATATTCTTATATGGTAGTAAAGTGCGACTGAGAAAATGTAAAACATAGTTGCCAAAGAAATTCCATTTATTTTTAAACCCCTAACTCGTTTATACAAAACGCTTTTTTATACCTGTTAATTACATAAGCCAGGGCACGGTAAACTATCATTAACGAAATAAACGAGCGAACTTTTACGACTTGCACATACGTAAAGTGTTACGCAGATTTTATTAGTTTGAGAATAGTTAACACTTCGTTTTAGAATTTCCGCTATATTCTTCTTGGCTGCCCACTTATATTCTTCCTATATGGGTCACTATGATTAAAACTTTTTGAGTGGAAAACGCAGAAGGTGAAGAGAACAATACGATAGCTACAGTAAACAATAGAGGAACAGTTCGTAAATAATAGTTCTTAATTGCGCTGATATAGTTCTCATACGTGTTATCTGTTAATCAGCAAGCGAAATCACAGATAAACCCCGAGGAAAACAAAACCATTCCGACTCCAATGAAATATTTACGAAAGGGGGCGCTGTTCATTCGTTCGAGTTGCTTTGAATTAACATTGAAATGTGCAATTGTGGAATTATGACACATTAGTGAGGGACGAGGGAATCTGGGAGGGGGCCCATATCAAACACGGCAATTGAAAAATTACGCTCACATACGAGTACACAAGCCAATTTTGGTTTAACCTAAACGTTTGTATTGGCGCTCACGCTCCCCGCTCGCGACTCCCGCTGTGCCCTCAACAAGCTAATGGGGTCAAGAAAAGTCTGCACAGTGGGAAATATTCGTACTTTCGAATTCAGGCAATTTCATATCTTTATCTATGCATGCCTATAATTAATTATAATTAATAATTACTTAATATGGCTTATTTTTATAGCCTTGCCAGTATAACGCAGTGTAGAAGGCATTTTAAACCAAAATTATAATTTTGACAATTTTCAACATTATTTCACTTAATTTGATTCATGGCCATTTTTGTATTATTTTAGAATTTCGGTTTTCATTTTATAAAAATGAAGTAATATATCTTATAGCAGCCAAAGGAATGTTCGGGAAATTTTATATACATATATGGAATTGTTAAACCCGAATTTTCGTTTCGGTTTTTCGTATAAGTCGGTCTTTCAAGAAACGTTGTGTATTTAAATACGGGTAATCACAGTTGATTCTAAACAAATCTTAGCTCTCTTCTGGGGAGCAGTTATTTATAATACCGCTAGATTATAACATACCCCATGTATTTAGTTTCTGAAAGTTATTGACCCCCATTTAAATTTATATGGCAGTACACTCTCATCCGAACGTCCAGGGGGTGGGGAGAAAATCATTCGCTCATCGATATGGATCTACCTCTACTCTTGGCAATCCCTCTCTGGTTTTCCTTTGTCCTCAATGTGCCCCGAACCAAAACTCACGCTGATCTTGCGTCCGGATCGAGGCAGCATTTGTTGCTGGCGTTTCCACTGCTCGATCTGCTCTACACTGTAATCGCTACGCCGTCGCATCAGTAGGCACTGATGCACCGGCGACTGGGTACGGCGGGGCGAGGAGTGTGCGCTGCTCACACGCCGTCGCTCATAGACGAGTGTCTGCTGCACTGCAGCAGCAGCGGAGGCGGCGGCAGAAGGTGAATGACCCAGCGAATGGCGGGCAGCATTGCCAATTGTGTGGCTGCTGTTCCCCGGTTGTTTATGCTGTTGCAGTTGTTGATGTAGTTGCTGCTGTTGCATCTGTTGCTGAAGTTGTTGTTGCTGCTGTTGACTGTGATTGGTGTGTGCCTTGCGTCGCAGCAGTGATGACGACATGGCCGCCGTTAAAGTTGCCTTCAACTTGTTGCCATCTTTCAGAGGCTTACTTTTGGCTTTTGTTGGCATGTTGTTTTGGCCAATACGGCTAACGTTGTCGTTACTATGGCTAATATGGCCCGGCGTGTCATCGCGCCGGCTTACGTGCTGTGAGTGGCGTTGCCCGTCAACGAGATCGCGAAGATTTGCACTGTTCAACAGCTGATAGTTGGCGCTGGCCGTCGGCCCGTTTTGCGATGACACGAGCGACGGTAAATGGCCGTAACGTTTCTTGCGCTCATACAGCGGCGAGTTGCTCAGCGATCGGGCCTTGCGTCCGCCTTTCGAACTCGTATTCGCATTTGAATTTTCACTGCTGCTCAGGTTGTTGTTGCTGTCATTATCTTTGGGTAAATTTGGGTCAAAGCGCACGCTTAATTTCGATGGCTTTGTTGCTGTTGCTGTGGCAGATATAGCTGCAGTCGGTGGAGAGGGTAGCACACCCACGCGGGGAGTGCTCGACTCGAAGGCGGAATAGCGTCGGCGATACATCAACACGGACGCACCTGCACACACACGCGCACTGATCTATCAACAATGACGACACGACACTACTCCACTCACTGCCTCTCGTGTTCAATTCTGTTCCACTTTGTTCTTGTCTTCGTTTCCGCTGCGCTTCGGTTCCGTTGGTTCTCTGTTGGTTCCGCTTTTTCCGCCAGGCACGTCTGCGATCACGCGAATGTAAACTCAAACTGGTTAAGAGTTTCGCGAGCCCCACACATGCGATCGCCCCACCAACAGAGCGCGACAGAGGCGAGAGAAAATGAAGAGAGGGAGAGAGTGGGAGCTGGCTGGCCCACAGTGGGGTATTATACCCCAAAAGTAAGGATCTGGTCACAATTTAAATGGAAATTCATTATTTAATATGATCGAAAAGTTTGAGCCAATCCGGGTTTGGTTTTTTTTTTTTTTTGTTAAGATTTGAAAATAAAACTTTCACATAATTTAAAAAAAATTCAATTTATTTAGATTGGATGACGATATCATAGAGCTGTCATTAAAAGAGATTTAATTTATAAACTTGTTAATTAAAAATATAATACATAAATATAAATTTTGTTAAAAAGGAATTCCTTATAAATAAATTCTTCTTGGCGGTTAGTAGCCACTGTGTTGCCTAGATGAGCGCGAGAGTACTAAAGGTTGAGCAAGCAACAAGAATTCACCAGCGACACAAGCTACAATGTAACTGTAACGAAGCAACAACACTCTGCCGTGTAGAAGCACCTAGAGATATAAACCTAAAAAACTATCTTTTCTATTTTTATATCATAAAGTAAATTATTTTGAATTAGTTATAGAACAAGGCCTTAAGTAATCTTTTCAGAATTCTATGCAGCAATTCGAATTCAAACGGGCAGTCATTCTCGTAAAATCTAAAATTAAACATTCACTAGGTTTCTTTAGTGCAATGATATATGTGAGTCGACTGCGACGAACGGTTTCCTTCTTACATCTCTTGTTTGCCTTGTCTTATCTTTTAACCGGCTCTCCTTGTGGGGCTTCTGCCCCCGAAGCTGAAGAAGCGAACAAGTTGAGCGAGTGAACCCCTATACCCTGCTGCCCTTAAAAAGAGAGAGTATGCTGAAATCAACCAGCATGGCGCTCGTTTATTTCCTTTTCAACTTAATCGTTAAATCGTTAAAGCAAACGAATAACTTGTCCACTGTGTGGGAGACGGAGCATCTTATGAGAAGAGAGATTGAGTAGCCTAAGCGAGAGAGCGCTAACTGCACGTACTTAAGCAAGAAGGCCACTGCAGGCGGAAGAAGAAGACGAAGATGAGCAATCCACTCAAGGCGATTCCTACTCAATCGAAGTCAAGTGGCTCAGGCGAAGTACGCACCTAAAGCAAAGAGAGCTTCTGTAAGTATGCACTGTTTGTTGCTGTTGATAACTAAAACAAACTGTGCAGAAAGATTGTGGCCCTGCCCAAAGAGAGAGAGAGAGAGAGAGAGAGAGAGAGAGAGAGAGTGAAAGAGGCACAATAAGCGAGAACTGTTGACATGTGAAGAGTACGCTGCTAATTAATCATCATCATTAGCGGGTACATACCAATAACAACAGAGCGGATAGAAAATAGAAAGCACGCTGACGTCAGAGTGCAGAGTTAATAGGTATTTAAGGCTACAGCAAAGAGTCATACAATCTGAAATAAAATACTTGTCCCGTGATTCTATTATCCATCGATATAAACCAGTTTCCAACAGGTGACCACGTTGTGGAGTGCGAAATAAACAATAACACTAGTGTCGGCAAGCTAACAAAAACAGTGCTGTATATTGGTCCATTATTCGACCTTGGGGGCTTTACATGGGTGCTTTCGAACTAAATTACCCCACGGTGAAAAAGGTAGAATGTAAATGTAGTCACTGAACACGCTTTATCCACAGCCTCTAGAAAATTGTTATCAGCATGACTTTATGTTTTTTATGTCAGTGATTCACTGATTAATCCATGTAGGTATTTCACCAATATCGGTTGCATTTCACATCATAGTAGGAAAGTCTTATCAGAAGTTATCATTTATACATTACGTATACGTAATGTGTCCATAATAAAGGTAAAAAACATTTATTAAAATTATACTGTGAGTGTGAATGTACATTCTACATGTAAATTAACAGCGTCAGTGAACCTGAAAGTATGCAACAAGGGTCACACAATCAATAATTTATTTTATGAATCTGTTTCAGAAAATGTATGTATTTGAATTTGAGTTAAGCAAAAGTACATAAGGTACGACGAGCTCTGCTCATTAAACACAAATGTTCGCAATAAATAAAACATAACATGGTGAAGCGGGTAACCCTGGGAGGGTATTATGTGGGTTAGACGGTGGAAAAGTTGAAAATATGAAATACCGAGTGTAAATTGGTTAAGATGATTGAAAGAAGAAAGAATTCAAGAAGAAAACGAGAAATACATCGTACATGCGACGACATGAATGCGACGAGATTGCCCTTTTACTGGTACAAGAAAAAAAAAATAACAAGATAGGACTAACTTTGGAACGCCTAATATACTCTTGTATACTTTTGCAGCTTACAATTGGATCAATGTGAATTAATCCAATTCGTTATAATGAAAGGAAAAACTAACAGGAAATATAAAAAACATTTATACATACGAAAAACTTTAGTTGTTTATATATATTTACCGTTTTACAGTTCTAGTGAATGTAACAGTTTTTCCATTTGCCTCTACATTTTAACGATCGTTTCGAAATTAAAATTAAATTAAAATATTTTGTGCAATAAATTTCTTTAACTTTCCAATGGCTGCTCTATGATATAGTAGTCTGATTTTGATACAACTAAAAACAAATTCTAGAATAATACAAAATGGTCATTTCTCAAATTATATGAAAATATGTTGAAAACTCGCAAGTTATAATTTTTTTCCTCAAAATAATCCGATCGTTCCTATGGCAGCCATATGATATAGTCGTCCTGATCGGACGAGAATATATAGAAGACTATCTAGGTTTTATTCAGATAGCTTTAGATCTGAAGGACTCACGAACATGGCGGGATAGGCTCGGCTGTTGATGCTGACCAGGAATATGTATACTTTATAGGGTCGAAAATTTGTGCTTCACTGCGGTACAAGCCTCTGACCAAAATTAGGTATAGAATTAAGATGGTAGATAACAACTTTTATAGTAATTAGAATCGATCACCCAAAAGCTAAAATTGTAAGTACATTGCTCGACTTCACATTCCAATGTACTCGCATAAATCCCAAAAAACCAGAACATAGAAAAAAAATAAAAATTGTTTTTGAAACTATGATCTCTTTACCTCAGCTATTTCCCCTTAATTACGGTATTGAAAACTTACCCCTCTGGAGTCTCGGAAGAGGATGGCTGCATGGTGCGGATCTAACGTTCCATCTCCTCGCAGCCCACGACCAGCCGCGCCAACAGAAGCACGCCGTTTCTCCAAATCCGCGGATGCACGACGCATATGAGCACCTTAAAGTGAATAATATTCAAATTAGTCAAATTTGTCAGGGAAGAGTGTAACATTAAAAGGGTAAACCTAACAAAACTGCAAGTACCACAAACTCTCCGCCCGGAAATCCACAAAACCCTTTACCTTCTTTAACTATGCGATCGTAGATCTTGTAAGTGGCTCCGCAATCGTCCAGAATGCGATTTGGACGACTGAGCGTGTTCACGTCCAAGCTCTTGGACCTGGTGCGGAAATTCTCCTGCGGATCGTTCTGCGGTGATGTGCAGACACTCTGCGCGTCGTGGTGCTTCCTGGGCCAAACGTGAATTTTCTTGCCAAAGTGCTTGAGCATCTCCTGGATCGAGTGGTGGTGGTGGTGGTGATGATGATGGTGCTTGCCATGCTTTCCGTGGCCCTCCTTGTGCGGCGAATGCTGTTGTTCCGGCTCGTCGACGCTGAGGCTCTTGGCGAAAGACGAGTTGTCGAAGCGATGGCGCTGGAAGGGTCCGCTGCCCGTACCGCTGTCCGTGCTGTTCATCGACTGGCGGGAGGAGTCCCCGCCGAAGCTATAGTCGTCGAGCGAGTTATGGGCGGCGGTTACGCGGTGGAAGATCGAGATGGCCGTGGGCCGCTGCGGCTGCCCGCTGGCACCCGTGTGGGTGAAATACTGGTGGTCTGCCTGGCTCTCGTAGATGTCGTCGAGATCGTGGGGAAAGTAGCCGCCGCCTCCCACTGGAGCTGTGGGTGGCGGGGATCCGAAATCTGGACCCGCACTACGACGCATGCTCTAAAAGATGGAATTGTTATGAGAGTTAGCTGATTCTTTGAACTTTTGTATATTCACTCCCTGCCCTGGACTACAAAGTCAACTTACGCCATAGATTGCCGGACTCTGAGATCGTTCCAGAAAGCTGCGCTTCGAGGAGGGCGTCCGCTTCAGACTACCACTGGTGGCGTGCTGCTGGTTCTGGAGCTGATGGTGGGTATGGTGTGTCGGTGAGTTGCGGTAGTGGTTATGGTTATGGTTGGCCAGGGACTTGTGGGCATCGGGCACCGCCTGTGGCTGTGAGTGACGTTCGCTCTGCCACTGGGCGTAGGCGCTGCCAGTGACACCGCCCATGCCTTCACCGGCTGCAGTTCCACCAGCTCCTCCGCCGCCCGAGTTGTTGGAATTTGAACTGGAGCTGCTGGAGGAGTCAACGCTGTAGAGGCGACTGCCCTGCGATGAGGCATCGGCACTGCTGCCGTAGCCGGGATAAATGTGGCGAGACCAGCTCTCGCCGCCGCTCAGCTGTTTTTCCACCGCGTGTTGGCGGTACAGATGCGTAATTCCATGCATGGTCCTTCCCCTTTGTCTTTTCTTTGATTTGTGTTGTCAATTATTTCGTCGTTAGATTTATTATAGTTATATTTTTTGTTACACTTTTGCAACGCAGTGTAAACAAATGTTTGTGTATGTTATTGTTGCCTTTGCAGCTGTCGCTCTCGTCAACTTAGTTGAAAAATAAAAACACTGCGATCAGGTGTCGCCGTCTCTGTCTTGCCTTGTTAAAGTCACATAATCCTTCAACTGTAAATAAAAATCACATCACTTAGCACTGTCTCGTAGTCTTTCGCCAACTATGCGCTTGGCAAAAAAAAGAGAGAACGAGCGATGCAGCCCGAAAAGCTCTCTTGATCTCGCTCGCTCCTAGGTTGAACGCACTGAAATTAAGTCAAAGCTGCTGCATTTTATTTGTTCTTGCTTGTTTTTGTTATTGTTTTTTGTTTGCCGCGACGCGTTTATTTATTTTTAACATTTTTAAGTACTGTTCGTCTTTTCACTTTATCACACTTAGACAGTAATTAAGAAAACACTTTGGCAGCAGTCAATATTATGATGAACATGATCAGGTTTACCACCCGCAACAAAAAATCGACAGAGGCGTATAGTCAATGCGCGCATAGCCTTATTGGCATTAAATCCACTTTATTATCTGTCTTGTTGACTTAACGTTGCGGTTGCAAGAAAAAATAAAAACTCGATCAATCGTCACGATTGCCACAGAAAAGCATCGCGACACTTGCGTTGCCTGCACACGCAATGCAACCTGCACTGAGTTCAGGGTTGTTTCTAGGCTGGGGCAGCGACCCAGGCGACAAAAATCTCACAGTTCAATGCCACGCGAGAATACCATTTTGCGGCATCTTCAACAATGGAACTGAACTTATATAGACTTTATTAAGAACGTATATATACCCACTAGTATACAGGCTACAAAATGTTACGCTTTGTTGAGCAAAGAAAACATTTATTTCCTAAAAACTAGCTATAGGATAAAATTACGTACAAGAGTATATAGCAGTAAATAATCAAGTCTTCAAACTGCAATGTTCTCAAAACATTTGTCGCCTGGCTGGCTTAAACCGTTTTTGATCTCTGATATGCTCTCTCTCAGAGTTCTCTGCTGCGCACGCCGCGATTGCGGTTCTCTCTCTCTCTCTGGCACCCAACCCCCTGGGACAATTAAATTATTTTATAATGCAATAAATGAATGTAGCGCATCTGTTTGCCAGAGGGAGCAGTGCAGGCTGATAGCTTTATAAATCGCCCACACACACACGGGCACATTTGCGGGCAAATCGTACGCTTGATTTAAATAAACGGCCTTTATCTTTATCGCTGTGTAAAAACAAACAGCAAACGAAGAAGAAGAGGAGAGAGCAAAGAAGTTGGAGAAGGGCCTGGAGGAGGAGCAGGCGGCCGAAGCAAAGCGAAGAAAAATAAAGTTAAGTTCTATTTTTATTATCAGCGCAACAACAAATAACACCGAGCGATTTCGAACGAAGACGAAAACGGCGAATTGATAAAAATGGAGGAGAGATACAGAATCGAAAGGCAGGACAGAGGCGTATATTGATTACCTTTTTGAGACATTTTCAGGGAATATTTCACAATTTTGATCAAATTTAGTACAATTTACATGACAGCCGTAGAACAAAGAGCGCTCGGTTCAATTGAGGTTAAGTTGCCGTCGGGCGCCCAGAGCCGCCCCCCCCCTTTTGTTACGCCGCCTATATACCGCAATCAAATTTGTATAAATAATGCAACATATATGTATGTATATATGTATATATGTGTGTTTGGTGCGACCGGCCGCCCACGCACTCACACTCGCACACGTCAACGCACACAACCGCTCGGCTAAAAGTTCGTCGAAAGAATGAGAATGAAAAGAACAAACGTTGCACGTGCTACTGTCGACATCAGCGTCGCTGCTAAGCGTAAACAAGTGCCAACGAGAGAGAGAAATGAAGAAAGCGGATTTTGGCGTGCCAACAGCGCTCTGTTAACTATAACAGCGCGTTGTGCTGCTGCTGGTTGGGCGTCCTTGAAACCCCCCAAGTATATAAATGCGAAAACGAAAGTGAAAGCAGTGAATTGAATTGAACCATTTTCCCCCCACTATGCGGCAGTGCACTTTCCGCCACCTAAGCATGGGGAATCCATTAGCGAATAGGGCATCATAAAATCCGTCCGAATTAGTTGGGGGGCATCTCAAGGGCACACACAAAAATCGGTCATAAATCAGCTTAAAAAAGAAAGAATTCTCTTGGGCAGGAAAAAAACACAGCATGTGTGAACAAATCGACTTTAAAGCGCAATTTGCAGCATAAAGGATTTAAATACGCTTTTGAGTATGCAATACTTCAAACGTGTTGCGATGAATATGGAAAATGAAAGAAAAAACGTTGCTTGGGGGTCAACTTCCTCTCAAACCCCCCAAATGTTGTGTGGCCCCAGTTTTAGAGACGCATGCGTGCGAAGAAAGTGAAAGTATATAGGGAAGAAGGTGGTACATAAGAGTATTCTATACTATATAGTCCTCTCGTGCTCCTGTGTACTCTACAGTAGGCTCCAAAAGTTTGACCATCGCCGAGAATTGCGCATTTAGGTCAAGTGTGTACGCAAAAGAACTTTGATTAGCGAGTGCACAATTTAAAAATGCCAAATTATCAGCGCCAGGCAGACCCCCACTAGACAAGCCCTATCGATAAGCAAATACATACTCGTACTACGTACTACGCTACGGGCAAATACATTTTTGGGTGAGAAGAACTCTAGCTTGTTTGCTTTCCTTGGGCCTATCGCAAAAATTAATTTGATTGACATGGCAGCTTGGCCGCCGCACAATAAATAAAGACCGAAAAAAGGTGCAAACAAACTTTTTAAGCGCCGACCACCGGGCGTATGCTTAATTTAGCTTAAGCAGCCCCTGAGTAACTGTAAACAGTTATGCCTGTTTACCACTGTGTTGTTGGCATTATTATCATTATTATTATTTTTTTGACTGCACTTTGCGAAATTCGTTCATCATTTACCTTGAACGTGATTGGATATTGGATATGTGTGTAAATAAATATCGCAATATCCCCCCAATTACCGCCATCATCATCACTCACTGGTCATGCGGCCAGGCAGCGTTCTGACGGATATGCTAAGGTGTACGGTTTTCGGTTGCTTATTTTTAGTTTCTTTTTCAGCATTTTGGTGGGCTCCTCCGATGTCGCCTTTGGCTTCAACGCCGGCTTGCTTTTGTGCTGACTTTTGTTTATCAGTTCTTTCTACAGAAAGCAAATAACCCGATGATTCAGCTCAGAATAGGAGAATAGCTGGTGAATCGGGGGTATTTGAGGGCAAATACTTGAACTTGCGAACCAGTTTAGGTATTTGGGCGGGAGGTAAGGCAATGATATAACAACTGTATCATTGCGATGTATTATTACGAATGCGTTTCTAGATCAGCCGATTATGGTAAAGTTGAACTTTACTACCCGAAATAGAAAATGTAGTAATATTAAATCACAGCCCTGGGAGTGCATGTTATTGGGTGTTGCCCAACATGTTCCCAGCAACATCTGTCCAGCAACATTTGCATGTGCGTTCCACCAAAGAGTGTAGAAGGAGATCGTCTTTGGTTCCAACATGTTAAATGTAGTTTTCAAACTCATATCCGGAGACTTGGTCAAGTTTGTCTTTTAATTTAACTGTACCATCCTCCTTGAAATTCTGAACTAAGTTTTTTGATTTTATCATAATCGTTGTAAATATCAACATATTTTTTATGATCACTACTGATCTGTGTGTGGAATTTAAAACATATGTCAATTGTTTTACCTTGTTGAGTACCTTATTTTCATTGAAACTTTACATTTAACTTTAGCACCAGGACCACCTGGCTATAATTATAATGTAAAATCGATTCCTGGTCAGTTTGTCAGTTGAAAACTGATGAAACTACGACACGCAGTGTCACTGAACTCTGCGACATTGTTCGCATACCTTTCTTTGGAACACAAACAGATCCTTGTTCGGGTTGCTTCCACACACAGGTTACAACCTTGAACTCGACTTGACTGTAAACCTATGACGGGGACAGGTGTTCTTGGTTTTTTCAGAGTCTCGTTGTTCAAGAGAAAACCCATAAAACTGTCACTAATTCGCACTTGGGAATACTTGCGCGAATGATCTGATGCAAGAGTTTCGTCCAAGTCGTTGTAGTGGGCGGAGGGCTTTGTTTACCCCCCTTTCCCCACATATTTCGCGTATTTTCTTTTTTGTGTAATTTTTGTTGCTGTTTCCGCATCATTAGAGCCGTGCAATTAAACAAATGCAAATGTACGTACACTTACGTATACATATGTACGTAGGCGAAGCAACCGGAAGCGCAGTCACTCGCACCCGCACGTCTACCGAACTTTGCACGTTAATTAGTTTTGTGTTGGGGAAAAGAAACGGAACCGCGACGAATCGGACACACAGAACCTTGGGACCCGGGAATTTTCCGCTGCATTGCTCAGCAGAGAATAGAAAATGTCCTTCAATCACACGCTTCTCTTCTGTCGTCTAATGCAATTTTGGCACCGCACTTAGTTCGAATGTTTAAGTTTACATCTCGTTGACAGGCGGGTCAACAGCGAGTGATCGGTACCTCCCCCCTATTCGCAGTGCCATATACATACTTATTAGTGCCTACAAACCGGGAGTCATATTTGATGTGACCGTCAAAAGTGAAGGGCTAGGTATACGAGTTGTAACGTGTGCTTACTAGAAGCAGAAGATATTGTAAGCTTTTGTTTCTTTTCAAGGAAGAAAGAATAACCAAAATATGCTGAGCGGTATTTTTATGCAGATATATTTGGTTGCATACTTCTGAACCTGAAGTATATTCTTTATCAAAACCCATTAAAGTGTAGGTTACTTTATACACCGAAAACAATGCTTTAATGAATCATTTGTTCGATCAAGTATATATAAATAATTCTATTTCTATCCAAACTTAATCAATAGACCCGACTTGTGCATATTTTAAAACCAAACAACACACTTTGCGTTCCACTTTCGGTGTGAGTCATTCATTCCCCGAAAATGGGAAAACCAAAAGAGGCCTGGCAGAGCAGGATGACCTTTGCCACCCTCTGCGACTGACTCGACTTTCGGTGGCAATTCAACGTTGACTCGACTCACGCGTTTGTCTTATATAACGGTGTACATATAGACGTGGATCGGTGAGCTCGCGGAGCTTCCCCGGTGGCCGGTATTTGCTCGCAGCCGGTGAAATTTGCAAATGAAATGAGCCGGCAGCCCGAGTCAAGATTTCCTCGCAGCAACAAGTGAAGTTCACATACAAGAGAACACACACATTAGCACACGGAGAGAAAACCCCTTTCAAATTTATATTATATAATCATTGGATCTCAAAAATGGTAATTCGGAATTCTGATATTATTTTTATCTACGAGCTCTTTCCCACATGAGCTATGAGATCTTTCAAGGAATCTTGATGGTCGGAGGTCAGTTAACAATTGGGTATTCATAACGACATTGTGGCAAAAAGCAGCTCTATTCCAAGTCTGCTAATAGTTTTTAACAATATCATTTTGTTTTTGGTATTAACACGCGTTACTATTTATTAGCAAAGTATGAATAAGCTTGAAGTGCCTGCCCCTAAACAAATCACTTAGTAATGTAAGGTGTTGCCTTAGACTTTTCTAGCAGTGTGCCCTCACACTGACTTGAATTCAATTAATAAGTGCACACCGCGCTGTTGCTTTCTGTTGTTTTCCAGCTAGTTCCCGTTCTGTTTACCCTTCTAATGGAGTCGGACATCTGATTCACATTTGCAGCTCTTTGCATAACCGACCGGGTGAAGTAGTAGCCCCCTCGACAAATGGTAAGTGGAAAGGGGCCAACGGCGGGGGCTCGACTTGGGTTTTCCGCGCAAGTGAATCTATATATTCAGCTGATCTTTAACCTGTCGCTGGCATTGAACGACAGCGCCTTCCTATAGATATACATATATACATACGTATTACTTCGTTATCTCCGAAAGCATTTTCTTTTGTGTATGCCAGGGCTTTTGGGAGACCATAACAAATGAGATTCACGCGCACCGCCGAAACGAAATCATTTTCTGCTATCCGTGGTTACGTAGCTACTGACGTCACACGAAAAAGGCGATTTATCAAAACAAGTCACGAAAGTGAAAAGTGGAGGCAGAATGGACAAATTAAAAGTAGATTAGAGAAAGAACTATAAGTGTCAAGGGAAACCGGTAGGGAAAGTCCCTAAAAAATAAAGAAGGTAATGGGTCTCAAAAAATTGATAATAATATTTCATGTTATTAATTTTCTATAAAATAAGTCCCTCTAGTAAAACACAAAGGCTTCTTTACTCAAGTATATATAAGTATGGATATCTTTAAGCTTAATAATCTGATGCAATGATTAGACAAACTTATGACTTTGCCAAGCCCTAAGGTTTTTATCTTTCAAGTTCCCCTGGTGCCCCTGAACCTCTCCCTGCCCTTAACAATGTGTTATTTACTGGCTCCTACTCGCTGACGTCAACGAAAATGGGCATTTGGGCAGGGAAAATCATGCAAATGAGCGAGCACGAGGCTCGGGATCGTATTTTGGCAGGTTGTTCGGCAGTGCTAATTAGGTTTTACGAGCCTACTGTGGGTGTGTGTTGGCGGCAGTTATTGAACTTGGCTTTTGGCTTTTGGCCAAGATGCGAAATTAAGATTGCAGAAGGCGTAAAAAAGCAACATACTAGATGGACTACGCCACATTCCTCCGACCTCCCAGTGAAGGACAATGGCTCGGGAACAATGCAAAATAAGTGCGGGAAAGGGCAAATACGAGACAGTTGTCGAGAAAAGGAATGAAAAATGAAAATGTTAATGTCATGCGTAATGAAAGAAAAGCCTGCCCGACGGCCAGAAAGATGCCTTTAACTCACGCATTTCTAAATGAGAGAAAAGGAAGCATAAACATTGCGGTGGATTGCGTAATGTCACAATATAATATGAACCCAACTTTTCCTAACTTTCTCCACACCACCGAACCAGGTTTATAATATTTCTCCTAGCATAAAAGAACATATATTACAACTTCCGGGTGCAAAATCAAAAAATAACGCAGAAAGCAAAAATGAACAAATATCAACCCCGCCCAGCCAGCCCCGAAACCCGTCAGGGGGAAAAAAAATTATTAATTGCACACAGGTTCTACACAGATCTTACAGCGAATTAATTTGTTGACTGAAAGTACACTGGGATATATACTGCATAGCTGTACGTACATACTGCACATATATATATCTAGCCGGGTGTGCGCATAAATAGCAGTGCAAACGATGAACAAACATTTGAATTGTTATTCTTGTTTTGTTATCAGCGAGTGAAGCAAAGCAAAGTCTTGGCTGCACTGCGAACGTACGATTTCTATATAGTGGATATGGTGGCAATAGTCGAGTATATATATTCCGAGTGTGTGCGCGGGGTAAATATAAACTATATTCCGCACACTGTGTGCACAAGATTCATTACTGCAAGTTGTTTACATACTCAAGTGCGACGCGAATTTGAGCATTTGCTGTTGACCAATTGATGTATCTCGACGGCAATCGAAGATGTTTGATTTGTCACCTCATTCTGGACTCATGACTGCTGACAGTCAAGGTGAATTTCTCCTCCTTGCGACCCTCTGGCAGAACGAAGATATAGGATCGGGAAATGAAACAGAGGGCAGAATTCGTGGGGACAGCCAATCGTGCATGCTAATTATCGGCTTTTAAAGTAAGTGGGAGTGCTTGACTTTTAGCAACTCTCTTGTTTGATTTATATATATAACCCCATCACACATCTGTATTCGATTCTATATATACCCCATATAAATCACAATAAAGAGCTGCGTGCTAAAACCCGTAAATTGTATTGAAAACTTTGTATTTCAAATTAGCAACTAGCACACACAAATAAAAGAAGCAAAAATTGAGAAAGTCACGTTTCAAAGCCTCACATTTGTTTCAATTATCGAAGTTACATATACCAATTTATATGTATACCCTTCTAGAAGGTGAGGACGGCATTCCCATTCCTAATTCTTGATCAACCTCAACAGCCGATCCGATCTAGCAATCTGGTTTAAAATTTTTAAATAGTTTTATTTCTTTTATAAATATAAGAAGGATTGAATGTTACTATTACAAGCTGTCGCAGGTTTAAAATAGATATGATAAGATTTTTCAATTTCAGAATTACGGAAAATGGTCTATATGACTAAAAAAAATTGTCGACTATATATGTATGTAAAAAAATAAATATTGCTTTGACATTTTTCTTTTTGACAAGGTTCTACAACTTTGATATTAATTTTATGACGAAAGTGGGATTACTATATAAGATAAATGGTGTAAACTTGTGTTAATTTTGGAAAATCAATGTTTTAATTGTTTTATACCTCTCCTGTTAAGTTTTTTGTATTTGACCAAAATCGCTCGATTATCAATGATCTTATTACAAAACTGAAAGAATATACAAGCTTCGGCAACACTAAGTACGCTTAATTTCTTGTTTTATATAAGATTTAATGTTGAGTAGCATTTTAAGTAGACATTTTAAGTAACCATTAAAAAGCACAGAGTTGGCTACACCATAAGTTTATGCATTTAAAAAAAATCATTTTTCGAATTTGATAAATTTAAATTATTAGAGAAAAGATCACTTTAATGTTGTTACTTTAAGCTGGCCTTAAGTGTCAACGTGTCATGAGATGCACATTCAGCTCGTTCGGTTGATAATGTGGCACTGTTTGCTTCGCAGTTGCCTTTATTGTCCATATGAAACAGGATTAAATGACATAAAAACAGTCCAAGGACAATCGCCGTGATGTGCGTGTGAGGAAACATGGGCGTGGTCTGGAGCTGGTGCTGACGTGGCAGAGGTTGTTGCGCGGTTCCCAACAAGCTTGCCAAGCAAAGACGGCTAAGACCAAGAGGAGACCGCCTGGGGATCTCATTAAGAAGTTCACCGGCTTGAAAGCAATTAACCGAGAAAAATGTCCTCCAATTACTGGGATACTTAGTCAGACTAATCTTGAAATAGGAGGAGCGGTTTAAGCAATAATCAAGCCTTAACTGCACGAATTGATGTGAACTTGCATACATATAAGTGGTAACTTAAGAAGAATGGCTTAAGACCTTTGTTAAATTGTTTCTGGAAAATTTAAAGTTTTTACTTGGACTGACAACCGGTACAACATAGCTTGCAATGCTGTCTTGATTTTATAATGCTCGGTATATATAAAATAAGTAATGCAGCTGTTTCAAGTTCAGTGTCAGTCATTATATTCCATTCTGGGACACCCTGTATGCTAAGTGCACTATAAAATATATGCGGCAACAACAGAAATCGCAACGTGTTGTAATTAAGGCAACACAGCATGAACAACAATAACGATAACAAAAATAATCAGGCAACAGACAGACAATATGAAATATTTATGTTGTTGCGGGCTGGAGTTATAATTCAACAGCTCGGAAAAAAGCAACAACAGATCGAAACAGAAATTTAATTGCCATTTAAAGTAAGTTTCTCGTCTTGACCCAATTCTCAGGCGCCCGACCCCAGAAAAACATGAAAAAAAGCAAGAAAAGAAGCTAACTTCGTAGCCCTGATGTTTGTATACCCTTTCTGTTTGTAATTTTATACATATCTATGTATATATAATATATGTTTCTATCTCTCATATGAATAGATTTAATTGGTCGCTCCCCTGACAGCTAAATTATTAACGATATTGATAACATTTCAAACCTTAGTTTAATCTTTTTTGTTCGTTTATGATGATATGATATGATATGATATGATATAGTCGTCAAAATTTGAGGAAATTAAAAATATTTTGTTTTATATACTACCTGTTGTTTATGTTATTTTTTTTAGAATATAAAAATACTTTAGGGAATCGGAAATGACTCCTTCATTGCGTTAGAAACTTCGTGGTGAAAACTATAATACACCTTAAAAAGAGTATAACAAGGCAGTTTAAAGCCGAGATCTTATCTACGTACCAATCGGGAAAAATTTTATTTCGGCTAAACTAATTTAAACTCCGCCAAGGAAAATACACGTCATAATTGATGAGATACATCATCTGTACCTGCTAGATGCATCGACGTTGCACGATGAACATTTGTGCGCTGCCTTCAAGGTAAACTTTCTAGAAGTTCACTGAACTAGTGTCAATAGGTAATACAGAAGGGACTTTCGTTTGAAGCCTATTGTTAGTTTGTGACCGAAACAGGTTATGACACCGAATATTTATTTTGTTTTCAGACTTCAACCCAAACATTTTTAAGATCTTACCAGAATAAATTGAAATTTTACTTTTGTTAATTTGTCTTGAAAATGTTTTGAAAATTTCACGAATAAAATACAAATGTATCTTTTTTTCATATCGAATTGGGAGATGTTTTCCGAAAAACACCCGTACATATGTATGTACATATGTTGATATATAGGCCTGGAATTACTTGATCGTAAATGTTTTATGGCCGCATGCTTGACTCGAGGGTCTTGGCAATGACAACACCTCAACTGCCACGACTTCCAGACAATTATATGTAAGCACATATCGATAATAGGAAAAAACAAACTACAACCTATTTCAAAAAAGAGAAAGAAGATATTATAATATCTTACCCAAAGTAAGACCACGAAGGCTTGTCTTGTTTGGTGGCTTTTGCGCCGCACGCAAAATCAGAGAAAAAATCAGAGAGTGCGAAATGTCGTTCTCTTTCGCTCAAGTGGTTGTTGGCCAAAAAAAAGCAAGGGGAAAATAAACGAAAACAAAGCGCAGCGAGAACATTTTTGCTGCGCAATTTCTTCATTGCCGTGTTTTCATTTCTTCGCTCTCCTCAACCGTCGACGTTCTCCCCTGTTTTCCAGAATTCCGAAATCCAGAAACCCGAGTGAGAAGAGAGGCTTGCCACATGCTGTTGTTTACGTCCCTCGTGTATCTCGTGTTTTGAGCCGGCTGGCCGAAATTATATGTATTTCATTTATAGAGGCCTTCCCACATAAACAAATAACCACTTGCAAAACACATCGCTGCCTTATATAAAATTTTAATTGGATTAGCTGTGAAAACACTTTCTGTTCAGAGTGTGTCGAGAATTACCCTTTTTTTTTTTAGAAAACAATATTCAGTTTTGTTTACCCCTAGCCAGACGTACATACATACATATATCGCAGCAAACAGCTTTATGTTTATGCCTTATAAATCGGCAACGAAAGAAACTGAATCTGAAACTGACCTATTCCAAGTGGATTTCAATTGTAGATCCGCCGCCATTAAGACAGATTATTATGGAGCGCTCTGGGCGGGGTTATCTCATCTCATCCCAACTACTCTACATATTATATGTGGTTTGGTGCTTATCGGGACGAAACCGCTCTGGAATTGCTCCAGAAATAAACATTTGCACGAGAATAAGACGAGCCTTGCATTTCCATTCGTTCTGGCCATAAAAACAATTTTAGCGTTTATTTATAAGCCAGCCAGAAATATCAGCCACAAAGAACACCTGCAGAGCCCGTTTTCCAGATCATTTGACTTTATCCAATCTTAATTATGGTTTATTATGCAAAACAAACCCGCAGCGCAACACAACGCACAGATACACTACCACAAACCGTGTGTGTTTCTTTTCTCGGCTCATCACAATATCATCCTCGGACATTTAGCTCTGCTTACGTCACAGCAGCATCATCAAAAACAGCAGCCGATTGGCGCCTCTTGACCATAAATCAAATCTCATCATTCCCTCTATTTCTGATATTTAAATAAAGTTTAGCAAAAGGGGAAGAAACCACAAAAGTAGAATGCAGAATTGCAAAAAGCAAAAATGTAGACTTAATATAATTTCGGGGGAACACAGACTGCTCCGCCGGTATGCAAACAGTTTTTCACAATAATTATTAACCTTTAGGTAAGCTAAGTTTCCTTTTAATAAACTTTAAAAGGAATATGAATATCAAGCATTGCTTGAGTTATATAGCACATCCTATAGCTCCAATGAAGGTATTCCTGTCCTTTCAAATTTTGGATGCCCGAACACAGTCTTTTCTCACCCACTGTTTTTCGAAATTCTGAACTATTTTATTTTAAAGGTTTAGTCACATGTCAGGCGGCTATTTTTCGGCTTGCTTAAGAGGCTGAATTTAATTTTTGTTTTCTGTTTAAGGACGTGTAGTCCTTGGATTGTATTGTTTAAATTAAAATTTTAAATTATGCAAATGCTTCCCCGCATCGCTTCTGTTTTTGTTTGTTAATGTGCGAAGGTTTCATTTTCGTAATTTTTGTGTATTAACTGGTTAAAGAGCAGGAGACGGCTTATCTTGGTTTTTTTTCTTGTAAATTTAGCTTAGTCTTAATATTTCATAACTCTTAATACAGTTTTCTTTACTCTTATTAACCAAATTAAAGAACCGAGATGTTTCATCCACGCACATTTGTGATTTTATTGTTGGATTTTGACCATAAATTGCCTGCTCATGTATATTTATAGTTGTATAGCTCGAAACGAAAAGCGAAAATATTTGTGTGCTGCCGAAATCCAGTTTTCTTCTTTGTTTGCAACTAATTATGTTTTCAGATATTTCAATTTTTGCTGTTTCTTAAAGATAAATAATATTAATTCTCTTAAAAAAACAACCTCAGTCAAGTATTTCACTCTCGGGCGCGCGGATTAATTAATTAATTAGTGTCCAACTTCACAAGTCGAAAATTCACGAGTCACTAAATGTCGAAAAATCACGTGGAGTGACGCTGGCAGCGACGAGTACTGAGCATCCGACTCTGCCGGCAATTGGTTTCGAAGTGACGGCGCTCCGCATTCGCCCATGTGGCTCAGATCGCCTGTATCTATGTATATACAGTTGCGGTTGAAATTATAGTAATGATATTGATTGCACTTTGGTTTTAAAATATAGGGGAATCCTAATATTTTAGAAAAATATTTGGTGAAATCTAGTTATTCTATTTTTATATTAGGTTTTTAAAATATAATTTCTTTTATGTCGAAATATGTATATATAAGTATGTAATTTAATCACTTTGTTTATACAACGTATTATATTTTTCTAGTTTTAATCGTTACAAATATTGATACGTCCAAATCGTAAAATTTAATTTACAAAGTAAAATAATGAAACAAGTTTTTAATTTTATGTAAACATAATATAAGTATGCAGATACATTTAGAAACGTTACAGTATGAAAATTAAATCTGGGGTATTTTACGCATAGCAAAATATTAAATATATAATCTACTCAAAAATATCATTTAGATTGACACCCTAAATACTGCTAATATTTTAACCGCAGCTGTATGTACATCCCATGTGTTTACACGTACTTATCTATATATATGTATATGTGCGGCAAACCGGCAAGGTTGCTTGAGGGTGTGCGTGAGATTTTATTCCTCTCTGTTTTTTACGTATATAAACCAATACACTCTCGGAACTGTGTAACACGAGAAAAAGGTGAGCACAACAGAAAATCAAGCGAGCAAAGCAAACGCGGAGGAGTCGGAATACATAAACAGTCAAAAGGCCGTGCATAGATAACCGCTAAGTTGGCCAAGTTGATTAGGGCCAGACTAGGGGTAGGGCGTTTGATTTTCGGGGCGTGGCACGACGTCAGCTGACCGCAAGGGACTGATCTCATTTAATTCCAAACCACTTTCTGTTTTTTCGTCTCATGTCTGGAACTCTCTCCGCGTCTCCGCCGCCCTTATGATTGCCTAACAACGGAATTTGGAATCACAGTCCTACCTCGATAATCAAAATTACCCCGCTTCATGCATCGAACATTCGTGGGTGCCCATATTTTTCCAGTCCCAATTGCGTAAGCATTTGCAGAGCTTGTTTCAAAATTAACCTAAAAAATTATTAACAGAGTTTTATAAATATTTAAAAATATTTCCCTTTTTTATAAAGATTAGTGCCAACCAAGAATTTATGTTTGTAACAGACAGAAGGAGGTATCGCCTACCCCAAAAAGAATATCGTCATCACCAGCCGACTTTAAAAAGCAATGTACAATATGTACATATCTATGTAGATTTCGGCTCAAAAAGTAAATTGTGATTGAAAATATAAGTCAAATCCAATAATCAAAATGGGAGTTATTGGGTAATAAAGTTTCTGTATATGTAAAACACACCAATGACAGTTTCTCAACATGTTTCTAGCAACATTTCTTTTTATTTGACAATTGCCAATATTAGCCTTGACTATTAAAAAAATATATTCTATTGTCTTCTGCCTCTATAAATTTAAGTTTCGCAAAAGTTAGAGCTTTCGACATGTTCCTTTTATTTTGTAGCTTTTAATTTATTTGTTTGCTCAACTTAAGAAGACTAGACAAACACCAGTCAGGTGTATTTGCGAGATGTTCTTTTTCAGTATCAATTGCTGGCCTTTCCTAAATGAGGCGGCCCTTTTGTATGATTACCAAATGTTACCGCTTTTATAAAAGTAAATATGTATAATATATAAGATTTTTTATGCAGTTTTAGTTATTTAAAATTTAAAAGAAGTTTTATTTAGAATGTTCACTGTACTGTTTTTGTTTTGTTGTTGTGTTACATGGGCTTTTGTATTGCTGTTTTTGTTTTGT
This sequence comes from Drosophila jambulina, assembly GCA_018152175.1. Taxonomy (NCBI): domain Eukaryota; kingdom Metazoa; phylum Arthropoda; class Insecta; order Diptera; family Drosophilidae; genus Drosophila; species Drosophila jambulina. The sequence continues at coordinate 1,876,628 of JAECXH010000012.1, read as the reverse complement.
TTTCCTTTTTTCGCTCGTTTTCTTCGTTCCATCGATTCTAATGCTCTTTTTGTTGATTCTTGCTGTGTGTGCCATAACGCACGTAGGCAGTAAAAGAGAGAGATAGAGGGGGAGACAGAGATACCAAGACAACAGTCCAAATATTTCGCCCTTAGAATGGGGTTGTGCTGCCTGTCTCTCCCCCTCACTCGACGTGATACTCTCTGTTTTTCAGCCCATCGTCTGTCTCGCTCTTGCGCTTCTGCAGCCAAAGCGTCTGCTCTAGTTCTGCGACGTTTTTCTGTTTTGGCTTGAGAAATAAATGAAGCTCGTTCCTATGCTCAACAGCGAGATAACAGCAATAATAAATACAAAACACATGAGTGTAGATATGTATACAAGCATGCAACAAAATACACTAATAAAACCCACACATACTGTGTGTGGACTGCCTTCAAAATCAATGCCGCTTGAGATTTGTTTGTGGGTTGCAAAATATCGGTTTAATATGCTTTCTAAGGCCCGGTATCCTACATTCCCTCCCTCCCGCATCCGAGAGCACTCACCACCTCTCGCTCTCTCGTGTGATTCAATTGTATTGCGTCATAAGCCGGGACACTTGATACGAAACAGTAAAAGGGGTAAAACGAAACACATAACAAAAGAATGAATAAAAATAAATAAGCGGCGTGGCACAAAAACAAAATACAAAAATGCATCTTTGAGCGAAGAGAAGAGAGAGATAGAGAGAGATTGGTGAAAAAAAGAGATGGACATAGTGAGAGAGAGCCTGTTTTGCTCCGTTCTTACTTTTGATTGACATTGAAACTGCAGCTTAGCATAAAAAGCGTCAACAAAAGCAAAAGTGCAGTCTGTACGCACAAAAAATTTTCAAGGTCAGGTAAGGGTAAGCATTCCGTGTGCAGAAGCAACAGTTGGTTTGCAAGTTACTTGCTCCCTCGCACACACTCACAAACCCAAGCAGCACTGGGACAAAAGCTCGCAGCGGGAGAAGACTATTTTTTTTGGCTCTCTATGTTACTTTAAATTTGTAAACATTTTATTAGTTGTTATTTGTTGATGTCGTCTTTCTATTCTGTTGTTTTTCTTTGTGCTGTGACACTCAATCTTTTATATATTCTATCCATTATTGTTGCTCTTTTGGTTATGTAACAGCTTTAAAGTAGCCATTTAAAGAGGTGATGTTTAAAAATTTTGATTTTTATTTTAGACTCTAATGAGTAAACTGAAAGAGATTTCAGATTATTTCTTAGGGCTTCTGAAAGTATGCAACAGACTAGACTTGGGGTAACAATAAAATGAAATTATAGAAAATAACCTGTGTTCTTCATAAGCCTTTTTACCATTTTAAGAACTTTCCTAAAACAAAACAGTTTTATGTGCTTTTAAATCACCCGCGATTTGACTATCTAATAATACTATTAAAATTGTGATTTCACACAAACAATCAAAATTACGCTCAGCCAGATAAATCCGATAATGAAGTTCTTAATCGAATTAGAAGTAATTTTTAATTGAATAATGCCACCGATGTGTCCACTCGGTCCATTAATGAACGAACAACATGAAAATATTCCAGTTTCCACACCCGCGCAATAGAATTAATGGCTTTTCGGGCCTTGTTTATTTGTTCTCTATTCCGAGCGGTCTTCTATGTCCGATATCGCTGGCTGCGGTTTCGAATCGATTTCATTCGGTCAGCAAGCAAAAAAATACGTCTTACCCGGCATTTACATATGTAAAACACTTTGTTTCTGCTTATCTATGCGAAGCTCTCTTCGCTCACCGAAAACTCCACTTAAGGTGTCGCTGATGATTTTTTATTTGCCGCGATTTTATTTGTTTTGTTTTCAGTTTTCGCAGTTTGTTTATTTTTTTGTTTGTACGAACGTGGCTTCGATTTCAAAGTCAAGGTTGGTTTGACTTTGACGTTGTGTTGTGAACGCTTAAATTAAATTCTGTGATGGTTTGTGTAAATGGTTAATTCAGTTAAGGCGTAGACCGGTACTTGCAGTTCTATAGTTTTCTAAAAATGTTATTTCACAGAGAATTGTACTCACTTTGAACCGCCAACTGTTGTTGATGGGCTGCCGCACGCTGCAAAGTAAATAAATAAAAAGTTATTAATTATCTGACTGCTTCGCGTGTTTTGTTGCTATATTTTGTATTCTTGTACGTATAATTCATAATAAATTTCATTGCATTTTTTTAAATCTTTCAGTAAATAACTCTACTTTCTCTAATTAGTTTTAAGAGATCTAAAATATTGAAGAGTAACATAAAGAGATCACACATAAAACATCACACATAAACACATATTTTTCTATACCATCCTAAATATTCATTTGTATATACAAAGTTACAATTTTTACATTTAGTTACATACCATCTTTTTACTTCAGAACTAAATATAAATATTGATCTATAATAAGCCTTCAATATTATACTCCTCAAATATTTAACTTTTAAAATTGTTACACCTCTTGCTACAGATTTATTTCACAGAAAAACCATTATTGATTACATATCTCGAGCTAAGGATTATTTCGGAGACACAATAATTAATTGGGAGAAGTAAAATAGTTGAGTGATCACTAAGGAAAATAATATTTATTATGAGTAATTTTGTTTATTTTAATTGAAAACACTTTTGCGATAACACGAGTATACAAGTCGACCGTTATTTTCAATTAATATTTTTTGTGTTTCAAAAGTAACTAAAATATTTTATAAGAGCTTTTTTGGTCTTAAAACCTTACATTGTTGGTCATCATGGCTCGAATTCCGGGCAGGGATTGCACATCGAGGGAGTGACTGCGCCCGCGCCGCGTTTTCGTGGTGGGCGAAACGGGCGGTGGCCCAGGGGGCGTGGCCGAGCTGGTTGAGTGGGTATGTCGGTAAATCCATCTTTTCACAGCCGACATTTTTGACACACGTTAAATATATTCTATATGCACAGTTTGTGTAATTGAGTATCACCTCAGGTGATTCATATTTCTTCAAGTTAACTTTTTTGTGGGGTTTCCATTTAATTAAAAAAAGAAAGAAACGTTTAGCGACAAATTCAAATTGGACTGCTTGTTTAGTGGCACACTGCTTGATTTTAAACTGCTTGTAGCGCGAGCTTTTGCTGCTCAAAGATAGGTGGCGCCTGAGGTGCTATTTGTCCGTTCACAGCTATTTTTTATAAATTATTTAAATTTGTTCTGTATATCTTTTTACACTGTGTTGTCCACTTCTAGGTATAATTTATGCAAATTGTTCTTACATCTTTAGCGGGAGCTCATAAATTTATGTATATTTTTAAATTATCCGACAGGCAAGAATTTGCCTCTTGACTTTTTATTTCTTTTTTGCCTTTGCGGAAATGGAAAAATAAATGAAATAATGACTATAATGCTCAATACTGTCCGAATATGGAACATATATAAATTTCCCAGCGGCAGCGGTCTTATCACCTTTTTCCATCGTCACCCCACAAATTAATCCCTGACCCCGAACTCTTCTTTTAATTAAATAAGAAGAACAAAACACGCTCTACAGAAGAACAAGAAGCGGATGACGCATTAGAGTTGATTGAACGCAGCATAAAAGTTCACCGGGTTCAAAGGGAAGGCGTGTTTTTCGTTGATTGTGATTGAATGCTTTCGTGTGTCGTCCAATTGAAATTGACAAAAACTTTGATTGAAGGTGCACACACTCAGCGGCGAAGACGCAATAAATAAAAAGAGGAGGCGATTCTATTGAGTGACGATCAATTGACGAGCTGAAGAAGGGATTTGCCTCGACCAGGAAACGTTTGAGTGCAGTGAGTGTGTCAAGGGCGTCCGTAAGAGAAAAGGAACTTTTGGGAGAGTGTAAAGTCCCGGCAGGGATACACTTACAGAAAAGGTGACTACCTACCATATGCGGCTTTAAAATTGTCGACATCCAAAACCACATGCCGAAATCCGGAAACAGATCACCAAGAGAACACGTACTTATTACCTATGTTTTCAGCTCAAGTAAACAAAAGACTAAAATGTGCCTATCACAGTCCGTGCAAATTTGTAAAGCCCGAACAAATACTAACCAATAATCTTAGTTAATTTCCAAACTTAACACCTGTCAAAAGTCCCGAAGACTTGATAATTTCCCAAATTTCGTCAGACGGACCGCAGGGGCATACTTGATGTCGCTGCAAGCTATTGCGTTGCTCATTTCGATTTATTTTGTTTTGCTTGTTCTCAGCTTTTGTTTAACCAGCCACACGTTGTTCTATATATTAGCAACGACTTATGCATGTAAATATTGCCAGTAAAATTAGACAATTATTTTTGGGCCTTTAGGGGAGCATTTTAGATGTGGAAATTCTAATTTGCTGGTAGTCTAGCAGCTTCCTTTTCCCGTAATATAAGTTGTTTAAATATGAGCAAAAATGTAATAATTAAATAACAGACAGCTGGGGAAAAAACACAGACTCCGAGAGAAGCGGACAAAACAAAACGCAAACAGAATGTAAGAGTCATTAACGTTAATTAGCTGCTCGAACAAAGGCAAACACACAACAAAATGTAATAAAAAAAAAAAACAGAGGGGGAAGGCGGTATCTGGAAAGGTTTACGGGAAATAGGGACACAAACTTATTATATTCGGTTATAGTTCCATTTAGCAATGCGCGTCTGGTTGGAATTCTGCCAGATCGAAGGTCGAAAATCGTTTCAAGAACATCGAAACTCAGAGGCTTTCAATTAACAGAGCGCTAACAGAGGCATGTTAATTGCCAATTGGCATGTGACCAAGCGCGTAAAAGATTCTGCAATAAACGGGAGGAGAAAGCAAAGCCAATTGTTTCAACATTAAGTACATTCTACAGAGGAACACAAAGTAACGGGGGGAATAAAACGTTGGTAATAGAAAATCGTATTAAAACTACTCAAGCAGTGAGCAGTGGACTTTTTCCAGCAGATTGGTTTACTTTGAAAGATCGCAGCTTTAAATACCAAAAGCGCCTTTTTGATGCTGTGCATTGATTATTGAAATTACAACTAGGAAAGCTACAATGAAAGTGTGACCTACTGTGGGATACCCGGTACCAAGATATTGTGAGTGAAATTAAAAGGAAGGTTATTATGACTAAATGAAGAGAAATGTAGCTAAGAACATGTTTTGCAACACCCAAAGGTAAATGTTGCTAGGAACATACTCAGCAACACCAAAACAATGGCAAATGTGGCTAGGAACATGCTGAGCAACACCCAACACGAATGTAATGTTGGAGAAGTTCAACATACACAGAAAATTGTCTAATAACTCTAACGTTGTCTAATAACTCTTACGTTATTAGCCAATTTTACTCAGAAAATTTATTATTCGATGTAAACGTCTCTTTAAACCGTTATTCACTTGGTTTTGATCTGTAAGGGTTGAAATGGGCGTGGTCAAATTTTAAAACCAACTTGAACTGCAATAGGAGTGAATATTGTAACGAAATTTGATAACTATAGCTCTTATAGTCTCTGTGGTCTGTTGTTTTATAGGGATGCACAGACCGAAAAACAGAACTGGATAAATCGACTCGCCTGATGACGCTGATCAAGAATATATATTCCATATGCCTTCTTCTGTCTGTTACATTTCGCACAAAACGAAACAACTCGTGTACCCTATGGGTACCAAGTATTAAACTGAATAAAATTATACAAATAATAATTTAAAAAACACAAAGAAAAGCAGAATGCTTTTGCCGAGTTTTGGGGCCTAAATTGAAATTTGAGATTTACTGTTTATAACTTAGATGTTTATACTCTATTGTTCAAAAAGTCATTACTTCATGTATTTTATATTTAAGATTTATTGATTTTTTAACGCATTTGTGGGCATAGGCTCCAGCTTTTATGATCCCTTAGACCTGTTTTTTTGGCTGGGACACTGATCAGATACATAATTATATACTTTATGGGCTTTGAAATGCCTCCTTCTGTCTTCTGTACTTTATATCAAGTGAAAATTTAAACATTTTTCCAATTAAACTTAATCTTTAAACTTCCTACTGAGTTCTTTTGGCACAAACTACTTTAACAGATAATTGCAAACGAACTCTATATATGTATATCTCGAACAATATATATTTTGACACATTCCAAATCCAGACTCTCAGCACCATAAACAAACTTCCTCCACATCAACCCAAAAAGCTTTGCCGCTTGTCAAGTGGTCGACCTCTAGGCAAGTGAGATAAAAATTAAAATAAATACAAAATAATAAGCTAAACGCTAGTGCACACAGTGAGAGAGGCATACATAGTTAGCTTTTGACAAGTGATTGATTAACAAGAATAACACAAAAACAGAAATAGAAATAATTAAATAAGCGGGAACAAAACAAAACAAGACGAATTTATGCCTGAGATATTTCACTTTCTTTCACTTCCTCGAACAGCCATAAAACAGATCTGAAATCCCAAGTGGGCTTTTCCCATTTAGGGAATCCAGATTCCGACCCGACTGATATGGCTCTAGAGCTCTGAGACTAGGCATCGATCGGGCCGCTTTTAAATTTCTCTATCAGTGGCAAATATATACACTCTGGGCAAACAGCCGAGTTATCTGCCAAAAAGCAGAGTCTCCGTTTAATTTAAACGCCCTTACTTGCATTTATCTTATCGGCTGTCTTCTGTCTTCCGTTGTATATTCTAAATTAATTTCTGCCTTTCCCAGGTGAATCTGCCTTTCTGTGGGCTTAATTGCTAATGCTGATAAACTTTTTGTTTTTCATCGGTTTCCATAACACTTTCGCGCTTATCTCCACCGAAGGTTAAGTAATCGTAGCGAAAAGGGCCGGGGCCGCGTGATATCATCCATCGAAAGGCCATAAAACAGTCAGAAGCAGTAATGACCAAAAGATTAATGGAAAAAACCGTGTCTAATTTGCGGAATGAGCAAATGAGAATGTCAAACTATTGTAAATATATATGAAATCCATAAACTCTCTAAGGTCAAAAGAAGAAGCCTTCTTGTACTACTAATAAAATACAGAAGTTTGGCAATTCGTCATTCTAGGCAGAATAAAAGGGCCTAACCTCTTTGCTCTTAGGCATATGCTCGCTTCCCTCTGTCCAAGAACTTGGACACTTGACAAATTAGCGACTAAAGAATTGGCTCAAAGGCTTCGGTAACGGCAAAGCCAGCGAAAAAAACAGCGGCAGCTATTAGTTAGCAAAAGTTCATGAATACGATAATAGAACAATATCAACAATAGCAACACACAAAAAAATGCAGATCACATGTTGGTCATTTATTTTGTGCGGTTTATTTATTTTTTTGCCTCTCCTGTCGCACTCTAAGCTCATTTCCATGCCCTGGGGATTGCTTTTAATTAAATAAATAGAATTTCGTTTCATAATGGTAAATATTATGAAACCCTGAACGAACGTGCCGCTTGAGTGTCGTCACTGAACTTGAAAATTAAAAACAAAATTTGTCCGCCAAGAAAGAGGAAGGAGGAAAAGCCAGAACAGTGAGAGAGAGCATTATGAGTGTTTTAAATGAAATTAATTGCTGCGGCACATTAGAACCTAAATGGCTACCAAATGTACAAATTGTTGCTAATGTTCTTATACTTGAAATGGTCCAATTTGCGCCAGAAATAGAATATAATTTTGTTTATTTTGTGGTTATGCTCTATTGCATTTTTATGATTTCCCTTATATTTAATTGGTTTTGATTGTTTAATTAATGTTTAATAAATCTAAGTTTTATTTTTAACTTTTATTTAATCTCTTGTGAGACGAAAATGTTATTAGCACTAACTTCACGTTCAAGTCACACCATTTTAGCCGTTTTACAAATCGAAATTCACTATTAACAAATACACTTTGAATGCCGCGGAAATCACTACTCAAAATTCAAATCCGTTTTTTGAAATTATTTTAAATAGCTTTCTTTTTAATTTATAGGCACATTAGGAGACTTTCTTCTCATAAATTTCTTGGAAAGCACCCTCGAGACACCAACTTTATATAATTTTAAGCAGTTTCAAGTCTGTTTTGGCCATAAATAGTTGTCCACACACACGCAGTCTCGGTTGGTAAATCTTCGATTTAAGATCGAATCTGATTTCCAGCAGATAGGTAGTACAATTTAATATCTGAGTTAATGCCGGCGGAGGGCGGAAAAACGCGAACAATTCGCCGCTTGGCCCGTCCAATTGGAATTGCAATTGAGAATAACAACACACGGAGCGAAGCGTGCGAAAGAAGAAAACTGCGGGCCAAACGGCAGCAAATTGACGGCGGAGAGCACGACGCTGGCGTATACGTAATATTCCTACGTCCGTCTTTGTTTGTGTGCGCCTTTCCGCAGTCAAAAAAAAAAAACCGAGCGAATCGAAGAAAGTCGACGACAGCACAAGCTTCGGCAGAGAGCGAAACGCGAACAGCTGTTGCTGTGATCACCTGTTGTCGAAGCTTTTCCCGCTCTCAAGGATTTGCTTTCTCTGTGTGTCGATCTTTTGTGTGAATTTTCCATTCCTATATTTTAATATACGTGTTGTTGAAAGCTCTTCGCACGCGTCTGGCGTGTAGCTGCCTTTCGGCGACTGATAAGCGATAAATAACACACAAAAGAGGCGCTTATCTTAAAATCGAAGCCCGTCAAACGCTTCGAAATCATCAATTGCGCATAATTATTTATAGATGGATGATTATTAATAATGACGCCTCCAGTTGGCGATAAGGCTCAAGTGGGCATTTCGAGACTGCCTGGCATTCAGATTGGTTTAATCTCTCCAAGCAATCAATCTAATGGACAGTGATTAGCCCTACTTAGGATCTGAATGATTATAAATTAGTTTGCATGGTTCAGGCAAATATAATATTTTATATATTCATGAAAAACGCACCGGAGGAGGCCTCAGAATCGGCGTATTTAACCGCTTATATGGAAAAGATTTTCTGCCAACGGAAAGTAAGTTTGCTGAATGTTGGGGTTGGTAAACATCCGGGTACTCATGACTACAGTGGCAATGCCAGAAACAGCTGTACAGTGCACACAAAAGTCATATGCTTGCATGAGGCTTTATTTGTTTAACTTAAGCCAGCTTGATGTAAGGTCTGCAAGATGCATCTTTTCTCTAGCGTAAATTAATAAAAGCGTAATGCTCAACAAATATTATATTTTTTTAAAAATCTAAAAAAAAATTAGTTGTACATTTATAACTGTTTAACAAGATCGATAATTTTGTTAGTACTGCTTGAGAACTGCTTTAACGCATTGTGATCTGCTTTGTCATTTCATCTGCTTCCATTGGTTGTCATTAAGCAGTACACGTTATCCCACCACAAAGCAGTTCGAGTTATTTCACCACAAAGCAGTACGATTTGGTGAATAACAAAGCAGTGCAAAATACACTGGTCATAATATTATTATTTATAAATGTTACTTTTTACATATACTTTCAACATAATTAAATACGTAAATACATATTCTTTTCAAACTCGAGGTCAAGTCGGGTTTGATTTTAGAAAATAAAAGGCTCGACTTTTATAATTTATAATTAGGATATAAATATTTAAACATATAATAACACATACAGAGTAAAGACTTCTTTGTTGCTAAAATAAGCATTCATTGCAAGATATCCGTTTACATAATAAAAATATTGGGTTTTGGGTATTTTCAGAGGACATTTATCCCATCACATCACTTTAGAAATGAAATATTTCGTATTTTTGTTTATATAGAAGGAATATGAATAAATAATAATCAGCGCTTAGTAGACCTATCTAGTGTTCATATTGGTATTGCTGCGTTTAAAGCCATTTAAAATGCATTTTTGAAAATATTTCGGTCAAAATATCAGAACTCTTCCTCTGCTAACATCTTTCTAGGCTTAGGGCCAAGTTCTATCCCCACTGTTAAAATTTCTCGATCAAATACAATAATATAATGATCGATAATGACTAGGACAGATTTTATTCAGTGACACTATAATCAACTTTAGAAGGGAAGGAAATCAATTTGATTGAAGATAAGATTATCGGTGATTATTTTTTTTCGGTCATGTAGCTAACAGAGACTGACATTTGGGATTGATTGAAAAAAGCAAATCATTGCTTAGCACAGAGCTGGAATTTAGCTTAAATATTATTTTGATTTTTCTATTTCAATCTTGAATATAAATATCCCATGCGGGACATCTTAAAATCAGCTTTACTTATAATTAGAAAGGAGGCCAATTTTGAAAAGCAGAAGCTTGTATAAATCTTAGCAGATTGCCATTTGGGCCAACAGCTACAGCGAGGGTTATAAAGCTCAGTAGACCGATTTCAACTAAAAATTAAAGGAAACTTTAGTGATGCTGCATAAAACGTTGATAAATTACATAGGTTTTCATAGTTGATGTTATAAATTTAATAAAAGTTTAAAAACTTAAGAGACTAATTGGCGTAAAAACGGTCAGAGAAAAATTATAAATTATATTTTAATAGATCTTAAGGTGAAAGATGTCTCCTCACTGCGTTAAAAACGTTTGACTAACATAATAGCACTAGTGCAAGGGCATAATAATAACATTCCAATACAAATTGTTCATACTTGTTTGACGAATAAACAAAATGTCCTTATCATCCCGTTTAATAGGCCTGTTGCTACTTACCGCTTTTCGTTTGTCGGCTTCGCTGACCGCCGAGTTGGACCGATGCCGGAACAGATCCATCACCTTGGTCATGGGCGAGCGCTGGGAGGCGTTGGGTCGCACCGCCGTCACCGTGTGATAATACTGCCAAGGAAAGAAAAGTGCCAATTAGATGTACTGCTGGACGCATCTGGAGCATGTCTAAGGTGCACTAACCTGCGCGTCGCTGCCTTGATGCGGATGGGCGCTTCCGTCTTTGTATTTGCTCTTAGCGGAGACCGTGCCGTCGGCGTTCGTTATCGTCACGGCGGGATGCTGGCGATGGCCAAAGTTCTGCATTGCCACCTTCATTGAGTTCATAAGGCCACCGGCTCCGGCTCCTGCACCCGCTGCACTCGCTCCTCCGGCTCCGGTACTCGAGGCGGGCGCTGTGCCGCCGGACACGGAATACGTGCTACTGGTAGCGCTGCTGTCGGCGGAGGAGGGATCCAGTAGGTGCTTCTCCTTCTGTCGCTTCGCATCCGATTTCGCACGCGGGCGGAACACGTCGAAGATCGTGGGCCGGCGGTTCGGAGACGCGATGCCGTGGACCGTCGACTGGTTGAGCACCGGCGAATCCTCGCCGCTTCGCCTCCGCTCCAGCGAGCCGGAGCGCGATCCATGGCCGGCCATTGCCATGCGCTCGGTGCTGCGTGAGATCTTCTCGCTGTGTCTGTTGATCTTCTCCAGCTTGGCGGCCTCGCGTTCGATCCGTCGCGCCGTCTCGCGCTCCAGCTTGCGGGCCTCCTTCTCCCGTCGCGACTGCTCCTTCTCCTGGCGACTGTGGGATTCAAAAAGGAGATGTCAGTCTGGATTCTTTCGAATGTAATATGGAAACTGAACTGGTAACCTTTTGCTACAACTCAGGGTGATTTTGATGAGGTCGTTGGTAGTGGAAATGATTTTAATGTCAGAAGAGTCTGAACAAAGGAAGGTATTAATCACAAATATCTTTGTCATTATACAATATTGCATGCAAAGTCTCTTTCTCCTTTTAATAAATACATTGAAAATAAAATAAGTACTCTGGAAAAGCTTGAACTTTGTTCAATGGTGTCTCGTCTAAGGATAGACAATTGTATCTTTATCTTTTCTGATAATTTTAATTAAATGCATTACAAAATATTCAAAGCTTGGAGGGAGACGTTAGGAAGTTTGGAGTGATTTAAAATCAGTTTAAAAAAGAATGACAAATAAAAAAAATGCATGAAGAATTTAATCTATCCTATATAGTCTAATATATAGTTTGGAAAAATTTCAGACTCTGGTGGCACATGAGCTTAAAATAAATCCGCGGCACTCACCGCTGCTCCTTCTCCATCTTCTTGTAGGCCTTCTTGGCTGCCTTGGCATTGGGCTCGGCCGGGGCACTCGATGGCCGGGATCCTGGCAGTCGGTTGGCTCCGCCGATACTGCCATCCTGCTCCTGGAAGCGAACATGACGTTTTTGGGAATTAGTTTGGGTCGGACTTGGCGCGTCGGAGGGACTCGAGTTGGCATCTACTAGGGGGCTCTCGACTGGGTGACTACTTTGCATGTTTCTGGCGACGCTGGCCAAGGCAAACTGAACGCCGAGCCTCAGCCGGTTGGGCCGACCGACAACCCTCTATCTATTATCCCCATATCCTTTTACCTCTCGCACTTATTAGTCGCCCTTTGCCAGCTGCTGCAATTATGCCGAATTGTCTACAAATACAATTTATTCGCCACAATACACAGTGGCGGAACCCGTAGCCCACAATTGAAGGAGCAGACGACACCCGATGCGTCCGTTTAATTGGGCCAAGCGAAAGCAGGAGGGGGAAGACCCATCCTGGTGCCATCCTGCGGCGCCTTCGATCGAGCTTAATCAATTAATTTATGATTACGCAAAATTGCAAGCGAATGTGGGCCAGGCGACTGACTGACTGTTTGCCAAGGAACCAATTGGGTGGACTTTATGCCCACAAGCGACATTTAAAGTGAACAAAAAGTCTTTGAAACATTAACAACCAGGCTTGGAAATCACTTATAGTGGGAATCCCCTCCCCTCACACAGATTTTGCGATGCTAATGAGAAACTAAATGTATATATTTGATCATTTATTCATTTTAAATTTAAGTTTTTTCGTATAACCCATTTAAATCTTCAAACATAATAAAGTTCTTAAAAGTGTTGTATTTTGGAATTGTTTAATAATCAGACTTTCCTTTAACGAAAGCTATTATTAAAGAAACAGTAATCAATTTAAAACCAAAAAACTGAACAATATCCTACAGAAAGCTGTAGTTCGCATAATGACAATAGCGAAATACTTTAATTGCCCTTTTCCTGCCATTCCTAAAAACTTTCACAATCCCCAGACTCTGCCAGCCAACTACACCTGAGATTCCAGCTATTTTTGAGGGGAGAAGAGCTCTCGAGATCGGGGACAGCAGACACCTGTGTGTTTGAATTATTTTTAGCAAAAATCGCGGACCGTTCAAAGCCGAAAAGCTGTATTTGTTGCCCTTTTTGTTTGTACTTTTTGCTTAGCTTTTTTTAACAGCCGAGGGTTTCATTACCAAAGTGCCGAGTCACGTGCCCCGAGGGTCGCAGACGGCTTCGATGAGCTAACACACAAAAGCCGCCTCGAATTATGATCGGATCGGGGGAACGAACCGAAGTGAGTTACCATAAAAACCAGAAGCCTCCATCTGCGGTGCGAATCGGCAATATATGAGCACCTACGTACGTTCGTATGCACTGATGTGTGATTCAGGAGGGGCTACGATATCAGCTGTTCGCCAGAGTCTAACTAAATATTTGGACAGCTATAAAACGCCTCAGACTCGGGCAGCCCGGGTTCTGGGTTCTGGGTTCTGGGTTCTGATGGGAGCGGCGAGAGCCGGCTCAAAATTGACGTCATTGTTTGCCAAGACCTGGTAAGTACACGGCGGCTGCCTATATGGAAATTTTATACATGTACGCGATACGTCCGCGTTCCGTCAAAACAAATACGAATCGGCGGATTCCGGGCCGAAACTGTTGACAAATTGTGTCATGATAAGCGCGAGAGCTGGAGGGCTGCCCGCCTCCCCGACTCTCGGGGAACAGATATAGAGAGAATGCCCGACTATATATAGCCCGCACACATATGTGTGTGGCTCGATAAAAACAAGCCCCGAAAAGCTGATTTTTCACCGTGTCGTGTTTACCTTTCGGGCAGACAAATAAACTCTAAAAGGCCGAAAATGAAGCACAATACCAAAAGTTGAAATATTTCGTATGCCTCTTCTGCAGCCCCTTTCCCTTCACCAGCTATAAATAGACAACTTTATGAGTTTCGTAGAGGCATTGGCGCTGGCGAATTATTAATATTGAATAAACAAAATGAAAACACGAACATGCCACAGATCCCCCGAAGAACTGCAGCTCGTCAAGAGAGCTACCCAAGTGGGAGCTTTAAAGGTCGGAAAATATATTGATCTTGTGGCTAGGCCACTTAAGATGATCAAAGGAGGAAGTACTAATACTTCTAAAAAAGTATATTACTTCTAAATTGTAGAAACCATGAGATAACGCTTTCAGATATGCGGCCTACAATTCAAAACATTCATTTTGGCGCCTCTAACTGCCTCTTTCATAACATTCTTATTTACTCTGCCTTCAAATTAGAATACTATATCGGCTATAAGCTAGAAGAGAAGGTAAACAAGAAGTTGATATGGATGGAATCTACCTCATTAAATAAATATAATTATATATAAGAACTATATAAATTTAAAGAAACTGAAAACCTAAAATTCTAAAGTACATTTTCAGAATTAAGAGCAGTCTGATGGCGGTAATTCTTATGAAATCATTAGACGACTCGACGGCGGCTTTTCCCTACTTCGAATCTTTCACTGCGTGTACGACTCGCTAAATGACTTCATAATGAAAAGCGCACATAACTCAAATGACGTCAGTCAATTCTGTGAATATAAATGTTACACAAAACCCTTTTTAGCCTCAATTAGACTAAGACGTAGGTCGTCGGTAACTTATTGAGCTTAAGTGCTTTGGTTTATTATTAGATAAGTTTGTAGAAATTAATCTATAGAGGAATTTGGTTTATGAAAAAGTAAATAAAAAAGAAATATATTCGCTTCTACCGAGAACAATTTTGGCATTTAACTTCCGAATTGGGTTTTATTCCGAGCTCATTGTTAAATTTTTGTTATTGCAAATTGTTAAGCAAAAATTATTTATGAGCAGAGTTTAAAAATCAGCTCACAATCAATCATACAAAGCTAGATACTAATCGAATAGTAATAATTTAATTTAGAAATAGGTTGCTCATACTTGGATTTAGAAACTAGTTAAAAGTGACTTTATACATTTCAGATATTTTGATACAACTTTGAGACAATTAATAGTAACGCTAACAAATAATGTACATAATTTTTTATTAGTGTTACTATTAATCGTCTCAAAGTTGTATCAAAGTATCTGAAATGTATAAAGTCACTTTTATTTCACCTCGCTTGTTTAATTATATTAAGCTTTGAATAAATGATTTTATTATGCCACTCTTCGTCAGTAATTAGATTCCTATTTAAATTTGTAATACTGTAAAAAAACTCAAAGTTGTTATTGGGTTGTAATAAGAAATTTTTGTATGGAATATTCACAGATGAATTCCTTGAAACCTGTTCACAGTTACGATTTTTTCTTTCATTTCGGAGTACTCCTTTTTGTTAAGGTCCTGTAGTCCCAACCCACTTAGGTCCCAGGTCTTTTCTTATTCGAGGTGTGATCTGACATTAATAGGGACTCAGAGTCCCTGTCACTTCTTTTTCGGCTTGTTAAAATAACATCTTACCACCGAAATTCTATATTTCACAGCACTCTATTGATCATTCTCGATCAGATAAATTATTGGAGCGTTGGAAACTGATTTGCCTTTCAGTCAAGTTTATGTAGAATTACAATTTTTTGATCAGATTGCTATCAATGAGAGGAGAAATCGCACACACGCCATTCAACAGAACACTGATTATCTATGCATTTAAAGTACCATTGTTTTCATCGCATTCTTTTGCAATGTCCCTTTCCTGCGACTATTTAACACCTTCCATAACCAGCACGGGGTGTTCGATGATCGTTCTCCTACTTCACTTCACAAAAAATCTCGTCCCAACCCCTACTTACGTCGTCCGACACTGAAACCGAGACGGATCCCGAGTTGGTCAGCTGGCGGGATGGACTCGTCGTGGAGGCGCCGCTCTCGTTTCTCAGCAAACGGGGCATGGTCGATGCCCCTCCCAGGGACACGGGCCTCTGCTGCTGCTGCTGTGGCAGCGGGGGAGGTGCCGCCGAGGAGGCTGTGTCGGGTCCCCCATCCTGGCGCCGTATCCAGATCTCGTCCAGCTCCCGTTCGCTGGGCGTTCGTTGCTTGTTAGATAAACTATTCGTATCACAATTGAGGCTTTGGTGATTGGTGCTGCTCCCCAGCACCAGCCCGGTGGTATTCAAGTCCACGTTGCTCTGGGCTGGCGTGCGAATCTCCACCAGCGACGGCTCGAAGAACTGCTTGGACAGGTGCGGGGCGGCGGCCGGAAAGCGATTGGATCCGTATCGCTGCGAGAAGAGGCCCTGTACCGAGGAGTAACCGCCGAAGCTGGAGGGGAAGCTGATGGTGTGCGCATTGGAACTGGCCTTAAGTTGGCTCAGCTTTGACGCTTCGACCCGCAGCTCGGGTGTTTCCTGGGCCAGGGTCACCTTGAACTTGCCCTTGATGATCAGCGGCGGTTCAGAGGGCAAGGGTAAGGGAGATATGGGCTCGCTGGCGATCGGGGGAGTCGTAGGGGTTTCCTTGACCACCTGCACGGCCTCCTTTATGGGAGCTGGCTTCGGCGCCGGCGGATTGACCGGAGCTGGAGGTGCAGGCGGTTCCTGGGTGTGCAGTAACTCTTTGAGGGCCTTTGGTAGAATGGTTGCCGGGATCGGAGGCGGCGGCGGTGGTGGTGGCGGTGGCGCCTTGCTCTCCTCAATGTTCCGCGTGTTGATCCGGTCGATCTTGTGCATGAACTGCTGCCTCAGTCGCTCCAGGTCCTTGAACTTCTCCTTCGAGGCCTCATCCTGCGGCGTAGGTGGCCGCGGCGGGGCCTTCGAAGCTCTCTCCGCTTTCGTGGCCTCCCCGGCTCCCGCAGACGATGGCTGGGTCTTGTCGACGTCACCGTCCTCGTCGTCCTCCTCCTTGCATTGCGACAAGCGGCGGCGCTCGATGAAGGGAGCCAACAGGTAGCCAGGTCTCTGGTGACCCGAATAGAGATCGACCTTGGCGAACTTGCCGCTGAGCGTCAGTCCCAGGCTGTGCTGGACCTCATCGGGGTCGTCATCGTCGTCCGGATCGTCCTCGTCGTCGCTGCTGCTGCCACTGCTGCTGTGGAAGTCGAAGGAGTTGGACCGGGGCAGGCACTTCAGCATTTCCTGGTCAATGTGCTGCCCGTGGAGTGGTCCAGGCAAGCCCCGCACCCGCTCCTCGCGCTGCTGCACCTGGCCCAGACTGCCAGAGGAGGCCGAGTCCGTGATCTGCTCGTTGGCACTCGCCTCAGAGTCCGATTCATAGCCATCGAGGGTGCCCTGCTCCAGGTCGTCCATGGTGGACTCGAAGGCGCACTCGAAGCTGTCCTCGCTGGCGAACTGCTGGTAGGGATTGGCAGTCTGCGGCAGCCCCTCCGGCAGGTGGTCCTGCTTCTCCTTGGCATCCTGATTCGCCTCCTCGCGGATGCCCAGCGGCTGCTGCTTCACATGCTCCTCGATTAAGTCGCAGTGTGTGTCCATTTGTGATCTGCTTAAATCTTTGGCTGGCTGCTCGGGAACAGGTGGCGTGGATCTGTGTCTCTCGATGGGTGTCTCTCTGCGCTATGCGAAATATTTTCTTATGTACGACATTGATATGCCGCCTTCTCTGGGAATCTGGGAAAAAGAAGAGTTTTTGGTATCATTTCGCCTGGGCAGGATGCGCAGCTAGGGGCGCCTTCGATCAATCCCTGTGTGTTGATATGAGCCGTCTGACGTTCTTTTTCCCGCTTTCATCTCAGGCCAACAAGTCGGCCACCATTCTTCCAGAGGTGAAGGTCGTCCGATTTTCCCCATTCCCACACCAGATAGAAAACAAGCAAAACAAAGGCTAATTTCATTATTTACGCGGCGTCTTCGGCGGGGGAACAAATCAAAAGTCGAACGAGAAAAGAAACAAATGGAAAAACAGAGGCGGCAACCAAAGCTGTTCCAAGCTGGGAAGAGGTGTCCGACAGATGGCAGCTGATGACACAGCAGAAATGGACCGAAAATAAACTCAAATGAGCAATATAATAAGAAAAGCAGCGGCCAGGTAAATAACGCAAACGAATAGGGAAATGGCTTGGAAAGTTACCAAGGAACGTTTAATATTTCCAAGTTTACTACGTTTTGGTTTTGTTAATAGATCGTCTAGCTTTAATAAGAAATGCACACTTTGTAAAGAGAGTTTTTATACCCTTGCAGGGAATTATAATTTCGATCAGAAGTTTGCAACGCAGTGAAGAAGACATTTCCGACCCTATAAAGTATATTCTTGATCAGCATCAATAGCCGACTCGATCTAGCCATGTCCGTCTGTCCGTCTGCCCGTCTGTCTGTCCGATTATACGCAACTAGTCCCTCAGATAGCTTACTATCTGAATGAAACTTTGCAGAAAGTCTTTTATATGCTCTCACTACTATATAGGTCGGAACGGACCGGATCGGACGACTATATAGCTGACATAGGAATGATCGGTAAATTAAAAAAAAATTATAACTCAGGCAGTTTTCAACGTATTTTCATTTGATTTAAGACAAGTCCATTTTGTATTATACGAGAATTTCGGTTTTAATTTGATAAAAATCGGACTACTATATCATATAGCTGCCATAGGAAATATTACGTATACGTAAATGTTAAAACCGAATTTTTATATGTATGTATAAATGTTGTATATAATTCTTGTTAGTTTTACTTTTCATTTGATGAAATTATATAATTTCATAATGATCCAACTGTAAGCTGCAAGGGTATACAAACTTCGGCGTGCCGAAGTTAACTTTCATCCTTGATAGTAATAACATTATTTTTAATTTTCCAGCGAGAATGAATGCAGCCCTCGCAATACACGCATATTTCCCTTATATTGAGTTTGATTCTGTTTTCTATGTTTAGGAAATATTCTTTATTAGCGAATGCAAACAACGGGAGCCAGCCCATAAATCAAAATGGCTAAATTGATAAACCTATTACCGTGAGGTGACCACAATAACAAAAGGCACTCCCACCGGGAGCAACAAGTGGCAACAGTTTGTGTTGAATCAAAGGCCCAACCCACGAACGAGCCTGCCATCAAAGCCCGACCGCAAGTTGGGTAATCGAGCATATGGCGTACGCATCTATAGATACTCACCGCAATTAATGGCAATTAAATACGAATGTATCTGGTATCCGCACATATGTTAATGTCGACCGCATTCTGCGGATGACGCACGTGGCTGGCGGGGCAAGTGACTCAGCCAAAGGGTTGCCGCATCTGTGCGGAGACTCTACAGATACTCGCTCGCTCCGGGGAATTTCGCGTAGCTACAGATTTCGCACTAATCGCTGACTCAATCCCTAAGTGCACTGCATCCGATGGATGCAATTACACGCCCCGGGCTCTCCTCCCCTAAACTGAATTGCATAACTTTGGCCGCTGTCACGAATCAATTGCAGTCAGCTGATCGCTCCGTCTAATCTGTATCTATTAATTGCCATCTGGGGCTAGCTGTCTTTCTGTGTCTGTTTGTATCTTTGTCCGTCGTTTCCGCGTATCTTTGCCTCTGCGGTTTTCTTTGCCAGACTCTCTGGCGTCTGGTGTGACTTGCGGCGACTTAAGGAGAAAAGCACACCTAGCTGTAGCTTCTTAGGACGTTTTCTTTATTGTTAATACATTTTTAATCCGGTGTATTATTAACCTACACTGTTTCCGAATGTTAATGCGTTTCCCCCTTGACCTTTGTGTTAACTTCAAGGAAAAACTGCCACAGAACTTCCCCCATTGGGTCCCTCGAAATCACCCCTCCCACACATTTCCCTTGGCTTCCATTTACAATTTCTACGGCTGCGCTGCCGCCTCACACTTTCAAACATCAACTGCAAAGTCGTATTCAAACATTGAACTCTCGTCACGTAATCGAAATTATTGTTTAATTGAAGAAACCGCACTGCCGAAGCAACGCCTGGCTGTGCCAAGCAAAGCGAGCGCGAAAATATCGCCCGCTAAATATCAGACACACACAGCGACGTCAGCAGCAGCGACGGGAATAATTAAAGGCACTCACAACAAAAGCAAAATGGCATTCAAACAATTTTCTGTTTCATTTGGGCTTACGAAGTGTCGCACGAGGAGAGAATAAAACAAAATTGCAGCTTTGCTCCGGGTGCAGCTTCTGGCTGAGGGGTCACCCAGTTTTTACTGACACACTGCTGGGAGAAGGCGGCTGGGCAATAAATTAACCAAAGCTGCAATTGCAATGAGTTTTGTAATAAAATATAAGGCCTAAAGACAGTGGTCTGAGAGTTGTTTTGTACTGCACAAGGTTCTTCAATATGCTTCTAACCACCTGATACAAGTAATTCGAAATATTTTGTTTTAATTAGCTATTTCCCCACTTTTAAGTTTGATAGGTTTCCGAATCTTCCCACGCCAGCCTAATGATTACCAAAAGAACAAACCTAACTGTTTGCTTAGTACCTTGGCTCATACTACCCCGAAGTGTCGCTGAAGGTGCACGGTACCAAAGCAAATGCATATAAATATGCTAATGCATTTGCTTTGGTGACTTTGGCACTCGATATCAAGTTGATGCACAAACAAACGAATGAATATTTAAGCAGAATGCTACCCAATGAGTGGGCTGTAATTGTTGTTAAATGATGTAGGATTGCCAGCTGCTCAAGGCACTTCCACTACCCGCAAGCGGTTGAACACGATCGACACTGGGTCTGTCGCCTCCGGGGTTTATGCAATCAATCCTCACGTGATTCCGCAACTCTCACCGATGATTCACTTGACTCGACAGCCCGCCGATGGCTGATAGTGCAAATGTCACTCGCTTTTCATTGACTTCGGGGCAATTCATTAAACGCTGTCAGCCAGTGCGAATTGATATTCCCAGAGTAAAAACTAGAGAGAATAGTGAGGCGTTTGGACTTCTGGAAAGCGAAAATGACAGAGTTTAAGACATTCCTATTCGCGATAAAAACTGAGCTCCGCCGCCAGCGAGTTGGGAAATTAGCAAAGCAATGCCAGAGGGTTCGAGTGGGCGGAGGACAGTGGGATTCCTCACTGGTCTGCTAATTGTTACACTTTACCCCCTTTTAAGTTGCCGGCAATTACAAAAGGCTGGTGGGGTTGTTAGACACTCGTGTAGGCGGTCTTTTACCACGACCTAACTTTAAAGCAAGAAAGGAAGCTAATTTTGGCCAGCCGAAGCTTGCATACCCTTGCAACAAAACACTCGGAAACTTTTATTTAAGTTCGAGCAAAATTCAATGGCAAACATTATGAAGTTATGTTTTTTCCTCTGGTCTGTTTTAAGGTCCTTGTAAAAGAATTTTGTTATTCAGAAATGATAAGCATTCCCATATCTCGTTGAAAAGATATTTATTAGTATTTTATATCTTATGTCACTTGTCAAGCGAATATTTTGGAACCAATAAATATGAATAAAATACGACATTCAGGTGAACTTTTTCAAATATAAAATATAAAGAGCTCGAAAAATAAAAAATAAACTATAAAAACTCATCACAAAAAAATAGTTAATAAAGGACGGATGGGTTTTTAAAAATATTACTTCAGTTGGTTATTGCAAGTGTTTAAATAAGAGGTGGCCTTTGCAGTTCTGCTGACTTCCGGTTGAAAAATCACTTTTTTGGAAAAAAGCAAGGGAAAGCTACTTCTACACAGTAGAAGCCAGTAAATAATCTATAACTATACCTATAAATAATCTTCATAGTGAAATTGTAAGACTGCTTAGAAAACTATTATAAGGCATTTTAAGAGATCATTGTTTTAAAAAGAAAAACAAATTTATTGAAACCCCTAAAGGAAACGTCGGAACTCCACAATCTGATAAATGGAGTTGTTTACCAAAACATTAATGAGAATCACTGAAAACCCTGTTGAACGATAGGTTATGACATTACTGTGAAGATCAAGTTATTCCTTTTTATTAATGATCAAAGGTGTATTCAGCAACTAAAGCCAGTTTTCCCTGAGAACCACTTTTGCCGTACCGCTTGACAATTTAATAATTTAATCAAGCAACATCAGTTATGACAATATAAAATGGACAAGCAATTTGAGATTCAAAAGTAACGCTGTCTTACGTTACGAAATAAGGGCTACGTACGATAAAGACGCAATCAATTACATGGTCTATGCGACTGATCTAAAAGGCAAAATAACTCAAGTGAGGAATTGTTTTTCAGATAGCATGTTTTCAGTCATATTTTCTGTACATTTATCAATCAAATTTAAGGGATAAAATATAGAAAAAGCCCATTATTCTGTAATGAATGAACTTTTCTATATATATCCACTTAGAGTCCCTATAAAGATATAATCAATTCGATTGTCTCCCCTATTCAGATACCGAATGCTCCATAAAGATAAGTATAATAACTTTGACAGATAAGAAGTTTCTAGCAAGAAATAGAAATAACACTAAACACGAAAATAAATGAGAATTATGTTTTTATAAACAATATTTTTTCGGAAAATGGTAGTTTCTATATATGTAGTTAAAAATAATAATACTACATAATAATAACAAACAATTCTTCGTTTAAACTAATAGCTTTGCTGATAAATGAAGTTTTCCGCAATCCGAAAACTAAAGTCCCTCAATTGAAAACATGGACAAAATTTAAATCCCAATCACCGGAATTGCGTAATTGATACGGGCTGCATAATTGACTGCCGTCGAAGTCGAAAATTTCCTCGTTCGCTCTCGATTAATCAGCGCCTCCAGCTCGGTTGTAATCAAATTGTTGACTACACTGACGTTTTGTGTTCGATTTCCATTTGGTCAGCGAAAAACCGAAGCAGCAGGGGCTTCGGTCGAAGGTTTGTTGTATCTGGATATTTTCGATCGTCAGCTGTTGTCAAGCGCAATTCAATTTGCGCTTTTCAGCGACCCGTTTTTCTGTGTCACTCCAGAGAGGCTTCGGCTACGTAGCTTCCAGCGGCTCTGTCCCGGTCTCGAGTTCGCGACATCAGAGTCACGTGTCTGAGTCCGGCCCATTGTCTAAGTTGTTTTCTGTGTTTCTGCCATTGTCGTTCATTATGTTGTTCCTCGGTTTCAGTTTCGATTTCTGTTTATGTCAACAGACCGGAGACTCACTTCCGAGAAGGGGCGTAGCCAGGCGGAGCGGAGTCGAGCCGGTCAAGGTGGCGGCCCAGTATCCCACCCGATATGATCTATTGGTCGGTTGGAGGCGCTTTCCTTAGCTTTGATCAAACGGAGCAGTAAAATTCCATCGCTCAATTGCAATTATCACAGTATTTTGCTTTCATTTGCTTCAAATAATATTTATATAGGGTAAAGGGTTGGAAATATGTAGAACAAGCGATGGCGTAGATTTCTAAAATGGTTCAATTTATGTCACCACTTTCCTTAACCCCGAAATGTGCCTGTAAAAAGGCCATTCGTCGTATTATCTTCCCTAATTTCCCATCAACACTTGCCTTGGTTCCCCTTGAGAATGGTGAGAATGGCAGGGTAATTGCGATAATTACGGAAATAAGGCGACCAAACAAAGGTCGGGAGAGCTAACAATGGAATATCAGCCAGGTGTCGCTTAAGAAATGAACCATTTTTGCAGGTACAGAAATATGTTTCTCCATAAGAAGCTTCAAGGAAAACGCACTGTGAAGAAGGAATTAACACACAGGGGGAATGAAGACTAGGGCCCACACCTTACCCCAAAGCCAACAATTAAATGATGGCCAGGTGTCGCTTAGAACATTTAAGGGAATAGGTTTCCTCCCAAAAAGTTTCAAGTCCAAAGCACTTAAGTACGAGTTAATAGATTCTCCTGCAGCGAATGAATGGAGACTATAGACATTTAAGGTGCCAAGGCACTTGAAGGTACAAATAACGTTCAGGATTAAAGCATTTATTAAGGAGATTTGTTATACTTCAGGGGTATGAGGCTACAGATAAGGGTTAAGTGAAACATATTTTGAGATGATTTTATGGCACACTTATAGCTCCAAATAGATATCGGAGATCGGCTAACTGGTTTCCGATTTCGGACTATGTGAACCATTAGCGATCAAATGGCATTCGGTTATCAGAACAAAAGCCAGTTAAACCGCATTCGTGTACACTTCTATAGCGACTATAGCCGAATCTGCGTAGAGCGTAGAGTGAAAACAATTTATAAAACACAAATACATGCAATTATTGATTTTATAAGTAATGCCGTGTTCTCCGATTGTTTCGCAATCCCGCCGCCACCTCCGCCGACTTGGACCCCCAGAGATAGCGAAAAATATTCGCACGTAGGCGCTCGAATGGGAGGTAATCCGGACTCGCAGTCGAGACGATTCAGTTGCGTCGTGACTGCGAAAGCCTCAGGTCTTCTGCTCCCAGGAGGCGAACGGGCACCACAGGAATCCATCCAAGATGCAAGTACACCGGATGAAGCTGCTCATTGCCTCGGCGTGCACCTTCGTGTTCGCCATCATCTACGGCTGGGTTCTCTTTCCCAAGATCCTAAAGCTCATGATCTCCAAGGTTCGGCGGAGATCGTTCGCGGATAAGACTCCTCTCGGGACTCGTCTAACGGGGTTTTTCCTCCCAACAGCAAGTCACCCTGAAGCCGGGATCTGACGTTCGGGACCTCTGGTCAAACACACCGTTCCCCCTGCACTTCTACATCTATGTTTTCAATGTTACCAATCCGGACGAGGTCGTCGAGGGTGGCAAGCCGCGACTGCAGGAAGTGGGTCCCTTTGTGTTCGAGTGGGTTTCAGTAGAGGGCATATCTTATGAGGATATTTATCAATATCAATTTTTCGTAAGTGAGTGGAAAGACAAGTACGACTTGGAGGACGATGTGGTGGAGGACACGGTCAGCTTCAACATGCGCAATACCTTCATATTCAACCAGAAGGATTCACTTCCACTCACGGGTGAAGAGGAGATCATTGTGCCGCATCCCATATTGATGGTAAGGTATTAGGAAACTTCTTGAGGGAGCATCCCATCAAGACGGAAAGATTCTTTACACAATTTTTACTTGACTTTACAAAAATTACCTATCAAGCTTTTAGAAAATCTTTAAATTAAAACAATTTGCGTCAGCAAATTAATATAGCAATTTGTAGTTGCACTTAAGGCGACGATTTATGACCACGTGTCCCATTGTTGCCCATGTGAATTATGCAAATCGCACTCCCAGTCCAAAACAGAAGCAACGCAAATGTGAAAAAAAAAAATTAATTAAAGCTTGAGAGATTTATTTTTCATATTCCCTTCTTATATTTCAGCCTGCCGGCATCACCGTTCAAAGAGAAAAGGCTGCCATGATGGAGCTCGTTTCCAGGGGATTGGGCTTAGTCTTTCCGGATGCCAAGGCCTTTCTTAAGGGCAAATTCATGGACATCTTCTTCCGGGGAATCGACGTGGACTGCTCCCCGGATGACTTTGCAGCCAAGGCAGTCTGCACGGTTTTTTACACAGGCGAAGTTAAGCAGGCAAAACAAGTTAACCAGACCCACTTTCTGCTCTCCTTCATGGGACAGGTGAGTCACAAATGACCTATTATTACAAATGCACCATCACATTTCTACGCTCTCTCTGAATGTGAACCACCCGATAGAGTTAAGTTGGGAGCAGCAACAACGGTGTTCTTTTCTGAATTCAATATTTGTAGATTTATATTTTCTGTCCAAATGCCTTTATTGTAGGCCAACCATTCTGATGCTGGACGATTCACAGTGTGTCGCGGGGTGAAGAACAACAAGAAACTAGGAAAGGTGGTGAAGTTTGCCAATGAGCCGGAACAGGACATTTGGCCAGACGGCGAGTGCAACACTTTCGTGGGCACCGACTCTACGGTCTTCGCGCCCGGCTTGAAGAAGGAAGACGGCCTGTGGGCCTTCACCCCGGACTTGTGCCGCTCCCTGGGTGCTTATTACCAGCGAAAGTCCTCGTATCATGGAATGCCATCCCTGAGGTATACCCTGGACATGGGTGATATACGGTCGGACGAGAAGCTGCATTGTTTCTGCGATGATCCCGAGGACCTGGACACTTGCCCTCCGAAGGGAACCATGAACCTGGCCGCCTGTGTAGGAGGTCCCTTACTTGCCTCCATGCCGCACTTCTACCTAGCCGATCCCAAGTTGCTGGCCGCTGTCGATGGCCTTAATCCCAACGAGAAGGACCACGCTGTCTACATTGACTTTGAACTGGTCAGTTCTTGAAGATAATACTTGTATCCCAAATAACGAGCGATTTCTGCAGATGTCCGGAACTCCTTTTCAGGCCGCCAAGCGGCTGCAGTTCAACCTGGACATGGAGCCAGTGGAGGGCATTGAGGCCCTGAAGAGTCTGCCCAAGCTTGTGTTGCCCCTGTTTTGGGTGGAGGAGGGTGTCCAACTCAACAAGACGTACACTAACCTGGTCAAGTACACGCTGTTTTTGTGAGTACATTTAAGGAGTTTTCCAGGGATAGATCTGTGGTAAAAGCATAGGTACAAATGTCAAATTTCAGAGGCCTAAAGGTTAACTCTGGTCTACGTTGGTCCCTGGTCACCCTGTCCCTGGTGGGCCTGATGTCCGCCTGCTATCTTTTCTACCAGAACTCGGACAGCCTGGACATTACGATGCCACCCAAAATCATCAAGGAGAACAACAAGGTGGAGGATGTGAGCAAAACGAAGGAGTCGCCGCCTGAAGCCAATGTCAAGACTGCGCCAACCAGTATACCAACGAATCCAGGGGCCAATAACTTGATTCCGGGCACCAACCTGCCCAGCCTCAAGCTGGAGAAGCGAGAGCGGGAGCGCTACTAGCTCTCGAAGTGCTCGGGAGGTTACCTATCATCACTAGCACTATCCGTAGACGTAGGCACGTGCACCTGTGTAGTCCAACTTGCGCTAATAAAACAAGACAGACAAAAGCCCAACATTGTCGAATGCCTGGCAAACTGGTCGGTGGCCGATGGAGCGATTGCTAATCGATGATCGCTGATCGCTGGTCGCTGGTCGCCAAATGAGAAGATCTGTGCGCTCCACTGACACCAATCGGCGCAGATCAGTGAAATCGTCAGCATGCCCAGCAAACGAAGTTCGCGATCAACTGACGAGATAAATTGACAAACAACAATGGCTGCGGTGTTTTCGAAAAGTAAACGCACTCTAAAGGAAAACAATTAGTGAGGCACAGAGAACAAAGCGATTTGTAAACTCAAATTGAAAATAACTTTTATCAAAAGATCGTAAGTACAATAAACGCAATGATTAATTGTCTTGTAATTGTTAACAAACTGGTTAGTAGTATATAAAAACTTGAAAGAAATTAATAAAGCTCATTGTATTAATCACTATGATCCTTTTCCTTCCCATTTCAAAGAGTTTTACCTAAACTCGAGGTCTAAATTCGACTCGGTTTAAATTCATAATTTGAAATTCGACTACACCTCCCATTAGTGCTTGTCTTGTGGCCCTGAATCCAGACTTGACAATTTCTGGGAACCTAATCGCAAATAGTGCCAATGTTGAAAAAAATATAAGAAAATATTGATTAATGAATTCATTCATGTTTGAAATGATGCTTTCGTTGAGCTTATAATTACAAGGGTTACCATATTTTAGCTTTGTCTTTAACAAAACTAATTAAATAATAAATAATAAAAAAAAACAACCTTTTAAAGGAACAACATTGGCCCCACCTGATCTCAATTTGGAAATCCCTTTTTTTCATTTGCAATACCGAAGCAACTGTTTGATTTATCCGTTTATTATTTCAATATTTAATATGCACAATAATTTCCGAAATTAATTCTTTTTGAGCAATCGGTTCTCATCGTCATCAAGTGCTACAACAATACAGGTTATTTCAAGCGAGAATCTAACACATTTGCACTTCCACAAACAATTTATTTTCCGCTTGAAAACAACGATCTATAGTTTCTAAGAGTATTCTCATGAAGCTCCACATCTGAGGGGCTCTCGTTGGTCTCCAACTATGCGATCTTCGAGTATCGTCGTGTCCTTGGGCAATTGCACGTACCCCAACAGATCCGCTAATCGGTCGCAGTGAATTTGAGCATCGTCGACAAAGAAATCATCATCCAGATCCTTGATATAAACTTCCCGGGCCTTGTCGTGGGTTATCTCTAAATAGTTGAGATCCTTTAGCTGGGGCAGCATGTCCATGTGACCCGAGCTTGTGTTATCATAGGTAAAGCTCAGTCGCTCCAGACCCGCGGCGGACGAAATCTGAGGCAGATCAGAGAGATTCTCAATGCCGGTCACATCCAAGTCAACTAAGCTACTGGCCTTGGACAGGAAGTCGAGTCTGGACAGATTGGTGTTGGCCAGATAGAGCTGTTCCAGGACCTGAGGCTGGGAGATCTTCAACTCGTTTAGACTCAAGTTATCCTCCAGTTGGACTCTGACGACAGGTCCCTCTAGCTTGACTGTTTCCAGAGCACAATTGGTGGCCTGGAGATCATATATTTTGGCTGTGAGCTGGAGACTTTCGAGTTGCGGATTAAACGAGAGTTGGAGGTGTTCAACTGAGAGGAATATGTTCGGAGGAACTCGTTCTAGCAGATTGCTTCTAGCCGAGAATTCCGACAGATTCCTCCGCTGATCTCTGAACAGATCGCCTGGCAGCTGCGTTAACTGGTTGCTGTCCAGAACAACGGAGTTTAGCAAGACCATTTGGAAGAATATGACCTGAGGAATGGTTTTCAACCGATTGCTGGACAAGTTGATTTTCTGAAGCTTTTTGAGTGGCAGGAAAACCATTGGCGGAAGTTCCTCCAGTTGGTTGTCGGACAGGTTGAGCTCCTCCAAATGCGTGGCAAGTTCGAAGGTGTTGCGTGCCAGCAGCTTGAGGGAATTCCCTCCGATGTTCAATTTCCTCAGGCTGTGGGCACCTGCGAAGCATTCTCTCTCTATTCCCTGCACTCCACACTCCAGGACATAAAGCTCCACGAGCTGAGGCAGCTGGTGGAACACATTTCTGGGCATGTTGGCCAGTTGGGAACTGTGCAGAATCAGCGATTCGTAGCCCACCAGGTTCTCCGTGACCTTCTCAGTGAAATAGGCCACTTCTGTGCGGTTGGGATAGTCCAGCCCCATGCAAGTGTTTTCCCTACAATCCAGGCTCCCTACTGCCACCTCTGCCAGCGGCTGTGACTCAGTAGTCGCGACACAGATGATCAGCGTGAGCAAAATATAGTCCGGATAGTTTAGCGACAGCATCGTGGCAGAAGAAGACTGAGCTCAGAGCTGGCTCTGTGGCGGCTTTTTAATGCCAAACCAGAACACAACCTTCGAAAACAAAACCCTACACAAGTCGAACAACTGGTCTTCGAGTTGGTTTGTTTTGTTTTGCTTGCATTTTGATCGCACGCCGTCTCGATTTTCGGGGCTCATAAAAATTTATGATTCCTCTCAATGAATACTCGCTTCGTGCCGTCGCCGGGTCGTATTATTGTTTTGGTTCTGGGCTCAGCCGAGCGATATTATTGGACATTTGGCAGTTTGGCAGTTTGGCCCGATAGCCGGCCGATAAGCACGTTCTCTTGATTCCTCACCCGACACGACTCTCTTCTATTAACTATATCGTTTACGACATCGCACTATGGAATAAAGGCAAGATTTTACATAAACACAAACTTTGAAAGTTACCATAAATGAGGTTTTTCATTTTAATTGAAATGTATAAAATGAAGGTAGATAGTTTATAATAAAAAAAATGTCAGAGTGCCGCCTAGAGAATTTTTGTTTTTCTGCGCTAATTAAAAAGTAAACATATTGTGTGTACATTTTAAAATTTAATACTGAGTCTAGTCAAAACTAATCTATGAGGTGCCCAGAAATTCGTTAGTCTTGATTTATGGACACAATTGTTTAAATAGGCACTAATGCGGGGAGGTTGATCGTGTCAAAATAGTCACTAACTAGAAGATTTTGTGGAAAAATCGTTGAAACAGACTCTGTGTTTCAACGTTATAATGATCTGTTTGAGATCTTGGAATATAGATGTGGCTCAAATTGTTTAAATTAAATCCAGGCGACTTGTGCTCGATTTAGCTTAAAGGCTCCACAAAGTTTGCTAAAAACATTAGCACTTAAGACTTAATTTTATGACAAAAAACTACCTTTTTGCCATAGTGCATAGTCGGCCTATCAGCTGATGCTAGAAGCCGTTCCACAGCGATGTAGTATGTATGTATGTATATATCTGTCCAATGTATGCTAAGTAGGGCTACACTGGGTCTGGCCCGGTGTTTTATGATTATCATATTTTTATTGGAAGAATTGAGTCACTTTTATTTTGGTTTTTACAAACATTGAAGTGCCAAATAATGTCTGTCAAAGCAAAATCTATTCAACTCATTCGTTATTAGTAAATATTATTAACTTTAGGTATACACACGATTAACTTTAAGCTTTTTTATAAGTTTGTATCTACAGTTTATTTATAAAAACTCATCTGTAATATATTCTCTCATAATAAATCATGCAAAATATAGTCATCTGTTTGAAATTTGGCCGTTAACTCTTAAGTATCCCTATAAATTTTTAGCATTATTTTAATTTTTAAAACATGTCCAACCATACTAGAAAAAAGCTATAAAACATCCCGGGAACTGTCAGCTCTAATGACGTTATCTCATTTTCCGGGCAAGTCCACGATTGAGCTGTTGGGGCAAGCATTTAGAACCCCCGGCTACCTCTCAAACACTTAGCGTCTCCCTGTCCAATAAAATTAATAAAATAAATCAAGTGCCATAAAGCGAAGGCGCCATATAAAATCACCCACAATACAATATAAGCGCATTTTACGTGACCGATTGCCCACATGTGAACATATGCACATATGTTCGCGTTATTATTCACCGCTTGAGCTAACTATTTGGGGGCATTCGATTCGGATACAGAGCAGGATCGTGGGGGACAAAGTCTGCTGGGGACTCGTGGAAAACGCTGGTAATTCCCACTCTTTTTTCTTCTTCCACTGACTCGTATGCAAAGTAATTGCGGCAAATTGAATTGGACAAAAGGGGCGCGCAGACGACAATATTTATCGCTAAACGAAGTCATGCCGTTTCAATTGAGTCTTCGCGGGCAGCCACAATAATAGCAGAAATGCCACAAACAAGCGACAACAATCCGGGGCTAATGATTTAAAAACCATTGGCCCATAATTAGCTCAATGCAAATAGCCCGATCAATTGTGGATATTTCGGAAGGGGAGAATTACCTTTTGAGCATTCAAATTGTTTGCCCAGAATTAAGCCAAGAAAGCCCACCAAAGCGAGGGGAAGACAAATTCTTATAAATTTCAACAAGCACATAAATTTGTTTGCATACAAATTAATAAAGCTTTACTTGACTTGGCGGTCGTTATAATCTTTTTGTTTTCACTCCGCTAAGCTGTAAATAAAAAATTGAGCGGCCGAAAGCAGGTTGAACGTGCTCCCAGCCACAGCTCGCTCGCTAATATATGGCCAAGCCTTATGTATTTTTCCATTGATATGTCAGCAATTCGGATCCTAAGTTGGTATAGTTCTTGATTGTTTATTTCGTGTAAGAGAGATGCGCAAAAGGTGCCGCACATTAATGCTAATAATTGTTGAACCCATGCCAAGACGACTGTTTATAAATAAATACACCTGCAAACAAGGCATGAAACAGTTAACAGAAACAGAAAACCCTCATTGAGCGACACTCAAATGCCCTAAGCCTCAGAAAATAAATAATGATTCATTCGCTCAGCAGTCAGCTAACTTTTCATTGAAAATTGAAGACTGTCTTTTTATTTCACAAAATGTCGTCATGCGTCCATTTTTCCCCACTCATTTAGGCGGAGATCCAACGTATGTATATAAAAGCGTATTTCAACGGTTAGAACTGGCCAAGGGTCTGGCCTCATGTCCATTATCAGCAGCCAGAAGATTTCCACCTTTCGTTGAGCAAATCGCCAAGTAAACACTTGATGATAAGAGGACAGGGGCTTTCTGAAATATCTCCGCAGATATGGTGTACACTGTTTTGTTCGAGTTCAGCAGCAAATCGCTGAATGGAGGCAGCGGACCGGGAACTTCATCATGGAAACGCTGCCAAATAATGAACAATAAATGAGAGTCCGCCAACATATATCAAAATAATGACGACATCGAAATTAATTTGGTTATACTGATTATACAGTACTCGAAATAAGTTCACGATTTTATTTCATTTACAAAGAAAGAGCAGAATATTCGTTACGAGGCTCGCTTCTACATTTCGTAATTTCATTTAGTTCCAATTTTAAGAGAAATATTTTCCTAATTATGAGAGAGTTCCAATTTACTTAACAATAAGTACAATAAATATGTATTGTAAATACTCTATTATATAAACTCCTCAAGCCTCACAATCCACATAGTTTTCCCCTAAATTAAATTCCGCTGACATACAGCTCTGAAACGAACTGTGCTCGTTACATATGAACCACTTTTTTGCGCAAAATCAAAACACCATGAATAGAATGAAAATTATATAGAACTGATGATGGTCGTGCCAACAACAATCATTATTGTCCGAGCATTATAGGAGAGGCTTATCTGGCGAGGCGTTTGGCGGTCATCGTTTGGAATCAGTTGCAGGTCGATCGTGAAACGCAGAGCACGCTCAATGTACGTCCGGATGTGTCTGGTGATCTCGTTGGCGGCCATCGCCGCCATCGCCGTGGCCGAAAGGGATGAGGATGCGGATTCCCACACGGTCCAGGTGTCAAGTCTGGAGGGCCACTGCCATACCGAGGGCGAGGTGACCCGCTGCAGTGGCTTTAACTTCGACGGAGAGGACGAGAAGGCGAGGTTTGATCTTCAAACGGCAGTACGAATCGCCCCGGACGGCACCACCTACGATGTGGGCGACGAGTGGCCTGCCAGCACACTAATTTTCGAGAACTGCTCCTTCACGCATTTCCCGCTGAGGCTGTTTTACGCCCTGGAGGTGAGCGAGCTGGACATAAGGGGCTGCGGCATCCGGTACATGTACTGGGAGAACTTCTCCACGGGCGCTGAGAAGCTGGTGATACTCCTGCTGACCGACAACGAGATCGAGGACCTGCCCGCCGGCACTTTCCGGGGAGCGGGCCACCTGCAGTTTCTATTCCTAAACCGCAACCGACTCAACCAGCTGCAGGAGGGTGCCTTTGACAACCTGAAGGAGCTGCAGCACTTGGACCTAACGGAGAATCGATTGGAGGCACTGCCGCCGGGTGTATTCAATGACTTGAAGAGTCTGCGGCACGTGGGCCTGGCCGATAATTTTCTGGCTACCGTAGACAGCGACTTGTTTGCAAACAACCCGATTCTGCACTCCGTCTCGCTGCACAGGAACCAACTCCGCGAACTGGGCGAGCATGCCTTCCGGTCGCGGGGCCGGGACCGGGATCGGCAGATCTACGCGATCGATCTGTCCCACAACCCGCAGCTGGCCGTGCTGCTACTGAACTTCAATGCCAGCAACCTGGACGCCCGCAACTGCTCACTGGACCGTGTCAACTTGTATGGCTCGGTGACAAACGTCGATTTGAGCAACAATCGCGTGCGAGAGCTTTACTTCCCCGCCTCGGAGGCCCTGGAGCATCTGGTGCTGCGCAACAACTCGCTGGTCCAGCTGGCCTCGCTCAGCCGGGTGCCCCGGCTAAGGCATCTGGACGTGGCCGACAATCCGGATCTGGGTCAGTTACCCGCCGGCTGGCACACTCCGCACTTGGAAACGCTGGTGCTGCGCAACACTGGTCAAGTGGAGCTGCCTCTGGAGGCCATTGAGGGAATGCCCAACCTGCGCAAGCTTGACATCTCGGCCAACAATCTCACGGAAATCAATCCCTCTGCCTTCGCCACGCTCTCCCAGCTGACGCACTTCTACATACACGGCAACAACTGGAACTGCTTCAACCTGAGAACCCTAATGGATGTACTCATCCGTCCGAACGGCATCACCTTCACGGTGGACAGCGTGGATCCCGACTTTCCCGGGGAGTACATCCACGGCGTAGCCTGCATGTATCGAATGCCGGAGAAAGAGTCTCTGGACTCGAGCTATTCCTCCTCCGAGATCTCGGCCAGCGTGGAAGCCACCCAAAACCAGGACAACTCCGAGTCCAGCGAGGTGGAAAAGCTGCGGCAGGAGCTCAAGTCGGTGGTGCAGCACTTTGAGGCCAAGTTCGACTTGATTCTCCAGCAGCTCGGCCAGCTAAATGAGCAGATGGAGTCCATTGAGAGATTGAACAAAACCGTGTGGAGTCAGGTCACCTTGTCGGTTTAGTATAAGCTTTAAAAATTTGCCTAAACTTATTTACTTGTTGGGGTCAATAAATGCAAAGAGCGGAGCTGTTTATTTATCTACATTACATTATCTTTAATGTGAATATTTCCCTACAAATCTTATCTATAAACTTTAATTTCTCTAAATTTCTTCTCAAAACAGCTTTTATATGGTAGAGCTTAACCTAGGATCGAATAATTACATCGTTTATCAATAATTGGTTGTCCCTGAAAAGACTGAATCCAGTGAGACTAACCTTAAACGCCCTTATCCCCTACAATGCAATTTGCGACATGAGCGTTATGGTAAATATTTTTCTGTCGCTGTGTCGCAAACACAACACCATGTTTATACAAAAATATTGATTTGCGAAGCAAACAAGCAGTCTTGTCCAGGTTTCCCATTCAGAAAGATATTGCAAGGGGTTCGTTCAACTCGGTGGAGGGCTTAAACAAACAACAGCCGTAGCAGAGCACAGAACACCGGATTGAGGGGCCACGAAAACTTAGCTAGTAACAATTGTAGAATCGCAGAAGCAAACAAGTGATACTGATACTGGCCTAAAATTTCAGTTATTGCTGGGCCAACTATTCTGCTCCATTAAGTATTTATGCTACACTCCCCTGGTTCGCTGGCCAACTAATTGCTAAGATAATTCAAACAGTTTCAGTTTCAGCTTCGGAGGGGACCTGGAACCGAACCACAACCACAAACAGAACCACTGAACCCAACGATCACTAGTACCACCTGTGTCGTGTTCATGTGATTTGGAATAAATACAAATATATATATATGTGCACACTAAAATTATTGAATAGTGTTCGTGTGTATATGGGGAATTGAACTTTCTGTTTAACGGTAATTGGCACCCAACTCGTGCCGATCGGTCAACTGTGAATGCGAACAGCCAATATTACCATATAATATACTAAGGCTCACTGGGGTTCCTACTACACATACATGTACGTACTACGTTTTTATGTATGTACAGATCAAAGTCCGATATATTCAGCCTCTTAACTTCCGAATTTCTAGGAATCGGAAATATTCGCTTAATTAGCCCGGGCCTAGCCCACAGTAACGCGACGAGAGATGTAAGTGAACACTGGCAGGGTGTTTACTTTGGAGAATTCATTGACTTTAACAATCTGATACTTCGGAAAATTACTCAAACTCGTTAAAGTTCTTACAGAAATGAAAAAAAGGTGTTTTAAGTTTTTTATTGTAATGAACTTAACTCAATTGAAGGATTTTTATTTTGTATGTTTTTCCCGTTTTTCTTTAAAATAAATTATTTTTTTTATTGCAGAGTGCCCCATCTCTATATAGTTTATTAGTAATGTACCAAATCAAATCGACAAGACAGTTACAAAATTTGTTTAAATGAAAATTTCACTTTTTAAAAATCAAAGTCAGTCAGAAATTTCGAAATTTTTTTTGGGTATTTCCCCTGAAATATCACGCACGCCCTAGCCGATCAACTTAGTCACTGATAAAAACGCATAAATCTGGGAGAAGGGGGAAAATAAAACGTCCCGCGGTCTCATATCAACACAAAAGAACTGAAGGCACGTAAATAAATCAAATTTAGCAATTAAACAAAGGGGCAGAAGGAGAAAGCCGTGAGCACCAACCTTTTGTGTTTATTAATCAGTGACTTGATGTTATTGCCAAATCAATTGCAGATCCGATCGTCGCCGATTCTTTTCTTGTTTGAAATTAATTTAACGTGTGTAGCGCACACACAAACACAACACTTTCGCGTACGCACACACAGGCACATTCACATTAACGGACAGAAAACAAAACGAAAACTTCCAGTTTTCAGTCGACACTGCTGACTTTTGTAAACAATTTCGCGATTAGGCATTTAGCTGCGCTAAAAATGATTGTAAATAAGAAGAAATTAGTTGTGTTGCGCGTTTGCTGGCCGTATTATATAAAAAGATTAGGGCGAAATTATAATAACTACATATTTTCGCTGGATGTTCAAACACTTCGAAGGTGTTGACTTTTCAGATTAGATTATTATTTCAGTGCACTCATTTCACTGATGGCCCGTTTGCTCGCTCAGCTAATTATCAGCCATTTTGTTCAACACCAAATAAATCAGAAAACACGCTACAGCAACAACAAGTGAATTGATTTTAATAATTTAAGACAATACGAAGAGCGCAAATAAAAAGGCAAGAAAATTGTTCGGGCGCGTGCTCCCTCTTTGGACTCGACTTTCCAATTGGAACACGCACAGAAACTGATCGGCCCGCGGGTGTGCAGAAGAGGAAGAGCAGGATGTGGGTCTTAATTCTCTGCTGGCTACGACACTCTCCACTCCATTTTCCCTCTTCTGGCTCTGATTTTAGAATTCAATACTTTATTAAGGAATTTTGAACTTTACAAGAACAACTACACCGAGAACTGGGCAAATGGAGCAAATAAAAGTATTTGTCCGTGGAAAATTTCCAAGCGTTTTGCTACTGTTGTTGTTGTTGCCATAAGGCGACGCCATGCGCATGTTTGTGTGCTCGTTCGCTTGTGTGCGTAACAGCTGATCGCAGACTATTGATTTTTTGTATGTACAAAAAAAGTAATAGGGTTTGGATTTCTTAAAACTGAATTTGGTAAGCTAATCAATCACACGGAGAACAAGGAAGGCTTTTTTATTATCTTGCGCAGTTCTGAGAACAAAGATTAGTTGTATCGTCGAAAGATATTTTCTTGATTGTATTGCTATGATATTGTTGCTGTCGTTGCTGCAATTTTCCTGAACTATTCGCGCACAATTAAAAGCTTTGCTCACGCAGCAGCTTATCAATAATAATATTGTTGAGCACACATTTATCCAACGTTAATTTTCTCATTCACTTTTTTGGTATGTTATGCCCGCAGCGATCGCGATAGAACGGCTAGTTATCTGTTCTGCCTCACTCACATAAGAATATCATTTTTTTTAAACGTTGACAGCGCAGAAAAACGAACGCACGGCAACAACAAATCCGACAAAAACAATGCAGAGTGTAACAATTTCAGAGTGACTGACAAATTTAATGTGTAAAATAACAACAAAGAACGCCTTGGCGTAGCGTAATGGCGTTTCCATGCTGCGGTCCCACCGATACGGCGTTGCCAGACCGAAGTAGTTTGGTAGCAAACAGCTTCCGTCACGCACTGACTCTGTTTTTGGCGCGAATTCGAATAACATTTACTTGTTTACATTTATTGTATAGTTACGTCTCTAATCATTATTTATGAAACTAATATTTGTGTGTACTAAGATATTAATAATTTTATCCAATAGCTATTATTAATTAAAATTAAGCTTACATACGTATCCCCTATTAAATACCAGGTATATTAATCCATGACTCTAATTTCAGCACAACGCATAAGAGAAACAACCTAGTTTATGCCCCAAAATCAAATCAGCGAAGCCAGTTGCCTTGGCGTGCCATTCGCGCCGACCCAACTCTTTTGCAACTTCAGTCTTTTCACAGTAAAATCAATAAAAGTGTCACAGTGCATTTGGGGTCTAGGGGGGCAGCTGGGAGGGTGTCATGACGCCACCAGAAGGGGAAGAGTGGGGAAAACCAACTCCACTAGGCCACCACACTCACCTGCTCGATGTCGAAGTCCCACTCGGGCGAGGGTGAACGAGCAGTTCGGCCGCCAGGAGGTGGGGTGCCTAATGCCGGCGAGCCGGCCTGCGGCTCCTCGGGTATCACGGCAAATCGTCCTCGCTGCAGGATGGGTGAAATGGCACCGTAATTAGCTGCAATTGGGGACAGGAGAACACAAATTAGCCAGTTAACAACAAGTAAATACAATATACTTTTTACTAAAGACTTAAGTCTCATGAAGCATTGGGTAAACGCGAATATTATTGTGTCACATTATTATACAATTTACTATATATATACGACTATATATTTGAAGGCCGAAGCAAAACTATTTCAAAGTCTTATATATTTAAATCATAAATGCCTATATGAATTTTGGACATACTCTCAACAAATTCATAATTTTCGTGTAATTTGTTTAAATCTCCCATAACTGTGTTATACTTGTCTAAAAAATATATGTAAGCGGAATTTTATAGATAGAGCTACTCGATGGAGCTAAGCATATTTACTGTACAACTGCACTGATAGAAAATAATTTGGAAGTAAAATTGTGCTAAACTTAATATAAACTGTATGTATAAGGAAGTGAAACAATTTTACATTAACCCACTCTAGTTTAAGCTTTTCTGCAAATAACAACCAGTATTCGTTGATTAATTATCTTTGTAAAGGGTATTATTTATAATTATATTTTTATATATTCAATTTTTAATTTAATGATTTTAGTCAATAAAGAATGTACATATAATTATTTTTTAACAGTATCAACACCTGAGTTGATCTAGGCCTATTCAATATGCCCGTCTTTCCCTTTCTGCAAAAACTACTCTCAGTTAAGACCAACTTTGAAGGTTGTCCTATATTTATACTTTCCAAAGATAGCTTTCTTGTATTTTATTTGTTTTGCAAAAGAATGATAGTAACAATTTAATAAACGGTTACTTACATGTCGGCATCAGACGGAAGCGGCCGAGAGTTGTTTCTGGCGGACCCTGAGGCGTGGAGGACGTGATGCGGAACCTGCCGCGACGAGCGGCGGCCACATCCTCATAGTTCCCACCTCCAGACGCACCTCCAGCACTGCCGTGCATGCTGTGTCTTTCTCTGATCCTCCTGCTTCGGTTTCTGCTTCTGCTCCTGATTCAGACAATCTGCCAGAGATAGAGGAAGAAGGTTTGGTGTCAGGTTAAAATCAATAGAACGGTCAGCTTTCCGCAGAGTTCGGGTGCATTGCAGGCATGGAACTTTCAGCTTTTTTGACGCATCAAAGCATGCAGCACAATATACGCCATATCTTTGAGGCATTCAGTATGGGAAAATACATAATCGGAGAATGCATTGGAATAAC
Organism: Drosophila jambulina; assembly: GCA_018152175.1. NCBI lineage: Eukaryota > Metazoa > Arthropoda > Insecta > Diptera > Drosophilidae > Drosophila > Drosophila jambulina. The sequence goes on along the minus strand of JAECXH010000012.1, from coordinate 1,837,424 downwards.
GACAATAACGTGTTTATAATATTAATAGTTTGCTAGTTAAAAGCTAACCTGGCAATTTGCAAGACCTGCAAGACCATATATTCAGCGAGAGCCTTTTCTTTTGGCTATATCCCAAAATAATTTTCTATTAGTTAGCTATTGTTCGGTGAATTTTTTGAAAAAAATGTGTTTTTATACCCTTGCAGGGTATTATAATTTCAGTCAGAAGTTTGCAACGCAGTGAAGGATATATTCTTGATCAGCATCAACAGCCTAGTCGATCTAGCCATGTCCGTCTGTTCGTCTGTCCGTCTGTTCGTCTGTCCGTCTGTCCGCCTGTCCGTTTCTACGCAATCTAGTCCCTCATGTTTGAAGCTATCTGAATGAAACTTTGCAGGTAGTCTTTTATATGCTCCCACTGCTATATATGTAAGTCGGAACGGGCCGGATCGGACGACTATGTCATATAGCTAGCACAGGAACGATCGATAAATTTTCAAAAAAAATTATAACTTGGCCAGTTTTCAACATATTTTTATATAATTTAAGACATGACAATTTTATATTATTCTAGAATTTCGGTTTTAATTTGATCAAAATCGGATTACTATATCATATCTGCCAAAGGAATATTCGGGAAATATTACGAATACGTAATGTTAAAACCGAATTTTTATATGTATAAATGTTCCATATAATTCCTGTTAGTTTTACTTTTCATTTGAGGCTGCAAGGGTATACAAACTTCGGCGTGCCGAAGTTAGCTTTCTTTTGTGTTTTTCTATGGTTTTCCTTCAGCCTGGTGTTGGCAGCACTGGTTCGCAAATAAAACAGCTGTACTCGCGACACGCGACAAACGCGGCGTATGTGCAATATTTTTTGGGAATTGCCTTTGCTCGCAGAATAAATAATATTTTTTCTTCTTTTCATTCTCATAATTGTAGTTGTGACGATTTCACCAGAAATAAATTTCTTTGCCAATCTAATGACTCAGTTTTTTGGATATCAAAAGACCAGTCGAGACATTTTGGGGGCTTTTATTGCCGCCAAAGGGAAGGTGAAGAGCAAATTTGAACCTAAATATGTTGTATACATGACACGAAAGATACAGGATTAAGGGGCTTAACATAAGTCGGACAGTAAAAAATAAATTATTTGGTGCGAAAACAATAATTAAAATATTTTATTAATCGAATTAAATAAAATCTAATAGATATGCATTTTACGTCACTATCTCGAAATTTCCCAATCCATTTTGTTTGCTTCTTTGGCACTTTTCTCTATACTTCTTCTGTTATTTATGTAAACAAAGCGAAAGGCAACGATCTATCTATACATTTATTCGATTAAAGCTAATTAGTTTAACAAAATCTCATTCAAAGATTAAAAAAGGATTTTTCGTATTGTTTCTCTTTTAAACTAGTTTCAGTTAATTAATTTTACGTCCAATAGGCCCTTTATGTACGTAGTTATTATTTCATATAATGTTTATTATTTTCGTCACTCTTATTGGAAGTTTAAAGAAGAATTTCCCACGATTTTCAGCGGCAAGTCCGCGAAACGTTTGCATAACACGCACAACCAAACATACGAATGCCACATATCGTAAATATGTATATTTTCCCTAGTACCCTGTATATTTAGTACAGATGGTCGGTCGGATAATGCGAATTGTTTTATTTAATATTTAATTATTCCGCATGTCGATGCTCCGCACATCTTTTAATGACCGACTATTAACACCGAAACACTAAAAACACAAAAATAAAAAAATTTAATTCAGAACGCACAGAAACACTTCTCGACTGAGAGAGAGCTTGGAATAAAATAATAAAAACAAAGAGCGCGACAGGGTATGGGAGAGCAAGAGTGACCGAGCGAACGGAGCGGTAGAGCGGAATTTCGCATTTGTTTTATGCAACTGCCAAAAACGAATTTGGCGAACACCCGAATAAAAGACCGAGTCCGAAAGCGAAAACAAAGCGCAGCCAAAGCGAATGCAGAACCAAAAACAAATCCAAGCCGAAGCCAAAGTGAGAAAGAGCAAGAATGCAGTCGTTAATTGGCACAAAAGAGAGCGGCCAATGTGGCAGGCACTGCGAGAGAGAGGTCGTTGCATGCAAGTGCATTTACTTTTTGAAATCACAAAGGCTCTCTCAGAGAGAGCTGCCTTATATTTAATTCATAAAAGCAAGCGAAAGAGATGCGAAAAAGAGGCACCAAGAGACAGATAGACTGAGAGACATGATAGAACGAACCAGAAATTGCGTATACGCCACAAGGCAAGGGAAATATCTGCCATCAGCTGTTAGCCAAACACGTGAGCGCCTTTAAACCCCCCTTTCCACCCCCATCGCTTAGGAAGATGGGGAAGGAAGATGGGTACAAGGTGCAAATTGAAAACAATTTCGGAAAATTATGAATGCTGGGAAAACCAAACGCAAAGGGATCATAGGGGTGACTCATATGCACATCCGAGAGCTGGTTAAATTAATTTCATAAGAATGATTATGCATCCAATGTCTCTCTATGATAAAAAAACAAATAAATTGGAACTAACAACTGGTCATTTAACACTTCTAATCAATAAATAGAGAATTGTACGAAGGGGGAAACATTTGAAAAGCTAATGTTTATACACTTGTAGAAATTATAAAATTTCTTCTGTACCGATTGGTGGAAAAGAAGTGCTATGCCAAGGCGTGCCATTTTTTGTATATATTTGTCTTAATTTGAGATTATAGTTTGGGTTTAAGATTTTCATGACATGTGAAGGCGACAGTGGGCGTCAAGTTTTTAAACAAATTAGATTCTCGTTTACACCAGAGAACATATAAATATTTACATATGTGTATGTATATCTGAGAAGTGTTTTTTTTATTCGGCTGGGTATGCTGATAAGAATATTCGTACATGTTTACTTTATGGTGGCGAAAATGCCTCCCTTTGGCAAATTAAATATATTCTAAGATAGCACCAAGTTATAATCCATTAAAAACACCGGTTAACGAGGTGGGATCAAATTGTCAAGAGGCCTGTTTAATTCGAAAAATTTCTAATACTAAATTTGACGAATTAGCAAAAAATTAATTACAAATTTTAATTAGAGACCAGACTACTTATATCAACTAGCAACAAAGGAAGAGTTTAAAGTTCAAATGTTTATGATTCAGGAATTTGGATTTAAACTTTATTACTGTTTTTTCTATCGTTCCTATTTTAGCTACATCTATGTAGACTTAGTTGTGTCAGACACAACTAAGTCTACATAGATGTAGCTAAAATAGGAACGATAGAAAAAACAGTTATATCTGTGTTTTTATACCCTTGCAGGGTATTATAATTTCAATCAGAGGTTTGCAACGCAGTGAAGGAGACATTTCCGACCCTATATATTCGTGATCAGCATTAACAGCCTAGTCGATCTAGCCATGTTCGTCTGTCCGTCCGTCTGTCCTTCTGTCCGCCCGTCTGTCCGATTATACGCAATCTAGTCCCTCAGTTTTGAAGCTATCCGAATGAAACTTTGCAGATAGTCTTCTATATACTTTCACTACTATATAAGTCGGAACGTGCCGGATCGGACGACTATATCATATAGCTGCCATAGGAACGATCGGTAAATTTTCAGAAAAAAATTATTACCTGTCCAATTTTCAATATATTTTCATATAATTTAAGACATGGCTATTTTATATTATTCTAGAATTTCAGTTTTAATTTGATCGATCGATGTAATAATTCATTATGATCAAATTGTAAGCTGCAAGGGTATACAAATTTCGGCGTGCCGAAGTTAGCTTTCTTTCTCGTTTTCTTTATTAACGGTACTATAAAACGTAATAACTTTTTAAAGACATACAGCACGATTCTGTTATGTTACTTTTGGCATTTGGCAGTTAGAGGCATGTTGTATCTTGATTATTAGATATCGGATTTGTATGATTCTGATGTCGTTTAAAGTGTATTTACGGCAAGAATACAACAGCATTAAAATGTTGATCCACCGGCCGTAACAATTTTAATATGTTCATTTTTGGACCTCCATTTCTGCTTAACTTACCCACTTAGTAAGCAGTTTACATTTAATTGGTTTCTATCAAGATAAAATTCATTCTTAACGGACTTAGTAATTTCAATTCTACGTTTATACCTTGTACGCAATGGGTACCGTGCATACAAATTAAAAAAAAAAAATTGGCTTCGAAACTTATAAAATAAATAAAACGGAACCCACTGGGTTTAATTTGGTTTTCTTAAAAAAAAGGCTTTTGACCCGTTTGTTTATACACCTGAGACAGTGTGACCCTGAAATAAATTAAATACATCTGAACCTCTTTGGCAATGTGTAATGAATAAACGCAGTTCGTTTGCAAGACGAAGCAATTTCAAAACTAGCCTTTTTCATGAAGATTATAACAAATTTCTTATAATAAAAATATGTGTCGTTTAACTTTCTAATTCATCGTACTTTGCTGTCGCCAATAGAATATTTTTGATTCCAACCAACAGTTTCTAATTAACAAAATATTAATCCCAGGCAAAAGCAATTCTGATTGATTTGAATCGATTGTAAACAATTCTTTTGCTTTTGATAAAATTAAGAAGTTAAACGTTGTTACATTAATATTTTTAATTTGTTGTAGATACGATTCGGGACGCCGTAGTTCGAATACACTTGCAATTTGTAATTGAATCGTTCAGAATCTATCCATTTCGGTACCTTTACATTTACGGTTCAACATTTACACCATAGGCGCCATAGGCGTCCAAATCAATCAAATCAAAATTTAATCAAAATTTGAAGCCCAAATTCTGATTATACAATTAATTATTACTAAAAATAAGAAACCATTATATTATTTATAAAAGCACAGACGGGGCAGGGCTAGTTCGACTCGACTGTTGATGCTGATTAAGGATATATACACATGTATATACTTTATACAGCCGGAAATGAAACATGCGCAAAAAACAGAAGTCGACTTTTTGTTAATTTAGTAAACTGCAAAAATCTACTAACTAAAACGTAAAATTCAAAAGCGATAAATTTATGTATAAAGAATGTTTTAATCGTGTATTTGCACAGGGAAAAATATACATTATGTTTTGATTTTTGGTTTAGAAGATTTTTTAAATAACTTTAATATATATTTTAATAAAGAGATTTGGTAGAAATAAGTAAAAAATTTAAATAATTTCAGTTTTCGGGCCTATTTGCTCATAACAACAAGAGAGATTTGCAAGGGAATCGTTGTTTTATTTGGGTTCGAATCAATAAATCAATAAATGTTTGTAAACAAAAAAAGAGATGAATATGACAACTTTAGCATGGGACCATTCGGAATTAGGAAGAATTTTACGCAGTTTGCGTCTAAAGAAAACGAAACGACTGAACTTTTTGCTTTACCTCAATACAAAGGAAATTTGGCTTTTCTTTTGGGCGCATATCCAAACATGTGACTCGAAGGCCCAACGAAGATGACATCATGAACTTGGGTGGGCGGATTGCGGTGGGTTCTGAGTGATGCTTGGAACTTGACATATTAATTATGGAATAGAGGAAGGGAAAAGTTTATAAATAGTGACCAAGCAGCTCGATTCTCTTAGAATCTATTTTATTAGCCCCTACGTTTTGGTTTATTTATTCTATTTTTTATTTAATAAAATTTCAAATGCGATTTTTTGCAAAAGGTTAGCTGTGAGGTTGAAAGCAAGAGTGAATCAAAGGACGTTTCCAGGTATCAAGATAATTTATAAAATTAAACATATCAAATTATTATTCATTTGTACAATACCCGGCAACCATGGAGTACAAGGGCTGAATGCCAATCCGCCGGCAAAAAAAGTCGTATATTTATGTAACTTTGATCAGCAACAATAGCAACAGTGGATCAAGTCATATCCGTCTGTCCGCCCGTGTGTCCGTCCATTTGTTAATATCTACGCCAATTTCTCCCTCAGCTTTGGAGCTATGCTATGAATGTTCGCATGCATCTTGAGATATATGTATATGTATTTGTTTGTAACGATTTTAAAATATTAAATAATACATTTTCTTCATAAATAATTAATTTAATTATTGATTAATTTCTACAAATATTTGTAAAGACCTCTAATACGTTTTTCAGATACAATTAAACTATTATTATTATTATTAGACTTGTACTTTTTATCGCTCTAAATTTGTGTTATGCATATGTTTTTTAAAAGACATTTGTTAAACAAAAAAATAACATTTGCCCTAAATTGACTACGCTGTAGAAGTGTTAATGAGCACGCCACAATTAACCATTTTTCTTAAACTATTGCTTAGATGACTTTAAGCAATCTATTTGAGCACGATCGTAATAATTTAAATATTATTTTCTGTACATATAAGAGACCCACAATCTCAACTTGTCGATCAAAATCTATAAAAATAGTTCCAACTTCAACACTCCTATAAGTTTCTGCATTTTTCTCTTCTTTCTCCCGCCGTATGACTGTGGTATTATCAGTGTGAATGGCACATCTGTGTTTTTATTACTCTTGTGCATTTGTGTCAGTAGCCCGGTATGTATTATTTATGCAATGCGTTCTTTGTTTTGCCTGGCAGTCATTATTTTATTGTTGAACTTGTGCGGGCGATAAGGGGCTCTCCGCGTCACTATCTGACAAAGAGGGACAGGGACAGCGAATCGCAAGCATAAATCACTTTTCCACAATTATTCCGTCCGACGCCACACTGATAAGTGGGAGTATGTCATTAAATTAAGGCGAACCTTCAAGTTTTACATAATGATTTTTGAGATGATAGTAGCAGCACTTTGCTGGCTTCTCTTTTAAACGGGGTTTTCTATTGGAAGAATAAGAAGAAGAAGGACAACAACCGGCAAATTACTAACGGTACTTATAAGAACAAGCCACCCCAAAAGTGGAATGTAAGCAAGCGGGGCTGTTTTTCTTGCTCTCTTTTTCTTACTCTCTGTGCCGTGACTTGACAACATGTGAGCAAATTATAAACTGTTACAACGCCTGCATTCTGTCGTTATTGCACAAATACGTATACATATATAGCTATATTTTACTTACTTGCCTGCCGTTGGCTTTTGTTTTATTTGCGTCTCTTTCGGTACTTTCGATCGAATTCAGTTGCTAAAATTAAGCCAAAGCACTAAACACTCAGTCACACACACACACACACAGAAGAGTGGACGTCACCAGGGCAAATACACACAGGCAAACAGCTGGCAGCAGCAGCAACAACAACAATAACGCGACTCACCCAATAAGAAAATTAATTTTATTTGATTTATGCAAACGAGCAGCAAAATTCTGTTGTGCCTTTATTTTGACTCTTTTTTAATCACACCCAGCTCTCGTCCAACTCATTAAGCGAACAATTGTAGTCGTATTTAATAACACTCGCGAGTTTTATTGCATTTTCCCGCGGCTGCTGGGCATATCCTTTTCGTCGAACTTTTCCAATTGCGCGGCGCTATATCTTTGCCTTGCAGGAAGAAACACCGGCGATTCTATTTTTTTTTTCTGCCGACTTGGTACATTTAATTTATTGTATAATACGCGCGGCAAATAAGAGATTTATGCATTTTAAAAACACTCCGAAAACTTTGACCGAATCTGCAACGGCAATCAGTGTTGCCAGGTGATGAGCCCGTATAAGCTAGATTTAAAAAAAAAAAAAGCTAAAATAAGAGCATTTCTATGGCAGCAATATGATATACATAGTTGTCCGATTTTCATTATATTCAAAACGAAATTCTAAAAAAATACTAAATGGTCATATATCAAAAATGTTAGACAATATATTGAAAATTGACCAAGTTAGAATTTTTTCCTCTAAATTTTCGATCGTTCCTATGGCAGCTATATGATATAGCCGTCCGATCCATCCAGTTCCGAATTATATAGTAGTGATATTATATAGAAGACTATCTGCAATGTTTCATTCAGATAGCTACAAAACTGAGGGACAAGTTTGCGTATAAACGGACAGGCGGACAGATGGACGGACAGACGGACATTGCTAGATAGACTCGGCTGTTGATGCTGATCAAGAATATACTTTATAGGGTCAGAAATGTCTTCTTCACTGCGATGCAAACCTCTGACTAAAACTATAATACCCTGCAAGGGTAAAAATAAATTAAAAATAATAGCAACAAAAGTATTTTCTGCTGCTAATTAAATTTTAATAAATACCCTATAATTTTCTTAAAATGTCTTTTTTTTAATTTTATTTAGTCTATTTTCATTTAATAAGTCTATTTTCATAATAATTAATATCACCCTGTATTGGCGTAATGTCAAAGAACTAGTCTACACGGCTACACGGCAACATAATTTTGTCAGTGAAATCCTGAAAGTAAAAGAAGTTTGTCGGCGAACTCTTGGAAGTAACAGAAGAGTAACAGAAAGGAACCTAGAGCAGTGTTACTCCTTTGGCGTGCCGATGTTTTTTATGATTCAATGTAAATAATCATGAAGCTGATTTTAAGTGCTTAAAAATTTGTCGATGACACTATCGACTAGAGATAAATTTACGATCATATGAAATTCACATAACCATCGGCTAATAAGAAGCAAGCAACGACATTTTCATGCCATAAAGCATAATTTTCTTACAAAATAAACCGTTGATGTTGCAAATACATTTAAAGCTAGAATAGGCTAGATTAATTTTAAAATAAGCTATATTTTAAGCTATAAGCTAAATGCAAATTTTACAAGCTTTTCCAGTTTCAAATATGCTAGAACTAGCTTATAATAACCTGAACTGGCAACACTGTGCATCTGCAACGGCAACTAACTAGGGTTGTTAAGTCTTCCGAAGGCCGATATCGATAAGTCCTTAAAACTGTAATATATCGATAGTGCTAATCTCAAGCGTTGCCAGATATTTAATTCGCAAACCCCGAGCGCTGCCAGACTGTGCTATCTCGAGAGTTTTAGTGTGCCCACTTGTATTTTATGATTTGGGCGGCGAACTCGAAAAAAATGAGTATAAGTCATTGGCCAAATTCACAAAAGCCAGAGTTAGTTTAAATGTTATACATTTTATCACTCTCATTCCACGCCACCTAGGAGATAAAGAGATTGGCGCGCTTTTTTATACCCTTGTAGGGTATTACAATTTCAGTCAGAAGTTTGGAACGCAGTGAAGGAGACATTTCCGACCCTATAAAGTATATATATTCTTGATCAGCATCAATAGCCGAGTTGATTTAACCATTTCCGCCTGTCCGTTTCTACGCAAACTAGTCCCTCAGCTTTGAAGCTATCTGAATGAAACTTTGCAGATAGTCTTCTATATGCTCTTTCAGAACGGGCCGGATCGGACGACTATATCATATAGCTGCCATAGGAACGATCGGAAAATTGTAAAGAAAAAATTATAACTTGGCCAATATGTTGAAATATTTTCAAATAATAATAATTAGATCGAAATCGGACTACTATATCATATAGCAGCTATAGGAATGTCCGGGAAATATTACGTTTCGTAAATGAAAAACCAAATTTTTTGGTATGTATAAATGTTTTATAAAATATATATATATATATATATATATTTATAATTATACAAGAAAGAAAGCTAACTTCGGCACGCCGAAGTTTGTATACCCTTGCAGCTTACAATTGGATCATTATGAATTAATACAATTTTATTAAATGGAAAGTAAAACTAACAGGAATTGTATACAACATTTATACATATTAAAATTTGGTTTAACATTGCGTATACGTAATATTTCCTGAACATTTCTATGGCAGCTATATGATATAGTAGTCCGATTTTGATCAAATTAAATCCAAAATTCTAAAATAATATAAAATGGCCATGTCTTAAATTTAATGAAAATATGTTGAAAATTGGACAAGTAATAATTTTTTTTCTGAAAATTTACCGATCGTTTCTATGTCAGCAATATGATATATTCGTCCGATCCGGTCCGTTCCGACTTATATAGTAGTGAGAGCATATAGAAAACGATTCATTCAGATATAATCGGACAGACGGACATGGCTAAATCGACTCGGCTGTTGATGCTGTTTAAGAATATATATACTTTATAGGGTCGGAAATGTCTCCTTCACTGCGTTGCAAACTTCTGACTAAAATTATAATACCCTGCAAGGGTATAATAATAGCTTCCTTCCTTGTTGATATTGACTTCAGTCAAACTTTTTTTCCACTTGTTCCCTATTTACTCAAGATTGCCGTTATTTAAAAAAGCGACCCCACCTACAGGAGGAGGCGCTCTGACACCTGCCACAAATTGATGACCCCCAAAGAGGCGTGCAATGTACTTATTCGTCAACACAATAAAATAAAACTTAAATTAAAACAACTATTAATGTGAAAATTTCACGATATTTCGGACTATCGCAAAATATAAGGTTATCAACATAAGTAGTTGAACCTTTAATAAAGGAATATTAATAAAATTATCTTCGTAATAAGCATAGCGTAAAACCTCGAAAAATTAGTTATTGCAATCGTCGAAATTGCAAACCTATAAATATAAAGGGGTCATATATGCAAGGGCTCGGTATCCCTGTTAATCCTGTTTGGTTCGATAAAGCAAAAGCTAATTTTAGGAAGCTAATTGATGTCATCAAACCCTTGCTGGCTAACTAACTTATACAAGTCATTTAATAAAAACGCAATGGCTATTATTTACAAATGATTTAATTAACTTAGAAAGTGTCTCCTTTTTATGGTTTATGGTTAGGCCAATTACATATTGTAATTGTTAACGTATAATGGATTGGATGTGTTATATAAATATTAACAAATTATTGCAAAAAACATTTGTCATTATTGTATTTTAATATTTAAGCTTGTGTTGACGGATCTTGGGGCCCGTCAAAAACGTTGTTCCTTTTCTAATTGGTAAACCCTAATAATTCAATTACCTTAAATCAATCATTTTTGTGTTTTGCAGATCAAGAATCGAATGTCATTTGTTCTCTAAAGCTAAGGAAAACCCTTTGTACGATTAACAGAGAGTCGAAAGCGTTGTCTTCTCTAAATGTGGTTAATTATGTACATATGTATGTACATTAGGCCACGCCATCAATAAATAAATTCTACGATGTCAGCTTTTTCATCTCTTCTGTCACCCTACCCTCGGCGGGTGGCTTCTTGGCCGGCGCTGCTGGCCCCTTCTGCTTTCCGTACAACATGTCAACGAATAAAGCAGCGAACACGAGGATCGCTCCGAGCCACTGACGGGCAATCAAAACATTACCAAAGAGCAGCACTGAGCACAGGACGGTGAAGAATTTTCGCGTGGTTGTAACAACGGAGCAGGCGAGCGGTCCGAAGCTAGCTACCATCAGAAAGATAAAGAACTGTCCGAGAACGCCGCACACAGCAATCAGAGATAAATGGGTCCAGGCCTCGGGATGCCGAAGTGTAAAATATAGGAACTCCTTCGCCTCACCGGTGAAAACCATGGCAACGCTTAGCATCAGAGTGCTCCAGAAGTTCATGGCTTTCATCATCTGCTGACCGGACGGCGCACTTGCTGCTCGAATGCGCTCCTGTACAGCGCCGGTTAAGCCATCCATGGAAAGACTTAGGAAGAGCAGCACCTCACCCAGCATCGTTGTCTCTGCCGGCAAATTTGACACCTTGCCTTCCTTGTACATGAAAAGGATAACGCCCAGCACAATGGTGAGCACACAGGCGTAACGCGTCCAGCTGTACGATTTTCTTCCAATGAGCACGCCCAGGATCATAACAGGAATTGGTTTGGCGGATTTTCCAACCACTGCCGTTGGATACGGCACCCAGCGCATGGCCATATTGGTGGACACCATGGCCAGCAGATACGTGAGGGAGCAGGCCACGTAGGATCCCACATGGGTGGTGTCCTCCTTCTGCGGACGCACGGTCAAAAGGCCTGCAAGACTTAATGTTTGTTGGATTGCATGCAGGAAATTGAAAGAAAACTGTCCTCACCTTTGGCAAATACATAGTTGCAGAGGCACTGCACCCACACCAGGGCCAAGGCATAGGTAAATCGTTCGCCCACGGATCCGTCCGTTTGCACTTCCTCTCCGTAGCGGCCCCGCGTCAGCTTCTCCTGCACAATGCCGTACAGAAAGTAGCAAACGAAAATGCCCAAGGCATAGATCACGAAGCGGCTGCGCTCCGGGAGAATCATCCTGGTTCGATTAATTGGGATTCAAACAGTTTGCATTTTCCGGGGCGGCAATAGGCCCGCAATTTTAAGTTGATTATAAAATCTAATACGTGGACTAAGGTTGTTGATAATTTATCAAAATATATATCGATATTTTTTCTAAAGATGATATATTTATATCGCGATTTTTGCTTACCCAAATATCGAAATTTGGATTTTTTTTAATTTGATATTTTTCGATATTTTTTCCAAGCCGCAAGAGGAAAGCAATCCATTCGAGAAAAAATATTGTCAATTTTGACTTTATTTATTTCGATTCAATTCAATTCAATTTAAAATTAATTATTTACCTTTTTTATAAAGAAACATTTTTCATGAAAATGTTGGCTTAAATATATCGAACAGCTGATTTCAGCTACCTATCATAATGATCATATAACAACATATGTATGTATTTATAATAAAGCTTTTTGGGCCTTTACATCTGATCTAACAGGAGCTTTTCATCGCTATTGAACGGCAGGGTTGATTTAGCATCGTTTTACAATCAGCTCCAGTTGCCAGTCCTCTTGTACCACCTTAAGATGTCAACCTTCAAGGACAAAGTAATTATTGTCACCGGAGCCAGCTCTGGCATTGGAGCAGGATGTGCTGTCCACCTGGCTGGCCTCGGTGGTCTCCTGGTAATAGTGGGTCGAAATGCCGGAAATTTGAAGGAAACGGCTGAGAAAATTTTGGCCGCCGGTGGATCAGCGCCTCTGGAATTGCTGGCAGACATGACCAAGGAGTCGGAGGTGGAGCAGATAGTGACCGCCACTCTAGCTAAGTATGGACGCATCGATGTTCTGGTCAATAATGCAGGCATCCTGGAGACGGGTTCTATTGAAAATACCAGCCTGGAGCAGTTTGATCGTCTAATGAACACCAATGTGCGGTCCTTGTACCAACTCACAATGCTGGCCACTCCGGAGCTAATCAAGACCAAGGGTAATATCGTAAACGTGTCCAGTGTGTGCGGATTGAGGGCCTTCCCCGGTGTTTTGGCTTACAACGTATCCAAGGCCGCCGTGGATCAGTTCACGGCCTGTGTGGCCCTGGAGTTGGCCTCGAAGGGAGTTCGTGTAAATGCCGTAAATCCTGGTGTGATCATCACCGACATTCACAAGCGCGGCGGCATGGACGAGGAGGCGTACGCCAAGTTCCTTGAGCACTGCAAGATTACGCATGCCTTGGGTCGGCCTGGAGATGTCAACGAAGTGGCGGCGGCAATCGCCTTCCTTGCCAGCGACGCAGCCAGCTTTAGCACAGGCGTTAGTCTGCCTGTGGACGGAGGGCGCCATGCCATGTGCCCTCGATGATTTACCGAAGAAGGAGATACGATCATCTTTTGCATTTAATGAGTCTGTTAAACATCAATAAAGAAGGAACTTACTTTTCAGTTTTAAATACCCAACAATTTTTGTCTCTGATACGTAATTTTTTATTATACGACTTAATAATACCCGGTCAGTGTATAATAATGGAATAGGAACGACGGAAAAATTGCTATGAAAGTAATATCGATTTGTTTAAAAACCATACCAATCTCACATTACTTTAGTAATATTTATATTTAATATATATTTATAAAAGTATTCTCTTTTATATTTGCTTTAAGCGTTAAAATCGCAATGCTGTTTAATGCCCTTCTATAACAAGTACATCAACGGTCAAACAATTTTAATTAATATACCAGAAATTTCATTTCGTTTATTTTTTGGTTTAAAAATATTATTGCAAAATACAATAAGCTATAATTACACCATCACGCCCATAGGGTATGCGAGCGCTCATTTCACACCTCTTAAGAATACGCCCCATGCGTAACACTATCCTTTCGGCAACAACAAACAAACGAGCAACAGTTATTCGGTAATTGGTAAATGATAAGTGGGTGGGGGCGACTAGACCAGAGGCTATACAAATAATCGAATCGTAAATCAGAATACAATTTAAAACATAAATGTCTTCGGGGGAGGTGAAATCGAACGGAGCGGTGCTCACAATGACAACTGCATAGGAGGCAGCCAAGTGTAGAAAAGAATGTAGGCGGCGCTAGAGACGACATTTGAGGTATCCAGCGTTGTAACGATCTGGTCGTCGAATTTAAACCACTTTCCGTAGTTGGCGCTTTTGCAAAAGGCCGTGTAGTGGCCACCCTCCATGGAGCCATAGTGATTTGAAACGGCATAGAGCTGATAGGTTTTAGGTGTACCTGTCCGCGACTCCGCCCGGGCAATGTAAGGATTCATCTCGAGGTTCTCCAAGGGAAAACGCAAATAGTTCTGCTTTTTTATATAGGCGCACGAATTGCTAGGGTCCGCGTAAAAGCTGTAAATATATCAAAGACGTAAAAGTATATTTAAATACTTTGTCGATAGTGGCATACCGCTTTAAATGCACCACCAAAACCGGAGGCAGCTTCGATATATCCAACTTTTTGATGGCATCCCTTTTGGTTTTGCAATTTGGGCAATTCCAGCCATGTATGCGCTCTCCGCTAAAGTACATGTCCATACACTGGCTTAACTGGCATACATTGGAATTCGGCGGCAGCTCCAAACTGAGATTCGAGAAGCACTCGTAGGTGGCCGATTCCTTGTGGCAGGCGACGCACTTGACAGTGCTCTTCATCTGGCCATAAAATAAATGCAATATCATGCTCTCTTTGGCCTTGGTGAACTCTAACCAGGCTTTTTCCGAGGCGCTCATCGTCTCCCGCTGTCGGGCTACGCGCAGTGTCTGCAGGTCCGAGTGCAGCCAGTCCATCAAAATAGTGAGAAATTCGTGAGAGTCCTGCTGATCAAAGCCGCGAAAGATCTGCTGATATTGACCAACAACATACTGAAAACCGACAGCAACAACATTGAATATTGAATATGTAAATCAAAGTCAGAGTAGACTTACCCTCAAATCGCGACTGGCCACACATTTATACTGGCCATTCCACAGCTCCTTGATAAGTGCGGCCACCTCCTCGATCACATGTCCATTGGTTCTGCTGTTGCTCCTGCTAATGTACTCTTTATATTTGTCCGATATGCAGTACTCAGTTAACTGGACCGTGTTACTCAAGCACTGCAGAATACTGTTCATGTAGCAGGTGTTGCCCAGGTTCTTCAAGCCCGTCAAACCACGACCCTGCAAAAGTAGAGACAAGAGTGCAACCGTGAGTAGGAGTAGGTATAAAGTATTCCCAGAACTTTACTCGTCGCAGTGGAAGGATTGAGCTATAAATGCTGTAAGTGGTGGGTGGAGCTGCTGGCA
Source organism: Drosophila jambulina (assembly GCA_018152175.1). Classification (NCBI taxonomy): domain Eukaryota; kingdom Metazoa; phylum Arthropoda; class Insecta; order Diptera; family Drosophilidae; genus Drosophila; species Drosophila jambulina. The sequence goes on along the minus strand of JAECXH010000012.1, from coordinate 1,821,981 downwards.
GCTGGAATTTCACGCCCGCCACACAAATCATTCGCGGAATCCTGTCGGTTGCGGCTTCTTTTGCTCAACAGTTTAGCAATTGTACGTTGTTTCTGTGGTTGGGACATGCTTTAAGTGCGGACAGCGAATGACTGAGACTCAGGCTGAGGGGCCATCCTATGGACGGCTGTTTTCGAAACGTGACCCCTTGGCTATTGATTCGGCTATTTTTAGGCGGACAATGTGAGTCAACAACACAAACAGGCCCGTAAGCCCCTCCTACACACTCACCACATTGTGACCTGCGACGGGTGAGAAATCACGGACCCGCTGCACTGGTCTCTCCTCGCTTTTGGGCTGTGGTTTCATCGCCCGATCGAATGTGGGCCTTTCCACTCGACTGGATTCATATGGTGGGTCCGAATCTACAGGTGGCATTTCTTCACCGGACAGCTTGGACGCAGACCCTAAGTTGTCGAATAAATCATGCTGGGGAGGCTGGATTGAGGGAGTTGGGGATTTATAAGCCTTTTTTGCTTCGCGTGCAATCGCTAGCTGACGCTCCCGCTCCAGCCGCTCCTGCTCATGCTGGTCGTCCAGGCGTTGTCGCTCCTTGATCTTTATCTCGATGTTTCGCGTGGCCTCCACCTCCTTGGCTGTTAACTGCTCTTTCTTGAGACGATCTACTTCCTCCCGCAGCCGATTATTCTCGATAACCTACAAGAGTCATTATTGCATAAACATAAATGTTAAAATAATTCAGAGAAACTGGGTTTTTTACATTGTCCAGGGCCTTGCTTTCTAGCTGGAGGATTCGGAAATGGAGCTCCTGATTTTCAACTGCATTTAAGTCGTCACCCTTTATGGCCTGTCGCTTCCACATTTTCGAGGCACTTTCCAACTGCGCGTCGTTTTGTTGGGCTCGTTGCAAGAACTCGGCCTGATCCCGCATGATCTCCGCTATGGGCTTCGTCGTTTGCGCTTCGTTGGTCCTATTCAGCTCCTGCTGGTCGTAGGTGCGCATGGCCGCTGGCTTGCTGGCTCTGTTGATATCTGGTCGTGGCTTAAAGTCCTTTGCACTGATGTCTTCCTTCATGGTGATGTCGTGGATCGAAGGGTATTCAATGTCATCGATGGTTTCAATGTCATTATTATTCTGCTGCGGCGCCTGTACACTGGGATTTGTACAATGGGTGGGGTACATCATGATGAAGAGCTCGTAGCCGCCCTCAACGAGTTGAATGGGAGCCCGGTAGGTCACGTCCGGATCCCACTGCAAGGCAATGTTAATTTAAAGATTTGTTTCTTTATATTCTTTAATAATTACATTTTTTAGGATGTCCAGAAGAGTGGCTATAGCTGTATTTGCAGCTGGCGGAGAATCCTTGGTGTTCCAGTCAATTAAAACCACCGAATCCTTGACGGCACGCGAAGCCCACGCAGCCTTGCCGGTGCTACTTAGACGAGCCTGTAATCGGCCAGCCGACATTCTAAAAGAAGAAAAAAGTAAATCAGACAAAGCGGGAGTTAATAAGGGTTCTCTTGTATTCACCCCGGTGTTATGAGCTCTTCAGGTACATTGAATGCACAAAAGTAGGTGAGGTGAGAAGCGTCGTAGTCGGCACTGGAGCGACAGTCCATAACCAGAACGGACTTTTCCTGCATTCGCCGGTACAACTCCTCGCATGTAACAAGCCCCAATCTGGCGAAGTTGGTGGCCAATTCTCCTGACGAGCTTTCTGGCTCCTGTCCATTGGTTACAATTGAAGCAGCAATTGGTTCCACCGCCGGGCTTTGCAGGTGCTCATAGCGAAGCAACAGGGACTGGCTTATCAGCTCCAGCGAGTCCATGATGCGGCGATTCGACGCGGTATCGCCCAGCATCTGGCGGACCGTCGTCTTGTGGATTGCATAGTCCGGTTTTTTGCGAATGGCAGTCAGCATGTTGAAGTACTTCATGTAGGTGATGTAGGCCAGCTCCTCGTCGCCATCCAGGCGGTAGTTCTCTGCGGCTATGTACAGCTTGCGAGCGGTGTTGAGCAGGCTGCAAAAGTATCGAGCAAATAAGAAAAAACGCAATGGCACAATAGTAACCGAATATAAACATACATTTTCATGCTCTTGTTGCGACAATCGGGAATGATTGACATCTTCTCCAGGCCATCGAGGTCGGAGCTCATGTAAAGCTTTTTTAATTGGGCCATAATTAGGGCTCCGCCTCGTCTTCCTTTGCCTTCTTACTGTCTGTTGATGGGACGAATTGGGAGTAAGTCGTTTCTCCTGTTATCATGCCCTTTTTTTCGTTTTGCTGCTTAACAAATTGGAATTAGTGATGCTGAAAACATCGATGCATAGAGCATCGATATTTTTGGCGATGTTTTTGTTGATATCGATGTTTAGCAATGCATAGATGTTTGAAAAAAAGTCTGCTATGGAAACATAAATATTGTTCTAAATTGAATTCTATTAGTCTAAAAAAAAACTAAACAAATAATAAAAAAATTAATACTACAAACATTTTTTGTTTCAAATTTTTTACATCTTACATAAAGTAATAGACAAAAGCTGTTTATTACTTTAACTCCTTACGATACGCAGCTATACACGGTTATATTAATTTATAATAATGAAAATAGACTTAATAAATTTAAAAACAAATGGAAAAATTTAAATAATATACTGGGGTTATTTTAAATATGAAATCAACAACAGTAATGACTTTTCTTATTAATTTATTGTGCCAACAGTTTTAAGCAAAATTTTAATAAGTTAAATAAATAAATGAAATAAATAAATAAAGTAAAACCGACAAGAATTTTTTCTCAATAAATTGCTTTCCCCTTTGCAGCTTGGAAAAAAAATCGAAAAATATCGAATAAATATCTCAATTTCGATATTTGGGCAAACAGCAAATAATAAGAAAATAACGACATATTGATATTTTGATACATTATCAACAAATTCTATTTTTCAATGGGAAGGACCTCAAAGGACAAGCGTGACATATTCTATAGACTGGCCAAGGAGCAGGGATGGCGCGCGCGGAGTGCCTTTAAGCTTTTGCAGGCCGATGAGACGTTCCACCTTTTGGAAGGTACCTCAAACCGCGTGCTAACTGTGTTCCTCAGACTAACTACTTTATATTTTAGGTCTTACACGAGCCGTTGATCTTTGTGCCGCTCCCGGCAGCTGGTCCCAGGTTCTGGCCAAACGCATTTACGAACCTCTTGGGCCGAGTGAGCGAAAAAATGTGAAAATCATCGCAGTTGACCTGCAGGGCATGGCGCCTATCGAGGGAGTTACCCAGCTTCGGGCGGACATTAGCAAGGAATCGACAGCTGAGGCCATCATCGAGTTTTTCGGAGGAGAAAAGGCACAGATTGTGGTCAGCGATGGAGCTCCGGATTCCACGGGCATGCATGAATTCGATTGCTATGTTCAAAGTGAGTTGATCCTCTCAGCTTTGAGCATTGCCACATACGTTCTGGAATCGGGAGGCTCCTTCGTGGCGAAGATCTATCGGGCGGATAAAATCAGTCGAGTTTATACCCAGCTAAAGCGCTTTTTCCAGGATGTGTGCGTTTTCAAACCTTCCGCGTCTCGGAATTCCAGCATCGAGGCGTTCGTGGTGGCAAAGAAGTTTTGTTTGCCCGAAGGGCACAAGCCTTGCAATCTTACCTCCGAATGGCACGATCAACCTGAGTCGTCGTGGGTGGTTGAGTTGAACGGAGACCCGCCCATCGTTCACGTACCCTTTGTTGCCTATAATGGTGATCTAGACTCTGATCGCACATACGATTTGGTAAGATTCAATGTATTTTTTCTAGGGCGATGGCTACTTCCTAACCATGACTGTCTTTCGCTTACAGGATGAGAATTATGTATACAGGGAGGCAGTGCAACAGCCCCTCACAGCCGCTTATCAGGAAGTATTGAAGAAAACCGGCGAGGTCAACCTAAAATACAAGTCCATCAAAGTTGTTCATGACGAGGAATTGTACACGGATTGGTGTGAAGCAGCATCTGTCGTAGGAGGAGTCTGCGTTTTCTCAGGATGAAGATAAAGAAACCTAAGAACTGGTAATCGTGAAATTGCTAAGAAATATCGTCCTACTTACCTAAGAGGTTAAGGCCTAAGCTTTGGTAATCTAGGTAGAAGGTGAAACTTATCTGTTCTTGATGCTAATTCCAATAAAAAACTTTATTTACAATTCCTTTGACTTGGCCTACAACTGCTGCATGACCAGCTTCTCAGCCGGTTTAACGCCGTACTTGTAAACCTTGTTGAGACTTTCGGGAAAGTCGGGCAGCAAATTATTGAAGTTTTCTACGTGATGTGTATGCTGCTCTGTCCAGATGCCGTCGCCAGTGAAGTGAAACTCCGATTCGATAAGGTAAAGAATAAGCGTAAGGATCTCGTTGTTGCTTAACTCATAAAAGCCCGAAACAGGCAGCTGAAGTTCCTCCTGAGCATCTGGTGCCTGTAGTAGATGCATCTTCTCCTCAATGCGTTTGCTGAAAAAGAAAGGAGTTGGAAATTATGCATTCTGTAGTTGCAATTTCTCTAATTCTCACATAGGATACAGAAGCAAGTGGATGTTGGCAAAGATTTCCTGCAGCTTAAACTTCTTGCTGCGCAAGAACTCAAGACACTGTTTAACATGGAGCAGCGGTGTGTGGCACCAGTTGGGATGGCGGGAGAGCAAGTTGCGCAGGACCTGCTCATCCTTGGACAGAATGTTGCTCAAATAAACAACTATATCGCGACCCTTGGTTCGATCTGAGCCATCTCGAGCAAATCTTAAAAAAAAAACTTGAATTTTGGCTCAGTGGAATATTTGATTTTATATACTCACTTGGCAAAGGCCTCGGAGCCGCAGGATAGGATGTGCAGAGAAGCGCAGCGCACCTTCAACTGACTAAGATAATCTAGACGAAGTCGCGCTTTGTTTTGGTAATGTACCAGGCGCAGCACTCGCGGATTGGTGCCCAGCACTTGGAACTCTTCGATTTCCTGCAGATCTCTCAGACGCTCCAAAACCGTATCCGGTCCCAGGGTCAACACCTCCAGACAACGTAAAACGGCAGCCTCGCTGATCCCAAATGCATGAACGTGCTGCAGAGTCTGCCTTAAGCTATCGCATGTGGACATCAGAATTTTTGGCCGCCGAAAGCCAATATCGCGGATATCCTGTGAATCAATCGTGGGGATCTCCTTCAGGATACGACGAACATTGTCTGCGTCCGAGTAAAGCAGGAAACTATTCTTCCTAAGCCGCTCGGCTGTGAACTTCAGCTCCGAGGTTAGCAGTTCCACGGTGTCCTGCACGGCACGAAAGCTCTTGTGACGTATACGGGAGTAGACGCGCCACAGCTTCTGCAGATCACCGTCGTCCATCTGCAGTCGTTCACGTAGATAGGCGTTCAGCAGAGATTGCCGCAGGCTCTTTAACGTGAGGTTCTCGCTGTCCAGATCCCTCATATCCACCGGCAAATTGATGCCGGTGAAGTAACTTGCCAGGCGTTCTGCCACTTTAATATCGTAGGGGATGTATGTGTGCGACTTAAGGATTTCTATTGATTTGTTCACCACCGTCACGTATTTGGACAGCGTTGGGATGGTGATATTCTGGAAGCCGCACTCCTCGAGGACACTGTGGCGATTGGCTAACGTGGTGGCCCCGTAGTATATGATCATAGGCTTGGTTATAATGTCGTCTACGCTGTAAGCCAGGGATTTCAATGTTTCATACGAGTTGAGCAGATCCTTACGTTTCACCGTCTTCAGTTCGGGATGCTTCTCCAAGGCAGCGACCCACGCCCGGTAGTTGCTACCTAATATTTGTTTTTGGTAACTATTAAATTACATATAGAGATGGCAATAAACGCACCTAAAGTTTTTGCCAAATAGTTAGCATTCAATGGTTCTTCCACCGGCATCTCTACGGCCGCAGGTTTCGGTAGCTTTGGTTTAGCCTTTTCTTGATTGACGGTGCCGTTTTTTGATGCGGCCATACCGCGTGCTACCTGCCCCAAGCATCGTGCCAGAAGGTGCCCTTGATTTTGGCCGTTGCGCAGCATAATTACATTTCCATAGGTTTATTTACATGTGATATATTGTGAATATGTAACTGATATTCGTGGCGAATGGCAATCCTGTAGCGGGGTGAATGGCAACTATTGTTCCCATTCAGATATTTCGTTTATACGAGGCCGATTTCATAGATGAAATTGGATTTATAATAACAGCTGACAAATATAATTTATTGTCTGGCATTTTTAATAAAATGAATACATATATTATGGTTACGACGGTAATTTATCGAGTAATATATTTATGACTTCGCTCTTCAATTACTAAATTCAATACAATAACAGACACTGATGCGATTTTGGTCGATATCTTGCTTTGACCACCACAAGACTGAGTTGGCAGCACTGCCAAAAGACTATCAGCTTGTGATAAATTGCATAAAGTTAGCAGCACCGCCGGCATATTTACACGTGCATCCCACTTTTTTACATCGCTTCGTTCCGTTTTCTTTTTTAATAAAACATTGTAATATGTCGCTTTTACGCATCAGGTAAGCTTAAAAAATCAGCTGTAAATATACATTCAAATGCATCTCGCCCCGCTTCCAGGAAACCAAAAACTCGCAAGGGGAAGAAGGTGCTGCTGGCCAGGGAGCCACAGTTGATTGAATCTGCTCGCACAATGCTTTTTCTGGACGGACGGAAGTGCGGTGGAAATGTGAAGCTGTGTATGAAGGATCTTCAAGCGCTGAAGAAGCCTCTGGTAAAAGTATTAAACCGCAAGAACGATATAACACCCTTTGACGATCCTTCATCCTTGGAATTGTAAGATTAGAAACTGTAAACCTGCTTGATTTCGATTTAAATTCCCTGACTACTATTTCTAGCTTGACTATGAAGAACGATGCGTCGCTGTTTTCTTTTGGTTCTACATCGAAGAAGCGGCCTGACAACATTATCTTGGGCAGGATATTCGAAAATGAAGTGCTGGACATGTTCGAGTTGGGCATTAAGAGGTATCAGGCCATTTCCGAGTTCAAAAACGAGAAGATTGGCACCTGCGTCAAGCCCTGTTTGGTGTTCAATGGACCCAAGTGGTCGCAGACTGAGGAGCTGAGGCGACTTCGCAACCTCTTCATCGATACCTTCCAGCGGGAGAAGGTAGACTCGATTCGCCTGCAGGGTATCGAGCATGTCCTCAGTTTTACGGTGACCGACGATATGAACATCCTGATGCGCTCATACAGGATCCTACTAAAGAAATCGGGACAGCGAACGCCTCGAATCGAGTTGGAAGAGATCGGACCCTCGGCCGATTTTGCCATTAGGCGGACAAAGATAGCCAGCGAGGATCTGTACAAGCAGGCGCGCAAACAGCCCAAGCAGCTGAAGGTCAGTAAGAAGAAGAACATCAGCACTGACGCCTTGGGCAACACCAAGGGACGCGTACATCTGGGCAAGCAGCAGACGGGATCAATTCAGACGCGACGTGTCAAAGCGCTGCGGAAGACGCCTGAGGAGAAGAAAGAAAACCGGCAGCGCAAGAAGGTAGCGCTGAAGACAGCCGCTGCCGAAGCTCTTGCTGCCTCGCAATGATTGCATCGCATCAACCACCATGTAGTTAGCTTTAGTTTTAATAAATTGGTCCAGATTAAAGTAGCGTAATAACTAGGCCATTTCTGGAGTCATCAGTGAATGGCGTCCACAATGTTGCGGACACGTCGCGTCTTGGACTCTGCCAGCGCGTCCTCTAGCGTTTTGATCATGTGCACCAAACTACTGACATCCGTTTGCACCAGCACATCCTTTCGATGCCTCCTCTCGTCCTCCTCCATGGTTGCCAGCTCATGCTCGGTGCGCTCGCTCAAGTCCACGGAAAGCAACTCTCTATTTTCGTTCTTCGGTTCGGTGTGCAAATAGAGTTTCATGACGATGCACACGGTGCACTGATCCAGCAGGCTACGCGAGGCAGTGCGTACCTCCAGTCGCCAGTTCAGATTGACCAGACGATAAGCACGTATGTTGGCCGACTTGATCGATCCTTCTACAAAGTTCCGCTTGCTCGTGACGAACTGCTCGAGTACCTCCAACACATCGCTCGAGAGTTCGGGAAATGTCTGACGCAGGACAGTCTGCATATGGGCGGAACTGTTAACACTGACCCGGGTGGTCACGCTAATCAGAAGCGAGATCAGGGCCTCTACAGCCCGCTGCACTGCCTCCGGGCTGCTGGACTCTGAATATTTCTTGGCCATCGCTTCGTAGCGACTGGGATTGGGTCCATTTATCAGGTAATCGAAGGCTGACTTGCACAGCTCAACAACATCGCTAGCAGGTCTTTGGAGGAGTGTCAAATGGTCTCGTTGTTTTTGACTCAGCCGAAGAGATGACATCTTGCGGGAAAATTAACTGGAAGTGTAGAAATGATAATGAATATATCGACAATTACTGGCAAAACTTACATTGAACAGCTTGTCTTCTTAAGTATTTGCAAGTTTCATACCTGCAATTTAGAACTCATTGATATTACTTAAAGAATTAAAAAACATCAACAATAATTTCGGGAAGCCTAGCCAGTGCTGCCAGCCTAGAGTTTCAGCACACAGCCAGTTGGCAGTCCTGTAATAGAGAGCGGGAACAAATCAGCTCAAATAATGCTACAGTTTAAACGGTAAAATTACAAATCGGTTAAGCTAATAATAATTTATCACAGAATGCAATCTTGTTAAGTTTACTTTGCTACCAATTCTCTGTAGAAATCTTGAAAACTATTAAAAGCTTACGTTATAATAAAAGCTTTCGTATAAGTTGGCAGCTCCAAGCTCACCCCCTCCGCGATAATGGGAACAACAACAATACAGATTCGCAAATCTGTTTCATTGGCTTGCGGGATTTGGCTGGCAGCGCTGCTTGTTTAATTGTTTAACCAACTTTTTGTACCAAATAAATTTGCAAAAATGCTGAAGCAAGTGACGAAGCAATTGGCCCTGCAGGGAGTGCGTAACTTCTCGATTAGCCAGCAGGTGAGACCCTGGGAAAATCCGGTCAGAATTGGCCCCACACATCAGCAACTGCAACTGTTTACGTAACAGACGGAAAATGCATCTTTAACTGGGAGATTGCAAACGGGCAAAGATAATGCTAGCTAATTATCAAACTGCTGAATTCCTGGCGTAACATTTGTATTTCCTATATTCCTTGGTACAGAACAATTACAAGGTGACCGTCTGCGGAGCCGCTGGAGGCATTGGCCAGCCCCTTTCGCTGCTGCTCAAGCAGAATCCCCTGGTCACCGACCTGGCCCTTTACGATATTGTGCATACGCCCGGTGTGGCCGCCGATCTGTCACATATTGATACCAAGAGCAAGACCGCCGGATTCATTGGTGCCGACCAGCTGGGCGATTCCCTGAAGGGTGAGTAGAGGGCAGGGGCCAGCGAAGCGAGTGAGGTTATGTACCTTGTGTGTAGTGGAAAAATTTGTGGCAATGTGGTAGGAGGGGTCGACAGGGGAGATCGTTTCGCCGTTACTGCACTTAAAAAAAAATGTGTAGATAATATGAACGTACTTCAATATTTTTTTCATAATCAGTACTGAAACCTATGGTGTTTGCTCACATAACATAAAAGCTGTCTTAAGCCTATTAGACAAATTTAAATTCAGTATCAAGAAGCCGTTCGTCTGTATTAGCCACATTACAATTTTCGATAATAATGGGAGTATGTATGCTTTTATATTAATACAGCCAGCCTTGCCTACCAGGTATCTTTCAGACCAGCATACTCGACCATAGCGTTCTAGCTTACCGTTCATAGCTTTTGGTTTTGATTCTTACAAGATAAAATAATGATCATGATATTTGTAGACTACAGGTTTGAATATGCTTATTCATTAATTTACAGTAGCAATAAAGTTAGACTTGGTTGTACTTTTTTCGAAACACGAAACACTGTTAATGAAGTTAAAGTTCTTGAGTCAACCCATGAGCCGTGGGACCAAACAAAAATGTCCGTCGGTTGATCAAGTTGAATAACTAAATTGTAGTTGTTTTTTCTGTACTGCAGTTGAGGATTGTTTTTATCTGTAATACTATGTTCTTTTGATCCCTAACGAAGAGCTTGTGAAAACTTGGCAAACTGTAAATGCAACAAAATAGTTATGAACCTCCTAAAAATTCCTATTCATGTGATTTGCATAAGCAAAATTTTTATGTTGTGATAAGATAAGCCGCAAAGACTATATACAAATATATATGGGAGGGTTAAGATAGCACCGTTGAAATGTTATTGGTATTTATAACGACGTAATCAGAGGCGGCTACTGCCTATCAGTGCAAAGATTGTCGTTGATCAAAGATCAAAGTGCCACCGAAGAAAGTATTCTCAAATATATTTTATATGTATGTGCTTACAGGATCCGATGTGGTCGTCATTCCCGCCGGTGTGCCCCGCAAGCCAGGCATGACCCGCGATGACCTGTTCAATGTAAACGCCGGCATCATCAAGGACATCTCCAACTCCATTGCCAAAAACTGCCCCAAGGCCCTGGTGGCCATCATCACCAATCCGGTGAACACCTGCGTGCCCATTGCTGCCGAAATCCTTAAGAAGGTAAAGACTTGATAAAAAATATGACCTTTTAGGTGAAGAAATTATATGAATTCCGAATTTACAATTCCAGGCTGGTGTCTACGATCCCAAGCGTCTTTTCGGTGTCTCCACCCTGGATGTTGTGCGTGCTCGCGCCTTTATTGGTCATGCCTTGGGAGTGGATCCCCAGAGTGTGCAAATACCCGTCATTGGGGGACACTCCGGTGTGACCATTCTGCCCGTGCTGTCGCAGAGCCAGCCCCAGTTCAAGGGCAATCAGGACACCATTGAGAAGCTGACCGTGAGGATCCAGGAGGCCGGAACAGAGGTGGTGAAGGCTAAGGCCGGAGCTGGCTCCGCCACTTTGTCTATGGCGTATGCCGGCGCCCGTTTCGCCGGCTCCCTGCTGAAGGGTCTGAACGGCGAGAAGAACGTGATCGAGTGCTCCTATGTTCAGTCCACCGTCACGGAGGCCACCTTCTTCTCCACACCTCTGGTGCTGGGCAAGAACGGAGTGCAGGAAAACCTGGGCCTTCCCAAGCTCAACGATTACGAGAAGAAGTTGCTGGAGGCAGCCATCCCCGAATTAAAGAAGAACATCCAGAAGGGCATTGACTTTGCCAACGCCTAAGCGGGCTCGGAACAGCTGCTCCAACCACCAATCCCCTAAACGAATTGTGTACTTCATTAGCGCCTGTCGTATATTGGCAAATCCTTCCCTTAGCAAATCTTTCGTCTTAAGTTGGCGTGTCCAAAGATTTACCTGATCTACGCTCTGTGTGTGGTATAAACAATGCAACCAGTTCATAATCTGAAATAAACAAACAACAAACTTGGATTTTTTACTGTGTTCTTGTAGATGGTATGGCATTCGTTAGAACGCAGCTCGGGGGTTTAAAAAGTTCTCAAGTTTCATTAAGAAAAAATATCAAGATTTTTGTCACCAAACTTGAAAACTACAGATTTCAAATCTATGAAGGACGAACAATGAAGAAAAACTAAAGAAATATAATTTAAATAAATATGAATATTTAAAATATTTATCTAAAATACCTTTTCAATAATTATGTCTACATATACAGATTTGATCAGCGCCAAGGCCGTCGAAATGGGAGGGGGGAGGGGTTATGGGTGGGTTTCCCCGGGCCCGCAGTTTCAAAAGGGCCCGTGATGCTCCGAAAGTCGGAAATAGTGGGAAGGGTGGGGACCCGAACATAGATCTTCCTCGGGCCCTGATTTCCTCTCTTTGCCCCAGATTACTGCTATACCAATAAATTTCGCGATTTTTCGACAAATTGTAATTGGTGGTTATGGCTCTGGTTTTTTTAGAAGAGAGTGGAGATTAAGCGACCGATGGGACGAATCCGACAATCCTGTAAATTAAGCAAGTGATGGAATTGGAACTAACATCAAAAGATCATTAGATATAATAAACTTGCGGTTGCGGTTGCGGTTTCAAGCCGTTTTTCTCTAGTCAAATAAATATTTAATTTAGAAATCGAATCTAATATTATCATATTCAAAAAAAATTAACAGAAATTATACATAACATTTATGCATACAAAAAGCGGTTTTAAAGTTTACTTATACGATGATTAAAGTTTTACAGTTACAGTTTTATATTCACAGTTTTCAATTTTCCTCTACATTTAATGATTGTTTTTATGGCAGCTATATGATAATAATAATAATCATTCGGTGTGCATAAAAAAAACCGAAATTTTTAAGTAATATAAAATGGCTACATCTTTGAACAGATAAAAATATGTTGAAAAACAGCGAAGTTAAAATTTGTTTCCATTAAATTTCTTAAATGTTCCATATTTTATGCACTTTGGATGATTGATCATATAGCTGCCATTGAAACTATCGTTAAATTAAGAGCAAAATGCAAACCGTCAACTTTGGTATGTGCAATTGTGTTATATAAAATATTTGTTCGTTTTTCCTTTTATTTGATCAAATTTGGTTAATATATAATGATCCAATTGAAAGCTGAAAGGTTATACAAACTTTAACGTGACGAAGTTTGCTTCCTTTTCAACATATTTATAAAAAGTCTGAGTTTTAGTTTTAATTTTAGGCACATTAAATGATTATATCATATATGTATCTGCCATACAAACGATCGTTAAATGTAGAGGAAAATGTAAAACTGTAAATATAGTATGATAGGTAAACCGAATGTATTGGTATTTAAAAATGTTTTGTGTAATTCCTGTTAGTTTATTTTTTCATGATCAATTCTAGTTCATAATGCTCCAATTTGTCGTGGCGAAGTTAGCTTACTTTTTTGGTAAAATATATTTCTTTTTAGAATTTGGAAAACCACCTTTTAGAAAGTGTGCATTTTTATTTCAGCTTGCACTGCAAATTATGATTTTATTCGCTCTTCTGCTGTCGTGTGAGAGCCGGCACTTGTTGATCCCACGTTTCGTTCAGTGTAGACCGCTGTCTCCCACTCTCTCGCAGACAAACACAATGCTCTCACACGCACCAAACTCATACAGCCGCAATCAATTAAGCTTCGTTAAGATCAATTTAAACTTGCCCGCATGTCATGGCAGTCCCTCCCGAGCATCCCCTCCAGTGCTCCTTCCATGAGTCTTTCACAGCTTCCAGCTCGTACGCATTTTGGAATTTATTTTTCGACTTTTGTCTACATTCGGTATTTAGGGAAAAATATACTCTCTACTTGACTTGTCTTTGTCGTTTGTACGATTTCTTCTCTGCATGCAACAAACTGTTTTTCTTCAAAACACGATCACACGCTTAAGTTATTTTCCAATTAACAATCGATTCACACCTTCGCGTTGAATTAGCTTTTGGCAAAAATACTTATCTAATATGTGCCGGAAAAGAATAGTTTGCTTAATAAACATATATCACTTCAAAATTTAATTTTTGTGCTAATATGAAACAAACAAATTTTTGTATTATTTTAATACAGGTCAGAGTTTCGTAAGATTGTAGGTAACAAATAATAAAAACAGAAAGGTATTTGCGTTGCAAATAAACATAATTACATACATTTACTTTACCCATCATAAAAGGTAGCTCGCACTATTAAAAGTTTAAAATTTACAAAGAGCATAATATGCGATAATAATAATTAAATTTGATTAATCATTTATAATTTATAATTTATTCCAGTAGACTCCTACTAATTAACTTACCATCCTTATCTAATCGTAGAACTATGCTAGGCATTATCTTCATTTACAACCTTATCCGAGGTGACGTTGAAAGTGCTGATCTTTTGGGTCAGCTTAACTTTCACGTACCAAGTAGAAATACTAGATCTTATATTCCCTTAGTTTTGCGCCACTGTAGAACGTCCTTTGAATTGCATGAACCCTTTACAGTCTTATGTGCAAATTATAACGATTTGTACATAATAACGTACAAACTAACGTAGATACTCTTCCCAAACTAAAAACTTTAATTCTATCCCACTTAGCACGCATGCAAGCAAACAATCTGGCAGCACGCCAGTAGTTACTTCCTCGAGTTTCTTTTCTATACTTTAATTTATCGCGCCTACTAACACCTAACACGAACAAGCACGTGCGTGGTGTCATACGGGCCACTTGAATGTACTGATCGTAGTGCATCAACGTCCAGAATGTTTATTTATTATTATAATTTAATTGACCTTTAATTATAATAGCGAGTCGCAGAAATGGCCATTCAACCATGCACCACGTCGCCTAGCATAAGAAAATGCGGAGAATATAAAATTTTCAAAATTTCACGGAGACCGAGGAGGGCGTGGCAAACCATACCATAGAATTAATATTACTTATGGCCCTATTAGGACATGCAACAAAATTAAAAAAGAAATGCATTAACAGGTGAATTGTATTATTTTATTTTAATTATTATTTTATTTTATTATACCCTTGCAGGGTATTATAATTTCAGTCAGAAGTTTGCAAAGCAGTGAAGGAGACATTTCCGACCCTATAAAGTATATATATTCTTGATCAGCATCAATAGCCTAGTCGATCTAGCCATGCCCGTCTGTCCGTCTGTCCGTCCGTCTGTCCGTCTGTCCGTCCGCCGATTATACGCAAACTTGTCTCTCAGTTTTGAAGCTATCCGAATGAAACTTTGCAGATAGTCTTCAATATGCTCTCACTGCTATATAAGTCGCAACGGACAACTATATCATATAGCTGCCATGGGAACGTTCTGTAAATTTTCAGAAAAAAAATTATTACTTGTCCAATTTTCAAAATATTTTCATATAATTTCAGAAATGGCCATTTTATATTATTCTAGAATTTCGGTTTTAATCTGATCAAAATCGGACTTCTATATCATATAGATGCCATAGGAATATTCGGGAAATATTACGTATACGTAATGTTGAACCGATTTTTTAGATGTATTAATGTTGTATACAATTCTTATTAGTTTTCCTTTCCATTTGATAAAATTTTATTAATTCATAATGATCCATTTGTAAGCTGCAAGGGTATACAAATTTCGGCGTGCCGAAGTTAGTTATCTTTCTTGTTTTTAATCAAAAATAAGAATTATTTTTTATTTTATTATTTGTTTACTTCTTTTTTATCTTTTAAAATTAATAATTATTATTGATTTACATAATATTACTCAATTGTAGTTATTATTAATCAAATAAATTTGTAATCATTATCACGTAATTTTTAAAATAAAACTTATAAAGATTACGGTCTCTTAAATAAATAATTATCTTGCTGACCAAAAAAAAGTTTCGAAACATTTTAAAATTTCAGTCATTCTTTTGCTTGCACTGCATTAATTTGCACTTGTTTATAAAATTAAAAGGCTGGGAAACCCCAAGGCGAATCAAGTCAATTGGATTACCATTAGGCAATTTGATTTGTTCATTAAGCCAGAGGCGGTGCTTCAATAATTCGAATCTATTTAGCCGGAGAGCAGAGACACCACACACACCCCCAACTTAATTATCGACGGTCAAAAGACTGCGATAACAAGACCAAAACATTCAATTGATACAATTCCGGCCATTCATGAAATCAAATCGAACTGCAACTGAAAAAAATCACGGAGCACGGGAGACAATTTGATGGGCGCAGAGAAGCCTCCGCTGCTGTTCTTGTCTCCCAACCAGCTGGCAAAACACTCTTAATGAAATAATGAGCAGGAATCAATTTTCAGACGCCACCATATACTACATACAATATATGTGATACGAAAATTAAATTGCCGGCCGGCCGGCACTTTATATTAAAACAAATTGGCAGCGTAGCCAGGGATTTACCACCGTCCAGCCAGCGCACCCGCTCCGATTTTCTGTAATCGACCTTGTACAATTGTTTTAATTACAAACAATTAAGCCGACGCAGTCCCGACAGTAATTCCGTAGTTATTATCACACATCTCATAATTGTCGGAAATTCAAACATTGGCGCCTTCAGGTGTTCATCAATTTACAGTGTCTGCTGAGAGTGCTTGCTTTCACACAGGTTGGCAGCTCTTCTCCATGAGCGGCGGCAAATTCAAAGGCATGAAAAACCCTTTGTGATTCTCTAAAGAGCATCGATTACAATTGTATAACTGAGCAGATAGATTTGCAAATTATTTCCGAATCAGCTGCTGCTCAGCTAGCTGCGTTAAATGGCGTCTTCGCCGTAAAGAACTCACAATTGTCGGCAATTAATTTGAATTGCTGCCGCACAGTGTCGCGATTTTGTGAATCGACAGGCCCAAGACCCAGAGCCAATTACACGGCCAAGCGGTTGACATCTTCAGTTGTGATACGCGAAAGCAACAGTCCGATAGTGATTGGCTTTAATTTATTGGCGTCCTCCTCTCACTTTCCTTTGATTGCATTAAGGTCTTTGGGGGATTTGTGAGTATGTGCTTGGGGGCGTGACGGAGGTGTTGGGTAATCATGAGAATAGTTGGGGATTTCACAGAAATTAGGATATATCATCTGTAAATTATGAAAACAGCAGAATTTCCATTAATTTGTGAATTTATCTAATTTACATATCACAGAATGGACAATTATACAAAATTTCTATTTTGTAGATATTTTCTATTTTGTAGAAATTTTGTAATATTGTCCATTCTGTGATATCCCTTAATCCATTTCAAAATATTAATTGTAATATCAAATTAGTTAAATTGCGTTGATGCTGACATTTCCAAATGGTTTAGCTAAAACTTGTTGGAAACATTGTTAAATAATTAAGGAAAAAATTACTAGATCCACCTATTTTTCTTTAATGACAACCTTTAAGTAATTATTTTTGGTAATTATAAAAACAGTATAAAGGAAAATATAGAAGGTGTGTTTTAAGGGGTTACTACATCACTTTAGACAGTACTATTCGATCGTGTATTCAGCAGAAGAACAAACAAAAATTTGTTTAGTTAAACAATATCCTAGATGACGCCTATATTTTAGCGTGATTAAATGATAACAAGAAAGAAAGCTAATTTCGGCACACCGAAGTTTATATACCCTTGCAGCTTACAATTGGATCATTATGAATTAATAAAATTTTATCAAATGGGAAGTAAAACAAACAGGAATTGTATACAGCATTTATACATATAAAAATTCGGTTTCAACATTACGTATACGTAATATTTTCCCAACATTCCTATGGCAGATACATGATATAGTAGTCCGATTTTGATCTAATTAAAACCGAAATTCTCAAATAATATAAAAATATGTTGAAAATTGGCCAAGTTATAGTTTTTTTATGAAAATTGATACGAAAAATTGAGAATATCCCCAAATTCCATTCTATCCAATTCTTGAACTCTGCACTCTAGAAGTACAATCGAGACCAAAAAAAAATCTCATGTAAATGATGGCAAATTCATAAGACAACCAAAAGCAAAACTGCATAAAGCAATTTGAGTCAACGTTTGTGATCATTGCCGGGTCAGATGTCAGAACGCCTCACATCCGTCCCTTCAACGTGGGGATGTATTATGAAGAAGCGGGCTTGGATGATGACGAGAGAACAAGAACAGTAAGTACCAAGTGCGGTCCCCAAGTGCCATGAAGAATTAACGAAAATGGGGAAAAAACTATACATCTTCGTCAGGTCAGGCCGTGGAATGACTCGGGGAAAGTCCGCGTTCGGGAACGCTTACGGTTACGGCTTGCAGACTTTGTCTCGTGGGCAGTAGATTTCGAAATGCACACTTTGAAATAAATGCACTTGGGTTCAAAAGTAGTAACTTAAGAGTTCGTTTTAAAATTATTAATTAATTTAGTTCAAATTGGAATAAGCAAATTACCATAAGGTGACCTCTAAGGAGTTGCCGGTAGGTAGGCAACGCTGTTTCCGTATTGAAAACATTGGATTTTTTTTTTTAGGTTTATTTGCCCAGTGTAGTCATGTTCATATATCGAGGTTTTCCGTCTTTTATTCTGTTGTTTTTTCGGTTTCTGAGCGCTGAGAGAGCGAGAACGAATAGCGACAGCCGAGGCAGAAGTTGAACTAAAATACGAAAACTATTTGATATTTTATGCGGGATTTAAATTGATCTTAACGAAGCTTAATTGGATGCGTCTGTATGGGTGAGCCGTGCTCTGGACTCTGACACGGGTGTCCATGTCCATGTCGAGCATCTGTGTGCGTGCGTGTGTGAGCTGAGCTTGAGCCCGCCATATTGGAATTTCGTTGGGCGAATGGGCAATATTCTGGTATGTACATATGTATGTATAATGCGCCCGGAATCGTTGACACATATACATATGTACATATGTGCAGTGGATATAAGAGTGTAGAAATGCATAACAAAAAGTCGTATCGTAATACAATGTGATAATGCCGATGTCAACGACAATGAGGGAATGTCGCTAATTTAGCTGGTTTTATTGCACAGAAAGAAAGCCGGAGCTTTGTCGATCGCATGTTAATGTAAGGATACAAGATGTGTATATATTTCCTACTGATTTTATCTATAATTATTGATTTACTAGAATAATGTATTTGTATACAAATTTGAGCAAATCCAATATATTACAGCTACAAAGTATTATTAAAACATCCTTATGAATATGATTTCTTGTATTTCTAGACACAAGTTTTAAAGTTTATTAAAATCAATTAGTTTATGATCAACAGTAAAGGTTTTAACAAAAAAAAAAAAAAATATATATAAAAAAAACTTTAAACATATTGCTTCTTATAAATCTCATTAAATAAAAAACCGAAGAAAATTAAAAATCTATAAGAGTAAGTCTTTTAGATGGATGAAAATGAAATATTTTTTTTAAGACTCCTTCCGATGATGAGCTTACATCTTGACGAGACAAGTGTAGTTACGGCGACGATGATGATTATGAAGATGGTGCTGATGGGTTTGAGTATCTGTCTGCCCCAGTCGGTGTATCTGCCTCCCTGTCCGTCGTCTGCTTGTAAACATGTGTGTATATCTTAATGGAAAAAATATGAAAATATATTCAACAAAAGCTTAGGCACTGACTTTGTCCGGTAGCGACAACTGTACCAAGTATTTTCTATTAAAGCAGATCTACCCGGGATACACGGATCTTAAAAAGGGATCTACATTCTATATATGGCTATTTTCAGTCTGAAAACGTATTAAATAAAAATATAAACAAAGTGCTTAAAAAGAATCAAAATTAAATTAGGACAAATAGAATAATAAACTCTTATGCAAGCAAGTAGGAAAACTGAGTCGAGTTTGACCAAAGCACTGTGGGTATATATGGACATGGATATTTCTCTTTGCCTAATTATGCTCTGGATCGATATCAATTTGCTTTAAATTCCATAAAGTTTACATACCTTAGTTGCGGATTTTTATGATTTGTGGGGGAAGAATTCGGGTTGATCGAAAGCAAACTTAATCTTAATTCTCCAATTCTAATAGTTGTAGAGATTTTCTGTTTTACACGAAAGGACACTGCTGGTAGTGCTGATCAAGAATAAATATAATTTTTACGACGCCGGGAATGCCTCCCTTTTCTATCTATGTAACTGTAATCATTATTTTTAACACCTCGAATACAAGGTACAATCAATTGAAAGCATATTTTTAATACGAAAAGCCTTGACAATTTGTGGTTCAAAAAATGTATTGGAACATTTTATTAAATATAGAAAAATGGGTTATTTTCCTGACCGCTTTTAAACGAAAATTTTGCCCGCAGCTGAGAACTCTACGGGTGAAATATGTTAAGATGACCTGTCTTTAACATCATTCCAGATTTATCCCCTTATGATTACCTTTATCAAAGTATACCTCCTTAAGTTCAAGGATCGTGGCAATTGACTTTTGATCCGACCCAAGATGCTATCTAACAGGCTTGCACTTTCTTCCCCGTATTCCCCTCTATATAACTACTTAGCCCACATATTTGGCGCCTCGGCTAATACAAAATATTGTCTGATTATTCACACGCAACGAGAGGGCCGCCACCTCAACCCTCGACTCCAGGCCCTCAGATAACATCCCTCCCATTCTGGGTTTCGACTCATACCCACAGTTTGGGGTGTATGTGTATTTTTTGTTTTCATCTCTCTGCGATGATCGCGTGTCCCGCGCCCATTCCGTCGAGCTCTCGATTCCGATTCTGTTTGCCCGCATTTTTGGGACCTGCAAAGCCGAAAAGTATCGAATTGTTCGGGACTCCGGTCTGTGTATGAGAGGGAGATTTTTCTGTAGTTTTCGCGTGGAATTCTATGGTTTCTTCTTTTATTCGCTTACGGTTACTATGGGAAAATTGTTGCTTCTTTGTGGGTTCCTGGGAAGCTGAAGTTTCTCGGATATGTCCACCGGTTAAGATCAATGCGGGTTTGCTGTTTGACACGCAGTAAATATATGTATTTGAATGATTTTTATATTCTTATTTTTATTATAAACAAAATTTATTTAAATTTGTCATTTGGTCTTTTAATTTTTTTAGATTGGAGAACGAAAAATTTTAGCCTACAAACTTAAATAATAAGCAAACACAGCCTCTTAGTTATAGAGCTTTCTAGAGGAAACTTTTCAAACAGTGCTCAATGGCAGGTAGAATATACATATGTATGTATGTCTATCGAAAAAAAAAATATACTAATTTACTGGGAAAATAATATGAAATATGAAATATATTTTTTTCACATATAATTATACCATTAGTCGTAACAGTTGGGTCAAATGGCAAAGTTAGCTCTCCTTCCTGTTTTTAATTACATTATCGTAGTAGCATATTTAGCATCAACATCACCCATCCCCATATCTACATATATAATGTGTCCTTTTTCCCTTTTCCAAGAGGGTTCCTTGACTTCTTCGACCCACATGATTCCGCATCCTTCCCACCTCCCCCTTCAAATATCCCATGAAATCGTTGCCTCTACCCAAATGAGCCATAACTTAGACCCTGACTAAGTGCCCACCTCGAACTCACAACGATCGAAGTACCAGCATTTGGCCAAAAGGTCACACGAAACTCCTGACGAGAGCAAGCCAGTCTTTGGGAGGGTGACACGCGCTGTGGGAACAGCAGTCAGAAGTGGCAGAAGACGGTCGCAAGCGTGCCAAGCGATCCATTCTAAGGGATGCAAACAACGTATGGGGTTTCAGTTCGAGTTCGATTCACCCTTGTCAGTCTGATTGGAATCCTGACATTCCGTCGCTGGGTCTAGGTGAAAAGTAAAAGGTTAATTGTCAGCACAACATGTGTGAAGATGTAGGTGGATTGTTAAGAAAACCGTGCCGAAATTATATGCACTTTCCATTTTTATACCCTTGCAGGGTATTATAATTTCAGTCAGAAGTTTGCAACGCAGTGAAGGAGACATTTCCGACCCTATAAATTATATATATTCTTGATCAGCATCAACAGCCGAGTCGATCTAGCCATGTCCGTCTGTCCGTCCGTCTGCCCGTCCGTCTGTCCGTCTGTCCGTCCGTCTGTCCGATTATACGCAAACTAGTCCCTCAGTGTTGAAGCTATCTGAATGAAACTTTGCAGATAGTCTTCTAAATGCTCTCACTACTATATAAGTCGGAACGGATCGGACGACTATATCATATAGCTGCCATAGAAACAATCGGTAAATTTTCAGAAAAAAAAATTATTAGTTGTCCAATTTTCAACATATCTTCATATAATTTAAGACAGGGCCATTTTATATTATTATAGAATTTCGGTTTCAATTTTATTAAACTCGGACTACTATATCATATAGCTGCCATAGGAACGTTCGGGAAATATTACGTATACGTAATGTTAAACCGAATTTTTATATGTATTAATGTTGTATAAAATTCCTGTTAGTTTTACTTTCCATTTGATAAAATTTTATTAATTCATAATGATCCAATTGTAAGCTGCAAGGGTATACAAACTTCGGCGTGCCGAAGTTAGCTTTCTTTCTTGTTTTTTAATCAAATACTTTTCGGGGTATATGTTAGGGGTATTCCATATTGGGATATACTCACCTATTTTTTTGGTACCCGGCAGCAATAGAGAACAAGCTTCTAATAGCTTATTGACAACCGCAACAGGCAGGCAAACGAAGGCACTGCTGATATCATAAATTATATGTATGTACATATGTCAGCATAACCAGCCGATTCGATTTAGCTCTCTTTGCCTGGCTCTTCGTTAAACAACATATCTCATTGATTATAGAAGCTATATCATTAAAATTTTGTAACAACATTTATATACATATGTTGCACGAAGAATAAGTTCGTCTAAAGATTTGGCTACGCCCATTGCGAATTTTTGTTTAAATTAAATTATCAAATAATGAATCATAGGTTTAACAATATATGATGATGAACATGGCAACAAAAAACATTCATTTGTTTCTCTCTATTTCTACATTCTGACAGAAAAATGTTTTAACATTAACAATATTTATTTTAGCGCTTTCAAAATATGCTCCTTCTACAAATTTTCTTTTCCGGCTTCAATCGAGTCAATACGTTTTCAAAAGCAAAAGATTGTCGCATGTCGTCTTATACCCCAAATATCGGTCCAAAACACACGAACTGCCTCAGGTTCGATGTTTAGCCCACGTGCTATCTCTTGAACACTCGCATGACGATTTTCGAGCACGATATTCCTCATTTTTTATACCCTTACTTATTATAATTTTGGCCAGCATCAACAGCCGAGTCGATCTAGTCATATCCGTCTGTCCGTCCGTCCGTCTGTCCGTCCGTCCGTCCGATTATACGCAAACTAGTCCCTCAGTTTTGAATGAAAATTTGCAGATAGTCTTCTATATGCTTTCACTACTAAATGCTGCCATAGGAACAATCGGTACATTTTTAGGAAAAAAGTTATGACTTGACCAGTTTTCAACATATTTTCATATAACTTGAGACATGGTAATTTTATGTTATTTTAGAATATCGGTTATAGTTTTTTGAAAATCGGACTACTATACCTTATAACTGAATGTGAATGTTCGGTTAGTTTTTCTTTTCATTTGATCAATTTAGATTAATTCATAATTGCAAGCTGAAGGGTATACAAACTTCGGCTTGCTGAAGTTAGCTTTCTTTCTTGTTTTATTTTATTGTCAATGGTTGACGACGAAGGACAACCGAAACAAGGCATCTCTTCTCAAGCATCCTTTGTATCAGTCGTAGACTTGGGTTTCGAAAAAAAAATACACGAAATTTGGTTCAAGTTCTTTGTTCAATATTTTTACCAATTGTACACTACTAAATCGGCTAATCGGTTAACCTGAACTGCAGCCTTCTAAACTGTTAAAGATTATACGGCTTGAACTAAAGCTTAATAAACAAATTACTGAAATCCACATCTGCACTTTTGTGGAAATTGCTGCGGCATATTTATTTTGTTATTGGATTATTCGACTTACAAAAGCTCTGCACTAGACATGGTTGCTTTCATTATTTCGTACTCATATGCATATACTCGTTTTTTTAAGTTCCTTGTCGAAAAAATTCCATTTGTATGATCGACGTAAGATATCGTTGTTCGATCAGCTAACTTCGGTACGCCGAAGTTTGTATACCCATGTAGCTTACAATTATGAAATATTTTGATCAAATGAAAATAGAAAGTAACAGGAATTATATAAAACATTTATACATACCAAAAAGTTAGTTTTTTACATTTACGTATACGTAATATTTCCCGAACATTCCTATGGCAGCTATATTATATAGTAGTCCGATTTCGATCAAATAAAAACCGAAATTCAAGAATAATATAAAGTAACCATGTCTCAAATTATATGAAAATATGCTGAAAATCGGCCAAGTTATAACTTTTTTCCTAAAAATTTACCGATTGTTCGTATATATACGATATAGTCTTCCGATCCGTTTCGACTTATAATAGTAGTGAAAGCATATAAAAGACTATCTGCAAAGTTTCATTTAGATAGCTTAAAAACTGAGGGACTAGTTTGCGTATAATCGGACAGACGGACGGACAGACGGGCAGACGGACAGACGGACATGGCTAGATCGACTCGGCTATTGATGCTGATCAAGAATATATATACTTTATAGGTTCGGAAATGTCTCCATCACTGCGTTGCAAACTTCTGACTAAAATTATAATACCCTGCAAGGGTATAAAAATGACTATCAGCAAATGTTTTCGGCTGCCAGAGATACTCATTGGAGTATCTTCCAAGCGGAGAATGAAAACCTTCAGCCCAGACAAATCAATAAATAAGACTAGTGACTGTCATTTTACGAGGTGGCAAGCTAGTTTGCTATTAGCCTTATATGGGTTCCCAGGCATCGGAATATCAGAGAAAAATGTTGTTCATACACTCCTCTCCTTTCAAACAAGGAAAAGTAGGACGGTACGTCTATGGCCCTTTGAAAGCTAAATATTAAAAAGCTATATAGACAGAAATCAATCAATAGAATGCCAAAAAATAGCCCAGCAGCCCACAAAATGCCTTCTGCGAAGCTATATGGATGAGAAGAAATTGGAAACGGTGGTTATCCCATTCTGCTCCTGTCCAACCATTTTCAGACACTGGCTTAAACCCCTTGTCAGTCCGAACCCAACCAGCCTCACTGAGCTGATACGAAGAAGATCTTATAGGGTATACAAGTAACTAAAGGCTACGGATGCAGCATCTGCCAATCCGGAAATAGGGACTCTAAAAAACCAAACGGTATCACAACGAACCAATCAAGGTCTTAGTGGGTTAGACATCGGCCTAAAAGCCGTCTTACTTATACCTTCCTATACCTAGTCACCATCTCGGCTTTGCAAAGGCAAATTATAGTTGCGTTTATGTATTAACAAAACATTATATTTATTTTTGCACTAATCTGCTCAAATAGTCATCGATCCTTAGAGCAACCTTGATAATAATCGCCTTCCTTAAACCCGTAAGCTTTTAGGACATGCGCGTGTTCCCAGGACCCTGCACTCCGATGCTTTCCTCAGCCGTTCCCAGAGTAACGCGGTATCTTCTGCTGGTAGCAAGCATTCCGCATCCGAGGATGCAACCAGAAACTAGTCGCAGGCAGCTAGACCCAGTGAGGGTACGAGAGAGAGACCACACCCCGAAATCCCGCGGAGCGGACGAGTCACACGCGCCAGCATGAAACGCACAATCCAGCCGGAGGCATCGCTCCATCCCGCTTGCGCCACTGCGACGGCGGCCATTGGTGGACAGCGATTGGTCGCTGCCGGTACTGCGGCTGCGCTGCCGCCTGCGCCGGTATAAAAAGGCAATAATCGCCAGTTGCGGCGTCAATTAAGCCTAGGGATTCGAACGGAGAGCAGCAAGCTGCCAAGAAGTGTAAATTAGGAATCCCAAACTGCAAAAAAAACAATAATTAATAAATCAAGAGCAAGCACGAGATCATGTTTTTGCGAAATACAATTAACTGAGTTGGAAAAAAGAGAAGACAAAATCAAACCATTAAAAGTTGCAAAGTGAAGCAAAGCGATCAATTAATTATAATTATAATCAAATCAAAGCTAAAGTTTGTGTACGGTGCGTGGTACGCGTGTAAATTGTGCATCTAGAGCCAGAATGGAGCACGATAGCTTCGACGATCCCATTTTCGGGGAGTTTGGCGGCGGTCCGCTGAATCCTTTGGGCGCCAAGCCACTGCTGCCCACGACGACGGCCATGCATCCCGTGATGCTAGGCAGTGTCCACGAGCTATGCAGCCAGCAACAACAGCACCCGCAGCAGCAGCAACGTCTGCCCGACTGCAACACAATCCTGCCAAATGGGGGGGGAGGAGGAGCAGGAGGAACAGGTAGTGGCGGATCACCCAGCTACGTGCCAAAGCTGGAATTTGTGAACAAGATCGGGTGCTATTCGCCGAGCCAAAAGTATGAGTATATCACGGCACCGCAGAAGCTCGTTGAGCAGCACCAGCATCACCAGCAGCAGCACCACCATCAACACTATGCGGCCACTCCCCCGCCCAGCCACAATGGCATCCTGCTCCACAAGCAATCCTCCCAGCAGCAGCAGCAGCAACTGGTGGGCATCCTGGACTATCATCCGCTGAACGGCAAGATGGACTACTCGCCATCGCCCAAGGATCACTATGAGCCGCAGCAGCAGCAACTGCAGCATTTGTACGGCGGCAGTCCGCACCATTTGGATCACCTGGATGGCAGCGACGGCCTGCTGCAGGACTCCTCGCCGGTCATGATTAACGGCGGATCCACGGCGGGCAAGCTCAAAAAGCCAGATGAGATGTGCGGACAAATGGAAACGGCGGTTGGAGCTGGAGTAAGTCCTCCCGCTAGCTCAGTGGCGGTGGTCAACGGTGGTGGTGGTGCTGTGACACCTAATGGCGGCAACTCCTCCTCCACCACCGCCGGGGGTGGCCAGGGGGCGACTGGAACAGCGGGTGGCGTGGCAGCCGCTACGCCCAAAAAAGACGCCAACGGCGGCAAGAAGAAGGGCGATCCCAATGGCATCAAGAAGAAGAAAACGAGGTAAGCAATGGCTCCTTGCTGCCAATTAATTTAACGACGGGAAATCAATGAAATTATGTGCCCCAAAACAATAATATCATTTATTTATGGGACGGAGCCACGGGACGTATAAGTAATTACTAGTAGGGAGTACTAGTAGGGAGACGGATCGAACTTGGTGGGTAGACACACAATCTGGAGGGTTGATTATTGAACGAAGTGTCCTAAGTACGGAGGTAAATACGGCGTTCTTGTTATCTTACATAAAAGAAAAAGGATTACTCTACAGTTTATGACACTTATATAACCTAATCTTATAATACAATTTAAACGCCTTAAGAATTGCTTTGGTAGTGGTGGAATGGCAGACATTTTGTTAGTAGTTACTTTAGTTGAACAAACTAAGGATTCATAAAGAATTGTTTTGCTCCAATGGTATTATTGGTAGTACAATAAAATCAGTATTATTGAATGCATGTCATAGGACAATCCATTTCATAATTTTAACAACCTTATCAAAATAATGATATTTTTCGAATTTATACATCCAACTCAACCATTTTTATACCCTTGCAGGGTATTATAATTTCAGTCAGAAGTTTGCAACGCAGTGAAGGAGACACTTCCGACCCTATAAAGTATATATATTCTTGATCAGCATCAACAGCCGAGTCGATCTAGGCATGTCCGTCTGTCCGTCTGTTTGATTTTACGCAAACTAGTCCCTTAGTTTTGAAGCTATCTAAATGAAACTTTGCAGGTAGTCTTCTAAATGCTCTCACTACTATATAAGTCGGAACGGGCCGGATCGGACGACTATATCATATAGCTGCCATAGGAACGATCGGTAAATTTTTAGAACAAAAATATTACTTGTACGATTTTCAACATATATTCATATAATTTAAGACATGGCCATTTTATATTATTCTAGAATTTCGGTTTTAATTTGATCAAAATCGGACAACAATAACATATAGCTGCCATAGGAATGTTCGGGAAATATTACGTATACGTAATGTTAAACCGAATTTTTATATGTATTAATGTTGTATACAATTCCTGTTAGTTTTACTTTCCATTTGATAAAATTTTATTAATTCATAATGATCCAATTGTAAGCTGCAAGGGTATACAAACTTCGGTGTGCCGAAGTTAGCTTCCTTTCTTGTTTCTAAATATTGTCAACATTTTAATGCTCTGCAAGGGCATTCAACACAAATTTACGTTAAATGCAGTATTTTGACTGAATTTTAGGTAAACGGCAATAAAAAAGAGCAGTTTTACATGTAAACTTCAGTTAGCTAACCTTTTTTTTTTTTTAGAACCACTTTTACAGCTTACCAGTTGGAGGAACTAGAGAGAGCCTTTGAACGTGCCCCGTATCCGGATGTGTTCGCCCGCGAGGAGCTGGCAATCAAACTGAATCTGAGTGAGTCCCGGGTTCAGGTGTGGTTCCAGAATCGAAGGGCCAAGTGGCGCAAGCACGAGCCGCCACGCAAAACGGGCTACATCAAGACTAGCACACCGCCAACGGCGACGCTCAATCCCGGAACGCTTGCGCCGCCATTCACAAGCTATCCTCAGACGACGACGGTAACGCCACCGGGCAGCATGGACAGTTGGACCAGTTACCAGACACCCTACGAGCTAACTCCCCAGTTCAGCCTGCTCTCGCCGGCGGCTAGTCCCTATGGCACCTACTCCGGCCAGTATGGCGCCTACGTTCACGAAAGCCAACTGTTCCCGATGCGGCACTATGAATACGGCAGTCCCACGCGCATGGAGATGAGCGTCACCTCCGGTTCAGTGGGAGGCAATGCAGAAGAGGCGGTGGCCAATGGCGGAAACTACCAGCCGGCGGAGCTTCAGACCGCCCAGCAGCAGCAATTACCCGACGGCACCCTGGTCACCGTCCACGCCCACCAACAACAGCAACAGCAGGCTCAGCAGCAACTTAATGGCAGTAAGTACCTCAGCGCCGAAGAGGCCAAGTACGTCCACCTGCAGTGCCACCAAAGCGGAGCGGGCTTGGAGCTGAGTCCCGGAGCCAGTTGTCACCTGGTAGAGGCCCAACCGCAGCACTATGTGACCTCGGCGACAGTCGCAGGAGGGCCAGGAGCTGGCGGCAGCGGAGCAGGCGGAACCAGCAGTGATGACAATGACAGCGGCGGCTTGCAGGTTGTGATCAAGAGTGAGGAGCAGCAACAGGCACAGAGCTACGTCCTGCCGCCTTTTTTGCACTAAGGGAAATGCTCACACACCGACGACACCAGCAGCAGAACCAGCTTCATCGCCGCTGGGCCACGCCCCCCACGCCAGGCGTCCGCCATTTCCGGAGGCCACTTTAAGCGGGAGCGTGGAGTGTGCAGCATTTCAATATGTTTTCCGGGGCTGAAGCTGGAAAGCACCAGAAAGATATTTATACACCAAGAATCAGAGTCCTTTTAGAAATTAATTTAAATCTTATTTGCTTAAACTCCGAATTATTACTTATATATTATAGTCGTATGCCAAATGAAGTATGTATGTGAGATCTGCTTCAGATTTTATCATGCAAACGGTATAAGGCCGACTATATGTATATCCTGAATTCCCTTTCTTTAAGGACTTTTTTGGAGTGTATCTCTTTCTGGTCGGTTCCAGTCTTTGGTCTTTGTTTTTATTATGTTATGGGTTCCTTCTAGGTTTAGTTATGCATGTTGCAACAACAACAGAATCAACCAGTCATGCCAAAACTTAACTCGGTTTTTGTTTCAGCCTAAGTATAAATTAGTTAAAAGGGTTGTAGAGCTCTCCAATCAAGCGAATAGATGAGTCCAAACCCCCAAATGCATTCCAAATGTGCCTTAATAATCAGTGAGACGACCAGGTGCTGGCTTACCACCTAGGTACTCCGTCGTTCACAAAACACAAACTTAGTTATAGAGTTAACCCAATCCTATTTTAAGCGCCCCAAATACTGTTGTGTATTTAGACAATAAATTGGTTCTTTTATATATTTTATATTTAGTTCTCTTTGGCTTTACCAAGGAATATATGTACATACTAATTTATCCTCACTACTCTTTGTATGTCGGTTTGAAAATATTTGTTTACCTACGTTTAAAACTAGTTTAATTTTATTATATTTTTAAGCAATGAATACTCTCTCTAGGTCATTTTGGAAGTGTATATAATAGACATCTAAATAAATTTGATTTTTTACCAATAATTGATCGTGAGAATTAACAAAACACTAAACAAACAATAACAAACTTAAACTAAAAGAAAAAATTATAAAATACTGGGTTATAGATGGAAAATAGCGAAAAATCAGATTCTTATTTCAAATTTTTCGATATAACTCAGGAAAAATAACTCGAATATACACTAAATTCAAAGAAAGCCCCCAGTTGACTGTGAGTAGTAATTAAGTTGTGAGTTACTTTGCACTCTTACGAAAGAACTGAAGTAAAACGAAACAACCTTCACGTAGAATTAGTACCCTCCTCCTCAACCTGTTGCCAATTTACGCCCTTGAAGAAGGGATGCGCTCTCAATTGCTCATAATCCAAGCGCAGTTCTGGAGTTAGTTGCAGCAGTTGTTCCAGAAGGTCTGTCGCATGATCGGATATCTGAAAAGGATCAGTGGGATACTGTACACAACTATAGAGCTCTAGTTGCCCGGGATGTGTCGTTTTGTAAGGCTAAAAATAAAAAATATTTTCAAACAAGATTCTCTAAGACTCTTCAAGATGATATTTACTCACCACCCCCAGTAGAAGTTGATAGAGCACGACGCCATAGCTCCACCAGTCGGAACGGAAGCTCAACGGTCGCTCTGGGGCCACGAAATGATTAGCTAGCGCCTCCAAATTTAAAGCCTTGTGCACGTAGTTGTCATCGAAGCTAATTCCCTCATTCTGATAGAAATACGTGAGCAGCAGTTGACCCTTGTCGCCTAGCAATATGTTGGCCATGTGCAGATCCCTCAGTATAATACCTTTTCCATGCAGACTGTGAACTGCTATTGCCAGCTCACAAGCCCATTGTCGCAGACACTGCTCCGGAATAGGCTTGCTCCGGGTTACACGGTCCAAGTCCGCCCCACGCTTTCTATGCGTGACAACGCCCGCTTGGAGGTTGCTCAATGTATTGGAGACGGATTTGAGCAGTTGCTGAGAGCTCCGCACCAGATCGCTGACATCGCTGTCCGCCGTAAGGGGTTCCTGCTCTTCCTCTTGCTCCGCCGGAAAGAGCTCCCCGTAATCGACACATTTGCTACTGGTGGGCGTGTAGCTTTGCAGGTAATCGTAGAGCCTGCCGCCCTCCGCCTGCCTAAGCAGCAGAAAGATCTTCTGCTCAGACTGGAAATAGGCAAGTAGTTGGACCATATAAGGCACCTGTTGAGGCAAAAATATGCTCTGGGTTAGCGAGTGACTGGCTGGCTTTTCAATGCCCTTCATAATGGTTGCCGGCTGCTGTGGCTTTGTCACACACTGCACCTGCATCACACGCTCCTCGAGGACCTGCAACACCTTGTATCTGGCCAGTTGGTTCCAAGGGCATTCCAGCTGAGTCACATTTTTGCCATCCGTCATGTCTAGCGAGAGCTGGAACTGCAGCTTCTTTATGGGACAGTTGCTGGCCAGAAAGTTTGCATGAATCTCCTCGGCTCGCGCTAAATATTTGGCTATCTTCGCCTTTGCAATAAACCTTCGCTCCTCGTTCGCATCTTGTTTGGCCCCATTGAGCAGGAGATCCACGCCGTGTTTGTAGCGCTCGTGGGCTTCGACGTACTTCAAGTTGACTTCCGCTTGGACAGCGTGGCTGAACTCCAGTGCAGCCTCGTAGATGTAGTCGCTGTCTTCGCTTTCGATCGAGGCCATCGGCGTAAGTAGACGTAGATAATCCCGTTTCGTCGATGCCTCTTCAACCAGCCTGGATTCCGCTTCGGTTCCAATTCCTTTTTCATTCGGCTCACCGTGGTCTGCCGGCGAAGGCTGCTCCTTATCGCAACGCGGATCCAGAAGCGTTATGCCACCCGCGTCATGTGGGTCATAGGGCAAATCGAGTTTATCGCAGATATCGGAAATTGCTCCCGCTCCACTCCCGGAATCGGCGCTACTGCCTAATCCCCCACTGCATCTGCTGTCGGCGCCCGACGTCTCCAGCCGCAACGATCGTTCTACATAAAGCTTCTTCAGGGGCGTGCCATTAGGCGATGGGGTCTCCTGGAAGAACTGTGTAAAAGCGGCACACTTGTACAACGCCGGATGCTGGGCGGCAAAGTCGAGCAGAGTCAGAATATACTCTTTGCGGCGTTGGATCACAGCTGCATCGAAGCGCTTAAAGTAGCTGCTGTCCGTGGGAACGGGCAATTTACCCGGTAACTGGAGGCTCTTGTGTCGCCGGCTCAACTCACGGTGCAGTCGCTTAACGTCGTGGAAACGCTTCCACACAACCAGACAGGTAAGGGCTTGCGGCACCGAGCGAGGGAAGACCTATAAATGAGCAAGAATTTGAAGGTGAGTCCGTTCTACTTCCCCAAAATTCCTACTGAACTCACAATAGAGGTAATCTTGTAGATAGTGTAGCCGCCCTTGTGCTCCTGCGTGTCCGTCACAGTGAAGCTGTGGATCCATCCACCCAGGTTGAGACTCATTTTGGCTTAGCCTTACTTTAAAAAAAATTTCTCATTGTCGTATATTATTTTAGCTTTAATCACATAGACTTTTGGTTTGGCGACAGTAACATTAGCTGTAGTGGCCGTACACGTAAATTTCAACACGTTAGGATAGGAGACCACTTCGTGGTTAGGCTATAGTTTTTTTTATTAAAGTCTAAACTAAAATGTTTAAGTAGTTTTTTCTTGTAATAAATGCAAATAATGTGCCCGCGGTTTAATGTAAAAATTCTCCTGAAATCAGCGGATTTCCCCCTACACACCAACTGGTTACACTTAAATGGTTTAGAAACATGAGCTGGAAAAACAACGATGATTGCCTTTGTCGATAGCAAATATTCTTACGTCTCGATAGTATCGAAGTTGAGTTTTTATTTTTACCATATTGCAGCACCATGAAAATAATATTTTTGTCTATTCTGAATAGCTAACGATAATGTGAGAAATTAGATGCCTTTGACATTCACATATTTATGTTACGCATTTCCTTGACAAACGAATATATTTCAACACAACCAGGCTGTTATATCCAGCTCTTGTAGGGTCCCTAGTAGAAACCGGGCCTTTTGCGAAAAGTGACATTCAAATTTAATGCCCTCGCCACTATCGTTTACTATCGTATCTAAAAGCGCGATAATTGCTGTCAGAACCAAAGATTCGATTCATCGATACATCGTGTGTGCCCAGCCCAGCTCTAGAAGAAGTAGAGAAAAAGAAGGCGACGAATCAAAGGCAAAAGGCAGGAAGCAAGCAAAATCGACGCCGCACGTACCGG
This sequence comes from Drosophila jambulina, assembly GCA_018152175.1. NCBI lineage: Eukaryota > Metazoa > Arthropoda > Insecta > Diptera > Drosophilidae > Drosophila > Drosophila jambulina. The sequence continues at coordinate 1,789,036 of JAECXH010000012.1, read as the reverse complement.
GAGCATTTAAATAATTTTTTCTGTGGATTAATTTAACCGAAAAGGCTTCAACAACACAATGACTGAGCGCGAGAATAATGTGTACAAGGCAAAGTTGGCCGAACAGGCCGAGCGGTACGACGGTGAGTAGACGAAAAAATTTGAAAATTGAGTAGGGAAAATTTTCTCGTCAGAGGAGCGCCAACGTTTGGGGAGGGGTCCGCTCAGATCCGTTGCGTCGTCGCGTGGTCGCTGAAAAAATCGCCCCAACATGTCTGCTTTTGCGTCAAAAATTTGCCAATTGATGGTCCGACGGATATTCGCTGATGGAAAATAGACTGAAAAGATGGAAATTTTCAATATTTGCTTGTGTAGGTGCAGAGGTAGAAGTAGAAGCGACGCAGCGTCGCTGTCGATGAGTAGTATTTCTGCGAAAACGAACGCCGAGAGGAGGAGAGCGATGAAGAAGCAGAGCGAGTGGCAGAAGACAGACGATGACGGTGGCGGACAGAGGGAAAAAAAAAAAATGTAAAACCTGATTTTTACCGGCAAAAATTCGCGTGGTTTTCGCGAAAAGAGAAAGAAGCCAAATTGCGTATTATAATTTACAGCAAGGTGGGCCAAATAGTTTTCTCTGGAATAGTATTACCGGTCAGGGGCAGGGGTAAACCGAAATTTTGTGTATTTAGCGTTGCGAGCGAGGGCTGCGCGGCCAACATTTTCCTTTTCCTCCATGTTGCTAAGGGCTGTTTGTAGCTGTAGCGTTTCCTCTATTTAGGTGTTGCCAAGGCGTAAGTTTCTAGAAGGAATCGGCATAGTTTTTGGATTAACTATATTTAAATATGGTGTGCTGCTCCACACCCAAAATCATTGGGGTTGGAATGTAAGGTCTCTCCCTCTCTCTGACCCTTCCCCCTATTATTTCTTTCTTTTTTGTCCGAAATGTGCTTTTCATGCGCAGCAGCAGCGGCTTTGCTGCGAAAAATCGATGAATGAATCGATTGTGTCGCAGAGTTGTCGCCGGCCTCCTGTTCTCTCTCCCTTTTCCCTACCAGCTTTTTCGTAATTAGTTATTTATGCAAATTAGTTGAGGCTAGTTTTAACATCTTTCTCCGCATTGGGCGCTCCAGCCAGTTGGCAACTCTGTCTGATAGTGCAAAAATATTTTTTCTGTTGCTCTCGCATTACTCATGCTCACGCGCATGTATGTGTGCCTTCTTAATGTGACTGTGTGTGTATCCGGATGAGTGTTCACCGGGAGCTTTTATTGTTGCTGCTTATATTTAATTAAAAATTCTCCAATTAATTATAAAATGCCATAAAAAGCAAAGCGGAAAGAGCCGGAAGGGCAACTGATCAACGAATGGCAGCGAATTTCGGCTTTTGCAAAAAGCGCGCGCTTAAAAATTTCAGATTGTAACTGCATGCGTTAAAACGAGATAACTAGAGTGTTGGCGTCGCGGCGGCACAGTGCCTTGAAAAGTTAACAAACAATGAGTGCTTGCTTTTTTGCCTTACATTAGGCGTCTGTAATTGCAACAGTACTATGGATAATTGCCTGCAAAACTGACAACATTAACGGGCGGCATCTCTTCTTCGACGTTGTCGTGGTTGCTGCTGTTCTAGCCGCAAGGAAGTCAATCAACTATTAGCCAGCCACGGCTCGCACACAGACTCATACTGGGACTCATACTGGGATATTCGTGTCTGTATCACATGTTTGTCTTCTTATTTTCGCCTGCCTGGCGTTTCCACTGTGTAAGTGTGTATGCATGGAGCACTTGGCGTTGGCCTTGTCGCACTTGGACTGTTGCGGCGCTCAATGCTAGAGCACCAATACCAGTGTGTTTGGCAGAGAGTAAACGCACACACTGGCAGGCTAATGCCGCCAGCCGGCTATGTCTGCGCCCCAATCTGAACTTGCTTCGCCCCCTGTCAGAGCCCCCTCCCTTTTATATACACATTAACGTCAGCCTTTAAGTGTGCTTTCTCAGGTGCTACCCCCGCGCCGCGCTTCCGCCTTCTCGTTTCTTTCTCCCTCTGACTCGTCGCGTTCTATCTACATTTTTTTCGAGGTCGTGCACTGCTTTTTCCATTGATGTTCGTTCCCGTCAATGTCGTCAATATGCGAAAAAGAGCGTACATAAGGTTGATAGATGAGCACTGGAAAATTGGGGGCGATGGATAGGTGTGTTTTGTTTGTTTCTCTTATTTTGTATTTAAATTGTTGTCGTATTTAAGTGGTCATTCTCTGTCGTTAGTTTTCCCTTTGTCTAATTACACATTTTTTTTACTGTAACGGTATGTGCGCATGTTTTTTCATTGCCCTTACATCACGCATACAAACGCAAGACACACCCATACACACACTTGCAAGCCGTATTGATAAGGAAGGGGGAAGAAATGAAGGAGTGTGCAACTCCTGCCACATTCATCGCCTTGTAGTCCCTATTTCGCCTTAATCTTTTATTGTATCTCGCGTGACTTTTTGTTTGTTTTTGGGTGTGGGTGGTTTTGGGTAGGTTTTACGGTTACCGCTTGAGTTGTCATGTACATATGCAGCTGAAATACCAGTAATTCAAAAATTATTTTACATTTCGTAAATGTTTCTGTTTGTTGTACACGCCTTGTACCACTATGAAGCTTAGCGTCTGTGTTTTAATAAGGTCCTAGGAAAGTTTTAAAGCGATTTGATCTTCTGACATTTGACCCTCCTATTAATAAACAATTCATATTTTTCGGATTGACCGAGTTTACTGTTATTTTAGCGTCTTGACGTAAATTTTTTGCCTAATACAGAATCAAAGGCAAACGACCGATAAAAAAGAAATTTTGAAAAGTCCCAGTTAAAGACAATTTTTAACTAACATGATATGTGTTCCACATATTTTGGCACATACTTGGCTGCCGCTGTGTGGAGCGGCTGGGTGCCGAAACCAAGATTCGCAACTAACCGACCTGAAATTGGAAAGAAAAAAAAAAACTACTACAACAATTTTGTTAACTATTTATGATGAAAAAATAAATAGATCTTAGCTAGCTTATTGCATGTGTAAGGTGGGTGATTGATCATACTCATTATTCTTGCGGCCACCTTTATTGATTTTCTGTATAATATTTGGTGACTCGACTGCGCGCATGTCTCTTAATTAATAGTGGACTTACCTTATCGTAAGCAACATGTGCTTCACTTAAAGCTGGAGTTAGTGGGGTTCAACCACACAATTTACATCCTTTGCGTTCTACTTGCTCCCCTTATCTTTTCTGGCGTTAAAATTTGCGCATTGGCATTAACAGAGTTGCAAAATACATAAATTTTTGCAATTAAACGCATTACACATTTCTACTATTGTAAAATGTGCCAATGCAAACATTTTTTTTTTAAGTTCACGAAGCTACCAAGAAAAAACGAGACGCACGAATGAATCATGCAACTTTGATGCTCTTATATAGGTTTATTTGTATGTCCCGCTGTCTGGCACCGATTGTCCATCTGTGTGCGTTTGTGCGCGAAATACGTCAGCAGCTGACTGGCGAAACTGCGAGCGAGCGGGCGAGCCAAGTGCAAACCAGCAAAAAATGTGAGGAACGCTGCAACTACAATACTTTTTAGCTCTGATTTGTTGTGTATTGTGTGTTATCAACGCAACGTATACACCAAGTTGTTAGTTGCTCATGACGCGCAGCTTTAGGCTGATGATGCCGGCTACTAAAAAATTGTGTGCAACACTGACGGGGCCCCGTTATCGGAACACCGGCTGATTGTTGTGGTGTGTTGGTGTGTGTGTGTGTGTGTGTGTGTGTGTGTGTGTGTGTGTGTAGAGGAAGGGGGGACTCCGCGACGTTATGACAGAATCGGTTAAATCGGGCGTAACGACGCAACGCCCAGCCACTTTGCAGAAGTTGTGCGGCGGCTGCATGAATTATATATATAATTATGGATTGGGCGTGTCACATCGATAAGGGAAAGGTAATAAACAAATCCAGGAGGGAATCGATGACAATTGACTAACTATATAGATTCCAACGAATATATTACATATAAAAATGCAGACCATATAATAATACTTTATCGGTTCTTGGTATAGTGCAAAAAAATTTGTACATATTACTTATTTTTTTTAGAATATGCAGATTTTTTTCTTCTGAGCACACCCTATGATTATTCGTTTTAGGGCCAGATGCTACTTTCGTTTTTTTTTTTTTAGGAAGCATCTGCCATTCGTCCTAGACCTTTCCGTACTTAGAAATTTGGCGTCAAAACTTATTTGATGTCGCTCTGTTGAGAATGCAACAGCATGTCTGTGTGTTTGACGATGCACTTGTTCTCTCTCTTTGTCCTCTATATTTCCGTTACATTTTGTGTCCGGTGGTAATTTTAACTATTGCGTACTGGGTAGTTAAAAGTTAATAGTCTTTACACGTCAATTTATGCTACCCTTGTACTAACTTTTACATATTCCGTACCATCTACAGAAATGGTCGAGGCCATGAAGAAGGTCGCCTCAATGGATGTCGAGCTGACCGTTGAAGAGCGCAACCTGCTGTCGGTGGCGTATAAGAATGTGATTGGAGCACGACGCGCCTCGTGGCGTATTATAACTTCGATTGAACAGAAGGAGGAGAATAAGGGAGCCGAGGAGAAGCTGGAAATGATCAAAACTTATCGAGGCCAGGTGGAGAAGGAGCTGCGCGACATCTGCTCGGATATACTAAATGTGCTGGAGAAGCACCTCATTCCATGCGCCACATCCGGCGAAAGCAAAGTATTCTACTATAAGATGAAGGGCGACTATCACCGCTATCTGGCCGAGTTTGCCACCGGTTCGGATCGCAAGGACGCGGCGGAGAATTCGCTGATTGCCTACAAGGCAGCCAGTGATATTGCCATGAACGATCTGCCACCAACACACCCCATCCGCTTGGGCTTGGCATTGAATTTCTCGGTGAGTGGGGATTGATTTTGATTCTGTTTATTCTGTCACCTATTGCCCAAATCATTCTCGTACAGGTGTTCTACTATGAGATCCTCAACTCGCCGGATCGAGCTTGCCGATTGGCGAAAGCCGCTTTCGACGATGCCATTGCCGAGTTGGATACGCTGAGCGAAGAGAGCTACAAAGACTCTACACTCATTATGCAGCTGCTGCGGGACAATCTCACATTATGGACGTCCGATATGCAGGCAGAAGGTAAGTTATCTATAACACAGTCTAAATCAATTAAGTTCTAAATTATTGATATTATACTAAGAAGTAGACCCCAACGCAGGTGATGGCGAGCCCAAAGCAGAAATTCAGGATGTTGAGGATCAGGATGTGTCGTAATTTAAGTAACCCCCCGCCCTTCCATTGAAAAAACACATTATATACCTTCTAAAGTAAATATAATACCATATAATATATATGCATACAACAACAACAACACGACAGCAAAACAACAGCAACAAGAAGCAACTGGAATCAACACGGCATCATCATTCGCAATCAACACAAGACAACAGAAGCAGCAGACGCGGCAAGATCATCAAACACCAACAGCAAACAGCAACAGCAGCCGACAATTATTCAACATTTAATAATAAACAAGAGTGGAAAACGAAACAGCACAAAAACTCACAGAAAAAAGAAAAAAACCACAAAACAAAATGTTTCGAGAATTGGGGCGGTATTTTGGTGGGCGTGGCGGTGGCTGCGACAGTATAAAAAGGATCACTGCGAGAAAATAATTCGCCTGTCTGTTCCATTGTCTGCTCCGTCTTCGTAGGTCAGAAGAAAACAGCGACAGCAGCTCTACTACAATTAAAAAATTTTGCATTCGAGAAATCAAGCATTATATTATATTTAAATAAATATTATATTTAATTATGAGAAGCAAAAAACAAATAACTAATAAATTTCATTTAAACAACAAAAAAGCAAAACAATGAGGAAAGATCGAAACACTTAACGAAAAATTAAGAAACAATCGCGAGTAAAATGCAAATTTTCATCCAGTTGGCATGTATTAATTTTTAAACTAATAACAGAAAAAGTCACACAACCGCAACACTTAAAATACAACTTTAATTTTAAGCCAATAATAAAAGAGAACGAAAAATTAAAACAAAAACTAAATAAAAAGCGCAAAATAAAGGTAACAAAAGCGTAAATTCGAAAATGTAAGGAAAATACAGCAATTAATTTAAATTTAAATACAAATAAAAACGAGTAAAAGAGTAAACCAGGAAACGAAATGAGCAAACAGAATGAAAGACCGAAATAAAGCTAAAGAAAATTTATATAAAGTGAGGAAAGGGAATGTTAGTTAAGCGACAATTCAAAACGAATTCTTAAGCTTAAATTTGTATGTATGTAAGTGTATTGTTCAAACACTGACACGCACACACAGTCACTCACACATTTGCACTCATCGGAGCCAACACTAGCAGACACGCAAACGAGAACTTTTTGTTTTCTCTTAACGTTTCCTTGCTCTCATCGCACACAACCACTATCTTTTTGCATGGTTAAATCTCAAATCAACGGTAGTTTCGTTAATTTCTTGTAGTCTTTCGATATTGGCATTTCGTTTATCATTCGCAATCGCAAACATTTTCCACATCATCTCTTTACCTTACGCAACAAAAGAAACATATTAATAATAATAATAGAAAAGTATTTGTAGTTGCTAAAATACAAAACGAAAATGATCAAGAAAAAAAACAGTACATATATATATATATATATATTGTATACATATATACTTGTATATTTTCTATGCCTACCACTTATGTAATTTGTAGAGATTTCAAATTTTTCCAACCCGAAAATCCCCGGTTTTCCGAAGTCCTTCCCATTTCTGCATCTTAAACAGAAAATATTCGCCCTCCCCAATATCCACCAATGACAGAAAACTGAACTGAAAGCGCGCAACACAGACGAGAAATATTTAATTTTGCTTAAAGTCTAAGAACCAAACGAAATCCTCCAAGAACAGAACATCTTTGTTTTACCGTGTTAGCGAATGAGAAAAGCTGTGGGAACATTTTTCGCACGAGTTTGTTTTACACAGCCTGCCTTCTTGTGCTCCTCTTTTTGATAAACGAGGAGGCGAAAAATATGACAAGAGAAATAATACGCAGACGCTGAAAAGACGCGTGCAGAAAGTTAATTAAGCATAAATCAGCCGCAGCAACGATAACCGCGAAACATTCTTCAACGGAACAACAGCAATACAAAAAAAAAGGGAAAACAGCAGCTAGAAAACTGGCATTCGTATTCATTTCAAATAAAAATCATAAAAAACAAAAACAAACAATTGGGCATCTCAATTTATTATTAATTGAGTTTCGGGCGGGGTCGGAAGGGGGAAAGATAGTTCGAGACAGCGTGCGAAAGATATGGAATAGAGCGGAAGTTATACCAACCATCGGCAAGTTCCAGACGAAAGTTTTCAATCGTAGATAGATGAATTCCACGGACATTGGTTGTCTATTAATATATATTTATATATAGTACATATGTAAATGGCGAATAAAACGAAATAAGGTTAGCTTCAACAAATACAGTAAGGAATTTTCAAGTTTTTCCACATTTTCGCATTGATCGATCTTATATTCCTAACGTCATGATGTCAAGAAAATACCATACTTTCATTGCCTACTTGTGCTTATGGAAATAATGCTTGGAAAAGATGTACAAAAGAAAAGTGTGCTTTAAATTCCGATGTAAGCAGATTACAGACAAAGTAAGCCATTACCCCTAGGTCCCAGCAAGGTGCAATTGAGAAGCCATCACCATCCATTAAACTACTCGAATAACTGTATCGCGACCAAAGGATGCCGCTGGCTGATCGTCCTGAACCCATTCCGCAATCTCACTGTCACTCAACCTAATGGGAGTCGGAAGGGTAATGTCCTGAAGTCAAAACAATAATTCATTGAAACGAAAATAATTACACCATTGCCATTTTCAATGAAACTGCAGTGTGTCGCACTAAAGATTAAATTCGGGAAAATATAGTTTCATTTGATAGATACCAGTCTTCGTTCAGCACAAAAAGCAGAGAAAAACCAAAATCACGACGACGACGCTTCTGCGTCAAATAAAAGTGTCCACTTAAGCTCAATGTCATTTCGCCAGCACACTTTCGCGTTAGCAAGAAGCAACAAAAAATGGGTCTAGTGGACTATTGTTCTTTCCACAAGCCGATGCGCACAATGGAAAAGCCATACACAAATGCTTAAACATATCTATATTTGAAAATCAGGCGAGGAAGAAATTGGAAGAGGTCGGCCAAAGAACCCAACTATAGTTTAGTTTGAAAACGTTGCTCGAGAGTCTCGGAGATGGCACTGCAGCTGCAAATTGAGAAGCTTAAGGGTTTGGACAACTATAAGGCCTGGTCGATGACGGTGCGGGCATATCTGGAGTCCGAGGAACTCTGGTCGGTGGTGGAGAATGGTCCAGAGAACAACGAGGAAGTAAGAAAATACGCTCTGCTTCAGCTATGTGCATACTTTGCATAATGCCCAACATTCTTCTTTCGTCGTTGTAGTCTTTGCTTAAGGACAAACGCGCAAAGTTCTTGATTCTTTGCCTAATCGAGACCAAATTGTGCCAGTTTATGGTCAGCATTCGGACAGCCAAGGATCTCTGGACTTATCTGCGCACCCAGCACTCATTACGCTGAAAAAAAACTTTCAGTTACAGTTTAATTTATTATTAATAAATATATTAAGAGTTGAAAGTTAACATTGGCTCAGCAAAGATTCCCTAGCTATTGACCTCCAGTTCGATGATTACGGGTTGATCCTCGGGATTCTCGTCCAGCAGCCCCTCAAAATACCACCCCAGTTTTTTTTCCAGCCGCTTAATCAGCCGTTCGGCGCTCACACTTAGGCCGCCCAAATGGAGATTCACCAGCAACTCACGAACATCCTTGTAAACGCTATTGTGAGGACCGGGTACCATCAGCTCCTCGGGCAGATGGGGCAGCTGATGGGCCAACACCTCACTGTACTTCATATATGTGAGCTTGTGTCTGTTTACCGCCGTTTCAGAGTGCGCAAGCAGACCGAGGACTTTACGCCAATGGGCGAGCGACTCAACGGAGTAGCCGACCAGAAAGAAGGCATAGGCTAGTTGCAGTTCCTCTATCAGGCCATCAGAGGAGTCGAAGTTGGTGAGAAGCTCATCCACCGCAGCTATGCAGTCCATGGCGTGGCGGGAAACGTCAGCAGGTAGGGCATTCTGTGGAACACGTGGGGGTACGTTACTGAAGCGGGGCGCTGTTCCTTCTACGGGCTTCAGGTCCGGCAAAAGTTCGCTCTCGTCCAGCAAAAATCGAGCGGCCGTATTCCGCCTTCCAGTACTGCACGCACCCGCTCCCCTGGGACGTTCTGCATCTGGACACGACTGCAGCTCAATATTGGTGCGAATGATGCCCTCGGCGGGACGACATCGCTCCACACAAAGCTCTGTCACGCTGCCCGTTAACTCCTTCCACTGAGCCAAGTAGCGGTAGTCATAGGGCGCTAGCACACGTTCCAGATGCGCTAGATTCTTGCGGATCCGTTCGCGCTCCAGCTCTGGCTCTGCGATTTTGCGGGGTCGGAGTTCCTCCAGTTCGTTGTCCCATTCGCGCACGACGATCTCGTTGGCGTAAAAGAAGTGGGCGAAGCCTACCCGAGGAGCTGCATCTCCGTAAAGACCACGAGAGGCACACCACACATAGTGGACGCCGGGCGGAATCATCTTGACGCCACGAAAGTCCGGACCTATGGTGTAGGCGCACAAGTCAATGCCGAATTCGGTGCCCTCAGGAACGCCGGCGACGGCCAAAACTGCGCCTTCGGCGAGCAGGCGCAAAGCCAGTTTTGGGTCCATATGCATGCTTGAATTGTCTTTGTTCATTTTTGGAACTCGACTCGAATTATTCGGGTTTATTTTAATGTTTTTGAGACAACAATGCGCAGGCACCAAAATATCGATACAATTCTAACCGATGTTTTATGGCGATGAATTTCACTGCGTTGCAAACTTTTAAGCCTTTTTGAACCAGTGCGACCAATAACATTATAGATGTGCGCCAAAATTTTTAAATTAACTTGTATTGTTGGCATTTTAAATTATGTTTGTGATAATGCTAAGCTAGGCGGGGTGTTTCGTGAGATCTGCTAGTACCATTAAAAATTTTAGATTTTGCAGTTCTTTTTGTTTGTTAGTGTCGTGCATTTAAGGTGTTGTGCGATGTCTTTGATGGTTTTTTAATTATCTGCAAGGATAAGCTGATATTTGTGCGTTTCCCTGGGTGGCCTGTCCGCTCTCTCTTTGCCGATGTGACTCGGGATCCAAATTATCATAATTTTTGGAAAGATTTTCGGTTATTCGGTATTTTTAATCATTTTGCTATCGGTGTGTCATGGGAGTGTATTAGTTTGGTTGCAAATAAAAATAAGAAGTTTTTCTAAAGGACCCAAAGTCTGTCCTTATTTCGAAAATTAAGAAATAATTTTAGTAGGTTCATAATGGTGAGGGAAGCTTTTCCGTAGATGGGTAGGTAGTAATCGATGTTTTGGATAAGCATAAGGTTAACTATTGGGTATTATGCTTACCCCACAACTCCGGCATAGATGGGTAGCTATATTTTTTCAGGGAGAGTTATAATCCTGTTTCCGATTGTTTGTTGCTTGTAGGGGAACGTTGCAGGATATTGTTTTCAAGCGGGATTTTTGGATTGTAGATGTGTATATGTTGGCAAAGATTTTACTGAGGTAAAGATATCGGAAGGTGAAGCTTAGAATGGAGACTTCTTTGGCTTCTCTAATTGATCTCATATACTTGGAGTAACCTTATTATATCTTGCAGGGTATTATAATTTTAGTCAGAAGTTTGCAACGCAGTGAAGGAGACATTTCCGACATAAAGTATATATATTCTTGATCAGCATCTGCAGCCGAGTCCTTCTTGCCATGTCCGTCTGTCCGTTTCTTCGCAAACTAGTTCCTCGGAAATTTTAAGATAAAGAATCAAAAAATTTTATACATGACCATTGTGTATTATTTTAGAATTTTTATTTTAATGTTATCAAAATCGGACTACTATATCATATAGCTGCCATAGGAGCGTTGAAGAAATTTATCGAAAATTTAATTTTGCTGTTTTCAATATACTTTTATCTACTCATAGATGTAGCCATTTTATATTTCATATATATTTCAGAGTTTAGGTTTTAATTTAAATTAGGTTTAAAGCAAATTGGATGAACCTTTCATATATCTGCCATAGAAACGAGATCAAAATGCAAAATTGCAACTGTAAAACTGTAAATAATTTCGGTTAGTATTTCCTTATAGGTTAACATTTTTAACTAAACAAAGATAAACATTTTGTTATTGAAAGAACTTGTCCGTTATATGTCAGTCAATTTCGAATCCTTTTAGGGTCTTCTATCTTGGTTAATCTTTTTATTCATCTTAGATCATGCAAAAGTTTACAAAATCTTCATTGTCTAACTTTGGGTGTTATTAACCGATTTAACTAAAATTGTTCTGCCATAAAAAGAAGCGTATATGAAAAGTTTCAACTAGGTAGGTTGTCATATGGCTGATTAAAAATATCTTTAGGGGTCGTTGCAAATCAAATTTCTGCTCAACATTATAATACCCTTCAAGGGTACAACAATATAAATCTGTCCTAAACTGTCATTGCCATTGAAAACACGCAGTGTTTTAGACGTCCAAACGACTTAATTGTAAAAATTAAATCGATTTTATTTAGCAAAAAACATTACAGTATTCTTAATAAATATGTACTTATTTGTAGTGTTTAGTATTGCAAGCTGCGTTTAGTGCCGATATCATCCAGTATTTGGCGCAGCTCCTCATCCTCGAAACGGCCCTCCAGTGAGGGAATCAACGCCTTGGCCTCCTCCGGAGCCTCGGGACACAAATTACCTAAGGCGGCAAGCTCAAATTTGTGCAGCTTCTTTTGCATCAGTAAGCTGGAGAAGTAATTTGTATGCTTAGCATTGGAATTGAAAAGATTTTTTGGATCAGACTACCTTCGCACAGACATTATGGTCTCTTTGTTCTTAAACTTCCGGAAACTGTCCGTGTAGGCGTAGGTTTTCATAAAGACTTCTGAAAACTCTTGTTCCTCGTCAGCGGATTCATTCTGTCGTTTGCGATGATCGAGCAACATGTGAACCTCCGATATCAGCAGCGTCTCGGCAGTCTCGAACTCTGAAACAGGACAAAAAGTGAGGAGAGGTATGTCAATGGAAAATGCTGGGTAAATGGAGACAGAAAATTTACAAGTGAAACATGGAAGAAGAGCTAAGGGTTAAGCAAATGACTGCGGCCTGCTGATGTGGCCGTTTTCCAGCAGGAAATCATAAATCTGTCGGGTCTTGTTCACATCGATCTTGATTAGACGCCGCGCGTCGGCCAGCCGCAAATGACCGAGCTTGGCCTGCTCAGAAACTAATTGGTTCTTGTAGTCCAGATACGATTGTGGCACCAAACGAGCCACACTGCACAGCTTTCGCTCGCCAGAATCCAATTTTGAGTAACCGGGAAGATCTGTAGAAAAAACGGGAGAAAGAACGTATTTAAAGAGTTCCCTATCAGCATACTTTGTCGTTTTTATACCTCCAATTTCAATGGGACTGGCTTTGCGTCGGGAGCTCAAGGCATACATCTTGGAGCTGATTCCGGGTGGCAGTTGCTCCCCATTACGATTGTATTCGTAGTACTGCACCAAATGCTGCCAGTCGAAGGCATCCATTTGTTGCTTTTGGCGGACGTAATCCCGTTGAGCTTGCTGGCGTTGTTTGTAAAGGCGTTTAAAGAGCGCTGCTCCGGAAAAAGTGCTGACTCCCTGCTGCCGTAATTCGTACAACTTAAATAGGCGAGTCTGAAGTTCGCGATAGTGTCTTAGGGACTCCACCAGCAGGTCAAATTCCACGGGCTGACAGATCTGCATGAATCCCAAGAAGCGCATGCAGCTGGAGTCGCTGCTAAACGCGTGCATGTATTTGGAAATCCAGCTAACCGTTCGATTAGGCATGATTAGACCGTGTTGCCGCATGATCCCATAACGACGTTGGCGTTCTCTGTTGGGATATGGTCAAAATTTAGTTCATTAACTTCACCCAATTTCCTCGATTACTTAACTATAACGATTTCCTTACCGTAATCGATTGTTATAAGCCCGGACCAGTCCCAGCTGCAGTTCCTCGGTTATTTCACGCTCAACTGCGTTCCCCTCCGCCTTTTGGTCATCTTCGCAGGACCGCTGATCCATCATAATGGAGAGCAGGCTTTCGGCGGAGGCGTCATAGGGCGTATCGAAATCGCCACGTGCGCAGCGATACCCGGCATTTAGCTTAAATTGAATCGCGGCGATGTCATCGTGGCGTGGGGGATCCAAACTGCGCATCTTGAACACATACGGCATTCGCTCAGGAAGGTAGCTGTGCCTTGCGTGTTGAAGCTTCAGCAGGCGCTCAAAGATTCCGCCAAAGTAACAGTCGTGGTAGTGACGACGCACTTCCAAGGGAGAGTGTCGCTGGTCTAAGGCATGCGAGACTGCCTCCCAGTTTGCGTAGCCTTGGACCCGCAACGTTTGCAGCAGGATGCGTTCGTCTCGGGCCGTCCAATGGGGCTCCTGGGCAAACACCTGAATGCTGTCGCGGACTATGATGTATGCGTGATTATTTCGATGCACCGATATCTCCCTGCCATGTGCGAAGCACTGCAGGCACAACAATGTGTCCAGACACTCAGAGCACTTTATGTAGGGCTCGGAGAGGTTGCAGCGGCAAGTGGCACAACGGCTGCAATCGCTGGGAGCTGGCACCGAAACTACGCTATTCGTGTTCCAAGCCATTTCCTTCATATGTTCCAGTTGATTGTGCAAAGACTGTACGTTGTATACTAACGTGGTACTCCTGGTTTTGGCGTCCTGGCGGGCAAGTGCGAATCGTTCGACCTCTTCACCTAGAAGCTCAACTGCAAAGAGGCAATTCAATGTGGTAATCTGGAGGAGGAGGCGACTGCGACGTTTGTTGTGCGCGCTCTAAGCCAAAGATCTTCAGGCAGTTTCACTTGTAAGTTTGAAAAACAGTTAATTATGGGTTGGTTGTTACCTTTAGGGAACTGCAGGTCGGCGGCGTCTTCATCCACCATGTCTACGGGGTTCATAAACGACATGATTCTTTACTTTATAAGCCACTTCTAATACAAAAATTAAGTTTCAATTAAAATTTTACATGCAATGCCGGGTTTTTCTTCTTCTCTACACATTTAGAGATGGACAAACAACAATAACATCGATTATCACGTTGGATCTGATCTGTCGAAAAAGCAAAAACTGAAGAATATTTGGTATCAAACCATTTCCACAGCGAAGAAAGAAATCCAACAATCCATAAATCCAATGGTAAACTTTCATAATTCGTTTTTAAAATAAACGCTGAAAAATATTTATAATATCGATTGGTACGATGTTTTTATTGTTGTCTGCGATTATTTTTTGCATTGAATGGTCACACTTTTCGTTGTGCATGTGTAATTTGTCTTTTTGGTTTACTGCAATAGTTTGTTAATTTCTAGCTTGTAATGAGCGAGGATAACGCAATCGGTGTCCAAAATACTCCTGAGTACTGTCATTTCTTCAAGACTTTGCTGGTAGAGGAACTGGTCCTGGAATCGGACTACCGAAATCTGCATTACGGTCAGTGCTCAATAATTGGACGACTGCGGGTGGCGGAACACTTTCGGCTGGAAAACGTACGCGTGCGAAGTCTGCCAGAGTGAGTTTTTCTTAATCACTAACTTTGTTTACTACAATCTTAATTTTCAGGGACTGCTCCCTTCCTGAAGGCGCGCTATCCCTGCTTCTTTTGGGCCTCACCTACGACAAGGCCGCCGAGCAGCGAGTATGCAACGGTTGCTACTGCATTTTGCGCGGTGAAGTGGTCCTGTGCAATATCCTGCGACCCAATAGTCCCACACTGACCACTCGGGGAGTTCATGAACAATTGGCCAGCCTGGGCCATGATTCACTTGCTCGTCAAAAGCTTCTAAGCAACATAAAACTCACCCACAAGCCGGCAATCGATGTTTGGTTCGCTCAAAAGATCGACGCAACGGATGAATTGCTGTGTCACAAGCTGGAGATCAGGAGACTAACTAGTGGTGATAGATGAGAGATGAACACACACTACCTGACAACGTCGCGTACCAATCCGCAGTTCTACACATTTAGCCAGTTTTTCGACGACCATTGCCATTGGGAAGCTAGCTGCTGTGATTGGGAAGCTATTCTACAGGCTGCCTGGCAAAATTTCTGGCAGCGCGAGGGACACGAGCTGCTCGAGCTGAAGTGGCACAAGCGTTTCCCCGAGTACAAAGGCCTTATTAAAATCGAATCACCGGAAGAACAAATATTTTGGCAGGAACTGTGGGAAAAGCATGCTACCGACTTGAGTGCCAAATTCTGGCGCATATTAAACTGTGCGTTTGAGAATTACCAAAACGAATTGGCAAAGTCTTTCGGGATAAGTCTGGCGGAAGTAGAAGATAATTTTCTGGAACTAAACATTACTGACAAGTTGAGCCAGTCGAGGAAGCGTACACAGAGCAAACATACAGAAGTCGATGAGGACGACGAATCTTATTTGCCATCATCTACCAAAGACGTTCGCGACTTAGACGAAGATGAGCAGTTGAAGCTATTGGGATTGCCGACAACTTTTGGCACCCAAACATATCCGAAACAGAAGAAACAGAGAAAGAAATTACCCGAATCTTCCAGTAGCGACTACAGTGACTTTAATGGAGAACTGCTAATCATGGAATGCGATAAAAGTGTTGGGCTTCATGGCGTTCAGAGTAGCTTGATCTCAAAGAAGAAAAAGACAAAGAAAAAGAAAATCAGAACTAAGGCCGGTATGCCAGAGTTTATGCAGAACGAGAAGAAGGACCAAATGTTTAAGTATTGGCTGAAACGCTTTTCCTTGTTCTCACTCTTCGACCAGGGCATAAGGTTGGACCGCGAGAGCTGGTTTTCGGTGACGCCTGAGAAAATTGCCAAACAGACGGCTCGTCGGCTGTCCTGCGATCTGATCGTAGATGCTTTTTGCGGGTGCGGCGGCAACGCTATTCAGTTTGCCAACACCTGCGGGCGCGTCATCGCTGTAGACATCGACGGAGAGAAGTTGGCCATGGCAAAGCACAATGCTGGCATCTATGGCGTGGCCCACAAGATTGAATTCATTCATGCCGATTTCCTGCAGTTCGCAGTTAGCTCAAGGATTCGCCCGAATGTTGTGTTCTTAAGCCCTCCATGGGGTGGACCCGGCTACCAAAAGCAGGCAAACTTCGATATTGAGCGAAGCCTGCTTCCTGTGGGCGCCAGTGAATTGATGAAACTGGCCCGTCGCCTCGCCGATAACGTTGGGTTTTTTCTTCCCCGCAACTCCATAATGACCCAGGTCGTTGCCTTGAGTGGGGCTGGCCAGCGGTGTGAGGTGGAGCACAACTTTCTGGACACGCGTATGGTGGCTTTAACGGCCTACTATGGTAATGAACTGATAAGGAATCATCCGCCAAATGCAGATGCCGCACAGTAGAGTTTTAAGAAACAAATTTAAAAAAAATTTTCTAAAATTAAGTTACTTAAGGTTAAGTACAAGTTTTCTAAAATTAAGTTACTTAAGGTTAAGTACAAGTCAATATTAAGCAAAGCTATTATAAGTTATGCATAAGAGTAGCCAACCATAAATACAAGGGAGTGCCACAGAAACCGCTTTTGATTAGAGACTAAGTGAAACTAATTTAATTTAGCTGCGATAAAATTGAAGAAGTTAACATCTTTCGTAGCATACTTTATTACTACATTTCAATTAATTGTAATTTTAAAATTTGTTGGCCCCTTTTGACATGTTATGATTTAAGTATATGTTTCGTTCCAATGTAAACTATAAGGAAATCTTAAAAGTCACTTTGGAAAGTGTTCTATTTTTGTAAAAAAGTAAATGATACTCTTAAGGGTTATATACGTTGTAATTAAGATATTTAATTTTAATTTTGTACATATGTAAGGATTGAGCACAAAATCCCTTCTGCATTTGCGTTTGCAAGGAATTATGCACTAGAATCCGTTGGTTTCCCACGCCACTTTTTGTTTTGTTTTTATTCCTTTAAGTTGTTCTCTCTTTTGGACAAAGTTGACCAATGAATAAAGTCTCCTCTCGTATGTAACAACACACATCCTTCCAGGCTTTTTTCCCTATCCCTCTTTGCCGTCGTGCGGCGATTGTTGCCAAGTCACCGCCAATGCCACACAAAGTCTTACTCCAAGCTCTTTAGCCAATTTAGAAAGCTTAACAAAGCTCAACTGGCCATTGGTCAATGGTCATAACCATAACGTTCCCCAACTCGTTTTGCACTTTTAATTAAAAAGCGAACGGAGCGGAACGTGCGTCAATTTTTAAGAACATTGTTGAACAAGTTCTGTCTTTGTTCAAAGCTGAAAACGGATTTTGAACCTGGCAACCTCCTGGGGCGGGGGCAATTAACATGTTCGTGTCACAGCAGCAGTATCAGTTACTCCGGAATGCCAAAGCAGGCAGTGAGAAGCACGGGAAATGGAGGCATCAACCCTTTTCATGGATTACAGCATACTTAGTGCTCTGTCGTAGAAAGGGTTGCGGTGGGAGCGGGGCATGCACGGAATTTATAGCTGCCAACTGGCAACAGAAATATTTTCCTCCTTGCTTCCTGGATTGTGGCAAGTGCCCGTCTCTACCGCCCTCTTCTAAACTGCAGCCATTAGTTTGATTAACTTATTATTGTGCGCGCGTAAGGGAACATCTTGGGCGAATTAAGAGCACACTTTTTAACGCGAATTTTTGGCCGTTCCGGCTGTGGATAATTTGGTTCATTTCATCTTCTTTTCGAAAGTTAGCTAAACTCGATTAGTTTATTGTATGAAGATAATGAAATTTTGCAAGCTTACACAAGAGCTTACTGGGGTTAAAGAACGAATAATTTGGGGGTTCTCCCAGATCAACGGATGAGAGGTATTGGTCGATTCGAGGATTCGAATTGCAAAGAGACTCAAAACAATACCTAAGCACTCAGCCAGCTATTCTATTGGGACCCTATAAATTAACTGGCTTAACGTGGTTAAAAGCTGAACTGACGAATAGGTTCGATTTTCAATGTAATAAGAACAACTGGGTTTTGAATCGGTTTGCATAAAATAGGTAGCTTAAAAATCCTTATTATTTAAAATAAGTATATGCAGAAATTTATTTTCCGAGTCAGATAGTTTTGGCGACAAGTCGACTTAAGAACCTCTGGGTAAATTATGTCATGTCAGTTAAAAAAAAAAATTAACATAAAATTAATGGGATCGATGTTGATATCCGTATGTCCGCTTCTACGCAAAGTAACCTTTCAGTTGTATAGCTATTTCGGATTGCTCGGGTTGGTTAGGTGTATTTATGCAATTTTATACAATCTTCTAATAGACGTTACATTACATGTACATTTTATTGTACACCCCTTTTAAGATTCTGATCTATTCGCCGGTGATTAAATGCCGACTTTTATTGTTCAATTGTTAATAAAATACCGGAGAATTGGCCGTCACGCGTCAACTCGGGCATTATCAGCTACTTAAATCTAAGCTCCCCGGCCTGTTTCTGGTTTCTGGTTCCCGGTCGCGTTTTCCCGTTATTAGATGCGCGTAATTGTCGTTTTAACTGTCGCTCTGGCTCGACAATGCCAGAAATTTCAATATCCTGCCTGGACGGCAGACTGTAAAAAACTGGCCCTGCCCTTAAATATATAAAGAAATATATTTTATTGGAAAGCAAACACGTGTTCACAGCTCATCTCCTCCCGTGCGGCAAGTGGTGGCGTCCGCCGCTCCGACCAAAAAAACAAATTAAGTCACCCTTTTATTACGCTATTTAATTTCCAGGGTAATGTTGTCAACCTTCTTGACAAATGGGCACCCAAAACATCGGGGAGAACCCTCCTCCTCTCGTCCTTTCCTCCCACCCTCCGCTGACTGCATGTTTGATCTGTAATTTGTGCCACTTGATGATGATGATGGGTTTAAGTCGGTGAATCCGGATGCGAGTCCCTGAACGCTAAGCGGCGGGGTGGTTTATTTGTGCCGCAACTTGCGACAATGCCAAAATGCGATTACAGCGTGCAGTCCATGGGAACTGTGGAAAATGCGATTGTTCGGCTTCGGGTGCAGGTGCAGATGCTTCACGGGTGCGGCGGTAATAAGCGGATGGGGGATGGCTATAATTATCATCTGATTTATGTCAGATCGCTGGACCTGCTCTTGGTAAATATTGATTTGATGTTGAATAGTAAATTAAATTTAAGACGATAGAGCAGGGAATTTTTTTATGAACTTCTTAGAAATAACTAAGCTAGACTTCTTTCTATTGCAGGTACACAGTTAAAAAGCGGCATCCCCAATCGTGATGTTACTGTGGGTGACAGTATAAGCAACGTTAGTCAAATTCAACCAGAAATCTGCAATTGGTAGCAATCGGGCCCCAATCAAACTAAAAAATTATGTTTCTGTTACAGTGTTTTTTATAAACTATCAAAATAATGTTTTGTAGTAATAAAGCTTAAATAATTCAGTTTATTTTAAAATTATTTCAATGTTCCCTTTTACTGTTGCAGTAGAGACTTTCTACTTTTATGGTAGCACAAAGACGGACAAAAACCTAAACTCGAAAAATTTACGAGTTTAGGTTTTTGTTCGTGAAGTCCAATGTAGATGTGATATGTGTATCTGAAACTGGTTTATGTCTGAGCAGTCCGATTTATTGATTAATTGTGATAGGTATAATGTTTTTCGTTCTGACCGAGCTGGGAAGTAGCAGGTGGAGTAGCCATATGTCAGTAACTGTCTTAACTGTGAGGTCAAGTGTAAACAACCAAGTGATAGTCCCATCGAATATATATTTTTGTAGGTATATAGTAAAGCTAATGAAATAAAATCTTTAATTGGTTGCATTTACCGTCCCAACCGTACTATTGACTACGCACCCTTGATTGACACAACCCGTAAGATATCTACTGTTTACACTGACATTATTCTTGCAGGAGATTTTAAAAGCAACGTGCTTAACGAAAACCATCTAATAGACAGCTTTGAGGCCTTGGGCCTTGGGCTGTCAACAAATCAATGCCAACTCACTTTACTGACACCACAGATACCCTTCTTGACTTATTTTTTGTAAATGACCCTAGTATGATTTTATTGTATGACCAAGTCTCTGCACCAGTTTTCTCGAAACATGACCTTATTTTCCTTACATATGATGTAACTTTGACTCATAACGTTAAAACAAAAGTTATTAAACCAAAGCAAAACCTGTGGTTTAATAATGAAATAAAAGATTTGATACGTCAAAGGGATATTGCTTACCGTAAATGGAAGCGGTATAAGACTGAGCTACAAAACATATAAAGGCTACCAAATGTGAAAAATTCAAACTTAAGTTTGAGAACGCCACACGTCAAAACAGACCTGGAATGAGCTGAAAAAATTGGGCATTGGAAAGTGCAGGCAAACAAGCAATAAAAATGTTGATGTAGAGAATCTCTGTCAATCGTTTTCGCAAGTCGATGTACCTGAAGCAATTCCTAATGAGTACCTGAACAATATATCTTACTGTGATAATAGTTTTAGCTTTATGTGTGTGGTATCCTCAAAGTTAAATCGAATTCTGAAGGCTTAGATAACGTTAGTCCTAAGTTCTTAAAAATTATGTTACCGCTACTTTTTCCACACATAACATACATCTTCAATACTGCGATCACCACCTCGACTATGCCAACAACCTGGAAAAAGGCGAAAATTATTCCAGTTCTGAAGCCAAACAAAGAATATAGACCTATTTCAATCCTACCCTTTCTTGTTAAGGTGCTTGAAAATGTAATGGCGCAACAGATGCTGAGGTATCTCGAATATAACTCACTGTTGACTCAAAAACAATTAGGGTTCACGAAGAAGAGAAGCTGTATAAGTGCAATAACGGATATTGTTGAAGATATTCGGACGCAACTGGACAATAATTGTGTGACGTTTTTAACTCTATTGGACCACAGTGAAGCCTTTGACTCAGTAAACCACTCTATTCTCTGCTTAAAATTAAAAAATCTCTTTAATTTCTCTGGTACTGCGACCAGATTTATTGAGTCATACACAG
Source organism: Drosophila jambulina (assembly GCA_018152175.1). NCBI lineage: Eukaryota > Metazoa > Arthropoda > Insecta > Diptera > Drosophilidae > Drosophila > Drosophila jambulina. The sequence goes on along the minus strand of JAECXH010000012.1, from coordinate 1,767,814 downwards.
AAAAAATTCCTGCAGTAAATTTAATCAAAACTGCAGTCAAATGTCCTCAACCCAACAGTTTGGGTTGAATTTACTGTGAGCTACTGTGTAACGATGTAACGCATTACGTGTTATGATTGCTCTACAGTAGATCCAACCACGATTCTACAGTCCAAATGCCTCAACCAATGAAAAGTAGTAAATACAGTATCTCTCAGTTTTGCTGTGAAAACTGCAATTACTGCCCCGACTACAGTGTACAGTACAGAAACGCTAAATCTGTGTAATCACAGTTCAAATTACCACCAAATAAAACCAGAAAGTATTAACAAAGATTTAATATACATTTATTATTTCTTATTTTAATTACATTATCTTTTTTTTTGTTCATTCCAACAGATTCTTGCGAATTAATATCTTTTCGCCAAATCTCCGATCTTTAAAGAGAAATGCTGAATCGGTCTCATTAGTTTCCTTTGAAAGTTCGATAGTGATACCTTCGAATAGATAAAGAATAAAGAAATATAAAAGATATTATAATAACATATGTACATATATATGTTTGGATGTATGTTTGTGTATAAATGCAACATTTGCTAAATGCGCGTCTTAATCATTTAAATTGTACTGTTTGCTACTTACCAAGAAATGTATGAAACAGTTCGCCAAAATCCCATTCCACAAGCAATTGTTCGAGGTTGTCTTCTTCATTGGTGTTACTCCTAATTTACGCAATTATTTTTCATTTTATTTTTTCATTAAACTTTTACTTCGCTTTTGACACATGATACAATCATACTACGATTGACAAATATAAAACGGGGAAAAGTGTGCCCGAATTCGTTTTTCCAAGAAAACCTTTACAAAAACACCAATATAGACTAAAAATAGACTATAATGTATTTCAGTCGTTCACATTTCTGAAAACCAACAACAAAAAACTCACATAACATTTTACGTAAGAGTCACTGTTGTTGGCAGTCACGACAGTTTTGTACAGTCAGAAAATCCAACAACAAAATACATTGACTGCAGCTTTACTGTAATTCAACCCAAAAAAATTGTTAATTCAACCCACGAGAATTTTTTCTGTGTACCTTAATGGAAGGTCACAAGCTGTGGTCTCTGGCACATGCATGTCTAGTTGTAGATTGCTGACACGGGGAGTACCCCAAGGATCAGTACTTGGTCCTTTGTTATTCTCTTTGTATGTTAATGATTTACCTAGTGTTTTGTCTGAATGTGAAGTCCATATGTATGCGGATGATGTGCAAATTTATGTCAGTAGTCCTGTTAAACAGTTAAATGTTTGTGTTAGTACAAGTAATAATATGCTTAAGAAATTAGACAACTGGGCAAAATCTAATGGACTAAGTATTAATCCTACTAAGTCGAAATGTTTAGTCATTTTCAAGAGAGGAGTTGATACAAGGAACATTCAAAATCTTTATATAAATAATTCCATTATAAAATATGCAACTAGTGCAAATAATTTAGGGATTACTTTTAGTAATACACTTTCTTGGAGCAAACATATTTCTCAAGCTACAGGTCGAACATATGGTTTATTGCGACAACTCTCTTGTTCAAAATTCTTCCTTCCACAAACAAAGATTTAAATTGCAAAAACCATTCTAATTCCAACGTTATTTTATGGAATAGAGGTATTTGGTCAGTGTGACTCGCGAGATTTTCATAATTTATCACTAGCCCTTAATTCAATAACTAGATATGTGTTTAATCTTAGGCGTCTTGACCATGTATCCCACTTGACAATTAAAATTCTTGACTTTAACTTGACTTCGTTGATTTCTTATAGGACTCTCATTTACTTTCACAAAATAATAACATCGAAAGAGCCAAAATATCTGTACGATAAACTTGTTTTTGCCACTTCACATAGAACAAATAACTTGGTATGCCCCAGATAGAAAACTCAAACCGACAATTCTTTATAAATGCTATCCGTCAATGGAATAACCTACCACATTATTTTAAAACCATAAGGAGCGCAACTCAGTTTCAAAATATGATTAAAGAATATCTAAAGTTATAAACATAGATTTAAACTTATTAAAAGAAAAATACCAAAATTAAAAAAATAAAAATAAAATAAAAGTATTTTTTAAATTAGTTAAGTAACAACGGAAATATATTTATGTAATAAGAATATAAATTGTTAGACTAATAAATAATGTTTTTATATCTATCTCGACTAGTGGAATAAATATAAGGTAACCTTTGTCGCACTAGGATAAAAATAAAATAAAGTTAGAATTAAAAAAAAAAAAAATTTAGTTAATTCCCGAACGTTATATGGCACCTATAAGACTTAGCAGGCTGATTTTTAGAAAATTAAAACCGAATTTCTAAAATGATACAAATTTGAATTGGATGAAAATATGTTGAATACTGGCTTAATTATAATATTTTTCCTTAAAATAGTGAGAATATATAAAAGACTACCTGTAAAGTTTTTTCCAGTAACTTTAAAAGTAAAGAACTAGTTTGAGAGAACGCGCGAACAGACGGACGACAGACGGACGGACATGGTTAGATCGGCTCTGCTGTTAAAGCTGATCAAGAATACATATATTTATAGGGCCGGAAATGTTTCACTGCGCTGCAAACTACTGACTAATATTATAATACCCTGTAAATTACTGTGGATGGCAGTTCCCGTATGGACGACATATGCATGTACATATATTCATAAAAATATAAATATAATATACAAAACTGAAAATATTTTTCTTGTATTAGGAAAACTGTTCCATGAATTTAAGGCAAGAAGAAACCTTAAAATCAAGACGACCTCCGCAAATTTTTCGGATTTATTCTTACTTAATTTAAGGCTGAATGGCACTTGTTTTGCTGGTCTATTTTTCGTGAAACTATGGCGAGTTTCGCTAAAATTTCTATCTACAAATATCGCATGTTTCTAACATCCCTTATTTGAAGTGAGGTTGCCGGCCAAAACTTTGATTTGTGTCTACTATTTTAGAAGTAGCAAGTCTCTACTGATCGTAGTCACTTACTTGCCCTAAAAGTAACTACATTTTGTCTTATATCAAGAAAAATTATCCTCTAATTTCGAAAAACGTTGTAACATTTTGTCGATCAATAAAAATAATCTTTATAGATAACAAAAAAAATTATAAATCTACAGACAAAAGTTAATTTGGTTGGGCGATTTTAGGTCAAAAATTGTAAGTCGTATAAGTCTAATCCTTTAATCTAAAAACACTTTCTGTTTAGAGAGTTTTTTGTATAATTAATTTAGGTCTTGAATAATTGTAAAACTCGAATGTTTGTAAGGAGTATTTGGTTTGATTAATTGCAAGATTTTATAATTCTGACGACCCACTTCAGAAATAAAAGTGTTCACTTTTTTATGCCTTATGCCTTTTAAAGTATCGATAATTAAAACAAAACTCATACCAAAAAAAGACACTTTGAATAGTTAAAGAACACGAAGAAGGTTTGGATATAGAGCTTGCAGGCTTTACTGGTTGCTTATTCGTTTTTAGCAACGCAGGAATTAATAAGTTAAAGAACAAGAGTTCACATTTATTTTTTAATTGTCGCTGGCAAAGCATTAAAAAATACTCCAGTCTATAATCTTTAAGGACTTTTTATCCAGCCTGTGTATATTTTCCTTGCTGTTACGTGTTCTTATTTCTGTGCTCTCATTTCGACAAAATGGTGGCATTTCCACTTATTGATTAACCGTTATTCATTTGGTGGCAGCCATTAAAATTAATAAACGTACAAGGGCAGTCCCAACAACCACGAAAACCAGAGCAATAACAACATGCTGAAAACCAGCATCGGGCACCAATTATACACACAAACACCACAGCATCGTACGAGGGAGAAGAGATAGAGGGAGGAAGCTCGTTATCCGCCCACTTTCCGTATTGATGGGCAATAAAAAAAGTCAAGTAAAGCGCAAAATAAGAGCAATAATATTTAATAAATGTGCACAGGGCTGCAAGATATTTATATGAGTGTCTGTATATACATATATGAGTATAAGGATGAAATCCCCTTTTTGTTGTTGGTGGTGGTTGAATGAGAAAAAACCATAAATAAATAAGCTAACCGGTACACACACACTCATATGATAAAACATCGTATCTGCTTTCACACTCAGAAAAATCAAAGCTTAAAATAAATATGTACAGTTTTTATTTGTTGCAGTATATATGTATTAAATAATTAGTAAGTAGTTGCACTTTAAACTAAAACATGAAAGAAAGGTAACTTCAGCACGCCGAAGTTTGTATACCCTTGCAGCTTACTATTGGATCATTATGAATTAATAAAATTTTATCAAATGAAAAGTAAAACAAACAAACAGCTCCGACTTATATAGTAGTGAGAGCATATAGAAGACTATCTGCAAAGTTTCATTCAGATAGCTTAAAAACTGAGGGACTAGTTTGCGTAGAAACGGACAGACGGACAGACAGACGGATATGGCTAGATCGAGTCGGCTTTTTATGCTGATCAAGAATATATATACTTTATAGGGTCGGAAATGTCTCCTTCACTGCGTTGCAAACTTCTGACTGAAATTATAATATCTTGCAAGGGTATAAAAACATCACGAAAAGTAAGATGGAAAAAATGTCGCGTGCAATAGAATTGCCCATATGTATGTATATGTATAAGTTACGGATTTGGAAAATCTATAGCTTTCTCTGATCTTTTCTTGCCATACAATCTCTACTCGCCTGTGAACAAAAGTGCAGCTAATTAAATAAGCATTTGGACATTGTGACTTGGAAAGGGCTAACTAATCATTTTATTTAGGCTATGTTGTTAGGAATAAGTAAAAAAAATAAGTAAAACAAGGAAGCTAACTTCGGCACGCCGAAGTTTGTATACCCTTGAGGCTTAGAATTGAATCATTATGAATTAAACAAATTCGATCAAATGAAAACAAAAACTAACAGAAATTAGCTAAAACATGTATTCAAACCAAACACTTCAGTTTTAGTGTTCACCTATCTTACTATATTTAAAGTTTTACAGTTACAGTTTAACATTCTCAGTTTTGCATTTTCTTCTACATTGAATTATCGTTTCTATGGCAGCTATATGATATAATCATCCGATTTACATAAAACTACAACCAAAATTCTGTAATAATATAAAATGGCTACATCTCTTAGCTGAAACATAATTGTTGAAAAACAGCTATATTAAATTGTAATCAATAAATTTCTAGATTGTTTCTATGACATCTATATGATATAGTAGTCCGATTTTGATAAAATTAAAACAAAAATTTCAGAATAATACAATATGATCGTGTTTTCAATTATATGAAAATATTTTAAGTTTGGCTAAGTCATTCACACAGAATTTTCCGATTGTTCCTATGGCAGCTATATAATACAGTTGCTCGATCTGACCCGTTCCGACTTATATAGTAGTGAGAGCACATACATAAAAAAATATCAGCAAAGTTTCAGTCAGTTAGTTTCAAAACTGAGGGACTAGTTGCGTAGAAACGGACAGAAGGACAGACGGACAGACGGGTATGGTTAGATCGACTCGGCTGTCGATGCTGATCAAGAATATATATACCTTATAGGGTCGGAAATGTCACCTTCACTTCGTTGCAAACTTCTGACTAAAATTATAATACCCTGCAGGGGTATAAGAATGTAATAAAAAATGTTTCCGTGTACATTCTGCCTCTTCGCGTCTCGTCCTCCTTATCTATATAGGTAGGCAGACTCTATGTAAGTACACGGGTGTGTGTGTTTTCCATGCATTTTTGGTTGAATACTTGAGAGAAGCGGAGGCAGGAACAACAACGGAGATAGAGAGTCGCTCACTTACAGGAAATCCGACCACCCATCTCACTCCCACTCCCACGAAACATCATTCTTCATGGCATTTCGGTGAAAAAGAATGCTTTTGATCTTCACAAGCGAATGATTTTTAATACGACTTTTTTTGTAATTGCTGCAGGAGAGAGAGAGGGTGGATGTGTGGGCAGTGGCGGTGAGGGGAGGCTGTGAAAATATGTACAAATGTACATACATATGTATGTAAGCTTAACCCATGGGAAAGTAAAGTGCGCTGGCAGTCAATCAAAACTGCTGGCATAATATTCCATTTTGTTTTCCCTGTGCATATTAAACAAATTCTTCAATAATTAATAAGCTTAACTAAATACCAAGGCAATGCGCACACATAAATGTTGGTCAGCCGCAGCCTGAAATTAAGCATCGTTTGATTTTGGCGAATTCTAACGGAAGTAGGCGGGAAAGCGAGAATAAGAGCATGGAAGGGGAGAGAGGGAGAGAGAAGCACACACATAATGATGGTAATTTGTTGGTTTTGGCAAAAGAGCAAGTGGCATCCTTGGAATTTCAATTAATTTCCATAATTTCCAACGCTTTATGAGCAATCCGAACTCCCGGCAGGCAGTCAGACAGAGATGCCGCGAGTCTCCCTCCGAAGGGGATGATTTTTCCTGGCTTCCTTGGACGGTTATTGTGCGTGTCCTTTGTTACGGAGCGGGCTTTTATGCTCCCTTTCTATATACGGGGATCTGGATCCCATTACATGGCGGTAAGCGTCCAGGAAATCGCGAGGAGGACTTGGTGCAAATGAAAGAAAAAAACGCGAAGAAAATTTTGTCAGATTAGGAGCGCAACAAATCAAAGGAATGCTTTAATTTCTTTTAAATATTAGTTAAAAATTAGCAATATAGTGAAGGAGTCATTTTCAGCAATATAAAGTATTTATATTCTTAATCAGCATCAACAGCAGCGTTGATCTAGCTAGACTAAATTGTATCATATTTATTTGTTTGGTTATCTCCCTAGCCCTTCAGTATTTCTAGTTTATATTGCTAATTTTTAAACAATTTTAATTAGTTATAAACTGATTAATATTTAAATACTTCTTAACCAATTTTTTCAAAATGCTCTCTAATTTTAATTATAAATCTGAATTTCGTGTGAAAGTTGATTCCAAAGATGAATAGTAAAGTGAAGAAGTGATTTTCAGAGCAAGCGAGAGTAGTTTCAAGTTAATAGAAAGCTAGGTGTACCTGGAAAATTAGGATCTAGATTCTATATCACTGATCCTTTCTGCAGCAGCGATATTCACATCATATTATGCTTCGACAATTTTTACCAAACTACTAAAACACACAACTTTGGGCCCCTAGTTTCCGACAGTTGAGAACACACGATTGTAGACATCTAAATTTATTATTTTATTTTCCGAACTGTGTGACAGAATAATGCATTGGATATTAACAGCTAAACGAGCCATGAGTTACTCATAATACCGCTGTCCCTCGAAATTATTAGCATTACCATGGCAGCCGTTCTCAGATTTTAATTAAAATCTAACATTCATCCAACCTTTCCGCCCAACAATATGCAATTAAAATCACAGTTATTACCGCTGCAAACAGGACCAAATAATTTGCAATTAAAACAATGACAGCCGCCAAAAAGGCGGTGTTTAGGTTTTGCATTATTATTTTTGCTAGCGAGATGAACATAAAAAAAGTTGAAATTTATTTTCGGCGCACCGAAAGCAATGCGCGAGGGACCAAAAATATTTGTTTCGAGTGGCTCGCTATCAGAGCCGAGTGCCGGGTTTTGGCTAAAACCAAAGCTGGACCAAACCAAACCAGGACCAAAAACTCATTTTGAATATGGCCCAGAGCGAGTTGCATGCACACTCAAGTGCCCCAAGTGGCAGCAAATGCGGCGGAAGAGCCACCGTAATAACGGGATTTAATTAAAATCCCAAAATGGCGCTCCCTTTCACCTGATTTGCTGGTGGCCGCCGTTTGATGCCTGCTTTTGAGGGCAATCGAAAAATTTCTAATTTGCCGCCCATTATAAGTTTTGATTTTGTAATTAGTTTTTGAATTGGCTTTGAATCGGCGATTTGAGAGGTTTTCAAAATTCAACAGAGCTACATATGAATGGCGTTAAACAGAATAAAGTATTTCCCACTGCCCCGGCCATAAAAAGGGAGATTAACATTTCGTTTATTTCGACCTATAAAAGGAATTCTCTGAAAATACATCAAAAAGAAACAATCGAGGGCGGATGGAGGAATACGAAAAAACAAGGAAATAAAATTGAGGAAAAATCAACATTATAAACAACATTATTAAAAACATGCCGCAAATGTTTTGCTTCTCTTACATTTTTGAGTCCATTTTGCTGTAAGCCAAGCCAGTGGCCAAGGAAGAGTGGAGGCCGAACCTCATGATGATGCTCTGCCGGGCAAATGAATGCCGCCATTTTGAGTGGGGTGAAGGGGTGCCCCTGGATAAGGCTAATAAAATTAAGCTCTGTCAGGATATGAAGCAAGAAAGGCGAAGGAAACCGCCACCCGAGGTTTACTTGATGTTCTCTTTCTGCTAGCATGCTCCCTGTATGTAGATATGTATGTTTATATGCATACATGTATGTGTAGCCCAACGTTAGACGGCTCCATAATATTAAAAATATTTTCATTATATGAGAAGGATAACAGGAGGCAAGATGAATATGTAGAAAACCATAACCATCCTTTGACTACAATGTTCACTTCCTGTTATTTATTCAAATTTCAAAATAGAAGCAAAATTTAAGCAGTTAATTTTTAATTTAAAATAATTTAAAAGCATTTAAAAAAATAAAATATTTTCATTTATAGTTTTGTAATGTTGATGGATTTCAGTAAACACTGCAAAATTGTTTTATTGGGTTAGATCTTTTATAAGAAACTTTATCAGTGTTTTTTTTTCAAAGCCGCGTTTTAAAGATTGCTGACCACAATGTCTCGGATATTCTTCAAAGAACTTTTTATCGAAATTTTACACAGGCCCACCGCGTACAAAAAATTATAACATTTCAAAAATGGATTTTTTTAAGATAGCTATTATATATTATATTTTCCAATTAATCAAAGTTTAGCATATTCTAAAGTAGATTTAGAAATATTTAAATGCAATTTTATAAAAAAGGTTTTAATAAAAACGTCTAAAATATAGGCATTTCTTTTTGACTTTAGCTTTCTAACAAAGAACTGCAATCTAACAAAATAACACGAAGAGAATGATGCAAGAATATGCAGCGTTATAAAAAAGACGTCATTAAAAAAATGTTTTCGTTTTTCTTTAATTAATTATTTTTTTAACCGTATTTTTTACCAATAAAATTTAATCAAATGAAAAAATACCAAAAATTCGGTTTTAACGTTTAACACTTTTGCATTTTCTTTTACATTGAATTATCGATTCTATAGCAGCTGTATGATATGATCATCCGATTTGCATAAAATTAGGAAATAATGTAAAGTGGATTTATCTCTGAGCAGATAAAAAACTGCTAAATTAAAATTTTATTTAATTTAATTTTCTGACCGTTCCTATGGCCCGATCCGACTGACATATGTATGTACATATATAGTAGTGAGAGCATACATATAAGAAGACTTTCTGCAAAGTTTAGATAGCTTAAAAGTTGCGGGACTTATTTGCGTAGAAATGGACAGACGGACAGAAGGACAGGCGGATAAAAGGACTGAAGGACAGACGAACAGACGGAAATGGCTAGATCACCTCTGCTTTTGATGGTGATCAAGAATATATATGTATGTAAATACATTTATTTACTTTATAGGGTCTCCTTCACAGCGTTGTAAACTTCTGACTAAAATTATAATAAGCTGCGAGGGTATAAGAATAAATGATTTTTAACATAAGTATCTATAACTACTCCCCTGATGGACAGTAATGAAACCCGCAATACAGCCCTGAGTACGGATCAACGGTAATTTCATTTGGCAACTTTCCGAGTCTCCCTTCCCCTTCCTCCCGCTCCTTTTGTGCCTTCTTCCACTTTCGCTGTAATAATTCATAATGAAAAAAGTTTTTCCGCCGCTTGTTTGTGTTTTATTTATTAGACAACATTAAAATTTTTGTGGAAGGGTGGTTTTTTATTTAATAAAAATAAATAAATGTTATGGTTATGGCAACGCTTCTGCATCTTCTACCGCTGTCCCACACCGCCCCACGAGGCCAAGAAGGGACATCATCATCATTACGCCGAAGGGAGAGCCTCGCCTCTCATTCTATCTCTCATCCGCAGAGCAACAACAACGTCGAAGTTTATCAAAAGGCCAAGCACAGCAACAATGGCGACGCCCGCAGAGGGACTTTCAACTCTCTCCGCTCTCACCCCATTTCCCACCCCACTGGTTTGGGAGCATGCGCACAGTACCACGTCACAATATATGTACACATGTACATATGTCTTTTGGGCAGTGGGTGCTTCCGTGTTTTGTTTTTATTATTTGCAACTCGCTATGCAAAAAATATTAAAATTGTGGTAAATAAATGAAAAATAAAATATGTACATACATACACATGTATGTAAATAGCATGTATACTCAGGCAGAAGATTTTTGCTGGCTTCCTTTCCGGCCCCATCTCTCTCTCTCGCTCTGCCTTGCCATCTCTCGCTCTGCTGCGGCCGCCATTGCGTTGGCGTTGGCGTCAACAGCAAGGGCGATGTCGACGTCGACGTTAGCGGCAAGTGGCTGGCCAATTCTTGTGGGTACATTAGCACTAATGATGATTGAAACGACAAACGTGACGCCGAAGCACCCCGAAAGGATCCTCTCCTCTCTCCTAAACCCGTCTCCACGCGGCCCCCGCTTCCCTCGTTCGGATGCGAATTCCTGTCTTTGATTTTTGAATTTGTCTCTCGTGGGATTTTCGTTGGCGAAAGGGATTTTGCAAGGGGAAACGCGTACATTGAGAAAATAGCTTATTCAGTAAAATGCTGACAGATATTTTATAGATCTGTTACTGTTAATTCACATTTTTGTAAAAGCAAAGAAATAGCCTCCATTTTAGTCCTCACTATTATTTCCTAGTAAATATGTTAGGTACACTTGTATTCTATTTCAACACCGTCTCATAACACTGTCCTAAACAATAAAAGTTCTATGTGCAATTTACAATGATATATGTTTCATTTTGGACCTCCCAGTTTAAAAACACGGTATAATTATTCAATTCCCATGCTCAGATTTCCTTTAATCTTCATTAATTTGAACTTTTTACTTTACTATAGCTTACACGCATTAATGCTTAATGCAAGAACACCAAAATATCAGATCATATCAAAAAAGCAGAATATTAGTATAGTGTACAGGCGACAAGAAAAGCGGGGATTAAACGTTAATGATTCAGAAATATCTTTTGTGTATCAGATTAAGTAATTCTGACATTATATAAAAATACTATACCCGTAGTGTGTAGCTGAAAATTAAGTTTTAATTTTTTTCTAATAAGAAGAAATATTTAGTTAGATATTTTTATTCAAAGGGGTCCGTAGCCAACTTATATGATTTTTATAAAAAGTTATTCATAATAGCTTCCTATATGAGGCGCGTAGGCGCAAAAAGATATTAGATATCTTGTATTGTTAGGTTATCAAAATTATACTTTAATACATATTAAAAACGCATATTTTTTATGAATTATTAAGAATTTTGTTCACGAATGTATATATTTAAAATATTTTTTTGCACTTGGAAAGCAAGAGGCTTTCTGCTTGAAAATATGCTGTTAAAAAAGTGTCCATTTCCTCCGTGCACTGTCGTAGTTGAGCATTTTTTTGGGGCCCGTTTCCCCGTCGCTTGGCGTTTTCTCTCTCACTTTTTTGTTGCCTCATTTGCATTGATTTACTTTGACGGCCGCTAATTGGGACCGTTCTGCTTCTGTTCCTGCTATCGTTTATTCCCTTAGGCCGTAATGATCGTTGGCATTCCGTGTAGTTTATCAAACGCTGAATTGAAGACTGGGTTAGTAGTAGGACCAACGTGTTGGCTAATTGGGGTTGAGCTTAGCTAGTGTTGCACAACGGTCACTGCACTGCTAACTTAACTTAGTAGGCCAATTTCTGGTAAAACAGGTCCCGATACAGAGGATTATATTTATATAATCCATACACACGGTTTCCGTAAGATAAAAACCAGTTACAAAAGTGAGAGGTGAAAGCGATGTTAGAGTGAGATTGAAACAGTGAAGATCTTTTGTCATAAAGTTGTTAAAAACTACATATTAGGCAACGAATAATTTCTTAAGTAGGATCGGAAAAGTAAAATTTTTTTGTTCGTTGGTCAAAGAACTCCCTACAATAATTGTTTAAAGAACTCATGTGTATATGTTAACCGTGATTAAAAACTTGGTTGATATAACTGCGATTTCTATTGATTTTGGTCTTAGATTGTTGTTAAGTTTTATTACTTATTCCGCCATTGGTATTATTCCAAACTTAAAAATGTCCAAAACTGATTTACGATCATTTGATTACCAATGTAACTTTATTGTTTCAACTCGCTATATGAATTTTTGTGACATTCTTGTACATATTCTGTGCCCACCTTCATTAATAATGTCTGCCCGAGAAGGACACTTTCCACTTAATCACAAATATTTATTAATCCAGCCAGCAGCGCTATGGGGTTTGTCACCGCCCACTTTTTTTGAAGCGATTCGATGCGGCATGGCAGCCAGGCAATTATCCATTTATTTCATAATTTCAATAACTTTTCATACACTCGGTGTGGGTGTGGGTTGGACCGGGGAGAAAGGCTGCTGTGATAGGTGGGTGAAATGGGTGGTGGTTTGGTTGGTTACTTGCCTTGGTGGCTGATTTTATTTTATGTAACTGCCTGGTGGTGGCTCCTGCATGCCGATGATGATGACTATGAGGTTTCGGCATACGATGAAATTGTGTCCTGTGAGTCTGCCCTTGCCCTCTAGGTGCTGCTCTCCAGTTGAGACCAAAAATCGTAAAAGGATGAGCGGGAAAAATCAAAGCACACACAAACATACGCACGCATTCACTCTCAGACAAATGCAGCGCTGCCAACGCTGGCGTCGCTGTCGGCGGCTGCTGCTGCCAATATTGTAAAAATTTTACGGCCACGAACTTTTGAGTTCAGTTGAGTTTGCAACACGTTCGCGTTTGCATGCGTCGCCGGCAGCGACATTTTTCCCTCTGCTCCGATTTCGACTGCGATTTCCACTACAGCCGAACTGTAGGCAACACTTTTTTGCCGAGCCGCCGGAAGTACTGAGTTTATGGTCGAACATTTCGAACGGAAGTGCTAATAAAAATCCTGACTAAAAGTGAAAAGAAATTTATTTTTGGATTACCTTTGGAAGAAATACAGCTAGGATTCGATGAGCATATAAGTGCGCCGCTATAAAAGGTTTGTGCCACCGAAAGTGGGAATGAACTTGCACGAAAGATGTGTTTTCCGTCCTAATTCAAAGAACCGTCGGCAAGTTAAAAAAGTAATTTAAGAACAGAGTGAATATAAAACTATTGCGCCAGAACTTGTAAAATTAATGCACAGTGAAATAAAGCAATATAACTGATCAGAGTCTGCATTTAAATATGTACTAAAGTCTGAAAATATTTAAAAATATTGTGCAGTTTGTATTCATAAGCTTTAGCTATGAAAGCCTCATGAAAAGTTATTAAAAGAATTTTGACTAGGAAGTCTTTTAAGAATTGGGAATATCTCATTAAAAAAAAAAAATCAAGATAACGTGTTACCGTTCCTAAATATTTAACGTTCTTAATTATGGAAAGAACAAAAGTCAAACAACATATATTTATTTTCGTTCAAATGTTTAGATGCACTTCACAGTTTATATATGTAATTGAAGCTTAGTTATAATAACAGAAATCGAAGTTTGTGTAATATGTACGAATGAATTGTTAGACAGATTTAACAGTATCATTTTTATATTTCTAGAAGTTCAGCTCCTTATACTCTTTTATGATGAACAGTAATATAAGCTAACTGTAGAAAGTCGAAGTTTGTATACTCTTGCAGTTTATATCTATTCATTATGGTCAAATGACAAAGCCTGAAAGGAAATATATACAACAATTCTTTGGAAAATTGTCTACCTTTTGCGGACTTCCCCAGGAGAAAGTTTGTTATATAATTTGACCGATCGCTTGTATTGCAGTGTGGTGCTAATTTCTATGATTTTTATCAATCGGCATTAACATTATCTGTGTACACAACTACCAACCATTTATAAGACAGTATTTAAAAAAATCGTCCGATTTTAACAAAATTAAAACCGAAATTGTGAAAAAATATAAAATTACCATATCTCAGAGTTTATGCCAATAGGTTGATAAATGGCATAGATATGATTTGTTCTATTAATTTTCCGATCACTTTTTCCACTATTTTGCCTTTGGCAGATACATAATACAGTCAGATTTTCTTAAAATGAATATTACATTTTTTAAAATATAAAGACATACCATATCTAACAATAAAGAAAGCTAACTCCGGCACGCCGAAGTTTGTATACCCTTGCAGCTTACAATTGGATCATTATGAATTAATAAAATTTTATTAAATGGAAAGTAAAACAGAAATTGTATACATAAAAAAATGTGGTTTAACATTGCGTATACGTAATATTTCCCCAACATTCCTATGGCAGCTATATGATATAGTAGTCCGATTTTGATCAAATTAAAACTGATATTCTAGAATAATATAAAATGGACATTTTTTAAATTATATGCAAATATTATGAAAATTTGACAAGTTATAATTTTTTTTCTAAAAATGTACCGATCGTTCCTATGGCAGCTATATTATATAGTTGTCCGATCCGGCCCGTTCCGACTTATATAGTAGTGAGAGCATATAGAAGACTATCTGCAAAGTTTCATTCAGATAGCTTCAAAACTGAGGGACTAGTTTGCGTATAATCGGACAGACGGATGGACAGACGGTTGGACAGACGGATGGACAGACGGATGGACAGACGGATGGACAGACGGACAGACGGACATGGCTAGATCGACGGGCTGTTGATGCTGATCAAGAATATATATAATTTATAGGGTCGGAAATGTCTCCTTCACTGCGTTGCAAACTTCTGACTAAAATTATAATACCCTGCAAGGGTATAAAAATATTTGAAAACATGTTTAAAAATTATAGTTTTTAATTTCCCAATCGTTCCTATGGCAGCTATAGGGTATAGTGGGTCCGACCTATACTTTTAAAAGAGAATAGAAATAAATCTATCTCCACAGTTTTCCAGATAGATTCAAAACTAGAGACTAGTTTTCGTAGAAGCGGACAGATCGAACGGCAGCCGATCAAGAAGATACTTATAGGGTCGGAAATGTCCTTCACTGCGTTGCAAACATCTGACTAAGATTATAATACCCTGCAAGGGTATACAAATGAAGACTAATATAATATAAGTGTGCATTAATGCCCAATCAAATTAACTTAAACCGTTGCAAAAGCCTCAGAAGTATAATGACATTCTGAAAATATTTGCACCCTTCGCATTAGATTGTTTTTGGAAATTCCAAGCCGACGGAGTGTGTGCGACATGCACCTGTTACCCCCAATTTGAATTCCCTAATGAAGCTCATTTGGCTCGCTCACGATGGCGGCTTCAGCTATGTATTTAGTTAAGTCTGCTTAAATGCAGCTTGAGACAGTCACATGTTCAGTGAGGAGAACAAACAATGGGACGAGTAGGGAGTCGATGGTCGGGATTTCACGCACCTGGGGGGCAACAACAACTGCAGTTGCAACTGCAACTGCAACGGCCACAATAATGAAGCAGCAAACTGTGACAAAGTCTCAATTAGGCTATCGCATTGCCGCAGACAGAGACGAGTGCAACGTGCAACTAGAAGCTAAGAGCGAAACGGGTAGAGCTTACAATTAAGCAAATGGATGGGTACACTGATACAAAAAAGGATAAAACGGGCTGAAAAGAACTATTTTAAGTTCGGAAAATGTGTACTGCTTCATTCGTGGCGTAATCCAAATCATTTTCTTTCTGTTTGCTTGTTCTTAAAGTTAGACAACTTGTTTAATTGTTTAAAATAGTGGGATAACAAATATTTCCGCAGTTGTTAAAAAATTATTAGCTGGAAACTTCTAGATTGGTTTGTTCGTTCAAACTATTCCCTCCAATATTGTATTGTGTAATTAAAGTAATCTATTAAGAGTTCAAAATTGTATGTGCCTGTCTGCCAAATGCCTCATATATATATATATATATAATGGCAAATTGAAAAACAGTTTAATTAAAATTCACGATATTAAAGCACGAAATTAAACAAGAGGCCACGTAAGCGACTTATCACTTATAAAGAGTTCTTTATTTATTATGTTAAACTTCAGAGTTTAATTAACGAAGGTCAAAACGTTAAAATAAGTTTCACTTTTAATCAGCTTTTCTTTAAGTGTATTAGCGAAAGCACTATGGGTTGGGGCAGGCCTTAACCTGCGGTGATCCATTGTCCCATCTCAGGCCACTCTGCTGACCGAGAGGTTCATGGAAGAGCAACTACCTGCCCAGGCTAGGGATCACATTTCACTTAATTGTGTGGATTTAATCACAGTGTCGTTGACACCTGGGCTGCCAGCAGCAACGGAACAGTGCCGAAGCAACAATTAATACCCAAGCATTTCTCCCACTCGCAGGAAGACACGAACCGAGGAGGTGGCAAGGACCGACTTGGAGACAGCGTCAAATACCTAAGCATGCTGCAGAATCCTTCCAAATATCACGCAAATCCTTTGTCGCACTTCCTGGCATTGCATAACACGCAAGCCAGCGGCGGGGGGATGGGCGTGGGTGTGGGGGGAATCCCTGCACATGGTCAACCGCATCATGCGCTGCCCACAGCAGCGTTGGCAGCAGCTGCAGCGGCGGCCGCCGCAGTCTCGGCGGGTCAGAGTTCATACCAAATGGAGCACCATCAGCAGCATCATAATTTACAACAGCATCATCTGCAGCAGCATCATCATCATCAGCAGCAACTCCAGCAGCAGGACAGCCATCCACACCCACCGACGACGACTGGGAGCAACAGCAGTAGTCACAGCAGCAACAGCAACACCAGCAATAGCAACAATAGCCACACTAGCAACATCAACATCATCAACCACCGGGAACAGTTGGCGGCGGCCGCCACTGCGACGTCGCACGCGCAGCTTATTGAGGCGGCAGCGGCGCATTCCTCCCTCGACGTGGGCAAGTCCTTCACTATTGCCGCCATTTTGGGTCTGCAGAACCAACGCAAGGACTACAACAACGCCATCAATCTGTCACTCCACGACAACAACAACAATGGCAACAATAACAGCAGCAACCACAACAATAACAACGGTCAGAATATAAACAACTATAATTGTGATAGCAGCGCCGGCAGTGGTCGCTACTTGCACGGCGGACAGCATTCGCAGACGCATCCGCAGCAGGCGGGATTCGCTGCCGTAGCCGCCGCTGTAGGAGCAGCTCCTTCCGCGTTGCAGAGCCTGCAGCAGCTCCACCAGCAACACCACGCTCAGCAGCAGGCCTCGCTCAGCTTTCAGCGGGAGAAGCTTAAGTCGGGTAAGCTGAAAGGTCAACAAAATGCCTTACTCAAAAAAAAAAACAATCGACGGACAGTTCGGAGACATTAAAGAGTGCCGATTGTAAGAAACCCTGGGGGTAAAGTTTGAAAACATATTCCACGTGAGAATTAAAATTCATAAAAAAAAAACTTGCCTAATAGTCATTAGTCTGTATACTCTATGTTTCGCCTAGAGGCACAGCCAACTTTAAAGCCGTGTACTGTTATATAGTGCAACAAGAAGGAAAGCCAAATTCGGCACGCCGAAGTTTGTATACTCTTGCAGATTGCAATTAAATCATTAATAATCTATTCATATCTAATATAATAAAAATTGTAAATATAGTTATGTAAACTATAATTACATGAGCATATACATGCATATTATATTTACACTTTAACAATTACAGTTTTACATTTACAGTTTTGTATTTTTCTCAACATTTACCAATTGTTCTCATGTGCAGCTTTATGATATATTCGTCCGATATTCATAAAATTAATTTATAATTTATGAACTCTCAACATATTAGGAATAAAGTGTAAAAATTGTACATTGATCTGAACAAATGTTACCAAGTTTGTAGTTTCCTTTAGGGTACCAAAATCGGAAAATCACGATAACTTAAGATCAACAAATTCTACAGGTACCCACGTCGGTCTTTAATGAATTTTTTTTGTGTTTATTTTTTTTTTAACGAAGTATCCGACTGTATATGTCGAAAAGGGATGGATGGTACGACTATATCATATAGCTGTTATAGAAACGATCCGAAATTTTTTAAAGTGATAACAGGCAGTTTTTAACATGTATCCATAGACGTTAAGATGTGGCCCTTTTTATTATTCTAGAATTTCGGTTTTAATTTTATGAAAATCGTATTGTCGTATTTCTATTTCCCAGATCTTTTAGAATCAGCCGGTGAGCTGCCTTCAAAGCGAAAATATAATTTTTTCTTCACAATCTATAAATATTATAAATTTTAAATTTTTAATACAAGAGTATTTTAAATTCGGCTTTCCGAAGTTAGCTTCCTTTCTTGTTTAAGTAAAATAAAATAATAAAGTTGTTTAAATTTTGTCCGAATTGAAAAACAGAAATTCTAAAATTTTAATATATACATATATGTATGTCCGAATAGAGGGAAATTTGTTGAAATACAGGGAAGTATAATTTTTTGCTATGTATTAATGTCCCGATTGTTCCTGTGGCAGCTATTTTATATAGTCGTCCGATCTGGACAGTTCCGACTTATATACAACTGAGAATTTAAAGGAGACTATCTTCAGATTCGTTCAGAAATCTTCAAAACTGAGAGACTAGTTTGTGTAAAAACGGACTGACGAACATGGCTAGATTCTAGTCAAACATTTACTTCTTAGGATCACTGAGTTGCAGACTCCTGACTAAAATCATATCTTTAACAACACTTCAATATGCCGACTGATCAACTATTATAATTTATCTTTTTGCAGACTCCCATAAGAAAAGCGCACTGAAGAACAAGCGTGTTCGCACTATTTTCACACCCGAGCAGCTCGAGTGCCTCGAAGCAGAGTTCGAGCGGCAGCAGTATATGGTCGGGCCGGAGCGGCTCTATTTGGCGCACACGCTCAAGCTGACGGAGGCGCAGGTAAAAGTGTGGTTCCAGAACCGGCGGATCAAATGGCGCAAGCACCACCTGGAGCTCACCCAGCAGCGTCTGGCGTTGATTCGGCAAACACAGCTACCCGGTACCGCCATCTTGGGCAATCAGGTATCCGGTTGTACTGCGAATCCAGCGGCACACTCTACTTCTACGGACCTCACAGCCGGCAGTGCGGCTTCGCCGAGGAGCTTGCAAGAGGAGGAGGATAACGAGGATAGCAAGCAATCGCTGTCGTTGTCTAGCGCCATGCCGCCGATTAGCCGGGCTCAATCCGAGTCGGATCTATCCATTTGCAACGATTCCCTGGACGGCGACAGCCTCATGGATGGCAGCGAGGAGGCTTAAGATAATATTCCAGTGCAAAGCCAAAATTTTCTGTAAATATCTCCAAATAAATATGTAAAATATGGTTTATCATTGCCTCTATCAACTGTTAATTCGAAGGTAATATAAAACTATAAAGCAATATTTATTTAGTAAAATCATTACACTTTAAATAGAATCAATGTATATATGTACAACAGTTCGAGCAAACCATCATTTACTGTGCATATCCATTGTACATCGGCTTTTGCACTTTTTATTTTAATTACCTATCAAACAAAACGTACTGCAGATCATTGCTGAGCCGCCGCCCTTGCAATGCGATCGTGGCAGGAGAGGTGCACTATCTGACCATTCGGGTAGCGCACGAAGGCAGATTGACTGGGAAAGCGCTTTTTACACTCGGGGCACACACTGAACTCGTTTATTTCGAAGCTTATGTTACGCTGGGCCTGTAGCGCGACCTCTAACCGATTGGCCTCTGCCTCCAGCAGGCCGCACATCATCTGCATCTGGTGCTTGTCGGCCAGCTTTTTGCGTATCGACTTATCAAGATACTTTTCCAACTGCGGCATGGGCATGTCATCGGGAAGGTGCTACACGGAAAAGCGGAAAGAGAAGCGGATATTCAAAAGTAAATAATAGGGATAGTAAAGTGTTACCTCAAATATCTCAAAGGGATCTATTTTGGTGGCGTATGCATTGAGCAAGTCCAGGGCCACCTTCCGATTGACCTGCACAAAATCAGGATGCAAGGTTACGCCCTCGTAGAGCGGTTGAGCGGGGGGAATTAAAATACACTTGATGAGTGTGTGGAATATGTTTTCATCGTCATTGTAGTTGGCTTCTGCATAATTTGTTGCCTTGGCCACATCACCCAGCACTTGTATATAGATGGCTAGCACCTTATCATGCTTCTTCAGCCGGCCGAGAATGAGGGCACGCTCCTCCAGCAGAATGTTGGTGGGGAATTCCTCTAGCATGCGATCCGGGGAATAGAAGTTGGATTCTTTCAGCATTTTGTAAAGCTTGTCACGCATTGTCTTCAGGTTAGACGTCTCGCCCTCCTCATTGGAAGAGCCCTGCTGTGCCAGAAGCCGTTGCACCTGTTCGCGGTACTGCTTGAGAAGCACGTTATGCAGCAGAGTAGTCGTGTTGTGCCGTTCATTAATAAGGTGCTCCAGGTAGGGAATGACTAATGATTTGTGTTTGCTGATTAGAAAGTCCAAGACCTTGGCCGGCGGGAGGGACTCTTCCTCTTCGTCATCTAGAAGTTCGTCGGTGAAAATACACAGACCCTCCTCGGGATGTTCCTGCAGCACCCAGTCGGCAAACTCGAAGATCAGTGGCAGATGATCGGCTCCTAGCTCCTGCAGATATCGGATTGTTCGCTTTCGCCCTTGCAGCACCGATCCCTCAATGGCCGCCTGATCTCGGAGCAGCTTAAGGGCATCCCTGTGCTTGCCCTTCATTTGATACAGAATGATCAGCTCAGAGATCTTGTTGTGCTTCTTTAGTGTCTTCTCTGATTCCTCCAAGTGACACTGGTTGAGGCGAAGGAGCGGCGCCACTAGCGAATCGTTCGTCTGCAGGTAACACTTGAGCAACGTGGTATCGATTATCTCTAGCAAAGACTTTGAACTGCTCTTGGCGTCGCGCAGCTTCACCACTTCCCGTTGACGGGCCAAAGCCAGGAACTCTATTAGAGCCAAGTAGGCGTTCTCCAAATCGCCATCCTCCAGTGACGGAGCACTTGATGGAACGGAGATATCTTCTGTGCCAGGTTTTGGCTCGGGCACCAAATTAGGAAACAGTCGGATAACATCGTACGGATCGATGGCAGCTTTCTCGAACTCTGTCATGGCTGATGAGAATTCTTTGTTAGTGAACAGCTCTTTGGCATAAAGCATGTGAATCTGTCGAATGGTTTGGGCCCTGTCCTCCGCAGGCTCATCTGAGATTTGCTAAAAAGGCAATGAGCAATTGTTAATTTTTTTCGCAAATTTTTCAATCTGGACTCACTGTCAGCTCGATGGCCTGTTGAAATTTCTTTTGCTGGAGAAGCTGTTGACGCTGAGTGGGTATTTCAACACGGCGGAGACACCAAAGCTCTGATGTGGCGGCAGCAAAGATGGTTCCCTTGTCGGCGTGCACCAGGAAGCGTGTCTTCTGCAGTTCGGGAATGCTCTGAACAAGAGTGTCCTTGCCCACAAGACTGCGGACCTCAATGGCATTGTTGACACGACCTACGGCATAGGGATCGTCCCAGACTGTAATTGATTACAAAATTAATTTAAAATTCAGGCAGATCCTTTGGAATTGTACCCAAATCTAGCAAGGGACTTGACCAAAGTAATGGAGTGAGCGAATTCTTGTTCTCCATGCCACCTGGTCGCACATTCTCAAAGGAACTGGCGCTGCCATCCTTGTTGTCTTTGTACTGGTTGGGATCGACGACCACCAGGTAGCTGTCTTTGGAAATGCCAAGCATATTGTTCCGTATCAGACAGATACACGGATCTCTGCTGATGCTCGAGGAAGTGAGGAAGAGATCGTGCTTCTTTGGTGTCTTGCAGGATATCTGCAAAACAGAGAATGGAGAACACCTAATTACCATTTTTAAGATTGATCGCTTACATCGTACACCACATATTCGTCTTTGTAGCCCACGCAGACAGCATGTCCTGCCCAGCACAAGGAGCGGGGAACATCGCTGAGCTCAATGCTCAGCTCTAGCGAGCCGAGCTTGTCTTTTTTCCAAAAAAAGAACACCAGACGTCGCTTGATGGCGCAGCACACACGGATAAAAGTGGCCACCTCGCCGGTGGTAGACTTTTGGGAGTCCACGTCCATGGCAAAGAGGGTGCAGCCCTTCGTCTCCTTAGCACTGTGCATGAAGGCGAAGTTGCTCTCGATGCGACTGATGTCGCAAACCTGCACCAGGCTGTCGGTGAGCACAAAGAGCAAGTTCTCCTCGACAGTCACCTCCATCTGGGTGATGGGCTTCCGGCTGAAGTTCTTGTTGAACATACGCATGTCCACGCCAGCCACTTCGTCTACCGAGTACATGATCAGCTGACCGCTTCGAGTGCCCAGGATAACATGGTTTCCTGGAACGCAGTCCGCTTATTGAGTAATTCATCCGTGAAAATTCCTCCGCTCAGCATCACTTACCATACGCCGCAATGGACTCTATCTGGACGCCCTGCTTGAGGATTGAGTGGACATTGTAGGCCTGGTGCATTTTGATGTAGGCCACAGGTGCCGGTGATTTCCGTAAGAAAAACAATTTGCGGGCCCAAAAACATTTATTATTTTTAAGTGTGGCCGCTTTGTAAACAAGTTCCTTGGCATTTTTAGGAGGCCATTGATGTGGTCATACTATGTTGACAGCGGTGAATGTAAAACTGTGAGTATAGTATATGAAAACAAAATAATACAGTTTTACATTCACATTTCAGATTTTTCATTTTCCTCTACATTTAACGATCGTTTCTATGAAAGCTGTATGATAAAATCATCCGATACGTGTCAAATTATAACAGAATTCTGAAATAATACAAGAAATATAAATATGTTGAAGCCCAATTGTTCATATGGCTGCTATATGATAAAGTCGTCCGACCCGATAGTTGGAACTGCAAAGATTCACTCAGAAAGCTTCAAAACTAAGAGACTAGTTTGCGTAGAATCGGATAAATGGACATGGCTATATCGATCCGGTTGTTAATGATGATTAAGAATGTATGATATGCTCTATTCGGTCGGAAACGACTCCTTCACTACGTTGAAAACTCTTCCTTAAATTATAATATCCTGCAAGGGTATAAAGATGTATGTCAAATGGAAACATGGCCTTTGAGCGAAAACTATCGATAGCTAGGCAATAAGTCGACAGTTGAAGCACATAAGCTAATCGAAGGTAGCAGCTATGTTTTTCCACCTCTAATCGCCACCATTAGAGATGCAAAAACATCGATAGTCAATACATCGATGTTTGAAAACATCGATATATCGCTGAAAACATCGAACTATTTTTTATTTTTTAAATTTCCTAAAATTTGCTCCAAATATTAATAAAATGATTTTATAAAAACAATGAGAACTTCATGAATCTTAACCTACCGAAAATAATATATATAAAACAAAAACAATGAAAACTTCATGAATCTTAACCTACCGAAAATAATATATATAAAACAAAAACAATGAGAACTTCATGAATCTTAACCTAACGAGATATTAAATAAAATTAGTCAACAATCCATTGATTTTGTTTTAGAAACAAAAGCATGTTTATGGCCTTTGGTTTTAAGCGAGATCTTCTTTCATTAGCAATTTAGCCCGCTTTACTGAATGCTCTCTCAGATTCAGTCGAGGTGGCCGGAACACATAAATATTTTAAAGCGCACTGCGCAAGTGAGCTGAATTGGACTTCATTTACCTAAAAGAAAATAGAGTTAGTCATAAATTAAAATATTAAAAAAAAAAAACTAAAAATGTACCTTCCAATATTCCAGCGGATCCATTCTTTGGGGAGATTTATGTTGCTGAAAGTATTGGTGGAGCTCGATGATAGCTTTAGATCTGTTAGTTCTAGGTTTATTTTTAATTTTTTTCGCCACAAATCCATACTGGTCTGAAGGGTGGTTTTGGGTTGTCTCGACGGGCGGTTCCTCATTTGGATAAATATTCTGCACATCTTTAAAATAAATACTAAGCTTGCTTTCCAATGCTGCCACGGCTTGCTCCATATTCCTTGGAATCCTTCCTGTTTGAATCTTGGATCTAGGATGGTTGTCATCCTAGGAATACTTCTTGTTTCATAGGTGTGTAGCCTGCTTTTTAGTTGACTTGTTAAAAACAAGCACGTATCAGCACCTACTGAAGTTTTCATTAGTGACTTAGACGTTTCCATCTTAATTATAAGGCCCAGCACTGTCGGAATTATTAATGATACAGTAACAGTTTTCGCAGCTGACGTATTGACTGTTGCCGTTTCAAATGGCTCCAAAAGAAGACATATGTCTTCAATAACAGAAAACTGTTCCTCTGTCAAGGGAACCGGTGCCTTCAATGATTTTAACAAAACTCCGCAAACTGCTGCTCGAACCAGCAAAATTCGCCTGAGCGTATAATATGCGCTGTTCCAACGCGTTGGGACCTCTTGAATCAAATTTAAAGGCTTGTCAACTGCTTGGGCAGCTCGCAGTTTTGCGTAAGCAATTGCGCTGCTTTTAAAAGAGGTTACAATATTTTTTACAGGTTTTATAACACTTTGCACCTCCTTTAGAGACAAACTACTTTGCACAAATAAATTGATAGTATGGGCAAAACAACCCAGGTGCTTCTTTTTCAAATTTTCGCAGGCCTTTATCATTGCTGGCGCATTGTCAGTAACTATTGTTGTTACTTTATGAAAAATGTCAAAATCAAGACATATTGACTTAATCGTCTCCGCAATGTTGTCGCTGGAGTGATTTTTCTCATCTAACAGGGGCCTAGTCGAAAGTACAACAGTTTTCAGCTCATAATTTTCTTTAAAATGGCACGTCAGTGTTAGATAGCTAGCGTTTGCACTTGATGTCCAACAATCGGTTGTTACAGAACAAAAACGAGTCTTGCTGAGCTTATCTTTTAATTTGGCCAAGGTTTCTTAATAAATTTTGATTATATGCACATTCTGTAAAGTTGTGCGGGAGGGCAAAACATATTTGGGATTGAGTAACTTCACAAAATTCTTAAAACCTTCATCTTCCACGATGCTAAAGGGTTGAATATCTGCCGATACCATTTTCGCCAGACCCCTATCTAATTCTATTTTTCTTTGTGAAGTTGGGTCGTACTCATCAGATCGTGAAAAAAAGTTATCAATTCGTGTTTCATAGTCTGTTTTTGTATCTATTTTCATTGGGTGGAGGCGCTTCAAGTGGTCGGATAAGTTTGTTGTGTTGCCGAAAGTTCTATACTCTTTTCCACAAAACCGACATTTGGCAAACATTTTGTTTGTGCACTTCTCAAAATATTTCCAAACATCTGATCCGGTTTTCTTGCTTTTTTTGTTACCTGGAGGCCCAAAGTCAATTTCACATTCCAAGCTATGAGCGGACGAAGCAGCAGAAGAAGAAGCAATTATTAGAGCAGCAGACGAAGAAGAAGCAATTAATAGTGAAGCAGACGAAGGAGCAGCAGACGAAGGAACAGACGAAGGAGCAGATGATGCTGCAGGGGACGAAGGAGTAGTAGTTGAAGCAGCGGACGATGGTGCAGATGAAGAAGCAGCAGACAAATGAGCTTGTTCTGCAACGCAATACAATCGTCAAAGCATAAAATAATAGCTTCTGTGGTTAATACTTACTTGTTATTTGCAAGAACCTTTCCATTTTGTAACGAGGAACCGCCCAAATAAGTTTTAAGCTGTAAAAGACTGTAAAAGTACTTAATACATTGTAAAAATTCTCACATTTACCATGTGACTTACATCTCTCTAGTGTGGTTTTCCACAGTGAAGTTAGAGAAGTTAGAGATGCAAAAACATCGATGTTGGGAAAAATACATCGATATATCGCCGTTTTAAAAACATCGATACTATCGATAGTGACATCGATGTTTTTACATCACTAGCCACCATTGAGCAGAAAAAAGTAGCTTGGAATTTACAGTCTAGTTAAAGTAACTAAAAGGCATCGCCATGTCCATGTCCAAGACCACGAACACCTACAATCGCCAGAATTGGGAGGATGCCGAGTTTCCAATCCTCTGTCAGACTTGTCTTGGCGACAATCCGTACGTGCGTATGATAAAGGAGCGATTTGGCAAGGAATGCAAAATCTGCACGCGCCCGTTTACCATATTTCGGTGGTGCCCTGGCGCCCGTATGCGCTTTAAAAAAACTGAGATTTGCCAGACATGTGCGCGCCTAAAAAATGTTTGCCAGACCTGTCTCTTGGACCTTGAGTACGGCCTGCCCATCCAGGTCCGCGACGCGGCCCTGAAGGTGGCAGACAACATGCCACAAAGTGATGTTAACAAGGAGTACTACATACAGAACATTGACGCCCAGTTGCAGGATGGCGATGGCACTGAAGCTGCCGGTGCCGTCGGGCGCTCCCTGGCTGCAAACGAAATGTTATCCAAGCTGGCACGTACAGCCCCTTACTACAAGCGGAACAGACCACACATTTGCTCTTTCTGGGTTAAGGGAGAATGCAAACGCGGAGAGGAGTGCCCTTACCGCCATGACAAACCAAACGAACCCGACGATCCTTTATGTGAACAGAATATCAAGGACCGCTACTATGGCCGCAATGACCCAGTGGCCGAGAAGATCATGAAGCGAGCGGCTTCTCTTCCCACTCTTGAGCCACCAGAGGACCGCAATATCACTACACTGTATGTTGGAAATCTTCCCGAGGAGATCACTGAGCCGGAGCTACGGGACCAGTTTTACCAGTTCGGAGAGATCCGTTCCATTGCGCTAGTGCCACGGCAGCAGTGTTCTTTTATACAGTACACTAAACGGGGTGCCGCAGAACTGGCCGCTGAGCGCACCTTTAACAAGCTGGTCATTCACGGCCGGAAGGTGAGCATCAAGTGGGCGCATTCCCAGGCGAAACAGGGTTCAGCGGCAAAGACAGACAGGCGCTTTGATGTTACCGGCATTCCGCCACCCAGTGCCAAACCGAATGACTACTTTAATTTGCGCCAGGAGCAAATAAACGTTATGCCAGCAGGCATGAAACTGCATCAGCTACCGTCGAACTTGGTTCCCGCATCGGCATACCAAATGTACGGGCAGCCCACCTACGCTGCACCCTACAGCAACGCTAACTCTACCGTTACGTCTACCTCTGGTGTGAGTCTAGATTCGATTCCACCGCCCCCTGGTCAAATACCCTATCCGAGCCAGGACGCCAGCAGAATGGGGGCTGTGAAAAAATAGATCGAGCACTGCTCGCTCTACTTTGCGAAAACTATTTTTTATACCAATCAAACACATCCAAATAAATGTTCGCATAAATTTTTTTGGTGCAATGACAAACTTGACTTTTAAAAGATTGATTGAAGACGAAAATGACCACGCAATGTTAAAATGCGGGAAAAAAATGTTTAATAATTAATTCCGGAAGTAATATACATATTTACTACATAAAGTTAATGCGTTTCAATTCTAAAACACCGTTTTTTACGTTGGGTATTTGGAGAAAATCGAAACCATTCACTAAAGAACTAATTTAATAGGCCGGTTCCGCTTTTCACTTTCACAAGAATCGGTTATAGCGGTTTGACTTTCACATGATTCTGTCGGCTTGCAAAATGATCAAGCTTTATTTTTCAAAATTAAGGGTACATTTCTTTTTCTACATCGAATTTGTTCTTATTTGCAAAGGTAATAATGAACTAACTGGCTAACAATGGCACGCCATGCAGTTTACTATTGGATCATTAAGAAACCGATCATATGAAAAGAAAAACTAACACGAATTAAATAAAACATTAATTATTTAGCTATACATTTTATATTTAAAGTTTTAAATTAAATTACAGTTAAAAAGGTAAAAAAAAATTGTTTTTTCTAAAATTTTTCGAACCTATGGCAGATACATTATGTAGTCGCCCGATCCGGTCTGTTCCGAATTACTTTCAGTTTTTATCTATTTTTTCGGGCTTTTCTTTAAAATTTTATGAAAATCGGGCGAAGGTATATAAGTACATATCACAGGAATCATCGGGAAATTAATAGAAAAAAAAAATTACCTCACTGTTATTCAACATATTTTTGACATAATTTAAAAAAAAATCGGACGACTATAACATTATGAATATTATCATATTCATAGCTGCGCCATAGGAACGATAATTGAGGTTTGCAAATCGGATGAATATATCATATACATTACATACATAGCTGCCGTAGAGACAATAGTAAAATGTAGAGGAATGTTAAAACCGAATTTGTATGATATGTATAAAAGTTTCACATAGTACCTGTTAGTTTTCATTTTAATTTAATCCAATTGGATCAATTCTTTATGTTTTAATGGTAGAGAAACCTCGACGTGCCGAAATTAGCTTGTTTCTTGTTTTTTATTTAAGAATTTCGCTTTTGAATGAAAATCAGACGGACATTATCATATGGCTGCCGTAGGAACGATCTAAAGGTATAAAAATGTAAATGTAAATGTGTAACTGTACAACTAAATAAAATATTTGTTTTTAAACAGATATATTTTTTTTTTAGCAAAATAAATCCCCAAAATATTTAAATCATGAAAGTTTCATACATAATTTTTGTGGAAACATTGAAAAACATCGGTATCTGCGTTAATCGATGATTCTTCTCATCAGTCGCACCAACTAAAAAAAATATAATTAATTAAATAGTTTGGTAATTATGTTATTTTTATTTATACAATTGAGAAATATATATATAAAGTTTTGAGCAGTTTTGGCGATAGAGTCACTAAATGTACATATCTATGTATTATACATTAAATAAAATTAATTTTTTGAAACACTCATTGAAAACTGAAAAATCTTTGGTGTATTTTAAAGAAAAGGTCATGCTCGTACGTTGATTAAAAAAATTGTTGCCATTCCCAGTGAGACGCGTGTGTCTTGGCGACAATTTAAATACTTGTGGAGCAGCTTTGATTATCTCCCCAGTCTGCCCGAAAACGATCAGATAAGTAGAACCGTCCCCAGCCATGACAACTGCTTACCTTGGTACGATTATTCACACAAAGTCTTTTGGAGAGTTTGAGTCCTTCGAAAATGGGTTCCTTGTGGTGGACAGCAGTGGAAAGGTACGCATGTGAAAAACTGTTATTGCGTGGAAATGATCTACTAGTTACGTATGCTTCCCGCAGATAATAGGTGTTGGTAACGATTATCAGGAATGGATTTCCAAAAACCCGAACAACACTGATTCGATCGAGGTGGTGACCCTTTCGGACTATCAGTTCCTGATGCCGGGATTCGTGGACTGCCATATACATGCACCCCAATATGCGCAAATCGGTCTTGGACTCGACATGCCGCTTCTGGACTGGCTCAACACGTACACATTCCCGCTGGAGGCAAAGTTCTCCGACCAGAAATATGCCCAGCAGGTCTACAAGAACGTTGTCGTAAGTACTAAATCAAAATCGAAAATTAGGAGCGCCCGTATTTCTTATCTTGTTAACTGCCTATACATATGTACATCTTGATGTACATACGCTTCGCGTTGCTCGCCGTAATAGCTTCCGACTAATCCGAACTGTGGTCGACCATCCAGAACTAATAATGATATTGTAATACTCCCAGTCAGCAACGCTGCGCAGTGGAACCACTCTGGCTTCCTATTTTGCAACAAACAATCTGGAAACGACGTTGATATTGGCGCGGGAGGCAGTGCGCCAAGGCCAACGGGCGCTAATCGGCAAGGTCTGCTCCAATTGCAATAGTCCCGACTACTACGTGTGAGTATTAAGCGTGACAGATTTGTGTTTGAAACGGAGTAAGCCCAACCTATCGTTTGCTAGGGAGGAGACAGAGCAGTCGGTCTGTGCGACAATAACTTTTGTGGAAGAGATGAAGAATCTCGGTAGTCCTCTTGTGTTGCCGACGATTACGCCGCGGTTCGCCCTTAGTTGCAGCAAGGATCTCCTTAAAGAGCTTGGCAATATCGCAAAGCGATTCGACCTTCATATCCAAAGCCACATTAGTGAAAACCTGGCTGAGATTGAGGTCGTAAAGGACATCTTCAAGACCAGTTATGCTGGGGCCTATGACGACGCCGGACTACTTACCGACAAGGTGTGTCTTTCATTTTCATTCCGAACTTTCCGTTTAATGTATTATTTTCTCGTAGACGGTCATGGCGCATGGCGTGCATCTTGAGGACGATGAGATCGAACTTTTGAAAGCTCGGGGCACCTCTGTAGCTCATTGTCCCGCTTCAAATACAATGCTTAGTTCGGGACTGTGTGATGTCCAGCGGCTGATTAATGCTGGTGTGACCGTCGGCCTTGGAACCGACGTGTCGGGTGGAAACTCGGTATCGATTCAAGAGGCCTTACTACGTTCGTTGGATGTTTCAAAGCACCTAGACTTTTTCAAGAAGCAAAAGATACGCGGTACCGGAGAGGCCAAAACACCCGATCCGACCTACGTTCAGCTAAAGTACAAGCAAGCTCTTTACTTGGCGACTTTGGGAGGCGCTAAGGCGCTCTCTCTTGACCACCTCACTGGAAACTTTATGGTGGGCAAGGAGTTCGATGCGCTGCTGATTGATGTGAGCGTCGTTGACAAGCCAGTACGGCTGCTGAACGTTGACGAGCTCTTGGAGAAGTTTATCTACACTGGAAGCGATCGAAATATTCTGGAAGTCTTCGTGGCAGGCAAGCGTGTTAAAAAGGAGCAGTAAAGAGATGAGGCACTAACAGCGGCATATATAAAGAATTTATTTCTATACATAGAGACAATCGGTAATACTTTAACGGAGTTTCATTCTTTCAGTTAACCGATATATGTATACTATTATGTACAGTACATGTTTTAAACTTTATAGTCGGAACAGTTGCATACATAAACTTTGTATATTACTTTTAACTTTAGTTTCAGTTAATAGTAGGCATGTAGCTTAATCACATATTGGCTATAAGTGAGGGAGATATATAAACGATACGTCATACTGCACGATCAGCACAATGGGGAGTCGAACTTCCCGTGTAATTCAGTAATAATTGGTAATGTCAGAGAGGTTTGCCTTTTTTCTTCTCTTCCAATTTTGTGCTAAAAATAGAATAGGCTTTAAAGGTACAAAATTAAGTATGGTGTTGTTAGGATTCTCGGAATTTTAAAGGATTCATGATGTATACTCCTTTAGAGGCATAATCCATTACTTTGACCTTAAAAGCTTAGGCTTTTGAATAACTTTACACTAGTTTCAGCTACGAGTAATTAGGTAATTACAACTAATTGCGATAATTATATATAGAAGTAGGGCGCGTTTTACGCATTGAACATGTTTTGCTGCGTGGCATCGTTTTCGAAATCTGTCCAGGCATTGTTTAGTTCCATGAAAATGAGCTTGGCAATCTCCTCGTTTTTGGTTCCGTTATGCTATAAGATAAACCGTTAAACCAGTTAACATAAAATTTTGACACAGCATTTCACAAACCTTATCTGGATGGACGGCCAGGCAGGCACGACGATACGCTTTTTTCACCTCAGCAGGTGTTACCATGGTGGACATTTCACAACGCTGCCACTTCGCATTATCCCACAGCACTGTGTGCATAGAACAGAGAAGCGCCCGGATATTGTTTTTCTTGCCTTCGGTCTATGGAAAGAAAGAAATAAGGACAACGACTTTTTCAAAGAAATTCCGCCCTACTTACCCATTCCATAATGAGCACTTTCTTGGGATCCATGTCCTTAACTAACTCCTCCTTTCGCATTTCGTTAATAGACCGTGGACCTTGGTTCATTTTACTCCCAAAAGAGTATCCCTGTTGACCTAGAATGTCAGCGAATATGTCGGAGCTTTTGTTTCCGCTAAAGCCCGCTTGCTGTGCAGGCTTCGGTGAATCGAAATGAACTCTGCTGTAATCTGGACGGCCTTGGCCATGTTGCGGCTGTGGTGGTTGTGGAGGGGTTTTGATAAACGTGCCTTGTGCTTGGTGCTGCTGTGGGGTTGTGGAGGCTCTGTGGGTCGGACTAGGGTACTGCGTCGGTTGAGGGCTATTGCTAGCCTGAGACTTTCCACTGAGTGTGCTGCGGGGGAAGTTTATGTTGAGTCCGGATGCCAAATTTGCAATGTCAGCAAAAGGATCGGAAGGCGCCGTTGGTGGTTGGGTTGGTGAAGACTCTTTTCTGGTCACTGGCTGGGTTACAAAACTTGGCAAGGTTCCTCCATATGGTGGAAGAGTTGCTCCTGCAGTGGGAGTGGGCTTAAGGCTGGTTGCACCGCTGTGATCTGCCGATCCAAAAAGGTCAAATAGGTCTGCGTTGATTTTTGCCTGATGCGGCGGCAGCAAAGGCGCTGCTGGAAGGACATCTGGTATTGGGGCCGAGCCTATACCGGTGGAGTTATCATCGCCGAAGGCCCCCAACAAATCAAAACTGGCATCAGAACTGGGCATGGCGCTTCCTAGGGGGTTTGCTGCTGGTGCTTCGCTGGGCTGCTGATTGAGGTTTAGCAGATCAATGGGCGGGGAAGGCTCGGGTATAGCCATCGGAGGATCATGGGAGGTCTCTGTGACATCGGGCAAAACGAGGGGAGAACTGGCGCGCTCAGGCTTTCTCAAAGGGGAAGGAGGGGGCGATGTTCGTGTGCTTGGCTTTGTTACTGGAATAAGGTCAAATAGTAAATTGTCCAAAGGCTACCGAGAGGTACTTACCAAAGTTATCAAGCATCTCGGCGAATTCCAGGTCCGAACTAAAAAGGTTACTTGGTGACCGCTTGGATTTGGCTGGCACCCATGGGGGCTTGTGGCTGGGAGGAGTTTCCAAATCTGTTACGGCCAACGAGAGGGACACGCAAAAGTTCGGCGTCACCTGCTCCGGATCTGGCAAGTCGTCGATATCATTGCTGTTGAAGGTGATTAACGTTTCTGGCTCCGGAATAAATCCTGTGTTTATTTGGAACTGACAGATCTTAAGGCCTTGTGGACGCACCATTCCCTTACGGGCGTGGTATAATACTATAAGCACGTCGCCGCATACAGTCAGGTTAATAGGTAGCACTAATTTTCCCTGGCCGGCCTGGTGTAAGCTGCAATAATTAATTGACATGGTGAAAAAACATATCTGGATAAAATTTGGTCCAATCTAACCGCATGTTTTCGTAATCTTGCAATGTGCTGAGCATCATCTTCTCATTGCAGTACACCTCCATATAGATACGACAGCCATCACGTGCCTTGGTCATCCTTGGAACAGGTTGGCAGCTAAGTGCTACCAGATTAGTGTTCTTATAGTGCGGTAGGAGCGGAGTGGGTCGCAAAATATCGCCGAAGTAATACAGGTAACGGAATTCGGAGGGTCGCATATTAATGGTGTGACGCTTGACAGCAAACACCTGAACAGCGTCTTCTGGTTCTTGAAGCAAGTCTGCATACATCAGGAGAGCGCTTACAACTGTGGCGGCAGTGCATCCACCCGAATCACCAGTCTGAATTATTACAACCGATTTTGCGTCGGCAGTGAGGAAGTTGTACATGTCGGCTGACACGGTAAAAAGGCCCTAATGGAAGAGACGGGATAAAATTATTGGTAAGAGCTTTGCTTCTGATTTTATGTATGACTTTATTATCTTAGTCTTGAGCAAAGATCTTTTAATAACAAGATGCGTATCGCATTTAAATTGCAATATGGGCATGTTTGCTAAATGGTCAAGCAGGTACGAAAATACGATAGTATTCCTCGTTTTATACCCTTGCAGAGTATTATAATTTTAGTCAGAAGTTTGCAACGTAGTGAGGGAGACATTTCCGACCCTATAAAGTATATATATTCTTGATCAGCATCAACAGCCGGGTCAATCTAGCCATGTCCGTCTGTCCGTTTGTCTGTCCTAGTTTTCTAGGCAAACTAGTCTCTTAGATAGTCTTCTATATGCTCTCACTATTATATAAGTCGGAACGAACCGGATCGGGCGACTGCATAAAAAAATATTATAACTTGGCAAATTTTCAACATATTTTAATATAATTTAAAATAAGGCCATTTTATATCATTCTAGAATTTTGGTTTTAATTTTATTCAAATCGGACTACTATATCATATAGCTGCCGTAGGAATGATCGGTAAATTTTTTGAAAAAATATTACTTCGCAATATTCAACATATTTTAATTTAATTTGAGATATGCCCATTTTGTATTATTCTAGAATTTCGGTTTTAATTTGACAAAAATCGGACTACTATATCATATAGCTGCCATTGGGAAATATTACGTATACGTAAATGTCAAATGCGAATTATTATATCTATAAATGTAGAATTCTTGTTAGTATTACTTTTCATTTGATCAAATTGTATTAATTTATAATGCTCCAATTGTAAGTTGCAAGGGTATACAAACTTCGGCGTGCAGAAGTTAGCTTTCATTCTTGTTTTGTGTACACTTTTAAGGAAGAAAATTGAAAATCAAATTTTATGATAAAAATATCAAATTTATTCACTTTACCGTTATTGTTACCGTTACTGTTTTAATGTTTGTAATCTTTTTTTAATGAAAACATGAACTTATAAAAAGGGAGGTTAAAATATAAATATTTTTTAAGTTATAGTCGATCTCCAACGGCGCGAAAAAAAGGTTCTTCACTGATGAAATTAAAAAAAAATTTCTTTAATCTAGATAATATTGTCTGTATAATGACCTATGATAAAAAAATCAAAAATTGATTTTTCCCAAAATTGATCAGATCAAAAATCGATAGGTCATTGTACGGAGAACTATATATAGAACATTAAAAAAAATTCCATAGTGATCGGATCATTTGTTTTTGAGTAATCACTGCAGCAAATTCGGAAAATGCTGTTTCGAGGAAAACGCGTTTAAAGATAGCTAATGAGACTCTCTAGCTGCCATTATTTTGTAAATTTCACACTAGGTGTGCCCCTCAATAATAAATTGAGAATTTATCATATAACTATATCACAGTCACCACTTTACATTAGCATTTTATTAATTATATATTCTTCGAATCTTTTTTTAGAGCTATAAGTAGGATCTAGCCCATTTTGCGAATACACTAATGATAATAGAAAGAACACGTGGAACTTTCATTTAGATAGCTAAAGACTAATTGAATTGTTTGCATGAAAACGGACCAACTGTCTGGTGATACTGATAAAGAATACATATGCTCTATGTAGTTGACGCATCCTCCTTCTACCTCTTACTAGACTTACTAGACTTACTCGTTACTAGCTATTTGGCTTATATGTATTTAAGACAGAGCTACAATATACGAGAACTAATTAACAATCTTTCGGTCTGAAAAAAAAATTCCGTACTTCCCAGACGAGAAAAGAATTCATTTTTTTTTTTAGTCTTTACCCCCATGTACCGGAACTCTGAGATAAAATAAAATGACAACATTTCTGAGCAGATAAAAATGTGTTGAAAAACAGCGAAATTAAAATTGTTTTCAATAAATTTCTTAAACGCTCCTATGGCAGCTATATAATATATTAGTCCGGTTAAAACCAAAATTCTAGAATAATACAAAATGTCCATGTCTCAAATTATATGAAAATATTTTTATAACTGGCTAAGTTATATTATTTTTCCTCAACACTTTCCTATAACAGCTCTATGATACAGTCGTCTGATCCGGACCGTTCCAACTAATATAGTAGTTAGAGCATATATCAGATGAGGGACTAGTTTGCGAAGAAACGGACAGATAGACAGACGAACATGGCTAGATCGACTCGGCTGTTTATGCTAATCAAGAATATATATACTTTATAGGGTCGGAAATGTCTACTTCACTGCGTTGAAAACTTCTGACCGGAAAGGGTATAAAAAACATATTCTCATACCTGTAAATTGGGAGCGTGAGCCTGCGGGCATCCAAACACATAGCCCGCCTCAACTGTACGCACAGGTGGCGGTAACCGGGGCACTGAGCGTTGCCCAAAGTTGTAAATGCTTATCTTTTGTGGGGAAAAGCGACCCTCTAAAGACATGCGGACGTCGTCGATGTTGTTGGTCTTGTAGGCCGACTCAAAGCCGTCGGACGGGCAAGGCATCACCAAAATCCGGGAGGTAATATAACTGATGTCAAGATCGTTACGGGCAATCGATTGTTGCACTGTTTGCATTACTTTGGTGGAGGTATCCTTAATGTTCTTAAACAATGTTCCAGCACCTCCACGCAGAGACGACAGTAGGCTTCCGTGTCCATTGCTGGAGGATGGCGTAAAAGTAGAGGTAGGCGCTATTTGCGGCGTGGCAGCGAAGGCCTCAGGGTAAAATCCTGATTGTACGGCGGTTTTTCGAGCGGGACTCTCGGCTGGAGACGACTCGATAGGAATGCCCCTCAAATTCAGAGCTCCTTTGAGGGACCAATTGTTTGTTTCAGCGATAGATGCGAGCCGCTCAAGCACCATTGCAATGTCTAAACGCTCGGCGGGATTCACTTTAAAACAACCCGTAATGATCTCGCGGAAGCACTGATATCGTGCATCTGGTGGCAGAATGTAATTGGCGTTAATGATGCGCAATTTCCCACCATCTTCGAAAGGATGCCTGCGATAGCATAGAAAGTAAAGGATGCAGCCCAGAGCCCAGATGTCAGTTTTGGGGCCGATTGGGTTGTTGGACCAGGTGTCAAGCATTTCCGGAGCCCGGTACATGGGCGTCGTTACAGTGTTCAGCTGGTCCTCCAGCATGTTTCGCTGATGCGCACTCCACTCAAATGTAGGCGCGAGCACTTCCTTGGAGGCAGATCCGAAGTCACATAACTTGATCTGATTATCGTTTCCAATGAGAAAGTTCTCAATCTGAAACGTTTCGGAGGATCAGTATAGTTTAGTACGCCAGTGATATGTGGATAAAATACCTACCTTTATGTCTCTATGGGCTATTGGTGGCGATTGTTCGTGCAAGTAAGCCACACCCCGCGCCATTTGGTAGAATATTTTCAAAACCACAGACGGATCAAATGCTGGGGTTTCAGCTTTGAAGCAGTCTATCAGGGAGCCGCCTATAAATGAGAGTTCATATGCACTTTAAATCTTTTGGCTATTATAACGCGGTGCTTACCTTTACACAGTTCCGTTAGAAGGAGGTACTGGGCACCCTGCTGTGCCGATGGAGCGGAATAGCTGGACCCCACAAAAGTGACAATGTTTCCGTGGCCCGAAACCTGCTTGTGAATACCGATCTCGGTTATGATGGCGTTGCACGCCTGCTGATCAGCGCCGATCAGACGCTTGAGGGCGTACTCAGTGCCAGTTTGCACATCTTGGGCAACGTACACAAAGGCGTATCCGCCTGGTGAATGAAAGAAGGAGAGGAAATTGATAACGCGACGCTGATAAGGAACTGCTTTAATGAATATTCATGGCACAGTAGTGTCTTCCTATGGTTCAAAATAAAAGGGGGAGTTAATCAGTCGAACCGAAATGAGACTATTTTTACACATATTCAGTCACTCTTAGAGAAGGACATGCCGTGAAAAAATACGATCACATGACTCATGGATGTGTAGGCAAGTAGTGGTTAGGGAAGTGACTATTCCAGTACAAAAAAAAAAAAACACCTTGGTAACCCACTTGCCTAACATCTTGGGTTGCAAATAAAATAAAAACGCAGAATGCGTTCCCTCCAGGAAGTGTTGATTTAATTTTCCATTGATTTTTGCCCTAGTCGCTGCTGGCCTGTCCCGTGAACCTGCATTCCCGAGGCTTTAACCAAACCGCTTACCTTCGGCGATGACACACTTGGTGCGAAGCTTATGGCCACCAACTTCCAGGCTCTGTCCCACGTAGTCGTTGTCCAGTCTACCACCGATGGCTGCGCCTCCGCCTCCTGCCCCACCGCCTGCTGACTCGTTGGCAGCTGGGCTGGCTTCACTGGACGTGAAATAGTTAAGATTGAGCGATTTAAAGAAGTCGCCCATTCTGCTGGTGGCCTACGCGGATGCAACCAGTATGTGGTGCCGTACTCAATTTCTAGAAACGGTTTGTTTTGAATTTTTTTATGCTTTTCTAACACAATTTGTACATTTGAGCTGCGCTATGACCAGTGAGACCACATCGATAACGATAAAATATATCGTCTGCCTTTGAAAAATAATACTATTTGCATTCTACAAAATAGGAAAATACCAGAATCAAGTACACTGCACTGGAAACAAAGAAATGTTTTAATGGAATCTATGAAATGTTTGAAGGGAAACGTTAATTTAATTAGAATCTTAATTATAAAGGTTATTGTATTGATTCGGCGTTGGTGCCTCCGGTTATTTGCCTTTAGCTCCACAGCGGCAAATATAATTATATAATATTCAATAATAAATAGTATTCCAATTAAAAAATAGTATTCGTTCGCAAACATTTTCAATTTGCTTTAAAGTTAGTTTACCCTGACCTTTTTTACGCTTTTGCTTGTGCACAACCAAAATACAGTTAGTTACTAACGTCTTTCTCTGTGAAAACAATTCAACAAAAGACGGTACTGTGCTTCAATGTACACATACATTAGAGCTGGAAATAAATCGATTTTGATTTAATCGATTGTGTCAAAATAATTTTAGAAATAAATCGTTTTAAATCGATTAAAATCGATAATTCTTACCATTAAAATATATGTGTTTCAGGATTTAATATTCAATAAATATTTTAAATTGTATTGTTCTTTAAATTTTATCTATAGGTATTTGTGTTTAGGTAATAACTTATTGGTGGTATTTTTTATATTTATATATTTTTTTACTTATGCCATACATTAATAAAAATGATCATTTATTTGTAATATAAAATAATTAAATATAATACATCAAAAACCACGAGTTTACATTCGCGTCGTCTTCCAAGAAGTTTTTGAAATGTTTCGATTAAATCGATTCTCAAAATTGGTGTTTCGCATAATTGGAAAAACTTTTAATCGATAATAAAATTGATTTTGTTTTCAGCTCTACTACTTATATATGTACCTGTGAATTGCAACACATTCAAAAGCAAGCGTGTAAACCCTCTTTCAGTAACTAAGAGTGTTATGACACTACTGCATTATTTCTTTATAAGATATACTAAGTTAAGCCTTGGGATTTTGATAGGAATCGGCTTTGGCAATAGTGCTGGAAAAAACATCGATGTTTATTCGATACTATCGATGGTTCCAAAAACTCGTCAACATCGATTATATTCACTTTTCTACGCGGCAGTAACTAGAAACTCGGAATGCTTCTGAGGATAGAGACCTTTTAATAATTATTTTATTATTATTTTTAATATTAATTGACCGTTAAAATATATACTTTAGATGAGCCCTGATCAGTAGCAGAATATTTGTGTGCCCGCTACTTCTTTTGACAACGTCTTAGAGTACATCCGGCAAGACTGGGCCAAACGACTGCAAGAGCTGCCTGAATGCCAACAGTCAAGAAACTTGTATTTCTTAATTAAAAACCATAAAGGGATACAAAAATTGTTTGTAAACATCGGTTACATTAATTGATGGTTTTCATGAAATACTGAAGAATATAGAGGCAGCTCTAATGGGCAACGCAAGCGTCAATGTTGATTTAATAGAAATGCTTGCTTTCCTTTCAATTACACAATTTATTTATTTTAATACATTTTAATATTTTTATTATTGGATTGTAATAGACTACTAATACAGCTTTCAGCAGACTTGAATAGTGTTTCAATGAAAAAAAATATATAAATAAATA
The DNA here is from genome assembly GCA_018152175.1 of Drosophila jambulina. Taxonomy (NCBI): domain Eukaryota; kingdom Metazoa; phylum Arthropoda; class Insecta; order Diptera; family Drosophilidae; genus Drosophila; species Drosophila jambulina. Next base: position 1,727,992 of record JAECXH010000012.1, on the reverse strand, counting down.
AATAAATAAATTTTTTTGTTCAATTTATACATGGTAAGCAAAATTGACTCAAACCGGTCCTGTTGGGAGTTTCTTGGCAACAAAAGTTAATTAATCCTATATTGCATTAAAAAAAAATTTTGATTGTCCTAGCATAAAAATTAATTATTTAATTGGGCGCAGTGTAATCCAAAGTTTGTATATCGTATCGTACTCTAGATTTTTCTGTCTACCTTTCTGAATCGATCCCTGGCTTATAATTATATAATTATATTATATAAATTATATAATACTGTTTGAGCTAAGAAACTTATGTTTTGCCAAATTTTAAATTTGTACGCTGGTTTAGTGGGTAAACTAAAACACCTAATAAAACGCCCATAACTTTTAGCGGCTTAAATCTTATTAAACAAGAAATCTAGCTTCGGCACACCAAAGTTTGTATACCCTTGCAGTTTACAATCGGATCATTATGAATTAATCAAATTTGATCAAATAAAAAAAAATTAACAGGAATTATATAAATCATTTATAGTTACCAAAAAATTCGGTTTTAACGTTTACCTACTATACTATATTTACAGTTTTCAGTCAAAGTTTTACATTCACAGGTTTCCATTTTCCTCTAAATTTAACGATCGTTTCTGTGGCAGATATATGATATAATAATCATCCGATTTGCAACAAATTAAAACCAAAATTCTCAAATAATATAAAATTGTTACAATTAAAAATCAGCGAAATATGATATAGTTGTCCGATTTTGATATAATTAAAACTGAACTAACAAGAAAGAAAGCTAACTTCGGCACGCTGAAATTTGTATACCCTTGCAGCTTACAATTGGATCATTATAATTTAATAAAATTTTATCAAATGGAAAGTAAAACTAACAGGAATTTTATACAACATTTATACATATACAAATTCGGTATTAACATTACGTATACGTAATATTTCCCGAACATTCCTATTGCAGCTATATGTTATAGTAGTCCGATTTTGATCAAATTAAAACCGAAATTCTAGAATAATATAAAATCGCCATTTCTTAAATTTTATGAAAATATGTTGAAAATTGGCCAAATTATAATTTTTTTCCGATCGTTTCTATGGCAGCTATATGACAGACGACGGACAGACGGACGGAGAGACGGACATGGCTAAATCGACTCGGTTATTGATGCTGATCAAGAATGTATATACTTTATAGGGTCGGAAACGCCTCCTTCATTGCGTTGCAAACTTATGACTGAAATTATAATACCCTGCAAGGGTATAAAAAGGTCATTAGATTAGTAGATTTCAAATTACTTTTGACCAAAGTTTTCGCACAAAATACTGGTATGGAAAATATACTATAATAAGAATTTTTAATTTTGAGTATTATTGAATGGCCTTAAAAAAGTATATTCCAAATTTATATTTAATTAGAATTTAAAAATTTGCATTTAAGTATTATTGAAACCTCACATAGTTTATACGGTTGACGGCTTTAATGTTTGATTGTAGTGTAGTTCTATACGAAATAGGCTTTGACCATGTAGCTTACCTTATTTGTGTGTTGATTTTTGCTTTGTTGGGTGCACTCAGTGTCAAAGAACTAGGAAGGTTTTGTTGACTTGGGGGTTTCCGGAATAATATCGTCAGGTATTAGCCCCGACCACTATCAATTCGTACGACAAGCTTTTTTACCGTTTATAATGTTTAGTTAACGATATTGTCAATAATACATAACACACTAAACATATTTTTACTGAATGAATATTCTATTATCTTATTCGAATTAAAATTAAAAACAACAACAACAAGATTATAATTATAAATCGAATTAATAGTGGTCAGAGTTCGTATAATGCAGTGATAGGACAGAGGAGGCAATAACCGATTAGCTAATTGAAAATAAACTTTTCCTTAGGGCTAGTTCTGCCGGTTTCGTTATTTTTTAAAGGTTTTCTATTTTTTTTTATTTTATTGAATTTGTTTATTTTTTCCCTTATTTATAGTAAGAAAATTTCTTGCTTTAGTTTTAAATATTAAGTGGTGAAAAATATATATTTTTGCGGGCTTGGTTTATGTATAATAATATCAGCATTGAAAATGTATACTAAAACGAACAAAAAAGCTTTATTTTTTATTTCTTCTTTAGGGTTTAGCTCTTTTTCACCATTCTGTTCAATTCAGCTATTTAAAAAAATGCCCAACACTTGATCCAACCAGCATACAATATTTAAAATGCCAGAGAAGTCTTTGCCCTTTCTGTTGTCGGTCGCGTAAATTTCCACATTATTTCAAAGTGTTTTGTTTGTAAATAAATGCATGCAAATGTATGTATGTTTTTCATCCGTATGTATACAGCGTACATCTCGCAAAAACCCACGTGGGTGTTTTAACCGCTCCTCACTTTGTCAAGCGTGCAAATTCCTGTTGCCTCCTGATAAGCACCACTCCATAAATATGCAAATTATTCTCTGGCTTATCTGGGTGTCCATTAGCTAGCAAAGCAAATGAAGGCTCCGCCAAACGGCTCACCTGTATCGATAGCAACGATCTAGCATTGACACAATTTTCAGGCATGCATTCGCCGCAGTCGGCCAAAACTAGGTAATGTAAGTCAATAAACATTTTCCGAGCCATTTGTCGGGCCGGCGATAGCAAACAGAGCATTAGAAAAAGTTCCGCTGGATGCAAATAGAAGAGACACTCTGTTTTCACAATTGCGACCGAGAACACGCAGCTGGGATTTCCCTTTGCCTTCATTAACAGCCACCAACTGGACAACTAACTGGAGCAGTCATGCGACGGCATCTGCGGGACTTTCCCAGACTAATCTGTCTGCTGGCAGCCCTGAAGCCCTCTAACACCAAGGCTCAGTTTTTCTACCCTACTCAGGCTTTGGCATTGCCCCCCACGGACGTGCCGGATGCAGCTCCGGGCCTCCCTCGACTTCTGATATACAACCCCTTCAGTGGTCAACAGCTAGAGCCCCTCCGCTATTGGACCCTTTTTCGGAGTGGCAGGCGTCCACCCGTGAACGGTAACATAGTGGAGCTCCCGCAACTGTGGCAGCCGTGCTCCTGCGCCGAGTTCGCCTGTCGCTGCTGCTTGGGCTTAGTCCTCGGCTTCGGCGAGGCCTTCAACCAAAGGATTTGCGCCGTCGTAGAGTACAGTCGGTCCGACGTGGGCTTGCGCCTCAGCGTCCAGCTGAACCAGCGCACAGTGGCAAATCTCGGGTTCTCCGCCCGCAATCCTCCCGACTACTGTGTCCCGCTGCTGCTTCCTTTGCCGCTGTTCAGTTGCCTACGGCTTTACGAAATCCGCACTTTTGGCGAGGGCAACGTTCAGGCATGCCTCTCGGTGGTTTTCAAGGTGCTGGCCAACCAATTCTTTGAATACAAACTAAACTGCATCCGATTCGGAGCCAATGGAGTATACTTTGTGCGCGACGATGATCTGCAGCATGATGCCCAGAACTCGGAGATGGAGGTTGACCAGCGGAAACTGGAAGCCGAAAACAAGTACGGACCAATGATAAGCTGATCCCTGGGAATGTATTCGGGGTTTATTCCACCTAATTTGTATATTTCCCTCGGTCATTTAATATTTTTCATCGCGGTCCACGAACCCTCCATTCTATTACTGTTTAAGTGAAAAAGTGAAATTTCTGTTAATAAAAAAGCTTTTTATTTCACTTCCCCAGCCCGTCAGTCCCGACGTACAGGGCCCCGAGAAAATAGCAAACATTGGCAATAAAACTGACTTGGGTTATGTGAGCGATGATGCCTTGAAACTAAAGCTAGCCACGCAATATAGCACATCTCAGCACACCTACTTTTGTATCTATGTATACTTGCTTCAGTACTTCGGTACTTTCGTTAACCAGCCTGAACTTGGCAATTACCTTTCTGCCAGCTATCGGCGGCGTTCATCTGAAGCTGCCAGCAAGAGTCAGGGGAGTGGCAACGCCGACCCTTTGACCTATGCGCCCCTAATGGTTGTGGTGCGTAAAGAGGAGATGAGATTTAAGGGAATTTTTTGCTTTTGTATTAATTATATTGGTTAAAAGTTAACTTGAATTGCTGAACTGCATTAAAGCTTGCTGAGGTTTTGTTGCACTTCACATATTCGACCATTAAATGAGGTTCTAACATCAGGAAACATTGGGCTAGCAAAGCAAAAATTCTGATTTCTTTGAAACGTAAGGCACTGCCAAGATGTAGTAATTTTCTATTCAGTACATCAGTGACAAGTGGTAGCGTCATATTTTTATATGAAGAAAGTTATTTTTTTTTTGCATACCATTAAAGCTCTAAATGCTTTGGCTTCTTTCAAAGTCTAAGGGCTTATTTATTTATTTATTAAAAAAAAACAAATACCCTTTTAGAGCTTTTTCAGCGTTACATCATTACGAGTCCCTACAGAAACTAAAGAGCCAGAGAAATATTTGAATACACTTCCAGCAGCGCAGTAAATGCATAATTTGCGACCCTTTTAAGAGAGAGGGGGGTCGTAATGCACCGAAAGTCGGAAATAGCAGGGAAGGGGGTGGGGGCGAACATGGATTTCCACGAGCCCTGAGTTTCTCTCCAGTCCACTGGTGATATTCCCCATATATTATCAAACATATAAAATTTCGTTGATTTAATATAAAATTGTTTTATACGATTAAAAAGTAATATTTAAAATTTGTTCAGATTGGGACTACTATTTCATTGCTTTCATAGAAACAATTGGTTATTAAAGTGCAAAATTATACGCAAAGTAACTATTTCTTGTTTTCTCCTTTATTGTTATATTTTTAGATAAATAATATACATATATTTATATATACAAATAAACAGATGCATATTGTATTTACAGTCAGTTGATCTTCGCTGCCACTGCGTTATAATACTCTCTATACCCTATATCCTATACGCGCATAATAAGTCAGTTAAAGCTTTAATTGACCAAGCTCGATTACTATTTTATTTTGGAGTGCATCCGATACACTCACATGGGTGGGTCTATACATATATTTACTGAATTAAATTGAAAGGATAGAATTTTACTTTGAAGAAGTAATTTTAAATAACTTTTGGCGCTGGACGTCCACTCTTATTGCTCCCAAACAGACATTTTCCAAGAGAATCGATTAATCTCTCACCAAGTGAAGTCCCTTGAATTCATCGGATTCCACAGACGGAAGTGAACACGTCTGGTTTGATTGACAAGGGGCTCAGAGAGCGCCAAAAGACCAACCCAAGTTGGTGACGGAACGCTCGGAGGTGTAGGGGCGGTGGAAGCTTTGCAGCTGCGCTCCAAGCTGCTGCTTTTATTGTTGACGCTGAGCTGCCAGCGGCGCAATTGCGCAATTGTTCGCTCATTTGCGATGCCTCTTTTTCAGCTCGCCTCAGCTCGCTTACAGTTTCAGTCTCTGCCTCAGATTCAGCCAATGTTGCTGTTTTCGAGAGCAATTTGGCTGTGCCTCTTTTTGTCTTTAGCGGCCGAGAGTGTCCCGCTCCGCTTCGCTCCACTCCCTGCTTCTCTGGCCATCCCAGCCATTGACTGAGTGCGAGTGCCGTCTGAGGCTGGAGTATTGCTTGCGTTCGTTACCTTCGCTGCCGCAGCTCCGCTGCTGCCGCCTCGACTGCTGCGCCGACGGCCTCCAAACACATGTATACATAATAATTTTACTTTTTTCTGCCGTTTTCCAGCTGGCTGCTTTTTTACTTTTAAGCAAAAGTTTTCATTCACCGTCAGTTGGATTTCGGTTCGCGCAGCGATCTGTCACAGCTTTCAGTAGAGTCGCCGCGCTTGGGAGGAAACCGAAGTACACAAAGCAGCCGTCACCAATCCAGCACCGCCGGAGCAGCAGGATCGTTGGACTACGCCCTGTATCTTCACATCGACCTTACTGTAGGAGAAAAGTGAGTTCAAGTGGCCTCAAATCGTAACGTTGTGAATGTTGTATGTCACATACGCCCAGTTGGGATTCCACTTAGGCTAAACGAAAGTCCAAACTCACCCAGGACGGCTGTTGAATCTGTTTGATCAGTCGTCTGTGGAAGACCCCCGGAAGACCGGAAGAGTCACTTATTACCGCTTTTCTTGGGAAAAGTCCCGTCACATCGCCTCCAACCTGGGTTTCGTCAAAGTTGCCGACCTACCCCAAGCGTAAATAGTTCAGCTCATCGTTGATAGCGCAAGACTTTCAGAAAGTCGGCACTCAAGTCGCTCAGAGCGCACTCAAGCAGACGATGACAGAGTTTCACACTTTGAGCAGTGCGTGGGCTAGAGCAGGAGGAAGTAAGGTACAGTGGAGGCAGGAGGGAAGGGGCCAGTAAGGCCCACGACCCTTTAGTCAGAGTTAAAAGCAAGAAGAGTTTCACTTTCAATTGCGACACCCAGGCCCGCGGGAAGGGCCAGCAGGCAGTGTTCGGTGACTAACACGTGTAATTAAAAGATGCTGGCACAGAAGACCAAAACAAAAACCATAATTCGAATGCTAAGGCCCGTTGAGCACCTCGGCGAGTGGCGGTCTTCACGGCGGTGGTGTCTTCAGAGTTTACGATCTTTGAGATTTCACATTTCATTGCGCAGAGGCTGTGCAGAAAGTACGAATGTGGATAAGTGAACAGCGGACCAAAGTCATGTAAAGTTTCTCAGTTTTGGGTGGGAAATGTTAATCATAAAAGTAAAAGTGAAATTAATACAGCGGCCTGGCGGCAGCTCAGCCAACAGCGACGTCAGTCGCAGTCGCATTAGCATACAGCGCATGGCGGTGGCAACAACCACTGCACCATTTTAACAATTGTCGATTACAATGAGCGCAGCCAGCGAGGCTTCAATTGCCGGCTTCGGCCTGACTATCAATGTCAGCCTCGGTTTTTTGATCTCCTTACAATGCATGGAGTGTTGCACAGCGCGCCCACCGTGATTGACGCCGAGCCTTAATGCTGCCCACTCCACGGCCGGTGCGGAGAGATCTGCCTTCGGTTCAGCGTTGTCATAGATTCTGCGCCGGTCAACGGCGTCTCGGTGGCAGCATCGGGCGGCCTGCCTCATTGGAAGTGCACCGCCTGTCTCGGGGTCGATTTGTATGCAAGCGACAGAAGATTCACCGCCATCTAATTTTAATTCCCCTCCAGGGAACTAAGTGCTGGTTGCATATCAACACCAAGATCTCAAATCGCCGCTGTTACATGCTACTTGTGGCCATAACAAGGGCTATGGCCGAAACAAATGCCGCTCGCTCATCGCTCCACATCAGTCGCGGCCAGCGCTATCGCCCCACTATCGCGGTGATGTAATGTCCAATGACCGAGAGTTGCCGAAAAAGACGCAACTTGCTGGCGGACCATCCGTCGTGACATTGAAGCGTGCGCATTGTGCTGCAGCTGCTGCCGGTCAGGGGCCTGAAAAGCGCTGACTCGAGCGAGTGTGACGTAAAGTAACGACCTAAAAGAGACAAACGAGCGCGACTTCAAGCAGTGTGGCTTAATCGATGCAGTCGATGTAGAAATATAACGCCAATGGATCTGGTGTGTGTGTTTTACGCATTACATTTTCAGTATTCTGCAACACAATTGTTAAGCTTGAAAATAAAAATATCTAAGCCCCATGACAAAAGTATTTACTCATAGAGCTAACCAAAAGTGTTTACAACAGGCAAAAGAAGGCATCTAAAGTATGTATTCTTAATCTTAGAGACTTGATATAACCATGTGTCGGTTCGTTCAACTGTTTATCGGATAAACACCTTGACCTTCGGTATATTTATAAGGTTAGAGCTGAAAAAGTTGGTGGAAATATTCTTGTTTAAGTTTGGCTACGCCTGCTACAGCCGCATGAATCTCGAGCAACGCATACTTATTGCCTTGAATAGCACTTGAAATATTATTGCATACATAAACCTGACAAATAGACTGAAATTTGGAAAAGGATTCTGGTAATTTAGGGTTTCACAACAACTTTTTATAGCGATAGACCTACTTTTCTGGACAGGTAAAAAATAGTCGTTTAACATGAGCGAACCATTTTCTGCACGTAAGCCCAATACAATTTTAGAAACTATTTAATAAAATATTTTTAATAAATTCAGAAAATTTTTATCCCGTGGAAGAAAATATATTTTTTCAAACTTATAGTAATTAGGGTTTTATACATATAAGTATAAATTTTAAATGGAATTCATACATTTTTATTTAAAGATTAGTTTCTGACAGTAACTCCTTTAGTTAAGTTTTAGCCTTGGTTTCCATTTGTTTCATAGGTGTATATATTCTTGATCAGCACCGACAGCCGAGTCGATCTAGCCATGTCCGTCTGTCCGTCTGTCCGTCTGTCTCTTTCTATGCAAACTAGTCTGAATGAAATTTTGCAGATAGTCTTCTATATGTTCTCTCTAATATATAAGTCGGAACGGACCGGATTGGACGACTATACCTATAGCTGCCATATGAACAAACGATATATTTTGAGGAAAAAAATTATAACTTAGACAGTTTTCAACACATTTTCATACAAGTTAAGACATGGCCATTTTGCATTTTTCTAGAATTACGGTTTTCATTTTATCAAAATTGGACTACTATATCAAATAACTGTCATAGGAACGATCAAAAAATTTTATGAAAAAAAATTTTTTTCGCTGTTTTTCTGCTCAGAGATGTAGACATTTTATATTAATAAAGGCTTTAATTTCATGGAAATCGGATGAATTTTTTATATAGCTGGCATAGAAACGATAGTTCAATGTAGAGGAAAATTGTAAACATAGTATACTAGGTAAACGTTAAAATCGATTTTTGGTTGGTATACATGTTATATATAATTCCTGTTAGTTTTTGTTTTCATTTTATCGAATTTGATTAATTCAAAATGATCCATTTGTAAGCTGGATAATGATCCAATTGTAAGCTGCAAGGGTATACAAACTTCGGCGTGCCGATGTTAGCTTCTTTTCGTGTTAAAAATAAATTGGTTTAGGGAGAAATGGGACAAAAGTGTAAAATAAAGGTTTTGAATTGAGGCTGTTTCACTCTGTAATGATATTTTTAGCAACGTCGATTATGTCGACATTTCCCATATAAAAACTTTTTTGTTGTTTGTCTGTTTCTCTTTATGAATCAAATCGCTATTTAGATACCTGGACTCACTTTATTATATTAAACAGCTAAACAGCTTTTAGCTTTCCCAGTTAAACCTAAAAAAATGTGAAAAATCGACTAAGGAAACGTGATATAAATCATTAAAAATGTATTCGAAATTGCTAATCACCTGCCTTAACATAACTAATTCATCTCGATAAAATAATAATTTAGAATTTATATTCCTTTTTTTTTACCTATAATAATAATACAAGAAAGATTAATGTCATAAAGAGACATTCTTACTCATTAAATATACCTTAATATAATCTTATTATTGTTACGAATGTTGATTTTCGGAAATTGTCCCTGTTCAAGATAATCGCACCCTAAAAGACAGAAGCATTTTTTCCTTCTGATGAAGATGATTTTAATATATAAGAGGGGTGTTAAAAATATCGGGAGCTGAAGACATCTGTTCCACACAAACTAAAATTTTCATTTATTTATTTAATTAAATCCAGTTTGTCTGGATCCCGAAAATAAAATTATTTCTGTTTCTTAAACTTTTCAGGCAGTTATTGTTTTAATTTCAATTTTCATAATAATTGTTAGTTAATTGAATGGTTGGGATACTTTTTCCATTTTTGACCACAATTTTTTCAATTTTCATTAAAATACTTCTGAACACCATTAACTATCTAAATAAATCAACACAATATACTAAATAAATTATGGTAGATGTCCATAATTGGATACAATGTCAACAAATTTGTTGAATCGGTGAATGTCGCGTATACGTCTTTTTTATTGGTTTTATAATTATTCTCTTTAATGGTAGTCTAGCTTACTTACAATAAGTGACAATATTATGTAGCAGTCATACATTTTGATTGCACATTCCTGCCATATGGCGAATAATTTTTTCTTGTAAATATTTAAAGTTCATTGAAAAATTAGTAGTAGTAGGTTTGACTTGATTGTTAGTGCTGATCCGCATTTTTTTTACTTTAGTTTATTATTCTGCTGCAATCTTAATACTTGTATTTTGCGTTTTATTCAAACGTTATTTTGGGAGCTACAGAATATTGTCGTCTTAAAAATACATTTTCTACTTAAATTTCTTTTAATAGAAGGTAATACCAGTATAAATTCATACACATTTCTACCGATTACAGACTTTTAAAAATATCCGACACTATGTGGTTTAATATACACTGATACAAATATATGTATATATAAATACCTTTGTTTTTGGCCACATTTTTATTTGAATTATTCAGTATTAAGGGAATCTGCTTTATTTAAGACCACATAAATTGTGTGTTACTATACCAACATTTTTTTAATCATATTTATCCTTAATTCAAGACTTTTAGCCTTTTTAAGTTTTGGTTTGAATTATTTTCTTTAATTTAATTAAAACATAAATTAGTAAAAAAAAAAGAAAATTGTAGATTTTACCACTTAAGTTTAACACAATAAAATCCAATCTTAAGATTGCAATTTAAAAATTGGTTAATGTATTACAGAATCCGGAAAGACAAATTATTTGATTAATAAAATTTTATCAAATGAAAAGTAAAAGTGACAGGAATTGTATACAACATTTATACATTTAAAAATTCGGTTCAACATTACGTATACGTAATATGTCCCGAACATTCCTATGGCAGTTATATGATACAGGTGTCCGATTTTAATGAAATAAAAACCGAAATTCTAGAATAATATGAAATGGCCATTTCTCAAGTTTTATGAAAATATGTTGAAAATTGGACAAGTAATATTTTTTTTTTTCTGAAAATTTATAGTCGTCCGATCCGGCCCGTTCCGACTTATATAGCAGTGAGAGCATATAGAAGACTATCTGCAAAGTTTCATTCAGATAGCTTCAAAACTGAGGGACTAGTTTGCGTATAATCGGACAGACGGACAGACGGGTATAATAAGCCAGAGCTACATTTGTGATCAGATGGCTGCAATTTTGTGATTCATAAATTTAAAACAAAATATTTTTGTCAGTGCACAGCCTACAACAGCTGAAGCACCGGTGCACCGGAAAACAATTCGGACTCCCGATGTGTTCATCGGGTAACAGACTCGACTTGAAGCAGTCGGCCGAGTCGAGTTAAAAGTGAAAGTCTTGCCGGATCGGAGCGGAGTGATTTGGGTCGGCGAGCAGCCTCGTGGTTAGCCACCCAGACCTCATTGGTACTCCCGGTCGAAGTCCCCGTAACAGCGGCTGTGCCGTGAACTTTGCAGCAAGCATTTACATCGAAATTGCGATTTACAATTTACTTAATTGTTTCTTATTCCCATTTCGTTGGCCAATTTTCACTCATTAGTGAGCACTGGCGTATTTTTACTGTGGCTACGGCAGTTGAGTAATAACTTTGGCCGCACCTAACCTTGAAAAGTGGTTAATCAGCCGGTATATTTACAGTTGACCACAGAATCCATTAACTAAAGTTGAGGAATTTATAACTGGTACATTATGAGTACAGAGTGTGATCGAAAACGCTGAAAGAAGAATATATTTTCATGTCGTTAATTGAATGTTTTGATTATTATATTTAGAAATGGATAGGTCTTAGTAAAATGTTTGCAGACTCAACTTTAAGTCGGTTTGATTTAATATTTAAAAATTGACCGATAGCTCCTTTAAAGTTATATAGTAATTTTTATAAAACATAGAGCTTTAAAACAGCATAAAATATTTATATTTAGGTATAGCTGTCTCACAGTATGCGAGAGTCCACGTCGTGAGGATGACAACAGAGCATGTGGTTGGCAAGGAGACTACTAAGAATATAAAGCAGAATTGAAATCTAATGTTTCTGTTATACATCAAAATCTTGATTGAAAGTATTTGAGAGCTCTTTGAAACTGCATACTTCTGCATGATAAATAATACTTCTTTGCGGAAGCCTAAGTCTGTGTACACACAAATAGGGAATAGCTTAAACTAATATTTTATCACCAAATGGGATCTTTTATATTATGTAATCTGAGATCGAGTTACTCATATACCACTTTCGAATTATGTTGCTTGTTACATAAATGTGAATATCCGAAGAAGAGCAAGAGAATATCGTGGTTCTGAATATAGTGTGTCATTTAAAGCTTCTTTAGGTCTCTAATCGACTTGAAAAATAAGTCTCAAAATAATGCAGGTACAAAATTAAGGAAAAAGTAGCGCACTGTGAATTATAAAATCAAGAACCTAGTGAAGGTAGAGTGCAATTTAAAACTTTAATTCCTTAAAAGACCGAAAACATACCGTAACGGACCCATCAGTGACTTGACGACAGTTAGTACAGAGGAAGCGATGCTCAGTTTGGGTAATCATAATCAAATTGTATTACAAATTTGTTTAAATATTGACCGAAAGTGGTATGTGGATAGTTAAAAATCTGATCGTCTGCCTACAAGTAACCAGTAATTTTGATATTTATTATCAGAATACCATTTCCAGTGCTTGGCCAATTGACCTGCGAGATAATAAGCACAGAAAACAAAAAAATTAGATCTGGTTCAACACCTTGTCGAATTTTAATGCCGCTCCTAATTGAATTATTGTCAGGCAGCTGAACAGCAGAATTCGGTTGCTTCACTGCTTCAGTGCAGCGTCTACTGCACTTGCGTGTTAATGCTAGGTGCACCAAGCTCAGAAAGCGAAACATCTATTAAAAAATTAAACTTTCATTTACCGCCTTGGTATGAGGAAATTAATGCTACTCTTTACGGTTGTCGACATTGACGCTTTACCACTGGCATTTCAGCGACAAAAAGCGCTGACGAACATATGTATGTATGTATATGTCCCAAACAAAAATTTAATAAGATGACACAATGAATATTCAAGGTTTTGCTATATTGTGCTCGTGTATTTTTCTTCGTTTCCGACTGTAAAACCGCAATATCCGGAAAATGATTTTGCAACTTGGGTCCTTTTCCTAAAGTTTTTTCTACAATTTGGGCGCGTCCATGTATCTTTAAACCGGCAATAACTCCAACAATTTTATAGTTAGAGACTTTTTTACTCGATGACAAGGTACCCGGTGCTCCGGTAGGGTGCCAGGGAATTTTAGGTTACTGCAACCGCAGTTTGATTCCAAATTTAACTTTTAACAAATATATAGTCCATAATTGAAGTAAACAGTAAGTTTATCCGAACCTACTCTGAAGATTTTTCAGTCGGACCAGTTATTAAAGTTTGAATATCTTCTATTATTACGCTTGGACTCGCACTTACCTTACATGTGCAATCTTGAAGCGTAGTGGGGCTTATGAAATTTTTGTATTTCTTCTGTATTAGACTTTTCGTAAGCCTTTGGATATCGGTATTAAAAACACACCCGACTGTAGCGTTTTTATTTGTTTTCTGATTAAAAGAAGCCGTGATCGTGTGTATTTACTACCACGACCCGTGGGCAATCTGATTTACCCATTTAAATTGGTTAGTAAACAATATTGTCAATAATATATAACAAACTAATCTATTCTCTTAACTTTTAAACAAAAAATGTTATTTTAACCAAATTATAATTATAAAACGAGTAAAAAGCTTGAAGTACGAAATAAAAGTGGTGGGGGCTCCTATACCTGGCTCCCATAACGGCAAGAGTAATAACTTAAAGCCAGCTGAAATTGCAGGCAGAAAGATCAATATAATTGATCAGCCTAATGTAATAATAAGGGATTGAATGTGCGTGTGTTTATTTTCATATCACACAGTTTACTTAAATCATTTTTGGCGACAGTCTTTTTTAGGTTACTCCGCAGATCAAGTCTGTTTTCAAATTTCTAAACGAATATACATACCATAAAAACGGGATTTGTCCTTTTCTGAAATTAGACGTTATACACAGAAATTACTTAGCATTTAAAGACACTTTTTTACACTAAAATAAAATTACAAATTATTTATTACAATGTGACGATGAGATTCGAGGATGTGCGCAAGGCAACTACTAATTACATATACACACAAAATTGAAAATCAATGATCGTCCGTTAGTAAAAAGCAATACTCCAATAAATGTTTTAGGAGGAAGTTCGGAAAATTCGCAATTCTTCTTCTTTTTAGCAGATTTTAAGTTAGTCCGTTGTCAAAGGAGAAAGTTTGCAATTTGCGAACAGTGCATGTTCATGGACCGACCGCTGATTATCGCAAATTTGCTGTTTAATTTTTTTATGAGTTTCGTTCGTTTTGTTTTATTTTATTTTTAACTTTAGCTCGCCAGCTAAAACGGAAAATCAAAAGCTCAATCAGAAAGCAACAACCATCGTCGCAGTCATGGTCCGGGCGAACGATCTTCATATGCGTCCCCAAGCGTATGTGATTTGTTGTGGCAACTTGGGTTGAACATTTTTTGGCGTCCCTCTGATGTCAAACTTTAGTAGCCCAGCTTGCTTATTTCATTATATGAAAGCCCCTGCTCGAAATATAGGCCTCAGTGGGCTGAATGTAATTGTAGGAGGATTTAGCATAATTGCAAAATGTGCAAGACCACATTGGGAATTAAAAGACTCAGCTACGGTCATATTTTTGCAAATGCATTTGTTTTTGTTTTCGTTTTCCTTACATTTAATTTGAATACCAAAAAATCTAAAATGGCAGGTAAACTTTTTAATTAAAGTATTGGCGAAATACCAAAAGTAAAGTAGCCCAGAAGAATTGAAAAATTCTGCAGAAACGTGAAATAACGGACAAGCACCTATGACATTCAGAAAATGCATCTACATATATCTTAATAATTTGAACACAACATTGACATACCTATGTTAATGATGTGGAATTCTCAAAAAATAGTTCTTTTTATTTGGAAATCGATGGTCAAATTAGCTTGCAACCAGAAGTTAAGTAAAGAAATAAAAATGTGCATACAAAATTACCTTCTTTATTTTATGTTATCTAATTTCCAAAATCAACCACCACCATATTTTTATACCCTTGCAGGGTAATATATTTTAAGCAAGAAAAAAATTATAACTTGGCTAATTTTCAACATATTTTCATATAATTTAAGACATGGCCATTTTATATTATTCTAGAATTTCGAATTTAATTTGGTCGAATTTGGTAGCTGCCATAGGAACGTTCGGAAAATATATCGTATACGTACATATATGTTAAAACCGAATTTTAATATCTATGAATGCTGTTTATAATTCTTGTTCCTTTTACTTTCTATTTGATACAATTTTATTAATTCATAATGATCCAATTGTAAGCTGCAAGGGTATATAAACTTCGGCTTGCCGAAATTAGCTTCCTTTCTTGTTAATATACCAATTTAAGACCACGCTCTTGAAAGACATTTAACTAATTATTCTGAATTTTCAGCGCACACAGCCCATTAAGTATGGCGATTACCCAATGCTTGGCCTGGTACGCCCTGATCGTTCTCATGACATGTGGTGCTGACTGTCTGTCGGAGTCCGGCGAAAACGGGCGGCCAAGAGCGACCGGAAAGCCCGCTCTGATACGGACGGAGCTGCGATTCGGGCGCGATCTTGATCCCTCGAAGGTGCGGGTGGTGAACGTCAAGTCGAGCAAGGGCGATGACGTGGAGATCCTAGTCGGTAAAAACAGCCGCAAGGCCCGTGCTGAGGAGGCATCCGGTTCCTTCTTTGTCCGCAGCTCTGACGTCAAGCGGCCTCTCATTTCGCCCAAGAGCAACGGCAGCGGTCGCCAGCTGATCTTCGAGCACAGCCCGGCGTTGCTGAAGCAGAGCGAACTGGCCCAGCAGATGGAGTCTTACCGGCAGCGCAAAGCCGATGCGGAGCAACGTCAGGCGAAGCTCATCCAGCTGCAGCTGTCCAAGGCCCAGAGTAAGGTGGCAGAGTATCAGGCAGTGCAGGGCGGCTCCCGCCGCGGCCGGCAGCTCGCTTCGGATGTGTCCTGGCAGCCGACCTACGCCCAGTTCACGCAGCACAGCCCTCGCAAGAACTTCTCGTTTTCGCCCGACTCTCAATGGCAGTTCGGGGACACTTTGCAAGGAGTGCCGGGCCTGGCCCAGGGATCTGCAGTTAGCTTCCCGAGCGACATGGAGTACGCTGCCAGCGACGCCCACGAGTACTTCACGGGCGACAGAGGGACACGCGCCTATGCCAGCAGTGACACCCAGAACTACCGGCCTCAGAATATAATCACCAAGCACAACTACAAGGCCCTTCCGCAACAGTCCAAGTACGTGACCTACATGCCCCACTCCGTGGTTGTGGCGGCCAGTACGGGCGTGCAGATGCCCACAGTCGCAGACAATCGGCAGTCAGCCCCGTTTGCCGGGTACGGGAGACCCCAGCGCAACCCCATCGGCCAGAGCACGCACAGCGTCGTCGATGGACCAGCCGTGACGGTGATCGAAGGCGTTCGCGTGCCGGACACCGCTGAGGACAAAGTGAAGACCTGGCGCAACGCACGCGTTTTAAACAACCAGCTGGTGCCATATCCCGAGGGCTACAGGCCTCCTCGCGTGCAAATGCCCAGCTTCGACAGATAGATGCGGATTGTATCTGGTCTCCCGGGTACTGGGTGCTAAGCGGTTAGCTGATATATTTATTGATTTGTTTTTGTTAAGCTATTTATAGAAGCTCGCATTAAAGTTGTCAAGGAAAGTGCCAAGTCTATTTCATGAAGTCGTTTACAGTTAGCACTCGAAGGTCCGACTTGCGCAGCAATCGGACGCACGAGGTGGAGTCAAAGGTCAGATAGACGACGTGCATCGGCGTTGTCTGCATGAATCCGTTTTCGGACAGAGTGTAGCGGTACGGCCTCAATAGTTCCAGATACACAAACACCGCCGGGCGCTTCACTTGGATGCTGATGCTAATACTGTTCCGGATGACGTTACCAGTGGTAAGGCAGCTCCTGGAGGCGATCTCGTACTGCAGAGGCGAACAGTGATTAGCTCAGCTCTGCTGTAAAATATCGCACTTACCTCCAGACCGGGGTCTTCAATGCCGATGGCTCCGGCAATGCTGGTGGGAAAGAAGTAAGTCCGGGAGATTACCTCTTGGCCACGACGCAACTGAAACTCCAAAAAGGCGTTGTATTTTGTGAAATCCCCCTGAAGGAGCTCGCTGATGGGAATGACCTTGTCGTAGTGAACGCCGTTCGGTCGCAGGGTCACAGCCCAGCTGGTGGAGTTGCGCGGCAGCAGCTGGGACCAGAGATGGACGTTGGCTGTGACCATCAGGCCACGGGTGTTCGGCTGCAACTGGTCGCAGATCAGCGAGATGTTTAGCGAGTTGGTTGGCCGGTCGTAGAGGGCAACGATAGCGATGGGGGCGAGGAAGTCGCGGGCCCAGTAATGAAGAAGCTGGGAAAGAAGAGAGTTGTTTGATCCATATATTTCACTACTAATCTGTTATGGCACTCACCTTCCAGTTTCCGTAAACATCGATGCCGGACCATGATGGCGCTACCCAGACGTCGTTCAGCTGCCAGTAAAGGGCACCCATTGTATTGTGCGGTGTGTCCCGAAGGCTTCGGTACAGTTCCGTTTCAGTCTTGGTTGCCATAGCCTGGGCAATCTGGCTGAAATAGACCAGGGCGTTGGCATAGTCCTCGTCCTCTGGCAGGGGAAGCGGAAGGTGTCTCTCTACCAGAGTAATCACGGGAATGTTTCCCAGTGGATGGTGTTGCCGGTGGCTTAGTAGAGGAAGGATGTCGTCGTCGTCGTTCTTGCTGCGCTGCCAGGCATAGGCTCCGGGAAAGCTCTGGAAGCCGTATTCGCTAACAAACCGAGGGCGCGGATAAATCCCCGGATCCCAAGCATCCTTCATGTAGTCGTAAAAGTGTACTGGGGGAACGATCCATATTAGTTACAATCCGTTTTTGATGCTGCAAATTACCATCGCCGTTGTGGTTGTCCTGTGGGTTTTCAGAAATGTAGTTGTCCTGCTCGCTCGCCTTTCCATTGGACGGCGATGAAACCAATGGCTGGGGCCGAGAGCCATGGGAGACAATTTTCAGTTCGTGAATGACATTGGCTAGGTAAAGCTCTCGGTACTCGCTCTCGAATCGTTCTCTATCAGTGAACGTTCCATACCAATCCTGCACCAATGCGGCTTCGTTCTCGTTGTTGGTCACGAAAATGGCAACGCTGGGGTGATGCGACAGGCGCTTGGCGTTCTGACGAACTTCCTCACGCACCGAGGACAGAAAGTCGTCGCCTACCGGGTACATGGCGCACGCAAACATCATATCCTGCCAGATAAGGATGCCGAGGGAGTCGGCGAGCTGGTAAAAGTAGTCCGACTCGTAGACCCCTCCTCCCCACACTCTTAGCATGTTCATATTCGCCTGCTTGGCCGACCTTAGTAAGTGACCAACTTTCATGCAAAGAAAATTTACCTTGATAAGTACAGGTTAGTCGGCTAACAGTAATGAATTATAATGAATTATGATACACGAAATCATGTTCAAATAGTACGTAGATTTTTGTGATTTTTTGCACTAGTTACCATAGAGTACTATAAACTTTAATGGAATGTGGCTCAGTACTATTCCAAAATTGTTATTATTTTTGTAGAATTGCTTTTGTTATACGCCGGTACTAGGCATATTTTTAAAATCGGACTAGGCAAGCATTCAAAATTCTTTTTCGGCTCGGGAAATAAAGAGCTGATTTAATAAATCAACCGAAAAATAATAGAAAAATAGATGTACAGCACAATTTGGTGCATCTTTAAGCAATTCGCTTATATTCAATCACGTTAAGATAATTGCAAGAGAGTAAAAATCGATTTGATATAGGAAATGGTCATCTGGTAATTTTTTTTTTCTGGTCAATTATGTTTCAAATGTACAAATGTAAATTGGTATGACTATCAGCGACTCGGATAGAGTCGGTAAAAACTCGAAGTAATTTCCCATACCATGTAATTGTGGGCTATTACAAGTTCAAGGTGAAAATTAATATATATTTCTTAAATTTAATTGGATCAAAATTTACAAAAGAATGGACAGTTAAACAAAGGTAATTTAATGTGATCTTCTAAAAAGTATAATTAGCAAGTAATCCGATGTTATTTTTGATTTATTTTTTTTTTTTACCGTAACAAAATGATATGGAAAAATATTTAAAATTAACGAATATTATTTGATATTAAATGTTTGGAAAAGAGGATTACTAAAATAAATAAATAAAAAAACGAGTACAAGCAACTTTTTAAAAGTTGTCAATTTTCAACTAAATTTTCAGTTTTACCATTTAAATAAAATAATTACTACGGATGCAAACCTAATTGTAAACACTATGAGGAGACTTGAAACTAAAGTTAAATTCCAGATGGCGATTGACAAACTCATAAATATACCAATATCTAGTGAATGTCGAGACAAACCGATCGAAAAATGCAATTACATATTTGAGTTAGTGTTCTGCCGCGTAATCTGAATTGAGAAAAGGTTAATCACCTAAAACATTCTTAGTTGTACAACAAGTTTGTAGACTGTTTTTGTTTTCATTCTAATGGTGAACCACTCTGTTTGTATATCCCTATGTATGTACTAATAACCAAAAGGAAACCTTTTTTATCTCTTGGCCATGAATTATACAAATCGATAAAGTACCTTTTTGTGTTAGTTTTACTCAACAACAAGAAAGGAAAGTAGCTTCGGCACGCCGAAGTTTGTATACCCTTCCAGCTTACAATTGAATCAATATGAATTGCAGTTTTACAGTTAAAGTTTTACTCTCTCAGTTTTGCATTTTCCTCTACATCAAACCATTACTTCTATGACAGTTATATGATATAATCATTCGATTGGCATAAAATTAAAACCGAAATAATATGAAATGGCCACATCTCTGACTTGATAAACCCATGTTATAAAACACCAAAATAACGTTTTTGTTCAATAATTTTCTTGAACGTTCTTATAGCAGCTAGTTAGTCCGCTATTAATAATAATTAAAAACTAAATTCTGGAATAATATATAGAATAATAATTATTTCCTATCGTTCCTATGTCAGCTATATGACATAGTCCAACTTTGATAAAATTACAATCGGAATTTTAGAATAATATAAAGTGGTCATGTCTAAAATTTATATGTTAAAATATTCCTAAGTTATAATTTTTGTCCGTAACATTTTTCGACTTATGCTCCTATGTCGTCCTATCCGGACCTTTCCGACTTGTATAAATGAGAGTATATAACATAGAAGACTATCTGCCAAGCTTCATTCAGATAGCTTTAAAACAGCGACTAGTTTGCGCAGGGGAATAAAGACAATGCCTATGACTTACTTTGTTCATTTGTTTGTAATTCAGGCAGAATGGCGGATGGTATATAATTGCTTCCCTTCATAAATATTTCGACATCGTTGACACGGAAGAGGAAGGTGTTTCCGATGCCGTCTGGGGCGGGCACCTCAACCAATTCGAGCGTGCGGAAGCCGACGCCGACCGACTTGTGGGACTTGGTCTTCGATCGAATCTCGGGTTCATCGGCGTCCAGCCAGGCCTTGAGTGTGAAATGAAGCGGATAAAGTTTCTGCTCACCGTGGCCATTGGGCCACCAGGTCACGACTTTCTCCTGCGAAGCAACAGAAGCATTTTAAACACACGTCGGCGTTCAATTAGTGGCCGGTACTCACAATGGGCACAGCTTGATCGAACTCAATTACCGGCGCCAAGTAGCTAATGGATTTCGATGCATATGTCTCCACCACCACCGGACGCTCCAATAGCTCGCTGCAACTCGTAATGCCCCTTAGTAAGCTAGTTGCTAGTCCAACGGGACCAAGGTCACTTACACTGCGTATAGAATTAGTCTGCCGTAGAAGTTTTGTCTGCCAACCGCGTCTATGTAGCAGCGTATGTGCATGTTCCAGTGCGAGGCATTGCGACTGACGTCCACGTCAACGTCGCGGATGACGGCCACCTCGTAGATCTCTAGTTCCACGTTCTTCCAGATCCCAACGGAGGGGACGGCGGGACCCCAGTCCCAGGAGAAACTCGCCTGCATCTTGCGCAACATATTCATGTGGCACTCGCCGTGGTAGCGCTGGATGGGGCATTCCGGCGGCACATCCTTGCCCTCCTTGTTCAGAGCTTGGGCCCTCGCCCGGGCAGCCAATACAGGGGAGAGGATCTCCACCTCCAGCAAGTTTTCTGTCTGTAGGATGGTAGTGACGTCATATGAGTAGCGCACGAACATGTTGTCCGTGCGGCCGAGGAGCTGATGATTCAGGCGTATCTCCGACACCGTGTCAATGCCATGAAAAGTCAGATTGATGTGTCCTCGCTTGTAGTGTTGGACGTCGACTTCAGCGGGACGAGTACAGAGTTAAAAGAAAAAATATTAAGAAAATTTGAATTCCGAAAGTGAACTTTTAGAAAAATTTGTACGCTCAATTGCTTTAATACTTAAGTATGACTGCTTGGCGGGCTAATATATAAATGTGTAAAGGGATAATGGTAAAATTAAGTTTTAACAAGAAAGAGAGCTAGCTTCGGGAAGCCGAAGGTTAAGTACCCTTGCATATGGCAGTTTGACTCAACCGTTCCCAAAGTCATTTATATAACGTGGTCGATCGAGTTTAATAAAGAATGTAGTTGAAATTATAATTTATGTATGATCTGTTAAAAATTAAGAAAGTTATAATTTTGCAATTGATCTCAATTAGTGTGGATTTGTTTGAAACAGCAAGGCCTTTTTCTCGTGCTTTTTACTTATCGAACAAGAGTTTTTACCCCGGAGTATAGAGTGAAAGAGTATTATCACTTAATATATTATATATTATATATATATATATATATGAGATCATCATCACCGGTTGAGTCGACTCAGCCATGTCCATCTGACCGTCCATGTAAAGCAGCAGATTTCAGAGGCAATCAGAGCTGGTATTGAATCAAATTTATTTTAAAATTTTTATTTTAAAATTTGGCCACGCCTTCTTCGCCTCCACATGTATCTTAAGAAATGTTTAAATCTAACTCTAACGATGCCAAAACATGCTGCTGTACACGATGGAGATTAAGGTTATCGGTTCGATTGCATCATTAATAATATATATATATAGCTGCCATAGGAAAGATCGGTAAATTTTTAGAAAAAAATTATTACTTGGCTCGGAAAATATTACGTATACGTAAATTTTAAAACAAGATTTTTTAAATGTATAAATGTTGTATATAATTCCTGTTAGTTTTACTTTTCATTTGATAAAATTTTATTAATTCATACTTATACAATTGTAAGCTGCAAGGGTATGCAAACTTCGGCGTGCCGAAGTTAGCATTCTTTCTTGTTCTTAAATATTTATACTGTTATTATTAAAAGTTTTTTTTTTTTCACATAAATATACTTTCAAATTAATTAGAAAGCGAATCAATACATTTATAAATATATATAAATATTCAGTCAGTGCAGCGAATCTAATCGGTTCTCTTCGTCAATGTGACTTTAAGCCTTAAATAAAGCGTAAAAGTTTGATAAAATTGGAAGAAAAATAAATATTTTTGGGCTTTGTGGGGTTTTATTCGTTCCGAGACCTTCAGGCTATCCCCGTAACTGTGACTTATGCGGCAATTGCCAGTGCTGGTCTACTCTTTTTATATATGTAATTTACTAAATGCACAATGCTTTTATTACCGGGTAATACATAGGCAAACGCCCTTAACTAACTTGCTTCATTACCTGGTATACTTGGCATTTCTAATACTTCATCCAGGTGGATGTTTCAAGGCCATATAATATTTTGAAGCCTGGTGTAATTGGTTTGTTGTTAATGGAACCTATTTTCGATATTTGACAATTTTGTAGTTAAAAGAGCCTTTGTCATTCTATCCCACCTCGTTAAACTGTGTTCTTATTTCATGGCAGAATGATATATATTTTTTTTTTTATATTAAAGTTTGTCGCATTTGTGCATGTGCCTATATGATGCCACATGTAATATTAAACTTGTTAACTTAACGAAATTATTTGACAGGGGTGGGAAAAATCCTAAGAAAGCGAAATGATACATTGGTGTTTTAAACTAAAAGTTGTCTTAAAGGACAATCAAAATATACCAGAAGTTTTTTCATAATAGGCTAATAGGCCTCGCTATGCTTTTTGGGCGATAACAGGTACAGTAAAAAAATTGTCTCTTGATTTTTTAAATTTCCAATTATGCACAACCCCTTCTTATAAAAGTACATTTTGATTTTTAATGCTGCGTAAGTACTCTTATGGACAAAATAATAGGCGTCTCTTGTTCTTCCTTTTAACATCTTTTTTATTTCTTTACGTTGAATAGCATTAGTTTCCTCGATGAGAGATATTATTGATTGTTGATATGATTAAAGTAATATTAAAACGAATATAATGAAAAGAAAATAAATCCTAGCTTTTTTCTAATTTAATCATATGTTTTCTATGTACCTTACATATGAATTACTTCTTATTACCTTAAAAAACAAAATATTCTTTTTTAATAGATTGTTCAGGATTTCCTATACGACTGACTGATTGAATAACTTTTTCTTGTTTGTTTTTTTTTTTTAAATCAATTTTATTTTGGAATGAAATATTGTTTCCTGTTACCTTCAACTAGAAACATGTACATTAGTGTTGGGAGGAGTCCAATGGACAATTTTGTAATTATGTGCTTGAAGAAGCTTATGTTCAATGTTCAGTTTTAATTGTTAGAAAATTCTGCGTGGGAGATCTAGTGGGTGTAGCCTTGCAAGTCTTCGAAGTGTCCTCCTCTGCCTTAATCAATCGTCTGGCTAGTATATTGAATAACTGAAAATATCGGCAGCTGTTCCCATACAAATAGCTTATTCGATATTATTCGACGTCGCTGACAAAAATTCGCAGAAACTGTTGTTTGAATTGATCGACCTTCCAATTATCGTAAAAATGAAAAATTACCCAAAATCAATTGTTGCACCAATGAAAGAGCTATATACATCTATGTATAAGTAAATACTATTCAAAATGATACTATAGGAAAAATAAATTTGTATTATTAGGCATCCACTAATACTTAAATTATTAATGGCAAAAACAATAATGTAATTACAATTTGTATCGAAATTTGCTTTGTGAAAGCCGAAAATTAAAAAAAAAACTCAATAAATATGTTAAAAACACGGCGAAGTTTTTTTTTGTATACAAGGTCATGCGATTTGTATGATATATTTAATATAAAAACTTTAAAATCAAAAAACAAATTTGCATATATCAAAGTATATGAAAAAATGGCGAGATTAGAACATTTTTTAATTTCCCGACCATTCAAAGGGCAGCCTTGTGGGGAAATAGAAGCAATACTCTCTGCATTGTGATCTAGATCGACTCGGCTATTGATTTATATATATTTAAATATTTATTTATTTATTTTTACTATATAGGATCACAAAAATTTGATTCATTAATTAATAAGGATCATAAGACTAAATTCAATAGAATTAAATGGTTCGAACTTACACTGAAAACGATTCGAGTAGGTCCAATTGTCGTAGGCCAGCCACCGCAAGCCAACGTCATTATATGAGTGTAAGACTTGGGATCCGAAGGCGCTATATATTCCGGAGGGAAGAGTTTGGTCGTCGATGCTTAAAGCTGTGAAGGAAAATAATGAACAAGACAGCCCTCTCTCTTCCGCCATAGCCCCTTATATTAGGTAAACAAACCGAAAGTTAAAAGTGCTGATATTGCTGATTGTATTTGTTACTAATCGCATATAATTGAATTTATGGCTTACGGGCTATATTAGTACGCCAGTTAAATGATTAGACAAACAATTTTCAGGCAATTATGCTGATCACAGGCGTTGCGCTAAGAGCTCAGGGGTGGTTTGAACCTTTTCTATTACTCACAGCCATTTTGATTGGTTATCATCCAATTGTTTCCCAGCTCTATAACTTCCACCGCGTCGCCTAGGACGCTGCAAGCAAGAGATCCGCACAGAAGTCCCACCAGAAGAGAGCCGCAGGCGCCTCCTCCGAAGACTCTGCAGTTGTCCCGAGCCATCATATGGCTATTAGCGGTCAATCAAATCACCGGAGCTATTTTAGAGTTGACGGTGGCCCCTCTCAATGAACAGTTTCAGGCACCAAATACACATATAATCGGACCACTAGGCGTCACACTAAGCGTAGAGCTGCTCCACCGACTAACCAGCGCCAAGTGCGACGCGACGATCACTGATGGGGATCGTTCGTGGCGTCCCACGCCAAGTGAGAGTGGGAGAGTGCGAGAGAGGCGAAGAAAAGTGAGAGCTGGAATGGAACCCGATGATAAAGCACATTTCAGTGTCACGATATTCTCAGTGCATCAGCTGTTTCTCAGCTTGCGGATTGCCTCGACGTAGGCATACCTTAAGAGAGCGAAATTTCAAATAACAAAATCGAATGTATTTACAAACAACACAAACATTAGAACAAACTAATCTACACGTATCAGCGCTCTTTGTAGTGGCGGGCTTCAGAATAATTATGGACTACGAGCAGTGGGAGCTGGGAGTTATCGTGTGTACTAAACGCTTAAAGGCAGAAAATAATTGCTTTTCGATAAAATAATTTTTAAAATACATGTTATAAACCAGAAAAGCACTATACAGAATTATGATTCGATTGCAGCTTGCATTTGGATCATAAGGAATTAATTGTTAATCGTTTATATCATTAATCAAATGGTGTAATAATTCGAAATTTGGTTAAATTTAAACCATAATATAATAAAAATCAGAATTCTACTCTCTACTGTAGATCTTCACTGTGATATGGGTATTTTCTATCATTTCAGAGTTTTGTTTTAGATTTAATACCAATCCCATGATTATATCAACTATATTCAACAACTACATATGTACATATATTCAAATCTGAGAAATAATAACTTTTATAGGAATTACGTATCCATTTACAGTTCTAGTGTCACAGTTTTATGTCATACAATAGTTTCTAAGTCAGATTTTTGCACGGTATTATAATTTTAGTCAGAAATTTCCTACGCAGTAAAGGAAACATTTCCGACCCCATACGGTATATATATTCTTGATCAGCATCAATATCCGAGTCGATCTAGCCATGTCCGTCTGACGATTCGTCTGTCCTAGTTTTCTACGCAAACTAGTCATCTGAATGAAACTTTGCAGATAGTTTTCTATATATTCTCACTACTATATAGTCCGGATTGGACCGAATCAGACTACTATATTATTTAGCTGTCATAGAAACGATCGGAAAATTGTTTTGAAAATATTTTACCCTTAGCAGTTTTTAACGTAGTTTAATCATATTTGAGACATTATTATATTTCGAATTATTTTACAATTTTGATTTTAATTTTATCAAAATCGGGGTAGAAATCATATAGCTGCCATAGGAACATTCGGGAAATTAAAAGATAAAAATGTAATTCAGCTATTTTTTTACCCTTGCAGGGTATTATAAATTAAGTCAGAAGTTTGCAACGCAGTGAAGGAGACATTTCTGACCCTATAAAGTATATATATTCTTGATCAGCATCAATAGCCGAGTCGATCTAGCCATGTCCGTCTGTCCGTCCGTATGTCCGTCCGTCTGTCCCATTATACGCTAACTACTCCCTCAGTTTTGAAGCTATCCGAATGAGACTTTGCAGATAGTCTTCTCTATGCTCTCACTACTATATAAGTCGGAACGGGTTGGATCGGATATATCATATAGCTGCCATAGGAACGATCGGTAAATTTTCAGACAAAAAATTAGCTGCCATAAAAACGATTGTTAAATGTAGACGAAAAACTATGAATTTAAAACTGTAATTGTAATACTTATTCAAAAATATTACAATTATTTCAACATATTCCTGGTATTGGTTGCTTTTTAGCTTTTTACATTCTTGTCGATTTCGGGTAGCTGAAGTCGCTTAGAAATGATAGTCGTGGGAAATCTAACCTTTTTATCAGTATTGCCGGTAACCTAGAAGATTTCCCATCAAGTTAAGGAATAACAATTGTTCAGTTTTAGCTGTTTTGTAAAATAAAAGTGGTTCCAGGAATTTAAAACATCTAAAATCCTAAATAGTTATTACCTCATCCTATTCGTTCAAGATTAAAAAAATAAAATTTTAAATGTTTTTTTTTTCATTTGAACATTTTCACAATTTCAATTATTTTGTAATAAATATTGGTTAATAGTTTGAGCCTTTATGTTAGCGTTTGTGAGCTTAAGGCATTCCGAGTCGTCTTCGAACACCAAGTAGATAGTTTTCCTTGGGGATGTCTGAGTAAATCCATTTACCGAGAAAGTATGGCGTTTCATGATGTATTCTGGATGGACCACTTCAAGATATACAAGTAAAGCTGGAAACCGCACTGTAACAACCAAACTGAAACTGTTGGTATACGGGGGTTGGGCATTGCTGCAGTCTTGACCTGCGACGTGCACCTGTTCGAAGAAGTACGCCATCAATAGGGTTTTGATAAGAAATTTAGAAAATTCGATCTACTCACTGTAAGTTCTGGGTCTTTTATTCCACTGATGTTTTTCATTGGCACAGGATAGTAATAGTTTCTAGCCAGAATTTCGTTATCTTTATCCTCCAAAACTATTTCTAAGAACATTTCCTCCTTCGAATGGTTTTCGTATAGCAACCGTTCTAGAGGTATGGGGTGCACTCCAAGCTGATTAGATCCCTGGGCATTATTGGCAATATTATCAGTAATGTCATAGGCTTGTGGGCTAACCCATCCTTACCAAACTAAAGGTGCGTGCAATTGTCTTCTTAGCAATCAGGTCGGTCCATAGGTAGGTGTTTACCAGCACATCGTACAACTGAAAGTCTAAATGGTCCGCATAGTCCTCCCGGGAAAGCGTTATGTTAAGGTTATTTGAGCTGGCGTCATACAAGGCAATAACGCTTTTTGAGGCCAGGAACTCCTTGGCCCAGTAGTAAATCATTTTAAAGTTTCCGTAGAAGTCAATGCACGACCATGTGGGAGCCACCCAAACGTCGTTAAGCTGCCAGATTAGGGCGCCCATTGTCTGGTTTCCAGTGCGTAAGCTGCGGAACAGTTCGACCGCTGTCTTGGTCGCCATGGCCTGAGCCACCTGGCTGAAATATATGAACTTTTCAATGTTCTTGGTCCAGTTCTGAGGAGTAAACGGCAGTTGATACGAGATTTGCTGAAGCATCGGAATGAATCCCTTTATGTCATGCTGCCGGCTCTGGATAAGGGAAGCAATATCCTCGTTACTGACGTTTGAACCGCCTCCCAGCGCACGCTGCCATGTCGAGAGCATTGGAAGACTTGCGTACCCAAACTCAGAAACAAATCGGGCGTGCGGATAAGTCTCGGGGCTGAAACCGTCCTTGTCGTCCACCCAGAAATGCACTGCAATATAACAATTGTATTTGGTTAATATTCAGCCAATCCGAAAGACTATAATTTCAAAATGACTTTGGTTTTTGAAAGCCGTGCCTAGAAAGCAGATAACCAATCGCATTATTTTAATTTTATAAGTTGTTTAAATATGTTGTAAAAATAAAACATAATTTCAAATTTTTATTGTCTTGGATTAACATTCTTTTAAGGAATTTAAAGTGCCAACCAAGAATGTGTGTAACACACAGAAGGACAGAAGAACTAGACTTTTGTGCGTTTGTTAATGGTATGTACTACTCTTATTGCTTGTACTTGTTGTGAAGGGTCTTAGTTTACTTGAGTATGTCGGCTTAAAAAATAATAATTAAATCACTCAGTTTGACCCAACCTCCCCTATAAATACCTCAATTAATTAGAAAAGTTTGCGGTGCTACACGGTAAGTATTGAGGCAGACTTACCATCACCATAGTTTGGATCCTGAGGATTGTTGGGCATATCCTCACTGGATTGTGCGACACCTAGAGAGGGCGTGGAAATCATTGGACCAGGCCTAGGACTGAAATCATTTCGAGATATGACTTTCAGCTCCTCCAGTATGACCTCGAACAGTGCATTGTAATCGCTTTCAATGCGGTCGGCGTCTTCCCCAAATTCTGATTTGTTTGTTACAAAGTAAAGCTCGATCTCGTTATTGGTCACGATAAGTGCAAGGCTTGGATGATAAGACAGACGCTGAGCGTTTTGCGCAGTTTCTATACGGACAGAGGCCACGAAGTCCTTTGCCAAGGGGTACGCTGCACGGGAAAACGCCATGTCCTGCCACACCAGCAACCCGTAGAAATCAGCCAAGTTGTAGAAGTTCTCCGACTCGTAGAGACCTCCGCCCCAAACGCGAATCATGTTCATGTTGGCCTCGTGCGCGGCTTTCAGCAAATATTCGACTAAAGCAAAGGGGGAGCATTTAACAAATGGCTTTTGTATTAACATTCGACGTTACCTGTCTCCGTCTCTGCTGACAGCTCCGGAAGTGTATGAACAGGTACGTAATTCATGCCTTTCATGAAGATCGGGTGTCCGTTCACCCGGAAAAAGAAGGTCCTGCCGTTCTCTAATTGAACGAGGAGTATTAAAATATAAAGCAATTAAAACAAATAAGTGGCCATAAAAATCTTTAGACTAATTTAAAAAAATTTAACACTTTAAACTAAAAATTGTCTTTTTCTTTAAACAATAAATTACATATATTTTTATAAATTATGTCAAGGCTTAAGTAGTTTTACCAACTAAACTAAGATAAACAACTAGGGAAAAAAGTTGTGAGAGAAAAGTATTTCCGCTTGGGCTGTTCCTGTTCCAAGAATACGAAACAACGATTAAGTTCAATACTTGACTGAGAAGCAAACATTTAAACACAAATTAAGTCAAAATTTGGAGTCCACGGTATAATAGCGGTACCGATAATAATATACGATTATGCTAATTCTCTGAAACGTATTATAGTTTTATTTAATTGCAAAGCATTGGGTCAAATTGTTATCTTCAAGCTTTAGGTATTCCAGTCACTTACCATCTTTGTCCTCTACCAATTCTAAGGTGCGAAACCCGACCTTTAATATCTTTTGCGACTCTGTGCGGGAGCTTAGGTTGGGGACAGCCTCGCTGGTATAGCATTTCACTTTAAAAAGAATTGGGTAGAGCATCTGCTTGCCGTAGCCGTTGGGCCACCACATAGTAACTCGGTCCTAGAGAAAGTGAGTATTAGCCGAATTTTCGACAAGAAGTTAGTATTTGTACTTTTTGTATTGATATTTCGAACTCTAGCACGGGAGACACGAACGAAACAATTTGCTTTTCCAAAACAAATGGTTTATCTAAGAGATCACTGGAATAAGTAAAATGAATCGCTTAGTCATATTAAGAACTTCATTTCAACTCACCTGGCATAAGCCTTAAGGTCGACGAAGAAATCCTCCGATGCGGGAGTACTGAGAAAGGCCCGGCAGTCCAACGTCCAGTGAGTTTCGTTCCTCTTGATGGCCACATCGACGTCGCGAAGCACAGCCACGGTATAGTACTCGACTGCAACCGGCTTCCAAATGCCCGAGGAAAGCGCTACAGGGTTCCACTCGCCACCAAAGCTCATTTGCATTTTTCGCAGATAGTTCCCATGGCACTCGACTTCTCCGCGCGCCCTTGGGCAGCTTGGTGGTCCCGTAAAAACTCCCTCTTTTTGCCATTCTAAGAAGCGCCGATTTGCCTCCTGAATGGGTGATAAAATCTCAACCTCCAGAACGTTTTGGCTTGGACTAGGTAGGAGCAGGTGGCCGATGGCGAACGAGTAGCGGACGAACATGTTGTCCGTCTCGCCAAGTAGTTGCCCGTTGACGCGCACTCGGGATACGGTGTCGATTCCGTGGAGCGTCAGGTTCACCAATTCGCTGCCCATTTCGGCGCCTGCATATGGGGGTCAGTAAAATCATGCAAAGTGGCTGGAAGATGTTTTTACCCACTGTCGAATTTTGTGCTGAATATCCACGATTGGTTGGCTATCCAGCGAAGAGCTGCATCGTTCCCGGGATCTAGTAAGTCGCCATAGACATCCTTAAGCGCCGTATATACCCCTGTCGGCATTCGGGGTACGGTAGTTTCCAGAGCTGATCGTAGTCGGGGAGATAACGTATTAAGCACATAAATAGGTTCCAAATCAGAACTTTTATAGCCAGAAGTATACAGTATATATAGGCAATTAATTAGACCAAATACAAGCGTTATCGAAAAGTCGACACAGACAAAGATTTCCTTATCTTATCTCCACTCTCCTAAATACATTTATTTCTGATGACGATCCTCTGCTGACAGAGATGAATCAACAAAGCAAATTGGAAGATCCCATTTTGTTTTCGCAAGGACACTTACAGGAGTTTTCATTCCTCAGTGTCCATTTAGTTAACTCCTGAATAAGAATGGTTTTTGCGTCGTGCTGATGGATGGTGACACAGAGAACACCGAGCAGGCAGATCAATCTGAACGTATTTATTGCCATGCTGAGTGATTGACGGTTAGCATTTTGTACACATTTATTTGTAATAATTCAATTGAAATCTTATCAATAGGCGGGGGTTTGTTGACTGCTCGCTGTCAGTGCTTCTCCAAACACACGCTACCACCTCGAAATAACTTTGATTACTGAAAATAATGGTTTACTTCCAACGGCATATCGACATGGTGTGGTGAAATTGCCCGATAAAGACTTTGAGCAGCTAACTAACTGCCTATCGAGTACTAAAAAAACAACAACAATCATTGTTAATGTTGTGTGGACCTTTATTACTTTGATTGTAGTTATAAAAAATTTGTTATGTGTGGTGCCGTTTATAGGGGAGGACAGGGTGAAACCAACATCCTTATGTCATGGAGCTCATGACAGAATTAAGACTAACATCGACAGTAATGCAATTGTATTAATTATATGTATGTTGTCTCATCTTCTGCGGCTTAAAAGTTCTTGGTATAGCTTTACGCTTTAGGGAATCTATTCTCATCTCCGTACTTCAAAATTTGAAATATGTTATTTGGTTTTAGATCACATCAGGAGTTTGTCCAAGCCACCATTTTTTGAATCATTAAGAATTTATTAATTTCGGTCAAATAAAAACCAGAAGAGCTGCAGTGAATGTGACCGACTTCTAGCTATCAGGTACTCAAAGCATCATACTGCGCAACATTAAAAACTACAAAGGAGCTGAAAAATCAAATATTAAATTTTTAAATAAATCTTATAAAACAAAAATAATGCATTAAAGACGGAGGCCTAAGGCCTTTTGACAATTTGGCATCTTATAAACGTGCAGGAACAATTTAAATCAAGTTCTGAAGAGTTTTAAAGTTCTTTGACTACAGCAAATGTCTCCTCGTACGTCCTTCTTCAATTTTGACTTTTCTTGCCTTTTATGTAACCCCACACATTCTCAATGATTTTGAGATCGAACTCTCATCGGTCCAAAAAATCTGTTACTAAAAGGATTGGGGCTTGTGAGCAATGATTATCGTTTCAAATTATCTTAGGTGAGTTAAAGGGTGGGCCACATAAGTAGCATCTTTTAATCGAAATTTGACTGATCTTCTACTAATTTAAATATCGTAATTTTCCATTGAGGCAGGTTTTGGTGCAATACGAGTATCATTTTAATTTTTCTAGGATTATCTTATCTTGGCGTAGTTTTGAGTGGTCGGCCCGCTCAGACTATTAATATTTCTTTATAAAATTTATCTATTATCTTTACCTCTTACTGGAAAATGGATCGGATTTTGTAACTATTACGAGTACAGAGGACATGCGCGGGAATAATGCTATCAGCTTTCTCCAAATTCTCTTGTTTACGATTGTATATAATTATAAAATAACACGTTGGGTAGGAGCTCAGGCGGACGATCGGGCCTGGCTGACGGTGTCAAATTGTCGGACTCGTTAAACTCCGTTGAGTGGAAGTCCTGCGAATGACTTAAGTTGCACCGCAGATGCACTTCGAATATGTGGTGGGCACAACGTGGCGTATCAAAACAAAAAAGTTTGCCCGACAATTCGGGGTCATCGATCAACATTAAGTCCTGCCGACCGATTGTTGATTGTGGCACCAGGTGTATTCAGCACTCCTTGTTCCTCAGGGGCTCAGGTAATGGTTGAAGTTGTAAGTTTCATTTCTATAATCAAATGCATTTTATACTCTTCAAGTGGTGACCAGCAATTGAATGGTTGCTGACCGCTTTATGTCGATGCAAAATCTACACGAAATTTACATTCAGAAGATCCCCAGGCTGGACTTCAAAGTTTGTGCTATTGCAGTATAGGTAGAATGGCTCGCCGATCGCTATTTCTCTTGGTTCACTCCAAACATGGCCTACAGGACCATCACAGAGGGCTCCGAGCAAGACCAGAACCCCAGCAGCAGCAGCAAGTTGGGCCGTCTTCTCATGACTGAAGTGGGAACGAAAGTCTAGTACGTGATCAACAGCACACCGGTTTCAAAACTATAATTGCTAACAAAAATTTTGCTACTTGAATTTTGAAACTAAAATACGCTGTTCAATCAATTGTTGCTGAGTAAAGTGCTTTCTAGGAATAAAAAAACAATTTTTTTGTTTATTTACTTCCATCTGCTTAATAACATAATTTTTTATGCTTTTGAAAAGTGTATTATAAATAAAAAGAGTAATAACAAATAGTATTAAATCTTTCGTTGAAAATAAGAACTGATTATCCCAAGACTAGAATTCTAATATTACAATAATGTTCTTAAACGTTGAAATAAATGGAGGAATAAAATACCTTCATTATAGAAACCATTGTTCAGGACTCGACTTAACATCTGCGGCGAGATTGATTGGTTGTGCGAGAGGGATGAGTACAGAAGCCCATGGGATTGGAGTAATTTATTTATTTATAGCGATGCTGTGTACTTAACATCAGTAAAGTCCCAGGACTCTAAAACAATAATTTTATACAGAACATACATGCGCGGGAACAAACTTTTTTATGTTAAAAACTCCGTTTAAATCCAGTTCATTGAATAACTTTGAACAGAGTATTGCGATGGATTGAGCAGTTTGAACTTGGGAAATTTTTCACCACCGACCCCAACTGCTCAAATTTCTAAAATGTTTATGTTTATGTTTATGTCCCTTTTAACATAAATATATCTACATCTATATATTTACTAAACATTAAGAGCGGCTAAAACCAGGGAACGTAATAATTATAAGTTTTATTTTAAAAATCACATGATTATAATTACAGTTGGGGTGCCATTGTAGCTTCCTTTTCTTTAACTGTCGCAATGTCCGGATGGTGGAATTTTAAAACCTTCAGTCATTACTAGACATAGTGCGCTTGACTCACATAGACAATTTCTTATTTACATATGCAATATGCACATGGTAATTGCCGAATGACTTAAAAAGGGGCATTAAATTCAAATTATGGAAACTGCATAAGAAAAGCAGCTCTTAATATTAACAATACACGTAAAACCGAACTAAAATTAATTTAAAGGTAACTAAAAAAGGAAAATAAAAAGTATACCAAATTTAAAGTTTTCGTAAATGATGGTTTGCGTATTGTTGCATAAATAAAAACCATAGGGTGCAGTACAAAAACAAGGATCCCTATAGATATAAGTATGTCCTCAATTACTAACTAAATACTTTATACTTAATCAGTTGCGAAGGCAAATCTGCAATTGTAGAATTAGCCTCCATTTATTCAAAATAAAAATAGTGCCTAATTAATGTTTTAACGAATGTCTGCTAAGCGACATCATGGAGTAAACATGGCTGAGAATAGGAATGGATATCTATTTCACCTGACTGACCAACATTGTTCCCAGTTAACAGCAGAAATCGTCAGAAAATGTTCACGGTTATCAGAATAGACACCGCATCCTCTATACTCTAAGAATAGATGCTCTAAATAATAGGCTCTGTTTGAAATGCGCTTCTTTATTACGTTCTATTGTTGTAGCATTTAATGTTGGTGTATTCGCATATAAGCTATTTACAAAAGCACATCACTCAGGTAGGCCGCTCGTCACCAAATCTTTGAAGTTGAATTACCGACCGAATCGCATGTGACCGTAGTCATCGAACTGGTCGTCGCCTCCGCGCTTGCCGAACCGCATATGGCCGTAGTCATCGAAGCGTTTCGCTTTCGTCCGATCGTCGTCGTTGTCCAGCAGCAGGTCCAGCTCGATTGGTATTAGGGGACGGGAAAACAGGGGCACTCTGTTTCCAAGGCCCATTCTGTTGCGTGAGTTACCGAGACCGGAAAGCGACAGTCCGACAATGCTTCCGCTGGACTGTCCCGCTTCAGCCCCTATTTTCGACTCCAGGTCTTGCACTCGCCGTTCTTCCTTCCCGATATCCAGACTGGATGCCTGGGTTGCCTCTGGCACTACCAACAAGAAGTACAACGACAACACACAGAGCGGAATCACCAGCGAGGCGAAGTGCGAACAGCTCCTGAGTCCCATTCTGGGCTTTGCCTTGAGTAGACTGGTAGCCACCGATTGCCGTGGGTCCTTTTTATAGGATTGAGGCCTTTGTGGCTTTCCCTCAATATCCCCTCGTCTGCTTAATATTCCGCTAGCGCGATGGCAGAGCATTAACGGGTTCCTGCAACTCAATAGGATTACCTTGATTATGGCTTGACTTGTGAGTGACGTGATTGATTAAATTAGCAAGCTGTTTCGCTTGTTCCATTCTTGAAAAATATAAAATGTGAGGCAATTGGCTGAGTATTAGAGATAAATAAATTCATACATATTAAAGCCTGAAAAAATATGAAACGATTTACAAAAAACCTACATATGTATGTATGTATGTAAATATTTGAAGAGTTCCTGAAGTAAGGAATTGCATTAATGTTACTTAAACAGACTCTTAGGCTATAACTAAAACGAATTTTTGAAATAAATTAAATGAATTGTCAAATTGTATTATTGACTAACTATTTTAAGTGTTCCTTTTAGGAGTTTTTTTTTTGTCAATCCTTTATGACATGGCAAAATTACCCATCACATTATTAGCTACTACATATTGCTTACGCCGACGCATACCCCAGCCAACTATGTATTTACAGTTCCGCAACAATAAATAGTCAACATATTCCGATCAATAGCATTTAATGCGTATAGAACCAGTTTGTATTAAGTAAATGATTGTTTTTCGGTTACTTTAAAGACTAAAATTAAACGCGTTTCTGTTCCGTGATCTTTTGCGGCCAACTTATATTTTACAACTGTCTGACAGTTCCCTCTATTTCCATTACGCTAAGCCTATTTATATTATAGATAAATAGCTTAAATTATATAAATTTTTTAATTATGAAAATAATCTTTCTTGAATATAAATACCACATTATTTCATAAACCAACCGAAATCGGAGTCCCGAGTTCACGCGTATCAAATAAAAACTAAAGTATTCGATGTGCCAAAATGCATAATCTGTTACATTATTGGAAAGGTGATTATCACAGCATGCACTTTTATAAATGAATGCTTCCTTGGACGGACTCTAAGGTTTTTTTTATTACAAAATTCCGGGCTTTATCGAAAATCTAACGCTTTATCAAAAACCTAACGCCCAGACCAGGGTTTTGACAAAATACATAAAAAATAACAAGGTAAATAATACATATTAGAACAACAATACTTATTCTCTCTAGCACAATTACGGGCCAGATGCAAATTTAAATATCATACACAAATAAGATTGAGATTACCAAGCCAAGGTTAGAGTACACTTATCAAATCATATAAACTTCATTCCTTCCAATGAAACTACAAACAAAATAGGGCATCTCAAAAATATGCTACAAAATATGTGCATAAATGAGCACTCATTTTTATTGCACATTTTTTGGATGTAGATTTATACATAAGAAGAGGGAAAATTTAAATGGTTTATTTAATTATTAACAATGTTCACCTGATCTAGCACCCATCAAAGAATGTTAGTAGTTTCAGTATCCGTTTGGCGGTTTATGCCTAATATATTTGTTTATTTTTGGGTTTCTGACTGATAAGTCAGAATAAGGCACCATCCTTCCATTTCCGAGTGACCAATTTAGCGGTCTCAAAACATTTTTTTGTCAACTTATTTGTTTTAATTGTTCAATATCTCATTGTTTTATACCCCTTTTTAACAAAAAAGGTATAAAATTGATTTATTTTTATTTAAATTTATACATTTTTTTGTATTTCTTACTCGATGTATAATTTTTCCTGTGTAGATATTCTTAATCAAGAATTAATCCGAGCACAGGAAGCTGTACGCAAATTTGTACTTTCTCTATCCTGTCCAATAATATCTATATGATATATGTTAGTCATCCGACCTGGCCCGCTCCGAACTATAAAGTAGTGAGAGTATATAGAGGTTTCATTCAGATAGCTTTAAAACTGGCGGACTAGTTTGCGTAGAAACGTACAGACGGACAGACGGACAGACGGGCATGGCTAGATCGACTCGGCTGTTGATGCTGCCCAAGAATATATATACTTTATACGGTCGGAAATGTGACCTTCCCTGCGTTAAAAAAAACTTCTGACTAAAACTCTAATACACTGCAAGGGTATAAAATAGTATCAAAATAAATCTCTAATGGGGACACGGTCTTAGATTCAATGTTTTTTTTTTTTTGTAGTTCAAACAATCAACATTCTGTTTCTTTTGTGTCATGAACCCAAATAAAACGTATGGGCATTTCTACAAAAGTGTCAACCGCGTCTAGAAAATTAAAAGCTCTCAATCCAATAGCTCAAAATTTGGAAGAACTTAGCATATTCTAAAATTGATTTCAACATATACGAATACAAATACGCTCTTCGCAATTTATCCATATTGTGATGAAAATCGTAAAGAGGAAATGTCTAGAACCGAGGCATTTGCTTTGCCTTTCTTTTATAACATCACTCGGATTCGAGGATTCGAAAGAAAATGCATATAAATATGCTCTTCTAATTTACTTATTAAGCATAAGAAATAAACATGAAAAGTACAATTAAATACAAAGTAAACTACTCTACTACTATTACTACCCTAAAATGAAAAGCACATAAAACGTTTTACGTTTTACGTACGTAAATTTCATTACAATAATTTGACTTATATTTTTGTCGTGTGCGAATTCTTTAATTTTTAAATCATTGCAGGGTATTATAATTTTAGTAAGAAGTTTGCAACTCAGTGCAGGAGACATTTCCGACTCTATAAAGTATATATATATTCCTGATCAGCATCAACAGCCGAGTCGACCTAGCCATGTCCGTCTGTCCGCCTGTCCGTCTGTCCGTTTCTACGCAAACTACTCCCCCAGTTTTTAAGCTATCTGAATGAAACTTTGCAGATAGTCTTCTATAAGCTCTCACTGCTATATAAGTCGGAACGGGCCGGATCGGACGACTATATCGTATAGCTGACATAGGAACGATCGGTACATTTTCAGGAAAAAAATTATAACTTGTTTAATTTTTAACATATTTTCATATAATTCAAGATATGGACATTTTATATTATTCTAGAATTTCAGTTAAAATTGTTTGAAAATCGGACCACTATATCATATAGCTTCCATAGGAATGTTCGGGAAATATTACGTATACGTTAAAACCGAATTTTTATACAATTTTAGTTTTACTTTTAAATTGATGACATTGTATTAATCAATCAATAATCAAATCTTAAACTGCAAGGGTATACAAACTTCGGCGTTCCGAAGTTAGCTTTCTTTCTTGTTTTTATTTATCTTGAATTCTGGAAAATGCTCAAAATCATTGCTTGTACATGGGTGCAAGGACTATAATGGTTATAGTTCTAAGCAAAAGCTTAAAATTAACATTTATAAAAAAAAAAATTAAAACATTTAACATTCGTTTTTTTCTTCTTCTTGATTTAAATGTAAAGTAAGACTTGACTGACCTTCTGCGTCAATATATTATAACTGTATGGATAGTATTGCGCACCCTCTTGGTGCTCATCATAATTCCATGAACACATCAGTTTCTTGTATAGGCCCCACCGTAAGGTGTCTCTTAACAAATATACAATTTTCTTTTACATCCATTGACTTTCTTTCGCCCTCAACATGTTGACCGAATACTATTTCTTCTTCAATTAGAACTGGAGTATAAATTGCCCTACTTCTCTTACTATTGGCCATGCTTCAAAGATCGGTATTTGGCTTTGCTAAGAATTCCATCCGCTGACCGGATAGTCCGCATTCCACAAATTCAATCGCGCAGTCAGTCTCTGCATCTAAATATACAGGCGAAAGCAATACTCACAAACAGTCCACCATAAGATGGATAAAGTTAACAACTATTAGGAAAATTGTCTCCGTGCTCACTTCCCCAAGATTGCTACAGTATGTTTTACTATCTAAAAACTTTAAAATGTTGCCTACCTGTAGACACGTTGGCAGTGGTCAACAAACACTGGTGGCACTTAGATTAGGCAGACAGATCGGGAGTCTGGAAAAGCTCAGAAAGTGAGCGAGACTCTCCATGGCTGAGCAAGAGAAGCCAGATAAGATCCACAACCTGGATCCACTGCTTCTGGGCACATGACCTGGCTCTGGCCTGATCTGGTTGTTGTTGTATTTTAGTAAGTTATTAATATATGAACAAATGTGAGATA
The DNA here is from genome assembly GCA_018152175.1 of Drosophila jambulina. NCBI lineage: Eukaryota > Metazoa > Arthropoda > Insecta > Diptera > Drosophilidae > Drosophila > Drosophila jambulina. The sequence continues at coordinate 1,688,418 of JAECXH010000012.1, read as the reverse complement.
TCTTGGTCTTGGGTTGAGAGAATAGCATTGGTTCTTATAAATTCATATTTTATATTAGATTTTTAAATACATACAACTAATTGTTTAGCTCTAATTTTACTTTATTTATTTTTATTTTTAATATTTTTTGATAAGTTGGCCTATGTATAGCCTGAGCCGCGGAACTATGCTAGTACAGCTGCCACATTTTTCAGCAATTCAATGATGTGGAGGCCTGTGCTTTGCCACTTGTCCGATTGACCAGTTGGTCATGCTGGCTTTGGATACCTGTAAAACTGGCTGCGGAATGCTGAATTTTCTCGTTTCATAAACCGTGGAATTTCCATAAGGCTTTGAGAGCCAGTGTGCCGCTGACATACAGAGGGAGCCGATTGTGCAGTGGCATACGCGCGTTTTGGGCGACAGCCTGATGTGCGCATTGCGTAACGATCCATTGATTGCAATTGCGGCCTGGAACAGAAAGACCGACGTAGAGACACTACAATTTGCCAATTTGATCTTCGGAAATTGACGAACATCGTACCTGGCCTTGTCGTGTTTTTTCTATGCGTTTTTAAATCACAGATTAACCATACAGATTAACCCACCTTCCTAGCCAAAATCAACTTTGATTTGTATATTCCTGTACGAATTCCTACATGTGATTCGAAAACTTTCTGATATACCAGGCACATTCCCCATTAAAAATTCAAGTCACAGAACCCTCTTCAAGCTGGGACCAGTTCATGAAAACAATCAAAGTCGTCGCGCACTTGAATGCCAACCGAAGCGATAGGATTCCTGCGTGCGACGGCTTATACGAGGGCGAAAAATACATATTATTATTATTTTAGTTTGAACGCAAGTAGGGATAAGTGGCACCGTACAAACATTTCTCGACGGCGACAGCACTCCCTTGGGCTAGATTACGCATGCTAATGACGCTTTGGGCGCGGCAGACGGCTGCTGCCGATGCAGGTGGTAGAGATGGATGCCACAGAGCTGGATTCGGTAAGGTGGTGCGGGTTGTTTGTTGTAAGTATTTATTGTGCATATTCAATTGCATACAGTATTGCATGAAATGTGGGTAGCTACCCGGGTTACCGGTTAAGACACATGTTTGATCCGAACGGAATGTAAGTCCGTTCTTTGGGAGAACCATCTCCCACGCGAAGGCATCTATAACAGCTGGGATCGCCTTCTAACCCGACATTGTAGTCTTATCATAATATTCTACAGTATGTATTATATTGATTAAATAATGGTATCTGTAGATACATGGTTTCTAGCGAGCGCATATACTTTTAGTATAAACCTAATAAGGCACACATATTCATTTATGTAAAATTGGTTTCAATGTGGGTATCCTCCCCCAGTTCTCCGGTACTTCGTCCTGCAGTGGTCTCAATCTGGCTCACTCTGGCTGCCAACTCATTTAATCAAGGTGCTTTCATGAAGGCTCCCATCACTGTTTTCGAACGCACCCCTTTCTAATTTGACCAGCATCGCTAAACATTGTGTAAATCTATATATTTGTAAAGTACGTAGATCCACCTAGCAGCACTATGGACCACTCTTATCTTCGCGGCTTTCCGAAGCTGCTGGCAGGGCCCAGTGGACCATAGATGGCATGTGGGTGCGTAGGATGAGCGTGGGTATGCTGCACCGGTCCGGGCCCGCCCCCCGATAGCGGGGTCCCTCCATTAGACATGGCTGCTTGCTTTCTTTGCAACGTGTTCATTCCCATGGGCCGTTCGCCATCGTTTAGGTCAAGACCAGCAACCAATTGAGCAATCTCCCGTTCCTTCTTCATGTCTGGCGGGTTGAACTGCAAGCTAGCCAAGGATCCGTGACTGCGGCTGCGATGCTCCTGACGAATGGAGTAGCTGAACGCTCGCTCGTTAAGATGTCCCTTGCGCTGTAAATATAAAGGAAATATTAAATCAATTAAAAATTTGGTTTTGATTGTAATTAATTGTAATTAAGCCATAAATAAATTGGAAATTAGCTTCGTCGATAAACGGACTGAGGGACCTGGCTTGGTCGACTCGAAACAAAGGCAGCTTTTTTCCCAAAGCATAAATACAAAACAGCAAAAGGCCAGCGGATTATTCTACTATGCGGTCTCACCTTGTAGATTCCCGTGCCGCCTGGTGAAGGTGACTCGCCGCCTGAGTTGCCGGAGTCATCTAGGCCGTTACCCATCGACGCCGCCAGTTTACGGCTGGAATTTCCTAACGGACGTGGCTCGCCGATCAGAGACTGGGCCAACTGCTGCGGCGACACCATGGCCTGCTGCTGATGGTAGGCATAGATGGGTGGCACAATGGGCATGCCCACGGGCACTCCGCCGCCGGATCCGCCGCTTTTTTTGTCCTTTTTCTTCTTGCTTGAAGAGCGCGAAGGCTGCAGGGTGGCGTACTGCTGCGGCATCAGCACAGGTATCTGCAAGGGTGGCATGCCGACCATTTGCGGGTGGGCCGCATGGTGCATCATGTGAAGCTGGTGCTGGTACTGCGGCTGATGGTGGGAATGGGCATGCGGGTTCGGAGGCGGATGATGGGCCAGGTGGCTGGGTGGGGGTCCCGGCGGTCCTGGCGGGAAGCCACGATGGCTGATGGTGTGGTACCGGGCCGCGTGTGGACCGTGGGCAGGGATGGGTCCGTAGATCATACTGCCAGGTCCCGCAGGACCCTGCATTCCTGAGCGATGTAGGGCTGCTGGGTGCATTGGCTTCGGCCGGATGAGCGTGCCGGATAGGCTCTGGCTGCTGCTAGACTTGGCCGACTTCTTATCGCGCTTCGTCTTGCGCTCCTCCTTGACAGGGGGTGGAGGCACATCGATGGGTGTGCTAATCTGACGTGCCCTTAGAGGCCGCCCCAGGGTGGACGTGTTGCCGGAGAATAGTTCGTAGGGACTCTCTACAGCCCCGATGCTGTCCAACTGGTCCTGCGATCCATTCCACACCTTGTGGTTTTCATCTCCATTGTACGACGCATCTCCGTCATCGACGGTCACGTTGAGGTCGGCACTACTCCCGTAAACTGAAAAAGAAAAGGGATGTGTTAGGCGTTTCTAACTGCAATATTGGCGGATGTTTTGTAAATCACTTAAATGGCAAACGTACTTTGTGTCAACACAGAATGGTATCTCCGACCACAAAATGTATGTCAATTCTTGCATAGCCCTGGAGCATGCAAAATTTTGGTAATGCAGCGTATCCCCACGATACCTCCTATGCCCGAGATCAAAAATTCGCAGTTAATGCTCAATTAATTAATTAAATTAATTTAATTAAACGTGTGTTTTAGAGTTCAAGTTTTTCCATGAATAACTTCATATTTCCCTAAAAATTTAACAACTTTGAGTGCAATAGAGTCTGTAAAAGAATACAAAATAAATACACAAATATACAAGGTGAAAAACTAACATTTTTATGATTTTTTTTGGTCCTAGTTAACCATTTGGTAGAATGGCTCATTTGCACAAATGAATAAACATCAACATCATATATTTATATATTTTGATATAAAAAACTTGTATTGTTTTATGGGAGAATGGAATATTAATATACTCTGCAATAGACTGGGAATTTAATCTGTAACTTTTTGGGAGTTCGAAAAAAGCCCATGGACGAGATCGAGATTAAAACGGGAAAACCTTGCTGTTATGCTCTGAGATCTTGTCGAATCCTGTTTATTGAGCTGACTTGACCTTGGCTTAGCTAAGAGCCTTTACAACAATAATAAAGACATCGCTAAACATAAACAAATTATTAGCTTTCGTAGATCGACTCGAGCTTTGAACTGATCAAAAAGCCCTATCTATCTCTAATTGTATATAGTATGTTCGTACAAAATGTACATGTACCCATAGGAACACAGTGTACTTAAGCACATTTAAAAGTTAACAAAACCTAAAACCTATATGTAATACTGATCAATTTTGAAATGAATTGGAATCAGTGAGAATGGACAACTTGTTTTGTAATGTAAAAGGTTCGAAGCTGTCATGTTATGTAATCTATTCTTAAAGTGTGTCGTTAAAAATTGACAACTTTGCGCTGGAACCTCATTTTTTCATTTTTGTTATTGATTTGTTGGGAAGAGTAACAATAACCACATTTCCTGGAACCTGCAGTAAAATGTAATAACATTTGGATGTAAATGTCAACTAAAAAGCATTAATAACGTATTGAGACTAATAGATAATAGATAATGAAATAAATGGAATATAGTCAAGCAAATTAGATACAATTTTAAAGACTGGCGAAAGTATTTAATGGAAGTATATGTAAAAACAACAAAAACGTATATAATATAAAATATAAGAAATCTTGGTCCGAATATGATAAAAAACAAAATCAAACTTGCAGGCACCCATCTTAATTTTTCCACAATCTTAACTTATAAGACGTATCATCCAGTATGTTCCTTTAACAACAAAATTACGAATGGTAAAGTTTCTGGTTGATGGCTCCTAAATTGACGAGGGTATTCATTTTGGCCAAGCCGACCATAGTGCGCTGTCACCGAGTGTTGTTAAGGAGCTCAAGCACCCGAATACAAATTGTTCAAAGCGCTGGCCATCGACTAAGCATGTCTAATCCACTCTTATACTGAGTGAATGAAAACGGGCCAAGACCACTGGTCGGGTGACGGCATTCAAATTAACTGGCCAGATTGCGATTGAATGGTTCGACTTGTCCACTGCTGGACCGCTTCTCTACTCACTCAACGGAACAGGCCCACCACCTATAAGACAGTCAGCAGCAGTTGTCGCTGTTCTGCGGTGCATTTGGGTCACGGCGACAACGGTTTCGTAATAAATAACGGTAATTTAATAACATAAGCGTGGCTACACCTGTCGCCATACCCCTGACCCGCTGTCCGGCTTGGTTCCGTTCAGGCCGGTACCAGACCCAGCCAGCCCCAGAGCCAAACCCGAACGTCGGGTCCCCGCCCCACGTTCCGTCCACCGTTGGCCACACTGCCAGGCAAGCAGAAGTGACGAGTCACTTGGCGATTGTCTTTTGAGGCCGTATTTGAATCTTCTCCAGGCTTTTATTTACTCTTCGCCCGCCGTTTGTGGTTTGGGTCCTAAGGTTTATTTTGTTATTACACTTCTGGTCTTTTGCAAGGCCTTTTGTCTCGGCCCGGGGTCAATAGACTCAGCTGTCTGGGATAATAAGAGCGACATCTAGTTTCTTCCTTAGCTTCAAGTTGAACAGTCTGTTTGTGGGAAAACCTGCATAGGGGAAGCTTAATTAGCAGCAGCAATATGGCTGTTTCCCATGCCAAAATACATGTCCATATGAGCATGCTTTTGAAAGTGACTTATCTACACAAAGTAGCTTGAAGACTCTACCCCGAGAACGAATACTATGGAATTAGAATCAAATCACTAAGCCTTTAGCCAGGCTAATTCAGAATGTCGGCCAGAAAAATTAGCTTTATGACTGAGTGCAGAATTTTCCTGACGCGACAGGGATGCAACTGTCGCTGATTTGCCACTTAAGTGAGAAGAAAGCTATATCAGTCGGTTTCACCTGCCGTTTTGCAATTAAGTCGCTACTTTTACCGAGTACTGGCTGCGATTTGCGTAAACGGCTGCGGAAGTGAGTTGGATTCCTGGTCATTTAATTGTCCAATTGAGTCTTCTGGCTTCGATTTCAGCGGCTAAATAGCAGAAAGCTAATTACACTTCCACTTGTATCTCGAGCTGTACTATCTGCGGCTGAAATTACTTTAAAACTTTCCTGCTTGTGTGGCTCCAATCCACGAAAACGTATTAACAAGCGAGCTCGCTCCGAACTGCGCCTTACGTCATATTCGCTGGAAGCCGAGTAGTCGGCATAAGCTAAAAGTAAAATTGATACTCTCACTCACTGGCCGAGGGACAGCGACGCGCACGCGTGCGTGAAAATGGTTTTCTAAGCCTAACTTCCCTGAGATAGCTGGCTTTCCATATGCATGTGTGCTGTGAGCCGACTCGATGTTAATTTGTTGCGCAGGGAAGGCGGCTCGAGCTGAAATACCACATAGCCAACGCTTGCCAAAACACTCTGCTGGCATTTAGCCGTTTCGGAGCCCCTCGAATTCCAGCCAGTCGGAAACAGGAGTGGCAGCAACCAAAACTGCGCCCAGCGTTTGCGAATGTTTTCCCCCTGCGCTGCCCCTCACTGGTTCGAACACAAAACGAACGAAGGAAAACGAACCCAGAGCTGAAAACCAGTCGTAAGGCATGCAGTTTTCTTGCTGTTTCGATCGCTGGGTTTGCGGAGCTTCGGGTTACAGCGTTGGAGGGACGCACGTGCAACTGCAAGGCGGAATCTAGGCCGACCATGCCAGATTGGAATGTCAGACGAATGAGTGCACAGCTGAATCAAAATCACACGGATGCAAATGGCAGTTCGCAAAGATAGCCAGCTTCATTTGTATATAGCCAAGCGATCCCTAGTTGAATGAATATGATTCATGCATCCGATAACACAATGGGAGTTGACTATAAATTCGTCCATTAACTTATCGTGTCTTGTCCGACTGGATATTAATAGATTGAAAATTCAAATAATATGAGAGACAGCATTATTTAGAAATAAATTAATATTTTCCTTTTTTGCGAAAGAGTTTAAAGTTAATACATACATTGCTATCATTAATTTAATTAAGATTTAACTTACTATGGACTGCATTTAAGCCATGAAAACTATATGGCATCAAGAAACTTGTGGGCCTTAAATCGCATAAACAGCTCCCCGACAAACGAGTTATTCAACTGCATCTTGATTTCGGTTAATTTGTTCCAACTGCCTAGGAACCACTCCCCTTACTTTTCGCTTCCTTCTCTCAGCCACTCCGAAGCCTCTTTGCATAATAATAATGCAATAGCAGCAGCAGTAGAGATCGTTGCCAAATGGACGTAAACGATGATCGTAATAGCCGCTCAAAATGTTGCAGCCCCAGCGGAAGCCAGCCTGTGGGGAAGAGTTGGTGCAACAATGCCTCTTGCGATGCTTCGGGGCTTCTGTCATGGTCAAGTGGGCACTCTCACGGGCACTTTCCAATGTAGTGCAGATTATCATTCACATGCTAATAGAGAGAAGATCTCTCCCTTATAGCCAAGACAGTGAGGCTTCGCCGATGATTCGTGACAATCATCAAATTCAGATGTACATATATAACTTTACAAGAACTCAATATGGGCATTCACAATACTCATTGCATAGTATTCACTAAGTATTTTTAAATAAAGATTAACTTCACAAAACACTAGGTCTTCACGAAAGTTTTTGAATAGAAAAATAATCTTGAGTTGTGTTTTGAAGTATTCCCTTGTAGTATAAGCAGTAATATAGGGTACATAATGCAGAGAATTATAATTAAAGTCAAACGTTTGTAAGCAGTAAAGAAATCAAACCTCATACACAATATATTTTCACAATGTTATCATATATTCTCAGTGATTAAAAAACTGAAGTTTCATTTCATAATATGAGTTTTAATTAAAAGAAAAAGGAAAATATCATATAGCATACAGAACCGACTGAAGTGAATATGAAAATAATATACAAATTTGCACGACTTCGTAAATTTTCAAATAATTTGCATATAATATGTATATGTAGTTATTATTAAAAAGGAAGCTACGAAAAATAACAAACCTTTCAATAAAGAAAATCTTGAAATGGGAAGCTTACTTGACAATTCGTCAGATTAAATGTGTGAAGCTTGCGCAGGTCAGAAGTAAAAGGTTTAGTGTTAGTCTCTCTAATTTTCTTAAGTATTATTTAAATATCTTCGAATTAATAGAGTAGCTAATTAAATTCGAACAATTTCTGCGAATTGGGTAATATTAAACTTGATTGGAATGTGTATACAGATCAACATATACATGGGGTGAGAAGAAAACCCCCAAGTTAAGGAAATCTTCATGAATTTGTTAACATTTTTACTCAAAGGTAGTATAAAATGAAATAAGTATATAAGTTCCCAAAAAATAAGTTCTTATTTAAAAAAGAATTTTTTACTCTGTAATACTAATTATTTCCATCCGTAAAATAAATGAATTTTTTAACGGCTAAAAAATACATTTCTTAATCTATTCGACAACTTTAAAAGATTTTCTCAGATTTTGTTGTAACTTCAATATTTTTTCAATACAAAACACATTAATAATCTATGTCTGTAAGTTTTATTAACGACATGATATAGATCGGATTATAACAGAGAAATCTACATTATTTTTTTTATGTGCATATAATTTGCAATTTTATCAAAAAAGGGATACTATATAATAAAGAGATGCTTAGTAAGCTTAAAAAATCCTGTGTGTTGTGAGTAAATATAAAAAATATAAAAAATTGACACGAGTGGCAAATTTCTATCGTATGCAACATCATCATCGAAAAGTTTGCTTCTGGCTTTCTTTAGTATACATAAGCGACTGAATTATGTTAAAGATACATTGTCGAAACGTTCTGACTTTTTGAAGGGCATAAAAAGAAAATATTCTGTTATTGATAAGAGTTCAAAATAGTTTATCATTACATTTTATGGCAAATGTACGTTATAAAAGCAGTTATTCCGTAAATATAACATTTTGTAAGCATCCCATTCTTAACTTTATAGTTTACACTCTTTGTATAAATAAATGGCATACTTGAATTTTTTTGTGCAATCCGAAGGTTCGTCCCGATGGAAGAGAATAATTGCTCGAAGAGCAGTGATAACCTTAATCTTGGATATGACTACAGCGCGAGTCAAATTAAAAATGTTAATGAATAGAAAATCTTGCACACATGCCGCCATGGGATTGCCGGAGATGAGCGTGTTCAACAAAAGATATTATCGCTTCTCGGCGGAGTTTCACTCAAGCACTCTCACATTGACGTATTCTGGCGAGCGTCCCAGCGACTCTCTCTTTTCCCCAGCGATTTCACACTTGCCTGGCGACTTCCCAGCGCTCCGAGCTCGTAGAATAAGAAAGCGACGGGTCAACACCCCAGAAAATTAGAAGGCCCCAGCCGAATTTTCTCACGCGTTTATCCCGATTTATTTGCTCGATGAGCGTACTTGCATGTGTATAATGAGCGTGGTCCCGGTTCTCTTACCACAAAGTCTGCAACCTCATCAGCAATCTGCACACGACCACAGACTCCAACGAGTCTTCACTGCGCCTTTCAACCTGTTCGGCTAGTACATCACACCGCCTCGCGGTCAATGGGAGACAATCTTGTAGGTGCCTGAAGGGCTGGTTTGTGACCAAAGCAAAAAACAGGTAATTGGCCTAAGAATGACCAAGAGGCTTTCATTGGGTTTTGATTTTCAACGGCCCTACCAACATTTAAATGGTAAGTAGGTAGTTGTGCCAATGTAACCAATCAATCACGACTTTTCAGTAAAAAAGGACAGAAGACGGTAAACATGTTTTTTTTTAAACTTAGTATTAAGATGTACAGATATTAAAATATATTAAAAACCATAACAATTATGTAAGTCGTTATCGGTTTCTACCTTTAAATATGCTGCATTAGTACTCATGATAGCAAATTTTGAAATGAACTAAATAATATCCGTTAACAACAAAATTAAATAAAATATCTTAATAAGTGCATAGTTGCGAGTTTACCCACATAAGAAATTATATTTTTAAGGGGAGTTAGTTTGGGTTTAAGATCTCGTACAATAAGGCAGGCTAAATTTATTGGCTGTTACTCCACGTACGGTATAAAAATGTTTATCTAAAAACGCAGTTTAAAAGGTATTCAGATGTATATTCATTCAAGCGCAGATGCGAAAGCGAATGAGGGACAGATTTCATGGCACGGTTTTTTTTTACATTTTTCCGGCACAGGTTAAAAAAGGACACGTCTTTAAACAATTAATTTTTCAAGTAAAACTTTTTTTAATATTTCAATTTCGGTATGATTACAAAACTCAAAGCCAAAGAAGACAAATTAACGACTACGTCATTTATCTATTGCTTTCCTCTAGCGAATGTTCATATAGCCTAGCCAGCGGACATACCTGTGCGATTCAATATGTATGTGCAAATTAACAAGTTGGGAGTGGGATTGGCAGCAGTTCAGTCGCAGCCAAACTCAACAACAACACTCAGAGTTTTGAATGGCGAGATAGAGATCGAAACAGTGCTGTTTTCTCAGCTTCAGCGAGTTACACAGTAATTATCATAACTTCGCTACGACCAAGGAACAGAAACAGTCGAGTCATAAAACGGCTATTTAAGCTTCTTTTCGGCTTCTGCCCGCTGCCCTGACCGGTCTCTATCGTTAAAATTTAAATGAGTGGAAAGTGTTTGGAACGCAGCAAAACAGCGAACAGTATTTCTTTTTCTTCCAGTCGGACTTCGCCGCCGTCACCATCGCCATCGCTATTGTCGTACGCGTCAAGGTTTCTCCAGCGAGTTAGGGTAGGGCCATTGCGCCGTCTGCAGGCCTATCATAAAATTGGTCAGTACCGAATACCTGCACCCTGGCTTAGAGATCTGCCTCTTGTTTTTCTAGGGTCTTAGGTGTGTCCGATCCGGAGTACCTGTCCAAAGCAGGTGTGCTGATGTGAGCGGTCGTGGAGAGTCCGTCTCGCCAAACACTTTTACAAGCAGCTAATTTCGCACAGCTCAGACGAATATCTGGCTGCTGAGATCACACAAACAGCAGAAATAGACACCATCCCATGTGAGCAATTAGAGGATGCCTCAGTCGTTTACCATTGTACATTTAAGATACGTATACAGCACAAATGCTTGATATGGACTTAATAATTTAGGTTGCTCATTTCTTTGCCTAACTCCCTTATAAGTAGATAGTGGCTACATGTTATTTTGGCCAAAATCATGACTTGGTTTTACATTGCCCCGTTGAGCACATTATAAATAGAAATATGTACGTTCTTGTCGTGCTATAAAACGCTTTTGCTGAAATCGAAACTTATAATTACCTGTTTAAACTGTTACATAGCGTACTTACAGTTCTTGACGGATGTGTAACCCTCTGCGGCGCTGCCAGAGCTGCCGCCGTTCATGCCCAGAGCGGATCCGTTGGGGGCGTGGCCGTTAGAGGCGCGCCCCAGACTGTTGAGAGTCGTTGTGCTACCGGCCCGCGACCTCCAGCCCCCTTGGGCGGAGAGGGCGAGATGGTGGCTTCCGCCGCCGTTGGCCGGCCCGACGTTGGTCAGGTCCCCGTTGGACTTGCTGCCAACCGCGCTCTTCAGAGTACCGTAGACGCTGCTTCCCCCACTACCGCCTCCGCCGCCCGTCTCCAGCTGGCGGGCGTACGAGTTGTCGGCGTAGGCGTGGAAGCAGCACCTGACTAGAGCGTTTGCAGCCGCCTCCCGCTTGCAGATGAAGACGTGGCACTCAAGCACCTTGATTCCGGTGGTGCGGCGAAGGATGGCGGCGAATATGGGCGGATGCTGGGCTCGCGGGGCTCTGGCGAAGGGCGAGTCCAGCGGGAGGAACTTGGGCTCGGGATGGGAGTTGCCACGCTCCGGGATCATCACCTGGCGGACGGCTGCGCAGTAGTGCAGCGACTCGATCGGGAAGAAGCGGGTTATTTGCTTGAGGTTTTCGTCAACGTTCTCCAGCAAAATGCCATTCGACCACACGCTCAGCCAGCTGTCAATGCCCTTGGCGCCCACGGCCCCCTCCGAGGGGTACAAGCTGCGCAGCGGCTCCTGGATGCCCTGCAGCCCGTCCTTGCTCTGGCGCGGAACGGCGCTTCCCAGGTAGAGCACGCGGCAGCGGCAGATGGGCGTGGAGTCACCCATTGTCCGGCTGAGCAGACCCAGTGGCAGAGCAACAGTCGCCGCGGAGAAGGTTTCGTAGCTGGTGAAACTCAGGCACGAATCCAAACTAGTCGTGAAGAGTGGCGGGAGGCGGAGGGGGAGCGGCCCAGCAATGTGGATTTTCTGGTTTTGCTTTGTGTGCTATCCACGTCCGTGTGCACAGGTATTTCGCCGTCTGGCTGCTGGTGTATGTATTTGAGTGCGTCTGTGTCGGTGACCAGGTTCGGTTCTCAAGCCGTCGAGAGAGAACTTTTCGCTTAGGTAAGCGGCTATTTCTTGCCGCGCACACTGAAGCACTCGCACCAACACTAGCGCCTTACACCAGCACAGGCGTACGTGACATAGTGGTGGTGGTGGGGCCGCGCACCTAGACAATAACCTGGGCAATTTTATTATCGATCTACAATCCAGACTTCTGTCGGAATTAAGCGAATCCCGAGTCACTGCTCCTTAACAGTTTCGATACTTTGGTGGAAAGACTTCCGCTGGCGGAGACGTCTCTCAGCTTACACACACGCGGACAATCACACACTGAGCTGAACACAGACACGGGCTTTCGATCAGGTTGCAAGACAAGTATGGCGTCGGGGATTCTGATTCCGGACTTCCTCCTCGCACTTTTCACCCTGGGAACGCAGTGGAGTACGATCTCCTCTCCGCCCCGAAGAAACCTAGTGAGGTGGCCTAGTGGTCTGCAGTAGTTTTCCTGAGCGTCGATCTTGTGTACGCGACAGTGTTGCCAACTCTTCGGGCCGTAAACTAGTCTTTGTAAATATCTTTGAGCCAACCAATTGTGGTGGTTGCTCAGCCAATCTAGAGTAGATTTTGTGATTTCTTCGGATATTTCCGGCGGCTCACAGCTACGAATGTTGGTTGCACGTCTCACGATCCACGATCTTCGGCTATAGCTCTCAGCCGACGCGGCAGATTATTTTCTCCTTGACAATGCACGACGTTACGACTTTTCCGCGGCACAACCGTCTCCGTTGAGTAAAGTTTTTAAACTGGTATTTGGAATTATTTGAACTGCGCGCGGTTCAGTTCGGATCCACAAGGTCCACAAACCAAATCCACACAGCGGCGAAGATCGGGTAAATGCACGAAGTGCTGGCACTCTATTTTATTCTCATTTGCGGTGGACTCTCTTCAAATTTTGATATCTCTCTCTCTCTCTTTCCGCTCTGCCTCTTTCCGCTCTCTCTCTCTCTCTACAATTGAAACTAGTTCACTACTCTTCTTAGCCCAACAAATGATCTAGGTGGCATCAGGGCTCCCAGCACTTTATATCATTTAAAAAATAAAAAATCGCTATAACATTAATTAACAAAAAATAGCTAAATTAACACTTAATTTGGGCATTTTAAAAATGTGACTGCCAGCAAAATTTTTAAAATGTGTGTAGCGGGAATTCTAGCGCTTATCTTAAGCAAATTTAAGTTACTTCTTTAAAATTTTACTTTTACTACATTTTGTTTGACAGTTAAAATGTTAAAAACGTACTTCTACCGGTCAGTATCGATGTTTACTGATATCGAATAATTTTCCCCAAAAGTTGACTTTATCGCTAACAGGAAATTCAACATTCTGTTAACGTGTTAAAAATGTAGTTTTGACACAACATTTTACGCTGAGAATCAAATAAAAAAGCAAATTGTTTTTATTTTTTTTTAATTAAGTTAAGATTATTTCCGTCTTGGCCTATAACATTGCCTAATTATTATTACTTTTCGTCTGTTTTGCTAATATTAATGGACACAATTCAAAGTCACTGTCTTAAAGTCTAAAATAAAATTAAAAATACAAAACTAAAGCTACATCTATATGCAAGAAGGAATACATTGTTATGTTTTTAAAGTTTTAATTTTGGTTATTGGTTATTAATCAAATTTGTACTTAGTATTGCCTTTGAAGCAATTAAATGCATAATATAAGCACCTTTTTTGTATAATTTTAATTAATTTTTTTAGCTTATGGGTCCAAATAACTCACGGGACTTAAGTAATTTAATGTTTACAGCGTCCTTATAATTAAGCTCCTTTGGTCAAAACTTAGCTGTCTTCCTATGTACATTTACCAAAATGTATTATATTTATTTTTGGATCTTAACCAATCAATTTATATATTAATATTATATTATTATAATTAATTATTAATTTTAAAGCTAAGGGGTTTATAACCTACCTACCTACTACATAACAGAACCTTTTCAAATATGCTAGATCCAGACTGAAATAAGCTAAATTGGCATGTCTGTGATGCAGTGCATTGGGATTGAACACTAGAGGGCGCACAATGTACATAGAAGACTACACGTTGCCTTTTTTATTCCGTGAAAAAAAGAGCAATAATGTGTTCTTATGTTGAGGCTACAGAAAAATCAAAAACAACTATATTTTTAGGAGTTAATAAGATGTACATACATATTTGAATGGTCTTTAAATTATCATTGCTTGATACAAAAAACTATAAACCAAGTTTGTATACCCTGCAGTTTATGATTGCATTATTAAGAATCGATCAATTTTGGTGAAATGAAAGGAAAAACTAACATGTTAAAAAACGGCAATGACCGAAAAATTTCTTCCCATTCGATTATTTTAGCATTTCACTAGATTAAGCCAAAGTCGACTTCCCTTTTGCGTACGTTCGCGACCGCAAGTTTTTTGCGAATGTTTTGAAAATAAAATCAATTAAGCCCATCATTTACCCCAAGCAAAAAACTAACAAAATGCTATCGAAAATTAAAAAAAACGTTTTTTTTTTCACTAAGTGCGTACAAACGTGCGTACCCGTGGAAATGCCCATATGTACATATGGGAATCCTCTGGAAAGCGCAACCGTCGGCAAAAAGTTCAAAGTCTATAAAAGTGAAATTTTTTCACGTTTATGTATAGAAAATATAGTGAATTTAACTAATATAAGCCTATTTAACATTTAATCACAACACATTTTGAAGTATTTTAATGCATAGCCAAAGAAGTGCAAAAGTTCTGTTTAATACATTTCCATTGCACGTTTTGTTTTGATTCTCTTTCTTAAAGAGAGTCACTATGAATTGATATTCGCTCAATTATATCTCGGTTTATATTCAAAGAATACATGAAAAATATAAAAGAAACGATGCGATAGCTAATTACGGCAAATTTCTCATGAGCTTATCAGTTTCTATTAATGTCGCGTGCGACATCGAAAAAGAACATTTGCTATCAGTGCATCTAAAGTATTTGTCCAGTGAGCATCAAAACTTGGGTACAAACACATATTAATACTCCAAATTTAATAAAATAAGGTTTGCTTGAAGATTCGCACGGCGTGATTTTTAAAAATTTTTTAAAGTTAGTCGCGTGCGACATAGTAAGTAAAAAATTTGTTGGCAGTTTTGCTTTTAACTTTTATTAAATGTAGATGAATGAAATCAAGGAGGGAAACAAATTAAACTGCAAACGATGGAGGCAAAATTTAAAAAATAACGAAACAAAAATGCAAATGCCTAAACTTAAAAACTAGAAAAGAATGCGAAAGGCCAGAAAGACGTGAAAGAAGATGGCTAAAGGTAATGGAAAAATAATTGAAAAAAAAAAATGATATATGAAATATGATCGGATTCGATAAAAGGAGAGGCGCCAAAAAATGTTAGAAATTTCGCTCGCATGCCAGCAGCAAGCTGCGCCTTATAATTGCCAAGAAATTTTAGGGAAAGCAATAAAAAAGTGGAGAGATTCTTGCCCAAAAGTGTTCAAAGAAAACTACAAGTTCTGAAAGTCCTGCGAAATAAATATAATAACTGTGGAGAAAATGAAAATGTAAAACAGTCAAACAATAACATAACAGAAAGCTTGGTTAATGTCATTAAAAATTTTTATGAAAACGATGATATAAATGTGCAGGCTGCCGGAAAAAAGACACCATTATAGTTGAGGGAAAATTAGTACCAAAGCGCTTTATGTTAATGACAGTGTCCGAAACTCACGAATTATTTAGGAAATATTTTCCAAACGAAAAGGTGGGCTTATCAACTTTTTTTAAAATTCGACCTCGCCAAGTACAATTGACCAATAAAATGCCGCACAATATGTGTGTTTGCATGTATCATGCTAATTTCAGTTTTCTTTTACAAAGTTGCTCGAATGCAATTCCGACTTTTCCCAGCGATTCCGAGAATTTTCTTAAAACTGATGGCTGCGATATTCAAGACGAATATTGCATGACAAAAAATTGTAAAAACTACATAACAAATATACAAGATGAACTTATTCCGCTTGCATATTTAAATAGTATGGAAGATGACATCAACTGGGAACAATGGCGGAAAATTGATAATAATATTGTTCGTTCAAGCACAACGTCAAATTTATCTAATGTAGTAAGTGAAATAGAAACTAAATTATCATCATTTAAAATCCATTTTTATGTAAAAAAAGCGCCCAGCAAAAATATTCTGACGAAAAAATGGAATCTAAAGCCATGTGAGCTCCTTCTTCAAATAGATTTTGCGAAAAATGATCGGTTGACACACCAAAACGAAATCCAAAGTGCTCACTTTAGTTACAAACATGACGTTTTTATATTTGTCTTAAACCTCATAACAGAAATTACCAAAGTGTATAACAATTTTTCTAAAGAAATAATCAGGCCTGTTCCAGTTTCCACTCGGAAGTGAATTTGATAACATTTTCGGATTTCCCTTTAACATAAGCGAATTTCCCTTGTTGTTTGAAGGATTTTTTATGAAATTTCCCTTTGGTCCCCTTTGTTCCCAAAAAATTTCAGCTGGCCGCTGCGTTTGTTTTGCCAGAGTTTTGTGAATTAGGAGCCGATCAAATTTTGGCCCGCTATAGTTTCCAACCAAAGGACGTTAATAGGGTACTGATTCATTGCATAAAATCAAAGGTACAAGCATTCTTGGCGGTAATAAGTTAATTTTTAATATTTGAAATCACAATCATCTGATTTCGGAGGCAGTGCTGGAAATGGTCGGCAAGAAGTATTAGAAAACTAATGCAGATGTCAGCTGATTTGACCGTCCCGATTCAAAGTTTGTTGTATTACTTTTTAAGCAAAATGTTTTTACATTTATTAGCGGTGAATGAATTAAGAAGACGACAGACCCTGTTCAACGTAACCACCAGAACTTGAGAAACAATGCCAATATTTTGGACTTACCAGATCAACAGTCAGTAAACATTAATCACAATTGTAAAGCTTAACTTCTAAGAATTGCAGATTTGTATAATCTTAACGGGTAAACAGGGAAATATTCATGTTTATCGTTGATCGAATTGGACCTTACTTAGAGCATCCGCTAATTCCTCATGTAACACAGATTTCGGCAGTTCTTCGCTTTCTTGCCACCGGGTATTACCAATTGGGGGTGGCAAAGGACCATAATTAATCAAAGGTATATTTTCTTGAAAATGTTGCATTTCTAGTCGGAATGGGCTGGAGGACTATCGATATATCGATAGGGGTTAGGATCGGTAGGACCAGAGGGGGCAGGGATTTAAATGAGCGAACCGGGAATCCGAATAGGGGGATTTAAGAGAAACGGCTTTTACCCTTTGCCTCGGCCGTTGCGCTAAAGAAAAAAAAACGGTTCCTAAGCCGGAACCGAGCCTATATAGGGAGGTGAAGGCAGATTCCTAAATAGCAGTAGCAACGAGGAAGATAGGCAGCGACTTTGGGAAGCTGTGTCGGAAGCAAAAAAAAAAAATAAAAACGTGGGTGAAGAAAATTGTGGAAGTGGGAAAACATTTATATTTAAATAAGATTTTATTTCAGCGTGGCAGTGGTAAAATCACTGGCCACGGCAGTTTTTATTTGAGGAGTTTTTGTGCTATGTGCTTACCCGCCGCCAACGGCTATCGGGCGGAATTATTTGTGGAGCAGCTGCCAGCCATCAGAGCCAAGTAATCCAGCCGGTCGGCGCCCATCGGTCAGCAGAGTCATCCCTCTGGCCAACTGGAATCCGGTGAGTCCGTTCCGCGAGAGCGCCTGGCCTGCCGTGACGAGGCGGCCGTGTTCCCCTAAATTATTCTCCCGTTTGCTCGGGTCGGTCGCCGCCATTAAGGGCCGCAAAAAGGGGCCGCACTAGATAGCGACGCCTCCAAGATTTCTGGCCACCACGGCCGTTTCCTCGCCGCCATTAAGGGCCGCCGATTTTCGCCGATTTTTTTTATCCCTCGTGCTGCAACTAAAATTAGTTATTATTGTAAATGTTAAAATTATTTATTTTCCTATGGTTCATATTATGTTATACTTACTTGCTTGTCCTCAGTTCCTATGTGTCTTGTCCTCCGCGTTTCCGGAATCGGGTCCGGGATTGGTGCAACACAGGTGCTGTAATTAAAAAAGAATTAAAAAGAAGTGGAAAACAGAAAATCGTTAAATTAACCCACCCTTGTGGTTTCTTTTGGAGCTCCAGTAGGGACCCTAGGTAGACAAAAGGGGTTGTCCTTCTCGGTTAACGGCCGGATTTTGGCCAATTTTTGCCGGTAAAAGCACCGTCGACTTTAAGGTTCTGTGGCAGCCTTGGCGCAAGCGCATCCCTGGCTAGGGTCACGGCTTCGCCGGGAATAAGTCCCAGTGGAGTTGCGGGCACTTGCTATAGCTACATAAGTGTCCTGCCATGTTAGTTGTAAGGATCTGGAATTTTATATAAAAAGTTAAATTTTGAAATGAAATCTGAGTAAACTTCTTTACCTGGGGAGATGAGCCGGTCGCCAGACCGCCTGGAATAGACTCCGGTCCGCCGGAGATGGGTGACGCCCCGAGATGAAGCTGGAGGCATCACTGGATGGGTGGGAGCGTCGTGGCCAATCCACCGAAGCCACCAATTCGGTCCCAAAGTGTCGCCAATTTATTGTTTGTTTACTTTTTGTTTGTAGTGATGGGAGTTTGTAGTGTCGAGACGTCCGATATTTATCGTTGTTTTTGTTTATTGTGCGGACTGTGGGCATCGGGTCAAGATCCCACCCTGGGACACTGAGCTAGCCCGGCATTGCCCAAACCAGCAGTTCCGTAACAAAAAGTTTTCACTTCCGAATGTTATTGCCTGCGTAGATGGTACACACGTTAAAATAACAAAACCAGTTGGTGATCTTTCATTGTATTTGAATCGCAAGGGCTACTTCAGCATTAATGCAATGGTGGTAAGATAGTATTGTACAATTATTTAAATGAAATAGCAATATCTGTTTGTTTACTTAAGGTATGCAACTATAAAATGGATATTCTTGCAATTGATGCCACACATCCCGGAGCTTGCCATGATTCCTTTATTTGGAATTCATTTGTAGAAGCAGATTCGGGATATGCTTTGGAACCCTTTGTTTTGTTAGTCCACAAAATGAGAGCATGCAACACCTATTCAACTCGAAGCATGTAGAAGCTAGACATATTATAGAGAGGACTATGAGCTTGCTAAAAAGTAGATTTAGATGCCTTCAAGGCACTCTACATCAGAGATGGGCACGAGATCTAACGGTTTGGGTAGCAGCTCGGCCAGAAGAAAAAAAAAACAACAACAACCCGTCGCGACGCGTCGCAGCCAAGGGTTGTGTTGTTGCAAGCTCGAGATCGCGGCGATGTGCTTGCTACCTGCGCCAAAAGTCAGTGTCGTTGTTTTTGTAAATCTTCACGGTTCGCTGATCGCGAGAACCGAATATCTGGTACGACTTGCCGGCGCCTTCGAAAAAAGATAACGGTTTGAGCAGTGTGAGCAAATTGAGCCACGGCGTGCCCATCTCTGCTCTACATTACGGTCCAAAAATTGTGTGCAAAATTATAAATGTTCGTTGCCTGTTACACAACTTTTACCGTCGACGAAATGCAGGAATGCCTGAGATTGATGAGGAGAATTACGATTCGCGCAATCAAGAAGAGGACCAACCGAGTGTTTAGGAGGACTTAGAAAGTGCCACTGAAATTAGGGACGATATTGCTCGCAGCCTTTTATAAACCACTGTGTAACCGTATTAATTGAATAAACTTTTGTTATTAAAATAAATTTATTGTTTTGCTTCATTGCGTTAAGGAGCTTAAGAATTTCTTGAGAACTTACTTACTTATATCATATATCTAATTATTTTCTATTGAATCGATTTTTTAGGGCTTCAATTTTCTCCCATTAGCCTTGTTTGATTGGAACAGGCCTCCTCCAAAGATATTGGGTGCGCCTTGCGTACTCGCTTTGCCGGGGATTCCGCTGCTGGACTGGAGTCGGCGGGACGCTTCGGTGGTTTCACCTCTTCCACATTTGGCTGCTCGGAGAGTCCGAACACCCTGGCACCGTCAATCCCGCGTCAAAGCCGCAGAGTTTGGCAACTCTAGTTTCGGTGTATGAAACGGCCATTTGATTAAATGGACCACCACCGGATGCAACACTCTCCGTATTGTTGTGAGCCCACTTTTTTTTATAAGTCTTCCAATCAACCTAAGCCTTTAAAGTAAAAGCATTATAAACTTAAAGTAAAGTTTAAGAAATCGCTAATGAATCCTACCTTTTTCTATCCACCAACATCTTTAGTTGGAGGACCTGCGACGTTCAACTCTTCTGCCAGAGCTGACCACTTGGTCTCCACCACCACTTTGTCTCCCTTTGTGTAGCCTCTGGCAATGTCTTCATTTTTCTCCATAAAGGAGATAAAGATCTAGTCTTGTTTTGTATTTTTATGCTTCCTCCCTATAATAAGTGTTAATAGTCTTTGTTACTTACATTGTTCAAATTTAACATGCGTGTGCCGGGCAGCTGTTTTCGTGGCAGTGGTGCGAAATTTCTCACAGATGATGTCTGGGAAATCCGAATCCGAGTAAATTTTTGGGAATTGGAAACTGGAACTGAATTCATCAACAATAGCAATAAAAGTATTCAATAAAGTACAAAATTCAAACAAATAATACAAAATATATTTTAAAATTTTTTATTATAATATAATATTACCTATCCCACTAGGTCCTGCGCGTGCAACCATCGGTTTGGGCTATGTCTCGGCTAGCTCATGCTCGAGTTGTGGGTTCTCAACCCGGCCCACTACACGCGGAACAGAGAAATTTTTTTTTTAACATTCACGTTCGACACCACTGCACACTGCACAGTTTCTTTACAATCACATTTAAACAAACCGAACAAATCACAGTCAGTTTTCAGGACTCCTGCTTCCCATACTAAAGAAAACTACTCCATATTCATCATATGAGCTTAATATTTGTAATAAACAGTTTCTCCCCTTTTAAATCATAGAATCCCCCAAAACTTCCTTTCGCTGAATTTAATTAACAAAAATTAAACAAATTAAGAAGAATTCTCAAAAAAAAAAGGGGGGGGTTCGTCGGGAAATTCGATACTTAAATCGGCCAAAAATTTTACTCTTACGAAAAAAAAGGAAATATTTGGGTTTCCGTGACGCATAAAATAAATAAATAAGGGAATAATTTGGCAATATCCAAATATAAACATTATTAATAAATAAATAAATAAATATAGAGATTAAACAAATATAAAACAAATAATAAATAAACAGATAAATATTGAATAAATTAATAAATAAAATGGAGAATAAATAACAATAAAAAAAATGACAGTGACTCCAATAAATTAAACAAAAATAAAAAAAATATAAATAACAAAAAGGACTGAAGCCTTCGGTGGCTCCCGTTGCCGCCCCTTGGAAGGCGTGTCGGTCCCATAGAGGCTGCACTGTGGCAACGGCGAGTTTAGGGAGCACACAGTTGCGCAAAAGGTTCGGCTTTCAGCTTTTGGCCTTTCTTTAGGGTACTTTGCCGGAAGTTTAAACAGCACAAAAGTACATATGTATATTAGCCAAGCTGTATTTTTACCACTTGACGACTCCAACGGCTAACAAAAAAAAATAACAAATGGGACGAGATAGCGGAGATGCTGCGTCAACTGCTTGCATGTGTGCTCGTCCTTGGGCTCCTGGGCCTGGTCGGCTTCTACAAGAACATAAAAAAAAACATTTTCTCCTAACTCCACTACACTGTCACTGCCACTTCCCTGACCACTCACCTCTTGGGTTCGCCGATCCGGCTTCCCAGGTTACCACTTCCAGATTTTTCTCAAACAAATTTTCCACAAAATTTTAACTTTTAATTTGAATTGTCTTTTGTATGTTGTATATTTTTTATTAATTATACCCTTGCAGGGTATTATAATTTCAGTCAGAAGTTTGCAAAGCAGTGAAGGAGACATTTCCGACCCTATAAAGTACATATATTCTTGATCAGCATGAATAGCCGAGTCGATCTAGCCATGTCCGTCTGTCCGTCTGATCGATTATACGCAAACTAGTCCCTCAGTTTTGAAGCTATCTGAATGAAACTTTGCAGGTAGTCTTCTATATGCTTTCACTACTATATAAGGGAACGGGCCAGATCGGACGACTATATCATATAGCTGTGAGAAAAAAAAATTATTACTTGTCCAATTTTCAATATAATTTAATATAATTTAATTTTCATATAATTTAAGACATGGCCATTTGAGTTCGATTCACTTGGCAGCCCACAACCCAGTGCTGCCCGTTACGTTTTAGGAACGTTGCAACCTATCGCTACTACCAATACTACGGACACTACAATCTTCGATAAAATTTTCAAGGGGGACTCAGACATGTCTGTCTGACCTATGGCATCTACAAAAAATAAACAGTAAATAATTATAAAAAATTATTTTTTAAATTAAAATATTACCCAAAAGAGCATTAAAAAACGGCAAAAGGATTACGAGCGGTGGTCCTTTAGCCGTTTTTTTTATTTTGTCCCCTCAAGATTAAAGTTAATTAAAATTTCCTCTCCTAAGATATTTTTTATGGATTTGGAAATCTTATTTTGCTTTAATATGTTTGTCATAACCATGGTCTAAAAGGAAAAAAAGCGAAATTATACGGAAACAAGAAAAGAAGCTAACTTCGGCTCGCCGAAGTTTGTTTCCCCTTACAGCTTACCATTTGATCATTATGAATTAATAAAATGTTATCGAATGAAAAGTGAAGCTAACAGGAATTGTACACAACATTAATACATAAAAATTCGGATTAACATTACGTATACGAAATATTTTCTATTCAGCTATATGATACAGTAGTCCGATTTCGATCAAATTAAATCAGAAATTCTAGAATAACATAAAATGGCCATGACTTATTAAAGTATTTTGAAAATTGACCAAGTTATAATTTTTTCTGAAAATTTACCGATCGTTCTTATGGCAGCTATATGATATAGTCGTCCGATCCGGCCCGTTCCGACATATATAGTAGTGAGAGCATATAGAATACTATCTGCAAGGTTCATTCAGATAGCTTCAAAACTGAGGGACTAGTTTGCGAATTATCGGACAGACGGACAGACGGAGATGGCTAGATCGACTCGGTTGTTGATGCTGATTAAGAGCATATATACTTTATAGGGTCGGAAATGTCTCCTTCACTGCCTTGCAAACTTCTGATTAAAATTATAATACCCTGCAAGGGTATAAAAAGGAAGCTAACTTCGGCACACCTAAGTTTAGAAACCCTTGCAGTTTGATATTGGATTATTAAGAATTGATTGAAAAAAAAAAACAATATTAAGAATTGATTGAATAGAAAAACTAACCGGAGAAACATACATATATATCGGGGGTAACTTAGGTAACGTTGTTTTTTTTTTATTGGGAAGCTCCATGAGTATATGCTCAAGAACACAATCAGTTTTGTTTGTCGTTGCCAGGACACTGAAACTTGACCTCCTGAATTGTACGACGTTATCTTTCCATTTTGAGATTTTCTTACTTTTTCCTTGAACTGTTCTATATAGTCGTCTCTCTCACTCGAACAGTTCCGTCTTACGAACAGGCCTCACTAAGTAGCCGACTTTAAATTTTAATTTAGTTTTCGTTTCTGCACTGGTTAAAAATTGTTCCACTGTCAAATATGTTAATTGCACTTATTTTGTTGGAAACACTTACTTATGTATGTAGGTTTATTTCTTTAAAACTTTATTTTGCTCGAACCATCTAACCTTTCCCTAACTAAAACTCATGTGCAAGCGCGACAAAAGGATAATAATAATAATGAAATAAAATCTATAGGTTATGGGAAAAGTAGAAATGGATAAAGAACAAATAATCCGGCATAGCGACATAAGTCCGACGACATATCTCCGCCCGGTACATTTTTCGTGCTGACTTATGTATGTCGCTTTTTTTCTGGCGGAGCTATGTTGTTTTTACAACGACATACAGTCACCACAACATATATTAGGACGCTCTTTACCATCAAGTTCAACAGCTTATTTGCCGGATCTTTAATAATCTTATATTTTGTTTTGTATGTATGAAAAAAACAGTTAATTCCTAAAAACATTCTAGCAAAACTATATTAGTTTTTGTTATTAGTCTTAAAGATATTGAAATGAAAGTAAAAAAACTGCCCAAAATACGGCACAAAAAATATTCGTACATTTCTTATTTATGGTCATCTATTTCTGATTGCAACGATAATCGGCGATTCTTTTTTGCACTTTACTTAGAATTAGTCTGGATTTGACTTCGGTGTGCTTTTTTAGTGGTATTTTGTTAGTTTGCCAAAGCAATTGGACAAAATGGGACGCGGTCAAGATTTGTCACTAGATTTGCGAAAAACCATTCTAAAATTACATTTAGAAAACCGTAGTTATGGTGAAATCGGTAGAATTATTGGAAAATCACCTTCCACAATATATAGTGGGATAAAAACAAGGGGGGTTGCACTCCGGGAGTGCAGGCAGAAGTGAAAACTTGAACTTATGGTGCGTTGGGCACTTTTTTTGGTGAGCATTTTTAGGTGCGCTTGCGACATGAGAAATTGTACATAAAAAGTTTGCAACGCAGTGAAAGGGTCATCTCCGACCCTATAAAGTAATTATATTCTTGATTCGGATTCGGATTTAATTTTATAAAAATCAAAAATAAATATCATATAGCTGCCATAGGAAAGGTCGGAAATTTTTAAATTGGTCGACTATATCATATAGCTGCCATACAAACGATCGGTAAATGTGGATGTAAATTACATTTGACTTTACATGTAAAAAATTTAAAACTGTAAAAATAAAATTGAATTGAAAGAAATTCATTTTAAAATAGATAGGCCTTGATTATAATTAATGCAATTGAAATCTGCAAGGGTATACAAACTTCGGCGTGCCGAAGTTAACTTCCTTTCTTGTTGTAATTGGCTCCGAAGCATTGGCGAGCAAATGCCTATATGTACACGGCTATCGGCATGCGTCAATGCTATTGCAAAAACAATTTTTCACTTTCGTTTTCTTATCTTTATTCTTCATCTGCATTTGAGCATGGTAACTGCACTTGCATGTGGTTGTTGTTGGGTCATAAAATAAAACAAATTTTATCTTTACTAGTGTTGGTGTTTTCATTTGAATGTATTGAAATTTGCTCCGTCGTAAGCAGCGTTTGGGCGCTCTGGTGTATAGCATGCAGCGCTCTCGCATACCCATACACGCAGAGTCTATCTGTGTAAAATCTCATCTGTCGCGAAAACGGCAGAAAATCCTCACCCAAAAAGTGCCCAACGCGCCATAAGAAGTTTTCACTTCAAAAAATACTTAAATACAGGAGAATTGACCGCAAATCACCAGGCAGCTGGAAGGCCTAAAATTGTGACACCACGTGAGGAATGAAAAGTTGTGTCTACAGTCCTGCAAAATCCGAGGACAACATCTACAATAATTTAAAAGAGTTTAGAGGAAGAACCCCGAAAAAAAGTTTGCGGCGCAAACTTTGCGCCCAAACCATCCGAAACTACCTCCACAAGGCCGGTTTACATGGTAGAGTTGCTCGACGAAAACCATACATTTCTGCTATTAAATGAAACCAAATGAAGCCATGAAGGAGAAGAACTTGATCCCGACTGTAAAGCATGGTGGCGGGAATGTAATGGTGTGGGGGTGTGTAGCTGTGGCTGGAGTTGACAAAATGGTCTTCATTGATGACAAAATGAATAAGACGTCCTATAAGAACATTTTAATAGAAAATTTTATTCCCAGCGTTTCGAAACTTGGACTAGATCCGAAGACATTCTTGTTCCAACAAGACAACGATCCAAAATACTCCTCGTATTTGGTCCAAGAATGGCTAATATATAACTGCAAGCAGCTTAAAACACCTGCACAATCACCAGACCTTAATCCTATAGAGCCTGTATGGGATATTCTTGAAAAAAGAATAAGGAAACACAAAGTTTCATCGAAGGAATCCTTGAAAACGTCGTTGCAAGCTGAATGGGAAAATATTACCGCTAATGTAACGAGCAACCTTATAAAAAGCATGGGTCGACGTTTATAAGCTGTCATCAATGCTAAGGGAGGACCCACTAAATGTTCGAATGATTTTTGTATAGGAAAAAATGACTTGAAATTTATTTTAATTTAATTTAATTTGAAAATTTTTTTGATGTTGAACTATAAACTTTATAATTTTATAGTTAAAACAGATGCTAAGAATGTTAATCTTTAATACAAAATATTAAGTTTTTGTTTACGTTAAGTAGTTATGGAGTTATAAATGAATAAAGATGAAAGTTACGGGTTTCGGAATAAATGTTGTGTTGACTGTATGTATCTCCGCGCGGAGTTGTCGCTTTAAAACGACATATGTATCTCCGCCCGGAGTTATATCGTTTTCATGCGCCATATGTATCTTGTCAAGTAATTCTATGAAAAGCGAAAAATTCCTTACAATTTTGTTTTTATTAAGAAAAACAAGAATTTTTATATTATTTTTAGGATAAGTTTTGGCTATGAATATATTAAACAAATCTTACATTTTTCAACTTAAATCATAGAAAAACTAAACTAGGGTCGTTGTCCTGGTACAGCTTGTATTGAAGTTTATTCGGGTTTTGCGAGTTAAAAAAAGCCAAATTTCGTCACGTCCAAATATCCAAATAAAACTACTTCGTCATTATATCGTTAAAAATGCGCAGCTCACCAACGCCTTTGGATGATATGAAACCCCATACCATTACAGACAGCTTGAAAAATGTAACTGTTGGTACTATATTCTTCTGCTGGAACGCAGTTTTTGGCTTTCTCCAAACTTTGTTAGGTTCGTCATGGCAATACAACATTATTTTCGTCTCATCGCAAAAAACTACATCCTCCCAATTCGTATCCTCCCAATTCAGTATCGCTTTCTCTCTTCCAAGTGAACGGACGTGTTTTTTTTCTTGCGCTCTCGTTTTGTGTAAATTTTACGGAAAAACCACCGGGGTTCTACTTTAATCTTCTACCTTGTGTTTAATAAAGTTCCCGTTCACTTCGCGTGCACGCAGCTTTCCTGACTTGTGCATTTAATTTAATTATTTTCACAATTTTAGTTGTGCTGCCAGTGTTTTGCTTGTGCTTATTTTTGTATGCATTTTTGTGCCTTCTTCGTTTGGCAGTTGTTTGCGCCGTTGCTACAGCTAAACGTTAATCTCGTAAGCGGTTGCTCCCACGCTCACCCGCTCTCTCTCACCTATTCTCTGTGCAGCTGCACTATTTCTTATCTCTTTACGTAAAGAAAACAGTGGTAAGTCCCTATAATGACCGCTATTGTCTGCTCCTTTAAAACCTGCAAAAGCCTCCCTCGGTTCAGCCATCGACCTCAGGATTAAATCCTAGAATTCTGAGGTCGAGTGCGAAAAATAATTCGGTACCCCTGAAGGCACGGTGCCGGTGATTTCCGTTTTGTCCCCTGGTGGAGCGCACATTACGAACCCTCAGACTCCCATCAATGTATCCCCCCAGGGCGTCAGGCCAGGATTACCAGCCAGGATTGTTTCGTGGCATTCCCCTGATCAGACATCGGAAGATGTAATGGCCTCTACCCAAGGCAGAAATAAAGCCGATAAAATGAAAAAATGAAGGTTGAAAAATTCAAATTTTTTAGCTAGGGACATTTCATCTTTCAAGATAAATGTACCAAACAAGCTCTTTGACACAATATGCTCTATCAAGTTCTGGCCGGAGTATATTGTCGTCAAAGAGTTCTAAGCTAAAAAAATTAAAAGACGGCCTGTAGGAATAAGTCTTCCCAGGCCCGACCAGACTACTGCGCCCTCTACGACTCCCACTCCAAAAAACTAACTGACTCCCTCTTCATCTCCTATCAGAATGCAAGAGGTTTACGTAGTAAGCTTCCCAAATTATATTCTGATAGTCTTTCCTTTGCTTCTCAGGTTATCGTGTTCACAGATTTTAAGCTCCAAAGTTTTTCTAGCTGCGTTCATGGTTTACCGAGTGGATCGGCCTATCAGACGTAAGGGTGGTGTCCTCATAGCGGTTGGCTCCAGTCTCACGTCTGAATTATTGACTTTTGCAACGATGTTGAATTCCTTTGTGTGAAGCTATCCGTTAATGGTAGCTCCATTTTCATTGCTTGTTCCTACATTCCTCCATTGTCGGAACTTCCTATTTATTGAAACCATCTTTCCGCTATCCAGATGGTCTCCAATCGTCTTTCGGATAACTTAGTAGTTCTTGGTGATTTTAATATCCCAGGGTCTATTTGGTCCTCCAATAATTCCACAAACTCTCTTCTTACTACAACACAGCATGATTTTATTGCTGGCTTGTTTGACATTTCGCTGTCTCACGTCAACCATGTACGAAACTCTTTAGAGCGCTTGCTTGATCTCTGTTTTGTTTCAGATCCTGCGAGAGTTAGTTTAGCCAGGGTGGCGCCGCTGACGCTACCCGAAGATCGATATCATCCTATCAATTTATTTATCGGCTCGGTTAAGCTTCACCGTGTTGAACGCGCAATGTTACAAAAATGATCTTCCTCGTTGAAGGGCCCAGTTTTCTCAGGACCCAAAACAGTTCTATAATTTTGTTAACACTAAACGCAAGCCAGTTACTCATCCTTCCTCGCTCTCATTTGAAAATACAACCGTAAATAATGATCAGGCAATAGCCGATCTATTTGCCTGTTTTTTCAAACAACATATTCAAACTCCACTGACTCAAATCAGACTTATTCTTACATCATTCCCAAATCGAACTTAATTTTCAGTCCTAGTTTAAACGAAAGCTCTATTCATTCAGATCTTCTCCGTGTTAAGCCAGTTTATTCGCCAGGTCCCGATGGAATACCTGGCTGTGGGCTTAGGTATTGTGCCGACGCCCTGTCCCCTTCTGAAATTGTTTACCTTATCCTTAGAAACCTCCCACTTTCCCCTTATTTGGAAGGAGTCGTTTGTTACTCCTCTCCACAAAAAAGGTAGCAAATTGGATGCTAACAACTACAGAGGAATCTCTAAGCTGTCGGCCATCCCAAAACTTTTCGAAAATATCATTTCTCCACATTTGCAGCACCTTTGCAGTTCAATAATTTCTCCATGTCAGCATGGATTTATAAAGCGACGATCAACTACTACTAATCTTTTGGAGCTCACTTCCTTCATTATAAAGGGCTTCCATAACAACTTTCAGACAGACGTAGTCTATACTGATTTCAGTAAAGCATTCGACTCTGTTAACCATTCTCTTCTTGTTCGGAAACTCGATTTATTGGGATTTCCGGTTGATCTTCTTAGATGGATCTCTAGTTATCTGAATGGTCGGACGCAAATGGTCCTTTTTAAAAATACCTTATCAAATGTTCTCAGGGTTACTTCTGGCGTCCCGCAAGGGTTCCATTTTGGAGAGAATCAAAATAGTTGATGATTTGGGAGTCCGCCTGGATCCTAAACTTAACTTTATTGATCATATTTCCTGCATGGTAAATAAAGCCAGAGGTGTGCTTGGTTTCATTAAACGGTGGTCGAAAAAATTCAATGACCTCTATGTCACTAAGTGTCTTTACATTTCTTTAGTTCGTCCTATCTTAGAATATGGATCTTGCGTGTGGAGCCCTCAGTATGGGGTCCACAGTAAACGCATTGATTCGGTTCAAAAGAACTTTTTACTTTTCGCTTTACGCGGTTTAAACTGGGATGCAAACCAGAGGTTACCCTCTTATTCCAGTAGACTCCTACTAATTAACTTACCATCCTTATCTAATCATAGAACTATGCTCGGCATTACTTTTATTTACAACCTTATCCGAGGTGACGTTGAAAGTGCTGATCTTTTGGGTCAGCTTAACTTTCTAAACCAAGTAGAAACACTAGATCTTATATTCCCTTAGTTTTGCGCCACTGTAGAACGTCCTTTGAATTGCATGAACCCCTTATTTTAATTTGTCGCGCCTGCTAACACCTAACACGAACAAGCACGTGCTTGGTATCATACGGGCCACTTGAATGTACTGATCGTAGAGCATCAACGCGCAGGAGAAATAAACCAATTGTATTAAGTTTTTATTATTTGCCAGGCGTGATTTAAATTGTAAATTACGACCAAAACCGAACTTCTCCCAATGAAACGCTTTACTAAAACAAAAGCAAAGAGCTCTCCAAAGCGGCACGCGTTCAAATTTCTCGGATTTAATTTGGCGTTGCTTAATTCAATGAATTTCTTTTACTGTTGTTTGCTTTTTGCAAAGAATTATTTGACAACAGAAAACTTGCGGTTACTTTGTTTTTCTTATTTTTCTCTATGCTTCTTGTTGAAATTTGTAATTTTTTTATTCATATCAATAGCTTATACATCATTTTATAATATTAAAAATAGAAAAAAAAAACAAAAAAATTAAGTTTTTGTCAATGTATTATGAGTTTAAAAAATATTTTCGATGTCATTTTGCATTTTGCAAAGAATTAGTTGACAATCTGTACCTCTGCGCGGAGTTATGTATGTACATATGTCGTTTCTATGCGACATACATATCTCCGCCGAACTATTGCAAACAAATTTACAAGTAGCCGTAACATATGTATATTTATAATTTGGAAGAATATTTTGGAATGGCTTTGATTTCTTATTGCAGCATAAAGAATAAAAAAAATGCAAGACAAAAAATCCTTTAAAAGTGCTCCAATTGATTTTGCTTTATATTATTTTTCGGTTCGGTATAGAAAATATACTTTTCTAACCTTTAATAATTCTTGATCTGCCACAATAAGTGGTTAGATCTAGTTTTAAAAATATTCTGGCAACACTGACACTCACATCCAAAGGCATGAAGAAGCACACTTCTCTGTTGGCCGTGATTTTAGGCGTGCGTGTTTCTTAAGCGTGTGTTCAAAATAAATTTTGAAAATATTTAATTTGAATTTAAAGAGGGAGCCCGTGCGGGTTGCTCCCTACTTTAGTACACCACAACTGACCAAAAAATGTACATTAAAAACAAAATATTAAAATCTGGCCACACCGCATACGTGTGCCGAAGTAAGAATTGCAAGGCGCGAGTTTATTGCCGACAAGACGCGTGTGTTTTCTAAGCCGGAGATAATAGAGCATATTCATGGTGCACAAGGCCATGAAATGGCAAAGATCGAAGCTCTTTCGGAAATGAAAACAAAGTGCCCAAAATGCCAATGACGACACCAAAGAAGTGTTGAATGATGTTCTCGCTGGGTACTGTTTACTTAAACATACATACTTACATATGTAAGTGCATAGCTGCTTACATATACTCCAAGAACGTACATTAAATATCGCATATATTCAATATTCCATTTAAATGCATATTAATGCTTGGATGGACCGAGAACAGTGTATATCGTTACACACATATGTACATATGTATACATGAGTAAATGTTCAAAAAACTAAACAAGCACAATCATGTGTGCACATTTCAGTGCGACGTGTAACTGAATATCTACTATACATATACATATGTACATATTACTTGAAGTGTAAAAATCTAACGATATGCATAAAATTTTATGTGTTCAAAGCTAAATCGCGTATGTAAAAGTTTTATATATACATTTTGTTTTTTTTTTTTTCAAATAAATTAGGAAAACGACTGGAGAGGAGTTAGAAATAAACTATCACAAAGTAAAACGAACTCTCCAACGATAAAAGCAACCATACCTACCCAAGTCGCCAAGTACCACAGAGGATGTTAAAAAAGCTTTTTAGGATAAAATTATCGTGCATACTTATGGAATGACCAAGTGAAACAACCCGAAAGCTTTTTTCAAAAAATTATATTCGTCAACATAATTTGTATATTGCATATTCGCATATGACAAGCCAATGTTGAGGAGCAGAATCGGCATTTTTTAATTGATGCTACTTTTAATGTGTGCCCTATTGGAGACTTTATGCAACTCTTAATAATTTTTATTAACATCTGCGAAAGGTAATTATTTTTATTTATTTCATTTAATATAGTAATAACCATTTTTTTAAATTTAGATAACGCCTTTTTTCTTTGTTTTGATGACGTACAAAACGGAGCTCTGTTACCAACATTACATATGTTGACTCGAACATTGGTTGCCTAAATGGTGCATCATTTATTTCCGATTATGAAAGAGCAATGCGCAATGCTTAAAAAAGGTTACATCCAAAAATGAACTTTTATTCTAGCTAGTTCCATTTTACCCAAAACATGCAAAAGAAACGCCAAAAATCAGTTGGTTTTGAGAAAGAGCTAACATGCAATAAGCTAGCTTACATTTTGTTTATGAAGTTTCTATATTTACATCTTCTACCGGATAACAAAATTGTCGAAGGATTTCGTTGCCTTGAAGTTCAAGCAACTGCTTTGAACAAAAAGGTGTTTTCTCCATTTTTTAAATATTTTAAGAAGCAGTGGATTAAAAAGGTAATTTTATATTCAAAATATATTTTTATTAATTAATTTCAATCTTTTATCTTAAACCTTTCAATAGGAAGGACCTAAAATTATATCTCTGTTTAAACGTTCGACAAGAACCACGAGCTCTGTTGAAGCATACAATTTGAATTTGAGCAACAAAATTAAAGGAAAAGGACACTTCTTTAAATTTATTCAATGCATCATTAACGCCGAATATGAAAAACGTCGCGAATTTGATTTGCTTTTTCAAAACGGTGGCATCGATAATCCGGCGCCATTAAAGCAATTACGTGTACGTATATACAAACTTTATTTACCGTTTCTCTAAATGACAGATTTTTTAAAGAAGATCTATTCAATAGTGTGGATACTGCATAAAATTTGTCGGGAATGTTATCCGAACTTAAGACTTCGCTCTCGTCGAATGAATCCACTAAAGGTCAAGCCGATTCCTCCATGGTTCAAGCGAATCCATGTAATTTATGCCTCATTAACCCAAAATCAGTCATGTTGCGCCCATGCAACCATGTTAATATTTGCTCTGATTGTTGGGCACAAATTCTTGCCCACAATCAAGATAACGAAAACACTAAAC
This sequence comes from Drosophila jambulina, assembly GCA_018152175.1. NCBI lineage: Eukaryota > Metazoa > Arthropoda > Insecta > Diptera > Drosophilidae > Drosophila > Drosophila jambulina. The sequence continues at coordinate 1,655,339 of JAECXH010000012.1, read as the reverse complement.
CAAAATGTCCTACGTGTCAGCAAATTGTGAACAAGGCAATTTGGAACGTGTTCATATATACTTAAATACATACCTAAATGTAAAAACCTTATATATCTAATATTAATAAAAAAAAACTTAAAAGAAGACAAAGTTGTGGCAATACATTTTGTTCATTGGGGTTGATTATTAATTATTTAGGAACTGATAAATTTAAAAAAATCTATATATGGGCAATTCCAAAGTCACGCACAGGACATTCGTACGCATTCATATTAAAAAAATGTTATTTAAATTAAAAATTAAACTATTTGTTTTCGAATGAAAGTCTTAACATATAGCACTTTATTAGTTTTTTCATTGGTTCAAAGATTGATTTTTGGTAATTTATCGTTTTCGAGATATTTGAAAAATTCAAGTGTTTCAATTCAACAGCCATTTTCTACAAATCCAGAAGCAATATTTTAACGTAACTAATTTAAAACTTTTGTGCACAGATGCCTCTTAAAAATGGTTGAGTTTTTTTCAAAAATAACTTGCATTTATTTTTTAATTCAATTAAAAGTAGATTCGCACGGGACATTTTTTATCATCATACTTTGCATGTAATTTTTACTATTGAAGTAAGTTTGAAGAGCATATATTCATTTTATTTCGACTTTTTGCATTCTTCTAGTGATGTTAGTAAACAACAGTCAAAGCATAATGCCTCAGTTTGGATATAATTATCAAAAGAAAACAGGCCCATTTTATACCCTTGCAGGGTATTATAATTTCAGTCAGAAGTTTGCAACGCAGTGAAGGAGACATTTCCGACCCTATAAAGTATATATATTCTTGATCAGCATCAACAGCCGAGTCGATATAGCCATGTCCGTCTGTCCGTCTGTCCGATTATGCGCTAACTAGTCCCTCAGTTTTGAAGCTATCTGAATGAAACTTTGCATATAGTCTTCTATATGCTCTCACTATTATATAAGTCGGGACGGGCCGGACCGGACGACTATATCATGTAGCTGCCATAGGAACGATCGCTAATTTTTCAGAAAAAAAATTATAACTTGTCCAATTTTCTACATATTTCCATATAATTTGAGAAATGGCAAAATTTTTATATGTATTAATGTTGTATACAATTCCTGTTAGTTTTACTTTTCATTTAATAAAGTATTATTAATTCATAATGATCCAATTGTTAGCTGCATGGGTATACAAACTTCGGCTTGCCGAAGTTAGCTTTCTTTCTTGTTCATTATGAAAGACATTGCTGTTCGGCTAAAGTTTACAAAGGAGCACATCCATTCCCGATTTTATTCTGGGATGACGTTATCTTTGCTGACGAGTCCAAATTTAACATTTTTGGTTCAGATGGAAGACAATTTGTGTAGCGGCGACCAAATAAAAATCTGGAAAATGAGCACCTGAAACCTACGGTCAAACATGGTGGGCGCACGTTATGGTTTGGGACTGTATGGCAGCCTCTGGCGTGGGCAACCCCATTTTCATTGATGGCATCATGAATGCCAAAATGTACAATAAAATTTTAAAGGATAACCGGCTGCAAATCGCTGAAAACTGGGCATCCACGATCGATTCGCTTCGACTTCGATTTTACCAGGACAACGATCCAGCATTCAGCAGGAATTGTGATGGCTTGGCTTGGCTGGAATTGCCCTCATGTAGACTAACGTCAGCTCAGTCTCCAGATTTGAATGTCATCGAAAATGTATGGGAATATTTCGAACAAAAACAATCTGAAGTGTTCTTATGGAAAAATGACAAAAATTTTCAGTGGAAACCACTTAAAAGTTGTTTTTTTTTTTTCCATGGAAAATTTTCCCAAAGCTGTCCTGAACCAATATGAAGGACATCCAAAATATTAACTGCACGAAATAAGCTGCGGCATGGGGAAAGGGATGGTGAGAGTGAAAAGGATAACCGAAATGTCGTTTTTGGTTGATGAATTACTGATTAATTTTGACCTTTTTTCATCATCTTTTCATCAACAAATTTTATTCATCCTTTCATCAACTTTCTTCGTGAAGAGAAAAAAATGAGAGCGCGAGAGAGTCGGGTTTGACACGAACCACAGTGGTTGATCTTGTATGGAAAAAGCGGCCAAAAATATTTCCAGTTGGAATATATGTAGATCTGGAAATTTCTGTACTGCTATAAAGGCCCAATAAAAAGACCCATCAAAAAAATGTAAAGCAAAGGAAAAAATCTTTTTTTGGGTAAATTTCTCTGCCCGGTTATATAAGGATCAGAAGTTAATAACAACCGACTCATAAGGGTTTATTAGTGGATAAACGTGAGATTTTACGTGTATGATTGATTCGGTATTTCTTAACGTCCTTGTTCCTTGACGCTGCAGCTTCTTCAGAGAGCTCGCCAATTAAATTAATGCATATTGAATAACATCTGGGTCATGTATTAATATTTTATGAACTGTCGAAGGCAAATAATACCAGGAATACCTTGATGTTTGTTCTTTTGCCGTATCTAGCGCTAATTCTCGAAATTTTTCTATATTACTGTTATACTCAGAGGACAAGGCTTACAGTAATGTTACACAACTTTCAATTAAATGTTGATCTATGCCAGTTATTTTTGCAAATAAATGAGAGTTATTGAAAAAAGTTATTGCAGTGTTGCCATCATTAAAATTGCCACATCCACCTGGTTTTGGATTATCGACAATAAGAAAAATTTTTTTCACGAAATTCGGACTGAATTTTTTCATCCTTTCCGGAAATAGTTCTTTATTGTTTATTATTTTATTATTTGCCATTGTCTGATTTCAAGTTTATATGAAACGTGAAGAAAATATTCAAAGAAACGAATATAAGCATGTAATGGAGGCAATCCAAATTCGTAACGATCTGCTCTGACTTCTTTTTGTAGGCATTTGTTAATATCATTCATATCAGTAGGCTTGGCTTGACATATATAGCACTTCGAATATGAAATTTCACTTAAGGCCTTGCACACTTTGACATCCACCATAGTGAGTTGGACATGTTCGATTTAGGTTTTCCGTTTGGTAGCGGTGATAAATTCAGTGGGTGTCAGTTGTTGAACTTTGTTTTAAAATATAGTTCTTCATTTTTAATTAAATTTTCTGATTCCTGTTTAAATTGAATTCGAATTGGGCGGCAATTACGGGTAGGCGATGGTCTTGGGTTTTTCCAAATAATTATCTGTTCGTTATCATTATCAGAATTTACGATAAGTTGTAGAGGAACATATGATGTCATAAATAAGCAACTGTCTTCCAAATTATTATTTTCAAATTTTTGCTTGTATTGGCCATGTCCAGAACTGCCATCGAAGCCCCATTTCCCTATTATTGAAAGATAATTAGAGGACTTATCAGGTTTATCTGTTACATCGCATTGCAACTTTAAAATGCGCGTCGCAGTGTGGTCCAATACGCTTTGTAGCGAAACTTCAATCTCAGAATCTGTAACGCTTGTTAGCTCAGGATAGCTTTTCTGGTTTTCCCTTAAAATATTGTTTTAGCACGGAAAAAGGTTAGCATACTGCTCCGTCTCTCCCCATCTATCTATGTATATCTCCGTCTGACTATCTCTAGAGCAGGGATGGGGCCGCGTGTCACAAAATTTGATAAATTCACATCTCATTGTCTATACGAAACATATGTGCGCATAATGTGGACAGTGCCTGACAAAATGTGTAAACACTTGCTAAAAAGAGTATGTCTAAAATATATGCCCATCTTTGGGGCAAGAAATATTTTTAAGGAATATGTTTTAAAAGTATCGTTTTTCGTAGAAATTTTTTTATTTTGAAAGCTTTAATTTTATTTAATTTACAAAGATCTAGCACTTAAAGTTTGCTGTATAAAACACAAAATATTCAATATTATAAAATTTTCAAACAGAAAATATATGAGTTTAATAACAATAAGCCATATATAATCTTGAATTGATTGAGATAAGCGCTAATTTTCTCTATTATATACATTATAAAGATGTTAGAACTTAAAGCGAAACATTACAATAGATTTGATACTTGTTTTAAACTCGAAATTTTAATTTTCTATGTTTCTTTGAAGAGTTTTTTTTTTATTAACGCCAAAGTAAACATAGTTTTCCCGGCAAGTAAATGTAATCAGACAAAAAGCTTGAGAAATGATGACCAACTACTTTAAACTTGAATTTAGGTATTATTTTGACATTTTCCTTATAATGAATGGAGCACTTAAATTAGTTCCTATAATTAGCTGTATAATTAAGTTGTTCAAATGCTCACAACTAATTTGTATTCAGTTTGTCTTCCCATTTCCATACCTATGTACTTATATTTTTATCCATTCCAAAGAATTGATGTATAAATAATGATAAATAAATTATATATTCAAAGATAGTCTTTATAAATGACTGTTTTTTACTTCCACTTTTCCGACAATTCTTTATTTGCTAGACATACCCTTTTAACACTTTCGAAACGCACTGTACTTGTCGTATAGAGCGACAAAGAGTTGGCAAAATGCGGCAAAAAAAACAACGAAAAGTCGTTGATTTAAAAATAAACTTTGCGCATTTTCGCAGCAACCAAGAATCGACTAGGATAAATTCAATTAAAACGTATTTCATTTTTGCGTTGAAAAGCCAAAACAAAACAAAGCACAGAACCGAGACAAATACACACATACTATATTATATAAAAGTGTTGCTGTATCTTTGTCTGCTCTGTGTTCGTAGGTATATCTGAGTACATATTGTATCTCAACAAATTATGGTTGAGGAAGACATTCCCACTGTTTTTACACCTCATTCGGGTTTAACGAGCTTTTCCATCCGAATTACGGTTAACGAAGCTTCCGATGAGTTCATACTGGTGTATTGGTAAATTTGCTTCAGTTATAAGAGCTACTACTTCACATTCCTTTGCTGGAAAAATCGAAGAATTCAGTTGGTTGCAAGCCCAGCGTAAGTCAACCGTAGCTGACTCATCGTTCTGAGCAATCTGCGAGACTTCATTGTGGACGTCCTAGATCAGATGATTTATTGGATTTACCAAAAAAAATATATTTTCAAATTGTGCTAACCAGCCCGAATTTAGTTGAATAACTTTGGCTTTAATTCTATTGCATTTATTCCACATTTCTGCACATTTTTTAAACAAGTAATCCTTTCTTAGAAAGGTTTTCAATAATTTCGTAACCATCACACTGAAATTTATGACTTAGGCCATCATATACTTTTTTTTAGCTTTATCAGCAAATGAACCTTTAATTGAGCACCACATCTCAAAAATATTTAAGGGTGACAGCTTGCACTTATATAAGTTCAATTTAAAAATTCACAATTGAGCAATTGACTTTTCAAAGCACAAACAAATACGACGAACACAACAAAGCACCAAATATGCACGTAAACAAACAAACACAAAATATGGACGAACACAAAAATGCGAATAAGTCAGAAAGTTACAAAAAGTAACAGCTCAAATTTAAAACATAGACTAAGAAAACATCTACTAGTATTAATAAATAAATTTCATTAAAGCGTAAGACAGGTATCACATTTTCTTTTTCTCTGTTTGGCAACATCGTCATGCGATTATGATGTCATTATATTAGTTGAAACCTGGCTCAACATCGACTTCTTTGACAATGAATTTTTTAATGCCAACCTCTACCAAGTATTCCGCAAAGACCGGGATTCTGTTAGGATGCAATGCTCCAGAAGTGGAGGAGTCCTTATTGCTGTGCGCCGAACTCTGAGGTGCACATCGATCCGGTTAGGAATGTAGCGCTTGCTCGACTAAAGATATTTCTATAGCGCCATCTGTTGGTCGTTCGAAGTTTGAGTTGCTGCGTTGCCACTTCAGCAAGATAGGGTAGCGATGACATAGCCGAATAGATGTGAGAGAGCAACAGTGGCTAATGTCAACTGTCTCCATTTCACCCACTTTCTCGTAGGGGTTACCGCCACTTTCCCGGCGTCATGCTCATTCTTTCCATTTTTTGCGGCCGAAGCAGCAAGTTCAATTTTTGTGTCCGAACCATTGTACAAAAAAAAACCATAGTTCAGGAAAACGAAAGATTTACTCGCGAGTGCCAAAAGTGCCGAAGGAAAGATCGTATTATCATTAGCCACCGAGTCGCAATCTGAAGGTGAGCGGGATGAGGGCAAATACCCAGGCAGAGTTATATTTTTGGGGATTTTATAGGCAGCAGCGCTGGAACCGCTCTACGACCCCAGGGAGGAGAGAGGCAGGCTGGAACATAGAGAGCGACGGCAGCGCATCGAGCTTCGACAATCGGCGACGGGTCTAAAGCAAGCGTATTTTCCTAACGAAGGGGCACCCCCACCAGTAAGGTTAAGTTTGTACAACAACAAAAGGTAGAGAGAAAAGTAATGAACATATAAGCATTGTGCGGCAAATGCAAAAGGTTTTTAAATTCATGAATAGTTTCCCTATCAATAGAACAAGTGGAATGAAAATTTGCAAGCGGACGCAGTCGCCTTTTTTTTATTTTCCCCTCGCCTTTAATTATGTTTCCCTTTCGTTGTCTTTGTCGAATACGTTTTCCTCTTTTCACCCTTTCAGCTAGCACTTCAACGAAGAAAGCGCTTTCGTCGATGGATGTGTAAAAGGTGGTGAGTGATATGATCACATATATGTGTCAGTAAATCCGAAATAAATCAACAAAAAGTTAAAAAAAAAAAAATCGCTAAAAAAACCAAAGTAAAAAAATTTCAACCTAAACGAAAGGGGGATTCGAAGGTTTAAGAAAGAGAAGGAAAGGAAGCGTAAGGAGGAAAGGCAATTGCATTCAGTGCATCTAGAGCAAAAAGCTTTTATATGTCGGTTAATTTTCTTGTGTTTATGCTTAGCACTAAATATCAAACTTTAATTTCCAACAACAAACAAGAACACATGAATTAAAATCCCCAATCGTATTTGCCCATTTTGTTTTGCTTGCCAGAAAGTATTGTTAAATTCAGAAAAAAAATCCTTAATTTCATTTATTTACCATTTTCATTATATGCTTATTTATTTATCTTATTTATTTACCAATGCATATTACCGATATTTATTTTCTATGTTTTCTATTTATTCTAAGAAATGATTTTATCTTTAGCTTGTAATAAAATTTTATAATGTTTTAAAGTATTGTGAAAGTGGCCGCGGCTAGCATTTTCTTGTGATGTAGGGTAGCACTTATGAGAGGGGTCGCTCAGGCTTTTTAGCGCTGAGGGTAGGAGCGACCATTGGCAGGGTGGGCAAACTAGAGCCTCCAGGACACCAGGAGAGCTAATTAAGGCGAGTGGCCGAAGAGAGAATACCCTTTTTATTCCCTTTTAACATTTTACTTGTGTTGTGTGTATCTCTATACCGGTTTTAGCTTGTAGCACGCAATTATCGACCTTAGAATTATGTAAAGGCATCCCGAGGTCTAAGCAAGACCATCACCCCCATAGCCGACGAGCCGAAGCCGGAACATTATATTGCGTGCGCTTACATCTCGAGCTAACAACTTGCCTGAGATATTTTTTTTCTGTGTGGCGATTCGTTACAGGAATGATGACTCCCTTCTCGATCAGCTTTGTGTGTCTCTCGCTGGACCTGTGGAAACTATTCTTCTGGTGGTATCATATATTCCCCCATGCAGCAGTTTCGAATTGTATAAGGCTCATGTGGATAATATCGCCTGTATCAATTATGATCTGGAGGATTCGCAGTTTATCTCTGATTTTGGCGACTTCAATCTTTCTTCGCTGGTGTGGGTGCATGGAGTGGACTCACCAGCTATGGTTCCCAGTAATCTGCCCCAGGAAATTTGGGTCATAGATGATCTCTTCAGTATGGGACTTGTCCAGATCAATCATGTATTTAATAAATTAAATAAGCTTCTAGACCTTATTTTTCTTAGTCAAGACCCTAACTTTAATCTAGTTAACTGTATTAATCCTCTTTCTGAGTGCGATATCGCCTGTATCAATTATGATCTGGAGGATTCGCAGTTTATCTCTGATTTTGGCGACTTCAATCTTTCTTCGCTGGTGTGGGTGCATGGAGTGGACTCACCAGCTATGGTTCCCAGTAATCTGCCCCAGGAAATTTGGGTCATAGATGATCTCTTCAGTATGGGACTTGTCCAGATCAATCATGTATTTAATAAATTAAATAAGCTTCTAGACCTTATTTTTCTTAGTCAAGACCCTAACTTTAATCTAGTTAACTGTATTAATCCTCTTTCTGAGTGCGATTCTCACCACCAGTCCTTACTTATTTCATTATCTATGTATACATTTTCCCCATATAAACCACTCACATCTTCATTGTATATTAATGCGAGCAACTTAAATTTAATTCGTAATGATATTAAGCTTGTTAATTGGGTTGAGGTCCTGTCGCATGCTACCTTAGACACTTGCTATGAAACACTCGCTAAAAAACGGGTCTTTAGTTCTTGTAAATTACCCTGGTATACACAAGGACTAAAAAAATACAAGAATCTCAGAAATAAGTTCTATAAATGTTGATATGTTGAAAACGGTAATTCTGCAGACTTTTAAATAAGTTTTTATATAATCAATATATAGCTGATGTGGAAATGAAGTTAATTAGCAATCCGAAATCTTTCTGGCACTTTGTTAACTCTAAAAGGACAACATCATCCATCCCCTCCCATATGTCATTTTATAACTCATCGGCATCTTCGGATCTTGAAGTGGCAAACCTGTTTGCCAAGTACTTTGCATCAAACTTCGAGCCTCTATCTTAATGGAATGATGATTATACGCTTCGTTCCATTGCTCCAAGCTCCAATATTGGGAGCTTACATATTTCTGAATCCGTCTGCCATCTTGCGGCGGAGAGCCTTAATGACTCTGAAAAACTTGACTGCGATGGGCTCTCACCTTATATACTAAAAAGTTGTATCGGGCTTCTTTCAGAGCCACTAATAAGTTACAGTTACTCCTATTTCCAAGTCCGGTGTTAAAAGTATTATCTCCAACTATAGGCCAATTGCAAAGTTTAGCAACATATCAAAGATTTTTGAGCGAATTGTAGCTAAGCAGCTTGCCTTTCTCACTGGTAGCACCATCAGTCCTAACCAGCATGGCTTTATGCCAGGACGGTCGACCACTTCAAACTTGGCTGTTTTTAACCATTTTTGCATTAATGCCTTTTCGAGACACTAAAAGGCCCAACATATTGCAGTTTACGTACTATGTCGATTCCAGCCCCCTTGGATGCAAAACCGAAGCACTTGACTTGGGAGTTATGTTTGATGCAAAATTCCTTTTCATTGATCACATTAACTATATAGTTCCGATAGCGTATGTTATGTTTGGGTTCATAAAACGTAATGCTGCTCAATTCACTGACCCGTACACAAAGCTTAGCCTGTTTTTTTCCTTTGTGAGGTCTAAGCTGGAGTATGCTTCGTTTGTTTGGAACCCGACATATATTCTCACCGCCTCGAACGCATTCAAAAAAAGTTTTTATGTTTTAACCTTTATTCTCTGAATTTCCATGAACCCGTTCCCTCCTATTTCGATAAATATCGTCTAGTGCACTTGTCTTCTTTACATGACAGGAGAATCGTTTCGAGCCTCGTTTTCATTTTTGATATTATCTCAGGAAAAATTGATTGTTCTGTAAGAATTTTTGAACCGTTTTTCCTGCCTATTTGCAGAACAAACTATGCTTTGAATGAGCCCATTTCTGGGGCCTTAACTTACATCAACAATCTGCCCCCAAACATGCGATTGGGCCCTGGCTCACCAAGGGTCCTAATTAAAAAAAAAAAAATTGTTTCAATACTTAGCCTCAATCACTTAGTTAAGATATAGTTAAGTAGCCAGTTAAGGATTACCGTTGGCGAAATAAATAAATAAATAAATCTATGTATACAAAAAAATACACCACTCGGCAGGTCACTTTTGAAACACCAACTTTAAAACAATAAGAGACTTACATATTCGACAAAGTGAATGCCGATCATCAAAGTGAAACAATAAACAAAACAATATCAAATAAAATTACTAACTTTATAAATTACATTAATAAACATTTGCCACGATGCTGCCGAAACATGTGGCTAGCCGGTAATATGTCTATACGGCTTTGTGATGAAAATGAATCCCCACATAAGAAAGGTGGTCGTCCAAAACTGACATATGAAGCAGCTGGTAAACGACTCAAAATAAAGTTGGCATCTGAACTTGCAGTAGAAAATCAAAATTCAACTCCATTGTTACAACACGCTGCTAACATTTCAGCCAGAAAATCAACTGAAAATGAATTTATAAAAAAAGCTGATAGAACTGAATCGCTGGCTTCGAGTCCAATAACTTCTGGAAAGGCATTCGCTTTTTTTATGGAAAACGGATTTACTAAGCAACAATACATAAATATAAACAACTTAGTAAACAACATGGCTGCGATATTTACCCCCCTTATTCACTTTTTTATATTGTGACGATGATGTAAGTAAAACTTTTGAAATAGAATTAGAGGAAGAGGTACCAGACGATATTGAAAACTAAATAAAAAACAACGAAAAAATAATAATAACGAAAAAAAAAATATAAAGTTAAAATTGTCGAGTTATTAAAAAAATGTAATCCAATTTTTTTCAGTGTTCTTTAAATTTAACAATGGATCTCAAAAATGTTACCATTTTTTTTCCAAAATGTAATACCGAAAGGGATTGAAAGTATAATTTGTAATATTTATTTATTTTAAAATGCACTTTTTACCACTGTGCAGTGGACAAATTAAAAAAAAAAAACAAAATTTTGTTATAGTTCAAGTAATACACCAAAAAAAGTTTCAAATCAATATCTTATAAACTAGGTTTTATGCACCAAAAACTGTTTTTTTTCCCACAGTGCACTGTCGCCCGCGACATATTTTTCCACCGTACTTTGCGTGGTGTTTTTTACTATTTAAGTAAATCCGAAAAACACAAATGCGGTTTCTTTTGACTTTGCCATCTCCCAGTGATATTAGAAAGCAAAATTTAAAGCATAATTTCTCTTCTTTGAAAGTATTTGTCAAAACAAAACAAAACAAAAAAAAAAATGTACCTGGAACTTGTTCGTTTTTAGCCGCGGTTGTTCTTTCGAGAGAATAGCCAAAAAAACATTTGGCTGAAGACGAATGGGCAAGTGCGTTACAAACTTTGCCATTGACCATAGTCAGCTGCAGCAAATGAGTAACATTAATAACTATGTCATTTAGTTTATATTGGGTTGGTAATAGGTTCACTATTTTAGCTTTGACATATTAATATTACTCCATTAAGCCTTCAGCGCATTCTTTTTTAAATTGAAGTCTTATAGGACGACAGAATCTTGTGGATGATGGGCGAGGACTTTTCCAAGATGCAGTGTTGGCCATATTTATTTCCTTTTTTATACGCATAAACAATGTGAATGCCTTCAACCATCCTGTATGCAGCGCCGATATGGGCCAAAGCCAGCTACAGCCGACTGTGTAAATCTGTTTACAGACGGTGCGCGCTGCGCATCTCCAGCTGTTGCTGCACGGTGTCAGAAGAAGCTGCATTGGTGATATCGGGAACAATCCCAATCGACCTACTGGCAGATGAGCGCAGGGCAGGGAACTCAGGCAATAGAACCCAGCGAAGCTGCACTATTTCTCGATGGTAGGAGAGATGGGACAACGCGAGATCAGGACGATGGACCTACAGGCTCATCCCCGACCTGGTTCCCTGGATGCAAAGACGACACGGGCAGCTGGACTTTTTCACCACGCAGATACTCACAGGCCATGGATGCTTCAAGGCGTACCTTCACAGGTTCAAGCACGAGGACGACCCATACTACAACTACTGCGGCATCCCATTTATCGAGGACGCGGAGCATACTTTTTTCGTGCGCCCCCTATTTGCGGCAGAACGAGCCGCGTTGGAAGCAGCCACTAACAGCCGACTTACACCGGACAACCTAATCGGGTGTATGCTGGAGGATCCATCATAATGGGAGGCGGTTGCTCAAATGGCAGCATGCGTGATGCGTGAGCTGAGGCGCCTAGAGCAGGTCCGACGCAATGAAGGTATCCGATGAGCGGCAACATGACCACCAGCCCCCGTGAAGTATAGCTTTGCGGCAGTCCCGCGGGAGCGGACTTTTTCCTATTGCTGTCCTTTCTCTATCTACCTATCTATCCCTTTTTTGTAATATATTTAATTAGCAATCTTATAAATACAAACAAGGGGTTTGCACTCCGGGAGTGCAGGCAGAAGTGAAAACTTGAACTTATGGTGAGTTGGGCACTTTTTTGGTGAGCATAAAAAATAAAAAATCAAGTTTATCAAAGCAATGTGGGCACTTTTTGAATGGACATAAAGTATAATAATATAGAAACTTTATTCGAAGGAAGTGGTTTTATTTAAATGAGTAAATATTAGTAAGCAGTAAATACAAAATGTATTAATTCTCATCCATAATTTCAACAATTCTTACATCATCATTATCAGCATTTGTATCTTTATTATTAGCATTTTCATTAAATTCTAAAAGTAAAACAATAGGTCTATGGTAACTAAAGTATGAAATGAACAATTTTGACTTAAATCTATATATATATATATCTTGTGAATACTGCATCAATAGTAGTTTTGTATTTTGTTGTGCTAAGATTGCGACCATTGGACATCGCTAAATCAAATTCTTCACATAAAAAATTCAATTAATGATTGATTTTTGACATCTGCAAAGTTTATGTTGAAATCTCCACTCAAAATCATAGGATAATGATCAAATCTTCCATTAATTTTCATCATAAGTAGTGCGGAAGCAGCTTTAGACTAAATAAAAAGCATAGGCGAGCAAATGCCTATATGTACACGGCTATCGGCATGCGTCAATGCTAATTGCAAATACAATTTTTCACTTTCGTTTTCTTATCTCTATTCTTCATCTGCATTTGAGCAAGGTAACTGCACTTGCATGTGGTTGTTGTTGGGTCATAAAATAAAACAAATTTTATCTATACTAGTGTTGGTGTTTTCATTTGAATGTATTGAAATTTGCAGAGTCTATCTGTGTAAAATCTCATCTGTCGCGAAAACGGCAGAAAATCCTCACCCACAAAAGTGCCCAACGCGCCATAAAAAGTTTTCACTTCAAAAAAAAAAAAAAAACACCACATACATTATACATATAACGGCAAGAAGCTGAGCTTTGCTTTGCCCACGAAGGCCCAATTACACAGGCAAGACAGAACAACGAGTAGGTGTACACGTTTTATGGCCCTCCCGGCCGCCAATGAATGCGATCGACGCCAGCAGAGGCCGTCATAGAAAGAACGCTGCCAACGGGGAGCTGACCGCAAGCGCAGCAGAGCCTGGACGAAGGCGAGCTTGCACTGCAGGCAGAGAGGGACGACGACAGAAACGAGGATCGAAGCAGAGGAGAAAAAGCCGCGCTGCTCGCCCATTCTGGGCAGAATTAGGCCACGAGGGCTCTTCCCGAACTTGGCACAACTCACTTCTTTGGCGACTGCCAATACGATCAGTTCTGAAACGCGAAAACGACAAAGTCCTCGAAGGACAAGTTCGAAGACAGTGAAAAAAACCCAAACTCCTGGACAGGAGCCGCGAGGCCGCTGGGGCCGGGCCAGAGTATCTTCGGGACGGGAGCGAGGATTTGTCGCCGCTGGGTCCGGGCACAGATCCGGGAGTGGGCACTCGACTGCTGGGCTCCCCGAGCCGCGTGTCTGCCGCCATTAGTGCGTGTTCCAACGCTCCCCTCTTCCCCCCCTTTTTTCGACATGCATTTCTCCCTCCACCTCCGCTGGGCCACGCCGGGCGGTGGGGAGATTTTGCCGATCGAAAGGAGTCGCCACTGCTGGGCAGCCGAGCGTGCGCGGGGAACGGGGAAGCGGCTGGCCGTCAGAAGCGTAACCGTGACCAAGATTCTTTATACCCGGGGTCAGATTCGCCCATCTCGTACGAGCCCCCTTCCACTGCCCCGTAGAAAAATTCAATAAAATATTCGGCGTCCGTGTCTTGGCCGCCTCTAAAAATTATAAATATTTCTCGAGAGGAATCCTGGGCCGCTGAGGTTTACCCCGGCCTAAGACACATCCTTACAGATGGTGCCCGAGCAGGGACCGGCCAGGACATCCAGAATATAAAAATTAAATTGTGAAGTGAATTAAAGCCCCACTGCACATTGGGCCAGCGAGCCGATATATCGACGAAAATTCAAATTTTTCATAGAAAGTAAACCTTTAATAATAATATTTGAATAGTATATACTTTGACTAAAATGAATCAAAAGATTTTAATTGTTTTGATGCATCCCTGAATTTTTGTCAGCCCTTCAAAGTCAGCTGTTTGATTGCATGCTTGCAAAACTAAAAAGCGAGGGTAAGATTTTGTTTACTTGCGAGCGTGCCAAAATTGTTGTGGTTTAACCAATTTTCACGAAAATTATGGAAAAGGAAGACAAAGGTATGTAGAATATTTGTTAAAAAAAAATGTTCATGTTTGATAATGTGTTCTTTGTGTGCGTTTATTGGTGTTGTCCAAAAGTAGAAAAAAGCTAACCTGCTAACCCATCTGTTGTAAATTATAAAAAATTTTGTGCCAAAAAGTAACTATGTGTCATTAAAGGGCAAAGTGTATATAATCTAATTTTATAAGCTTTTTTGCTCCTTTTTGCCCCTTTATGTATAAATCCGACGTATCGTATTGATGTCTATATAGCAAACAATCGTAGAGCATCTGCCGTAACGAGTTGGATTTATGCTCAACTGAAAGAATTCGACTTAAGCACGAAGAAAAAGGATGAAATCAACACCAAATGAGAAGCTTTCACCTATACATACATAAGAACGTGGCAAAATTTAACAGAAATATGACCAAATTTAAGACAAAGCATACCTCTACATGGTTGGATTCGATTTTTTGAATTCGTTCTTAAAATTGCATATAGACTGAAACTTAAAAAATAGCAAGTGAGAGATCAAGATGGAAAAAAAAAAAAGCGAAACAAAAAAGTCGATTCAGAAGCAGATGTGGAGTGCTATGGCTTTACATGTTAATAAGCCTAAGCAGAATGGCAATGGAAATACCAACGACGGCAATACAGCAAGAAGGGCGTTTGCACAACCTAAGCTACTAGCTGAAATATTAGGTCTTGATGAAATTCTCATCACATATTTTAACAATATTTTAATTGCTATTTCTTGCCACCTACCCATTGATCTAACAAAATGTAAAAAATATTGTCAAAAAACCTTAACACTATATATGTCCTTGTATCCATGGTTTCCAATGTCGGCAACAGTCCATAAAGTGTTAATGCACGGCTACCAAATAATAGAAGCATCAATCCTTCCATTAGGCGTTCTCGGCGAGAACGCCTCAGAGGCTCGAAAAAAATACTATAAGAGTGACAGGAGGTTACATGCTCGAAAGAGTACACGGCAGAACAACATGGCAGACGTTTTCCACAGAGCAATGGATTCCTCAGATCCTCTTGTAGCAGTGAGAACATATAGAAGACTATCTGCAAAGTTTCATTCAGATAGCTTAAAAACTGAGGGACTAGTTTGCGTATAATCGGACAGACGGACATGGCTAAATCGACTCGGCTTTTGATGCTGATCGGAAATGTCTCCTTCACTGCGTTGCAAACTTCTGAATGAAATTATAATACCCTGCAAGGGTATAATAAATAAAATAATTTAATAACTCCGAACAACCTAAAATAATAAAATAAATCCAAGGAAAAGGACAATAGGATTTAAAAAAAATAACAATCGAAGAATAAAATAAGAAAATCTAATGAAATTAAAATTACTGGAAACGAATAGTTAATAATCGAAAAAAATACTAAAAACGAAAAAATAATAATCGATCGCCCCGACGAATAAATTAATAGAAATACTGAATAAAATAAATGAAAATCGAAGGAAAATACCAAAAATCGAAATAATAAAATACAAATAAACAAGGATAAATAAATACTAAACATTAAACGATGAAATTCGATTTAGTTTGATAAGATACCAATAAGACACGCCGGAGTGAAATAGCGTTTTCGCTAGCCAGCCAATTCCGAAGAAATCGGGGTTCGGCTCGAGGAACTGGAACGCCGGTTCGGGAATGCACCCACTGGGGATATGAAGTCACCCATACCGCTGGATTCAGCACTCATCTCGCCAGACCCGACCATGTCGGCATCGTTGGTACCACCGTCGTTTCTCCTACCACGCAGCGCTTCCCCAGCCGCAGGGCGACGCCCGACCACGAAGACGGAAGAACCTCCGCGACCCACAAACCACCCTAGCGACGCCAGCATGGGAGCGATCCTGATTGATAGGATGACGATGTGGGGTCTTTCGTTCGATGGAACGACGGATCCACTTGAGTTTATAGAGCACATCGAGGAGCGTGCCGATACCTGCCAGATTGACCGGAGATATCTGGCAGGCAGGAGGCAGCTCCTGGTGGTGCTGCTGACCGGCAGGGCTGAATGTTGGTTCCGCGCCAGCGGACTCCAACAAGCCAGCTGGGTCAAGGTTCGCCGTGAATTCCTCGATTTCTTCTTGCCACTGCGCTACTATTAGCGGTTGGAGGACAAGATAAGGACGCATTTCCAGAAGCCCGATGAGCCATTTAAGGAATACTTGATTGACATTCGTTTGCAGATGCGCCGGGCAGGATTTTCCCCAGACAGGGAGCTGGAGAGGATTTACGAGAACATGCTGCCGGAATATCAACTGTATACCTGGAGGCAGGATTTCCACACGCTGACCGAGTTGACTCACCTCGTAACGGCGGGCGAACGCCCGAGAACCGCATCCCGAACCAACGCCAGGCCACAGGAGCCAGATACGCAGCAGACGGGGACAGGATGCCCACCCGACGAGTCCAGCAGGCGCCCTCTTCAGGCAACGCCCTCAACGGTTCCCTTAGCCGGAACGCATGTTCTAGCCAGAGCGCGGAAGCAGTCAACGTTCGCGACGCCTGCCGGAATTGCGGTCAATCCGGGCAGTTCGAAGCCGACTGCAGGAACCCACGGATCCTATTCTGTTGGGATTGTGGTCAACGAAGACGCAGGACGATCGACTGTTGCCGACAGCCGTCTTCAGGAAACGGGCAAGGGCCTCGTGTGACCGGGAATCACCCGAGGAACCCTCCGTACCCACGAAGCCAATAGGAGACACTCTCCACCAGTACCAGGGACGCATCCGCGCTACCATCCACATGGAGGGACGGCGGTTTATGGCTACCCTTGACACCGGAGCTACACATTAGCGAAGGTCTAGCCCAGATGCTAGACAATGGGAGGAACACACGGGACATCCGTGCACAGGTAAAACTCGCCGACGGGACGTGCCGCAAGCTGACCAGAGCTCTGGCGGCAAATATCTACCTCGGGAGCGAACGGACGCCCACCATTCTACTCGTGACATACTCTTAGGAATGGACTTCCTCTGCGGAATGGGAGCAACCCTGCTATGCGGCGGGCAGACCCTCCGCCTACAACCAAGCATCCACACGAAGCCACCCTGGACAGCGGGGACACGGAACGCCCCGGCCAGGACGGAAGGGAAGATGCTCTGACCAGCGAAGACCAACGATAGGGCCACGCCCTGACCAGCAAAGACCAAAGGAAGAGCCATGCTCTGACCAGCGAAGACCAACGGAAGAGCCATGCTCTGACCAGCGAAGAACATCGATGGAGCCACGATCCACACCCGAAGAACAGCCACCCACGGCACCCCACACAGAGCCACGCTCTGACCAGCGAAGAACAACGACGGAGCCACGCCCCGTCCACATTGAACAGCCGCAGACGACAGCCCGAGGAGAGCCACGCTCTATCCAACAAGGGCTACCAAGGGAGCAACGCTCCGCAGCCCAAGAACGGCCAAATACGACGCATCGAGTGTTTCGGCCACCTGCCGGAAGACATATGCGACCGGTGAGCACCCGACGAATGGTCACCACTCACCGCCACAGCCGAAGGGGACGAGGCCAGCCGAGACAGCCAGCACGTCACGATCACCGCCACCCCCACGATGGTCGCCCCGCGACAGCCACACTGGGTCATCGCCACCCCCACGATGGTCGCCACGCGACAGCCACACCGGGTCATCGCCACCCCCACGATAGTCGCCACGCGACAGCCACACCGGGTCGTCGCCACCGCCAGGATGGTCGCCACGCGACAGCCACACCAGGTCACCAACACCTCCACGACGGACACCGCCCACCACCATTCAAGGCAGGTCCCCGCCACCCTCATGCGAGGAGCCCGGGACCCTACATCGGTCCACACCACACGGCCACGAGCGCCTCCGGGTCTTAGAGGAGGAGGGCGACCAGAGATTCCGGGTCCAGATCAACCGGAATGGCAGAGTCATCGTAACTCTTTAACTATCCCGAAGATGGGTTGGAGTGTGACGAAGTCACAAAACTGTATACATATATATGTAAATATTAGGATTAGTATAATTAATAAGCTACCCTTCAGTGCCAAAATTCCTGTCCCCGGCGCACAGTAGCGCCTTTTCTCATTTTACATTGCAAAAATCATAACTTTTGAACCAAATAAGATAATTGAAAAATTTAAACGGCATTCGACAGGTAATTGGTGTAAAATTTATATATGTACTGTATAATGTGCCACGCCCACAAATTCGCCTTTTTATAGGGTATCAAAGTGAAAAAATCAATTTTTTCCTATGAAAACGAATTTTTAAAAACAAAAGTTTGTTAATTTTCTTGCTTTATTTTTGTTTATTTGATCAAATAAAAATATTTTTTTAACACTGAAAAATTTTTTTTTTTTTTTTAATTTTTTAGTATTTTATATATGCTTATATTTGGGGAATTTCTAACAGACTTAACATTTCTGGACTATAATTACTTGATTCTATCTCTTTTCGTGACTTTACATGCCGCAGAGATGCAATAAATGGGTCAGATGGTCAGATGAAGGGGTCCTCATTTTGCCTTAGTCTTGATGACTTGTAAGAGTTGCAGTAACTATATTTCTTATAGAATTTATTCAGCGATTCCTGGGCTTCTTCCGAAAGTTCTCCAATAGGCAAAGATTGATATTCAATTATATCTTTACCATGTTCCAAAATTTTGTGCACTGTCGGAGTCAATCTCTTATGTGGATACTTCTCAGCCAAGAGTGAAGCTGTGATGGAAGCATATTCCCCATATTTCACAGAATCAATTTTCTCCTTGCAATTGAGTACATTCAAGATCGTACCCAATCTTTCAATGATTTCCTCGTCCTTTTCCTTCTTTGTTAAATTGTTATTATCCCAGTCTTCGTTGTCCTGTGGAAGAGTATAAGCCAATTTCAACAAAAATTCCATGCCCCTAATCCGGGCGTGAAAAGGTGAGATTGGACGGCAATAATGAACTGATGAAGGCCTTTCGTTTTTCCAATGCAACAATTCCTCTGATTTTAGCCGCAAAGGAACAACAGATGCCATGAACAAATTTCCATCTGATATGGTATCGTCATCTGTATTTATTCTTTGTTTATAAATACTTTGACCAGATGATCCATCGCAGCCCCATATACTGACCAATTCCACTTTCTCTGGTAAATTGTCCAACATAGTATCCGAAAGACTCATTAATAAACGTTCGAGCCGTGTGGTTCATCAGATCCTGCAAAGTTGCTTTTACGGAGACTTCAGTAATCTCTGTATTAATTGGTCTGGCGTTTTTCTTTGCGGCCGTAATGCGTTTATATCCAGGTAATATATCCACTCCATGTTGCATCAAACACGCTCGTAGAATCTCGTACTTTTCCTTGGATAATTGTAAGTCCATAAACAAGGCCAGGGCTTCATCTTCAGTCAGCTCCATGATGCTAGCGTTTAATGCTTGTGTGGGAATGCTGGCCCGAATCCTTTGAAGCCTTTGTGGGCTAGCTATAGCAACTGATTTGGTAATCGATGATTTAGTTATTTGATGATCCTGTACATATTTAATTGATAATGCTTCCGACAAATGTCCAGTGGTCAAAGTGTTGGTGGCCTCAGAAATCTTCCTTTTTCTTGTGAAATCCGAGCATTCTTCCATATTTTTCGATGGCCTTCCTCTCACGGTAGATGTGCTAGGTTCATCATCGTCTTCTATTCGTAGTTCCAGGTCGTAATCCTACAGAAGCCAGTCTTTGAATTTTTTATTGAAACGTAAAACGCTTCGTTGAACTTCGTTCCACTTCCTCTTCAACGTTTTAAAAGCCAAGCGAAGATTGGATTCTGCTTCAAAATTTCCTCTTAAATCTCCATAACGAAGTTCAAGTTCTTTAAAACACTCTTCTCCGAAATCATAGTAGACTAAGTTATTACCTGTTAGGTAACCTTTGGGTCAATGAATGGGTTCAACCAGACACCTGTTAAACCTGCATTTTATAAAATATCCCCTAAATGTAAATATCCCCTAAATTTATATTAATTAGGTAAGATATTGCCTTCCTAGGGCAAAAAGTAATATCGACGTGTACCTGTTTTCTCCAAGGAATAATTCATTTTTTCCTTTGGAAGCATAAGTTGCCTCTTCTTAGGTATAAATAAAAAACTTAAAACTTCATACAAAACAATTTTAAAGGTATGTTTTGTCAATCAATTCAAAACAAAACATTCAATATTACAAATAAAGGCTTCAAATCAGTTCCGCCCTACAGTTGGTATATTTGTAGGTAAGCACATACTTTTTTTTTTGTATTTTGGTATATTTTACCCTGAGTTGCTTCGGTTTTTTGCTTCGCTTTGCCAGAGTCGCAGCTGGACGCAGCCGATCTAGGCCGATTATAGACTAATTTAGCCAGAAAAAGGTGAAAATAATGGACACCTGGCAGGTAGCGATTTATCTGTACAAGCCCACACAAAACTACCCTTTTTTTAATTTGGATACGATTTAATGAATATACCTGTCATTTAAAAAAATCATAACGATTGGTTATGTAGTTTTTGTGTAATGTTACCTGAAAGTCGACTAATTTACCTATTTTTTTGTTGTATGACGCATACACGGAAAACAATTTCGACTTTGAATGCTCATATCTTCCACAAAAAAAATCTGAAAATTCTCTGTCGAATTTGTATAGTTTAAATCGATTTTGCGATTATGAATTTTCCTATTTTTGCAACGGCTTTTGTTCGAGAGGCGCTACTGTGCGGCGATTCCTCGCCGCATTGTCGAAAAACAAAAACAAATTACATGGGCTTCGTTTTGCAAAGTTCGAAACGAAGTAGCCACAAAAAATTCTACCTGCGTTCGGCCACAGCCGATATTGCACGAAGTTGGGACTGTATATTTGTTATGGTTTTCGAACTGATTCGGAGCAGCGGTTCGCAAATTAGAGTGAGATGCAAATAGGGGGGAAGGGAGGGAAGAAAATCTATGTCGAAAGCAAAGTGGGCTGCGTCGACGTTAGAATACCCTTTTTAAAATATTTTTAGATATTTATAAATATTTAATTTTATATTTGATAAATATTTATCTATTCAGTTGTATTGTATATTGGCAAGTTTTATAAATTTATTTATTCGAAGCAAAAATGTTTATGTTTGATATTCTTCCTTATGTGATTCAAATTAAAAGGCATTGCTTCGGTCGTGCATACCCTGGCACGCGCCAGAATTTTCGGTCGTCGGTTTTCGGATTCGTCTTGCTTCTGCCAATTATCTTTGCATTTGAAGTGAATCTTTTGCGGATAAAGTTCTTTATTAAAATTCAAATTTTTCGTGATCTTTAATTAAAGATTTTAATAAGAAAAATAAATAAATTTTAATCAGGTAAGTCGAGTTATACGTGAAATTGGGATTTTGTTAATTGAGTGCATAAGTGCATCTCGGCATTTTTTAATAATAATATATTAGTATATATACATTGTGTTTTAACACCGCGCGGTTAATATATATGTTATTTAAAGTGAAAGTGAAATTTAACAATATGCGTACGTACATTCAATGTACATATAAAACAATTAAGAACAAGATCCAATTGTGCAGTTAAACTTCAACATAACGGCATAAGAGCATGCAGTTTGTTTTTCGATTGCCAGCGACACACTGACAAAAATTAAATGTGTTAATAAATATAGTGCTGTTTATTAATAAAATATAAATAAATATCATATCTAAAATAATTATAATATTTTAAAAATTGTGAATGAATAGAATTAAATTCAAATAAATAAATGTGTAATTTATTAAAATGTGAAATGTAATGAAAATGTTCATTATATATAATTATATTTGAAAAAATATAATCAAATTTGTTTCAAATTATTTATTATTACACAAATTGAAACACATATTTAATATTTTTTGGAAATGTAAAATATTATATTTTTGTTTAATTTGAATTTTATTTTATTTTTCATTAATAAAAATAATGCATAATAAATCACATGTTCATTACATTTCAAATTTTAATAAATTACACATTTTTTAATTTAATTCTATTCATTCACAATTTTTAAAATATTATCATTGTTTAGGATATGATAATTATTTATATTTTATTATTAAGCACTCTCTTTATTGAAACTTTTCTTTTATAATTATTTTTGTTATTTATCAATTAATTATTATTGTTTTAAATATTTTATTTATTTATTTTAATTTAATTTTATCAAAAATAATTACAATTCCGTTATATAAAATACTTATATTTTGAAATAAACAACCTTAGTTTAAAAATTTTTCAAATATTATATTTTTTTCTTTTATATAATTTTAAAATGGCTCTACCGTGTTTAATATATCCTATATCTAAAAATATTTTTTTATAAAGAATTTAATTAAAAAATTCAAAATTAATTTAAAAAATAATTGATTTAAATGTATGATTTTTTTTCACATTTGGGTATAATCATATTTCAGTAAAAAAAATATTTTATTATATAATTATAGTATTTTAATACTTGCTTTCCCGAAACTGCTTATGCCGAAGTTTATTTCCCTCTAAATATTTTTTACTTACAAAAATAAAACATTCTTACACAAAATAATAAAATAAAAAATACATAAATACGAAAAAATAAAATACGCTCCTTAAGATCTTCAACTGCCAGAATAAAATTAGCAAAGGGAGAAAATGGTTGGCTCGAAACATATTTCCAAATTAGTTGCCAAAGCCAGGAATGAGATTTTGAGGCGTGCTCATGGAAGGCCTAGAGAACTAGAAAGCGAGGTTTTAGATGTAGAAGCTGGGCCCAGCACAAGGGAGAATAGGGAACCTTTGGAGCCAACTATAGAAATCAATGATATAGGAGTTAGCGATTTAGATGTAGGTAGCTTATATGCACATTCCCGTGAGGATTGTGATTTAAATACACAATTTAAAAATTGTTATTTAAAGCATAAGCCAACACGAGCATGTGCGTGCCATTGACCTTATTAAGGTTTTAAATTCTCATAAGCTCACAGTAAAGTCCTTTTATAAATTTAATTGTTTAGATATTAGTAAAACAGCGGGCGGCTGTTCGGATTATCGAAGGAGTTAAATAAATTCTCAGTGTTTCCTCAATTGCCGGATGTACTAAGCATTGATTTAAACATCGACGGACTTCCAATTTTTAAAAGCTCGAGGGCACAGTTGTCGCCCATTCTCATTAGAATTAATAATCTCCATGGCCGCCCCATTTTGCCAATAGGAGTTTTCTTGGGCCATAATAAGCCTTCCGATTGCAACACGTTCTTGTCGAAATTTACCTCCGAGTTGTCTGAAAATATGAAGAACGGCTTAACTATTTCTAGTAGAGAAATTGGTTTGGAAACTAGAGCCATCATTTGCGATGCACCTGTTCGTGCATTTATTACAGGCACGCCTGGACATACGTCCAGCCATGGCTGTATCAAATGCACTCAACTAGGAAAAAAGTTGATTCTTTATTGACATTCAGAACTAAACGTGGTGAATTGATAACAGATGAAAACTTTCGTGACAGGACTTACCGTCACCATCATAAAGCACATTTTTTAAATAATCAGTCCGCTGTAGAAAAACTTGGGATTAAAATGGTAACCCAAGTTCCTCTTGATTGTATGCACATAATTGAATTAGGTATCATGCGAAAATTCTTAATTCGAATTTTCCACAATAAAGTGGAATAAGAATTTAAGGTTTCCAAACCAAACAAGCAAAAAATTTCCGTATGTTTAAACTCGATGAGAAGCTGCGTCCCACAAGAGTTTGCTCGAAGGCCAAGAACATTGGATGATTTACCGCACTGGAAAGCAACTGAGTTTAGGCAATTCTTGTTGTACACTGGCATTGTATCTCTTAGAGATGCAATTCATGATGACCAGTATTACCAATTCTTTCTGCTACACTCTGCATACAGGATGCTGTCCTCTCACTCGCAACGAGAGTCCAACATCACTAATGCCCAAAATATGTTGGATTTATTCGTAGAGAATTTTCCCATCATTTTTGGAAAAAACAGTGTATCATCATGGCTTACTCCATGTAAAAGAGTCAATTCAGCAAATCGGTGACCCGGTTTCAGGCTCTTCTTACTCCTTCGAGAATTATTTACAAACTCTTAAGAGGTTTGTCCGAAAGCCCACTCAAATCTTAGAACAAATTAATAGGAAGATAGTTGATGATAGCGATTCGGGTGGAATTAGAAAGTACAAAGTTAGTAGGCAGCTAAAAAACTAAAAAATAAAAGGCCAGACAGTTTTTGCTTTGTAGGAGAACTATCCCTATCAGTAATCTCTGTATTAATTGGTCTGGCGTTTTTCTTTGCGGCCGTAATGCGTTTATATCCAGGTAATATATCCACTCCATGTTGCATCAAACACGCTCGTAGAATCTCGTACTTTTCCTTGGATAATTGTAAGTCCATAAACAAGGCCAGGGCTTCATCTTCAGTCAGCTCCATGATGCTAGCGTTTAATGCTTGTGTGGGAATGCTGGCCCGAATCCTTTGAAGCCTTTGTGGGCTAGCTATAGCAACTGATTTGGTAATCGATGATTTAGTTATTTGATGATCCTGTACATATTTAATTGATAATGCTTCCGACAAATGTCCAGTGGTCAAAGTGTTGGTGGCCTCAGAAATCTTCCTTTTTCTTGTGAAATCCGAGCATTCTTCCATATTTTTCGATGGCCTTCCTCTCACGGTAGATGTGCTAGGTTCATCATCGTCTTCTATTCGTAGTTCCAGGTCGTAATCCTACAGAAGCCAGTCTTTTATTTTTTTTTTTATTTTTTATTGAAACGTAAAACGCTTCGTTGAACTTCGTTCCACTTCCTCTTCAACGTTTTAAAAGCCAAGCGAAGATTGGATTCTGCTTCAAAATTTCCTCTTAAATCTCCATAACGAAGTTCAAGTTCTTTAAAACACTCTTCTCCGAAATCATAGTAGACTAAGTTATTACCTGTTAGGTAACCTTTGGGTCAATGAATGGGTTCAACCAGACACCTGTTAAACCTGCATTTTATAAAATATCCCCTAAATGTAAATATCCCCTAAATTTATATTAATTAGGTAAGATATTGCCTTCCTAGGGCAAAAAAGTAATATCGACGTGTACCTGTTTTCTCCAAGGAATAATTCATTTTTTCCTTTGGAAGCATAAGTTGCCTCTTCTTAGGTATAAATAAAAAACTTAAAACTTCATACAAAACAATTTTAAAGGTATGTTTTGTCAATCAATTCAAAACAAAACATTCAATATTACAAATAAAGGCTTCAAATCAGTTCCGCCCTACAGTTGGTATATTTGTAGGTAAGCACATACTTTTTTTTTTGTATTTTGGTATATTTTACCCTGAGTTGCTTCGGTTTTTTGCTTCGCTTTGCCAGAGTCGCAGCTGGACGCAGCCGATCTAGGCCGATTATAGACTAATTTAGCCAGAAAAAGGTGAAAATAATGGACACCTGGCAGGTAGCGATTTATCTGTACAAGCCCACACAAAACTACCCTTTTTTTAATTTGGATACGATTTAATGAATATACCTGTCATTTAAAAAAAATCATAACGATTGGTTATGTAGTTTTTGTGTAATGTTACCTGAAAGTCGACTAATTTACCTATTTTTTTGTTGTATGACGCATACACGGAAAACAATTTCGACTTTGAATGCTCATATCTTCCACAAAAAAAAATCTGAAAATTCTCTGTCGAATTTGTATAGTTTAAATCGATTTTGCGATTATGAATTTTCCTATTTTTGCAACGGCTTTTGTTCGAGAGGCGCTACTGTGCGGCGATTCCTCGCCGCATTGTCGAAAAACAAAAACAAATTACATGGGCTTCGTTTTGCAAAGTTCGAAACGAAGTAGCCACAAAAAATTCTACCTGCGTTCGGCCACAGCCGATATTGCACGAAGTTGGGACTGTATATTTGTTATGGTTTTCGAACTGATTCGGAGCAGCGGTTCGCAAATTAGAGTGAGATGCAAATAGGGGGAAGGGAGGGAAGAAAATCTATGTCGAAAGCAAAGTGGGCTGCGTCGACGTTAGAATACCCTTTTTAAAATATTTTTAGATATTTATAAATATTTAATTTTATATTTGATAAATATTTATCTATTCAGTTGTATTGTATATTGGCAAGTATTATAAATTTATTTATTCGAAGCAAAAATGTTTATGTTTGATATTCTTCCTTATGTGATTCAAATTAAAAGGCATTGCTTCGGTCGTGCATACCCTGGCACGCGCCAGAATTTTCGGTCGTCGGTTTTCGGATTCGTCTTGCTTCTGCCCATTATCTTTGCATTTGAAGTGAATCTTTTGCGGATAAAGTTCTTTATTAAAATTCAAATTTTTCGTGATCTTTAATTAAAGATTTTAATAAGAAAAATAAATAAATTTTAATCAGGTAAGTCGAGTTATACGTGAAATTGGGATTTTGTTAATTGAGTGCATAAGTGCATCTCGGCATTTTTTAATAATAATATATTAGCATATATACATTGTGTTTTAACACCGCGCGGTTAATATATATGTTATTTAAAGTGAAAGTGAAATTTAACAATATGCGTACGTACATTCAATGTACATATAAAACAATTAAGAACAAGATCCAATTGTGCAGTTAAACTTCAACATAACGGCATAAGAGCATGCAGTTTGTTTTTCGATTGCCAGCGACACACTGACAAAAATTAAATGTGTTAATAAATATAGTGCTGTTTATTAATAAAATATAAATAAATATCATATCTAAAATAATTATAATATTTTAAAAATTGTGAATGAATAGAATTAAATTCAAATAAATAAATGTGTAATTTATTAAAATGTGAAATGTAATGAAAATGTTCATTATATATAATTATATTTGAAAAAATATAATCAAATTTGTTTCAAATTATTTATTATTACACAAATTGAAACACATATTTAATATTTTTTGGAAATGTAAAATATTATATTTTTGTTTAATTTGAATTTTATTTTATTTTTCATTAATAAAAATAATGCATAATAAATCACATGTTCATTACATTTCAAATTTTAATAAATTACACATTTTTTAATTTAATTCTATTCATTCACAATTTTTAAAATATTATCATTGTTTAGGATATGATAATTATTTATATTTTATTATTAAGCACTCTCTTTATTGAAACTTTTCTTTTATAATTATTTTTGTTATTTATCAATTAATTATTATTGTTTTAAATATTTTATTTATTTATTTTAATTTAATTTTATCAAAAATAATTACAATTCCGTTATATAAAATACTTATATTTTGAAATAAACAACCTTAGTTTAAAAATTTTTCAAATATTATATTTTTTTCTTTTATATAATTTTAAAATGGCTCTACCGTGTTTAATATATCCTATATCTAAAAATATTTTTTTATAAAGAATTTAATTAAAAAATTCAAAATTAATTTAAAAAATAATTGATTTAAATGTATGATTTTTTTTCACATTTGGGTATAATCATATTTCAGTAAAAAAAATATTTTATTATATAATTATAGTATTTTAATACTTGCTTTCCCGAAACTGCTTATGCCGAAGTTTATTTCCCTCTAAATATTTTTTACTTACAAAAATAAAACATTCTTACACAAAATAATAAAATAAAAAATACATAAATACGAAAAAATAAAATACGCTCCTTAAGATCTTCAACTGCCAGAATAAAATTAGCAAAGGGAGAAAATGGTTGGCTCGAAACATATTTCCAAATTAGTTGCCAAAGCCAGGAATGAGATTTTGAGGCGTGCTCATGGAAGGCCTAGAGAACTAGAAAGCGAGGTTTTAGATGTAGAAGCTGGGCCCAGCACAAGGGAGAATAGGGAACCTTTGGAGCCAACTATAGAAATCAATGATATAGGAGTTAGCGATTTAGATGTAGGTAGCTTATATGCACATTCCCGTGAGGATTGTGATTTAAATACACAATTTAAAAATTGTTATTTAAAGCATAAGCCAACACGAGCATGTGCGTGCCATTGACCTTATTAAGGTTTTAAATTCTCATAAGCTCACAGTAAAGTCCTTTTATAAATTTAATTGTTTAGATATTAGTAAAACAGCGGGCGGCTGTTCGGATTATCGAAGGAGTTAAATAAATTCTCAGTGTTTCCTCAATTGCCGGATGTACTAAGCATTGATTTAAACATCGACGGACTTCCAATTTTTAAAAGCTCGAGGGCACAGTTGTCGCCCATTCTCATTAGAATTAATAATCTCCATGGCCGCCCCATTTTGCCAATAGGAGTTTTCTTGGGCCATAATAAGCCTTCCGATTGCAACACGTTCTTGTCGAAATTTACCTCCGAGTTGTCTGAAAATATGAAGAACGGCTTAACTATTTCTAGTAGAGAAATTGGTTTGGAAACTAGAGCCATCATTTGCGATGCACCTGTTCGTGCATTTATTACAGGCACGCCTGGACATACGTCCAGCCATGGCTGTATCAAATGCACTCAACTAGGAAAAAAGTTGATTCTTTATTGACATTCAGAACTAAACGTGGTGAATTGATAACAGATGAAAACTTTCGTGACAGGACTTACCGTCACCATCATAAAGCACATTTTTTAAATAATCAGTCCGCTGTAGAAAAACTTGGGATTAAAATGGTAACCCAAGTTCCTCTTGATTGTATGCACATAATTGAATTAGGTATCATGCGAAAATTCTTAATTCGAATTTTCCACAATAAAGTGGAATAAGAATTTAAGGTTTCCAAACCAAACAAGCAAAAAATTTCCGTATGTTTAAACTCGATGAGAAGCTGCGTCCCACAAGAGTTTGCTCGAAGGCCAAGAACATTGGATGATTTACCGCACTGGAAAGCAACTGAGTTTAGGCAATTCTTGTTGTACACTGGCATTGTATCTCTTAGAGATGCAATTCATGATGACCAGTATTACCAATTCTTTCTGCTACACTCTGCATACAGGATGCTGTCCTCTCACTCGCAACGAGAGTCCAACATCACTAATGCCCAAAATATGTTGGATTTATTCGTAGAGAATTTTCCCATCATTTTTGGAAAAAACAGTGTATCATCATGGCTTACTCCATGTAAAAGAGTCAATTCAGCAAATCGGTGACCCGGTTTCAGGCTCTTCTTACTCCTTCGAGAATTATTTACAAACTCTTAAGAGGTTTGTCCGAAAGCCCACTCAAATCTTAGAACAAATTAATAGGAAGATAGTTGATGATAGCGATTCGGGTGGAATTAGAAAGTACAAAGTTAGTAGGCAGCTAAAAAACTAAAAAATAAAAGGCCAGACAGTTTTTGCTTTGTAGGAGAACTATCCCTATTGAGGTAGATAGTTTTGAAGAGGATGAAGAAGGCATTTTTATTTTAGGCAGGATATTTTTAGATATTCTTTTTTTTTTGAAGTGCCTGTGTCCTCCCTAGCTTTAAGTATTTGTTTATGTAGCATAGATATGGCATCAGATATAAAAAGATTTAGCGTTTCAGATAAGGTTAGAAAAGCTGTAGCGATGCCATATAAGGGGGAATTAGTGTTAGTGCCCTATTTACATTTTTCGTAGGGTTTCATTCTCCCTTTGCTCATTTTATTTTGGATTTTGTTTTCGGAGGTGTTTAGTCCGTAGGCGTATTTTTAAATACGAATCGGGCATGCCTAAAGCGACGGCGCTTAAGGTATCTTTAGAAGATTCACCTTCCATTGTCCGATGATAAAAAAAAAGGCGTATTTTATTTAAATAAAAGAGCAGAAGATATAAAATGAAAAAAATGTGTGTTATTTTTATTATTTTTAGATACGCAAAAGATGGAGCCCCCTAAAAAAAAATCAGAAGTTGACTTTTGCAATTGAGGGTAAGTAAATTAAATAAAATTATATTTTAATTAAATTATTTCTTGATTAATATCTTATTTTAGAAGATGACTTCATAATAGAAGGAACCCAGGAGCCAGGAACCGACCCCCTGACTAGCGTGGTAAAGAGTATTGAGAAGTTGGAGGAGAGCGTCAGCGACATGTCCAGGGAAGTGGCGTCCTGCACACAGCAGATTGCAAAATTGACTGCATTGCTTGAGGTCTTTCTTAAGGGGAAGACCAAAAGCAGTGCAGTCAATTTTGACTTCTCGGTGGCAGACGATGATGCGCTCATGGCTCTGAAGCCAAGCATGGGCCCGGGGAATAAGTAAAATATTTACAGTCAAAATGATCATGTAATTTATTTTGTCTTTCTTTTTGCAGATTACTGCTGTGACCAAATTAATAAAACGAAATTCTCTTCCGAAATCTCTCAAAACAGTGATTTCGGAAAATCTTTTGATTGCATACAATATGGACGGGGTGAACGGGAAAAAAAAACGATGAGTTTTTTCTCGTTTTTTTTTTCTGTTTTGATTGGTATGTTCGTATTTTGGGCATAATGCAGAAGATATTTTACTGATATATTTTATTTTCTTTACAGAGAGCATAACATCAATGGAAGATCAGAGCCAGCCGCCAGAAAAAGCCCTTGCTCACGCAACGTATTGCATTACAAATAATGCAAATAAAAAAATATATCGCAAGCAGGAATAAATAATAAATAAATAAATAATTCTTATTGTTTTCTTTTAATTCCTCTGGGTTTCCGAGGCGATTCCTCGGGGACCGTCCCCAGGTTTTCACCTGGTTGTCCCCAGCGATTCTTTGGGGACCTTCCCCAGGTTTTCCCCTGGCTGTCCCCAGCGATTCCTCGGTGACCGTCCCCAGATTTTCCCCTGGCTGTCCCCAGCGATTCCTCGGGGACCGTCCCCAGATTTTGCCCTAGCTGTCCCCAGCGATTCCTCGGGGACTTGACTTTGAAATTCACATGAGATTCCCTGGGGACATTTTTTCGGAAATCCTTAGGAAAATCCCCAGGGATTCCTTGCGGATTCCCCGACGAATCCCCGAGTATTGCGACGTCCCCGCCGTGAACGCATGCTCAGTGCAATGTCCGCATTGGATTTGTATGGAATGTCCCCAGCGAATCCCTGGGGACATAGGGACGTTTCCTATGTCCCCAGGGATTCGCTGGGGAATCCTCGGGGACTGGTACTGAAGGAAGTTAGGAGATAGGCACACACTCAACACACACACACACACACACTTGCACACCTCACATGCCTCACTGTGGCAAGACGTGTTTTTCCGCGCTCCAAAAGATTATCCACCGCGAGACAGTACAAGTGCCCGAACGTCGCTGGAAAGTGTAAACATTGTAGTGTGAGACTCGCTGGGACAAGTACTTACCAGGGTCGGCTCCGGCAGACTTTCCGGGCGCCCAGAATCTTGGCATAGGACTCTAAGGTAAGGGGGGATCCTCTCTCGCATCCAGCGAGCGCCTCTCTCTTTCACTCGAGTGCCTCCCACTCACATAGTTTCCACAAGCCTTAAGCCGCATCTTTTCCGCGCGTTTTTCTTCCCCGGCACAACACAAACAACACCAGCTGATCGCAGTGTTGTGCAACGCACGAGCAGGGAGCTTTTGAAGCCGTGCAGTACTGGGCAACACTCGTAGCCAAGTTCCCCACCCAAGGCCACTCCCAAGTTCCACCTTAAATATAAATTTTAAACCATAAATTATGCCGCGGTTTTTAATCTTAAATCTACATTTAAAATTAGCCCGTGGTCCTTGTTCATTTTTTAATATTTATCTTTGCGTCAAAGCGAGTCAGCCCCTGCATCTTTTGTAGCCGGCTCCAGCTGGGCACAGAGCAGAGGGCCGAGGATCTGGCCATCTCCCAACCCCTCCGCTGAGGCGGCGCCATTCAAAGCGGGGCTCTGGGAACCGAGAGGGAGCGGTATAACTCCCATCAGGCATACATTGGTCGAAATCCCCGTGCACCGAGGGACCCCACAGAGGAGCTGGTGCGATGAGCCGGTAAAAGCTGCCTGCGTGCCGTGACGACCAGACCCAGGCACTAGCCGTAGCTAGAGCCGAGGAAGAATTGCTGAGGAACTTTCAGCGAATCAAGCAAAAGGTTCAACGATCGCCTCCTGCTAACATGGCCGAGTCGCACCCTGTGTCTGCACCCCCAAAAGTGCATGTGCCGATCTTCATTTTCGGCGACACCGAGGAAGAAACTGTCACCCCGAAAAGAAGTTGGGATGCTGCGAGCCCTGACAGGGACCAGTCAGGAGCTCACAAGAGGCAAATGGTTGATGCAAGCGCCCCAGCCCTAGTCGAAAAACTTGGAAAGATGCTCGACGAGAGGATCGCCAAGTTTACGGACACAAAGACGAACAACAAAAAGGTGGTTCGACACGTCACGCAGGGGACGATTGATTCCATGCTGGCGATGAAGAAACTGCAGGTCGACATCTGTGCTGCGTTGGCCGAGGGCCACTCCAAGGGCTCTACTGTATGTGCAAGCCAACAGACGACCCCCACGCTGACAGGCACAATCCCCAACGCGGCGCATACGGTCGAGACGGGAAACGCGCTATGGCAGCAGGTCAAGACCAAACCCAGGCCCAAGAAGCCCCAACCCAGAGCGGAGAGTGGCGAGCCCAAGGAGAACCGCGCACCTCACGCATCAGTGCCCAGGAAGCAGCGCGCTGATGCCATACTCATCAAATGCAGCGAAGGCACGTACGCAGATATGCTGAAGTTGGTAAAAACTGAGCCCTCCCTGCAGGGACTCAAGGACAAAGTCCAAGGCCTGCGAAGGACAGCCAATGGTGGACTCCTCCTAAGGATGCAAAAGCCTCAGGACCCATCCACACAAGAACTGCAAACAGCCCTAAAGACGGCCATCTCCGGCAAAGCCGAGGTGGCGGTTATGCAGGAAACTGTCCAACTGGAGATCCGCGACCTGGACGAGATGACCAGCGGTGAAGAGGTCACACTGGCCCTATTCGCGGGGGAGGATTGTGACATCCCTGGGGATGCTGCACCAGAATGCGAAAAGCGTTCGGCGGGACGCAAATAGCTACTGTCAACCTCAGACCCGATCATGCGCGGAGGCTGCTCGAGAAGGGTAAAATCCGAATCGGATGGGCCATCTGTCGCATCAGACAGGGCTTTGGACATACTTCCACTAGATGTCGAGCCTCTGCCGCAGTAGCCATGGCCACGCAGGACTTCTGCTTCAGATGCGGGGAAACCGGCCACAAGCACTACACGTGCCAGGGCAAACCCAGGTGTATCCTGTGCACCCGAGGAGGCAAGCCCGGAGGGGAAGCGACCCTGAGCAGAACCTGCCCCGAATATCTGAAGGCCATCCAAAATATGCAGAATGGTTAAGTTTCTACAACTTCTGTCACAGACGGTACTCGAGATGAAGACCAGTGATGTTATTTCCGCTTTTTTCCCGTCAAATTCGGCTTTTTTTGAAGTGGGATAGCGGGACAAATTTAAAAACAGCGGGCAGCGGGAATTCTATTTTTTTTAGAAAATTTTTAGTACTTTTACTACATTTTAACAGCTGTTTTAATCGATTGAAATGTTAAAAATGTATTTCTATTTTGAAAAAGAAATGAAAGCCATAAAAATGGAATCCTTCGAAGAAAAGGAAATTAGAGAATGCTGTACAGGCTTTGTAGTAGAGCTTGTCAAGCAGCTAAAGCAAAGGTAAATATTAAAATTTTTTTTTTTTTATTTGTCGAACTTAATAGATTTTTATTTTTTTATTTCAGGTTGCCAGACAATTTTAATATTTTAAAACAGATAGATGCTATTTCTGTAGAAAATGTTTTGAAAATTAAAAAAAATAGCATTACTGCAATTTTGGAATATTTTGGTAAAACCAATATAGACCAAATCGAACGGCAGTATAATGACATTACCCTGGTCCCGTGGGAAAATGTCGATGACACAGCCAGCTTCTGGAATGAAGTTTTAAAATACAGGGACTCTGGCGGGAACTGCAGATTTCAAGAATTGGAATTAGTTGCCCTGGAAATGCTGACCCTTCCTTGGTCAAACGCCGAAGTCGAGCGGGTATTCAGTCAAGTAAATTTGGTTAAAACAAATTTAAGAAATATATTAAGCGTTAAAACATTAAACGCTATTTTAAGTATAAGGTCCATATCTTGATTTTTATTTGAATTCGAAATTAATTTACTGAACATTTTAGGTATGGACTACGCCGAAGCAATAAATGCTGTTTTAATTACCAATTACCAAGCAGCTGCATAGCCACCATGACCCAACGTGATTATTATCCGGCCGAAGAAGAGGAATATTTGGAAGATCTCTTGAATATAATTTAACCATTATTATTTTAATATAATTTATCTGTGAATTTTCTTTGTTTCTTATTTTTCCTTTTGTTGTTCATTTTATTTAATACATGTTTGAATTAAAAAACTAAAAAAAAATTATTTTCTAAAAAAACAGTTTTTTTTTTTAGCTTTTTCGCACTGGAATTCTGCTTTTTTTAGCTGTTTTTATTTCTTAATCCAGCTATTTTTGCCAAAAAAAAAAAATTGACATCACTGATGAAGACAGACATAGCAGTATTGAGCGAACCATACAAAGCGAAAGCAGAGGGAGTATGGCAGCAGAACGCGGACGGCGGTGCAGCTATCTGGAGCTGCGGACAGCTTCCCGGACACCTATCGCAGAGGGCGTCGAAACCGGGCTACGCCAGGGCCAAGGTTCATGGAACAACGATCTGTAGCTGCTACTTAGCCCCGAGCCTGCACATAGATGCGTTTAGGGACATAGTGCATGAGATCGCCCAAGACGCCCGTGGAAGATCTCCGGTACTAATCGCTGGGGACTTCACCTCGTGGTCCACCGCATGGGGGGGTTCGAGGACGACTCAGCGGGGAACTATCCTCCTGGATGTCTTCGCCACCCTGGGTGTTTGCCTCCTCAATGATGGCAACATATGCACCTACAGCAAGGCAGGCAGGGAGTCATTCATCGACTTGACGTTTGCCATCCCGGAGCTCTCCCGGAACAGCCACTGGGAAGTTACAGACGTGCTCACCTACAGCGACCATGCAGCAATAGCATTCCAGACCATGATAGAATTATACAAGGTAGTCCCGTCGGCTGCCGAAATCGTTCGGGTTTTCAGTGCGTGTTCGCTTGTTGAAGGAAAGGTTGTGTGCGCACGCATTTTTTTTCGAGTTTTTAACCCTTAGTTGGGAATGAATTTTTGTAACTGTTGCCGTATTTTAAGACTAGAATATATTTTAAAATTAAGAACCTAAACGAAAAGTTAGCTGTACAAAAGCAAAAACAACGTCTCATTTCAAACTCAAAATTATTAAAAATAAAATTATAAAGATTATTCTAACTCGTTTTATTACAGAATTATTAAAAATAAAATAATAATAATAATACAAAATATTCAAGCTCGTTTTATTATATATAAAATAATATTACAAAATATTCCAACTCGTTTTATTATAGAAGGCGACTTCAACCCCCATCCGAAACCTAAGGGTTAAAACTCACACTCTATTGTCGTACCACTCGCACTCATTAGGCTGAACTGCTCTCAATCGCACTCATTGTTATAAGTTGTAGTGTACCAAATTTTGCCGACGGGACTACCTTGTATAATTCTATCATGTTCCAGACGACGCATAGGCAGCAGGGTCCTCCCAGTCGGCAACCAGCATATAGGGTGCACACCCTAAACGTAGAGGTGCTCCTAGACAGTATGGATGGTAACACCATCACTGGCGACGCGTACACCTGCGCAGACAAGTTAGCGGCAAGGATCAAAGTAGCCTGCGATGCTGCCATGGTGAGCTCCGTTAGAGGAGGAGGAAGGAGGCCAGTTCCCTGGTGGAACCAAGAGGTAGCCGCGGCCAGGTGTGAGTGCCTCGCTGCAAGGCGGAGATGCCAACGAGGCAGAGGTCGTCCCTCGCAAGCGCTGCTCGAGCCCCGCTATAGAGAGAGAAAAAAGGACCTCAAGGTTGCTATTAGGAGGAGTAAACACAAATGCTTTCAGGACCTGTGTGATGCAACAGACCAAGAACCATTTGGCTCGGCCTACAAGCTGGTCATGGGCAAACTCTGCAGGCAGCCGATTCCCACCTCCCAGGAACAACTGGGAGCAATAATCACCACGTTGTTCCCTGCGCAGCTGCCGCTTTCGCTTCCCAGCTTAGCCGAGAGTGAAGCGCCCCTCATCAGTGAAGAGGAGATCATGCGCGCGCTGGCCAGCAGCAAAGCATCAACGGCTCCCGGCCCGGATGGCATCCCTAACGTGGCACTACATGCCATAATCAAGGCCCACCCGAGATTGCTTGCTCAGGTATTTAACAGATGCCTCCCTGAGCACACCTTCCCTAGAGTCTGGAAGCAGCAACGCCTAGTGCTCATTCGGAAGCCAGGCAAGACCCATCCTCATATCGCCCCCTCTGCATGCTCAACACATTGGGGAAGATATTCGAGCGCATCATTTGCAGCAAGTTGGAGTGAGAAGTTGAAGAACGTGGAGCCCTATCAAACCAGCAGCACGGCTTCAGGAAAAGGCGAAGCACGATCGACGCGATCCGCGAAGTAACGCAGATTGCAGCAGATGCTATCGAAGGCGAACGATGGCAGGGAGGCTCTAAGCAATACTGCCTGGTCTGTACCCTAGACGTGAAGAATGCCTTTAACTCAGCAAATTGGAGCCTAGTCCTGCAGGCACTCCAGCGAGGTGGCATATCTGGATACCTCCTCCGCTTGGTAGCGGACTACTTCAAGGATTGCATCCTGATGTACGGTTCCGACGAGGGCAACCAGGTACATAACGTGACAGGAGGTGTACCTCAGGGCTCTGTCCTGGGGCCTATCCTGTGGAACATTATGTACGACGAGATACTGCGACTCACACTTCCTTATGGCTGCTCCGTAGTGGGGTTTGCAGATGACATAGCGCTAGTCACGGTGGAGAAGCACCTTGCCGACGTATCTGCTAAATGCAGCCTCGCAATTGACTTGCTAATGTCTTGGCTGGCCGACAACGGGCTCGCGCTGGCCGAACATAATACGGAAGCAGTGCTTATTAGCAGCAGAAAAGCCGTCGAAAAGCTAACCTTCCGGGTAGGCTCGACAAGCATCGAGTCCAGTCCGGCGATAAAATACCTTGGAGTCATGATCGACCATAGGCTGAACTTCAGAAGCCACCTGGAGTACGTGGCGGCCAAGGCTTCCAAAGCTACAGCTGCCATCTCAAGGATGATGGCCAACACACATGGTACCAAGCAGGCGGCTGATAGCTACTTTGGTGACCTCGACCATCTTGTATGCAGCGCCGATATGGGCCGAAGCGATGAAGACTGCCAGCTACAGCCGATCGTGCAAGTCTGTTTACAGACGATGCGCGCTGCGCATCTCCAGCTGTTTCTGCACGTTGTCAGAGGAAGCTGCATTGGTGATATCGGGAACAATCCCAATTGACCTACTGGCAGATGAGCGCAGGACAGGGAACTCAGGCAATAGGACCCAGCGAACCAGTACCATTTCTCGATGGCAGGAGAGATGGGACAACGCGAGTTCAGGACGATGGACCTACAGGCTCATCCCCGACCTGGTTCCCTGGATGCAAAGACGACACGGGCAGCTGGACTTTTTCACCAAGCAGATACTCACAGGCCATGGATGCTTCAAGGCGTACCTTCACAGGTTCAAGCACGAGGACGACCCATACTGCAACTACTGCGGCAGCCCATTCATCGAGGACGCGGAGCATACTTTTTTCGTGTGTCCCCTATTTGCGGCAGTCCCGCGGGAGCGGACTTTTCTTCCTATTACTGTCCTTTCTCTATCTGTCTATCTATCCATTTTATGAAATATATTTAATTAACAATCTTTTAAATAAAAAAAAAAAACACACCCCCACACGCTGGTGGCTGGGCCCTCGCCGCACCAACTCCGCGTGGCCGCTGGGGCAAAAGCCGGGCCAGAGTATCGGCGGGACGGGAGCGAGGATTTGTCGCCGCTGGGTCCTGCCGGGCACAGATCTAGGCGTGGGCACTCGACTGCTGGACTCTCCAGCGCTCCCCCTCTCTTTCCCCCTTCTCGATCTGCAATTTTCCCTCCACCTCCACTGGGCCACGCAGGGCGGCGGGGAGATTTTGCCGATCGAAAGGAGTTGCCACTGCTGGGCTGCCGAGTAGGCGCCGGAAACGGGGAAGCGGCTGACCATCAGAGGAGTAGCCGTGACCAAAGATTTCTCTTTCCCGGGGTCAAAATTCGCCCATCTCGCACGAGCCCCTTCCGCTGCCGTTTCCCTTTAGAAAAATTCAATTAAATATTCGGCGTCCATGTCTTGGCCGTCTCTAAAATTATAAATATTTCTGGAGAGGAATCCTGGGCCGCTGAGGTGTACCCCGGCCAAAGACACATTCTTACAAGGTTGTCTATGGAGGAAAAGTGGATTCAAAAAAATTCCCTAATAATGGTTTTGTGGTTATATTTTTAAGTGTTATTGAAGAGGGATATTGTTCTAATTGTATTAATATTGGGAAGTGGCTGCTGTTTGAAATTTGTAAGTTAGTTGAAGTCCATTTAACTCTTAAATTGTTTTTATTAATAAGAGTTAAGTCAATTGCTGAGTTGTGTGAGTAGGTTGGTTAGTCATTGTTTAAATAAAAAAATCCTGCGTTTAAAAGGGTGTTTTCTAAATTGTTATCTCTAGCGGCTTGAAGGTGATTTTCCAAGTTGATAGATTTAGCATTAAAATCTCCGCCTATAATGGATAACCCTTTCTTTGGTTTGCAAAGTTAAATATCTCACTACATCCTCGTCAAACGAGTTGATATCAGCACTTGGAGCAGCATAGATGCTGAAAATGTTTACATTGTGTCTTAAGTTTGTTGTACAAATCCCTATTAAGATATATGCCAACTCCTCCAAAGCCATCAAAACAAGGTTTGCATACAAAATTATAATTAGCTAAGCTACAAGGTAAATTGTCAGTTACACAGATTTCTGAGAGTAAAGCAATGTCTACGTTGTTTTTAACTAGAAAAAGTTCCAGTAATTGCTTGTTATTGTTAGCTGTTAGGCTTTGGATGTTATATTGTAAGATTTTTAAGGTCATAAGTTAAAGTAGTAGTTAATGAATAAAATAGTAGTTAATGAATTAATAGATCTAATTTATTGTTGGTAATCTCAATTCTGTCTTTTGGGTATATCAGTCTGTGATTAACTAAGAATTTTCTAGATTCTGGTACTAAAGTTGAATTTTCATGAATTAAAAAAGAAGATATATCAGATGCTAACTGAATTAAACTCATTTCTGCAGTTTCTAGAGCTTAATTTTTCGCATTTTTATGTAAATTAGGATTTGAAGAACTTAAACTATCGTGAGTATGAATAACTTCTTCATTGAGACTGACCTCATGTTCTTTAAGAGCAGCTTTCCAGCTGTTCATAGTTCTACGTGCGTAATTTTCTTCATTATCCTTGTTTATAGATTTGTTTACTACTTATTAAATTTGTGTGTGTATGTGTTGAGCTTTAATTTTCGTGTTTTTTTTGCATTGGGGATTGACGATTTTCTTTGCCATGTAGGTTGTGGGAAAAGAGCAGTCATCAAAAGTGATGGGTGCCTAATTATAGTTTCATTTCTTGAAAGGGTATTTTTGGTCATGTATTTTTGAATGGAGTGTGCTTTTGTGCGTCCTGGACAATCTAGGTAGGTTGAGATGTGGCTTTGCTTAAAGTTGATACAGATAATTTGTGAGCATTGTTGCTCACTATCATGTGAAAAAGAGCATTTGCTGCATTTTGTATTTGTTGCGTGTAGTGTTGGGCAAAATGTCAAAATCTGAAGCATCTAAAGCAGAGACGGGCACGAGATCTAACGGTTTGGGTAGCAGAAAACAAAAACAACAACCCCCAGCGCACTATGGGTAAAAATCGATTTTTTGGCATCAATTCTAATTTTGAAGATAGAGGCTTGAAACTTTGCAGATATGCCTTAAATATTATGCCTGAATTTCGATTTTTTTTTTTGCAGTTTGACCACGCCTTCCGTTTCCCCTTAAAGCTATGGGCAAATAGTCTTTGATTTTTAGGCATAAAGTCTGATTCCTAGAATATTTAAGATAGACGATTAAAACTTTTGTTCACGCCAAAAGGGCGTTTATTTTCCAGAGGCAGTGTGATCCCGTACACCCTCGCTATCGCTCCCTCTTCCTTTTGACTTTCTGTCCATAGAGCTTCCAATCCGCTCTGAGATGCTAGTTTAAGTCTTCATGTATACCAGTTCTAATTGTTTACTCTACCAATAAAGACCGCACGTCGCGCAATACCCCGAAAATAGTTTTCCGTGTTTTACTTATCGAATGTTTCCAGGTGTTAGCCACCCCCCTTCAATTCAACTTTCAACATTTAATTGTAATCGAATTCTTATATATTTTTTATGTTAGTTTTACCACGTCTTTTGTAACGCCCCTTTCAAGATATTTTTAAATAATTTAAATATTCTTCATTAATACTTAGAACAATTTTAATTTTACTAATTTCGTACCATATTTTAAATAGTTGAACAGTTATATTTAAAATTTAAATTTTGTCTATACCCCTGTAAAATTAAAATAAACCTTAATTACACCTTAAAATTAGAGGTGGAGAACTATCGATGGCACTATCGCCACTATCGATGGTTTAGCACTATCGAGCCACCATCGATGGCAGCAGACACCTTCGATAGTGGCCCATCCACTATCGATGGTGCCATCGATGCGCTTCTTACATCCCTAAAAAATTTGAACAAGCAGCAACATGTTTTGAAAATGAGCTGGCCAATTTTCCAGTTAAAGAGACCGCAAGTAATCAACCCGTAGCACCGTTTTTAAGTTTACAGGATACTTTGTTCGATTTTTTGGGTGAGCGTTCCATGAATAAATTTGTAAACTCAAGAGTCGATGCAATTTTAACTAAGAGGCAGTATCTGGAAAGGGCAATTGTCGGACAAGATATCGACCCTCTATTATGGATGAAGGTATGCCTTAATTAAAAGTGCCGAGTTATAAATTGCATATAATTAAGTATATTACTTTTTTCGAGGTGAATCAAACTGATTTCCCTGCCATTGGGAGCCTTTTCGCCAAATATCTTTGCATTCCGGCTACGTCCGTGGAGTCTGAAAGAACATTCAGCAAGGCGGGCCAAATAATATCGGAGAGGCGAACCCGGCTCAAAGAAAAAAATGTTAACATTCTTTTGTTTTTAAATCGCAACTCTTGGCTGAAATAAAGCATATTTTATTGTATTCGTTTCATTCTTTTTTTTTAAATCGTAACTTAGTTAAAATAAAGCATAATATTTTTATATTTGCTTAAAAAAAATTTTTTTGTTGGGCTACACTATCGAGCCACTATCGAGCCACTATCGATGGCACTATCGACACTATCGATGGTTTAAAATAAACTATCGTCGACTATCGATGGCGCCCACTATCGATAGTTCTCCACCTCTACTTAAAATCGCTTTTTTAACGTCATAACTAGAAAACAAGTCAATTATCCGGAAAATCCCGCAATTCTTCCTCCAATACAACTTTAACTTTTATGCAATGATTTCGTCATCACCAGCTTCTTCTTCATTGCTGTACATTCTAAAAGATTTACAACGACTTTTGGCATTTTTTTTTATGGGCCAATCGTTGTCGTTTCTTTATGTTAAGAGTTGACAAAAGTGGGTCTGATGAATCTTATGATCTGTTAAAGACATTAGACATTGAATCCAAACGGCTGCATTTCCTTGCACGGGATAGCCTATTTCGCTTGTACAGTTTATTTCGCGCTTCTGACGCACTTTCACCAAGAACTCCTAGAGGAACTACGGAACATTCTATTATTTTGTGTCTATGTACCAAAACCTTGTGGACAGTAGGAGACATTGGATACCAATCATATTTTTCAATGTATAAATTGAATGTGTCTGCACACAAGTTTTTAAATTTTTTTGGGCATACTCTGAATTCGGAGGATATGGCAATTAAAATTGTAAAACAGTGTTTAAAACCTTGCCATCGATTAATGTCAAATTAACTTCATATTTGACCGCTATCTCTGGTAATCAAATTTGCTTTTTTCATTTAATATAAATTCAGTGGTTTCTTTTATAAATTCCATTTTGAGGGGACGCCAGAATCTTACTGATTGCGGAGAAGGATTTAACCAAATAACTCTGTTTTGAGTATCTATTAATTTTAAGGGAATTATAGATGTTACAAGCAGTGAAGTATCAAAGCCGGCTGACCCGTCAAACCCACAGCTGGCAATTAGTTTACACTGCGTTATGTGTTATTGACAAATTAGTTCTTGAATTTCCAATATGCGGTCAGCAGTATGGTTTAATAAATCTTAAAGCCTGCCTTTGTTTCGGAATAACAAATTTGTTTGGGTCTACATTTTAATTTTATTTGAGCAAGCGCATAATACAGTGGATAGATATCGCATCCATGCTGCTTAGATATGGCTTTAATGTTAATGTATTGCTGTTTTGTTAGCCCATTTTCTATGAAAAAGGCTGAGGTCTTATTTTTATAACAGCATTATACTTAGGGCTCTTTACATTTTCGCTAATATTTTCGTTTCGTAGCAAAAGTGCACTATCGATTTGTTTGGTTTGGTTTTTTTTGCCGAGACTGAAGCAGCATGCAACAATAATGGCACCGAATTTTCGTTTTCTTTGGCCAGTTCAGATGCTAATTTTCGTTTCAGTCTTGGTCCTGCCTCAGCATACGTCAAGAATTTTCGACCACGTTTATCATGGGTCGCGTCGTTTTCCAGTACACCAATTTTTAAACTTGACGCGAGCCACTGTGGATGTTTTGTTTTGAAGCGATCTAGATTTCTGTTGCCTTTCGCCAATTTCTGATTAAGAAAACCAAAAATTTGCTTCAGTTTTTGTTTAATCAATTTGCACAGAGCATCGTTTAAATCGATTTCGCCCATATTTTCCATTATAAAGTTATATACTGGAGCTTGTTGCCGGTGATTGTCATTCCATACATCAAGCAACGTTGAATGGCAAAACTCAAGTGCAACTGCATCATATCAAATTATTGCCAAATTGTACAAAAAGGACCAAAAGAGCTTTATGTTATTGGATTCAGATAATATCAGTTGTTAAGTTTCAACTTCCACCTTGCGTTACCCGTCGTCAACTTGTTAGTTTCATTCCACGAAACACACATCTACATTTTTTAGTTGGGACATAAAAGCACAGCAACAACACATTGAAATATTGAACAACACAACACATATAACAAAAATATCGAGCTTATAACCCTTTGACTCACCATTACTTTTTCATTTCATATTAAACTGTTTTTATTTGATTCACATTTGTAAAGTTATGAAACTGCATAGATCGACATCCTTTGCACTATCGATGGCACTATCGGCACTATCGATGGTTTGCTACTATCGAATTACCATCGATGGTAGACCTGCACTATCGATAGTTCTTGATAGTGCTTCTCATGAGTGTTTCTGACGAATTTAACATCTTTAGAAAAAGCGCAATTGCAAGTAAAAGTGCGAATTGTAATTAAAAGTGCGAATTAAAGTAAAAATCAAATAAAAAAGAGCAACATGGATAAGTTCCTTACCAAAATCGAAAAAGGTAATGCTGAATGTATGTGTTCCTTTAATTTCAGCAAAACAACACAGCCCGCCTGCACCTAGTAGTCAGTCACAATCTTGCGAATGCAGCAGTGCTGAATCAGACGTCAGAATTGTTGTTAAAAATGTGACACATAAAAGAAAAAAAGGGAATTTCTAAGGTTTGGAAATATTTTAAGCACTCAGACAACAAAAAGCTGGCCAAGTGCCTAACCTGTGGCAAGGAATATAAGACAAGCGGGAACACCTTGAATCTAAAAGATCACTTAAAGAGGTTCCATCCAGGACTTGATGACGTACCCGAAACCATTACCTATGACAACATTGTAACCGACTCCAATGAGTCAAGTTTGGCAAGGTCATCAAGCAGCAGTGCAAGATCGAGCATGCACTCGATAGTGTCATATTTTAAAAGAGCCATTCTGTACGACAGCAATTTGAAAAGAAAGAAAGACATCGACAAAGCGCTAGCGTTGATGATTGCAGCGGATGTACAGCCATTCAATGTTGTTGAAAACGAAGGATTCGTTAAGTACTCGCAGATTCTGGATATAAAATTCCCAGTAAGGGTTACATAAGAGACGTAGTTATGAAGGGTATGTTCGAAGAGAGCATGGCCAAGCTAAGAGTTTTATTAAAAGATTCATCAAGTGTTGCTGTAACTTGTGATATCTGGACATCAAAGGCCAGTGTTGCTTTT
Source organism: Drosophila jambulina (assembly GCA_018152175.1). Taxonomy (NCBI): domain Eukaryota; kingdom Metazoa; phylum Arthropoda; class Insecta; order Diptera; family Drosophilidae; genus Drosophila; species Drosophila jambulina. The sequence goes on along the minus strand of JAECXH010000012.1, from coordinate 1,610,655 downwards.
TTAACGGTGACATGCCATACAGTTCATAACGTCGAAGTTAAAACAGCGTCACTTGCCACAGTTAAATTAAAAGAGCCAACAAACCATACCGCACAAAACATTGCTGACACATTGAATTTATTTTAATCGATATCAATGTTTTAGAAAAAACGGTATGCGTGGTAACAGACAATGCGAAGACAATGATAAAGGCATGCGAAATTTTAAATCTTTCCAATGTGCCATGTTTTGCACATAGTTTGAATTTGGTTGTGCAAGATGGCTTAAAAGTTGAAGATTTAAATGGATCGTTAAATATGCTATTTACTAAATGTAAATCAACTGTTCGATATTTCAAGCAAAGAGCTATTGCACATGAAAAATTTTAAATAGCCCAGGAATCTGACACACCGTACAGCTTGTTACAGGAAACGCCGACTACATGGAACAGCTTTTCTTTTATGATTGAGAGAATCATAAAAACCAACGATGCTATTTCAAAAGTCTAGCCACCGCACTTGCACCGATGCCATTCACTGCTAACGAAATCAATATCCTTAAAGATATTTGTAACATATTGGCGTATTTCCACAGTGCGACAGAAAAAATTTCCGGAGGCAAATACATGTATGTGACAGTTTCCCTTATAATTCCAATTATTTAGGGCTGTACCGAAAAGTCGAAAACGTCTCAGGCGAGTTGCTTACTTCCGAGGGAAAATGCTGCAAAATGTTCTGCTTTCTTCGATAAAAAAAAGACTTTTTAAATACGAGGAAAAGGAAATCACAAGCATTAGCACAATATTGGACCCGAGGTTTAAGAAATTAGGATTTTTTGACGAGTTTAATGCTGATCAAGCATTAGCACTATTGGAGAACGAGCTCGTCGTGGTTTCACAGCAAAAATCGAAAACCCCTCTTTAACCAGTGGACACCAAGAAACCCGAATCTCTTTTCTTCGATTTTGTTCAGAAAAAGGCAATGGAGCAGGCAACAACCAAGCGAAGTGATGCCATTATGCTCACACGGCAATACTTGGAAAGGGCTGTAGCATCACAGGACACAGACTCTGGATAAAAGTAAGAGTTCACATATTAACAATTGAATAAAATCCGTATATAAGTTTTATTACTTCAGATGAATGGAGTTGAAATCGAGCTAATGCGAATACTTTTGTGCGCCCGCCATTTCTGTTGAGTCAGAGAGGATTTTCAGCAAAACTGGGCAAATCGTTTCTGAGCGATGGTCTCGTTTGAAGGATAAGAACATTAACATGATTTTATTTTTAAACAAAAATAATTGGCTTCTTTAAATGTATAATTTAAATGTGAATGATGGATAGGAGAATATTAAGTAAACAATGTCATTCTCTTTTGTTAAGTTTTTCTGAAATTTTTATTTAATATTTACTGTTTCAGAAAACCGTCGAAAACTATCGATAGTAATCGATGATTTGAAATAAACAATCGTCCACTATCGATTGCGGCGACTATCGATAGTTTGCAACCTCTACTTTGCACGCTTTTTCTTTAAGGTGTAACCAGATCTCAATCTTTCGACTTCGTTAAAAAAAAAGTACTAAAAAATAACATTTACAAATTTTCAACAATTATATTTGGGGTTCTGATAGTTTTCTTAATCAGGTAAAATAGTTTTTTTTTTAAACAAAACAACAACAAAATTGTAAAAATGCCAAAATGTCGGACTTTTCATAGTGCAGCGTCGCGACGGGTCGCAGACACGCGCCACACAGACTGTGCGAGCAGAGAAAATACACTGACAAAATCTTTTTGAGTAGAATTAATTAAATTTGTTTAATCAATTAAGGTCAAAAATGGATACTGGCAAAATATGCCTCCAATTTAAGTATTTAACCCTTTTACAATGGGGTATTGGTCTATTGGAACTTTCTTCCAAAACTCCGTTCCGGACTCCATCACAGACATCAAATACATATATGTAGTAAGTCCGATTGCAGGTCGCAGAAATCCGTTTGAAATTGTAGGTCCTGCTCTTCAATATTTGTTTCTTTTGGGCTTATAAATATTTTAATAAATTTTTCTTGTCAAAACCCTGCAACATATCAATGCAGCTAGATTTAATAAACTCGCCATCTAACAAACATTTTTCAGCTTTGGCCAACTACGAATGGCTAGTAAAATGCTTTTTCTGTTGTCTGGCTCTGGTCCAGCTTTAATTAATTGCGCGGAGAGTAATGCCTTTAACTTGACAGTAAGCTGGAACCTCTCAGTATCACCCAACAAGCCGTACGAACTTTTATGTTGGGAGTTGTAATGTCTTCGAATATTGTAACTTCCTGTTGCACTTGTCGCTACACAAATCAAGCACTGCATCAAATCCAAATAATTAATTTTTGTAAGGAAATATCTTATCTCAAGTTTGGAGCTATCAATATCTTCAGCCATTTTTGCGTGCATTTATGTCCTCCTAAGAAAACGACTGCAAGAGAAATCCAAACGTTTTTCCTTTAGTGCAAAAGTCAAAGCCAGCTGCGCAGTTCCTTTTAAAATTGTTCTTGTTTTTGGTACGATGTGCGAGTTTGGTCGTAAAAACATAGAGGATACTATCGATATTATCGATGTTTTAGAAACTAGCCAAACATCGATATTTTATTTTTCACATCGATGTATCACTGCAAAGTATTTAAAATGAAATGCAAGGTCCCAGCAGACCAAAGCGGACGTAGTGCGGATGGAAAATGTCCGCTAAAGATATTAATTACGGACAAAGAATCGGAGTTTCCGCATTACGTTCGATGAATGCTCAAAAACGAACTCTAAAACGGACAAAAAGCGAACCGTTAGGGTCCCACTTAAAATTGTGGTATTGCTAACGGACACTGAAACGTACAACACGCGACAAAACACGCGAAACTTCCAGGAATCGGTGAACGGTTTGTCTCTTTACTTTTTTTGTCGCGTGCCTGATTTTTGTTATGTCGCTGCAAATGAGCGAGAGGCAAATAGTCAAAGATAATACAATAAATAGATGAGAGAGAGGATGTTCGTGCATTTTTTTTTGTCGCACGTTTGGCAAACGTCTTTGTCGCCTCCTTGTAGTTGTTGTTTTTTTTCTAATGAATGTGTATCGACGCGTCGCTTTTCGAGTTTGACCTGCGAAGTGTGCGGACGCGAGTTGAAATATTTAGTGAGACGGTGCACGTGTTTACAACGGTAAGTGTTACATTTAAATTTATTATTAAATTGATTTTGCTAAGCGCCACAAATGTTTGCTTGAGGCGCTTGGCAACACGAATGCAAACATGTTTTGCTATTAAACTATTAATAATGTTTCATTAGTGAATTTTTTTTAATAAAGAATACATTTTTTGTAGTTAAGCCGCCATCAAAGTTCCTGCGACTTATTTGCAAGGGTAGTAGGGAGTAGTTCCATTTTTTCCATTTTTCCATTTTCTTGTTCTTCTATTTTCTTGTTATTTTAAAAATGCCCAAACGTAAAAGTCGCCGTTACTTGAGTCAAGCATGGTAAAATTCATGCAAATCCAAGTACAGAAATTAAGTCTAAAGAAGAGAAAGTAAAGGCGCCTGATATTTTTGTAAATATCGAAGACAAATTTAGAGTTTCCTGTTGATTGTAGATGATGATTTTAACTTGCGCTTAGCACAGTGGCTTTCAGCAAACAATATAAGCAGGTGCGCAGCCAATGACCTTCTGTCAATTTTGACAACAAAAATTCCCTGCTTGCCAAATGATCTTCGGACATTAATTTCGACTCCTCGAGAGGTTGTTAAACGAGTTATGGCTCCTGGCGAGTACATACACTATGCCTTAAAAGACGCTCTAACAGATTTTTTTTATTAATTTTAGCTATATTTCCAATAATATAAGCTTAAATATTAATGTGGACGGTTTACCTCTGTTCAAAAGTTCACTCAAACGGACATGGCCAATTTTGATAAATGTTAATGGTACAAAGCCAGTAATGGTAGTGGGTATATATGTAAGTAATTCTAAACCTCAAGACCCAAATATCTATCTGGACGAATTTTCCAGAGAGCTGTTTGATTTAATTAAAACCGGCATGACATTTAAAGACAGAAAACTTGCAATTACAGTGAGAGCATTTATATGTGACGCCCCAGCCCGAGCGTTTATTTTGGGTGTGAAACACCACTCAGGTTTTTATTCCTGTAATCAGTGCCTTCAGAAAGGCGAAAGTTTTCAAAGACGGATAATCTTTAAATTGTCCGAACACCTTCCTCGAACAGATCATAGTTTTAGAAATAGATTGCAACCAAAACATCACAATTTACAAAACCAACTAGTATTGGAAATGCTCCCAATTGATCTAGTTGTTCAATTTCCCAATGATGCACGTAGTCTGCTTAGGAGTCATGAAATCTCTACTACTAAAAGGGCATAAATTTTCATTAAATAGACCCTTAATAGCTTCATTAAATGAAAGACTGATTGCATTAAATCTTTTTTTTACAGTAGAGTTCAATAGAAAGCCTCGTTCGCTTGATGATCTCGAACGATTTAAAGCAACAGAATTTCGCACATTTGTCTTGTATTCTGGACCTGTTGTATTAAAAGACATTTTAGATTCTGTTCAATACAATCATTTCTTACTGTTTAGCTTGGAAATAAGAATTCTCCTTGACAGTAAGTATTGTATTTCGCAAAATGAACTTGCCTCTACACCTATCCAAAGAATTCTAGTCTTATGGGCATTTTTTCTTCAGCGAGTATAAATTTCGACTCTCAGGTTTGGCAGCATAAAATAGAAGAAATATCTGGAAAAATTATGCATTTAATAGACAGTTGTAGACATATTTACATTCGCTTGATTAATTAACAGAATATGGACTACAACAACTTATTCAACTTGGAGGAGAACCCAGAGTATGCAACGCTCCAACCGCCAGCTGAGGACAAAAAACATACTAGTAAGGCCATTGCCCAAGTTGGTTGCAACAATTATTTTAATAAATATATTTTTTTGTTTTTCTACAGAACTGATGAATTTAATGGGGCGTGTTTTGGCGGAGGTCACTTCACTAAGAAGTGAAGTAGCCTCTATCACGGCGAAGGTGTATGGTGATCTCAAACAACCAAAATTAATCATGCCGCAGGAGCCTATAAATAGTATAGACGAGCTCAAAAGCTTTGAGGTGACGCTTAAGGATTCAAATATTTTTTCAAAATTTGTAAGTTTGCTTTACATAAAATATATAAAACAACTATATACATATATATATTTTTTTTATTTATAGGTCAACGATTTATCTCTTTGCGGAGAAAAGTCTAATGAAAAGTTCATAAGAAAGTGCTGACGAGACGTCATGTCTGACGATGTGGCGCGCCAATGCTCCTGGCGTGGGACGGAGTCAAAACTATGCATTCGGGGCACGATGATAACGTCATCCGTCAGAGGTATAGTTTAGTACATTTCTTATTCAGTATTTACTTATAATAATTTATATTGTTACAGTCGCTTTCAAGTCCAAATTTTCTTTGGAGGATGCCGATTTCAACCGCATCACGCAAAAGTACTTTCAATACGCGCAGGATAGAATCACTGACCAATAATAAAAAAATAAAAACAATTCCATAAATTATAATAATATATATATAATGTAAAATAATATAAAAATAAATAAATATTAAAAAAAAAACAATTTTTTACATTTTTTAATTCTTAATAAAATAAGTTTCGAATAAAATCCAAAATTAAAAAAAAAATTAAATTTAAAAGTTGATATCAAAAAAGAATCTGAATCGTATTAATTTTAACACTTTTATAATATTATAAAGGTATCTCGAATGATTTCAAATCCGTTTCAATAATAATGTTATAAAAGTATCTCTAATGATACCAAATCAATTTAAAAAATATTAAAGAAGTATCTCGAATGATATAAGAATCGACCCGCTCTTGATATTAGAAGGGTGTCATTTACAAGGTCTCGAAAGTACAACTAATAATATCGTAAAAGGTAAAATCTCAATCCTTTTCGGGTTTCGTAAATGATAGCTTTTGCTGCCACAAAACCCCTGACAGGTGATTAACTTTATTATCGTTTTGGAATCGGACGTTTTGTCCGCCTGAAATTCGCAAAACGATCGTTTATAATATTTTAAACGAAGTTTTTGTCTGCAGGAATTTCACATTTCCCTTGAATTAACTGATCCCGTTATAACGTATTGTATATTAAATATCAAAACTAAAACGTAATTTTTATTTTGGTGTTTTATTAGTGATTTCGCAATGGAAAAGTATTTGAAGAGAACAGGTGAGTGACTGAAGCAACGATTGCTTTTTAAAATCTGTATATATATTTGTAAATGTAGATAAAGTTGCTGCTGCTGCTTCGTCGCCTGAACCTCCCCATAAACGCGCTAAAAGTGCGTCAAGTGTTTGGGAGTTCTTTGAAAAGACCAGCAACAAAATGTTTGGAAAATGCAAACTTTGTAATAACGACCATTTAAAGCGTGTGCATCCTTAAAGGACAGCTGTTCCTTATCGTGATTTGCCAAATATAAAAGACTTTGTTCATCACTCTGAAGCATATGCTCCCACATCACCTAGGAAGGCAATTTTGGACAAAGGCCTATCAAAAATGGTGGCGACTGACATTCAGCCATTCAGCATAGTGGAAAATGAGGGGTTCAAAAATTTTGTCAGCCTGCTCGGTCCAAAATATACATTGCCAAGTAGAGCAACTTTGCAAAATGTATTAACAAAAGATTTGTATGATGATACACTGGCAAAATTAAAAATCAAACTGAATGCCATCGAATATTGCTCAATGACAATGGATTGTTGGACATCCTGTGCCAATACGGGTTATATACAGTCACTTGTCATTTTATACAAAACTTCGAACTTAAAAAAGCTGTTCTGGCAACAAAGCCCCTTCTAAATAAAACAAAACACAATAATTTGCAGAAACATTAAAAAATATTTGCAATGAATTTGAAGTTTTTGACAAAATCCAAACAATTGTTACAGACAACGCATCCTCAATGAAAAAAAGCTTGTGACATATTACAGAAAAAACATCTCGGATGCTTCGCCCACTCTTATTTATTTAATTGTCCAAGAGTCTCTGGCGTTAAAGAATGTTCATAAAGTTCTTAAATGTACCAAAGCGATTGTGACGTATTTTAAAAGTAGTTCCACTGCTTATGCTAAACTTAAGGCAGAACAAAACATAGCGAGGCCCTTAAGCCTTATACAGGAAGTTCCAACGCGTTGGAACAGTGCGTTCTATATGCTTAAGAGAGTTCTCCTTTTTAGGGAAAGTATTTGCATTGTTTTGCTTAAAACTGCGAAGGCACCATTGCACAGTGAATCCGCTTGTATGGAAGAGCGGCAAAAAGTACTAATAATAGCCATAGCGTGCTGAAATTTATAACAAAATAATAGAAAATTTTTCTAAACATATAACAAAAAAGTTGGACAAATCGAACGGCTATATCCTATAGCTCCCATTCGAACAATCGATACAAATTTACAATACAATTGATTAAGATTTTATTATTTATACACATAAAAGTAATATATTAAGAAAAAAAAGAAGTTATTTATCATATCCAAACATATTATCAAAAACTTAAATAAAAATCAAAAAAGAAAATATTAAAGGAACAAAAATTATAAAGAATCAAGTAAATCATACACAGATGTAAGCAAAGTTGACTTGTCTTTTTGCTGTCCTGTTAAAAATGGATCTGAACGTAATAATAGTGTGTTCGTGACATCTGTGTTTGTTAAAGTTCGTAACACTTTCCGACTGTGCTGAAGTCTACATTTTTTTATTTCCTTGTTATTGGACTCTGCAGCTTCCTCTGAAAGCTCTCCAATCGACACTAATGCATGCTCTATTACAGCTGAACCATGAATTAATGCCTTATGAACGGTAGCCGGTAAATAGTACCATGGATATGCAGACTTTAGATATTTAGCTGTATTCAGCGCGTAATTTTGAAACTTCTCCGTATTAATTTTGTATACTGATGTCATCGCTTGCAGTAATGTTGCACATCTATGAATCAAAGAAGCATCAATTCCTGTTATTTCGGAGCTTAAAGCTGCATTAGAAAAGAATTTTATCGCGATATTTCCATTGTTGGACGACCCCCTACCTCCATCCCTAGGCTTGTCCACAAGTATAGCCATTTTTTCGCGAAATTCCTCCTGAATGTGGTTTTTCCTATTCAATACTTGAATTTTCTTCTCTGCATCTCTTACTTGCCACTCTTTGACCTCTAGTTTATATGAAATACGTAAAAAGTATTCAAAGAAGCGTATATATGAATGTAGTGGAGATAAGCCAAATTCATAAAATCTTGTTTGAACTTTTTTACTCAAACATTTTTGAACATTGTTCATTTCTGTTGGCTTTGCTCCACATATATAACACGTTGACGAGGATGATTCATTGATTGCGTTGCACACCTTTCCATCTACCATAGTAAGATGCATGCTATGCGTAATAAGAATTTTTTTATTAGAAACGCTTAATTCTTTTGGCTTCAATTGCTTAATTTTTGAGTCAATATATTCTGCTTCGTCTCTCGACAGCTTAGCGGTCTCTTTCTTAAATTAAAATCTTATTGGTCGACAGTAACGAGTCGATGATGGCCGTGGGTTTTTCCAAATTATTGTGTTATCTATTTGAGTAACCAGTTGCAGAGATACGTAGGATATTACAAATAAGCTTCTGTCGTCCGAATCACCGTTTCAAAACTTTTGTTTATACTCGCTATGCCCCGTACTTCCATCAAAGTCCCATTTTTCAATTAAAGTTAGATTCTTAACAATATTTTCAGGAATAGTTTCAATTATGTTGGTCTGAAGCTCTATTATACTAGATGCCGTATTATCTAGTAAGCTCTGTAATTCGACTTCCGCATGAGATTCGTCTATATAAATACCATCAGGGTATCTAATATTTTTGGAACTATTAATACTCTTTGATAACTGGGAAAAAATTCAAAGGATATTTTACTATTTACAAAGTTTTTTATCAGCAAATATTGGTGTTTCGTCATAGAGGTCTCGATTAAAAGCGAAATAACTTCCATTGGATCAGCTGGCAGGAAACTTCGATTTTGATTTTCATTGCATAGAGCAGAAACAGCAGACTCATCTATTTCCCTCAGCTGACTTATACGCCGTCGCTTTGTTCTCCTTGAAGCCTCCTCAAAATCAAGTTTAGGCCTCGATTAGCACTTTCCTCTATATGATTAGATTTGGAGTAGGTGCTTTTTAGTAAAATAGATTCCATTTTATTAAACCATCCTGATTGATATTGAATAACTGAAGATTTTTTGCGTTTGTAATTTTTCCAAAAAGTTACAATTGTTTTGCAAATTTTCTCAATTATTTTTGACAGTTCGCTCAACTCTGGAATAATGTAGCCGTTGTTTTCAATGTTCTCTTGCACATCGGAAATCAGTTTCTTCAATTTTTCTGCGTTGGTTCCATTTTCTGTACACCACTTATTAAAAATATATAAACGTGGAAACACACACTTTAGCGATGCACCTACCAAAATCATATATGATGCAAAGGGAAAAATAAACAAAATTTAAATATTGATTTATAAATAAATAGTTTTGTAAAGATTTACAAAAACACAAAACACGAAAGACGAAGACAAAGCAACAGCACAACACCACAAAAGGCAAAGAGTCAGCTTTGACTGCGTTAATATATTTACTAGTAAGCACACATCTGCAAATTTCTGCAGCTAATTGTATAACATTTAACACTTAAAAAGTAAGACAAACACAATGACATACAAACAAATTTCTGCATTTTCTTGGAACACATCTAAAACTTTAACTAAACATAAAATAGACTTTCACAAAACACACAAAAAAGGGTTATTCCATAAAATTAGTTTAACGAAAAAACTTTGCAGGAAAGTTAATTATTTATATCTCGATTTAAAGTAAACATCTTCAGTTTCAAATTGCATTTTAAATAATTAAATTCGGAGCACTCTAGCTAACGTTTTTGATCTTCTTAAAGGGCGATTTGAAGAAGAGAAAAAACTTTCTGAGCGCAGCTGCGTTGCGATAATGAACACGTGTTCATGTTTGCAATGTTTTTTTTAGAAAGTACCGTTGTAGTACCATTAAGATGCTTTAACTTTTAAGAGAGAATTTGTTTACATTTTGTTGAAATCCTACGTCATCACAATTTTTGATTTTTGGCCTCTGACGGATCCACTGTGCATTGCCTCTAAACGAAGACCAATTTTCCATAGTGCAAGACGTTTGCACAATTTTGCAACCGTTTGAAATGGCAACAAAGAATACGTCCGTAGCAAAAAAAGTAACAGTATCCTTAATAATACCAACTGTTCTAGGCTTAATAATTAAGTTAGACAAGTTAAAGTCGCAAATGATAACGACTGTTTGTGCTGATACCTGTACATTTTTAATCGATAAACTAACAAACTGTTACCTTATGAAAGCAGGACTGCAACACGATTAGCCACTATGCTGGATCCTTGATTCAAAAAGGAAGGCTTTTTAAATCCTACAAATGCTAATCAAGCAGTAATTGCTTTAGAAAATGAAATGGCAGTTGCTAAAAAAGTTGATAAAAATCAATGTCAAATTGAGGAACAGCAATCTGCAAAACCACAGTCGATGGATTTATATAGCTTTGTCAATGAAAAAGTAAAGCAGAAGGTAAAAAATAACAGGACAGAAGCTATAATTGAATTACGCCAATTTTTGGATCAGGAGAATGGAGTTCAAGAAGTTGATCTAGATTATTAGAAGGTATGTTACAGTACATATATCTTTGTATTTTCTTTTTATTACTTTTATTTTCTTACAGAGTAATCAGAACTAATTTAGTTCCCTTGTGAAGTGCGCAGAAAAATATTTATGCATTCCAGCTACCTCGACAGAGTCGGAGCGAGCCTTTAGTAAAGCTGGAGAAGTAATAAGCAAAAAAGTTCAACACTAAAGCCAAAAGCTGTAAATATGTTGCTGTTTTTACAGAAAAACAAGTGGCTGAACAATTGAATTTACAAATCAATTTATCATTTTAAAAATGAATCTTTAAAAATTATTTTTTTGCATATAGGTGAAGCTTTAATTTAGTATTATTTATTAGTTTTAAGAAATGGAAATTTGCTGTTATTTTGATTCATGCTTACATTTTCTGTTATTATAAGCTTTAAGAAATGAATATTTAGTTTTTTGTTTTTATTAGATGTAAATAAGTTAAAAAATATAATTACATTTATTTTAAATACATATCTAACCGTCTTAACTGTGTCTACAAAATTTTCGATAGTACTATCGGTTTTATCGATGTTTTAGAACATCGATGTTTAAAACATCGAGGTTCTCAATATCAATGTTTTTACACCACTAGTGCTTGCTACCTGCGCCAAAAGTCAGTGTCGTTGTTTTTGTAAATCTTCACGACTTGCTGTCGCCTCCGAAAAAAGATATCGGTTTAAGCAGTGTGAGTAAATTGAGCCACGGCGTGCCTTCTCTGCTATAATTTTATTTTTTTAACTTCTCTACCGGCACCTGTATCGCCTCTGCCATCTCTCATGTCTGTGGTGCGATTGGGTTTTTATGTGCCCTCCGCGCCTATCCTAGCCTAGTTACTCCTTCACTAGTGCTGCTGCACCTCTTCCACGGCACTGTAGGCCGGATTGCCAAATAAGCGGCATAAAATCGAAAATTTTATATATCGAGCTAAAACTGAGCATATTTTAAGAATACACCACTATAAATGTTTAAGCTATGTTTTTAGTAAGTTTGGCCACGCCTACCTTAACTGCCCATGGAAGACAACATAACGTATACGTGATCTGAAGTTAGATTTCGTTTTTTATACTTATATTTATTATTTTCTTACATATTATACTGATTTTTATTATTTATAATAAACATGGATTTCATTTTTGCTTAAATAGGAATAAAAGGATATGCATTAAGATTTTATGCTTACATACATATGTATACTTAGTGTTAAAACATTGTGCTTTGGCAAAGACAAAAAAATTAGATTGCAATTAAATGTGTTTATTCAATCGTTCTCTACAGATAATTCAAATGAAAATGGATTTATTTCATTTGAATCCGAGTCTTCCGAGTCATCTGAAATAACATTAAAACTGCTGTTGTTAGGAAAAGATGTTGTAGTACTAGGAATATCATTTTGGGGTGCTGCGAAGAGTTCAATTACGTCTTGCGGAAGGGGTTTTTTTTTATGTTGAGCTGCCCTTTTTTTAATAGAAATACTTGAGATAACGGGATCTGAAGAGTCCATAGATCTGTGAAACACATCCATCATATTATTTATTCGAGAGTTCTGTCGAGCATGCATTCGCCTATCACGCTTGTAGAATTTATTTCGCGCTTCCGACGCGTTTTCTCCAAGACAGCCTACTGGAACTACTGATTCTGCTATTATTTGGGATCCATGAAATAAAATTTTGTGTAAAGTTGGTGACATGGGATACCATGGGTAATTCAACATGTATAGCCGAATGGTTTTTTCTGAAAATTTTTGAAATTTTTGAGGATCGATTGCAAATTCACAGTTAATAGCTACTAGAATAGTATGCAGACAGTTAATTAATTCCAAGTCCATTTCTAAAATTGATGCAAATAAGTTTGTATTAGAAAAAGCCTTTCTAGCTGTATTGCCATCGTTTGTGTTTCCGCTTCCATTCTGTTTCGGCTTATCTACATGCAAATCCCATTTCATGCCACATTCTCTTTTGCACATGTTTCTTTTTAGAAAGCATTACGAGTTTGTCACTTTCATTTCTTGCTTGCCATTTTTTAAACTCCATTCTATAGGATATTTTAAGAAGTAATTCAAAAACACGTATCCACGCATGTAGTGGACTTATTCCATACTGAAGGTGTCCAGGTTTTGGCGGGAAAGATTTTTCATCAACTGAATTCATAAATTGTTTTGGGCCTGCACCACATATCGAACATAATTGAGAGGAGTTAGTTCCCGTCACAACGTTCAAAACTTTCCCGTCTATAAGTGTCATGTACAGCTCATACGAGACGGTGATTTTTCTTTCATCTAAAATCGTTATTTCACAAGGAGTCAAACTTTGTATTTGTCTGTCCAAATCTTTTTTTTCCTTCAAAATGTGATCGATTGTTTCCTTGGCGAATTCCATTTTGAGAGGGCGACAAATTCTTACAGATTGCGGGGATCCATTATTCCAAAAAATTGTTCCTTTTTCATCTACAAGCTTCAAGGGTATGACGGTTGTAACAAACAAAGACTGATCTGAAGTGTCTGTTTCGTTACATTCAAATCTTTTCTTATACATACTTTGTCCAGACGATCCATCAAAACCGTAACTCGCAATTAATTTAACGCTGGACACACTTTCTAAATTAATAAATATTTCTTCCTGTAATACTAAAATTCGGCTAGCAGTATGATTTAATAAATCTTGTAAAGCAACTTTTGCAACTGTTTCTGTCACTGTTATTCCCACAGGCCTCAATTGTAATTTTGCTTCCTGAACTTTGTGGTAGTTTGGGTATATATCGCAATTATGTATTTTACTCATTTGACGAATTTCATTGTATAATTTTTTGCTTAATGAATTTTCTATCAAAAATTCCAATGCATCGTTTATTGTGAGAGGTGTTGGTTCTGCTGTTAGAAGCTTTCTTTTACCTTCAGTTGCCTGTGTTTCTGACGCACAATAATTTTGAAGTAGAAATGCAGTATTGTTTCCATTCGTTTTTCTGGCTGATATTGTGACTGCGTGAATCAAAAGGTTGGTATCATTTTCATTTTTATTTGCTACATCACTAGCAAGTTTTCTTTTAAGACGCGTTCCTCCTTCCTCATAAGATAGCTTTGGTCTTCCCTTTGTTAAGTTTGGAATATCCACTTGGTTATCCAAAACTATTTTTAAAGACTTTGATAGCCACTCTGAATGTTTTTTTTGAACGTTCGCATATTACGGCTACACTTTTGCAGATTTGATTTTATATAAATTTCAAAGCTTTTAATTTTTTTGTAAAGTTCGCCCTTCTGGTCGACTGTCAGTCTACCCTCATTAATCTGGCCAAATATCCATTCAGCAGGCGCATTAGAGTCGCGAGCGCTGTCAATCCATACGTCTAGCAAGGTTGCCTGACAGAACTCATGCACATCTTGAAAATGTAATCATCGAAAAAGCCGCAAAAAGCCGCAAATGAGATTTTTTTATATTTTACTAAATAGTTTCTACTTTTGTTAAACATACATTACACATTGCAGAAATACGCAGAAGACTTTTTTTTTCCACAGAAGACGAACATAAAGGTTAGGTTTTTTTCTTTTGGACAACACAAAACAATACACATATAATACACATAAAATAATTTTACACAAAATGCTTTCATTAAACTCAATTTTCTTACCTCGAGGTTTAAAATTCATTTTAAATAATGTTAAATTCTTTTTTCGTGTGTGATTGCCAAGCGCACAAAGTCAACAAAAGTTTTCCGCCAACTTAATCACAAAAATCAGCTGTTCGATCACATGACTTTGAAGCTAAATAAAAATTGCAGGGTTGCATTTCAACCAAAAATACTTTCTAATACTTATTATACAGGGAATTTAATATTGATAAGTTTAAAAAAAATTAAGATTTATTTAAATAAAATTTTCGATTTTATGCCACTTATTTGGCAATCCGGCCTACTGTGCACGGGTCCCTGACTTCGCTTAAATGATTAGGGCCTCGCCGCGGTTTATATAGCCGAACCGCGCTAAGTTGGGGCTCCACGAGGCCGGTTACGTCACCCTCAGAACCTAGGCATAGGCCGCCTATCAGCTTGGTCTTCGAGTTCCTTGTGCTCTGGTTTAGTGTAGTTCAGTGTTGTCAATTTGTCATTTTTGAAACTGCTTCTGTAAAACATTTTATTTCGTATTTTTTCATCATTTTTCTCTTTCTTAAATGTCTATGCAATTTACTTTTTGTAAATATCTGGCATCGCATTCTTATCGAAATTTGCTCTTCGATAATCTTTATGAAAGCAGTGCAGCCCTGTTTTATTTGTAATAGACATCAATCGTATTATTAAGGAACCTCTTAAGATAACTAGAGTGTGCGCCACTAGGTGGATGTCTATTAGACGTCTGCATGAAACCACTCACGCTTCATTGAGTACATTCGAATGAAATGGAATGGAATGAGTGAAATGCAAGAAATGAAACGCCATTGTATCAGGTATGCGTTCTTGTTTTTCTTCATAGCTTGGGGAAAAAAGAAATAACAAATTTGGCAATGCGTGTTATATTCGTATGATTCGAGTTGTTGTGCACGAATTCGAATTTTGAGAGATCGCGGATCAAACCCAAAGCAAAACAGGAAAAGAAGCCGACGAATCTGTATTATTATTGTTATTTTGTTTTTAGTTTAATGTTGTTGTTTTAATTTATATATAATTATAACAATTTGTTTATTTTTTTTTTTTTGCGTAGATATTAACATGCGTTTAGTATTAACCAACGAGACCTGTCCATAAGTGTTTTTTGTGTTATATATTAAAAACTAAAGTGAAGTATTGGTTGATCTTGTAGCTTGTAAGATGTGCTTCACTGCACACTGGTCCCAAAGTCCAAAAATTGTGCAAGAATCCAATTTTTTTTTTAAAGATTTGGGCAAAAACAATATTTTATTGCGATAGAGTAATATTCAGGGCAATTGAAAATAATAGAGTTTGAATTAAAATTGCATCCCTGCGATCGCTGGCAGCCCTGGAAATCAGCTGATCGTTTACCGCAAACTTTGGCATTGCTTTCTCGTGAAATTAATGCAAAGTTTGAAAACAAATTGTGTAAAATCTAATATCTCGATTGCAATAATTCAAAATGGATGATAATTGTGCAGGTATGTGAAATATTATGTAATATTGCAATATTTGTTATATGTGTAATTTCTTTATTAATATGTGTTTTTGTGATGTTATATGTTTTAGCAATTCTAACCTAACTTTTGTCGTGTTCCGTGGAATAAAGGTATATAGTATTTAATCGTATTTAAGAAACTATTGATACAGATGTTATCTTTAACATATATATTTTTTGATTACACTAATTTTTTTTGCCCGTTTTTGCCCGATTCCATGAAATATTGTTTTTTGACAGACAACATCGATTTGAGCTATGCTGAAATGGTAGAGGTTTAGCTGGCAAATGGTCGTGAAAATAAAAGTATTTATGATTTTGTACAGCAGCATATTATTAAAACATTAAAGGAACATATAAAGAACTCCATAGACAAGAAAATAGCAAACTTTGTTGCTGCATTAAAAACACGGTTAAACAATTGTAACCGGGATGTTTCAAGACTTAAGAAGAAGCATGAAAATTGACTCGCATTACGTTTCAAAATCAAATTATTACCATCTGATTTTATGGAAGAGGCCCCCAAAAATGCAGGACGCCCACGACTAAACTATGATGCAGGAAGTTGCCGATTAAAGCAAAGATTAGCTGCCGATCTTTCATCTAAAAATAATAACGACGTTAATCTTCTTGCTCATGCAGCAAACTTGGCTGCAAAAAAGGCGCGATTGACCGTTGAGGAAGTATCTTCCAAAGCAGAGCCTGTACCTTTCACTCCAGAAGAAGCCTTAGACTTTTTAATTGAAAACGGCTTTACAAAAAAACAGTATATGAGCATAAGGCTGCAAAGTAAATGCAGGAATTGCGACATTTATCCGAGCTACAAAAAAATTATCGCTGCAAAAGATAAGTGCAGGCCTAAAGGAATAAATATAACGGAGTCTGTCGCTTCTGTTTCACTACAAAACATGCTTAATCACACTGTCGAACGTACATATATTACAATTACAAAAAGACATATTTGACGTTTATTCAAATATTTGTAATATGAAATTAATTGCCAGTTATAGATTTGACGGTTCAACTGGCCAAAGTTTGTACAAACAATATTTTGAAGATTGTATACCAGATACATTTGATCAGTCTTTGTTTGTAACAACATTAATCCCACTAAAATTGATTGATTCGACAGGTCAAGTTATTTGGATGAACCGAAGTCCGCAGTCTGTTCGATTTTGTAGGCCCCTCAAAATTGAATTTATTAAAGAAACCAAGGACCATATCAAAAAAGAAAAGACAAATTTGGACTTGGAAATTCAAAACTTGCTGCCATATGTTTTTGAAAATGAAAGAGACAAAAAATATATCATACACTTTGAGCCAAAAATGACATTAATTGATTTAAAAGTCCTAAATATTTTAACAAACACAAATTCAACGCAGTCTTGTCCAATTTGTGGAGCGACTCCCACACAATTTTTGACAATCACCGATCTTCAATCGGAAAAATTCATGCCGAAAAGCTCCGAAGCACTAGAACATGGAGTAAGTCCTCTACACGCGTGGATTCGTTTTTTTGAATTTGCTTTAAAAGTTTTCTATAGAATTGGTCTTAATAAATGGCAAGTACGCGGCCCACAAGATAAAGAACAAATGACTATTCGAAAAAGCGAAATTCAACGAAAATTATGGGAGGAACTTGGACTTCATGTCGATAAACCTAAGGAAAATGGAAGCGGCAGTACTAATGACGGGAATACCGCTAGGAGAGCTTTTTGCAATACAGACAAATTTGCGAAAATACTTGGCTTTGACCTGGAAGTTTTGAGAAACTTTTATTACATTTTAATAACGATTTCAAGCCAATTTGAAATTAATGTTTTAAAATTTAAAAGTTTCTGTGAAAATGCTGCTTTTTTATACATGAAAAAATATCCCTGGTACCCAATGTCAGCTACGGTACATAAAATATTAGTACATGGGTCTCAGATCGTAGCCGCATCCCCCCTACCTCTTGGCTGTCTAGGTGAGAACGCATCTGAGGCTCGAAACAAGATTTATAAAAATGATCGACGTTCGCATGCAAGGCAAAATAGTCGACTGAATACCATGACATGTTTTTTGTAGAGCACTCGATTCGTCGGATCCATTTGTTTCCAGCATTTACATCAACGATAGACTACTTGCCAACAAAAAATACAACAGTTATCCAATAGAGGTTATTCACCTGTTAAGACAACCAAATGTCAATTTCTTAAATAATAATATTAATACAGATGATGCACATGATGATGGAGATGACTTGGACACAACTGAATTTACTAATGACTATTCTTTTGATTTAGATGTAGAAAATAATTAATTTAATAAATATATGTGATAAAAAAAAATAAATAAAATTAGCCGAAAACTTTCCTCATTTTCTATTTTAGTTATTTTTTCATTTAAAATATTTATTTTCTGATAAGAAACTAAAATCTAAGCCATGTAAAACTGAAAGCAATATCAATTGACAAACGGACGTATGAGTAATTTTGTTGTTTATAAGGGGAGGTAAGGAAAGCGTGGCCCGATCGCAAACAATTTTTGCACAGGCTTTTTATATCCAACAACCATTAACTGAACCAAGTTTCAAGCGTATATCTCCATTTTTCTAATTACTGCACAAATTTTGGACTTTGGGACCAGTGTGCACTGTTTTGAAGTTTGCAGAAAGCACGTCTAACCTGGTCAAACACAAATGTTACGTCGTTAATGCCAGTAAATTCCGCAACGGTGCTCTATTAGAACTAACCAAAGCAACGAAACACGAGGGCATAACTGTTGCAATAGAATGGGTAATTAAGAATTGCCGCCCACTTAAAATTATTGACGACATTAAAAAGTTTGCATCGTTTTTAATTAATGTTGGAGGAACATATGGTGCAAATGTTGACGTTAATAAGCTGTTACCACAACCAACAATCGTTTCCCGAAACATATCAACAATATATTCGTCCCACTTTTGCCCAATAAAATCGGAAATTGAATGATATAAAGCCTTTGGGTATCCTATAACCAGTGACATATGGACGGAAAACTATTTAAAAACTTCATATCTGTCGTGCACTGTACGTTATATAAGGGAGGGAGTTTTGGTTGATCGCCTTATGGCCATGAAGTCAAAGAAGGGCTCGCCCAGCACAGGTTTGTCAACCCTAACTTTATGTGTACAAGGATAATTCCAATCTATTCTTTATCAAGGTGTCAATATACGGACAAAAATAGAGGCAATATTGAAGGATTTTGGATGTAACCGCGATCTTGATAAGCCCGTGGTCGTAACTGATCGTGGGTCGAACATTATTAAAGCTTTTTCGGACTCGGAGAAAATTCATTGCGTCAACAACTTGCTCAACAACGCTGATTAAAAAGCTATTAATGCTATTCCTGAGATGGAAAATATTGTCTCAAGTTGCAGCAAGTTGGTAAAATATAAAAAAAATCAGGAAATAATTCATCGTTATACTGTCTTCCCACAGAGTCCATTAGTGGGAAACAGTTGGGATTTATAGCCGGATGTGAAATTCGTGTACCCACAGAGCTGCATCTACCGTCGGATAACAGCTGTGAGTCATGCAAAGTCATAAGATGGCTGAAATGCATGCTGCAGAACTGAAATGAAAAGATTTCCAATTATATTGGAAACAGCAGAGTGTCGCATATTTTGTTGACACTAGATTAAAAAGAATTAAATAACGAGGAATTGAAGAATCTCTGATCATTTTTCTCCAACAAAAAACAAATCCCCCGAAGAGTGCGCATAGTGGTAAAGACTCCCCAAATCTATTAAAGATAAAGTAGAAATAGGGGTTTTTTTTATTAAATACTGACAGTTTTAGACATTTTTTGGGAATAATATGCCGGAAAACTTCGACAAATTCCTTGGACATACTTTGAACTTTGGCGCCTACCCTGTTTCAATTGTTCCGGGCCATTTTATTTACATTTTCGTTGTGAATGATGCCGAGGAGAAGAAGAATTCAAAGTTGCATCGAAAAACCATTGCATAACTATCGGCAAAAAACGTACATCAAATTCTGATGGACAACTGATGGAGAACAAAATAAGAAACCTTATGGACCGTCAGTTCGACTGATAGAAAATAGCCAGATGTACTCCTGTGGGAAGACCCTATAAAGTTGCATTTCAATACGATAGCATCAGCTGAAAAGTGTCACAAAGCAGCAATTTAAGCTGAACTTTACACTGCACTATGGTCTATGAGGCCGATTTTTTGGCATAAAATCAAATTTTTTATGTTATTTCTTTTTTTTTTTATTTTAAATTCTTAAAGTTTTAAAACATTAATATAGAAAGCTTTAAAAACTTCAATGAAGCTTTTTATGAGCTTCCAAAAGTACACAACCGATCAGCTGCTTAGTGTTGAAAAATACGCGCCAATTATTTTGTTTTCATCTGTGCGTGAATATGAAAATTGTGTGTCCGAAGAAAATAAAGTTAATTATGGAAATTAAAGATCAAAGTATGTAGAATTCACTGTATATAGTACATTTACATGTAGTCTTAGTCTTCGTGTTGTGTTTATTGTCCGATTTATGTGTATTTGTTGTAGAAAATTAACACGTGTCTCCTGTGTTTCGTGGAATAAAACTAATCGCCTGAGGTCTGCTGAGGACAACTAAGTACGCCAGTTTGTACATTGAAATGTCGTTGTTCATTGCTCATTAATACATTTTCCCCGTTTGTCTCCCTTTTCTCACAATTCTACAATATTTAGCTTTTTTTTTAACGTTTATAAATGTGGAAAAAAATTTGTCTAAGTGTAACTTAGGGCTAGAAGAATTTCATATAGTTTTTTTTTTTAAGTAATAATGAAGGTGGTAGAAATGCTATGTCAAAATCCGGTCTCGTAGGTCTTGAGGGTGGTGTCGCTTCAGTCTTCTTTTGACTCGGTTTCTTGCATCAGCACTGTTTATAGCAGCCGTACCAAGCCTTTTGGCTAGACTATTGGGATGCTCATTTAGCCTTTCCATATATTTCCGAGCCAGTTCTTGCAGTTTATCTCCAATTTTTGGTACATTTTGATAGCGTTTGATGTCTCTGGTCCTTGCAAGATCTGTATTTTATTGAGGTTCGATTTCGCAGCGATGCCATAAACCTGAAGTCCGTAAAAAAGGCTTGGCGCAAGAATGGACTTATAAATCTTAACCTTACAATCAAGTGCAAGCTTGTTGCGTGGTGTAAGAAGCCATGCCATCCGATCAGCTTTGTTCTTGAAGGAGTGTTGGACACAAGTAATGTGCCTGCCAAAAGTGAGTCTTTTGTCCAAAGTGACTCCGAGGTACTTGTATGCAGGAAGGGCTCTGATCCGACTATTGTTGAGGCTGACTCCAGGGCAGCTACTTCGGCGATTGGTAAACGTAACATTTGCACATTTGTCAACGTTTACACGAATATTCCAGTTCATGGCCCATTGATGAAATGCGTCCAGATACTCTTGCAGTGCAAATGTTACAGCCAAGATACTTTTGCTTCTAGTTATGATAGCAATGTCATCAGCGTAGGTCGCAATTAGAACGTCTTGTTCT
The DNA here is from genome assembly GCA_018152175.1 of Drosophila jambulina. Taxonomy (NCBI): domain Eukaryota; kingdom Metazoa; phylum Arthropoda; class Insecta; order Diptera; family Drosophilidae; genus Drosophila; species Drosophila jambulina. The sequence continues at coordinate 1,589,233 of JAECXH010000012.1, read as the reverse complement.
TCAACTTCAGTGATTGGTGTTTGTGAAGGCATATCTGAAGTAAAGATAGAGTATAGAGTAGGACCGAGGACGCTACCTTGGGGAACTCCGGCAGAGATAGGCTGGGTGGACAACTTGAACACATCAGCAGATACGTGGAAAGTACGTTCTTCTAGGAAGCTTTTCACGAGCTGATACAGCTGAGGTGAAAAAGGCTTTTAACTTTGTACAGAAGCCCAGGGTGCCACACTCTGTCAAAAGCCTGCTGAATGTCAAGGAAGACAGCAACAGGTTTACTTCCCTTCGGAAGTCTGTAATTGGACGCTCGCAATCTGTCTGTCGTTGTTAGATGTGGGTGACAGGGGAATGTGACTTAGAGAATCCCTTATAACGACTGCAGAGCCACCTCTGCTGTTGCCACTAGGGTGATGAGCATGATATATAAGATAGCCTGGAAAGTAGATGCACTGTCCAGCGCGCATGTGAGTTTCTGTAGCAAGCAGTATATCTATGTTATAAGCGCTAGGGAATAATCGAAGCTCTTCAGATGCTCTGACTAATCCACGAGCGATCCACAATCCGATTTTTAGTGCTGGCGGCATCATTTCGGCAATCGTGCAATGAGAACCTGTACTAGCTCTCTAAAAGCCTTATTGGAGTCTGCATTTTCTTGCATCAGCTGGAATAGAGTGTCCAGTTTGGTATTGATATCGCGGATGGCATTATCTATCGCTGTGAACTTGTGGTTGAGTCCAAAATTCTCCGGATCAGATGAGTCGTCAGTGTCAGAAGCAGCATCTAGCATGTCCTTTTCCATAATCTCTGCTTTAGCAGCCAATATCGCAAAACGATTGTTGCTCAATGAAACAGCAACGGAGGGAGAGGTCGCCTTATTTGCTGGCGCATTGGTTTGCCTTTTAGTTTTACGGTTTGGAGATGGGGTGAGAACCGGATAAGGGGACTGCGAAACATCCTTGCGTTTTCTGTTGACCTTACGAACGTAGGTTTGAAATAAACACTTCTCTTTAACTGGTTTTATTGCCGGAGAAGGCAAAGTTGTCGATGTGGTCGAGCATTTGCTTGACATCATAGTTGTGGCACAGGAATATGTAGGAGTAAAGTCAGACTAGCCTTTACATTTGAAATGGAGCAGGTAACAGTGGTGCTGGTGTTACTACAGATTGCTACCAGCGAGTTGGAGACCTTTGATGATGTTGGCAATCCTGCGAGAAAAGCAGATAATTCTTCACCTCTCTCACTGAGTTGGGAGCGTATAACTCCTGGGTCTGCACCAGCTACTGTACGCATTTCCGCGTCCTTATCGCATCGAGTGTTAGAAGGCGATTCTTTAAATGTATTATCCATTATGTTGACAAGAACCTCTCGCCTGCGCAGAGCGCGAAGCGAGGGGCAGCGTGTAACTTGCTTTTTCTTGATATAATTCAAGGATTTTGGCGGAGTCCAGGTAACAGCTTACCACCTACCAGCTACGGGCGGCTTCTGCCCAGCAGAGGCCACAGGACCGCAGCCGGCAGGGAAAATTATTCACTACGCAATATAAAAACGCGTAGGTGAAAATGAAAAGTTGTCCAAAAAGAAGTCACAATATTTAGAAAAAAAAATTTAAGCAAAATAAAAATAAAACTTTTTTTTTTTTTTTTTTGGAGCACAGAAAACGAAACACGTCCGGTCCCTATGACAGGAAACACACAATATTTAGCGACGTTTGAGTTTTGCCATGGCGATCTCTTTGATATATGGTACAAAAATAATCGTGGAATAGCATGTGTGTCAGTATAGATCTATGAAAAAATTGGCGTTTATCACGTGGATGATGATAAAAAAAAAGTCGAAATAAATAAAAAAAAATAAGTAATTTTGAGTCCCTTATAAAAAAAATCTTAAAACGTTCTACCATATAATTACATATTTTAAGTCAAGGCACGTTGTATTTTTATCGTCTGAAATATCATTTACATTAAATATCTGTAAGACACCACAACGACCTTGACGCCCAACCTTGTCTTATACAAATGCAGGGCCAAGATTGAAAAGAAAATTGGCTTCTGAGCTTGCTAATGAAAAAGAAAACAACACAAATCTTCTTGTTCATGCTGCAGCAGTTTCAGCTAAGAGAGAAAAAATTCAAATGTGGCGTTGGTCCTAAAAGAAACGTTTACGAAACCTGAAAGCACAACGGAATTGAGGAATTTGAAATGCTAAAACCGAATTCACTGACACCAAATGAGGCTTTAGCCTACATCCTGGAAAATTCATTAACTAAACAGCAGTATGTCAACACTAGGGCTTAACAATAACATATATCCGAGTTACAACCAAGTTATAGAAACTAAAATTCAATGTCGGCCAATAGGAATTGATGTTACAGAAACTCACTGCTCAAGTTTCTCTACAAAACCTCTTAAATCACACTACACAGCGTTTAATTAAAATGCAATCGGATGTTCTTAAACAATTTCTGGAGTGTTCTAAACTAAAATTAATTCGCAGTTATGGTTTTTATGGGTCAACTGGCCAGAGTGCATACAAACAGAAATTTGAAATAAACACTCCAGACGTTCAGAATTCAGATCAATCATTGTTTGTAACTTCTGTTATCCCAAAAAAATTATTGACTCATTTCAGCGAAATATATGGGTTAACCGAACACCGCAGTCCATTCGATTTTGCAGGCCACTAAAAATCAATTTGTTCAAGAAACTACTGATCAAATTATTATGGAAAAAATCAATCAATTATCTATTTGATAGTCTAATATCAAATAGATAATTTGAAAACGATTTGTTACAAAATAGATGACACTGTAGACATAGCAGTAACGTTTGAAATGCATATGACGCTTATTGACGGAAAAGTATTAAACGTACTAACTGGTACTAAATTAACTCAATGTTGTCCCATCTGTGGTGTCACCCCAACTAAAGTAATGGACACCAAAGATTTTAATTAAAAAATCTTTACCCCTAAGCTAGAAGCTTTACAATTCGGAGTGAGTCCACTACATGCGTGGATCCGGTTTTTAGAACTTGTCCTGAACATATCATATACAGGCCTGCTCCGGTTCTTGAATTCGAAAAAATTTTGCGATTTCGATTTTGAAAAAGGGAATTGGTGCTCCGGTTCTCGAAATCGTAATATTTTTTCGATTTGCAAAACGGGCACCTTTGTCTGGCCGAAATGAAAAGTAAATGTCTTTTTTTTATCAAATCAGATCTTATTTGCTAAGAGAAAAAAATAGTATACTCAGTGGTCTATTGATGTTTATTCCACATCACCACAAGATGATTCTGGCACGTAGTTATTTAAAAAAAATTATTTCTGACCCCACCTCAGATTTGACAACACAAATTTTGCCGTCGGCAACAAAAAGTTTCGATTTGGGGAAAGCACAAATCGACATTTCAGGAAGAGGTTTCAGCAAGGGAGGCGAGGTGACTTCAGATGCCAAGTAGGCCGACCTCCACAGCGCCTGAAATGGAATTGGCCCTCCAACTAAAGATGTTGCAGGTTGGAAAAAGGTATGAATATTCAACGAATATAGGAAAAGTTGTTTATTTTAATAATACGTTCTAGGTTTGGTGAGGGGACAATACGTAGAAAGCTTGCAAAAAATAGGGCTGATCTCAATGCTACTGGTGGGGTCCCTTATTCCCAGGTGGCCCTTACAAATGTCGAGGAGAATGTAGCGTTATTATGCGGTCTCTACGAGATGGCGGACGGAGTAAAGAGTACAGAGTATGGAGTTCCATCTAGCGTGGGGCCTGTGACTTTTTTAGAAGTTGAGGATACAGCAGAAGCAACTCTGGAAGTGCCCTCCCTTTTAAATACAGAGGAAGAGTCGAGACCAAAGCGTCGTCGCACGAATGCTGGTACCCTGGATCTGCAGAGCGTGTGCGAAAGTCAAAATAATTTATTAAGTCAGCTTAATACATCCTTGACAGACCATTTTAAAAAGATAGAGGAGCTGCAGAAGGAAGCAATTTCTGTAAATAAATAGGCTCTGGCTGTTCAGAAAGAGGATGTTGCAATAAAAAAGCAGCTACTTGATAAATTTAATGATATTCTTAGGAAACTAGAAGAATAAAACAAACATACATAATTAAAACAAGTGGGTGAAATTTTTATTCTTTTAAACATATGGGGAATATATGTAAAGTGGATTCTAAATTGAACTTCCTTTTTTTCAATATTTTTAAACTTCAAACTATGAGCGACTGAGCAATTTCATCGCGCTCAGATTGTCCTTTATCTTCTCCTTCTACTTCATTGTCGTTTAAAGTATCTTGTGTCTCGACAACTTAAAAGTCTTCAACCATAGTTAAATTTCTCCTTCTACATAGGGTGTGCAAGCACAGTATACATTTACAATTCTACAACAAAAGGATGGCTCATATATTATGCAACGTTGCAGGCAACGAAAACGGCTTTTGAGCACTCCAATAGTCCGTTCGACAATGTTCCCAGCTCGAGCATGCCGTAAATTAAATGTATGCTGATAAGTTCCGATCTCTGGGCTCCCGTAGGGAGTTAAAACGAAGCTCTCCAGCGTGTATCCGGAGTCCGCCAACACAAAATGTTGGTTTATGGTTCTGATTAAGTATTCTCTGGCACTCGAGTAGAATCATGGCAGGACCCAGGGTGAGTTGTATTTAAGGCGATAATCTCCATGTTATAGTGGCAAACCTTACAAAATACAAATGTTTTTACATATCTATTACAGATTTAGACACCTTGCTGACCACCATGGCGTTTAAACTATAATAACCTTTTCTGTTAAAGAAAACAGAGGAATTGTTTACAGGTTTCTGAATTCTTATGAGTTCCATCTACACCGGCAACTATTCTTGGCAGTTGATATTTTCTAAAGTATTCGGAAGATTTCAGCATTTGTTGCGTAGACATTTGAAGGGATATAGCATCCTGACAGAGAAGCCTGTCCAGCAACCGAATAAATATATGCAGAATCTTTCCGAAAGTGCTGCCTCCAATGTTTATATGATGATCTTGGCCACCGAAAGCTTATAGCAACAAGTAGCAAGGTACCGCAACACTGCAGCCAATTGGACAGCGTGAGACAATGTTTGACTGCCTCCAAAACGTTTTTGAACGTATGTTTGTCAAGATACAAGATACTTTAAACGACAATGAAGTAGAAGGAGAAGATAAAGGACAATCTGAGCGCGATGAAATTGCTCAGTCGCTCATAGTTTGAAGTTTAAAAATATTGAAAAAAAGGAAGTTCAATTTAGAATCCACTTTACATATATTCCCCATATGTTTAAAAGAATAAAAATTTCACCCACTTGTTTTAATTATGTATGTTTGTTTTATTCTTCTAGTTTCCTAAGAATATCATTAAATTTATCAAGTAGCTGCTTTTTTATTGCAACATCCTCTTTCTGAACAGCCAGAGCCTATTTATTTACAGAAATTGCTTCCTTCTGCAGCTCCTCCATCTTTTTAAAATGGTCTGCAAAGGATGTATTAAGTTGACTTAATAAATTATTTTGATGTTCGCACACGCTTTGCAGATCCAGGGAACTAGCATTCGGTCGACGACGCTTTGGTGTCGGCTCTTCCTCTGTATTTAGAAGGGAGGGCCCTTCCAGAGATTCTTCTGCTGCATCCTCAACTTTTGAAATAGTCACAGGCCCCACCGCAGATGGAGCTCCATACTCTGTACTTTCTACTCCGTCCGCCATCTCGTACAGACCGCACAACAAAGCCACCTTCTCCTCGACATCTGTGAGGTCCACCTGGGAATAAGGACCCCCACCGGTAGCATTCAGATCAGCCCTATTTTTGGCAAGCTTTCTGCGTATTGTCCCCTTCCAATCGCACCAAACCTAGAACGTATTATTAAAATAAACAACTTTTCTTATATTCGTTGAATATTCATACCTTTTTCCAACCTGCAACATCTTTAATTGGAGGGCCAATTCCATTTAAGGCGCTGCTGAGGTCGGCCCACTTGGCATCTGAAGACACCTTGTCGCCCTTGCTGAAACCCTTGGCCAAATCTGGGTTGTCCTTCATGAAGCTGAGGATGACCTCATCCTGAAATGTAGATTTGTGCTTTCCCCTAAAAAGAATAGGTCTCTGTTTAATTGAAATTAAAGCAGTTAATATTTTTGTACTTACATTTTCTAATCTCTAGTCAGCTTTAAACAGCTGTTTTCCACACAGTAGGGCTGCCACATATTTCACAGTTCTAATTCCGGTGGTCTCAATCACTTTTTTAATGCATTTTGACCATTTAAGTAGTTAAATTAAATAGCGTTATTTATAAAAAAAACATTTTTTGCCCTCCTTTAAAGTTATTGATGAATTCTTGTATATTTTATAAGTATTTATACCTGGCTGTTTCGTTTCACCAACAGTATGGCAACTTTGGCGATATCTTTTGACAATGGAGTTATTGACCCCTCGCCAAATCGAAACTTTTTGTTGCCGACGGCAAAATTTGTTTTGCCAAATTTGAGGTGGGGTCAGAAATAAATTTTTTATTAAATAACTACGTGCCAGAATGATCTTGTGGTGATGTGGAATAAACATCAATAGACCACATGAGTAAGATCTGGTTTGATGAGAAAAAAGACATTTACTTTTCAATTCGACCAGACAAAGGTGCCCGTTTTGCAAATCGAAAAAATCTTACGAATTCGAGAACCGGAGCACCAATTCCCGTTTTCAAAATCGAAATCGCAAAATTTTTTCGATTTCGAGAACCGGAGCAGGCCTGATTGTGTCCTTCCCAAAGGAGATGTAAGTAATTTGTCTGAATTCAAAGTCACATTTGTACTAATACTAAGAAACTGTTTATATGGGAGGCAAGAGAGGCCATAGTCGCACAGGCTCAAAAATTTGTTTACATATTAATCTTCCTTAAAATACAAAATGTGCAAAGTCAGTAACTTAATTTTTAAAATTTATGCCATTTGGACCATAGTGCACTAAGGTCAACCATATCTACTTGATTTTTTTATAATTAAATAATTTAAACTCGACGAAGCTTTTGGGAGATTTAGTGCACGGCATTAATTATTTAGGCATGAAAATTATTCCACCTGATGCCGAAATAAAATTTTTAAAGATGACTTCAACAAAAAAATAATAAAAGTTATACTTGGGCTATGAATTCGAGTCAAAATTAAAAGATGATGACCATACCGAGCAAATTGTACAGAGTTTGTCATTGAGCTAATTATTCAATTAAAACAGAGGTATGTTTACTGTAGTATTCAGAAAGATAATGTATTCATTTTAACTTCAGATTGCCGGATAACTACGATATCAAAAAAAAAAGTTGAATTGTTTTCCGTAGAAAATATCCTAAAGATCCTATAGATGATCTACTTAAAATGTATTACAACGATTCAAAGTATATTGAGAGAATTATCTCCCAATACAAAATATTTCACCTTATCCAATGGCAAAACCATGAAAACACAGTTTTATTTTGGACTGAGGTTAAGTCATTTATTGACTCGGCAGGACACAAGTCTTTTGGCGATTTGGCTAGCTTTGCTCTAAAGCTACTGTCTTTGCCATGGTCCAACGCTGAGGTAGAATGGGTATTCAGCCAAGTAAATGTAGTATAAACTAAACCAGTCATGCCCAGCCCATTGCTCTTGCCGCTCGCATTGTTTTTGTTTCTGCTCCTAAGCATAGGCAAAGCAATCGCCGTATACATGCACGACTCACTCCATAAGCAAAGCAGACTACACTAACAATTTTAAGAATTCTCTTCATTCTCCGCGTCTTCGTCGATCTCGGCAACAACACTTTCATAGGATTCGCGGTTATCTCGCTTCCACGAATGTAAATTGTTGTTGGATCGTCATAAAAATGTACATCGCGAGAAATCAGTCGTATTTTGCGTTGCAGGCAAGATGTTTGATATCGAAGAAACAAATTTCTTTCTTTTCTGAAAATTGTTTTTGTGAGCCCCAATGTATTGTTTGCTTTAACGTATCAATAAATAAAAGGAAGTTTAATTTTCAAAGGCATTTCACAACATATCATGGTGACATAGCTTCTTTATCAGCTGAACAGGTAGCAATTAAATACAAAGAACTACTTGGCTTTTTTTTTGTTTCTGACGCTCTAAAAATAATCAATCATATTGAAAAAAATTATAATGAAATAAATGAACAATTTTCTCAAATACAATTAAGTAAGAAAAGCTCTCCATCAGTCAAAGCTTCATATGTAGCAAGTTTACACATAGCTCAACATTTAAAACCATTTTCTGATGGAAATTTTATAAAAAAAAGTGTGTCAGGAAATGTTGACCTGCTTTTTAGAGAGTGGGGAAAATTTGGCCAACTCCATTGGAACAGTTCCTTTATCGCGAAGCACTGTGACAAGAAGAATAGAGGATCTCAACAGTTACTTTAATACACTTTTATGTGAAAAACTTAAGTATTATTAATTCTTTTCACTTTCATTAGATGAGTCTTGTGATGTTACAGATATCAGTCAGCTATTACTAGCAATTCGGATGGTTGACTATGACTTCAATATACATGAAGATGTTCTTGCACTGATACCACTTCTAGAAACTACAAAAGGCATAGATGTATTCAACGGAATTAATGCAAGGATTGATCTCAAAGCCGCGTCTAAAAAACTAGCACAGATGAGGCACCTGCCATGCTTAGACGAAAAGATGGCTTTATTGTACAATTAATTAAAAATGGAATTGAGGTACCCACGTTTCACTGTGCAATTCACCAAGAGTCATTGTACAAATACAGTGCACACAATGAAAGTGGTCGTCAAAATCGTTAATCGAATTCGAGGTGGCCACAACTCATTGACACATCGGAAGTTCAAAAAATTCCTTGAAGAATGCGAGGCTGAGTACGGGGACCTCCTGATGTATACTGAAGTTAGGTGGCTAAGTAGGGGAAAATGCCTAACGCGATTTTTTGAATTACGAAAGGAAGTTGTCGACTTTGTCGAATTTGAATTAAAAAATCATGATATTTTACATGAAATTAAGACAAAAGAATTGAACATTAATGTAGCTTTTTTGACAGATCTCACAACACACCTAAATTGCCTTAATATTTCTCTGCAGGGCCTAAATAAATCTGTTTTTGATTTAGTTTGCCTAATCGAAGGTTTTTTAAAAAATATTGATATATTCATATTCAACTTAAATTTAGAAAGAATGTGTCATTTTCCTTGCTTAAAAGAAGTATTCGATGAATTTCAAGTTTCTCTTTTTGATTTTACGCCATTCATAACATATTTTCATAATTTGAAACTAAGTTTCGAAAATAGATTTAAGGATTTTTAATGCGTATCGCGACTGATGACTCTGTTTATAACTCCTATGACATGCAACATATATGAACAATCACCTGAATTGCAAATGGAGCTTTGTGATTTGCAAAGTGACATTGAATTAAAAACCTCAACTTTAAAAGGACTTGACTTCTGGAAAAATCTAAATGTAAATAAATACCCAGGACTTTACAAAGAAATATTACGTACTTATTTAATGTTTGGAAGTACGTATATTTGCGAAAGTGGATTTTCAACATTAAAACAAATAAAAACACAGCATAGGTCAAGGCTGACAAATAACCATCTGAAGGCGTTACTAAAGTTATCATTAACAAAAATTGAAATTAATATTGACAAATTATTATGTAGTCAGTAAGAAAAGTATATAATACAACTTTGTTTTTATATTTTAAGTTTTGTTTACTTTTTTCAATAAAATGTATTTCTATTACTTTCAATATCTTAAATTAAATTCACTTTCATTTTTTTTAGTGCAGAAATTGGAAGTAAAAAAACGTTTGCGTAAATGTATTTGTGTTTTCATTTATGTGTATTGGTGAGTTGCTCTGCCATAAGCAACGTTTGGGCACCCCTGAACTAAACTAAGGAATAGGTTAAACATTAACACGCTAAACTCGATTTTGGCATTAGGGTATGTCTTATTTACTCCACAATAACATATTTTATACACATTAACCAATGTTTTCCTTTTAGATTTGGAATACGTCGGAACAATGTATGTTGCCAGATTTACAAAGTTCCAGACAAATATCTACTGATAGGGTCAAATGCAGCATATGAGCACGTGAAGCTGACGAAAACAATATTATAGATGAAATGCTAATTGAAATAAATTACAAATAAAAAATATTATGTTTGTTCTTTTTTTTGTCTTTTTATAAAAAGATGTATTTGTCGGATCACATGAAACAGGGCCTACTTTATTCCTATGGTCAGAATATGTGAAGCGGAGCCTTTTGAAACATGGAGCAGGGCCTTTTGAAATATGGAGCAGGGCCTTTCTGAATCGGTAAGAATTGAGTGAAAGCATGGCAGAGCAGGATAGATATAGACTGCTGCCAAGTGAGGTCTGTTCGTTAAGCGCTGACATACAGGTTAGAAAGAGACGACAACAATGATTATGAAATGAGTGAATTGGGTGAAAGTAGAAAAGTCGAAAGTAGACTTTTTGGAAGTTAGTTCAGAAAACGCTTCGAAGACGAACAGAACTTGCTGCTGGGAACTTATTCCGATAAAATGGATCAGTTAAACGACCCTCCGACATATTCTTTTTTGTCGGACTTTTTTTTAAGCGGATCTGACTTTATTATTGATTGAATCGCTGGCAACACTGGTTGTAACTGGATCATGACGCTAAGGGTTTTCAATTTCTGGACCAATTTAACTGTCCCGCATGGCATTGGTCTGGGCGGATCGCGGAGGTAACATCAAGCTGGCGTATAGATTGAAACGAGACTGAGTCGGCCTACTCCGATTCCAGCATAAAAAGCTCGATCGCCAGCCATGTTGCTGATGGGAGCTCGCCCATGCCGGACTGGCCTACTGGTCTCAAAGGGGTGACAAAGATTAGATCTGGATTACAGTTTATACGCAAATATAATTAATTATATGTAAAAAGTAAATCTCTAATCAAACCATAATTATTTTAATTAATTTTAAACACCCGCGAGCTGAAGGCCTTAGCTGATATAGCTCTTAACCCTAAGTTAGCTCTTAGTTTAGAACTAATTGTTACCCATAGATTAATAAATAAATACAAGTAAATATAGTATAGATAGTGAAAAGTAAAATCTTTTTTCTAAAACATTTCTAATCATTTATATTATCGACACGTGTAATACGTATATGAAAGAATACTAGCCGCAAAGTTTCGTTTAAATAGCTCTACAACTGCGAGACTAGTTAGCTTAGAAACGGGCAGACGGACATAAGGACATATTGTACATTAATTTTCTATAGTAAATGAACAATGTTCTGGTACTAATTATACATGGCATTGAAGGCCGTCATTTTGGTATTTAAAACTAATTTAATTTAGGGGGTAAAACAATACTATGAGGTTACTTAGCGCTGCGTTCATCCTTTGTAAGTTACGTTACACTTCATTAAAAAAGAAGTCAAGTATTATTATTTTATACAGGGTTTTCCATATTGAGAGTTACGAGCGGTTGCCGTGTTTTCGCCCCAAATTTTATTGATCCTCATTGCGGGGTGGCTAAGGATTGTTATTACAATGGAGAAAATCTATTTAAAACCAATAACGAGTCATGTAGGCGTGAAGAACTAAATAAGGACGGTAAGGGTTTATGATAGGACTTAAACGAACAATTGTTGTTAAATAATAATCTTTACTTAAAAGCTTTTACAGAAGTAATGAAGGGAGAATGTCCCCTTGATAAGCCGCCATGCTCATAAATGGACCCAAATGTATTATTTATTATCAATAAATAAATTAAAAACAAGAAAGTTAACTTCGGCACGCCGAAGTTTGTATACCCTTGCGGCTTACAATTGGATTATTATGAATTAATCAAATGTTATCAAATGAAAACTAAAACTAACAAGACAGACGGACATGTCTAAATCGACTCGACTGTTGATGCGGATCAAGAATATGTCGCAATACTTGCAATTATTTGAATTAAGGCGGCCAACATATCGAGGCATACTTCAAATTCCCAAGAAACCACCAATACTTAGTAACATAAGACTTTGCTATACATTAGCGAGACGGTATTGCCAGACCTGATAAATTTGGGCAACCGTCGAGTGTGGCCCGGTCGCGCAAGAGAGAGATTCAGAAAGGAACAAGAACAGAAGGAACAGAAGGAAGAAGGAACGTTCCGGCGGAACGGGCGGGTACTTTGATTTGAACTCTTGCCTTCGTTGGGACTCACTTCGCTAACAATATGGAAAACATCGAAAAAGACAATTCTCTGACAAATATATATATATACTTTATTGGGTCGGAAATCTCTCCTTCACTGTGTAGCAAACTTCTAACTAATATTACAATACCCTGCAGAGGTATAGTAAATACAAAATTTTTTTCGTTAAATTGTTTAATTTATAAGAAATTGAAAAAGCATTGTAAGATTTTTGCTTTAATAATGTGACTTAAATGTAATCGAAACGCTTAAAAAAATATTTGTTCATGATATGAAAATTAAAAGTGTTTTAAATCTTTATATGTGTATATATATCGATTTATATAACAAGCAACTAGATTTGTTCCAAGCTAAAATATCATTTTCACACTTAATTGAACTTTCAAATATTATTAGTCCACTAATCTATAAAAGCCCTGTTCCACCATTCCAAGGCTTTTAATCTCACAAGGGACATTTAGACTTTAGCATCATGAAGGTTTTTATTCTATTCCTAATTTTGGGTGAGTTTCTGTTAATTTAATTAGAGCCTATATGCAGGTATTATCATTTATAGGTCTCTACAAGGGAATGCAAATTAGAAGTGAACGCCACAGGCCTCCCGGATATATTCTTCAACCTTGGTGTGGAATTCTACCGGATTGTTATCTGTATGCTGATAGTCTTGATGACTTAAATATTTATTCTTTAAAGCGTGACGAAAAGGGACTGCCAGGTATTTATATGAGATTGAAATTTTACGGGACAGCTTATTAATACTATTTTACAGACTTTTTGTCTATAGAAAGAGGAGAGTGCCCTTTTGACAAGCCCAGATGCCTACTCGATATATAAATCAGTTCGAATTCCCTCTGATGTCAGCTATTAGCTAAGAAATTTGAACTTTGAAAAAAATTTTTATAAGACTAGATTATACAATAAATAAATAACATTTTGTAGTAAACAAAATGAACTGACTCGAGGTGTAGATTTACCACAAGAGATCATTTCCGCATATTATTAAAAGTATTATTGACATGAAAAATAAACCCGTTTTACAATAAAAACGCTTTAATTTGTTTTTGCGGACTCAAATACTCAATTAATAAACGGCTATTAAGATAATGCCGAGCCGATTTCACAGTTAAGCCTAGTACTAAAATAAGATCAGTTTCGGAACCAGTATGACCAAATATTTTAAAGAAAAGAGCCACACTGACACGTAAAGCCAGATTTTTTTTGTAAACAAACTTTATAAAGTGATATTAAAAATCGAATTCAAATATCCTTTGTGGATTAAATTCCATATTACGGTCTGCGCCTTTGCTGCACTTATTAACGCGACTTTATCCCCTATAGAGGAAAATCATTCTACTCTAGACAATTTTTTTCCTTAATTTTTTTCTACATATTTGTTTTTAAAAAATATTAATTTATTTTTTTTCGCTTCGCAATCAGAGCTGTTAAGTTTATTTTTTGTTTTTTTTTGGCTCGGAAAATTTATCTTATGTTAGTATCCGCGAAAAGTCTGAAAGTTCTTCTTTCTCTTCTCGCTCGGGTTATTTTTTTCATTGAGTTTTGCTGCTTTCAGAAAATGTATCTTGTGTTAGTACTAGGCTTTAATGTGACACTTTATACGTTAATCTTATTCTAAGAAAGTTTTGTGGCCATTAAACTAGCGACTTGCTAAACTTTTAGTTTAAGATATCACAATAGACGATATAAAATGCCAAAAAAGATTTACTTCGAAACGCCACTAACAGAGTTGTTGAATAGACTTGCAACTAACATGTCACGTAAGTATAAGTCAAGTTGTGCGAAAATATATCTAATTTTATTAATAAATTATAGAATTTGTATACCATGAAGGGTATTATAATGTTAGTCAGAAATTTGCAACGCATTTCCGACCCTATAAAGTATATATATATTCTTGATCAGTATCATCAGCCGAGTCGATCTAGCCATGTCCGTCTGTCCGCCTGTCCATCTGTCCGTCTGTCCGTTTCTACGTAAACTACTCATCTGAATGAAACTTTGCAGATAGCTTCCTATATGCTCTCACTGCTATATAAGTCGGAACGGGCCAGATCGAATGATTATATCATATAGCTGCTATAGGAAAGATCGGTAAATTTTTTGAAAAAAAATTATTACTCGGCTCGGAAAATATTACGTATACGTAAATTTTAAAACAAGATTTTTTAAATGTATAAATGTTGTACATAATTCTTGTTTGTTTTACTTTTTATTTGATAAAATTTTATTAATTCTAAATGATCCAATTGTAAGCTGCAAGGATACACAAACTTCGGTGTGCCGAAATTAGCATTCTTTCTTGTTTAATTTTGGATCTCCATGGCTCGGTTGCTATTGGCTTTTTTGTTTTATTTTTGGAAATGCGCAGCGCGCAGCGTCGTTACACCGTCCTGCATTGGCGGCTGTAGCTCGCAACTAGCATGGCTTCCACCCATATCGGTGCGGCGTAAAGTAAGGTTGACGTCACAACTGTTGACATCAGCCTTCTAATGTGCTGCCTAGGACCGCGCGTGTTGGCCATCATCCTCGAGATGGCGGCAGTTGCCTTAAAAGCCTTGGCCGCTGCGTACTCCAGGTGACACTTGTAATTCAGCCACACACCAAGGTACTTAACCGTCGGGCTGGACTCGATGGTGGTCGAGTCGACCCGGAAGTTCACCTTCTCAACGATCTTTCGACTACTTATCAGTACGGCCTCCGTTTTATGCTCGGCGAGGGAGAGACCGTTGTTTGCTAGCCACGACATCAGAATGTCTATCGCATGGCTACATATAGTAGAGACGTCGGATAGGTGTTTCTCCATAGTGACAAGCGCGATGTCGTCTGCAAAGCCAATTACGGAGCAGCCTTCTGGTAGTGACAGCCTTAGTATGTCGTCATACATGACGTTCCAAAGAAGTGGCCCGAGGACTGAGCCTTGGGGTACGCCTCCTGTCACGTGATGTCTCTGGTTTCCGGCGTCGGAGCTGTACAACAGGACGCGGTCCTTAAAGTAATCGGCAATCAGCTGGATAAGATAGCCAGATATGTCGCCACGCTGGAGTCCTTGCAGGATTAGGCTCCAGTTTGCAGAGTTGAATGCGTTTTTGATGTCCAAGGTGCATACGAGGCAGTACTTCTTTGAGCCTCCCCGCCATCTTTCGCCTTTAATGGCATTTTCTGCAAGCTGTGTTACCTCGCAGATCGCATCGGTTGCTATTGGCTTTTCTCCACGTCAACGGCTTATTTCATTCACTACATTCACTTATACTAATAACAGAAAAATAAATAGGACAAATAAAAATGGTGTGATTAAATAAATAATTTAAATAAATAAATATGACGAATAACTATTTAATTTCCACGGTCCTCTGGGGCAGGGTTTTAGGTCAGAACAATTATCCCGGGTCCGAGAAGGCAGTCCCGGGATCGAAATGTGCCCTCCGAAAGCCGAATCACATTTTTTACATATAGTTTTAAGTTCCATTCGGAGCGGACTCATTTTATTTCCTGCTTTTCCCTCCTCGGCTCGCTTCTAAACTTCGATCTCTGGATCGGATCTTCTCCCTGGATTTCCTGTTAAATTAATTTTCGCGATTATTTTGGAACTTTCACCTCTCACACTTCCGACCCACGCTATTTTATTTTATATTTGTTCTCCGAACCCGGAATTTGTTTTTATACGAACACAGATTATTCGGAAATGGCCGTCACCTTGCCCTATTTATCAGCTCGGTTCCCGCCGATTTCCTTTCCACTTTGTCGCCTCTCCCAATCGAGGTCGAGAACCGTTTCCAATGCCAGTGTCCCGTTCCTGCCTTGGTGTGTGTGGATGCTAGAGGTGCAAAAACATCGATGTATGAAGACATATTTTTTAAATTTGTGAAATACACACTTACGGTTGTCTTAAAAATGAAAAACAAATATTTATTCTTTTGGCCTAAACTTAAAGACATAATAAATGAGATCAAGGATTTTTAAGAAATTGATAATTTTAGTTGATAAACATTAGTTTATCAGTAATCCCTGGGTTTAGGCGAGTCCTGCGGTCAGAAAAATATTTGTAGTAGTACTTCTATGAAGGCCGCCATACTGTTCGAAGACTCCTGGAAGTATAATTAATTAATACAAAATAATGACAAAATAATTTTGAAACTTACCTTCCAATACTGCAATGGTTCGCACACTTCAGGTTCGGCTTGAAGTTCGGCATGCAATTTCGCTTGCTAACTCTAAAAATAATCCGAAGATTTGGACGGAATTTGTGGTGCAGGCTTTTCAGTGCAGACTTCCTAATTGAAAAAATTAGCTCCTTATTCAAGCCACGGCACGCCTGCTCGCCATTGCTCCGGGTGCTAAAACCCAGTTTTCCGTGGCACGGTGAGGGTTTCATATCCATCTAAGTCCATCTAAGCAGCAAAAACTTCGATGGTCA
Source organism: Drosophila jambulina (assembly GCA_018152175.1). Classification (NCBI taxonomy): domain Eukaryota; kingdom Metazoa; phylum Arthropoda; class Insecta; order Diptera; family Drosophilidae; genus Drosophila; species Drosophila jambulina. Next base: position 1,572,595 of record JAECXH010000012.1, on the reverse strand, counting down.
AGAAAAATATCGATGTTTTAGAAAATTCAAAAAACATCGATGCATCGATGTTTCCATCGATGTTTTTGCCCCTCCGTCCGTGCTCTCCTCTCCTTATCTACCATCCCCTTTTTTCCTCTTTATAGGTGTTGAAGGTAGGTTTCGCCCTTAGCATCTACTCTTCCCCTTCTTTTGGACCTGCCGATCTCGTGTTTTTGGCCTCCTTCCCTTTCGGCCCTGCCAACCTATTTTCGGTACGCATTCCAGGCGATATTTGTTTCGCTTCGGCGGTTGCATTCTAACGGTAATCGTACCGTTAGAATGCAACACGCTTAACTAGCGAAAGTCGCTTCGGCCATCAGAAGACAGTGAAACGTCGATTATCGGAACCTTGCCGCGGCAAGCAAAATTATTATCCGTGGAACATGCATATATTTCACATTTGTTTTTTGATGGATTATTCAAATATCGAAATTATGTATTTTAGTTTATGTGCTTTTTATGATTTTTTTTACTTTTATCCAAAACATCAAATTTATTTTATTGTTTACTTCAGTTAAACTAGTTGTTTGTGTCGGACTACATATATTTTAATCTTCTAAAATTGTTGGGTTACATCTCTTCCTAAGCTTGGGACATCTGCCATATCTTATATATAAAAATTCTAAAATTTATTGTTAAAATTAACTATATATTTTCGCATTACAACTTGACCTATACTTACGTGACACGTTAACTGCAAGTCTCCGTCTACAAATCTCCATGTTTAACAACTCTCTGTTAGCGGCTTGAAAGTTACACTTTCTATCAATTGCACATAAGTCAGCATGATAGTTTGGCGCTCTCCAAGTACATTTTTTTTGCTTGCATCTTATATCGTCTATTGTGATAGCTTAAAATACAACATTAGGAAGTCACTAGTTTAATGGCCACTAAACTTACTCAGAATAAGAAAATAGAATAAAATGCGCATGACGATACTGGAGTTGCTTTGCTTTGAAAGGAAACGAAACGGTTCTCGAACAATGTCACATTAACTGTGAAATCGCTTGGCATAATCTTAATAGCCGTTTATTTTATTGATTATTTAAGTCCGTAAAATCAATTTAATGCTTTTTTTATTGTTAAACGGGATAATTTTCCATGTCAATAATACTTTGAATAATATGCGGAAGTTTGCGCTATTGCTAACTCTACACCTCCAGTCAGCTCATTTTGTTTACTACAGAATGTTATTTATTTATTGATTTATACATAAAGTAGGAATCTGGGCTTGTCAAAAGGGCACTCTCCTCTTTCTATGGACAAAAAGTCTGTAAAATAGTATTAATAAGCTGTCCCGTATAATTCCAATCTCATATAAATACCCGGCAGTCCCTTTTCCTCACGCTTTAAAGAATAAATATTTAAGTCATTAAGACTATTAGCTACCTACCTAGGTTGAGGAATATATTCGGAAAGTCTGTAAAAAAAGAAATTTAATACTAGTTTTTAATTTAGTTAACTTAATTAATGTCTATTGAAATTTATTGATTATTGTTTTGCAGTTGTCACAGTTGTGTTTCATATATGCATATCCCATGGTTGATGATAATAAATAATACATTTGCGTCCATTCTTTAGCATGGCTGCTTACCAAAGGGACATTATCCGTTTATTACTTCTGTAAAACCTTTCAAGTAAGGATAATTATTACACATTATTCGCGCGCACGCGAAATATTACGGCTGTGGCTCGTCGGCTAGTAGGGAGGTGGTCTTGCGCTCTTTCATCTGACCTTGTGCCATTTCTATAGATCGATTTGGGTGCTTCGACAAAATATGGGGGTGAAAGCAAACCCTCGAGACACTCAGACAGACGGATAGTATTGCACTCAGAATTCCCTATGATCCTCAGTTGTTGATGAGGAACTGTATGCACACCATACCCTTGCTGTCGCTGGGTCCCTACAGGGCAGTCATCCTAGGTGAAGGCAATTAAAGAGGGGATTTAAAACATTATAAGAATATATTTAAACGCAAGAAAAATGTTCTAAAGCTAAATGACAATAACAAAAATACATATAATAAATATAAAACCCATTGAATCAAAAAAAAATTTTTTTCCGGACATAAAATTAAAGGCTAAAAGTAAATGAATAAAATGAATTTAGATTGAGCCTGCGATCGGCAGCGGAAAATTATAACTATGTATATATCGTATAGCTGCCATAGGAATGGTGAGGAAAAATTACGACTACGTAATGTTAAACCGAATGTATAAATGTTGTATACAATTGCTGTTAGTTTTACTTTCCATTTAATAAAATTTTATTATTTCATAATAATTCAATTGTTAGCTGAAAGAGTATACAAACTTCGGCGTGCCGAAGTTAGCTTTCTTTCTTTTTTTATGCAATACATCGCGTGGGCAAGTGCTCTCTCTGGCGGCTAGCTCTGGCCTTCCCATGAAGATGTGCTCTCTGTAAAGAAAATATAATATCACTAAAATATCTTCTGCAATATGCCCAAAATTCAAACATACCATTTCCCGTTCACGCCGTCGATATTGTATTTAACCAAAAGGTCCTCGGACACGACCGTCTTTAAAGATTTCCCAAGTGTATTCCGTTATATCAGCTTGGTCACAGCGGTAATCTGCATAAAAAAAGATAAAATTATTTACATGGGCATTTTGACAATAAATATATTACTTACACACGAGTCCGTATTCTTCGGGCCCAAGTTTAGCTCCAGAGCCATGAGCGCATCGTCATCTGCCACCGGGAAGTCAAATTTGATTTTCATGCCGTTTTCCTTTCCCTTCCCCATTACAAGTACTTCGAGCATGGCAGTCAATTTTGACACCTAGTGGGTGCACTCCTTCGCTACAGATCCTAAAACTTGTGTATTGGTCTCTAGCTTTTCTTCCAGGGACCGGACCCTCTTTGCCAGATCGGCTATGTTGGACGGAGCTTCCAACACAGAGTCCTCTCCTAAAATAAATGGAATTTATGTGAAAATTTTATTTATTTTATTTTACTTACGTTCGACAGCGAACACCTTTTTTTGTATTTTAGTCAGTCAGCCCTTTAAAATATTAATGATAATTTAAAAAGATATAAATATGATTTTATGTGTGTTTTTGATATTTTAATAAAATACGCTATTTTTTGTGGTCACCGAACCATGGAAGGTGAATTTTTTAAAGATTACCTTAAGCGCTTAAGATATGCCCGATTCATATTTATAAATACACCTACGGACTTAACACCTAAAAAAATAAATAAGGTAAAAAAGCTAACAATAACAATAACTATGTAAGAAAAATGGAGATAAGGAAATAACACAAATTCTCCCTTATATGGCATCGCTACTGCTTTTCTAACCATCTGGGAAAAGCTGTCTAAAAATCTCCTGTCTATAATAAAAATGCCTTCTGCATCCTCTTCAAAACTATCTACCTCGATTGGGATGTGTTTTCCTACATAACAAAAGCTATCTGGCCTTTTATTTTTTAGTGCACAATCGTTCAACTTTAGAACACTACCTATTAACTTTATTTTATCTAATTCCAACCGAATATGACTATCCTCAACTATCTTCCTATTTATCTGTTCTAAGATTTGGGTGGGCTTTCGGACAAACCTCTTCAGAGTTTGTAAATAATTCTCGAAGGAGTACGAAGAGCCTAAAACCGGATCACTGTGAAGCAAGCCGTGAGCATTGTATGATACACTACTGTGTCCAAAAATTATGGGGAAAACGTGTAATAAATAAATCCAACATTTTTTTGACATTACCGATGTTTGACTCTCGTTGCAAATGAGAGGACAAAATCCTGTATGCGCAGTGTAGAAAAAGGAATTCAAAGTATTGGTCTTTATGAATGGCATCTGTTAGAGCTACAATGCTAGTATAAAAAATGAATTGTAGGAATTCCGTGGCTTTCTAATGCGGTAAATCCTCCAATGTTCTTAGCTTTCGAGCAAACTCTGCTGGGACGAAGCTTCCCATCAACTTAAAACATTCCGATATCTTTTTCCTACATGGACGTATGTCCAGGCGTGCCTGTAATAAATGCACGAGCAGGAGCATCGCAAACAATGGCACTAAATTAGTACCTAGTATTTTATTAGAAAGGGTTAAACCGTTTTTAATCATTTCGGACAGAAATTTCGACAAAAACTCGTCGCAACCATATAGAGGGCTTAGAAAGGCTAAAAAAACGGCACAACGGGTCGGCCTAGCAATTTATTTATGCGGATAAGAATTGGCCATAACTGTACCCGGGGACTTTTAAAAATCGGAAGACCGTTAATGTTCAAATCGATGTTAAGTACATCCGGTTATTGGCGAAATACTGAAAATTTACTTAGCTGTTTTGATAATACGATCTGTAAATAGGTAGTTACTAATTTACTTATTTCGACAAGGTCTATGGCACATGCTCGTGTTGGCTTATGCTTTAAATATGAATTTTTTCAATTGTGTATTTAATTCAAAATCTTCACTGGCATGTAACATATTCATGGTTGGCTCCAATGGGTCCCTATTCTGTCTGTGCTAGGCCCAGCTCCAACTTCTAAGACCTTCCATAAGCACGTCTCAACATCTGGTCTCTAGTCTTTGCCGCTAATTTAGCTACATATATGCTTTGAGCCATCCGTTTTCTTCCCTTGTTAGTTTAGTTAAGGCAGACTTTTTAGTTTAAAAGTTTTAAAAGCGTATTTTATTTCATTATTTTATTTGCTTAATTTTTCTTTTATTAATATGACATATAGGTTAATAATAATTATATTTAAAATATATATATAAACATATATATATATATATATAAACATATATATATTTAAAATATAAAATATATATATAAATATATATATATTTAATATATATATATATATATATATAAATTTATATAATTTATATAAATTTAAAATTTATATTTATAAACACATGGTCTTCTATTTGAAAATTACAGCGGCGGAAGGCTATTATTTAAATAAATTATCTTTATTCGAGATCCAAAAACGTGTCGATCGCCCCTTTTTTCCAAAATCCAAAGTGACCATCTCATATTTTCTCAAAATCTAGCTTAATTCTATGTGATAGGACTCTTATCGATAACATATTAACAAGCTGGTTACATTAAGGAGCGCAATACAAAATGAGGTGTTACATATTATGTAGCGCCTGATGCAGCGCTTAGGTTAAGATACTTCCCTGGCGCCATCTAGGGAGTATCAGCGAAGGTCCGAGCTTTCATTATACAGAGATGCTCAGCGGATCTAGAGGGGCGAATTCACCGCTGAAGGGGGGAACATGTCAAATTTCGGCTGCGACCCGAAGGAGGTCGAGAGAGATGGAGAGGGTTCCCGTTCGATTCGGGGCGTCTCCAATTGCTTTTTGATCTTGGCAGTGTTGTGGCCACTTATTATCGATATATCGACAAACCGCATATAGGCTCAGGGATGCCACCATTTCCGAAGAGAGCCGAATAAAGGTTCTTGACCCGGAATGGTTTAGAACCGGGTCTAACGATAGAGAGATAGGGATAGAAAAAAAAAAAAAAGAGAGAAGGTGGCGCGATAGAGCAGTTAAATTGAAAGGGCTACGCGAGCGAAAGCGAGTGCTCTGTGACATTTTGAATTTCAAAAAGATATCGCGTGTGGCAGCAACTGGTGAAAAGTTTTTCCAGAGAAAACGGAAAACGCCCCGGGAGCAAAGAAGGAGTAAAAAGAATACCGAGGACGGGAAGCTGGATCGGGATAACCCAAAGGTGAGTGGTCGTGGTCCGGAGGTGGAGCCCTAACTCAATGGCTTACATTTCCAGGCTCGACCAAACCCGGTCCTCGCAGGATGAAATTGGCCAGGTCACGAAATTGGCCTGGCCCGAATTTTTCTCGGTTTCCGAAATTTCTCCGGAATTTTTCCCTGCCGGATTTGGCCTGGCTAACCAGAATTCTATATTCGCCCTAACCCCAACGGGGGCGACACAGGCCATTATTATACCGATATGCCCATAAGATTCCGCCACTGCCCTCTAAAACAATACTGGCCATAAGTGAAGACCGACACGCCTTCCGAGTGGCGGCACCGGGAGCCATCAGGCTTCAGACCATTTTTTTTTTTTGTATTTTTAAGTTAAATTATTTTTTTTTAACATCCATCTACATTATTTTTACCGGATATTTATTCCAATTATTTATTCACTATTATTTATTTCATTTCCTTTTATTTATTCAATTTTTAGGTATTTATTTATATTTCTTTATTTGATTTTTGTCCACTTCGTGCAGTGTAGTTTTTTTGTTGGTGAATTTTTGGTCATTTTTATTTATTTATTTCTTATACCCGAAATCCCCCGCAACCCCCCCTTGAGAGCTCTTACGGGTAGGTTAAAACATAAAAATATTCGAAGGGATATCTTTAATTAATTAGTAGAATTTTTGAGTATTTCACTCAGGGTCCAAAAATAAACTAATAACAAATTCAATATTGTTACCACCCCTGCACAATACAACGGAATGTCAATAATAAATTTAAGTTAAAAAGAAAAGAATAAATATGGAGTAAACGCTTTGGTTTGGGAGAAGGGAGATGAACTGGGGAGATGAGTAGGTAAAGGTGTGGGTTTCAGGAGATAGGGGCAGCTGCAGGGAAATGGGCATGCAAGCAGACTGCACGGTAGGGAGGGATGAGCATGTGGCCTCCAGTACAGCAGGAGGAGGGACTGGTTTATGTTTTTTTTTGTGTGTGTGAGTGTAAAAGGTTGGGTTTTTTTTGTGAGTTTAAATGTAAACCGCGCGGCGTAGAGTGTTGTAAAACGTCGAGTTTCGATGTTTATTGTTTTGGTGTGATGGGCAGGGTTAGGGAATCCACGGCCCGATGAGAGAGCTAGCCGGAGCCAGCCCAAAAGCACGCAGGCCCTTCAAGGGATATAACAGCAGTCGAGCAGGAAAGTTCAGTTCGTTTTTTGTCCAGAATTAATAAAAAAAAAAAAAAAAGTACCGAAAGTGACGCGAGTGGAAATTAATTTATTTGCCGTGTTCATTTCGCGTTGCCGCTGCCAAGACGAAGAAGTAAATTGCCTGGCCGTTGCAGGCTAATTCTTAAGCTCAGCGGTGAGTCCCCCTGGGTGAGTGGAAAAAAAAGGGAAAAATTGGCAACGGAACTGATGTTCATAATTTTATTTAGGCTTGGCGCTTAATAAAAGCCCAAGAATAATATTGGCAGCAAAGGAGTGCGATCGGCCGGAATTTCGCCAGCAGCAGCAGCAGCAAAAGATCTTCGCAGTTTCACCGAAAAAAACGTCTCAGCGGCCGCAGCAGCCCCGCAACCCCCTCTTCTTCTTAAGCAGATAAGCATTTCCTAATTCTCTTTTTGTGCACATAATCATGCCAGCATAGGGCGATACATAGTCAAAAAAATCCAACAACAATTAAAATGCTTTTAGCCCGCCAACATAGTTTCTGAAATAAAAGGGCAAGGAAAAAAAGGGTGAAGTCAAAGCGGAGAGAAGCTATCGTCTCCGGCTCCCTCTCGGAGGCCCGCCGCAGAGGCAAAACAAATAAAGTTCAATAAATACTTTTCGGGGGGAGCAACTACCCATATGATCGGCGAGCGTGCAGCATAATTTTAGTGAATTTTTTTGGTTGATTTAAATTAATAAGTAGTAACGTTGATGTGAGTGCAAAAAGGAAAAAAAAGGAAAGTGAGGAAGAAAAAAAAATGAATATGGCGACAAGCATGAAAATTTTCGCCATGTAAATCTTTTAAATGTTTAAATCTTTTATTAATGTTTTTTTTTTACTCGTGTTTAATAATTTTCTATTCTGTTTTTTTTTGTTTATGTTTCATATGCCAGTTTAAATAAGCCTAAAGCTTCGTCGAACAGTGGGACATAAATATTTGTTTGCCGCTTTTGTGCAAATTGTTTTATTTTTATTTCCCCCCCCTCACAGCTAGCCTCGACGAAAGCGCTTTCGGAGATGGAGAAAAAATAATGTGGTGAGCGTAAATTTGCAAAATTTTGTTTATACTTTTTATCACAAATAAATTTGAATGGAAGAAATAAAGACAAACAATATTTCCATTAAATGTCGATTAACCCACTGTGCGCAGCATAAAAGCTCATAGGAACATAAATAAAACAGACGATAGAAATAAAGCTTAGCTTATGCTCTGTTCAGGCCCAACATTAAAACAACAAAAAAAAACATGCTTAGAGAAATAAATTAAAAAGAAAAATGCGTTGAATATTTTTATTAAAAAAATAAAATTCCTTTCCTTGTTTCAAATTCCTTTTTGTAAAATGCGCACCTTTGTCTATTTATAAATTTTTCTCAAAATAACGTTTCAAGAAAAAGAATTATAAATTTAAAGTTTAAGTATTTTATATGTTAGTTTTATTATCTTTTGTCCACATTTATAAATTGTAGCATTTATCCCATTATGTTTACTCATAGCTTTAATGTTTTTAGTATGAATTAAATGATATTTATAATGTTTTAAATATTTCTGATCTTATTGCCTCCACCAGCATGCCACCCCAGTAGAAGCTAGGTTTTTATAAGGGGTCATCTAAAGGAATAAATATTGGAAATTAGGTGCAGATGACCATAGGTAGGGAGGGCAAATGATAGCCTCAAGAACAGCTGAGGAGTTCAACCTTTTTTTATATGTATGTGTTAGTGAGAGAGTCCGTCTGTCCGTGTATGTGATTTTGGTTTTCCCTTCTCCCCTTTCTCGTCGCGGCACGCAAAGTTAATAAATATTGGTGGCAAAAGGCAATTTCAAAGAGCAGGCAAGACCATCACCTCCTTAGCCGAGCAAATTCGCGTGCGCCTGCATCTTTGAGACAACACCTAGCCTGAATCGTTACAATTATTACTTTAATTTAATTTTTAACTAATTATTATTTTTTTTGTTATTATTTTATCATTAGTTTAAAAAAAATTAAAATCAAATTTTTACGAACAAAAAGTAATAAAAATAACATAAGTCAAAAAGTAAGAATAAAATAAATATTAACAATAATTAGCATTGAAAATGTAAATTAAAATTTTTTTAAATCCCGTGCGGCACAGTCCACCAGGCGGTCACTGACAAGGACCACAAAATTTAAGTCGAGGCGCCATAACATCAAGACAAACCACCATAAATAAAATTTGCATACCCTTGCAGGGTATTATAATTTCAAGCAGAAGTTTGCAACGCAGTGAAGGAGACATTTCCGACCCTATAAAGTATATATATTCTTGATCAGCATCAACAGCCGAGTCGATCTAGCCATGTCCGTCTGTCCGTCCTTCTGTCCGATTATACGCAAACTAGTCCCTCAGTTTTGAAGCTATCTAAATGAAACTTTGCAGATAGTCTTCTATAAGCTCTCACTACTATATAAGTCGGAACGAACCGGATCGGACGACTATATCCTATAGCTGCCATAGGAACGTTCGGGAAATATTAGGTATAAGTAAATGTTAAAACCGAATTTTCATTTGATAAAATTTTATTAATTCATCATGATCCAATTGGAAGCTGCAAACGTATATAAACTTCATCGTGCCGAAGTTAGCTTCCTTTCTTGTTTAGGGGTTATTTTGGTCACATGAAATTCTTAACACATACATACATACATACATACCTAAGAGCTGGGCGGCAAACCTCACATCACTTCAGTGATTGCCACTTCAAAGTTTCGTGAAAAATTCCCCTATAACTTAATAAAAACTTTTCCCATATTTTGGACAATTCGGCCTTATAAAATAAAATTGATCTACAATCAAGAAACAAGCCCCAGATTTGAGAAATTCTCCTTCCTGATTTCAGGCCAAACATTTATTTATAAATCTAGGAATTGGGATCCTTGGGGGCGGAGTCTAGTCATGAAGCGCGGCCTCCCGCTTCCTGGCTCACACCCCTACTTCCTGCCTTCTGTGACTCGGAACTCGAGATAGGTAGCGCTGACTATAAAGAAAGAATTATGTATATTGAATTCGGGTCCATCTTATTATATTTTATAAACGTTTTTAACATTGAATGTTTCTTTTTATTCGCAGGAGAGAAACATTAAATACCGACCGGTCGAAAAATAGGTTTCTTGGATTTTTGTAGAATTTTTAATTGTAAAGTTTTCTTTTAAAAAAAATATTACATTTTTAATAAAGGCAAACATCTTTTATATATTTTCTTGTTTATATGCGTTAAATTTTAACTGTAAAAAGGGGCTTTAATAGAATTCACAGTATAGTAAAATACTGTATTATTAATTTCGTTTGTTGAGGCATTTTAAATGGTGGTTTGGTCCACTTTAGAGTAGTCATATCACGAAATGCGTTACGTCGTTGTACTGCAGATATTTTACCCAAGCTGTTGGGTTGAGGACATTTTACTGCAGATTTGATTGGATTTCCTGCAGACATTTTTTCTGGGTACAAGCTCACCGATCAGACGTCTTATCCGTCTGCTGCGCCAAACATCTTACGACTGGTAAGCAGCAAATACTCCGTACGGACCTACTTAAGGTGTGTTACTTCATATACTTCAATATGAAGAACAGTGCCGCGGGATGTCCTCGTATTTTAATGGAAGTATACGGTGAACATGGTCTAGCTGAGCAAACATGCAGAAAGGATAAAAAAAAATTGCAATTTTTACTTCATAGACAAGGAATATCCCGGACAACAGTAAAAGTTCGAGGATGAAGATTTGGTGACGTTGCTTGATTAGGACCCGTGCCAAACACTTTTGGAGTTGTCCACATCAATTGGAGTCGACTTTACGACCGTCGGAAAACAGCTCAAAGCCAAGAAATAGATACAAACAAAGAGAACGTTGGTTGAAGCTAAGGAAAATCGAACAGCGTTTAGGACCTTATGTTTCAAAAGTCGTAAGAACTTATTATGACGCGCTGAAATAGGAAGTTTGCCCCACACGCGATATTCACCGGATATTGCTTCATCTGATTACCATGTATTCCGATCAATGGCGCATGGCTTGTCATAGTAGCACTTCGAACATTTTTAATGCTGGTACTGTAATGATACTCTCATAATAAATCTCTCATAAAAAATTGAACGCAACAAATTAATTCCAACACCCTATACTACGCGGAGTATTGCAAGTACGAGGCCAACTTCATGGAGATCGAGCTCAGTTATAAAAGCCCATCCCGCTTATATAAATTATATTTTATTATCTCTGATGCCACTAAATAGCTCTAGTTGCAGGATTGAGGTGATTGCGGCTATGTGGGAGCGCTGTCTTTACCGTGAAGCCGTTTAAGCGAACAAAAAAAAACTGATAACGAAGATCGAAACAAAATGTAAATATAACTAGAAAATAAATAATATTACAAATGTAGTATTAATGCACACTCCGATGTTTTGCCTGCCAAAAAATGTACGATGAAGTCCACTAACTCCCATCATTTCATTGTAAATTTAATACATCTACACTCGTGAATAGCCACCATTAAAAGGATCCCTACATAATAAGAAATATGCTCTCGGAGTGTTTGTAAACATCAGAGAACTGCAGCAAGCCACCTTCACAAAGGGTGCATCGGGTAAACACCGGGTGTTGCGGCAAACGGGTGTTTTAGGCACCCTATTTGCGGCAATAGCAAACACCCAAGTACTTCGGCACCCGGGTGTTTTTTGGTACTGTGGAAAAAGGGCAAGAGTGCGTGCTGCGCAATAAATTTCGGGTGATCCGAAACACAAGCAAGGATCGGCCGCAGGTCATTTTTTGTATACACACATTTTGTATGGGTGGAAGAAAGACGGACTACGAAAAGAACGGTGAAAAGAAACACCCAAAAACTTTGTATGCTCTTTTTTTTTCGTTTTGGTTCCTTGACGTTTCTGATTTCACAGAATGAATTTATTTTTAAATAAGAACTGTTTTTATTTACGTTTTTAATGGCCTAAATTATATAATTTATATAATAATAACCAATTAAATAGATAATGTCAATTATTAAAATCTTTTAACAAATAAAATCATATAAAATAATATAATAAATAATATTTATAAAAATTGAACATTTTAAGGTTTGAACAAGTCACCTAGTGAGTGCGAAAGAGTCGACAGTAGAGCTTTATGACTAACCCTTAAATGGTGCAGTTGGTTTAATGTTCCACTATATTAAAAAGAGTTGAATTGTTTTTTATAATTTAATTTTTAATAATTTGGAATTGGATAGTAATCGTTGTTTTTGTTTTTGAATACTTATTTTTTTGTTGAGGTACTTAATTTTAAAATATATACGGATCTTAAAGTAAAATTGTTTTATGGCTTTATTAATATTTATATCTCTAGCAGAATCAATTTTCGCTGGTTCTCGTTCTCCAAAGCTAGTGCACGATTTATATCTTTGTCCCTATTTTTTAATATTTATATCTCTAGCAGCTAATAACAATTGTTCCTTTATATTGTTTTTTGAATTGAAATAATTTAAAACTATATTGGAGAAAATAATTTCAAGTTGTTTAATATTGTTAATGAACTCTTTCGATGGTTTTATAAGTCCTCCATGTGAAACTTCGTCTACATAAGTAAATGATGACTTCTCGGTTATCTCATTGGAAAGGCGCATTTTTTTAATAACATAGCCTGCTATATACTCTATGGCATCCTCCGTCAACTCATCTATCTCATCTATAGCAGCTGTTATGGGTTTATCAAAATCCTCAAATTCGTTCTGCACTGTGTCTGCACATTGATGTGATTGGGATTTTAGATCTAAGTTCAACCACGTATCGGTGTTGTCTTCCTCAACATTTTGATTGTTTGACAACATTTCAGTATTTTTGGCTAAATAAAAATAAGGATTATTAAATAAAAAAGGAAGTAAAGGGAAACATAAATCACAAAACACAACACCTTATACAGATAAAAACTACAAACAATCACGATCCAATCTTTGCTAAAACATAGAGCTAAACATTTGACAATTAGTATTATTAAAATAATTTGTTATTATTATTTTATTTTGTCATACCTGTTATATATTTTCTTAATCTATACTTAAACTGGAGTGGTGTCGGGTAGTCATATTGTCCACCTTTCGAACGCATCGCACCAAAGAAATTCTCCACTATATCTTGGTTTAGGCGACTTGTTAAGATATAAAGTATATCATATTTTTCTGACAAATATCCATACAAGCCGTCTAGGGATGCATTATTATATAAAATGCCTTTTTGGAAGGGCAGTTTATGGGTTTTACCGACTATATTTGTCCGCATGAGCTCTGTCATTCTAGCCAAAATTCCTCTTTGGATCTCGATATCCTGTCCATATGGTTTAGTGGTTTCAATAGAATTTGCCGTAGACAATTTCGAATTGAATACATCGAACCAGTCATTGAGAAGTTTGAAAAGATCAGAGGTTTCGCATGCATTATCTACATCCTTACCCAACGCATAACATCCTCTAATAGCGCTGGCGGTGGTATTGGAAAATAGTTGTGTGGCGAATTTTACCTTTTGTTTCGCCAGTGACCCAACGTTAAGGTGGTTATCAGTGATCTTAAATAAAATAGACACATCTGCTTTTGAACAGTGGCTAATTGTCTGCTGGACTGTAGTCTTAGTCAATTTTTTCCCGTTGACCACTAGCCCGGAGCCGACATAATGGTTACGAACCAACTTTATCAGGTGTGGTGTATCCGAGAAAACGAATATTTTTAAATTTTCATCAGCTGGATGGCTAAACCACGTCTTTGCTACAAAAAAAAAGTTTAATTTCCCTTCCATATTGTTTTTTATATGCAACTTACTCTCCGAAATGCCAAGTTCTGTCCACAATCTTTGATTTCCAGGGCCAGAATCAGAAACAATAGCCACTACGGGATATCCTCGTGTGTAGAGTTTGGTTACAATTGAATGTAAAGTCGGCACGTCCATTCGAGTATTAAAGTCGAAAAATACTGGCTGTTTCCACGATTTTTTGAGGCCTCGAACTATGGCCAGTTGCACATACTTGCTTGGCTCATATACAACATCTGATGTGCTGTCATATTCAAAAGCTTCAGCCACCTTCATTTCATCAAAGGACAAAACGCATAGCTTATCGACTTCTGGCATTTCCTCATTTTCCATGAGGTCTATTACAACATCAAGGGGACCTGCATTAATTTTAACTTCTGCCAACCATCTGTACAATCCCAGCAGACCAAAAGCGGACGTAGTGCGGATGGATCCGAAAAATGTCCGCTAAAGATATTAAATACGGACAAAGAATCGGAGTTTCCGCATTACGTTCGATGAATGCTTAAAAACGGACTCTAAAACGGACAAAAAGCGAATCTTTGGTGTCCGACGTAAAAATGACGAAAAGGTATTGCTAACGGACACTGAAACGTACAGTTGGCGGGCAAATAGCGGACTTACCGCAATAGGTTTGCCTAATTATCGAAACCTGACCCAAAAACGGACACTAAAGCGGGCGAAGCCTGGGACCCGTGCAAATGCCGCAAACGTCCCGCTAACGGACACTAAAACGTACAACAAGCGACAAAAATGTTGTCGCCAGCGAAATTTCCAGAAATCGGTGAACGGTTTGTCTCTTTCCTTTTTTTGTCGCGTGCCTGATTTTTGTTACGTCGCTGCAAATGAGCGAGAGGCAAATAGTCAAAGACAATAAATAGATGAGAGAGAATATGTTCTTGCATCAACCCTTTGTCGCACGTTTGGCGAACGTCTTCGTCGCCTCCTTGTAATTGTTGTTTTTTTTTTCTAATGAACCGCTACTTTTGCACTGCCGCTTGCGACTCAACTCTTTTGTTTTGTGGAATGTATACCGACGCGTCGCTTTTCGAGTTTGACCTGCAAAGTGTGCGGACGCGAGTTGTAATATTTAGTGAGACGGTGCACGTGTTTACAAAGGTAAGTGTTAAATTTAAATGTATTATTAAATTGCATTTGCTAAGCGCCACAGATGTTCGTTTGAGGCGCTTGGCAACACGAATGCAAACATGTTTTGCTATTAAACTTTTAAATAATGTTTCATGAGTGCATTCTTTTTAATACAGAATACATTTTTTGTAGTTTATAGGTCAACGATTTATCTCTTTGCGGAGAGAAGTCCTACGAAAAGTTTATCAGACATTGCTGGCGAGACGTCATGTCTGACGATGTGGCGCGCCAATGCTCCTGGCGTGGGACGGAGTCGAAGCTATGTATTCGGGGGATGTTGATAACGTCATCCGTCAGAGGTACAGTTTAAGTATATTTATTATTTAGTATTTACTTATAATAATTGATATTTTTTCAGTCGCTTTCAAGAACAAATTTTCTTTGGAGGATGCCGATTTCGACCGCATCACACAAAAATACTTTCAGTACGCTCAGGACCGCGTGACCAAGACTAATAACAAAAAAATAAAAACAATTCTATAAATTATAATATATATAAAATGTAAAATAATATAAAAATAAATAAATGTTTTGAAAAAACTATTTTTGTACATTTTTTAATTTTCATTTTCTACAAAAACAAAATTAAATTAAAAAAATTGATATCAAAATATTATCTGAAACGTGTTATTTTTAACACTTTTATAATATTATAAAGGTATTCCCAATGATACCAAATCCGTTTCATAAA
The DNA here is from genome assembly GCA_018152175.1 of Drosophila jambulina. Lineage (NCBI taxonomy): Eukaryota > Metazoa > Arthropoda > Insecta > Diptera > Drosophilidae > Drosophila > Drosophila jambulina. Next base: position 1,557,017 of record JAECXH010000012.1, on the reverse strand, counting down.
TAATATTATAAAAGTATCTCGAGTGATACCAAGTCAGTTTCGATAGTAATATTAAAAAAGTATCTCGAATGATACCAAATCCGCTTCGTTAGTAATATTAAAAAAGTGAATTCACGTACACGTGTGCATGTGTGCGATCATTTCAATTCGGCCCAGCAAGAATATTTTGTCTTTTGCTACTTTTCATACTAGGTGCCCTAACAATATGGGCATATTCACTTTTGGGTTAATGATAATAATAAGAATGTTATATGTTATAATATATTTCTTAATGTTTCAGCATACATTTCATATTTGTTTACAAATTCAAATCAGTGGCAGCAGTGAAATGTTTTGCATTTATGTATGTATTCGAATGAATAAAAATCCATATACTGAGATAGGAACAGGGCATATTGCAGTCGGTGTCACTTAAAACACCGACTGCTCTTATGGGGTTGAGAAATCAAATCAGCTGTTACTGTTGTTCTGCGAGCGGATGATGCCTGCATACCCTACCGACGATTGCTTTTTAGGGGAGCGGTCAGAAACAAAAACAGCTGTTTGCTTGGTTTTGTTTACATTTTTTAGACCACTTGTTTCCGAACACTTGTTATGAATTTGGTTTATTTTTGGTATTTATTTTATTTCTAGTTGTATATATTTTTATGTATGTTTGTTTTTGTGTATTATTTATATTTTCTTTATTTAAAAGTCGCCGCTCGCATTAGTTACCGATAAATATACATACATACATATACACCTGTGTTAATTAGTTTTTAAACTTTTTTAAAACTTAAAAGAAATTAATTTAGATAAAATTTCTAAAGTACTTTTTATATTTTTGTAAAGGTAAATATAACAATATACAAATCTTAATTTTTTATTTAAGTAATATTTTAATGAAAATAATTTAATATTTTTTTAATTTTAATTGTACCAATTTTTGTTAATATTTTTGTAAACACAGGTGTATGTAAGTAATATATGTATTTAAATCGGTATCCAGGGAACACCACGAAGAGGCCATTGCAATTGCAATTGAGTCTTTAATGAAGACTTACGATTCCAAAATGCTGTGAAAATCTCCTTGTTCCCCACCTACCTAATAATACCACCTATATGTACATACAAAAAAATGAGACATTTTATAGAAACTTATTACTCTTTGAGTATTTTTAGTTTTCTTGCACTAGCTGTTGATACAGGTTTTCCTTTCGTATACATTTTTTCTGTCAGTTTTTCCTCAGTAAAATTAAAATACATAAATCCATCTAGCATTTTCATCCTGTGTTCATAACAGAAATAGGTAACCGAAAACCAATTTGAATAAAAGCTGGACTTTTCAGTGGAGAGTATACAGGACTGTTTAATTTTTTCATTTATTTTTCAGTCCTTACATGAATGTCAAATATTTTTTAAAAAACATTGTAGTGCATTTGAATTAAAGAGAAATAAAAAACTGAGGGAGCTTTCAGTTTCGAACTTTTATCAGCGCAGTCATAATTTTTATTCATAATAAATTGTTCTGTGGAGCATTGTGTTTCAATGTTTGTTTTTAACAGTTCAGAACACACTTCGCAATCTTTTTTTTGCAGAAATTTGAACAGTATAAAGCCTGCAAAATATCGCAAGTCATTGATATCAAATTCGTTTCTAGTTGAAATATCAAAAATATGCCCAATTTCCGTCTCTTCATCTGAGAACATATCGAAATCGTAACTATCTTCTTTGTCGGTTTTTACGTCATTGCAAATTTTTTAAGCTGCAGTCCTGGATAACATTTATTACCAGATACTAATGTGGATGTTAATATTTTCATCGATAGCATTTTGGACATTATGATGTTTAATTCATACATAGTTGGATTATTATTTGTTTCTCCGCGAACCCTTATTAAATAAAATAGGTTTTCTAAGGGGTCTTGATTTAATTTCCCGGTTGATATATAAAATATTTCCTTGCTCCACACACTTTCAGCTAGTGCAAATACAGATGATGTGCTCAAAATCATTCCGTCAATGCAATGCACTGCTTGTAGATATTTAAGTTCTTTATAATACTTCCTCATTTCAATGAGGTACTTGTGCACGTTATTATTATTTTGCACTGCACATCTATATGAATTTCTTTCATATAAAACATGGCTATTGAGGCAATCAAAGAGCTTATTTATTTTTTCTATAAAATTTGCCGTAGCTTCTGCGCTATTTTGGCATTCCACAAATCCGCCAGAATCAATCACTGTTCGTATTGCGGCCGAAACAGTGTGGCTAAATATTTGTGTAGCATATTTAACTTTCATTTTTTCAAATGAATTTTTTCAAACGACTTTGTCCCAAATTAACTGCCAAGCATATTACTTGAAAGTTAAATATGCTACACAAGTAATATGCTTGGCAGTTAATTTGGGACAAAGTCGTGTTGAGTTTCTTGACTCAATCTGGTACTATTTCATTATTATATCCGAAGATACTTCGCCATCAGGCCTAATTAAATTGTTCTTCATTATAATGTTTCTTAATAATTTTATAAGATGTGGGGCATCAAATATTGTAAATATTTCTTTTCCATTAACATTAAAAATTGGCTTGTTTGTGTTAACTCGCCATTTTTTGAAAGCTGCTTTATTATTTGACCCTGACCGCATATTATAGCTCATACGTTAAGCCCCAAAGTTTGCGAAACTTTTCTCATGAGGGCTTCATGTTTAATACCGTTAGCCGAAACAGTATAACTTATAACGTACTTCCAATTTTCAAATAATCCTCTAGCCATAAAAACGCATATTTGCTGCCCAAAAAACGTGTTCTTTGTATGTGCGGTATTATATTGCACTCTCTTTTTTATTTCTATTTCATCACAAAGGATAACTGCATCTTTACCTTTCTCACTCATTTCCCCAAAAATTTTTTGAAGGGTTTCTAGTAAATCAGGTTTAAATCCTGGCGTCATATTTTTAAACAAAGCCCATCGAGACATCGTACTTTTCGACGGAAGTTTTAAATGTAAAACATCCCGCATATATTCGTATTTTCGGGATGAATAAAAGTTTAAATTTTGGGCTATCACTGTTTCTGCGCTGTTGTAAGAATTTGATTTTTTAGTAGCATTTTGCTTATAGTTTTTGCCTCTTCAGAAACATGGGGCATTTTATTTATAATACTAAATATATTTATGCAATTTTTCTTGCTTTTTCTTTTACTCTTGCGCTTCATCCCATTTTTCATTAAAATATTAGCTCTTTTCAATTTCTCTATTTTTTCTTTATAGGTCTTTATTGCAGGAAACATCTCGTAATTTTTGTTTCTATAAAACATCTAATTTTCTTCCCTTTTCTGACAATAAGTATTATAACTTTTACTTCTTTAGTTATTTAGGCCAGTAAATAAACGATATTTCTTGAAAATCAAACCCTTGTTTATTTACTCTCTTCGACAGCTTATAGGTTATGTGTTTATGTTTTGATTCGATACAATCAATATGATATTAAAAGCGCCCTCTGACTTGGCGGGAATTTTTGAATTTGAAACACTTATCTTCAACACTTTCCCTTGTGAGAATTCAAAAATAACAATTCAATTGACAAACTTGAAAATTTTATGACTCTATATAAAGCAAAATAAATGGTGTTTTTCTCCTTCAGAAGAGTCTAATCTTGTTGCAAAGAGTCCGGAGACGAGTATTGAGGATCGGCTTTGTCATCATATCTGCGAGTTGTTCTTCAGTCGGGATTTGTTCGATACCAAATTCTCCCTCAGCAATTCTTTCCCTGATGAAGAAATGCTTGTTGGCTATGTGCTTGGTCCTGCGATGGAATTCGGGGTTTTGGGCCAGCCTCATGGCAGCAGCATTATCGACTTGGAGAATCGGGGCTCGGTCCAATCTGTTGATTTCCAGAAACAATCTTTTAAGCCAAGTTATTTCTTTTACAGCTTCATTGGCTGCTACGATCTCAGCCTCTGTAGTAGAAATGGCCACCATAGCCTGCCATTGATTTTTCCATGAAATGGCTCCTGAGGCAAAAATGATGATGATCCCTGATGTAGATCTCCCAGTCTTCGTGCAGCCACCAAAGTCAGCATCGCTGTAGCATTCGAGGATTCCCTTCTTTTGTTTCCGATAGACTATCCCAACGTTGATTGTTCCGGAAATGTGTTGCATTTCTAGTCGGAATGGGCTGGAGGACTATCGATATATCGATAGGGGTTAGGATCGGTAGGACCAGGGCACATAGGCCAAAAATAAAAAAAACAAGTTTGAATTTGGTCATACTTTGTAAAAAAAATAATTCTTAACATACCAATAAAACTAACTGTAATTTCATTTTTTGTGTCTCTCTTTCGTACGCGCTACGAATAGCGAGAGAAGGGAGACAAAAAAACACGTGAACGTTGCAGTGAATGCCACTTGAATTAGCTCTGACAAAGAAATTAAATTTAAATATTAAATCGTGTCTAATCAACGTCGAATAAAATGAACATTGAAAATAAAGGTATGTACTATAAAACTGAGTATTTTTTATATCATTATGTGTTGTGTTATTGTTTTAAAGTTAGTGTTTCAAAAGTTACCTGACTAGTGGTGTATTTTTGTGTATACATAGATTTCAGAGGAAGAAACAGTTATGATCCGCGTCTTACCCCGTAATGAAACCTTTTTATTTATAATAGTACATGTTTTCTTAGTCTATGTTTTAAATTTCAGCTGCAACTTTTTGCAACCTTATGACTTATTCGCTTTTTTGTGTTCGTCCATATCTTGTGTTTGGTTGTATTCGTGCATATTTGGTGCTTTGTTGTGTTTTATTTTATTAGTATAATGTTATTTAATTAAGTAATTTAATGTATTATAAAATCTACTATATATTTGAACATCCTATTTAATTTTATTTTGTATATAGATAACAAAATTAGAATAAAATATAATTTATTAATAACGAATTTTTTTTCTACCCCTGAAAGTATGCAATTGAATTTTAGTGTTTAAATGTTATTTTTTATAATATTTTCGGGATAGCAGTTTATAACAGTGAGTTCGGTTGTGTCGCGGATACATTATTATACGCATTATTCTTTTGTGCCATCTTCGTGTGCTATAAATAGCACAAATCACAAAAATTCGGGCGCTGTCTAGTGCAGTGTCGGCAGTCGGACTACAACAACAACAACACCCTGCGCGCAGCCGCACAAGAGGGGCAATAAAAGCAGCGCTTATCTGTTAAGTGATCTGACCTACATTTGACTTTGCAGAAAGTAGTAAATATAAACTTGATGTTTTGCAAGCATAACTTAAACTTATACATAAGTTATTGATTATCACAATTTGAAATGGATAATAATCGTTTTTCTAACTCTCAGCTTAGCAATAAGCAGATTGATTATGATAAAATGTATTTAATAACTGGAAAATCACCTTCTGATATCAGGTCAGAGATCATTAGCGCTATTCGCACTCTGTGCTCTGAAACTATTAGCATCAGTACCATCACTACAACGTCAGCACTTACTAGAGCTTCTAGTAATACTGTTTTCTCCACGTCAACTGCGATAACTGCCGCAATCACAAGCGTGTCTCCTAGCGAGAACATGGATTACCAGAATGCCGCTTTTACGCAAAGCTCATCTAACACTGCTTCGCACACATTCGGTGGAGCTGACACCCATCCAATACACAGTGTTTTACCTACAATTTTGCCATCATCACTCAGTAATGCTGCTACAAGACTGAAGGGTGATCAAAAACATCTGATGAAGAGGAAGAAGCCACTATCACCCACTTCAACCGGTAAAAGGTTGAATAGAAATCTGATGTTTGAACCACCTTCAGCGTCAACCAGCAAACCAATCTCCAGCAACAGGTTTGCCATCCTAGATTCGAGTATGGACCTTAATAGTGACAGCCATGTTGAGGAAAATACAAGAGATATAAATGAAGACCCTACAAGCTCTTCTGAAGCTTCTCAACTGAATATTACTATTGATAATATGGATACAAATGAACCAGAGATCAGTCCTCAGCAGAATGAATCTAATACAAATAATCAAAGAAACGGTACTTCAAAACCACCTCAAATAGTTATAAGCATATCAAACCTCAACGATCTATTTGAAATTATTTCGGAGGTCACAAGTTAAAGTTAACCAAGGAGTAACAGCTAGAATATTTCCTAAAGACTGCGAAACTTATAGAGCTATTGTTGACCATTTTGATAGATTGGAAATTGAATTTCATACATATCAAATGAAGGAAGAGAAGCCTCACAGAATAGTAGTTAAAGGGCTCCACCACAGCACATTAACCAACGAAATCATTTCCAATTTTAAAAAATTTGGCTTTGATGCCCTTCAGGTACATAACCCAAGGTCTAGGAACAACCGAGATGAGAAGCTCAATATATTTTTCATTAATATTAAGCCATGCGCAAAAATTAATGCTATATACGACATCACAACACTCTGCCGTCAACGAGTTAGAATAGAAAGGATGCGCAAAGCAACGGAAATCGCTCAGTGTTCACGTTGTCAAGAATATGGCCACACAGCCAAGTACTGCCGCCGCACAGTAGCGCCTTTTCTCATTTTACGTTGCAAAAATCATAACTTTTGAACCAAATAAGATAATTGAAAAATTTAAACGGCATTCGACAGGTAATTGTTGTAAAATTTATATATGTACTGTATACTGTGCCACGCCCACAAATTCGCCTTTTTATGGGGTATCAAAGTGAAAAAATCAATTTTTTCCTATGAAAACGAATTTTTAAAAACAAAAGTTTGTTAATTTTTTTGCTTTATTTTTGTTTATTTGATCAAATAAAAATATTTTGAACACTGAAAAAAAAATTTTTTTTTTGTTAATCGGTTGCGCCCTACAGTTGGTATATTTGTAGGTAAGCGCATACTTCTTTTTGGTATTTTGGTATATTTTACCCTAAGTTGCTTCGGTTTTTTGCTTCGCAATGCCAGAGTCGCAGCTGGACGCAGCCGATCTAAACGGATTCTGATTCAGGAAAGATACACGCAATGTGTAGTCATAGTGTGGTTACCGGCTCTGGGCAGCTTCAGAAGTTATAGACTACTTTAGCCAGAAAAATGTGAAAATAATGGACACCTGGCAGGTAGCGATTTACCTGTACAAGCCCACACAAAATTACCTTTTTTTTAATTTGGATATGAGTTAATGAATATACCTGTCATAAAAAAAAAATCATAACGATTGGTTATGTAGTTTTTGTGTAATATTACCTGAAAGTCGACTAATTTACCTATTTTTTGTTGTATGACGCATACACGGAAAACAATTTCGACTTTGAATGCTCATATCTTCCACAAAAAAAATCTGAAAATTTTTTTTGGTTACAGATTCGGAATCCTTGGGAAATTTTCTGTCGAATTTGTATAGTTTAAATCGATTTTGCGATTATGAATTTTCCTATTTTTGCAACGGCTTTTGTTCGAGAGGCGCTACTGTGCGGCGCCCATCGGTCAGCAGAGTCATCACTCTGGGCAACTGGAATCCGGTGAGTCCGTTCCGCGAGAGCGTCTGGCCTGCCGTGACGAGGCGGCCGTGTTTCCATATTTTTCTTCTCCCGTTTGCTCGGGTCGGTCGCCGCCATCAAGGGCCGCGAATAAGGGGCCGCACAAGCTAGCGACGCCTCCAATAAGTCTGGCCACCACGGCCGTTTCATTGCCGCCATAGCGGGCCGCCGATTTTTGCCGATTTTTTTTACTTCAAGAGCTGCAAATAAAATTAGATATTATTGTAAATGTTAAAATTATTCATTGCCATACGGTTCATATTATTTTGTACTTACTTGCTTGTCCTCAGTTCCTATGTGTCTTGTCCTCCGCGTTTCCGGAATCGGGTCCGGGATTGTTGCAACACAGGTGCTGTGAATGAAATAGAAGAATTGAAAAGAAGTGGAAAAACAGAAAATTGACGAATTAACCCACCCTTGCGGTTTCTTTTGGAGCTCCAGTAGGGACACTAGGTAGGAAAAGGGGTTGTCCTTCTCGTTAACGGCCGGATTTTGGAAAATTTTTGCCGGTAAGAGCGCCGTCGACTTATTTAAGGTTCTCGTGGCAGCCTTGGCGCAAGCGCATCCCTGGCTAGGGTCACGGCTTCGCAGGGAATGAGTCCCATTAGAACACACTCATGCCTGCCATTATTAGAAATAAGGATCTGAAATTTATAATGAATTAAAAACACTGAGATGAACGTTGAGTAGAGACTTTACCTGGGGGAGATGGACCGGTCGCCAGACCGCCAGGAATAGACTCCGGTCCGCCGGAGATGGGTGATACCCCGAGATGAACAGGAGGCATCACTGGATGGGTGGGAGCGTCGTGGCAAATCCATCGAAGCCACCAATTCGGTCCCATAAGTGTCGTCAAATTTGTTTGTTTACATTTTTGTGTTAGAGATGTGAGTATTGTTTGTGATTAAATTTTTCCGAGACGTGCGATTAATCGGTATTTTATTGTGCTGACTGTGGGCATTGGTTCGTACCCGCCCTGAGCATCCTGAGCTAGCCAGGCATTGCCCAGGAAAGAAAGCAGTTCCGTAACAAATGTAACGGAAAACCCCTTTTTACTTGTGCAATGTTTTCTTTTGTAGGATTTTCAAGCGTTCTGGAAAGAAATCCGATGCTGAAAGCCAAGTCTGGCCTAATTCCAAGCATGAGGTACATGAAAGCTCCGATGACTTGGCGATAAGGGAACGCAGTCGTCTTTGATTCTTTCCCTGCTGTCGTAATTTCCAAATTCTTGAGAAGTGGGGTTGAAACAGCTTTACAATCCGAGAATCTGAATCGCTCCAAAATCCTTGTGGCACATCCTTGTTGACTAATAAGTCCATTTTCTTGTTTCTTGATTTCGAGTCCCAAGAAGCACTCAGCCTTGTTTGAGACAATTTTGAACTCTGATTTTAACTCGTCCAAAAATTCTTCCAAATCTTGCGTATCTGTTGCTGCAGCGAGTCCGTCATCTACGTAAACGAGTAGAATTTTTTTGCCATTTCTTTCCCTGATGTTGTAACGATTCAGGCTAGGTGATATCTCAAAGATGCAGGCGCACGCGAATTTGCTCGGCTCTGCTCGTCGGCTAAGGAGGTGATGGTCTTGCCTGCTCTTTGAAGTTGCCTTTTGCCACCAATATTTATTAACTTTGCGTGCCGCATACACGGACAGACGAACTCTCTCACTAACACATATAAAAAGGTTGAACTCCTCAGCTGTTCTTGAGGCTGTCATTTGCCCTCCCTGCCTATGACCATCTGCACCTAATTTTCCTTAGATGACCCCTTATGAAAACTAGCTTCTACTGGGGTGGCATGCTGGTGGAGGCAATAAAATCAAAAATATTTAAAACATTATAAAAATCATTTATTACAGACTAAAAACATAGCTATGAGTAAACATAATAGGATAAATGCTACAATCTATAAATGTGGACAAAAGATAATAAAACTAGCATATAAAATACTTAAACTTTAAATTTATAATTCTTTTTCTTGAAACGTTATTTGGCGAAAAATTTATAAATAAACAAATGTGCGCATTTCACAAAAAGGAATTTGAAACAAGAAAAGGAATTTTATTCTCAATAAAAATATTCAACGCTTTTTCTTTTTAATTTATTTTTCTAAGCATGTTTTTTTTTTGTTGTTTTATTGTTGGGCCTGAAAAGAGCATAAGCTAAGCTTTATTTTTTTCGTCTGTTCTATTTATGTTCCTATGAGCTTTTATGCTGCGCACAGTGGGTTAATTGACATTTAATGGAAATATTGTTTGTCTTTATTTCTTCCATTCAGATTTATTTGTGATAAAAAAGGCTAGCTGTGAGGGGGGGAAGATAAAAATAAAACAATTTGCACACAACCATCAAGCAAATATTTCTTTCCCACTGTTCGACGAAGCTTTAGGCTTATTTAAATTGGCATATAAAAACATAAACAAAAACAGAATAAAAATTCCACTGCACAAACATCAAATAGAAAATTATTAAACACGAGTAACAAATATTAATAATCTTAAAAAGATTTACATGGCAAAAATTTTCAATGTTGGCGCCATATTAATTTTCTTTTCTTCCTTACTGTCTTTTTCTTTCCTTTCCTTTTTGCACTCACATCAACGTTAATAATTATTAATTTAAATTAACCAAAAAAATTCACTAAAACTATGCTGTGCGCTCGCCGATTATATGTGTAGTTGCCCCGCCCGAAAACTATTTATTGAAATTTATTTGCTTTTGCCTCTTCGGCGGGCCTCCGAGAGGGAGCCGGAGACGATAGCTTCTCTCCGGTTGGACTTTACCCTTTCATCCTTGCCCTTTTATTTTATAAATTATGTTGGCGGGCTAGAAGCATTTTAATTGTTGTTGCATTCTCTGACTATGTATCGCCCTGTGCTGGCATGGTTATGTGCACAAAAAGAAGGAGAATTATGAAATGCTGATCTGCAGAAGAAGAAGAGGGGGTTGCGGGGCTGCTGCGGCCGCTGAGACGTCTTTTTGTGCTGCGAAGATCTTTTGGCTGCTGCTGCTGCTGACGAAATTCCGGCCGCTCGGACTCCTTTGCTGCCCCTATTTTTCTTGGGCTTTTATTAAGCGCCAAGCCTAAATAAAATAATGTACTTCAGTCCCGTTGCCGACTTTTCCCTTTTTTTTCTCAACTCACCCAGGGGACTCAGCGCTAAGCTTAAAAATTAGCCTGCAACGGCTAGGCGATTTGTTGCTTCTTTGTCTTGGCAGCGGCAACGCGAAATGAACACAGCAAAAACAATAAATTAATTTTCACTCGCGTCACTTTCGGTACTTTTTTTATAAATTCTGGACTAAAAAACCGAACTGAACTTTCCTGCTCGACTGCCAAGATCAAAAAGAAATTGGAGACGCCCCGAATCGAACGGGAACCCTCTCCCTAGCTCTCGACCTCCTTCGGGTCGCAGCCGAAATTTGACATGTTCCCCCCTTCAGCGGTGAACTCGCCCCTCTAGATCCGCTGAGCATCTCTGTATAATGAAAGCTCGGACCTTCGCTGATACTCCCTAGATGGCGCCAGGGAAGTATCTTAACCTAAGCGCTGCATCAGGCGCTACATAATATGTAACACCTCATTTTGTATTGCGCTCCTTAATGTAACCAGCGCTGCATCAGGCGCTACAATGTAGAGACATGGATCTGCCTCGCTGACTTTGAAATCGTGTTTCCGCAGGAAACCTCCGAAGCGTTCTTGCCAACATCTCGGCCCGTGCTTAAGCCCGTCGAGACTCTTCTTCAATCTGCAAACAAGCCCCTGTCCTTGCTCGTATCCCTCAGGTTGATGCATCTAATTTTCTTGTCGTCCAATTCACCGTATAGAAAAGCTGTCGAGACGTCAAACTGGAACAAAAACATCTTGTCAAGTTCGAAGTTTCATTTTGTGGTAGGGAATCAATTTCCCTGTCCATTGCCTTTTTCCACTTGACGTTGCTGTTGATGGCTTCATGGAAGAAATCTGGACTCTCCAGCACAAAATTCTCGGCTGCTGCTACGTGGTCATCCAGATGCTCCGGTCTCTTCAACTTCGAACGATCCCTCAACCGCATTGATTGCATTTTTCTCTTGTTGTTTTCTTCGTCAAAGCTTGTTTCTACTCCGGTTTCGTAATTGTCTTTGCTTCCTGTTTCAGCTGTGTCTTCTTTCAAGTCTTGCTCCTGAAGTGTGTCTTCGTCCTCGCTCTTGTGCAAAATCGCATCTTCTTCTTCCTTGTCTTCGTCCTCGCTCTGGTGCAAGCTCACGTCTTCTTCTTCCTTGTCTTCTACGACGTCCTTGGATACAAAATCTCGGAAAGGTAGGTTGATGCCTGGTTCACAATTGCTGAATTTCTTTTGAAATTTCACGTCCCTCGACACGACTACTTTGTGCTTCTCTGGTAAGTAAATACGATATCTCTCATCGCCGTCGTAACCCACCAGGTACCCTTTTTCAGCTTTTTCGTCCATCTTCGTCCTTTTTTGGCATGGAATGTGTACGTACCACGTCGATCCTACGATTCGAAGATGTTTGATTTTTGGTTTCTTTCCCAGCCAAAGTTGGTAAGGGCTCAGACCCTTCAACGAAGATTTGCCCGTCCTATTGAGAACGTAGACTGCTGTGCTGACCAACTCGGCCCAAATTGCTTCTGGAAATTTTATTTTTAAATTAGAATACTTGAAAGTTCTCGCCATTTCGACTATCGTTCGATTCTCTCTCTCGACACCACCATTTTGTTCTGGAGTATACGGAGCGGTGAGTCGAAAAGTTATACCAGCTTCCTGACGAGTTTCTCTCACTCCTGCACAGTCGAATTCTCCTCCATTGTCGCTCAGGAATTCTCGAATTGTGTGCCCTTGTTGCTTGGCGTGAGAAACCACGTGTTGCAGCACGTCCTTGACCTCTGATTTCTGCTTGACGATGTACCCATATCGTATGACATCAGTTCCCCTGGCTTCATCGCTGGTTTCCTCGTTCCAAATGGCAATCGAAGCGCCTTTCCAAGGATGCAAGGCTCCAAAGGCTACTCTCAAGCTTGACTTAAATGCCCATTTCTCTTTTGAGCAAGTCCTTGATGTGGTTCTTGTCCTGATGTCCCCACCTCTCGTGGTAGAGTTGGAGAATTGAAGTTCCTGAAGTTGCGACGTTGACATCGACGTTTCGTTCTGGAAGTATGGGCTCGATCGCTGCTCTGTAGAGTGTTCCTCCAACTTCTCTGGCTCCAGCGAGGACAATCTTGTCGTTTATTTTATTGCACTCGGTTGCTGACGACTCAAAACGACTATTTGGATTATTGTCTTGGGCAGCCAAAACTGAAAAAAGGTTCTTTGTTATATTGGGAACAAACCATACTTTTTTCAAAAAAAAAAAAAATAATTTTTCCATTGACAATCGTTTTGACTTTGATTGTGCCCTTGCCCAAAGCTGACAAGGTTTCATTTCCAGCTGCTCTGATCCAACTCGGATTCTCAAACTTCTCAAAATGCTCGAAATACTTCGCAGTCTTCACAGCATGTTTTGTTGCACCGTTGTCTATCCACCAGTCGACCTCTGAGTTTGCCTCTGCTGCAAACACGCCATTGTGGACTGAGACGAGAGTTAACGTTGGTTCTGCACAATTTCCTTGTTCAGCATTCTGGTAGTTCGGCTTCGGACGTCCATCCTTCTTCCATTTTATGCAGTTCCTGATCCAGTGCCCCTTTTTCTTGCAGTAGCGGCAGGTATCGAATCTCCGACCAGATGCTCCTGAATCCTGGCGATGCTCCTTTTTTGCTGTGGTAGAAAAAAGCCTCCTGGCTTTCCTTTTCGTCATTTTCTTTTGTTCTAAAATTTCTTTCAAACATGACAATTTGATTAGTTAATTCGTCGAAAGTCTTTTATTCTTCTTTTGTCAAGAGCATCCAACTTTGACGGTTTCAAAGGTTTTTGGCAGAATATGTAGCGTTTTACAAACAAGTATTAAATCTGGCAGCTCAGTTTCATTTTTAGCCTTCAAAGCTTGATTTAAATCGTTCCATAGACTACGCAATTTTGCTATGTGGGTTGATACATCGTTACCTGGATTCCAAAAGAAAGCGAAAAACTCGTTGCATATCCTGAATTCCTGGTCCTTCGCTGTTGCTTCAAACTGATTTTTCAGGGATTCCCACGTATCGTGTGCTGTCTCCTTGTCCATGATTTTCTGGTACACCGAGTCCGTGACCGCAGTGGTAATCATGGAGTCGCTCTTCTCCTTGTGCTTCTTTTCATCTGCTGCTGAGGCACCTTCTGGCAATGGATCCGGTTTGACGATCTTTCCATCCAACGCGTCGAGGGCTCCGTCGTGATAATCTATCAGGTCCCTAATTTTTCTTTTCCAAATCGGCTAATCGGTCGCACCTGAGAGCTTCGTGACGTGCTTCGCCAAATACATCGTAATCGAGCAAAATTTACTTTTTTCTTTTACTTTAAACTGAACAAAACGTTCCTGGGCCCATAACCTATTATAACTTTTACTTATTTTGTTATTTAGGCCAGTAAATAAACGATATTTCTTGAAAATCAAACCCTTGTTTATTTACTCTCTTCGACAGCTTTTAGGTTATATGTTTATGTTTTGATTCGATACTGAAACATTTATCTTCAACAATTAGAACAATTTTCTAACTGCGGTGCACTAGGAGTTACTAAATAAGAAGGGCTAACATGTTGCTGCTCTTCATTAGGAGTTTCTAAATTAGAAGGGCTAACATCTTAACTATTAGAAAAATTAGTTGATCTAGTTGTCAGTTCACATAAATGCCAATTGGTTCTGCCTCCCCATCATCATTGAATTCAAATTGTTCACTAGGAACAGTACTGTCTGGACGCAAAAGGAAGTTGTCAGATAAATTTAAAGTGGGTACAGCCAAAGATGATCTAATATTAAGATAAGTAACGGCCATACAAGCAGTTTTGCCAGGTATTGAGCTCGCATATAGGCTCGATTTTGGGTAAAAATAGGCTAGAATAGGCTAAAAGTCCGAAAAATATGCTGAAAAATAAGCTATATATTAAAATCCAATAATATCTACCAAATTAAAGTAATTTTAATGTTTTTAATTTATTAAACACGTTAACAATCTTTCAATATCGTCCTTCTCCCCGTCATTCAAATATTTTTTGAATTTGGGCAAAATACTTTTGTGGCAACAAATAGGTATGACAGCATTCATTGTGTCTTTGTAACCCATATCTGTAACATTGAAATATATTATTATTAAAATATAAATAAGTTTGACACAAATTAAAAACAAACCTTATGCTGAATATTGCATTCAAGCTTTTTAATGCCATTTTATTGCGCAATTTTGACTTCACTATGTTAATTTGGATGAACACTCGTTCCACCTCTGCATTGGACCATGGCAGGGAAAACAACTGGATGGCAAACAATGCAAGCACCTTAAAGGAGTTGCTGTTTCCTGCGTCTCTATACGTGCAAAAAAAATCGTATGGCGTTCGGCCTCTTACTCGTTCTACACTCTTTGCATACAGGCACGCGCTCCGCCGCTGGTCCTGGGCCGGCACACTCCCTCGCTGTCTCCTGGTCTTCTCCTTGTGCTTCAGCCGCTACTCGACGGCTGGTTTTCTCTGGTACTTTGGTATTTCTACAAGATGTTGTTTTTGGCAATGCAAGCAATATGCCGACTGATAATATTCGCGCCAATTCTATTGTTTTTGTTAAGTTTGTTTTGATTAAAAACTTGGCGCGCGTTATGCATTCATTTGTACGCGCGTAAAAGGTGGCCATTCCATAGAAAAAGTCAAGCATTTTTCACTTCGCTTTTCCTTGTGCTTCTGTGCGGTGATATTTACAGTGCAAAACTAAAAAAGTTAAATTAATTTAGAATATAGCGTGTTTTTTTCAAAACGCCTGTGTTGCTGTTCTTAGTGTCAGTGGTGGTATTGTACTCAAATCAAGTTTAAAATTGATTAATTTGTCCAGGTATTCTTTTGTATATTTCTGCAATGAATGAGCATATTGTTAGGAAAAATGGTCGGAGGTGTATTATTGAGTGCTGCAGGAGGAGCTATAAGAATTCATCAGGCTCCTTTCCAATTAAGTTGTTTGCATTTCCATCAGATGTCAATAGACTCAAGAATTGGGTTGAACTATGCCATTTGGATGACAATTTTAATAAACGAGCTGCGCGAATTTGTAATAGACATTTCGAAAGTAAATATATTGGGCTAAATAGGCTTAAAAGCAATGCCGTACCAAAGAGTGTATAAGGAGTAAGAGGCCGAACGCCATACGATTTTTTTGCACACGATTTTTTCGGGCTGGCTTTTGAACTGGCTCCAGGCTCTCATTGGCTTCAGGATCTCTCTGGCTTCAGACTCTCTCTCCCTGTTTCGTTCGCGTTACTCCAGCGATAACCGATTGTTGGTCAATCGTCGAAAAATTTTGCATGTTTAAAGTGACAAAAAGTATATAAACAATTAATAAGTGTGCTACTTTTAACATGCAGTTCAATTCTTGTGGTTTGTAATATGTGTTTGTGATCGTCTATTGTTGAAATTGACTGTGGTGTCCCAATAATCCTCTGTAAGTCTAACCCTAAAAAAACTAAAAATTTGTAGTGTATTCTAATTTTTAAATAGAGCAACAAAGTGAGTCCAGCTCTCTCCACTTCTAAAACTAATTATATGTTGTAGAGTTAGGCATTCTCATTATATGGTATTAGTATTAAAGTGCACTTTTGCGCACTTTCTTTAAAATTTAACTTTTAAGGTTGTAACCTCAAAGTGAAAAACAGGGAGTTGTTCGTGAAATGGAATACAGAGACGAGCTCTGCAAGAGCGAATGCCATTTTTAATTGCTTGAAAGCGTCAATACGTGGACCTTATTCCGAGCATGACGAAAACATTTTAACAGAAAAAAAAAGCATTTGCTGCAGAATTTCGGAGTATTGGCGAAAATCCAAACGAAATTTAAAACAATTTGAAAGACAACATGCTGCCTGGTTATGTTCTGAGACATCCATTGCTATTACAAAGCGGTCAAGAGCTGTTGGACGGCCAGCATTACCATACATGTAAAAAAGAAAAAGAACTCAAAGAAAGGAGGTTGCAGATCTGGTAGCAAAGAAGTCAGGGAGTGTACAATTTTTAATTCAAGTTGCGAGTGCTGCTGCTCGAAAGCGGGCGCAGCCTGACCTTGCCTACGTCTTGAAATTGTTAGCTTTATGTCCGACAAAAGCAAACGCTATACGAAACTTTTTAAGCCAGCCTGTCAAACCCAACAAAGGTCTGTGCTAATGAGGAATTAGCTCTCCTTTTGGACCAGGGCCTGACAAAACAACAATATTGTGCCATTAGGAAGCAAACAAAAAACAATTTGTTTCCCTCATATAAGGAGGTAGCTAATAAAAAAAAAGATTGTCGGCCGATAGACATGAAAGTATCTGAAACAAAGGCCGGGGTACCTCTACAAAATCTTTTGGACCACACAGCAGCTCGAATTTCATCCTTACAGAATGAGGTTATTTTAAGCGCTATGAATAATCAAGGCACGGATTTCTTAACTGCAGATCTTATTTTAAGTTACGGGTTTGATGGCAGCTCTGGACAGTCGAGCTACAAGCAGGGATACTCGTCAGAGTAACCCCTAACTAGGGACTCAAGTATCTTCGCTACGACGGTAACACCATTAAGACTTGTCGATGCATCCAGTAACGTGTTATGGAATAATAGGACACCACAATCCATTCGTTTTTGTCGTCCTTTAAAATTGACTTTCATTAAGGAGTCAAAAGACATGATAATTCAGGACAATCAGTCATTGGAAAACGATATACTGAATTTAAAGTCTTGCATAATTCTTATGAATGACGGAAAAATCTTATACATAAAATTTCGATTATACAACCCTAGTCAAAATTATTTTCACAACACACAATTATTTGCACATCCCAAATTCTTTTAGTTGTTATTCTTGTTGTTGTTGATCAATTTTCCTACAATAAATAAATTATTGTTAAGCTTGATCTATGCTGAAGCAACACAAAAAGAAATGCGAAAGATAGCGGTTCATTGGACAAAGCTAAAAGCAAAAGAAGAAAAGCTTATCAGTTGTCAAAAGTATTTGCGCACGTTTTATTCGCGTCAGAAGTAATTTCACATAAATTAGTTTGATTTATTTCAGCTTAATATCTAATTTTAACAAAAGATTTTCTTAATTTTATAAAAATACATTACTAATATTTAGTTACACCACCTTTGGCATCAATTACAGCTTGTAGTCTTCGAGGAATTGACCTAACCAAAGTTTGGGCAAATTCAAGGGTCAATTTGGACCAAATTTCATTAATTTCATCAAGGACTCCGTCGCGTTTTCTATTTTTATCAGTGGTTCTTTGATTTTTTATAAAAGCCCAAACGTTTTCGATGATATTTAGGTCTGGGCTTTGTGGAGGCCAAGGAAGAACCGCCTGATTAAGGTCGCTCAAAAATTTGGTCGGTATCCTACCCTTGTGGCATGGAGCATTGTCCTGCTGAAGAATCCATTCAGGAGTAGGAAAAAGTCTATTTGCTGACACAAAGGCATGGTCGTTAAGGATTCCAAGGTATCCCATCTGGTTTAAAGTGCCTTCTATCGGTACGAAGTCTCCGAATCCATAATAGGAAAGGCATCCCCAGAACATGACTGTGCCACCACCAAACCTATTAATTGGCTGGGCTGCTAAATGCTTTCGGTTTTTCTTTAAATGCATAAAATGAGGCTGCATTTCAGTACCAGGGGTCCTACAGTCATCATTTTATGCATTTAAAGAAAACCCGGAAGCATTTAGCAGCCCAGCCAATTAGTAGGTTTGGTGGTGGCACAGTCATGTTCTGGGGATGCCTTTCCTATTATGGTTTGAAAAGTAGCCGAAAGGATAATTTTTCCGATGTGTTTCAGAGAGCAATGGATACGTCAGATCCAATTATATCCTCTGTAAATCTCAACAGGAGATTAAAAAAACGGCTTTGCCTTCCAGATGATGTAAAAAGTTTACTAGCTTGTGAGTTCAAAAGTTCAGAAGAATTGGACGATGATAATGACAATTTATTAGGATATTCCCGGACTATGG
This sequence comes from Drosophila jambulina, assembly GCA_018152175.1. Classification (NCBI taxonomy): domain Eukaryota; kingdom Metazoa; phylum Arthropoda; class Insecta; order Diptera; family Drosophilidae; genus Drosophila; species Drosophila jambulina. The sequence goes on along the minus strand of JAECXH010000012.1, from coordinate 1,538,425 downwards.
TGCTGGAAAACGAAGGCGACGACGATGAACAATAGGTGTGAAACTATCAATATTTTTATTACAATAAAACTCTAAGTCCTTAAATTCAGGTTTTCTTTGGGAAACATTATTTTTATTATCATACTTATGGTATTTGTGAAGCAAGTAGTAAAACTTTGATTTTATGTAAAAACAAGGTAAGACAACCTCCATTTTTACTTTATTGTTTTAATTTTTGATTCGATTAATATTTTTGGGGGAAAAATTTTTTTTTATACACTGAATTTTTTTTTTTTTTTTTATTTGAGTGTAGGATCATGCCCATTTTTCTTAAAATATATAACTATTCTTACCATTAATATAAATCAAAAAACAAAACTCAAATATGTTGCTTCGTTCTCAAGTTATTAATTAATGCCACAAAAAGTGATCGTTCGCCCCATAGTGCATAGTGCCGCTCTCTTTTACGCATACAGCGAAAGTTGCCTACTGTTTGTGCACACGTATTCTCATGGTTGGTCTTATGTTTACCCTGCAAACCATTTGGCGATTCGAGATTCTCGAATCGCCGCTCGCCAGACTCTTCTGGGAATCGCGGTGGCGATTATTTGGCGATTTTTTAAGCAGCGTTAAAAACTAGGAAATGAAGGAATGAGGGATTAAAGTACCGTACTAAGATGCAAAACAGAGAATGTGTCCAAAAGCAAAAGAAGTTTACAAAAACAAATTGCATTACTTTTGCATAGAGAGAATAGGGGTGACAACCGAACGTCTTTCAATTTTCTATGCTCATTTAGTCTGAATTCGTTATTTGGTCATTGCGGTCGATCTGTGCAACTGTTTACATTTCTATTGTTCGGTAAACGATTTTTGTGTTAATTATTTGTTTTTGTTTTATATTCTTAATAATGTGTTCCTCATCTAAGGCAATAAGAGCTCGTGGCAAACGTTAAGCAAAGCGAATGCTTAATGCTATTTATTCCGAGCCACAAAAAAGTTTTAAGCCTTGTGAGACTTCAAAATTAAGACAAAAAGAAACATATGAAATAGGTGAAACAAGTGACAAGTGACTCATTGGAAAACCTAAAAATGTTTGACGTGGCCTTACTATAAGAGGAAGAGACAATGGAACAAATGGTATGGGTTAACTTTATCTTACTTTTTTTAGTTATTCATGAGTAACAAGAAATTTTGTTTCAGAAAAACAAACTGCCACAAATTGGTGGGAGCGATATGCCAACATTTGTGAGGAACCAGGACAGAATTAATAAGAAAAAAGTAAAGGAATGAAATTTAAAAACTTAATCAGTAATTTGAAATTGTTAAATTTAATATAAGTTAAGTCAAATGAATGAAAAAATGTTTACTTACTCATGTTAAATAAAGAAGAGAAATTATAAAATTAAAAGAAAAAAAAACTCTTATACTCTTTTAAAGCTCGTCCAGGCGACACTTCAGCGATCCTTTTCTATGAGTCTCCAACGACTCTTCCAAAAGACTCTTCGCGACTCTCCCAAAAGACTCCTCAGGGACTCCTTCTGAAGAGCCGCCCCACAGTGGTTGCGCCCATAGGCCAAAAATAAAAAAAGTTATTGCAACAAAAATGTACGAAAAGTAAACAAAGCGACTCTAAAATGATCTAGCTTCTTCATGGCAAACCAGATTTTTCTGTAAATCTAACGGGACTTTCTAAAAATAGATTTGAAGCTGTGAATTTTTGCTCATTTGCAGAGCGCAGCTGCGCGAATCGCGAATTTTTCACAACGAAACCGAACTATGAAGTGGTCAGTGCATTTATTACGTGTCCGAATTGAAATTTGTTGTAATGGATTTTGAAGTTGAAGGTATTTTCTATTAAATAAGATATAATTTGATATATTAAGAGAAATATTTGTTATTATTATATTAATGTGAATAAATACATGTTTTTTGTCTATATTTTGAACGTATTTTTTATGTTTACCTAAAGTTATAGTTGTGACCCCACAAAAATCCACAATTGGTTTATATGCCAATGTCTTTGTCGGATTTTAAAGATAACAGATGTCTAAAAATATTTTGCCTAAACTTGCCGATGTGCCTACAATCGTTAAATTACTAACACCGTCTTTACTATTTCAGGGTCCGTTGGGCCGTTTATTTAATTGTGCTGCTGCTCTGTCTTCGTGTGTCAACCTTTTGTTTACATGTCGACAATTATTAAGATCACTTATTAACAGATTTTATTTCGTTTGATATTCCCTTGCATTCAATTTGAATAGGTTCTTCATACAAGTGTGTGTTTGCACGATCTTATGTTTTTGATTTGTGGTGCGGCGAAAAGGGAAGCGCCGTTGAAAAACAAAACAAAATTATTGCAGATCTAGAAGCGAACATTATCAAAAACGGTTATATTGCTGATATGAGTGAATTATAAAAGCGGATTGTATACATATGTAAAAGAATTATAAGGTTTTGGATAAAATACAATCGCACGAAATCATCAATTCTCCAAAGTCAATCTGATTTGATGAATGAAAAAGAAACCATTCTGGTAAGGTGTGCCCCATCCACATCCAAAAGTTCTGACCGTGGACGACCGAAAACTGATTTTGTAGAAGTTTCTAAGCGGACAAAACGACGAAGGATTGCTGAGCTACCAAAAACGGATGAATCTATGGCTGATATATTACGCTCACGCAATTCATCTCAGCCAACGCTTACCGAATTTAATGTGGATTAAGTGTTGTCACTCTTTCTCGATACAAATATGAGTAAACATCAGTATTTGCTTATTCGTAGTTTTATTAATGGTAAGACTTCATTTAATTTTCTACCAAGCTACGAAAAACTTCTGGCAACCAAGGCACTAACTTATCCCGAAAATTTCATTGTCAGTGAGTCCAAAGCCGAAGTTGAGCTGCAAAGCTTGTTGGATCACACGGCGTTGCGTATTGTACAACTTCAAGCTGATGTCTTTGAGTTCATTGGTGATGATAGCGTTAGTGACTTCATTTTAATTGGCAATTGGGGATTTCACGGCAGTTCTGGCCATTCCGAATATAAGCAGAAAGCATTAAACAATTACATGGATGATTCAAATTTGTTTATGACTTCCTATGTACCACTGCAACTGCACTGAGTGACAAACTCAAGAAAATGATCCCAAGAAACGAAAAATAATTTGAAAAAAATCCTCGACCGTCATCCACACGTTACTGCAGACCAATAAGGTTCCAATTCCAAAAAGAAACAGCCTAATTGACTTTAGATGAAGCTAAATCCTTTAAAAACAAAATTTCTGCGCTGAAGCCATATACATGTAAAGCACAATCCAAAAATATTACAATTACACATCAATTGCAAGTAACAATGGTTGACCGAAAAGTCTGTAGTGCTTTAAGTGAAACATCTACCACTAAATGCTTTATATGTAACGCAAAGCCGAGCGAAATGAATGACTTGGAAAAATGCTTGAGCAAAAAAGTTAACGAAGAGCATTATGAGTTTGGGTAGTCTCCATTGCACTCATATATACGCTTTTTTGAATATTTCTTGCATTTGGCATATAGATTGCCTTTAAAAACGTGGCGAATAGAAGACAAAAAAGCCTTTAAGGATAGAAAAACAAAAAATTCAAGCAGACTTCCGCGCCCAAATGGGATTACATGTCGAACAACCAAGGAGTGGAGGTAGTGGATCTTCGAATGACGGTAATACGGCGAGAAGATTTTTTAGCGATTGGAAATTGTCTGCTGATATAACAGGATTAGATGAAAATGTTTTCAATAGGTGTGCAATATTACTGTAATGCATGGCATCTGGATACAAAATAAATTCCGAAAAATTTGGAAGCTTTGCACTTGACACCGCCAAAAATTTAATTCAGTTATACCCATGGTATTACCTTCCGCCGTCAGTTCACAAAGTTCTAGTACACGGTCCAGAAATTATAAGATATGCGCTTGTTTCAATAGGAGAATTGTCTGAAGAAGCTGTCGAATCCAAAAACAAAGGTGTCAAAAATTTTAGAGAATATCATACGAAAAAAAATGTCACGAGTTGACACAAATAAAGATTTGTTAAATAGATTGCTTCTAAGTTCAGACCCTTTCATAACTGGGCAAAGAAAACTACAATGTACAAAAAATTCAAAATTGTTAAGCGGTGTTAATTTTTTGCTAGATGAATAAAATACATAATATCTGGATTTGTGATTGTTTTTACTTTCGGGGTGTACGATTTTACGATTTTAAGTTCTCATTAAGAGTTCAAATATTAATTCAAATTTTGTAAGGATGTATAAACTTACACCAAACGTTTAATTTGTAAAAAAGATATCGTTAAAAACAAATAAGTTTTTCATACTGAATGTTGATTTTTAAGCGATCGTTCATATGGCAGCTATACGATATAGTCGTACTATTTGCCCAATTTTTTTTACTATATCCTTAGAATATTTTTTTAGATTTTTGGTATTAATTTCGTCACGAATGCCTACTAGAAGTATTTTTGGACGCCTCTCCATACAAGCCGAACCACTGTGCGCCCGCGACTCCCTTAGAAGAGTCGCATTCGGGGAACACTTTCTCCCAACGGAAGATCGGAAAGCGATCAGAATGCGATGTCGCGGGCGATCAAATTAATCTTCTAGAAGAGTCGCAGGCGACTCTTCCGCGATTGAAATGGTTTGCTGGGTAATCATACAAGCAATCTCATTCTATTTTTTAGAATTTTACGCTCTCAACTTTGTGAGAGCGGACAGAGAGCGACAAAGAGCGACAGAGAGCGATTGTCGTTGCCATCAAAAAAGCAGCCTGATATTGCAAAACGAATGTATGGCAGTTACTAATCTTAATATTAGATCGTCTTTGCATGTACTATCTATAAATATGTTTTTACATCCCGATATTTGACCGAGGCCAGCCTCAGCCGGCCGCATAGCTTGGGTCGACCACAAGTGTTAACGGTGGAACATGCGATCCGTGGCGAAGAGCGCCGGTTGCGATCCCACCTGGCGGATGCATAGCCTCTAATTTGGAGGAACGTCCCCAATTATAAAACCCTCACGGCCTCCTCGCATCGGGTGCCTCTGAGTCAAACCCAGTACGCACTACTGCGGAGACCCTTCACTCTTTTTGCCAATACCAAAATAAACCTGTTACCTACTTGGTAACCCGGTGGCTGACACCCTCCATCTCACGTCAGCCCCCCGTTCATCGAAGACCCATCGTCCTATATTTATAAATTTTCTGTAAAGAGATCCTGGCTTGACTGAGCTTCACCACAGTCTTAGAACTATTTTACAGAATAATGGTGATATTTAAATGAAACAAAATTTATTCATATATATTGGTCAATTTTCACCTAATTTAAATTTACTTCATTATTGTTTGATTTCCCATTCGGTGAACAAAATTAAAAAATTAAAAAAACTGCAGATTTTCTCGGAACAAACATATTGGCCCCTTAACCAAAAGTATTCAAAATGTTCGAAAAGACACGATTTTGAATAGAAATTAATATTTTTTGGCTAAGCCATCTTGTTTTACGACTGCTTCCAAACGCCTTGTCATCGAAAAAAAACATATTTTGGGTGGTTTCACACCCGATATTGCGCCACTCCTCAGCTCGGCTTTTGTTGATATGGCACGTTTGTTTACCTGTCTGTCCAGTTCTTCCCACAAATGTTCGATCTGGAGATTGTGGCGGATTAGGACAAGTATGCACATGATTTGCCAGCCACATACGCACACATTTCATTATCGTGCTGAAAATTGTATGCGTCTGTTAACTTCAACTTTGTGGCACTTTTTTTTAGATTTCTTTTAAGAATATCTAATTAATAATTTTTTTCCGTAATTCCGTCAAGAAATTCCAATTCTCCGACACCAGCGGCGGACCTGCAGCCACACACAATGACGTTTCCACCAAGTTTCACAGACATTGCAAGGTTTTCTTTTGGCCATACAGTTTGTTCCAAAAGTAAATATTTTTTTGCAAAGGCCAAACGCTTCTTTTTGTTGACTTTTGAAATGAGTGGTTTTCGACTTGCACTGCGACACTTGTAGTTAGCTTCATGCAGTGTCCTTCGAACCGTAATCGGGTGAATATTTTCCCAAATTCATTTTTAACTTTTAATGCGATCTGTGTTGATGAGATCTTTGGGTTCACATTCACCTTTCTGATAATGTTGGCGCGTTCACGGTCGGTCAAAGTCTTAGGTCGACCAGTGTACTAAGCTTTCTCCAACGATTTGCCCTGATTATGCAAATACAATATTATTTTTCGCTGAGATTCGGCGGTTTCCTTTTGCTTGCCGCTCACTTTGGTAATATTTGCTATTTTTGTCCAGAAAAAACTGAACTGAAAACGATGTTTTTAACTTGAAAATGTACCAACAAGTTTCTTTTAGAAAAGATAACGGTGCCTCCCAAGATGAAAAAGTTGCCAGTTGGATCCAATTTTAACAAAATAATTTAATATTCACATTGGCGTGCCAATAATTTTACTCAGGGAAATTTATGTGTTTTTTATATTTTTAATTGTGTTAAATTAATGGAATAATTTACAACAATCAAATAACGTTTATATAGTTGGAAATCGATCAATATATAAAAAACAATTTTGTTTAATTTAAATATCACCATTCTTCATGGAGAAAAACTTTCCGAAAGTCTGACATGCCAACTGTGCCAATAATTAAGTTCGTCACTGTATATATAATATAATAAACAAGAAAGGAAGCTAACTTGGGCACGCCGAAGTTTATATACCCTTGCAGAAATACGTAATATTTCCCAAACATTCCTATGGCATCTATATGATATAGTAGTCCGGTTTTGATAAAATTAGACCCGAAATTCAAGAATAATATAAAATGGCCATATCTCAAATTTTATGAAAATATGTTGAAAATTGGACAAGTAATAATTTTTTTCTGAAAATTTACCGATCGTTCCTACGGCAGCTATATGATATAGTCGTCCGATCTTGCCCGTTCCGACCTACATAGCAGTGAGAGCATATAGAATACTACCTCCAAAGTTTCATTCAAATAGCTTCAAAACTGAGGGACTAGTTTGCGAATAATCGGACAGATGGACGGACGGACTGACAGGTGGACGGACAGACGGACATGGCTAGATCGACTTGGCTATTGATTCTGATCAAGAATATATATACGTTACAGAGTCGGAAATGTATCCTTCACTGCGTTGCAAACTTCTGACTGAAATTATAATACCCTGCAAGGGTTTAAAAATATAAACACACCAACACTTTTCCACTCTTAAAATGCCTTTGCCTCTCGGCTGACCTGACGACTTTTTTCTTAGCATTGCCGACTAATTTTTATAAAAAAAATTAATAAACTCAATTATTTTCAGTTAATACTAGTTTATTTGGCTTTAATTTGATCGAAATCGGACTACTATATTATAAAGCTGCTATAGGAACGTTCGGAAAATATTATGTGTACGTAAATGTTAAAACCAAATTTGTATATGTATAAATGTTGAATATAATTCTTTTTAGTTTTACTTTTGATTTGATAAAATTTGATTAATTCATAATGATCCAATTGTAAGCTGCGTATTTCGGGCACTTCTGCTGCTTCAGCGCTCCCAACTTGAGCGCTTTTCAGGCTCAGGAGAGAACGATATTGCTTGGTGACTATGCCCGCTGATCAATTTCCGAGTCATTTTCTATGCTGCCGCAGATTTCCTCCGACGAAGCGATCACCTCTTGGCTGCCGAAACTTATTTATAAAATTTGGCATGCTTTAGCTCCCGTAAGAAAAACCCTTTTTAATGGGACTCACCTGGCTCTAGTTAAATGAAAAGTGGGTAATCCTCCTCTTTCCCACTCGGAGCTCATAAGTATTAGGAAGCGACTAAATCAAATGGTCGCTGATCGAGAAAAGCCAAAATGGGAAAGACCGAACCAGACGCTGGGTTTTTAGCAGCAAGCACATGCCCGCGTCCGAAAGTAGAGATGTGCCCCAGAGCAAGTTGACCTTTCCCTCTGCTGCACTCCCTTCTCTCTGTGCCTTTCACCCGTCTTGTCGAGCTCACCCACACCTAGGTGGCGCTATAGAGCATGCAAGCCAACACATGCTACAAGCGCAACAAGGTTCATTTATTTCGGTGCAATTATACAGCTGCCAGGTCCTGCAAAATAGCGATTTATGTTTGCGATCGTGTTTCTGGTACAGCTTGTATTGAAGTTCATTTGATTTTTTCAAGTCAAAAAGCCAAATTTCGTCACACTTCTTTTCAATTAATTATTAAGAATAACCAAATAAAACACCTTCGATATTATATAATTATTTTACCGCAATCTGTATTCTATTTTCGTCAACTAGTTTGCAAGGCATTATTTAAATGTCGAACTACCATCAAATGCGATCTTTTTCAAACGAAACTATTTACTAAAACAAAAGCAAAGATCTCTCTAAAGCGGCACGCATAATTCTGGGAATCCCTTTAACTGGTTTTTGCATTTTGCTTAGAATTATTTGACAGCTGAAAACTTGCGGTCATTTTGTTTTTGTTCTTCCTCGCTATGCTTCTTGTAAAAATATGTTATTTTTTTTATTCATGTCAATAGCTTATATAAAATTAAAAAAAAAAATTATTTTCAATTTAAAAAGTATTTTCTGGCATTTTTCATTTTGCAAAGAATTGGTTGACAAATTGTATACTGAGTTTTTTATTTTGGAGATCCTCGTTCGAAACATAACTCTTGGATAGATGGGGACATTAAATTATTTAGGCAAGCAAATTTATTGTTTGGAATACATAACGAATATATGAATGCCAAGCAATACATTTCCGTTTATACAAGGGGGAAAGCGCTCTAAGATGCCCGTGCCAACTTTAAGTTCCTGCCTGACTATTTCAAAATTATTAAAATTAAAATTTTCTTATACAAAATATTTTCCCTAAAGTGCGAAACGTAAAAATGACGCCAAATCGCAGAAAGCCCTTTATGGGAAAGCGACTTTACTGGGCGAGACCGAATAAAATATATTTAATTCTAATATACTCCCGCAATTACTTGGTTCTACGAATTTTTAAAGAAATCAATCTACTTCGTAGTTACCGTAACAATATTCGCCAGAACTACGGAATCAAGGACAAACGCCACCCAACGGCAATTTTTAAATTAAATTTTGTAGCCCCACCTATCCTGAATTTACTATTTCGTTAAGTTGAGTTTAAAAGGTTTGTGGCATGACTAAAAACATAAACACATTTTTACATACGAACGTACAATGTAAAAAGCATCAACAGCAGAGACAAATTAATTCGCTGTCTCTGCTAGTAGTTCCTATAAAATACTGGTAATTATAAGAACAAAGAACGCAATCAATAAAAGTTTATGGAAATAAAGCAAAAAACTCAAGCTTTATAAATTCATTAAAGGAATACTAATTGGATTTTACGTTAGGAGTATTTAATTATCTTAAGTTTTTACTTATCTTAAGTAAAAAAACCACACTTCTATAACATCGATTTAAAATACTCAAATGTGTTAATACAAACCTTTGTTTATACCATTGTAGGGTATTATAATTTCATTCAGAAGTTTGCAACGCAGTGAAGGACCCTATAAAGTATATATATTCTTGATCTGCATCAATAGCCGAGTCGATCTAGCCATGTCCGTCTGTCCGTCCGTCTGTCGATTATATGCAAATTAGTCCCTCAGTTTTAAAGCTATCTGAATAAAACTTTGCAGATGGTCTTCTATATGCTCTCACATCTATATAAGTCGGAACGGGCCTGATCGGACGACATATCATATAGCTGTCATGCGAACGATCGGTAAATTCCTGTTAGTTTCACTTTCTAATTTTTAAAAATTTCTTAATTCATAATGATCCAACTGTAAGCTGTAAGGGTATATAATCTTGGGCTTGCCGAAGTTAGCTTTCTTTCTTGTTATTTATATTATCTCACTATATATATTCATACAGGTTTATTTTATATTACCATTTTTATTTCTGTTGATTTTTTTAATTAAAATTTTTTAATATTCTTTTATTTTAAATTTAAATTGAGTTGCGCACCTAACAATTTTTAAGGTTTCTGGGATGTTGTTCCAAAGGCATATTCCATTTATAAACTAAAATGGAAGCACACATTTGCAAATTTGGCCAAATTTATCGAAGATTGCTTCTGTTCTTGTTTCTTTCCAAGTTCGAGAACAGTAATAAAAAGTAATTATTACAAATATAGTTTCCAAATTTGGGATGATGCATACAATTGTTACATAACACTATTAATTTTTACAAAAAACTTAATTGTTTTTTTTAAATCTACTAACGAGTACAACAGATACAAATTTTGAGTATCAATTGACGACCTAAAAATAAGTGTTCAACTACATTGTAAAACATGTTTAAAAAAAAAATGTTAAAATTATTGAAATACGTAAATCATCGCAAGCATAAAAGTTATTAGCCTCTTCGGACGGACTAAGAATAAATTTGAAAGGGACATACTCAAAGCATTTTTATATTCTTGAGTCCTAGAGGAATAAAAAGAATGGAGTCGGCCAGCCTTGCGTTGCCTCATTTTCCGTGTTACAAATATTATATTATATTTTCCCTAGGACATACTAACCATTTACTAATTTTCCCTAAAGATGCCAATTTAATTAGTAGGAGTCTATTGGAATGTGAGGGTATCCTCTGGTTTGCATTCCAGTTTAAGCCGCGTAAAGCGAAAGTTCTTTTGAACCGACTCAATGTGTTTACTGTGGATCTCATACTGAGGGCTTTAAACACAAGAACCATATTCTAAGATAGGACAAACTAAAGACTATCATAGGGGTTATTGAAATCTTTCGGCTACAGTTTAATGAATCCAAGCACACCTCTGGCTTTATTCACCATGCCAGAATTATCTTTTGTCAGTAAAAAAATGCTGGATGCAGGATTAATAATCTTGTTTCATCCAGGAGGTGTCTCTAGCTGATTAAATTGTAATTGATTTTAACTATATTTCGATAATTTTCCAATAGTTATCCTTTCAATGCCAAAAAGCGTATTTCCTTCAAATTATGTTAAAACTAATAATTATAAGTTATGGCATGAACGATTTGGTTAGTAAGGGAAAATATTTAGAAATTAAATCACATATGTTCGGAGATATTGAGTTGCTTAAAGATAAAAACAAAATGACGATTTTGAAAGGTTCAAAATAAGGATTAAATTAATGGGCCGTTATTTGTCGTCCACTCAGATGTCTGTGGTCCGATTTCCCCTGCGGCTTTTGTTAAAAAAATTAATGGAAAGAAACAATAAATAAAGGTTTCTTAGTCATAAAAGTAGATAGAACCGAAGATCAAATAAACTTAAGTCAATCTGCGTATATAAAGGATACGATTTTAAAATGTAATATGGAAACAATAAATAAAGGTTTCTTAGTCATAAAAGTAGATAGAACCGAAGATCAAATAAACTTAAGTCAATCTGCTTATATAAAGGATACGATTTTAAAATGTAATATGGAAAATTTCAATCCAGTAAAATGCCCCCTTCCCAATAAATTTAATACCTTGTCGAAATCTAATAGGATGTTTGATGAATATTATGTTATGTACGAGATAAAATCTGAGTGCATCAATTAATGTTTTAAGACGTTACTGTCAAAAAATAACATTGTAGAGCTGTGGCAACGCCTTATAAGAAATTTAAAAATTTTAAGCATACTAGATGTATCTTTAAAATGTTTGATTCGAATGTGATTATTTGGAATACGAGAAAACAGAGTTCAGTAGCTGCTTCATCAACAGAAGCTGAGTGATGATATGGCTGATATGGTGTTGTTTAAAGCAGTTAGGGAAGCAATTTCGTTAAATTCATTATTGACTAGTTTAAAAATCAAAAATAAAAAAAACATATAGACATAAAATACCATTCTACAAGGGATCAAATAGAGAAGAATCTAATTAAACTTGTATATAATCCCACAGGTAATCAACTAGCGGATATTCTAAAACCGATACCAGCGCCACGGTTTCGTAAATTGCGAAATCAAATGATTAAACGAATTTAATGGATTAATCAAATCAGGGGAAATGGATCTCATGGACATGGACTGAACCAAAATAAAGTTTTATTTATTTATTTTTTGCTAATAAATATTGTATAACGTAATTTTTAAATTCATTGAGGTTTATCAGGGTTTTCCCTCAATCCAAGCAACGAATGTTGTACATATTGTAATTTTTCAGAGTCTGCCTTATTTCTCAACTTTGATTAAAACTTGATGTATAAATAATAAACTATTAGTTATGTTTTTGAGGAGGTGTATTTGAAACCCCCTAATGTCGATATAAGTGTGAATATGCAATATTAGAGAACCTCTAATATCGACCTAAGTGTGTCGTAGCAAAAACATAATTACTTCAATGTCAAAGATGCCATATCTTTGGACATTCTAAGAGCTACTGTGTTCTGGACCCTGTGTGTGGTTAATGTAGTGGCCCTCATGTTACTGTATCTATTCTCTTATAAGCGATATATGCTTGTGCGTAAGCTGACGCAGACAAATGTGCCAATGTTACGTTCACCAATCGCCGAAGTAGCTGCCCTGGGGTCAGCCTCAACGGAAGTCCAATCAGAGTCCTTCCTGCATACAAGAACTTGGGTCTCAATTTGGACAAGACTCACTTAGAGCACGCACATTACATGTTTCCAACACTCCTTCAGGACTAAAGCTGCTCGGATCGCTTGGCTTTTCACACCACGCAACAAGCTCCCACTTCGCTGTAGGGTCAAAATATATAAGTCCATACTGGCGCCAAGTCATTTTTACGGACTCCAGGTTTATGACTTCGCTGCAATAACCAACCTCAACAAAATCCGGGCTTTGCAAGCGAAAACACATCGAAGGATCACTGCAGCCCCGTGGTTTATGCGAACCAAAGCTCAGGCACTGGCTCGGAAGTACATGGAAAGGCTAAATGAGCACCCTAACAGCTTAGCCAGAAAACTTGGCACCGCTGCTATAAATAGCCCTGAAGCACGTAACCAAGTCGAAAGAAGACTGAAACGACATCACCCTCAAGACCTACAGGAACGGATTTTGACCTAGCAACATTGACACCCTTAATATTATTATCAGAAAAATAAACATGGAATTACTTATTACTCTAAGTAACGCTTAGACTAATTATTGTATTATATTGTTAAAACCAATTAGACTAAGCGCCAGTTGGGTAGTAGTGTGCTTATCTGATAAATACAATTTCCACATTAAAAAAAAAAAAAAAAAAAACATAACTTTGCTATTTGTTTAAGAAACGTTCACATATTTTTATTGTACTCTTCCTCTTCCGTTTTGTACATTCTCAGAGAAAATATGTGTTTCTGTTTGTTTGTTTGTTGGAGACCTTTTAGCCACTTTCCTCTTTAGCAACGATCACAAATTTTTCATTGCGTTTAAGTCAGGGGCATTGGGCAGGAGGTTCAATTACTTCGGTGCAATTCTACAGCAGCCAGGTCCTGCACAGTAGCGATTTATGTTTGGGGCCGTTTTCCTGGTATTAAAGTTTTATTCGATATTTCCGGGTCAAGCCATATTTTCACACTTTTCAATTCATTATTTAGAATAACCAAATAAATAAATAAATAATAATAATATCACTATTTCACCGCAATCTGTCGGAGGGTTGTTTGCGAGTTATTATCAATTTGTTTCAAAAATTGAATATTGAATATGTAAGAATATCCCTATTAAATGATATAAGAATACCCCTATTAAATGAGGGATGCAAAATAAACACAGCTGATCCTCATACTTGCGCTCTCATATCTGTTCACTTGAGCTTACTCTCTTAGAGTTTCTTCCTTTTCGTTTAGAGACCTTCAAGCAGATAAGTCGAGCAAGAGAACTAAATTAAAACTACAAAATACCAAATCAAAGTGTTGTGTTTTTATATTGGGCTGGAACTTTACAGGTTATGGGCCCAGTCACCAGTATACAATTTAACAACGGAAGTTAAATCAATTTTATAAATTTATTTAAGTGAAACCGCGATCTTACTCTATACATACAAACTGTGCTTGTGCGTGAGGAGCCTTCTTGGAATTGTGTGTCTGTGCATGAAATTGAACCGGGACCTCTAAAAGTGTGTGCGTGTTTTAACCAGAAAACGGGATTTCCAAAGAATTTCATTTTTCTTAGAACTGCGTTGAATTTAAAGTTTGTTTGTTTGATTTCTATTTAATTAACTTTAACATTTTGGTATCGAACTTTTATTTTAATTATAATGGAGAAAGGTAAAAGAAATATAAAGCCTTTTGATGGCAAAAACTACTCCATCTGGAAATTCAGGGTCAAAGCTTTATTGGCGGAAAATGATGTTCTTTGCGTAATAGAAAAAGAAAAACCAACTAAAGAAACAGATCATTGGGAGAAAGCAGAAAGAGTTGCCAAAAGCTTAATAATAGAATTTTTAGGCGATTCGTTTCTTAGTTTTGCCACAACCGGGTGCACCGCAAAAGAAATTCTTGGAAATTTGGACAGCATATATGAGCGCAAAAGTTTAGCGTCTCAACTTTCAATTAGAAAGCAACTTTTGTTATTGAAGTTAAAACCTAATTCATCTTTAATGAACCATTTTAACATATTTGATGATCTAATTACTGATCTTGTTTCATCGGGTGCTAAACTTGATGAAATGGACAAAGTGTCCCATCTTCTATTAACTCTCCCTTCTTCCTACGACGGAATTATAACTGCAATGGAGACTTTATCTCAAGAAAACCTAACGTTAGCCTTTGTGAAAAATCGACTATTAGATCAGGAAATCAAATTAAGAAGTGTAAACAAAGAGACAAGTTTTAAAGTGTTACATGCTGTGAGAAATGATAAAATAATTTCAAACAACTATAAAAATAAAAACTACATCAATAAAAGGGCAAATATAAAATGTCATCATTGTAATAAAATGGGACATATAAAGAAGGATTGCTTCGTGTTTAAAAGACTTCAAAACAACAATAATTATAATAACAATAATAATAATAAGAACAAAGAAAATGGAAAGCAAGCACAGTCGGCTACTGTACAATCTAATAATGGTTTTGCTTTTATGCTGAAAAGAAAAATTAACAAATCAAATACAAGTTCGGTCGGTACTTCCTTTATTTTGGATTCCGGAGCTTCTGATCATATGGTGAATGATAGAAGCCTTTTAATTAATTGCACCGAGTTGAACCCACCAATCGAAATCGCCATTGCCAAATGTGATGAATATATACATGCAACAGCTAAGGGTATCATGGAGGTCCAGAGTGACTATCAATCAAAGATCACTCTTGAGAACGTATTATTCTGTGAGCATATACCTCAGAATTTACTTTCTGTTAAGAAAATGCAAGATGCTGGCATGGAAATTATATTTTCGGCAGGAGGTGTTAAAGTTTCTAAAAATGGTCAAACTGTTTTTAAAGGTATGTACTCTTACAATGTTCCTTTGATACATTTCAAATTAAGTCAACGGGCTTACAGTACTAATAAAAATAATATCAATAATGTTAATATGTTTCAATTGTGGCATGATAGATTAGGACATATTAGCAAAGGAAAACTAGAACAGCTAAAGACACATAGCATGTTTGAGGATATTAATTTATTAAATAATTTAACTTTTGATAATAATGTGTGTGAAGCTTGTGTCAATGGAAAACAGGCTAGATTACAATTTTCAAAATTTAAAAATAAAGAATATATTAAGAGACCTTTGTTTATAATACACTCTGACGTTTGTGGTCCAATTACACCAACAACAATAGATGGTAAACACTACTATGTTGTATTTATTGATCAATTTACTCATTATTCTGTTACATATTTAATGTCACATAAGTCTGATGTGTTTTATTTTTTTAAGGATTTTGTTGCAAAAAGTGAAAATCATTTTAACCTGAAAGTCGTAAATTTGTATATCGATAACGGCAGGGAATACCTTTCAAATGAAATGCGTAGTTACTGTGTTGAAAAGGGAATTAGTTATCATTTAGCTGTTCCCCATACGCCACAGTTAAATGGTGTGGCCGAACGTATGATTAGGACAATAACAGAAAAGGCTCGATCCATGATATGTGGATCGAAATTGGAGAAGAATTTTTGGGGAGAAGCTGTACTAACGGCTACTTATTTAATTAAAAGAAGCCCAACTAATGCGTTGGCTGATAAAACAAAAACCCCTTACGAATTGTGGCATAATAGAAAACCAATTTTAAAATATTTAAGAGTATTCGGCTCTATAGTATACATCCATAATAAGACCAGGAAAAGAAAATTTGATGAAAAATCTATTAAAAGTATTCTGGTGGGCCATGAACCAAATGGGTTCAAGTTGTGGTCTCTAAGAGATAAGAAATTTGTTGTTGCTAGAGATGTGGTTGTGGATGAAGTGAATATGATAGAGTCTAGGTCCGATGGTTTTGTGATCCAGAATGATAGTATGGATAATGAAAGTGGTTTCCAGAATGATAGTATGGATAATGAAAGTGGTTTCCAGAATGATAGTATGGTTAATGAAAGTGGTTTCCAGAAGGATAGTATGGATATTGAAACATGTTTCCAAAATGAAAGTATTCGAAGTGTTAAGCAGAATATCCCGAAAGAGAGTACGGATTTGGTAGCCCAGAATGAAAGTATGGGAAATGTTTACGAATATATCCCAAATGATAGTACGGATATTGAAAAACAACAAAATGTAAACTTAGAGGAAAATTCTGAAATTCGTAGAAGCGAAAGAATTAAAGATAAGCCACCGGTACCTTATAAACTTTTGAATAATTGTTTGCTATATTCACAAACTATTTTCAATGACATACCTAATACATACAATGACTTAAAGGATAGAGACGACAGGCTAAAATGGGAACAAGCCATTAAAGAAGAGCTTGATTCTCATTTTATAAATAAAACCTGGACTCTTGTTGAGAAACCTAATAATAAAAACATTATAAATTGTAGGTGGGTTTTTACAATAAAAAGGGATGAGTCGGGCAACCCTATTAAATATAAAGCTAGGCTTGTTGCTCGTGGTTTCTCACAACAATATTTAATTGACTATGACGAAACCTTCGCACCAGTAGCGAAGATAACTAGTTTTCGATTCATTTTAGCCTTATCAAATCAATATGATCTCAAGATACACCAAATGGATGTAAAGACAGCGTTTTTGAATGGGCAATTAAAAGATGAAATTTATATGTCTCTTCCCCAAGGTTTAGATTGTAATAACAACAAAGTTTGTAAACTAAATAAATCAATTTATGGTCTTAAACAAGCTGCCAGATGTTGGTATGAGACGTTTGAGAAAATAGTAACAGGAGCTGGGTTCGTTAGTTGTGCTGCAGATCATTGTATTTATTTACTTGATAAAGGAGACATAAATAAAAATATATATTTGTTATTATATGTGGATGATCTGGTCATAGCCACCTCAAATTTAGATACGATGTCCAGATTTAAGGACTATTTAAAAGGACAATTTAGAATGACTGACTTGGGGGAAATCAGATATTTTATTGGGATAAAAATAAATAGATGTGAAGGTAAACTTGAACTAAGTCAAACTGCTTACATTAATAATGTCTTAAATAAATTTGGTATGCATGATTGTAATCCAGTTGGTACTCCGCTTCCGAATAAACTAAATTATGAGGCCTTGAATCTAGATGAAACTTATAAAGCACCATGTCGAGAGGTCATTGGATGTTTGATGTACATAATGCTTTGTACTCGACCTGACTTAAGTACAGCCATTGGTATATTAAGTAGATATACAGTAAAGAATAATAAGGAATTATGGCAATGTCTTAAAAGGGTTATGAGATATCTGAAAGGTACTGTGAATTTGAGCTTATGCTTTACAAAAAGTGTTAATTACACAAATGTATTTACCGGTTATGTGGATTCAGATTGGGCTGGAAGTGAGAACGATCGAAAGAGTACTACTGGTTACGCATTTAAAATGTTTGATTCATGCCTTATTTGCTGGAATACGAAAAAGCAAAATTCTGTTGCAGCTTCGTCAACTGAAGCCGAGTACATGGCATTATTCGAGGCTACGAGAGAAGCTATGTGGCTAAAGTCTTTAGCGCAAAATATAAAATTGCAATGTAAGGAACCTATAAAGATTTTCGAGGACAACCAAGGTTGTATAAGCATTGCTCATAATCCCACATGCCACAAGAGAACGAAACATATTGATATTAAATACCATTTCTCTAGGGAACAAGTTGAACAAAAACTAATAGCTATTGAGTATATTTCTACAGAAAACCAACTGGCAGATATTTTGACGAAACCCCTGCCTGGACCCCGATTTATCGCATTAAGAGATCAAATGGGACTTATTAACTGATATGGAGTTGGATATATATTACAAAATATCCCTATTACTTTGATTTGATTTATACGGAATTAATAATGAATATTTTCTTTCTTTTTCTTTTATATGCAGCTTATTTTACTTTATTTACATATATAATGTTAATAACGAATATCTTTTGTTTTCTTTTTCTTTTATACAATTTAATTTTAATATCTACTACATTAATATTGTTATAAATTTAAGTTATATTGGTCTGGTTGGGTTTTATCTGGGTTTTCCCAACCCTTTGCAACAAATGTTGGACTAATTTTTGTAATATTCCCCAGAATGCTCGGCTTATCATGTACAGAAGTTTAAACATTGTATTTAGTTTGTATTAAAGTATAATCTATGTTTATTTTGAGGAGGTGTGTAAGAATATCCCTATTAAATGATATAAGAATACCCCTATTAAATGAGGGATGCAAAATAAACACAGCTGATCCTCATACTTGCGCTCTCATATCTGTTCACTTGAGCTTACTCTCTTAGAGTTTCTTCCTTTTCGTTTAGAGACCTTCAAGCAGATAAGTCGAGCAAGAGAACTAAATTAAAACTACAAAATACCAAATCAAAGTGTTGTGTTTTTATATTGGGCTGGAACTTTACAGAATATATATTGAATAATCGGGTCTAGAAAGTGTTGGTGGTCTGCCTGCACTGTTCAGGTGGAGTCTGTTTTCCTCTCAGCTCGTTTTATTGTATTATAAACTGTTCAATATCAAAGAACATTTCGGATAGTTCCTTGGCTGTCTTTCCCTTATATTGTATTGTATTTCCTAATTGAATTGTATTTTCAT
The DNA here is from genome assembly GCA_018152175.1 of Drosophila jambulina. Lineage (NCBI taxonomy): Eukaryota > Metazoa > Arthropoda > Insecta > Diptera > Drosophilidae > Drosophila > Drosophila jambulina. The sequence goes on along the minus strand of JAECXH010000012.1, from coordinate 1,519,256 downwards.
CAACTAGTTGGCAAGGCATTATTTAAATGTTGAACTACGATCAAATGCGAAACGAAAACAAAAGCAAAGATCTCTCTAAAGCGGCACGCATAATTCTGGGAATCCCTTGGTTTTTGCATTTTGCTTAGAATTATTTGACAGCTGAAAACTTGCGGTCATTTTGTTTTTGTTTTTCCTCGCTATGCTTCTTGTAAAAATATGTTATTTTTTTATTCATGTCAATAGCTTATATAAAATTAAAAAAAAAAAAAAATTATTTTCAATTTAAAAAGTATTTTCTGGCATTTTTCATTTTGCAAAGAATTGGTTGACAAATTGTATACTGAGTTTTTTATTTTGGAGATCCTCGTTCGAAACATAACTCTTGGATAGATGGGGACATTAAATTATTTAGGCAAGCAAATTTATTGTTTGGAATACATAACGAATATATGAATGCCAAGCAATACATTTCCGTTTATACAAGGGGGAAAGCGCTCTAAGATGCCCGTGCCAACTTTAAGTTCCTGCCTGACTATTTCAAAATTATTAAAATTAAAATTTTCTTATACAAAATATTTTCCCTAAAGTGCGAAACGTAAAAATGACGCCAAATCGCAGAAAGCCCTTTATGGGAAAGCGACTTTACTGGGCGAGACCGAATAAAATATATTTAATTCTAATATACTCCCGCAATTACTTGGTTCTACGAATTTTTAAAGAAATCAATCTACTTCGTAGTTACCGTAACAATATTCGCCAGAACTACGGAATCAAGGACAAACGCCACCCAACGGCAATTTTTAAATTAAATTTTGTAGCCCCACCTATCCTGAATTTACTATTTCGTTAAGTTGAGTTTAAAAGGTTTGTGGCATGACTAAAAACATAAACACATTTTTACATACGAACGTACAATGTAAAAAGCATCAACAGCAGAGACAAATTAATTCGCTGTCTCTGCTAGTAGTTCCTATAAAATACTGGTAATTATAAGAACAAAGAACGCAATCAATAAAAGTTTATGGAAATAAAGCAAAAAACTCAAGCTTTATAAATTCATTAAAGGAATACTAATTGGATTTTACGTTAGGAGTATTTAATTATCTTAAGTTTTTACTTATCTTAAGTAAAAAAACCACACTTCCATAACATCGATTTAAAATACTCAAATGTGTTAATACAAACCTTTGTTTATACCATTGTAGGGTATTATAATTTCATTCAGAAGTTTGCAACGCAGTGAATATATTCTTGATCAGCATCAACAGCCGAGACGATCTAGATATATGGCCATTTTGTATTATTTTAGAATTTCGGTTAGAATTTTATGAAAATTGGACTACTACATCATGTAGCTGCCATAATAACGTTTGGGAAATAGAACAAAATTTAAAGCTGCGCTGTTTTTCCTAATATTTTATCTCTTTTCAGTGATGTAGACATTTTGTATAACTTCACAATTTCGGTTAAATTCATTTAATGCAAACTTTTTGATTATATGATATAGCTGATATAGAAACAATCGTTTAATGTATACGAAAATGCAAAACTGTAAATGTAGACGAAAATGCAAAACTGTAAATGTAAAACAGTATCGGTAAAACTGTAAATCTTACATCCGAATGTATTATATGTATAAATGCTTTATTTAGTCCCTGTTAGCTTTCCTTTTCATATGATTGAAGTGGATTGATTCTTAATGATCCGATTGTAAAATGCGAGGGTAAGGGTACGCAAACTTTGAAAGTTGGTTTTCTTTCTTGTTTAGTTGAACTTTACATACATATATACACACATAGTACCTCATTCTTTCCCACAAATATCTCAATAGTGTCAATATTCAATTCTATATAATTGTTTTGTTTTATATTATATTGAATTACAGATTTAAAAAAAATATGTATTGTAATTATAATTATAGTAATTATATTCTTTGGATATATAATTAAATTTTCTTTTAAATTTTGGTTTTACAATAAAAACTATTTTCTTTTGTTAAAATTGGTTAATGAACTGGATAAATCGTCGATATCAGTTTTGTACAAAACAGGCGGTAAAAGGGGACAGCCGTCCTATGGAAGTAAGAAAGTTACAAAAAACGTTGTGTGCTTATTGAAACAGGTAAAACATAAGAATATAATGAGATCATTCTGACCATTACTCATTCTGCTTTATAAAACCGTATGTTAATGTATGTATGTTTTGAACAAAATGGCAAAATCGTTGCGAATGTTAAAGAGAGCTAAGGTGAATTCTATCGAAAACCCAAGTCTACGACTGGAACAGAGCCTTTGAGAGAAACTCGAGAAACTGCCTCGTGCCGGTCGTCCCTCGCCGTATACCACTGACGATAACATCAAAAAAGTGAAGGATATCGTTCTCGAGAACTCGTAAGGCAAGTGTTAGAGGGATAGCACGAGAACTAAACATCGGTCCTGAAGCAGCTCGATTGATTTTGACCGAGACTTTGGATATTTCAGTTTGGGTTATTCCGAAAGGGCAGCATTTTTTGTGAAAATAGCATCGTTGTGAACTATTTTAAGGCCAAACATTCATTCAATAACATCGATCAACCACCGCAATCACCGGATTTGACACCACGCGCCTTTTTTTTGTTACTGAATCTCAAGTAAAAGAAAAATCATGTTTCGATGATTGGAAAAAGATGTGGCATATGTGAATCGCTTTAAGCGGAGCAAAATAAATACTGATAAAGTTTAATAAATGTTGGTTCTATATACGAATTCCGGAAACATTCTGGTCACAGTGTACATATTATGTATTAATATTCTGGATCACCATCAATACTTGTCTGTTCTTTACAGTGTCGTCCGTTTCTACACAAACCACTATCTGAGTTTCTGAGCTTTCTGGATAATTGATAGTCTTCTTAATATATTCATAAGTTTATAAGTCGAAGCGGACTAGATCAGTACACTAAATTACACACTCCGACAAGATTTCAGAATCAGGAACCGGAATATATTTGTCCGAAGGTTTTCGATGCGCTGAACTCAATTCCGGTCTAAAAACATAAAAAAATATATATCATATACTTCAACTTAAAAATGCAAAACATTATTTTTTTTGTTCAAAAACCTTCGGAAAAGTACATTCCGGTTATTGGTTCTAAGATCTTTTAAATATAATATATTTGAATTAATTTTTAAAATATTATATAAATACAAAGATGTTGTTATATATTTTGTATTATGAAATTTCGCCAACTTCATCATACAACAGCCGTAGTATATTTCTAAAATGAAAGGGAAAATAAAATGAAAATTGGCATAACTCCGTTAATTTTAACATATTTGCAAATAACTTAAAACCATAGGAATAATTGGTTTCTGCATGGGAAAATGTCAAATGTGTTTAAATTACTACGTTGTCGTATATTTGCACAAAGTTAGTTATAAATAGATATAAAGATAATTTAAAGTCTAACAATCGATTATACTTATTACTTGAGTACATGACTAATTTTCTACCCTTGCAGGGTATAATTTTAGTCAGAAGTTTGCAACAAAGTGAAGGACACATTTCCGACCCTATAAACTATATATATTCTTAATCAACATCAATAGATGAATCGATCTAGCCATGTCCGTCTGACCGTCCGTCTGTCTCTCCGTCTGTCGGACGTCTGATTATACGCAAACTAGTCGCTCAGTTTTGAAACTATCTGAATGCAACTATGCAGATAGTTGCAGACAGATATGCTCTCATTACTATATAAGTCTGAACGGGCCTGATCGGGTGACTATATCATATAGCTGCCACAGGAACGATCGGTACATTTTTAGCAAAAAAATTATAACTCAGCCCCTTTTTAACATATTTCTATATAATTTGTTACATGACATTTTATATTATCCTAGAAGTTCGGTTGTAATTTTATCCATGTCAGACTTCTATATCATTTAATTTCCATACGAACGATAAAGAAATTTATTGAAAAAAAATTTAATTTAGCTTTCAACATATTTTTATCTGCTCTGAGAGGTAGCCAATTTATATATTTTAAGTATTTCGGTGTAAATTTTATGCAAATCTGATAATTATATGATATAGCTGCCATAGGAACGATCGTTTTATGTAGAGGAAAATGCAAAACTGTGAATGTAAAACTGTAACTGTACAACTGCAAATGATAAACTGTAAGGCCGCGCGCACACTGGCGGCGGAAAGCGGAGCTTACGGCTGATTTCATAAGCGAGCTTTTCAGCTCCCTAAAACAAACGCACTAGTTGTATGAGAGCGCGCACACTGAGAGCGGAGCTGACCTTATCAGCTTTCAGCTCCGCTCCGCTCTGTTTGATCGATCAAGCATGTTTGATTTTTTCGGAAGCTGACGCGAGCTGATTTTTTGGACCGTTCTTTAAAAAATTGCCCTGATGAGCGCTTAAGTCATAGCAATTTCAATTTTTTACCAGTTATTAAGTAAAGTATGAAGTATTTTTTAAATATTTATTAAAGTAAAAATTTTGTCAACTTTCCGAGATACACGGTGCCGAAGTAGACTAAAAAAAGGTACATTGTCAGCAACATTCTGGCGAACTGGGTGGGCCGGTTGTGAAAATCTAAATGCTAATATGATCTGGATAAATAATAATAAAATAATAACATTAAGTAATTGAAATTTGCCGCCACAATATTTTTTTTTTTAGTTTAAATAAATGTCTATCAAAACAATTATCAGCGCGTCAGCTTCAGCTTTCGGTGTGCGCGGCTGCAAAAGCTAAGCTCGCTGAAGAGCTGTTCGCGGAAAAGCTCGCTTATGAGATCAGCCGTAAGCTCCGCTTTCCGCCGCCAGTGTGCGCGTGGCCTAAACGTTAAATTTTAGGAATGCCTATATGTTTTATATAATTCCTGTTAGATATTCTTTTCATTTAATCATATTTGTTTAATTCATAATGATCCAATTGAAAGCTGCAAGGTTATACAAACTTCGGCTTGACGAAGTTACCTTCCTTTCTCGTTAGTATTATTAATTCACTAATTCTAGTTTTATTTTTGTTATATTTATTTATTTTATGTACAAGGTTTCCTTATATTACTATTTAAATTTGTATTTGTACTTATTTTTAAAATTTGTAATTGTTTTATATATTCTTTAATTTTAAATTTAAATTGAGTGGTGCACTTTTAAAGTTATTTGGGATGTTGTTCTAGGGGCGTATTCAATATATAAAAAAAATGAAGCACAAATTTTCAAATTTGGCCAAATGGAACGTTTTCCAATTACCATTTCCAAACTGCAAGGGTCTACAAACTTCGGTTTCAAGAAGATTGCTTCCATTCTTGTTTCATTCAAAGTTCGAGAACAGAATTAAAAAAAAAATTTTACAAAAATAGTTTCAAGATTTGGGATGATGCATACTAAAGGCAATTTGGGCTGGATTTGTGAACACTGAGCTCCCTCCAATTGATTAAATGTTTTTTTTTTGTTTACTTGAATATCAAATTAAGGCCTAAATATAAGTGTTCCACTGCATTGAAAAATATGTATATGTTAAATTATTAAAATTATCTGTTCTCATATAAAAATTTCAAAATTATTGAAATAAGTAGGCAAATCATAACAAGCCTAAAAGTTATTAGTCATTTTGTCCGGACTAACAATAATTATGAAAGGGACATACTCAAAGCATTTTATTACTATTATTGTGGAGTCCTAGAGGAATGCGATGCCTCATTTTCCGTGCTACAAACATATTATATTTTCACTAGTTCACACTAACCGTATACTAATTTGCACCAGGTATAAATAGTATTGGTGATTCTTGTTGACATAAGTTTACAACATTTTTACAACTATTTATTTATTATTTACGTATCTGCAGTGACATTAAAAAAATTACTTATTCAAACTTTTGCGCTTTTATTGTACATTTGATATTTTCGAACGCAGTGGTGGCAGATTGTCTTGCACTTAAAGAAAACTTATGAGAACTAAACTAAAATGAGTAAATTTTTTATTTATAGATGAAGAAAAATTTGAATACCGCGTGACTTATTAACAATCATTATTTATGTCTCCAAAGACGAAGTCCAAGTTTCTTCTAAGTGGATGCTGAGGTACTTTTTTGATCTAAAGTTTAAAGTTATCGAGATTCAGATGTCGGGACACTCCCACATCTTCAGCGTCAGTGACACGTTTAGGTACTGTCACTACTTGAGTTATTATGGACTACTTTTTCTGACAAATCTGAGAATTTCAGAGATATTTCAAGACAATGTATTTGCATTTCTTTAGGTGTACGCATATACGAGCCCTGTGTTCGGTGATATCACGTGTGCGTGCTGGTCCATTTGCATACTGAATGTAAATTATATTGTCCGTTCCACGCTCTGACACTTAAGAGACGGAATGAAGTAAAAGATGGCTACAGCGACAACAAAAGGAATGAAAAACAGCGCCGCAGAACCTTCGCTCCGAGTTGACAGCAAAGATGGTGTGCACCGACAGACACGCACACGACTACAGTGCCGCCCATAAGGACAAGGACAAACAGACGCCGCCCTCACCTCCGGCCCACGTGTGGCAGAGGGTAGGGGCCTGGTTGGTGGCAAACGCTTGTGCTCCCTGTGCACGCCCACAAGCCGACTGAATGCGCTTTAATATTTGAAGAGCTTTAATGAAATCGCTTTGCCTTGCGTTTGCTTTCAATTTACTCCTTATGGCGCACCGCACAGGGGCCCAGATCCCACCACCAACCGCCGTCCTGGCGGCTCTCGTGCGTTGGCATCCGAAAACTACACTTAGCCAGCCGTGGAACGGATCCTTGCACGTGAATGCTCTCCTGGGCGTGAGGGTTTTGTGCTCAGAGTGTGATTTTTTAGCTATCCCGGAAATAGGATTCAAAGGGGCTGACCTCGAGCATTAAAACTGAAGTCGAGGAGTTCATTAGGTGCACGCGGTAAGGGATACCGCAAAGACCGTTCACCGAGCAACCCAACCTATTTGGGCGGGATTTGTGCGCTTCACAGCTCCGTCAGATGCCAGTCATCGAGGAATTAATAAACGGGCTTCTAATTTGTCCGGCGAGTGTGGGTTGATATGCTTCGGCTGGACTTTTTAATAGCGGTGTTTATGGAATTTATGCTCCACTGAAATTCAAAGTTAAATTTTCTTTTCACCAGGCATTCATTGAAGCGACAACAAACGGTTTAAAGACATTTTTCACAGCTGAATAAACTTTTGCCCCAAAAACCAAAAATAAATCCGCTAACCCATCATATCCAGCACCCAGTACAACCCCCGTCATCGTCACTCCGCCTCTAGTGACTCCCACTCCTACTTCTGTTCTTGGCCATTTGTCTCTCTTATTGGGGCCATGGCGGCGTTGTCATGCCGGCGGCTAATGGTCATTTTGTCTTCGATTTACTTTTTCAAAACAATTTTGCTGCTATAATGATGAGGTTGGTGTCTTCCGTTTCGATTGCCCATTCCGTCTGCGTAGACTTCGGGCGTTCTTGCCGCAGTGGTTGGGACTTCAGGACCCTCCCTGTGTGCCATTCTTCTCCATTTTTATGGGCATCACAAAGGAATTTTGTTGCCCTGCCAATTATTATATTGTCTTTGTGCATGGGCTCGGGATCAGGCAATGGAGGCCCACGAGCGGAGCATTATGCCACCCGAATATACATATACATCTGATTTAGTATTCGATACGACCACGAAATGGCCGAGCAAATACTAACTTTATGCCCGAACCAAATAAGTTTATTTTTATGTTTCGCTACTGCAATATTATATAGCTGCTTGAGCTTGAAAATATACACAATTTGCGTCAACCATATCCTAAAACAATCGCTCATTTTATATGGTCTGAAATTTTGTCCGCTCAGCAATGAATTTGATATGAAAACTTATGTTACCCCAGCAAAAAATGAAAGATGGAGCTAGACATTTCCAAACCAATTATGTTTGTAACAATTAGGGGTATTTTGTGTTTTTGAAAGAACTTTTTGAAGTGAAAACTTCTTATGGCGCTTTGGGCACTTTTGTGGGTGAGGATTTTCTGCCGTTTTCGCGACAGATGACACTTTACACAGATAGACTCTGCGTGTATGGGTATGCAAGGGCGCTGCATGCTATACGCCAGAGCGCCCAAACGCTGCACTATGGGGCGAACGACCACCTTTGCTGGACAAAACCCATTTTTTAAAATCCGTTAAAATAGGTTTTTATTGACCGAAATGTATTCAAATAACATGAATCTGCAATGTTACGTATATACAAGTTTAACAGTGACGCGCTCTGTTAAGTTATCCGCTGTTAGTTTAGCTGTTACTGCAACAAGAGGCGAGTACTGTTAAATTGCTTATTTATTGTGCAAGTTTAAAATGCCGAAATTATTAAAGAAATCCAAATGAAGTGCCACTTTTTGGATGCAATCTTATTCATAGTACCTTGTAATATATGTTTATGGTCGTTAACTGTAGAAAAAGTCTGCGGTGTCATTTTAATCGAATGTAATTTGTTACCTTAACAAATTTATAAACTTTTAGTGTAATATAGTATTAAAATTGAGCTACAAAGTGAGTCCAGCTCTCTCCACTTCTGAAATTGGCTCTATGTTTTAGAGCATTCGATTCTTGTTATATTCTAAGAGTATAAAAGTGCACTTTTGTGCACTTTCTCAGAAATTGAACTTTAAAAGTTCTAACCTTACATCCAGAAAATGTCAAGTTTTTTAACATGTGGAACGGTTAATGCTGCGCATATTGACATTTTTTCTTATGGTTTACTATCTGTGTATCTTCAAGTCATATTACAGAAAAATCTGATCTCCCAGTTAGTTTCTTTAAAAAAGAGAGAGCAGAACAGTGGATTTCTGCATTTATTTGATGCATTGATTGTAAAGCTTCAAGTTTTACACAGTTGTATTATGATAAAATACTAATCAATACTAAAAAAAAAAATGAAAAAAAAAAATTTTTTTTAACCTTAAAAAATGACAAGACCACGCCCATTTTTTGGAAATATCTTCCTTTTGTTATAAATAACTTAAATAAAAAAACAGATCTTAAAAATATTACTTCGTTTTAAAGTTATTAATTAATGCCACAAAAAGTGGTTGTTCGCCCCATAGTGCGCTGCTTACGACGGAGCAAATTTCAATACATTCAAATGAAAACACCAACACTAGTAAAGATAAAATTTGTTTTATTTTATGACCCAGCAACAACCACATGCAAGTGCAGTTACCTTGCTCAAATGCAGATGAAGAATAGAGATAAGAAAACGAAAGTGAAAAATTGTTTTTGCAATTAGCATTGACGCATTCCGATAGCCGTGTACATATAGGCATTTCTCGCCTATGCTTCGGAGCCAATTACAACAAGAAGGTAAGCAAACTTCGGCACGCCGAAGTTTGTATACCCTTGCAGATTTAAATTGCATTAATTATAATGTAAGCCTATATATTTTAAAATGAATTACTTTCAATTCAATTTTATTTTTACAGTTTTACATTTTTTACATTTTTACATATAAAGTCAAATGTAATTTACATCCACATTTACCGATCGTTTGTATGGCAGCTATATGATATAGTCGTCCGATTTTTATGAAATTTTAAACAAAATTCTGAAATAATATAGAATGCTTGTATCTAAAATTATAAGAAGTTGTGTTGAAAACTGACAAAGTTATAATTTTTTTTTTTTTTTAATTTCCGACCGTTCCTATGGCAGCTATATGATATTTATGTTTTATTTTTATAAAATTAAATCCGAATCCGAATCAAGAATATAATTACTTTATAGGGTCGGAGATGACCCTTTCACTGCGTTGCAAACTTTTGACTGAAATAATAGTACCCTGCAACGGTATAAAAACAAAGGAGTCATGGGAGCAATGGACCTGGACTTTGCATGGGCATTCGTTCGGGCCCTCGCGACAAAAAGACACCGTTTTTTATATTTAATTTTCAAATTAATATTTAACGGAAAATTTATATATTCAAATATTTCATTTGACGTGTGTTTTATGGTATTGTGTTAAAAAGTGTTATTTCTATTAAAAACTGCTGCTCGTCATCACGTAAGTAAATTATTATTTTATTTGGTAAATTTTATTATGTACAAATGGTCACCAAAAAAGTGCCCAAGTTTTCACTTCTGCCTGCACTCCCGGAGTGCAACCCCCCTTGTTTTTTTTTTTGTATATGTATCGATATAACCGATGGAAAGTGATATCATAATACTATTAAACAAAACAAGTGTTACTTGCTTAATTTTATTTTTAGGCACATTAATGAGAAATTATAATATAAGTTAGGAATTTTAAATTATAAACAATCAATATCAATCGAATGCAAAAAAACTGTTGAAGGTGTTTAGTTTAGAATCTATATTCCTTATCAAAGTAAAAGATGGGATATTCCGTTTATTAAACTTGATTGATTCGTTTTAATATTAATATTGATTGTTTATAACTTATAATAATTTTATAAAATTATATCCAAGGGCATTGTAACATGGTGTTTGAACAGATGGAATAAAATACCTGTAACACAGTAAACATTTCGAAATTTTGTTTTAAAAAGGAATAATAATTATACAACTTTTATCCATTCTACTTTTACGTCTTATGAAGTAACCGTATTGTTTTCTTTGGAGTCACATATTCGTTGTCGGGTTGGAAACATATTGCTTTTTAAGAGGAATTCAAGAATGTACTTTGGATTTTTCTTATTTTATTATTATTTTAACTTTAATTGAGTTGAAAATTTAATCAAATATTTCCTCTGTTTTTAGCAGCATTAAAATTATTTGGTTTAAGTCACTGTAACTTTGATCCGTTAATAAAAAAGTTGATATAAATTGTTTAATTAATGCAAAAGAGGACAAAATTAGATAATGTACTTAAAAATTTAAAAAAAATAACAAAAAAGAAAGATAACTTCGGCACGCCGAAGTTTGTATACCCTAGCAGCTTACAATTGGATCATTATGAATTAATTAACTGTTATTAAATGGAAAGTAAAAGTAACAGGAATCGTATACAACATTAATACATAAAAATTCAATTTCACATAACGTACACGTAGAATTTCCCGAACATTCCTATGACAGCTATATGATATAGTTGTCCGATTTTGATCAAATTAAAACCGAAATTGGAGAATAATATAAAATGGCCATGTCTTAAATTATATGAAGATATGTTGAAAATTGGACAAGTAATAATTTTTTTTCTGAAAATTTACCGATAGTTCCCATGGTAGCTATATGATATAGTCGTCCGATCCGGCCCGTTCCGACTTATATAGTAGTGAGAGCATAGAGAAGACTGCAAAGTTTAACCGGACAGACGGACAGACGGACAGACGGACATGGCTAGATCGACTCGGCTATTGATGCTGATCAAGAATATATATACTTTATAGAATCGGAAATGTCTCCTTCACTGCGTTGCAAACTTCTGACTGAAATTATAATACCCTGCAAAAATTGCATAACCATCGGAATTTTGTGTGGGTTAAAACTCACCCTGCAGACCACTAAGCTGTCCATTAAAAAGGGCTACTTATCCTTGAGGTAAGTGTATTTTTAATTTTGAAATGATTGTATTTTAACGACAGATCACGCTATAATTAATACAAAATCTCAGATGACTTAAGCAGCGGATTTAAGTGTCCAAACCGAGGATTTAAAATTATTATACTATGGCTAAATACTACTATTAACACAGACTTTGTAACGATTTGTAAACTGTTTGTGCAATTATGCAAAATTTGTTTCCGAATTTGCTTCTCAATTCGTGTCATCATGGAATGGGAACAGCGAATGGAAAAGCATGCTAATAATTCAGAACTGTTTGAGAATACTATTTGTACATCACATGGAATGATCGGAAGCTCACACCCATAGAAATGGACGGTTGAAAGCGTACAGTTTCTTCATATGGTAAAGGTTTTAATAAATATAATCGAATCGAATTAATTGCAAACTGATTGCATGTGAATGTAACTGTTTTTCTTCATATTATATACTATATTTTTCTTAGTTTGTAACTATTCATGGAATGTTGGAGGTGTAAGGAGGCGGATCGCCTAGATCTTGCCTTCAAAAGCACATACACGGAGGGTATCCGTTGCCGTCTCGACCTAAGGTCCCCTGCCCGAATCGACTTTTAAATTATGGAAATTAAAACATTATAAAATTATTTATTACTGGCTAAAAACAGAATAATTGGGGTTTCAGGTGGAATTATAAATACTTTAAAAGGGAGATATATAAATTGAATCTTCCATTGTATAATGAATCTGACTTATAAATACTGGAATTCGGGACAGGCCATTATATAAATATGTGGACAAAGGAATGAAATGAATCCATTGAGGGATTCTGGATTTTTTGTCTGCTCGTGGTCATAACTTTTGCTCCGATTTGAGTTTTTTTTAATCTTTACAATGGGACCGATTGCAAAATAAATGTTCTGCATGGCATTTAACTTTAATGCCTTTTTATTTTACATTTCATTTTCATATTTATATTAGTGGTTAAAGAAGAGAATAGTCCCTGTTTTTACTTATACACTTTTCCGAATCACTCCATCGATGCAAGCGCTTTCTTCGAGGCCAGCTGGGAAGGGGAATTAAAATAGATATGCACACAAACGATTTCACAGGCCCACAAATATCGGGATCATGTGAGTTTTAGGACAGATAAGGACCATTTCCGAAAAATTTTGCTGCATAGATCCGAATCCGGCATCAGAATTTGCACATCACGTTAAGATTTTGAGATATTTGAGAATTCGAGAATCTGTTTTTTTCGTACTCTTAAAATAATGTGAATGGATTTAGATTTGGAAATGACCCTCCGCTTACCGATGTTGACCTTCTTCTTTGCAAATAAAATTTATTTCGATCCACTGTTGCCCACTGTTTCAAAACAAGAAAAAGCAAAAAATAAAAGACATAAAAAGATATAAAGCTAAAACTGAATAATTATTTTTTAAAGCTCGACATGTAAGTCTCTATATTGATTAATTACCTCCTGCTTTGGCACAAGCTTGGGGCCACCCATAGCTTCGACTTGCACTTCTGATGCTGTGGCTGCTGATGTGGCTCGATCTACATCCGATCAGCGCTCCGATGAATGTTCATTTGTAAAAAAAATGTATTCTTCATTTTCGGCCGTCAATAAAATGTGATCTTTCATTAGGCGCCAAGCCCAAATAAATGTTCTTCATTATTCATCTTTTCTATTTCGCACTCCCATCCTTTCGGACTCATTCACCCTGGGGACTGCACTGGGGTTAAATTGAGTTTGGAGTTGTTGGATTGGACTTAAATTGATTGCCTTGGCAACGTAAAATTAATTTTTTTGTTGAAAAAAATCTACATTTTTCTCTCTTTATCTTTTTTTTTATTTCTTCTCCTAATTTTCGACCCAGTTTCGGTCTTGTCACTTGCCGCCTTTAGAGGTGGGTTCGACCCTCTAGCTTTTATCCGCATCTCTGGATTGCAAAAGCTGTGAGCTACGGTGGTATTTCGAAGGGATGGGTTAGGGAATTTAAAATGCGCTACAAGTTGAAGTGCAGTTGTTACATATGTCTATTTTGCCTGGATTACTTCTATAACTTTAACATGTGGTTTAAGCTCGAGCGGTACACGTATCTCTAGTTTTACTCTAAGATCTTGTGCCTTCATAGGTCCAACAGTCTCTGCCCGTTTCGTACACATTTGCTTAGTATTATGTTACAATATCCTTTACCCAGATATAACAAGGAAGAAACCTATGGTCGAGCTTGAGCGAAAGGGATGTAAGATTATTTTAAGCAAACATTGTATTCCTAGCGTTTGGGCTAGATCCGAAAACTTTCTGGTTTCAACAAGACAACGACCCGAAACGCTCTTCGAATTAAGGGCAAGAGTGTCTGGTATGTCAAGCAAGCACACCTTCAACAAGCAACACCTTCACAATCACCAAATCGAAATCCTTATGAGCATGTAAGCATGTCTTACGTTATGGATGAGTAAACATAACATATGCAAGCTAAATGGGAAAATTGCGCTAATGAGACGGGCAACCAATAAAATACATTGGTCAATCTTCAGACGCTGTCATCGATGCTAAGGAAGGACCCTTTCTTCTGTATTTAAGTGCGTAGTTTTTGAATACTGATATGTTGTTTCGTTCAAGCATTAACAATTCAAGGTTGATTATCCTTTCCATACGAAAGATATGGAACGGAGAACCCGTACATCGATATTACTTGTCGATATTTACGCATAGCGCTCTGGAAATTGCATTTCTGGTACGCATATGCTGATTTGGAACGCTTTAATTGCGAGTTCGGCCTTGCTTTGTGCAATTACACAGCTGCCGTGAATGACATTGATGAGTCGACTGACAATGCCACGAAGGAACATTCGTACTTGATTTTTGAATGACACTGGGATTTAAACCTTCTGCTCGAGCCTGAATCTCAAAGCAGACGCAAACTGGGCGACGTGTCTAAAAAAAACATAAAACTTAGCTTTTACCTTGTGTTGCATGGATATTCGGATGGGCATTGTAATAATTCACTTACAGAGCAGAGCAGCTCAGAAACTTATTGCATGTTTCTCTGAGGACGTTTCCGCACATTGACACGTGAGCCTCCAGCGCCTCCTCCACTGCGGGACTCCAGTGCTTTCGCTCCCAGAGGCAGCTAACGACTATTTGGCATTGCCCTCACGTAACTGGGAAGTCGAAATTTAATTTAGCTTGTTTCTGTTTTTCAATAATCCGAATTCAAACAATTGTCGTTCTGGCCCATAAACACCGCCCGCCCTTCTCGATCTGGCCTAAAGGGCATTCGAAATGCATTTGGAATTTATAACAGTATGAAGGGGTGTAGATGGCGGTGCGTTGCCTGCAGGGAGAAGGTGCAACTGGGTGCGGCAGAAGGGACGTTTGCTGGTAGTTTACCACTCTTATCTCGGCAAAACATGCAAAGTCAAAGTATTGAGTCTGGGGTGACTGTGCGAACAGGTACGAGCTTCCCTGCAGCCACTCTGAGGCTGAGCGTCCTGCTGATAATCGAAAATCGATGGTCCAAATGGTTTGCATAACCGGTGTTCGCTCAACGCCTTGCCCCGCAATTTTGATATCTGTATACTTTGCATTTGCCCATCCATATATTTAGGTAAAAGCATTGCTGGCTCTTCTTGCGGGGCGGGCACAAAGGGCACAAGTTTTGAACTATGATTTCCATTCCTGAATCACCTGTGCCACTTGGTCCGTGTCTGCTCCGGCTCTCGGAGCCTTGGCCCTTTCCCGCCCGATAAAGTCTGACTGCGTCGAATGCACCCTTTGAAATAAAATAGAATTTTGTTTATGAGTGCATTCCAAACAATAAAATGTGTTGTTCTAGGCCCAGGGAACGACCAAGTTTGTTAGTTTGCCGCTTAGTCCTAATAGTTTCTGTCTAATGAAAAATTGTTTTGGGCGACACACAACCACAACTTGAAACCCCTTTTTTACGTATTTGGTCCTCTACTTATAGCCATGAACGGTGCAGAATTTAAATATGCCTTGCCAAGGGGCCTGCTTATTGGGGTCTTGCTTTTGTTAAGGCGTGCTAAATTGAGATCAGAACTTTTTGCCCCGCCAAACGGAATATAGCCCATTGGCATTGATTTAATTTGCATCCAATTTAATACCCGCACGAGCACGCGGGCAGGCAACACTATCCCTTTCGAGTGAAGCGACGCACAGGCCTGTCAAGCGGACAATTATATTTCCGCAAATACTCGTAACGATATGCAAATGTGGCGTAATTTGTGTGACAGACTCTATGCGTGCGGGTGAATGAAAATCTTTAAGCGTTAGTCCCTCCCGTTTATGTGAAAACTTTTTGCTTTTATGGGAAATTCGCTTAAAACTTGGGGCAGATACGAGGAAATTAACATTTTGACGCTTGACGTCCTGTAAAGGATCCCAGACGCTCATGCTCGGCAATAGTGTGCATGCGTAAGTAAACATAATCAACAAAACAAGGCGCATGGGAACCCATTTTTGTTGCGAGTTTGCTTAAGTACGCACAGAATCTGCGGGGAATACAGACTTGTCTTATCGCTCAGTTGGTAATCGGCCATAAACGGGGTATTATGCTAATTTTTGTAATTGCGGATTGGTGGAATATCTTAACCCAAAGTCAACGCTTCTTCGTCGGGTGAAATCCGGGGATAATCCTTTAACTGAGACCACACTCATTGCTCCCGACATATGGCCCAGTGAGTGCCTGCAGACACCGTCTACTTAATCGAAAACCACACTCTGAAGTCACCAAGGAGTTCAGTCAGAGCCGAATACCCCCCCTGAACATTTCTGGCCTATTAGCACATCGTCCCACTTGCCTGTGGCTCAGCCCACTGCGACTGTGATGCTTTGTGTTAATTAAAACCATGCCGCGCATTAACATAATTGCCTGGGGATTACAATTGAATGATTAATAATAGTGCAGTGATTAAATGAAAATGCTCAAAAAAGGTTGCGAGAGCCCAAGAGCGGTAGTCTCCAGGAGATGTTCAGTAAAATTCGTTTCGCTTATTTTTTTAGGGTAATTAATTTTTTCTGGCAGCTTACATGTTTCCCACATACCGATTAGTATGTAACTCATTCCTCTTCCTACTTTCGGCTCCGCTGCTGTCTTTTCGAAGTTATGAAACAAATATGCTAATGCTCAAGAAGTGGCATTTATCCGTGATTTATAGCCGTATCTGCGGAGAGAAATGACTAGAGGCCTGTTCAGAAAGAGTGCCTTCGGATGAAATGTTTCATTAATTTCGGTCATTCGTCGACTAGTAGCTTGTGGTCAAACTAGTCGCCACCGATTGTAAGATTTGATAAAAGGATTACCAGCCTTGAGTTAATTTATTATTATCCGGACAGCAGGAATCTTGAATCCGCAAGTTGTCCATTATTGCCTCTGCTGGGCTTCATCAGTAGCAGGAACGATGCAGTGACGTTCCACGTATTTCTTAGGTTCTGGAAACAAAAACGTAAATGCATAAAAATAATGTAAATATAATAATTTCGAGAAACATATGTTAGTATATGTATACAATGTTGATTGGTGTTAACAGAGGAGTTCATAAAACCAAGGACATGACTATGGCCTAAAACAATAACACCTAAATTAAGTTGTCAGCCTCCAAGTTGCTTACAAACTAATACATAAGGACACGAGTACTTCCGCTTTGAGTACCGATGCAGACTGTGGAAGGTAGGATAACGTCTCCGCTTTCTGACAAGATTCCTGCTCCTACAGCACAGCTCATCGTATAGCCATCAGTGTAGTGCGATACCCCGTCAGGTGCGTATAAACTTTATTTAGTTCAGTCCTCTTTTGATGTGCATGTTCGCAGTCCGGTTACCATATAGTCTGAACTCTCCTCTATAGCTTACTCCTTTAAGGACCAAGGAAGCAAATGCTACCTTTAGGTCTTACCGCTGTGTTCATGATAAACGGTTCTATCGGGATTGAATTTAGGGTGGGATTAAGCACTGCCTCATAATATGATCTATAAGCACCCGATGTTTTTGCGCATCCAGATTGTTCTATTCTCAATAACTTCTTCAAGCCCCAATTTGTGCTGGCCAGTGCTCAGTATGGGTCTTACAACTTTCGTGGAAAGTCATATAATTATTTTAGGGTGGAATTCCCAGTTCTTCCAAAAGTAAAAGACTTTGCCCATATTTTTAACTCTTTCAGTAATGCTCTTGTTTTAGGATAGCTCCGAATCCAGTATTATCCCTTGGCTGGGGCGGAAAGTTCAAGTTCTACTCCTTCAGTTCGTGGTCTTCTTAAAATCAGAACTTTTGTTTTTCTTGTGAAAATCATTAGCTCTGCTTTACTTGGGTTAATATTCAATACAATAATGCATTTAGCAGGACTTAAGAGTTCAAAAGTACTAATTTTTAGAATTTTGGTTGTATTTGATAATTTTTTGAAAATTTTGGAAAATAGAAAACTTTTCAAGACTCATCACCAAGAAGTGGAAGTGGAAGAAGAATAAAGTTAACGAAGTTGTAGCGCTAGTTTATGATCGGTCGGAAAGTTGTCAAGACATTTTATAATATCAATCCTAAACAATCCTTTAAATATTTTGTAAACCTAAACCTTTAAACGTATTAAATTCGTATATCTCCTATGGAAACTCCTTCTTCTGCCTGTCACTTACATTTTTAGCTGACATTAAGTTGCATTACTCCTGTATTCGTATACCAATTGTACTATGCTATGCTGAAACCAAGCAACATAATTGTCACATTGGTAAATAGATAGCACTATGTAGATGTACAGGAAAGGAACGTTTCCCTTAGATGTTATACTATAGTATTTATTTCAACGTCTGCAGCTTTAAAATAAAATTTTGTGTACCTACCGAAGTAGGCTACGGAATGTGAGGAATATTGTTTAATTTAAGGCAACCACTCTTACACCGCATTATTTGGTCTGAAATATCCGAAGAAAAAAAAGAAGAGAAAAGCCCGTTCCATCGCAGCTCTCAGATCGGGAAACTCGAATTCAGGGCTTTGTTTGAGCGTTAACCTACCCACCCCCGGTAACTCAATTGTGAATATTGAATTTCATTCAATTAATCATCGAATCGAAAAATGACGTTGATAAAAACCGCGAGCTGACTGACGCGGAGCCAGCGCTATGTCAACAGCCCCAATGGCTGGCTTTTCCGCCCTGCCTGTGCTGTTCCTGAAGCTGAATGTCGCTCTGACTTACTTAAAGCCTCGACTGTCATTTAAGACTGCGTTATTAATAAAACGAATTCTTTGGTTGAGGTATACATTTTTAATAGAGGCTCATCCGAACAGTTGTCTATGAGACAACATTTATGCCCAAATAAATAATTTGAGGTATGAGGCATGTAGTTGTTGGGTCAAAACCCAATTAGTTGTAAATTGTTACATTTCACGAATTTCTAATGTTAGTTAACATAACTTGGCATCCACTTTTACACTAAGGAATGTGCTGAAAAGAAACCTTCAACCTTTCAATCATTAAAGGGTAAAGGGTTAACTTTCGATCATACAATGTGATTCTTGTTAAAAGCTTTAATCATTATTCATAATTTGCGTGGTTTTCATTGTCCATTAGCCATTCCCTTACCAAGGTACCTCGAAATGAAGAGCAAGCTCGGGAAAAATTAAGTTACTGCGCCGAAAATGGTGTGTCGTACAGACAATTGGTTAAACTACGAAATCAGTGTTAACTACACTGTTAGACACTATAGATTATTTTTTTTTAAATATTATCGTAATTGATTTTAACTGTAATGCAAAATATAAATTAAATCGAATAAAAGCAACAACTATAGTAGAATGGAACTGTGCAGTTAATGAAAAGAGAGACTTGTAGCGCCTGAGTCAGTGTCAGAATGAGATACTTTGCTGGCGCCACCTAGGAGACAATAGTGCAGCACAGAGCTTTGGCGATCTAGAGGTGCTGAACGAAGCTGAGGAGACTAATCTACCTCAAGGGAACAAATGTCATCTTTCGGCTGGGGCCCGAAGGTCGGCGAAAAATATAGAGAGGGGTCCCGCGCATTTCGGGGCGCCTCCCTTTTCATTAGCGGTCTTGGTAGCAGGCAGTAAAGTGCGCTTTTCGGATTTTTTTTAATTTAACTTATCTTCTGAACAGAGAAAAAAAAACGAAAGTTGCAAAGAAAACGCGAGTGTGTATTAATTCTGTATATTAAATACTCCGTGTTGCCGCTGCCACCGCAAGCAATTAATTTATATAACTCCCAAAAATAGCGCTGAGTCCCCAGGGTAAGCAAATGTGAAAGTGAAAATGTGGAGAAGTGAGAGAACTAAATAGAAAAATTTTCCGATAGGCTTGGCGCTTTACAAAAGCCGATTTGTGGCGTTAATTTTTTTAATTGCAAACGTCGAGGAGAGCACCAGCGGTCCAAGCGGCCCGAGCGGTCTCAGCGTCGTCAGAGCAGCAGCAGCGACTTCGAACCGGCACCAGCGGTCCAAGCGTCTTCAGGGCAGCAGCAGCGACCTCGAACCGGCGCCAGTGGTCCGAGCGGCCCGAGCGGTCTAAGCGCCAACCGCGCAAGTGCAACGGTTTCGGCAGGTCGTGCCGGTGATCCGCAGCAGCCGCCAGAAGGCGGAATAATAAAAAAGGTGTTTAAAGTTTTCGATGCGGTAAAGGCAGCGCAAAGAGAATCGGCCAAAAAAATAAATTCGGCGGTGAAGTTATAAATGAAGGAAATACAGAGGGGCAAAGTCCACTTGCGAGCTTAGCTGACCATTTTCGGCGCTCGCCTTAAGAAGAAATAATTAGCTAGCGAGCGGCAGGTTCATGAGACCGCTAACTAGGCGGATGCGTCGGCGGAATTAATCGAAAGGAGGCCAAATGTTCTTTTAAATTAATTTAGTGTAAATTTTTTTTTTAGTTTATATACAAAAAAAAAAATAAGAGAGCGAGACTTTAAATCCAGGAGGAAGAGGAAAAGAAACAAAAAAAGAGGTTGAAAGCCAATATGGCGAAGTGAAAAGATCAAGGGTTATTCTTTTAATTTGGGTTTTAGTTCTGGTTTGTGACTGTGTGGATCTCTATTAGTTCTTTGTTGTTTTTCTGATTGGCACTGGTTTGTCATGTTCAATTAAAAAGGGGCATTCGTTTTATTTTATTATCTCCGTTCCACAGCTACCTGCCGAAGAAAGCGCTTTCATCGATGGAGGAATAAAAACTGTGAGTGTCAATTATGGCCATATTTTAGTATGTTTAAATTGTAATAAAATAAAGGGAAGCCCTTACAAGATCCAAACATTCATGCGATTAATTCGTCGCTGCATAGAAGTCCATAGAGAAACAAACAAGAGAGTAAGAGAATGTCCCACCGCTGGAAAAAATCTAAGAGCGGGAAACTAAAACTGATATTCCGTACTTCATTATTTAACTCACACTCTTAGACCAAACGAACTCTTTATATCTTTTTGTCTACTCCTATGGAATTATTAAATTATATCTCGTTTATTTATGTCATGTTCGAATGTCTTTTTTTGTAAAATTTTAATAATTTAATAACCTAATTATATCCTATTTATAAGCTTAATCATTACAACTTAGGTTTGCATGTTTCACTTTTTATTTATGTTAGGTATCACTATTTTTAGGAAAACTTTTTCTTTAGTATGATAAATCATTTTATAATGTGTTAACTTATTGAAATTATTTGCCTCCACCAGTAGTTAGTTCCCGTAACCGCTTATAGGGGTCATCCAAGAAACATAATGATGCAATTGGAGAGGATGACCATAGGTAGGGAGGGCAACCCGTGCCCTTAGCAACATCCGAGGGCGCAGACAATTTATTGAGAGTTAGTGAGAGAGTCTACTTGTCCGAGTTTGGGTTTTGATTTTCCCTTCCCCCCTTCTCGTCGCAGCACGCAACTTTAATAAGATACCGATCGTTAAAGGCAACCTCAAAGAGCAGGCAAAGTTCACCACCTCCTTAGCCGACGAGCAAAGCCGAGCATATATGCGTGCGCCTGGCTCTTCGAACCAACATCAAGCCTGAATCGTTACAATAATGATTATTTAACATCGATAAAATTATTATGGCGCCCTAACGTGTTGGCCAAATCATGGTTTGTTTTAAATTTATTGTTTAGAATAAAGTCGCAAACTCATCTTTCTCTTAAATCTCTCTTTTTGTGTTTTTTTTTCGTTTCTCTTAATTTTTGTATCAGACTCATAGGAATACTTTGACATGAGCTGTCCGCAGTCTTTCATTGGCCACGGATGATATGAAAATTTAAAGGACAAAGAAAATCTTTTCTATAAATTTTTTGTAGGGAATTCTAACTTTAGTTAAATAGACGCATAGGAATACCGGGAAAAAAATGACCATCAGTAGTTTTTACCGGGCCACGGATATTTAATGTTAAGTGGAGTTCCTGTCTTTAAAAACAAATTTGCGAATCATATCCCGTTTATAAATTGCATAGGAATGCAGTTCGATTTTTTTTTTATAATATAAGTCGACTGACCACGGTTGATAGCGGAACAGATATGCCTTTCGCAAATGTAGGGTGCGCTAAAGCCGCGAGTTTTCAAGGCCAAGGCGTTTTGTTGTTGTGCTAGGGATCGATATGACAAAGCAGACGCTGCGATTGCAGCGAGCTTATCCCGAGTAGTAGCAGCATAATTGTTTTTTTCTCTCTTTCTCTCTCATTACCCATGATATTTGTTTATTAAAAACAAAGCGTTACGGTGAACGCTGCTTGGTTGGATGGCAGTAATTAATATTGAATTATTTTCGTTTTTATATTTATTTGTTTTTAATTTATTTATTTGATTCTTATTGAATGCTTTTAGGAATTTATTTACATCATTTTCGAATTTATAATTAAACTGATTGAGAGTTGATCTTATAGTTAGTTTATAGTTTTGGTAAATCCAATAGCATTCGAGGAAATTTTGTCTCTTAAAGCGCACCGACCAGCAAAAGCGAAAAAAAGGATCAGCTGTTCGCAGATCTGAAGGTCGTTGACCGTAGCTTAAAGGAAAGTGCATTCTTCGAGAAGCTGCGAAAGTAGGTCAGTGCCAAACCAAAGAGATTGGATCAGCTGTTTGCGCATTCGAGGTCGTTGACCGCTGCCGCGGAAGAAGATAAGCGCTTGGCGTGGGATTTTGTTAAGGCAGGTCGCGAAACAAAGAGAGAAACAGCTGGTTGCCTATCGCAAGCTTGTTGAGAGCGAACTCTTTACTAATTTGCCTAGTTTGCTGGCAGATATTTATGTTTTAGAATTTTGTTAATATTTATTTTTGTCGTTAAGGTTTTGCTGAAGATCAAGAAGTTTTTTTTTTTGAAAATATGGCGGATTCCGATAGGGAAGAGGTTGGTTCTGGAGCAGAGTGCCCTTTATGTGGCAAATCTCTATCTACTGGGACTATATTTAAAACGAAATGCAACCACGACTTTCATAAAAGTTGCTTAGCAGTATACACAAAAACAAATCGAGAATGCCCTACCTGTAAAATTGTCTGTTTTCAAATTTCCACAACCACACCAGCGGCTAAGAAGCCAGCGGTTGGAGAAACGGCAGCCCCTTCAGGTAGCCGAGAGACTGTTTCTTCTGCCGAGGTCGGCAATATAGTGGCCCAGGCCATGCAGGGAATGCGAAATGACATTCTCACTGAACTGTCCCAGCAGATGGCTCTGTTACTGCAAACCAATCTCGCTGCATACTTACCTAGAAACACTCCAACGCCAGTAGAGCAAAACTTGGGAGCTTTTCCTGGCTCTAGCCAAATTCCAGCAGGCCAAAATCTTGGGCCTTTATGGCAGGAATCAGGACCAGGCAGGAGGCGTGATTCAAATGGCTTTCAAGGAGAGGCCCGATCGACTCCTGGAAGTCTTGGGTCCGATCTGATGTATAGGCCGGATAAGGCAGCAAATATAATCAACAGCTGGAAGTTGCGCTTTAGTGGGAACCGAGACGGGATTAGTATTGATAATTTTATTTATCGCGTTGAGATTCTGACTAAGCAAACATTGGGTGGTTTATTTTCGGTCTTGTGCAACAATGCCAGTATGTTATTCGATGGAAAAGCCCGGGAGTTTTACTGGCGGTTTCACAAATCGACCAGTGAATGCAATTGGGACTTACTCTGCCAAGCGATGCGGAAGCAATTCCGAGATACTCGGACGGATGTGGACATTCGTGAGGCAATTCGGGATCGCAAGCAAAAAGAAAAAGAAAGCTTCGACTCGTTTTGGGACGCGGTGGTAGCGCTCATGGATGGGCTAGAGACTCCAATGTCGGAAAAATCCACGGTGGAAATCCTTCGGCGGAATCTAAGGCCGGAAATACGGCACGAATTGCTTAACGTAGAAATAGGTTCTGTCGATCAGTTGAGGGAGATTTGTAGGAAGCGGGAAACCTTTTTGGATGATGTAAGGCGAAACTACTCATATCAGAAGGTTGTGCCTTTCAAGAAACAAGTGTCCGAAGTGATTGAAGAGCTCCTTTCGGATGATGCCATTGAGTTCTCCGAGATTGAGGATGAAGTGGAAATCGAAGCAGTGGCGCTTATCTGTTGGAACTGTCGAAAGGAGGGACACAGATATCACGATTGCGACGGGAAGCGCAGAATATTTTGTTATGGCTGCGGAGCCCCCAACACCTATAAGCCGTCATGTGCCAAGTGCCAAAAAAACGCGAAGGGGGACACGCAGCCTCGTCAACAGTCGGGTCCCCAACGAAATCGTCAGACGAAACCCAACACCAATCCATAGATGCCACTCAAAAACAGGAAGATAGGGTTTTGGGGCTTAGCAGGCAGTCTGTCTGGCACCAAATAGTAAAGTTCACTCCAGAAAAAACGTCATACAAAGAGTTAAAGCCAATAAGTTCAGACTCGCGCAACGCCAAACGGATAAGGGAGTTTAGAAGAGCCGCGAAGATGATCAATGCCATTAGGTATAAAACGGCAGATAAACGTTCGTATGCGGATGTAGATGTCCTGGGGCGAAAGGTTACAGGCCTGTTGGATACGGGAGCTGCAATTAGCGTAATAGGCGGAGGTTTGGCTGAATACGTTATTAAAAAAAGAATTCCCTTTAAAAAAGGAGGATCTTCGGTCAGCACAGCAGATGGAAAAAGTCAGGAAGTAATAGGTCGGATAAAAGTCCCTATCAAATACAATGATCAAAGCAAAGATATGGATCTTTTCATAATTCCATCTCTCAAGCAGGACTTGTATCTGGGAATTGATTTTTGGTCGTTGTTTGAATTATTGCCACCAGATATGGTCATTTCCGAAATTAATTCCGAGTCACACAGTTTATCTGTACAACAAAACGAACAATTGCAAGCTGTAATACAGAAATTTCCATCGTTTGCGGTATCAGGATTAGGAAAAACTGCAAAATTGTCGCACTCTATAGATATAGGAGACGCCAAGCCGGTGAAACAAAGGCATTTCCCAGTGTCGCCGGCAATAGAAAAGCTGTTATATGATGAGGTGGACCGAATGATTAAGTTGGGAGTGATTGAGCAATCCGATAGCGCCTGGTCGTCTCCGGTTGTTTTAGTCCAGAAACCGGGCAAGGTTCGGCTTTGTTTAGACAGCCGTAAACTCAACGCTGTCACCCGGAAGGACGCATATCCACTCCCACAGATAGATGGCATTTTGGGTCGCCTCCCCAAGGCGATGTTTATATCGAGTCTGGATCTCAAGGACGCCTATTGGCAAATTCCACTTGATCCGGAATCCAGAGATAAGACGGCATTCACAATACCAGGCAGGCCCCTATACCAATATAAAGTGATGCCATTCGGCCTCACCAATGCATCCCAAACCATGACACACCTCATGGACAAAGTCATACCTGCAGAGCTGCGAAACGAGGTGTTCGTGTATCTTGACGACTTACTGATCGTATCGGACAGTTTCGAGGCACATTTAAAGGTGCTAGACCTTGTCCCTGGTCATATCAAGGCGGCAGGCTTAACTTTAAATGTCGAAAAGAGCAAGTTCTGCCGAAAAACCGTAAAATATTTGGGTCACATCGTAGGTGAGGGAGTTATTCGGACGGATCCGGAGAAGATTTCCGCAATGCAGGAATTCCCGTTGCCAAAATCTTTGAAAAGCGTTAGGAGATTCCTGGGCATGGTCGGTTGGTACCGAAAATTTGTGGAAAATTTTGCATCTGTGGCAGCTCCACTGACCGATTTGCTGAAACCGAAAAAAAAATTCGCAATGACACCTGAAGCCGAGAAAGCCTTCGAGGATTTAAAGCATAAGCTGTGCTCAGCTCCGGTACTTCGAAGTCCTGATTTCTCGAAACCATTCTTCGTGCAGTGCGATGCAAGCAATACTGGTGTAGGAGGAGTGCTAGTACAGAAAACTGCTGAGGGAGATGAATACCCCATAGCCTTTGTATCCAAAAAACTAAACAAAGCGCAGAGGAATTATTCGGTAACAGAACAGGAACTCTTAGCAGTATTAGTTTGCATAAAGAGGTTTAGAGCCTACATAGAAGGCCACCAGTTCACGGTGATTACGGATCACGCTTCCTTGAAGTGGCTGATGTCGCAGACAGATCTACACTCCAGATTGGGCCGTTGGGCATTAAAATTACAGGGGTTCGATTTCAATATTGAGCACCGGATTGGGCGATTAAATGTCGTCCCCGACGCTTTATCCAGGGTGAACGAGGAGAATCTCGCAGCTGTAGACGTCGAGCATGGGTTGGTTGTGGACGTAGATTCATCAGAATTCAAATCCCCCGATTATGCAGCGTTTCGAGAGGGAATCAAAGCAAATCTGGATAGGTTGCCGGATCTGAGAGTAGTTGATGACTTGGTCTACAAAAAGATGGAGCATGATTCAGGCGAGGCGGTTCACGATCAATTTAGTTGGAAGTTGTGGATCCCACAAAGCTTAATCAAGAAAGTTCTGAGCAGCGCGCATGACCATCCGCTAGCTTCGCATGGCGGAGTTCACAAGACTCTGGAGCGTGTAAGGCGGTATTATTACTGGCCGGGGCTTGTGAAGAATGTTAAGACCCACGTTTTGGAGTGTGAGACTTGCAAGGGAACTAAAGCTTCCAACATGGTCCAGAGACCACCGATGGGAAAGGCTCCGGAATCTGATAGATTCTTTCAGAGATTGTATGTGGATTTTCTAGGGCCATATCCCCGCTCAAGGAGCGGCCATATTGGTATTTTCATAGTCCTGGATCATTATTCTAAATTCGTATTCCTGAAGGCCATAAAGAAGCAAACGGCAGAGGTTGTTGTCAAGTATATGGAGCAGGAATTGTTTCACACTTTTGGAGTTCCTGAGTCGATCATCTCAGACAATGGTTCGCAATTCAAGTCCGATATTTTTCAAAATTTTCTCAGAAAGAATAAAATTACTCACATTCTCACGGCTGTGTACTCGCCGCAAGCAAATGCTTCGGAACGGGTTAATCGATCGGTGATCGCGGCCATCCGGTCGTATGTACGTCCGGATCAAAAGGATTGGGACGAAAAAATCAGCAGCATTTGTTGTGCTCTGAGAACAAGCATCCACTCTGCTATTGGAACGTCTCCTTATTATATGGTGTTTGGCCAGCAGTTTGTAGGTTCCGGTGCTACTTACAAGATACTGAGGACTCTAGGATTGCTGGAGGACAAGACTATGGTATGGAATAAGGAGGATTCTTTGGAGATAGTGCGGGCCAAGGCTCGCGAAGTCCTGCATAAGCAGAATCAGAAGAATGAGCGTCTGTATAATTTGCGGTCCCGGCCAGTATCCTACACTGAGGGTCAGGAGATATTAAGAAGAAATTTCCGGCAGAGCAACTTTCAAGCCGGATACAATGCCAAACTAGGTCCCGCGTTCCTAAAGGCTCGAATTCGGAAAAAACTGGGGAATTCGTATTATGACCTGGAAGATCTGCAGGGTAGGTTGGTTGGCAAATATCATGCCAAAGACCTAAAGCAATGAGTGGCTGCCTCAGGCTCTGGTGGTATCAATCTTGGGAGTTTGACCCCCAAGTTTGATATTAAGCGGGGGGCATTTGTAGCGCCTGAGTCAGTGTCAGAATGAGATACTTTGCTGACGCCACCTAGGAGACAATAGTGCAGCACAGAGCTTTGGCGATCTAGAGGTGCTGAACGAAGCTGAGGAGACTAATCTACCTCAAGGGAACAAATGTCATCTTTCGGCTGGGGCCCGAAGGTCGGCGAAAAATATAGAGAGGGGTCCCGCGCATTTCGGGGCGCCTCCCTTTTCATTAGCGGTCTTGGTAGCAGGCAGTAAAGTGCGCTTTTCGGATTTTTTTTAATTTAACTTATCTTCTGAACAGAGAAAAAAAAACGAAAGTTGCAAAGAAAACGCGAGTGTGTATTAATTCTGTATATTAAATACTCCGTGTTGCCGCTGCCACCGCAAGCAATTAATTTATATAACTCCCAAAAATAGCGCTGAGTCCCCAGGGTAAGCAAATGTGAAAGTGAAAATGTAGAGAAGTGAGAGAACTAAATAGAAAAATTTTCCGATAGGCTTGGCGCTTTACGAAAGCCGATTTGTGGCGTTAATTTTTTTAATTGCAAACGTCGAGGAGAGCACCAGCGGTCCAAGCGGCCCGAGCGGTCTCAGCGTCGTCAGAGCAGCAGCAGCGACTTCGAACCGGCACCAGCGGTCCAAGCGTCTTCAGGGCAGCAGCAGCGACCTCGAACCGGCGCCAGTGGTCCGAGCGGCCCGAGCGGTCTAAGCGCCAACCGCGCAAGTGCAACGGTTTCGGCAGGTCGTGCCGGTGATCCGCAGCAGCCGCCAGAAGGCGGAATAATAAAAAAGGTGTTTAAAGTTTTCGATGCGGTAAAGGCAGCGCAAAGAGAATCGGCCAAAAAAATAAATTCGGCGGTGAAGTTATAAATGAAGGAAATACAGAGGGGCAAAGTCCACTTGCGAGCTTAGCTGACCATTTTCGGCGCTCGCCTTAAGAAGAAATAATTAGCTAGCGAGCGGCAGGTTCATGAGACCGCTAACTAGGCGGATGCGTCGGCGGAATTAATCGAAAGGAGGCCAAATGTTCTTTTAAATTAATTTAGTGTACATTTTTTTTTAGTTTATATACAAAAAAAAAAAAAAAAGAGAGCGAGACTTTAAATCCAGGAGGAAGAGGAAAAGAAACAAAAAAAGAGGTTGAAAGCCAATATGGCGAAGTGAAAAGATCAAGGGTTATTCTTTTAATTTGGGTTTTAGTTCTGGTTTGTGACTGTGTGGATCTCTATTAGTTCTTTGTTGTTTTTCTGATTGGCACTGGTTTGTCATGTTCAATTAAAAAGGGGCATTCGTTTTATTTTATTATCTCCGTTCCACAGCTACCTGCCGAAGAAAGCGCTTTCATCGATGGAGGAATAAAAACTGTGAGTGTCAATTATGGCCATATTTTAGTATGTTTAAATTGTAATAAAATAAAGGGAAGCCCTTACAAGATCCAAACATTCATGCGATTAATTCGTCGCTGCATAGAAGTCCATAGAGAAACAAACAAGAGAGTAAGAGAATGTCCCACCGCTGGAAAAAATCTAAGAGCGGGAAACTAAATTGATATTCCGTACTTCATTATTTAACTCACACTCTTAGACCAAACGAACTCTTTATATCTTTTTGTCTACTCCTATGGAATTATTAAATTATATCTCGTTTATTTATGTCATGTTCGAATGTCTTTTTTTTGTAAAATTTTAATAATTTAATAACCTAATTATATCCTATTTATAAGCTTAATCATTACAACTTAGGTTTGCATGTTTCACTTTTTATTTATGTTAGGTATCACTATTTTTAGGAAAACTTTTTCTTTAGTATGATAAATCATTTTATAATGTGTTAACTTATTGAAATTATTTGCCTCCACCAGTAGTTAGTTCCCGTAACCGCTTATAGGGGTCATCCAAGAAACATAATGATGCAATTGGAGAGGATGACCATAGGTAGGGAGGGCAACCCGTGCCCTTAGCAACATCCGAGGGCGCAGACAATTTATTGAGAGTTAGTGAGAGAGTCTACTTGTCCGAGTTTGGGTTTTGATTTTCCCTTCCCCCCTTCTCGTCGCAGCACGCAACTTTAATAAGATACCGATCGTTAAAGGCAACCTCAAAGAGCAGGCAAAGTTCACCACCTCCTTAGCCGACGAGCAAAACCGAGCATATATGCGTGCGCCTGGCTCTTCGAACCAACATCAAGCCTGAATCGTTACAGACTTGAATATTGTTGGGTGTTAACCCACGAGGAAGTTGAAATGAGGAGAAACCCCGTACATTTATCATTAAAAAGGTTCTACTATTAAACTAGCACCATCCGTCTTATCGTTTATATTCAAAAAATTGCTGAACACTCAGATGTACATATGTATGTATGTACGTATGTACATGTTTGAGGGATGCGCACAGAAACAAGCATGCTTCTCGGGCTCATCTGTATTGGCGCCAAAGTTACCTCCGATGAGTGACATAGATGTTGCCACGGAGTCAAGGAAAAAGGAGGGCAGACATGCTGGCACAAAAAAAAAAAAAAAAAAAAAAGAAGGGAAAAACGGATACACAGAAGACTTTCAAAGGAAAGCAAGACAAGTCCGGGTTCGACGTCAATTATGTATGCACACATGGGATTGATGTCCCCGAGTGTTTGACTTCGCATAAGGGATTTCTTTAATCATCCGCGGCCCAACGAACACCGCGCCATTCTCCCCTGCATTCCACTGGCGTGAGTATGCAAAGTAATCATAGCATTCTTTGCTTTTATACAAATTAATTGCGAATAATGGGCTTGCGACTGATTCAGCTAATGCCGGTCCACAGAGCGGTAAAAAAACGAAAAGTTAAAAGAGCTCAGGAAATGGATTTCTCTGGGGTCTTTCACTGTAAAAGGATTCCTTGGGGACCAAGGACTGACATCTGCCCCTTTATGCCTTAAGGTCCTGCCAAAACGAGAGCACTGACACAGGGAAGATGTGTTTAACTAGGCTCAGCAGTTATTGTTAAATCTTAATGGTATATTTTTCAAATATAAAAACCTAAGCTTTATAGAGTTTCTGGGAAATGCGAAAAAAAAGTGAGCAGAGTCGATTTAGACATGTCTATCTGTGAATGTAAAACATCAGATCTGAAAGACTGTAACAGTCAGGGTCATCAAATTTGATGATTATATTCAAATCGGTTGTACGCAGATCAAGTTTGATTTAAAACTATCAGTTTCAGACAAACATAATATTGTGTTCATTTGATAAGAATTATAGTATTTAAATCATTGCCAAATGTTTTAAAGATCAACAAAGAGGCACTTTCCCAGCAGATAGAAACCTTTTTAATATATTCAACAATTAAAGCCAATTTGTATCTGAAAAATTATATGTTCTAAAATCATTAAAATGGAACTTATTTCACATCTCATATAACTTTAAATTTATACGACAAACATATTTCTGTCATTAAAAATATAATGTTCTTTTATGCGGTCTCTGACATCTAGGAAAGAGCAGATGAACCCGAAGAGACTTCTGACAGATAACCAAATTAAATGTTGACTTTGTCAAATTCAACTCTCAGGGTTTAAATTTAAAATAATTTAGAATGTCAATTATGTCGACTGATAAAAATTGCAGCTTAATAAAATGTGGATTCTAAAATAAATAAATTGGATACAATTTTATGATTGAGACGTATTTTAAATTAGGTAGTAGGATGGGAACAAGACATTCACCTGCGTACCTAGGCAGTTGTGATCCCGATTTTATTTTTTATATTTTTATTGTCGCCGGAATCGTTCGGAGCCATTTGAACATAACCGGGCGTTTAGTAGATGGTGTAAATATGGTACAAATGGGATATGAACCTGAAACCGATCCCGATTAAACTGTCACATTAGGGTTAACATAATTGCTTGCCCGCAAATTAAAAATGTTCCGTTTCAGCTTTTATTAGCAAATTAATGTCTTTGTTATTGGTTTGTACATTTAATAAGAGAGATTCTAACATTAATCTCTGTGTAGTCCATTAAAAGACTAACCCGTTTACCAGGTGAACGCCAACTACTTTTGTATTCACTTGAAACACCATGACATTGTTCGACCCAACAACGCTTGCCTTAAATGCACGTCCTGGAGGTCCATTCGCGTGTCCAGCAAATCCGAGTGGATCTTTAACCTGCCGCTTCGACGTCTTTTACCGGGTTTTTGTTCATTTTCCGCCCCGTGACTCTGAATGGATTCAAGCAGTTTTAACCACTAATGAGAACAATTGCAAGAGGTTGGAAAAATGTTTTTATTCTTTTTGTTCAAGCATTAAATTTGTACTCCCACTAATGCTGTACCCAATTCAAAACTTGAGAGAGGGCGCATTATAGAAATTCAAACTGAGTCATTACAAACAAAAAAGGCGCTTATACTTATAAACTGGCATTCTTTCTTTCACAGGGTCAGACGAAAGTTATCCAACTTTTAGTCGTTTCAGCTGCTTCTGTCTCACCGCCATCCAAAAACGCTTCCTTTGGCCTCAACTGGGTCCACTCACCATCAACTTTAAATCGACTGAGAGCCTTGGGGTCTCTGAACAGGGACTTAAATTTTTAAAGGGGCACTTATAAGTCGAGCACTGGGAGTCAGATGCCTTGTAAGGATCCAGTGTGTCGACTAAGATAATAACAAGTAAGAAAGCCACAGTCGATTGTGACCGACTGGGGGATACCTGGTAAGAAAATTTGTGCAATGGAAGTGACTAGGACTCAGACTGCCTCGGAAACCTTTTCCGGAACATCTGATTTCCAATTGTCAAGTGATGAAAAGAAGACTTAGTGCGGTTTTAGTTATAGCGGTAACCAAAGGCAACCGTGTGTGCACCTCACGGGGCAATTTGGTACTTATATCAGTGAGAATGGTCTACAAAAATAGGAGTCATATGAGTTATTGGAACGACAAGGTTAATTTCCAAAGTAGTTTGCTGAGTAGAATCCGAATCCGACATAGTAAATGATCTCTTAAACTTCTAGAAACCATTTCTTTTTGTCCGTTTTCGGGTACACAACCCCAAAATTATCTTTTATCCTGATGGGCCAGTTCCGAGACCGGGTTTAAACTCGGAACTGAATTTCAGTTTTCCAATAAAAACGATCCGGTTCTGTCCTTCTTTAGTAGACTTCGGAAATAGCAGCATTATCTTGCATCTTAAAAATTCCATTTTTATTTTTTAATGACTCCCATGTTTATAATCCGATATTAATTAATTCTTCGCTTCTCCGCTTCGTGAGGAGCAGAGGTAAAATTCGGAACCCTATAAGTGGGAAAGGGATGCGTATACGATATTGACTGCCTGTTTAGAAATTCGGAATGCATCACCGGAATCGGAAATACCACCTTCTAAGTGTTAATTAATAAAAAAAGGATGAGCCAATATTATGGGATCTTGCTCACAAAATCCAATGACATTTTACTTAAAAAAGACATGAGGACGACCTCTGCGACAGGCTCGTAGGTCGGTCAAAACTGTGTCTTGCAGAAATGTGCTTTATCCCTGTAGAATACTATAACCTTGGAGAGAAACTTGCATGAGGAAGTTATGGAAACTGTTGCTAAATTAGCTGTTCGCGTAAAATCTGGCTTTTTTATAGGCCATTTGCTAGAAGAATCTACAAAATCGTCACATTGCAACTTTTTATATTTTTAAAAAGACTGTTTGTGATCGCCGTTCGAAAGGTCGATATCCAGTCGATATTCTAAAATACTATAAAGTTGCTTGCCGTTAGGAGATTTTGTGAGGATGCACTTTTAGTATTTCCAGAGGAAGGTGCCGAAAAGAATGGCCTCTCGCTCTGCCCTGCATATATCTCAAGGTATGGACCCCGCCATGAAAAATAATGTTCGGAAAAGGCAAATCCACTTGTTAACAGAGCATGTCTTCTAAATAATTTGGTAAGGGCAAATACAATATTTTGGGAAATGGCAATTACATTAATTTGCATTAAGGAGACTTGGACCGATAGAGTGAAATTGTAAATAAAGGTGCAAAGTGGGCCACCTTTTCATCTCCTTCTTGCCGATCTCGTCCTGCAATCGGAAAAAGTTATCCAGCTTTTCCTCTACTGTACCGTTCCCAGTTCAAGCACCATTTTGGATGTCTTTGGATGGGTTCGCCAAAGGTGTACATAGGTACGGTTACTGGTGCCACCTCCCTGAACGGGTTACCGATCCTATCCTTGCCCAATAGAGCCCATATCCATTCATCCGAATTCCTTAGACATGTACTGGAAGGCCAGAACTCATGCCAATATCTTTGGGACAATTATTATTATAAAACCAATCATCAAAAGATGAATGTGTCCATTATTTCAAATATTGCCGGTTGTCAAAGAGCAGTCACACTTCAAAAGTATAAACATTTTTCCGCTGCGAAACGCATTTAAGAACTGATTTCCAGGCATGATAGTATATGTATCTACATAAGTGAATATAAGGGAAAAATGGTTTTACTCAAACGAAACCTTTCGCTATTAAGAACACAATAATATCGGGAACAAACATTGCATATATTCCAATTTTACTGAAGTATTCTGGCCTTTTCCAGTTTCCACTCGAAAGTGAATTTGATAACATTTTTTTATTTCTCCTTAACATACGCGAATATTCCTTATTGCTTCTAGCATAATTTCCCTTTGGTCCCTTATATTTTTACCTTTGCAGGGTATTCTAATTTCAGTCAGAAGTTTGCAACGCAGTGAAGGAGACATTTCCGACCCTATAAAGTATATATATAATTGATCAGCATCAATAGTCGAGTCGATCTAGGCACGTCCGTCTGTCCGGACGACTTTATCATAAAGCTTCCATAGGAACGATCGGTAAATTTCCAGGGAAAAATTATAACTTGGTAAATTTTCAACTTATTTTCATATTTTTTGAGACATGGTTATTTTATATTATTCTAGAATTTCGATTTTAATTTGATTAAAATCGGACTAATATATCGTATAGCTGTCATAGGAATAGTGGGAAAAAATGACGTATACGAAATGTTACATCGAATTTTTATATGTATAAATGTTGTATATAATTCCCGTTAGTTTTACTTTCCAATTGTAAGCTGCAAGGGTATGCAAACTTCGGCACGCCGAAGTTAGCTTTCTTTCTTGTTTCAAATAATTTTGTATGGTCGCTTTCAACAAATGCCTTTTGTTTGATCAAATATTGGTCCCTTGTACCCTTCAGCCTATGCACATTCATGGAGTACTAATCTAATGCCTAAAATAGAAGGAAGAAGCATTCGTGGCCAGAAATCGAAGAAAAAGTTCCGTCCGCAAGCCGTTTCATACATTTTGTGGATGAAATTAGCTGGTACCTTTAGCAAAAAAATAATTGTCTTATAGTTGACATAAAACGATTGTTCAATCTTCAACTCTTTTTTTTATCTCCTTTTGTCCCTTTCAGATAATAGTTTCCGTTTGGAAACTAGAACAGGCGCGGCTGATTTTCAAAAATGTGAAAGGCTAGTATCGAACTGATTGTGGGGGGCAACAACTAAGTAATTATTTATAAATCAAGTATGCTACCTATATATAAATCAGTTATGCAGTTATGTTTATAAAACATCAAAAAAAGAAAGACAATTTGCATTTGCAATTTTCATAATCGCTTTTTATTTAAAAACAAGAAAGAAAGCTATTTTCGGAACGCAGTGAGGGAGTCATTTTTGACCGTATAAAGTATATATATATTCATGATCAGTATCAACAGCCGAGTCGATCTAGCCATGTCCGTGTGTCCGTCTGTCTGTCTGTCCGTCTGTCCGTCTGTCCGTCTGTCCGTCTGTCCGTCTGTCCGTCTGTCCGTCTGTCCGTCTGTCCGTCTGTCCGTCCGTCTGTCCGTCCGTCTGTCCGTCCGTCTGTCCGTTTATACGAAAACTAGTCCCTCAGTTTCAAAGCTATCCAAATGAAACTTTGCAGATAGGGTTCTATATGCTCTCACTACTATATACATAAGTCAGAACGAGCCAGATCGGACGGCTATATCATATATGTAGCTGCCATATCAACGATTGAGTTTCGGTTTTAGTTTGATCAAAATTTGACTACTATAATATAGCTGCCATAGGAACGTTTGGAAAATATTACGTATACGTAAATGTTAAAACCGAATTTGTATATGTATAAATGTATATAGTTGTATATTACTCTTGTCAGTTATATTTTTCATTTGATACAATTTTATTAATTAATAATGATCCAATTGTAAGTTGCAAGGGTATCCAAACTTCGTTTTATTTAGTTTGTTTAAATAATTCTTAGAAACAAGCAAAAAGTGATACATATTGCTAGACCATTTTGCCATGAGGCATCTTATAAATATTTATTTTATTTTGCTGTACATTAGTTAATTTTACAATAGTATTAAGTTCATGAAAAATTAGTAATGTATGAAGGTAGCCCCTCCTTAACATATCATTTAATATTATAATGTTTTTTTTTTGAGGAAGTGTTGTAAGGCCTCTAGTAGAATAAAAATAAAGTTTTCTAGAAAACGTACAGATAACATTTTAATGAAATCTTTATAAGAAGGTATTATTTTGAATTGTTTGAGGGCTCGAGTTTATTTAGTTGTTTTGACAAAGGGACATGTCTGAATTGACTTGGCTAATGATGCCGATTAAGAATAAAAATGAGTAAAAGGAAACAAACGTGATTTTACGTTTTACATTTTTATGTTCGGGAAATTAAGTAAATGCAACAAACTTATTTATTTATTTAACATAATACAAGCACTTTTCCTCTCTCCACAAAATATTCGGGGGTATTTCATTCGAATTTTAACTTTTGAAGAAGTTAGGAGCAATACAACTGTCAAAAATAAATCAAAGTTTATTCATTCAAATTATTGTTTGATTTTTTAGCAGTTCATGCATATTAAAAACAGGGGCATTAAGTCTTTCACGTAGTGAAAACTACTTAGCTATAACTATACAATTCAGTTGTACAGATCAGCGGATTAGGTTAGAAGAAATGGAGGTGATATTTAAAAAATGAATAAAAATTAGTTAAGATATTTTCAATTTATTTGCTTAATTATTTATTTATTAACCCGCCTAAAATCCAACTCCACTGCAACTGTTATTTTAATGCTTTTAGCGTTATGCATTTTAAGAAACCGTCTGGTAAAAGTACTTGAATTTTCCCCCGGCTGAAATACCTTATTTTTTTTAATGCGAAAATACCAATAAAGGATTACCCGCTCTTTTGTTTGGCGGTCAATTAACAATTTACTTTGGCGATGTGGTGCAGCTAAAGCTATTACGCGTGCTTCAATTTTATCAAAAAGTTTTAATAAAGTTGTACCCTTACGTTACGCCGTACTTTGACCAAAAAGGAGCCCGGCTCTAATTGGAGGCTCTGGCAAGAGCCTCACCACTTATACCTATCACCCTTGCAGAGGGTTAAATGATTTCCGTAAGAAACTTGCACTGTAAGGCATTCATATCTAACTCCAAAAAGTACAGTTAACTTACTGAATATCTGGAAAAGTCGCGGAAAACGTAAACGTGTAAGTTTAAAGAGTAAAATGTATAAAGTTTACATCATTTAGTTGGTTTGAACATATGCGCATATAACTAATAATTGTATTTAAGGCTTAACATATTTTTTTAGATATTCTTGTTATGTATTGCAGTTTTAGTTTTCTCCTAAAAGGGGTAATTCAGCGCCCAACTTAAAGGTCCGCTTGCAAACGGCAAGGGTATATAAACTTCGCGATCCCGAAAGTAGCTTCCTCTCTGGTTTCAATTTAAAACTCGCCTCTATGTCCTTGCATTGTCCTGCCTCTTAATCATTCAGTTTCTTTTTTCGCTGGCTAACGAAGTTCACAAAGGCATTGGCCCAAATTTCCGACACAATTTTCACTGCAGGGCAGTCCTGGGTAGTGTGCTCTTCCTGCCTTCCCCCTGCTCGGTCTGGACGTCAGTTAGCGAACACTGGTATTACATAGAATTGGTCATACGCACCGAGCTCAGTTTCATTATACTCCGTATCCCCGCCAGCCGGCCTCGGTGTTCCCAGTGCTCGGACAGGAATGCTGACAATGGGCTTCTTTCTTTTCGATTCGTTGGGTTGCTGGGCAGTGACACTTTGCTGGGAGGATGCAGCGAAGTGAGAGCATTCGTGCCGGAGCCTGGGCTCGGCGAGACAAACCGGCCAGCAGACTTTCCAGAAAACTAGCCAAGAGCTATCAGGCTGTACGTCCGCCCGTGTCGGGTCGTATGTGTGGCTTTGGGATTATTTATGCTCCCGTGCTGTTGTTGTTTACTTTAATTGCCACTCACTGCCGCCCAACAACGTCCGCACTGGGCCCACGGTCTGAATTATATGCTTGATAAATTGCTGCTGCAGCAAATCATCGTCACTGTGGGCCAGGGCGTAGGAGGGCGTTGTCGTCGTTATCCAGCTGGCCAAAAATTACTACGTATACTATACATATCCGAATTTGTGATTTTTAAAAGCAGACGGCTGCTCCCATGACTGTGAATAGAGGTGTCGGTATACCGAAAATTGTGTAGGTAAGAGTAAGAGCGACCGATACTAAAATTGCATCGAGGGTATAATTATAAAGTTACAAGTAAACAAGAACAGACATATTGAGTGGCTGGAGAAAAAAAAGTAATTTTGGACCACAAAAATGTGGATGTTAATGCAATAAATAAAAAACTATAACAGTTATTGCCAAAGGACATAAAAATGTATCATACAAATGTAAAGTTGCAGTGTCGGATGCAAATGAATCTGTACTTTGTCTATTGGAGTTTTTGAATTTATGTATATCCGAAAATGCCGGGCATGCCACCGAAACATTTACAGTTGACGGTTGGACCTGAGGTTATATTTATTGCTAATTAAGTCCCACTGCAGCCGATCAGCATTGTTTCCAGGATATAATGTATGTGGACCCTTTGTGCCACACGCTACATTTTCTAGTACCAAATAAGTAACTCCATTTTTTATTGAACAATAGATTTCAAATTCCAGTAACATTGGGTACTTAGAAGAACGATTCGATCTAAAATTAAGTACTGTTAAGTCGCGACAATGTTTACAACAATAACAATAATATACAATTTGTAATTCGTTAATAATTTGTAATTCGTCAATCGCAGCAATATCATATGAAGCCACAATAAAGTAAATTACCAGGTCAAGCGCATATGTATATTCTGCTGACGACGATGAAATGGAATGGGGCAATGGTCTCATTTCCGCATATTCAATAAGCAACCTATATTACTCTTTCACACTAAATTCTTTAAACATAAGCATATTTGCTAACCACTTTTAGCTATAAATACCGTTATATTTAAACCAATAAAGTCAGTAATCATCGTCAACTCAAGGCATTATTACTCTCCCAAACTCAACCTCAGTCCACCTAGTTCAAGTGCTAGTTGCGACGACGCAAAGGCAATTAGTTTATGTACTATTTGCCAGGCATCTAAGCCTCCTCACACATACACAAAAAAGTACCATTCGTTCTAAAATAAAAAGAGGAAATTGTCAGTGTACCTTCAATTGAGCACATTTGTTTGTAGCCTTTTAACTTTATTTTGTTGATTTTGATAATCGGCCTCAACAGCTGTGTCGATCAACCCATGTCCGCCTCTATTTTATTCGTTTTGAATTTTGAAAGGAACAACTATGTAATATGCACATGAATACAGTTAGCCAGCTCTGAGAATAATTTAATTTTTATGCAATTAAGGGCTGCTCACTAAACCCTACTTCTAAACACAAAATGAAAAAAATATATATATAAATAATAATAATAATAATTGTTT
This sequence comes from Drosophila jambulina, assembly GCA_018152175.1. Lineage (NCBI taxonomy): Eukaryota > Metazoa > Arthropoda > Insecta > Diptera > Drosophilidae > Drosophila > Drosophila jambulina. Next base: position 1,479,927 of record JAECXH010000012.1, on the reverse strand, counting down.
GCAGACGATAATATAATTGTAATCAACACGAAACATTAGGTGTGTTTTTAATAATCAACCACATGTCAATCACATTTAATTAAAGGCTTTTTAGGTTGGTTGAAAACATATATACTTTTTTAAATATTATCTAAAAGGTAGCAAGTAGCATAAACGAGGAAAATAAGCACTTAAAACATTTAGTAAATAGTTCAGAGGTTCCTTATGTCGCACTTAGAACTAAATAGATGTTCTTACCCGAGCATTTTCAATTTAAATCTATAGAGTGGATTACTCCTTAGCTTTGGCGAGCTAAAATACATCAAAATATAATGAGTTACAGGCTATCGGATATTAGAATTACTTAATGTTATTATATGTCGGAAAATACATTTTTCTGCTGAATAACTTTCAAAAAGCAGACTTCAAAATTGAAATAAGTTTTGTTCTAGTTCGCACTATGCTGAATAACTTTGTGGTGTTTTGATTGCCGGTTAGACTGCCAACGCCGGGCAGGAAATTGTACCTTTTTTTGGGAAATTTTCTCTTTATGTGATTCTCTTAGGCACTTTTGCTTACGAATCCCATGCGGATGATGATATGCATCCGGGCGCCTGTCATAGAGCTCGTTTGACTTGCATTTATTGCCTGAGCTTGTAAACATGACATTTCCATACTTATCTTCTTGTGGCCTCCTCAACCTCGAGCACAGCGAGCTAGCGAAACACGTAAGCTTATCTCCATACTCTCGGTGTTTTGGCCAAGACCGCACGTAGCGTAAAATGTCTAACAACACGGATTACAGGAGAGCGTGCTAGTGACATATGCGACATAATGTGAGTTCGCTAGTTCGTCTAAATTTTTAATAATTACCTGAAGTCTCTTAAATCTTAAATTCAGTTGGCTTTATCTGTCGAAATCAGTATTTATTACGGGATAATGGCGCCTCGGCCGGCTGTGCACAGGTGGGCGTCAAGACCCCCGCCCCGTGATGTTCGGCTCGATTTTGTCCCACCTCTTTGATGTTTTCCGAAACAGCGGTCAGGAGGGGCTTTTGTAGGGCGCGATGAAGGGACTGCCAAATTGAATAAGCTCGCCTTTCCGTTCATCCCCTGACGGTGCTCGGTCAATACATCCTCACAGAAATTGAGGTTGACAAGAGTGCCCTGTATGGGTGTTACTCATGCATGCTTGCCAGTGCTGCCAGCAGCCAAGTTAATAAGAAAGAGAGGAAATGTATGTAATAAACATATATATTTGATAGATCAGACCACCGAAAATATAATATATTAACCCTTCTTAAATAATAACAAGAAACTAAAAAATGAGACAAATTTCCAAAAATGAGATTTGGGAAATTGTTTTCGCCGGGACCGTTTAAAAAAATACAATCTTTTTCGGAATGGGGATTATTACTCAGGGACGACCAGACTGCTCTGTCCCTGAGGCTGCCCCACAGCAGCTCAGAGTCGTTGTTTATAGATTATTCAATATTTTATTTTATAGGGCTGGGGTGAGCGTTGAATGGCCCTTGCTGGAGTTCGTCCTAATAATAACCAAATGGTTCCGGTGTGCTCACTCGCCTGTTAGAGCACACAATGAGTACACCTTATTTGTCAAAATCATATTTATGCTGGGTATAACGAGGTTATTTATAATGTGGGCTTGTATACATATTTCGAATAACAATGAGCAGCTCAACATGGCGCCGCTAACTTATTTTTATGAGTACCCTTCTGCAGAGGAATTGCTGCCACCCGAAGTAGGGTCTAGTAGACGGATGATGTATAAAGAAATAATTTTAAGTAATGCAGTCCAAATGTAGTTGTTTATAAAAAATATATCGCATTCTAGCAATAGTTGCTCAAAAACAAACTAAAAAGCACAGAAATCAAAGAATGTTACTCTCGGAAGTCACTGCAGGTCAGAAGGAGGAGAAATGCCTCACCTCTCAGCATAGCGATCATATTTGCCAGTAAATGTTATATAACGGCTCAATAGGAATGCTGCACTGTAAACTTGTAGAACGTCACTCCTTCCGGATTGATTCGCGTGATAAACTTGTCCTTAGGTTTATACAAACCTAAGCTAAGGTGTTTATTGAACAAGTCCTGCAAAGACATCGAAAGTCGGAATATGGTTTCCATAATGATTGCCAAACTTACCACAACAGAGTATCCCATGTGACTGTTTAGACCAAGTCGATACAGCAAAACATCGAATGTTTGCGGACACAGAGGGCAGAAACGAAAGCCCCCCTGGTTGACGAAAGCAATTGCGAACGATCTTTCTCCAAAGTCGTTCACTGGTTTTACGGGGCGGGCCCAAACCTAAAGGTTTAAAATTGATATTAAACCAAAAAGGAAAACTCTTTACTCCGTCACGGCTTTGCATACTTCTGGTCTAAATTATAATAGCTTGTATAGGCCTTTAAAATTCTCACCTCAATATTTTTTAGCTTTAGGATTCTTTTTCCAGGCAAGCCCAGAGGGTCCTGATCTATCGCTATTATGTTGCGGTTCTGGAGCAGTTCCCTTATTTCTGGTCGTACGGTTTCCAAGTCATTGGTCATAATCAAAGGAGCCGCCAATACAGCCCAAATAGCCAATTGGAGGCGGCTGGCGTCATAGCTCAAGCGATAGTTTCCCAGGACCAGCTAAGAGAAGTGGATGTTAGCTTCAATAAAGGCGGCTTCGGATGACGAGGACATTACCATGTCGGGATCATTCCAGCGACCAGGACCAGAATGAGCGGTCAGAAGATTCTGAATACTGGAGTACCGTGTCATTATATTAGCCACCGATGCCAGCGAGTCCTCTACGTCGATTGCGAACCGCCAGAGATTGCAATGCTGCGAAATCAGTGAGTAGTCTGGCTGAAGGAAGGCGCGCTCGTTGAGTGGCTGAACGTATGACACCTTTGAAGCTTACCTTTGACTTATAGAATGGCCAACTGCAGGAGTACACAATGGGTCGACCCGTCTTATTCAGGGCCCTGCCAAACGCCGGATAGCCACTGTCGAGTTCCGCATTGCTTGCATAACAACCATCCATTTTTACGTAGTCGACGCCCCAGTTGGCGAATGTCTGGGCATCTAGGTTGAAATGCCGAGCCGCTCCCGGACCCCGGAACATGCATGTCTTCTCACCTATATCGTGGTAGAGTCCAAACTTTAGCCCTAGGCTATGAATCTGCAAGGCATTGAAGGTAGCTAGTATCCCTAATATGGCTATTTGATAGTTGACTTACATAATCACCGAGAGCTCTCATACCGCTGGGGAATCGCTCCGAGCTAGGCAGTAGCTCGTGCGTGGTCTCGTCGCGAGAGGCCTCCATCCAACAGTCGTCGATTATAAGATACTGATATCCCGCAGCGGCGTAGCCCCCGGATATCAGCAGATCCGCTGTCCGTTTGATGAGTGCCTCACTGAGAACCGGAAAAACTTTATGAGCAGTAGGATAAGGTACTGATAGTCAAATCCACCTGATGCAGTCCCTCGGAAAACGGGCACAGTCCGTCACGCAGCGGAACCTCTCAAAGGGCATCCAACCCATCGGCGGCGTTCGTGCCAGTCCGTTCTCGAGTCCATCCGCAAAGCGAAAAACGATCCCAACCAACAGAACAGCCATTAGCAACGAAAAGTTCGCGGTCGACATCGCGAACAGAAAGCAAAAATTATATATATAGGTGGCTGTGAAAATTCGTTTTTTCTCTCCTGCCCTACAGTAAAACTCTTGGTATTGGGTTGCGAAACTAATTTGGTTAGATTGCATAAAGTGGGACGAGCGGAGGTTAGCACTAACGATTTTGCTACCCTATGTTATGTATATTATTCTAATTTCTGTAAACTCCTATTGCGTCAAAAATAAAATTTGGATTTCCTGATTTATTTAGCAGTGATAGAATTGTTTATGTGGTAGATTAGCTTAGATAACATTAAATTCTTTGAATATAATTCAGAAACTGGTAATGGTAGTAGGGAAAAATTTCGCGGTTTAACGCAAACGCTGTGCAGTATGACTTAGCAGACGTACAGCGCTCAGTCAGAATAAATAATAGTAATAATTATATTTCTATAGTCCCCGTAAACCCTGTAAGTAGCTCATAGCAGCTAGATTAACCTAAGTCGAGGTCCGATTCAAACTGAGACGGTTTGAGAGAATGCAGATATAGGCAGGTATCGTCTATTTTACTGGCTTTTTAATTATACAGTATTGTTAAACACTGGCTATGGGTGCCGTGTGTATCATACCCAATGGCTACCGTGAAAACAATGCAATTCGTGTAGATACAAAACTTCAACTACAGACCACCCACGGCCATTTGGGCGAACCGCGACCTGGCTTACTACAACGGGCGTAATTTAATTTTTCAGCTAATGAATTATGCACGAGAGAACGTCCACTCGCTCATAACAAATACTTAAATGTCTACAATTGGAATGTACACACTTATTAAAAAGAAAATTGAATTTATTGCTGTCCACGAGTACCGGCCACTGTGGCAAGCAAATAAACCAGAAGGCCTTGCACAATCAAGAGCCGGCAGAACATTTAATTTTCCACCCGTTGTGCCTTTGTTTCACTTCCCGACTCGAACTCACCATTGACCGTCAAATTGTAATCAAATGATAAATGTTGGAAAGGAAGCAGAGGTCGACCCGACGCCGTCCCCCGGCGGGATGTGCAGCAGAGCTCCACCGCAGGCCGCCACCGCAGGGCACCACCGCAGAGTTGTTGACAGCAAAAACAGGAGGAGACTTCGAAGTGGAGCAGTGGCCACTGCCCACAAGACGATTATCACAGGTTACCGCAATGTGGATGGGCAAGCCGCGCCATCCTGCGGAGGACGCTTCTTCCTGTGATTGGGGAAAGACAACGCACTGTGGCTGGGACTGTGGGAGGAGAGAACAAGCAACTGTAACAAGTCGCAGGACAATGATTTGAATTTCTGCGCTTTTGTTTTGGGTCCCGTTTGGTTTTATGGCTCAGGGTACGAAAAGAAAGAAACAGCAATAGTCCAAATAAGGCGAGGACAGTAAACGGAATGGGAGTTGGTGAGAATTGCAGGCGCTGGCCGCCTGCCGCAAAAAAATTAAAATAAACTGAAAGCCAACGAGGACCAACGCACAGATGCTACTGCTGTAACCAAGCCAAGAGCAATGTAAGGGCCGGGAAAGGCCCTGGAAGCTGCTCCTTCTCGCGGATAGTACGGCTGAATAAAATATAAACCTAAGCCAAGGTTTGCGGAATGCCATTCATGACTCTGCACGGAGATAAGGGACGGTGGCCCTCGTCACTACAGCATTGTCCTTTAGAGTTGCGTGGGTGCTCCACATTTTTAAAATGTTGTTTTCTTTAGAATTGCTCACAAGTTCTTAGTTATGCCACCACGGAGGATTTGTTTTCCTGTTTATCTCTGCTCTTTCACATCGGCTGCATCAAGCACATACAATTTCTGGAAAGACCTGTAAACGGGGCCTAAATACGAAATGGAATATTAATTATTAAATAAAAAATATTATATAGCAAAATATGTAAATAAGAAAGCTGCTGTCAAAAGTGTTTGAGTGTGTCAATGGAGTACCGATTTAAAACACAAATCCTTCTCCAGTAGCACGATACTTTCTACGTAGATTTTGAATACAATTTTAGTTAAAAAGAATTAAGATGATCAGTACTCACTTGTTTATTTGTAAATTGGTAAATATCATACTAAACAAGAAAGAAAGCTAAATTCGGCACGCCGAAGTTTGTATACCCTTGCAGTTTACATTTGGATCATTATGAATTAATAAAATGTTATCAAATGGAAAGCAAAACTAACAGGAACTGTATACAACATTTATACATATAAAAATTCGGTTTTAACATTACGTATACGTAATATTTCCCAAACATTCCTATGGCAGCTATATGATATAGTAGTCCCTTTTTGATTAAATTTAAGCCGAAATTCTTAAATAGTATAACATGATATAATAATAACATAAAATATATATACTTTATAGGGTCGGAAATGTCTCCTTCAATGCGTTGCGCACTGCAAATGGTGAACCGACTTTCTTCCGCACCGGTAAGTAAAATTAAAATGATATAATTTGTTTGCTTGAAGCCAAGGATCTGGTTTTTGTATTCGAAGAACAGAATCTTATTCGTTACCTGAGTCCGAGTGTCTCTTAAAAATGGATGCAATGATTCCCTGCTCCGCTCGGTTATAAATACTTAATTTATGCAAATTAAATGATTCCCGGTTGTCGTCCGCAGAACCAGATACGACGACGCAGATGCCAGCTTCCCGACCATGAGAGCCTCCACGATATGCCCCATTTCGGCTAATTAGCATAAGGGAAGTTCGGTTGTTGGTTAGACTTAACTTCATTACACCGCCTCCTTTCCCCTGTCAGCGCCTCCATTTCCATTTGGAAGCGAGTGTCCCAAGCACTTAGGCCGGGAGTTTTGGCTGCGTTTTTGTTGCCTTCACTCCCGGCTATTGGGCAACGCCAACTAATTAATTCTCACTCTTGCCACTACCCAGGCCGAGCGAAAGAAGTGCCCAGAGAAAGGGGCAAATGGGAGGCCCCTCCTAGATCCGGACCGCCCGTTTCCAGAGCTGGTTCTGTCTTTGTCGATTTCCACGGCACCCGTACCGCTGCCGTGTGCTCTACGCGTGTAGTTTTCCCAGTTAATGTGGCAAATATGTTAACAAGCTTCTTTACAATATGCCATAAAACACACAGAGCGCTCAGGACAAAAGTCAGCGGAATTCGGCGTTATGTTTGCATAGGCTTCCTCCAGCCTATGCTAGCAGTCCCGCTCCGGACACGTAGAGGTGCCGGAAGCTGCTCCCTGCTTACTCAGATGTGTTGTAAAATTACGCATTAGTTTCATTATGCGGCATATTAAAATCTTCTTAATTACGAAACGTAATCAACAAAGGTTCGGCACACGTCCGTGGGCACTGTACGCACTGTGTCCTGTGCCCTGTTCGGCCCTCTTTACATATTTGTCACTGGCTGTGCTGTTCCACTTGAGTACGTGCCGAGTGGTGCAGGCAAGAAAAGTCGGAGTAAACGAAAATGTATGTACCTAAATTACCATGAGTAGTCTAAAATTTTTCAATTCGTGTAATGTTTGCTTACGCACAGTATCTACATATGCACATGTACACAAGTAACTTTATGTGGGAAGTGTGTAGATGCACGGGAGCGGTAGTCCTTCCGTCGCAATAGCGTTGTCCTGGAAGTCATTTTAGAACAGACTAAAATACTTGCTCCGGTATTTACTTTCACAAGGATTCATAATTTTTGTATTTGGAAACGAAAATCGACGCTACAATTTTTACATTCACTAGATTCTATCGAATTCAGAAACGTGCATGTTTGTCTTATTGAAATTCGAGCGTAAATGCCTTTTTATAACCTGGCCAATTAATCGCAAACTAATCCAAACAACTCGTAGGAAATATTATTGTAAATACTCTTACTACCATATAAGTCGGAATGGGCCACTCATAAAAATTTTGAAAAAAAAAATTCGAACTTGGTCAATTTCCCACATATCTTCATTTAAATTAAGACATTGTATTTTTTATACCCTTGCAGGGTATTATAATTTTTGTCAGAAGTTTGCAACGCAGTGAAGGAGACATTTTTGACCCTATAAAGTATATATATTTTTGATCCGCATCAACGGCCGAGTCGATCTAGCCATGTCCGTCTGTCCGTCCGTCTTTCCGTCTGTCAGCCTGTCCGTCCGTCTGTCCGATTATACGCAAACTAGTCGCTCAGTTTTGAAGCTATCTAAATGAAACTTTGCAGATAGTCTCCTACATTATTTCACTACTATATAAACGAAACGGGCCGGAGCGGACGACGATATCATAAAGCTGCCATAGGAACGATCGGTAAAAATTTAGAAAAAAATTATAACTTGCCCAATTTTTAAAATATTTTCATATAATTTGAGAAATGGCCATTTTATATTATTCTAGAATTTCGGTTTTAATTTGATCAAAATCGGACTACTATATCATATAGCTGCCAAAGGGATGTTGGAAATATTACGTATACGCAATGTTAAACCGAGTTTTTGTATGTATAAATGTTGTAAACAATTCCTGTTAGTTTTACTTTCCATTTAATAAAATTTTATTAATTCATAATGATCCAATTGTAAGCTGCAAGGGTATACAAACTTCGCCGTTCCGAAGTTAGCTTTCTTTCTTGTTAAAAGATTTTGTACCCAGATTTATCCTATTTATTTGATCAAAATTGGACTAATATATCACATATGTAGCTGCCGTAGAAGAAATTTATGCCGTTCAAGAAATTTATTTAAAAAAATTTTAACTTTGCTGTTTTTCAACATATTCTTATCTGTTCCGAGAAGTAGGCATTTTAAATTATTTCAGAATTTGAGTTTTAATTTAATGCAAATCGGATGATTATATCTTATAGCCGCCATAGAAACGATCGTTAAATGTAGTAGAAAAGCAAAACGGTGTATGCAAAACTGTAACATTTGAACTGTAAATATAGTACTCTTAAAACCGAAAATTTTGGTATGTATAAGAGTTTTATATGATTGCCGTTTATTCTTCTTTTCATTTCATCAAATTTGATTAATTCATAATAATCCAATTGTAAGCTGCAAGGGTATACACAATTCGGCGAGCCCTAGTTAGCTTCCTTTCTTGTTTTTGTTTATATAAATCAGACGGGGTCAGATCGGACGATCTGCACATGATTTTGCCACGTAGGTAATTTTTGTATTTTGTACTAGTACTATGAAAGTGAGCCAACTGAACATTGATATGGTATGAGTAATCTTCCTTATTTTGTGGGATTTTCTTTAAACACCTCCATTATTTCCTCCATCATAGATGTACAATCGGGTTGTCGGTACCGTTTTCGGAAAAGATTTTGATATTAAACATTTTTTAAGTTGATGCAATCTTTACTTTTACCCTACCTCATTAAGAGGTGTTTTTGTTTGCCCCTTAGAATCGGTTTCTACCATCACTGACAAAGTGCCTCATAGCTTATCTGTCCGGAAAAGATAGTCATCAGATAAGCTTATCGTAAAGCAAATCGATTTGCTACCCTTATAAATTTGATATAAAGGTTACAGAATAATAGAGTGTTGTTTATTGCCAATTATTGCTTTAAAGCAAATAATTTAGCTGTAATCGAAAACACATGTTTACTCTTGTTATCGCGACCTGTTGTTTTTGTCTTCGCTGTTTCAGTTTTTATTGACAGCGGATTTGAGATCTTGGAACACTTTTATAATAGACAAAAAAATCAGCAGAAAATTGTAAATCCGCTGAAAAGTCGCGCCAAATCAGTTGCCAAACTGTTTTAATTTATCCCCTTAATATTTCGTAAGCCTTAATCTATAAACATTCGTAGCTTTAGCGTTGGTTTCGAAGTTAGCTAATGCAAATCGATTTGAACTCGATTTTCATCTGGAAATTTTTAGTGTAATAAAGTTTAATACATTTTGATTCAGTAAGTTAGACAATTCCGATAACGTATTTTTTATATGATCAAAAGTGGCTGGTTTTGCTGTCCTGACCAATGAAGAGTTTTGTTTAACTTCTTCCAATGGTAACACCTGTGCGTCAGGGTTGAGTCACCATTCTGTGGTATCCCTTCTCGTTTATAATCCTTTAATTTGCTAAGTGGGTTCATGTGTTATCAGGCCCATTAAAATAAGCTACAATACGCCGCCACCGTGCGTCGAGCATTTATAATTACGAAATGACAATTCGCAGTGTTTTATTTGGTAAGAGAAAGGGTTAGCTGCCCTTCGGGAATCACCTTACCCGGGTGTAGTCGTGGACGGTCAGGTCCCAGGTACCGACAACCGGGAGCGCATTGTTAGCAGGAGCAAAGCCTATTATTCAGCACGTAATAAACATAAAGTTGGCGCAATTTGTACCATAAATTTTAAGAGCTAACGTAAATCTTTGTGGCAATTATGTGTTCGGCGAGCGGGGCGTATACGCAACGCGCTCCTAGCTGGGTTCATACTTCATCCGCTTCATTTTCAGCGTCAGCGCCATCCAGCCAGAGCCGCGCGACGTACCATCACGTCAACAGACTGCCCGAGGGAGGGGTGGCAGGCCGCCAGTGAAAGGAATTTAAATAGCCGTTATTTATCACGTTGAGATTGCAGCTTGCGAATACGAAGCCAGCGAGACGCCGCGTATGAATCGGCTACCCGACGGCACCGGACTGTAGAGTTAGGATTAGGACTCGTGGATACGGTTGTCTTGACTCAGAAATGGGAAGGGGAAGGGTTGAGCCCCATGCTGTGATGGGAAAAGGATGCGGATAAGTACAACGCAAAGCCCGAGGCACACGCAATTAGGCGTGCCATGAGTTCGCGCATACAACACCTTCTTCTGCGACGGCTCGGCTATATTGGGATTTATGATATTCCTTTTAATCAGATTTAATTTACTGCTGGCGATAAAGGTAAAATAATAGTCTGAGATTTATAAGCTCTAATTTAACCCAAACCACACAATGGAGGTGAAACTCACAGATGTGCTCACGAATGAAAAGAATTGAAACCATTGAAGTTTTGCCAAGGTATGAGGTTTTTGTTTCTAAATCTTCAAAACATTAAGGAATTCTTTTCAAGGGCTAGAAATGGTAATTATACTTCGGCTTCCTGAAGGTTACTTTAGTTTTTCCTTAATCTTGGTATATGTGTATTTTCTGGAGTGATTTTATCGCACTATCACCTATATTTATATTCAAATATCAGTATTTTAAAAGCCCGGAGAAACAAATTTTTAAAAATCAGTAAAAAAAAACGGCTTCAATATGGCATGACCGATTTTTTCAGAGCTTTCGATTTGTTAAGGATAAAAAAATAAATAACCATTCGATCATCAAATGCATCAAGGTAAATTTTTGTTCCCCAAGAGGATTGAAAAAAATTAAAGAACAAATGAAAATGTGGAAATTAGCTGTAAGGATAATGAAAAAAAAACAATACAAAATAAATTTAAATACCCTCTTCTTTGCAATGCTATAAGTTTTACATGCAAACCCGACGACTATTTCTTTTAGCTATATTTCAACATAATCAAGCTGTTTTAGAATTAGACGTTAGACTTCTCCAAAGTTTCTAAGAAGTTTCAATAACTTACAGTAAGGGTAATGTAACTTCGGCTTTCCGAAGTTAGCTGACTTTTTATGTTTTAAATTTATTATTAAAGTGGTTGCTTAACATATAAAATTCTTGTTTTTCTCTCTGTCTGGATCTTTTACTCTTTAAATTAAAACCTCAAGATCACTTACGGTATTTTTCGAATAGTTATAATTCATTTAAGTTACAAATGCACGGTTTCATGAAATATATCCCTTCGACGTCATAGGCATTCGCATGGAGCCTTCGTAACGTTGAAAAGCCATTACATTACAAAAAAATTAAGAAAAAAAAGGTTAATCTCTTTAGGTCTTAAGTTAAAGGGTCAGAATTTGTTGCACCCTCTACATAATTTTAAATGTAGAAAAAAAATACATTTTTCGGGGGTATAACTTCAAATATACATCGGAAAGGATCCCTACTTTTCCAACAACTCACAAGACCGCGATATTTGTAAACCTGTGTTATTATACTAACGAGCTCTGACAAAAACTTTTCGATTTCGCCATTCCAATTAGTACATATAGAGAAAACAGCTGAAAAGCTAATATTTATATTAAACAAAAATAACAATTAATTTAATTAGTTTTGTAATCGTCATTAATCTAAAAACTATTCCGCTTTGAAACGAAATATCAAAGAGAAAGTAATGTTGGTAAACAAATTTTTAGACTATGTTTAATTCATAAAATTTTTTTTATTCTGATATTTAGAACATTTGATTGGGGATTAGGTTCTAAAAATTTGGGCAAAGATAAGAACTTCAAACAGTTGGCCACACTAGTATTTTATCGAGTTTGGTATTTACTTTTGAGATTGTATAATTCGGAGGACTAAGATGACACCTCTCCCCACCATCGTATCTTTGTGGAATTTCCACTCTATTAAGCATATACCGGTGAACTCAGTGGTAGTCTTTATGGATTTGCGGCATCAGTTTGAATAAAGTAAATATACGTCCCTAAGATTTGATATTCCCACTATTTTTCGATGATTTTTAATGTCCGGGAAACATAAATCAACGACTCTTTCTTTCGATATTGTCAGAGGCGGTGATGATAAATTTTGATAGTCTACGGTGGTTGGGGAATGGATTACATCCCTATTCCATTGCTATGTACATAATGCATGTGGATGATTCACTATACATTAGTACATGTGAAAGGAGCAAGCAGGTTTAAATACCTCAAAAACCTGACGCACAGTCAATTTTTCTGAGAACGGATTCGAGTTCAGCGCATCGGAAGACTCCAAATAGGAATATTTCGGTTCTTGGTTCTAAAATGTGCTCGGCCTGCGTATAAGACGAATACTTGATTATTTTTTTCAGGGTTTATTACTCTGGCCGTCCAGACCAGAGTCAAATGTTAATATATTACTGTAGCCACTTTAACAATAGTATTGGGCAATGTTTAATCAAATATTTGAATAATGTTTTGGCTGAATAGAGTGGTTATGCATGGAGTGCATTCATATTATTCGCCGAGTAAGGTCCAAGAGGCGAATGCGAAGGGCAAGACTGCACCATATCTCGCATTGCGCTAACCTTCTTGGACGCCCATTTGGGTGGTTCATTAGCTTGGTAATTTGTTGACTTGCAGATAATAACATTCCCCATCCGGGAACATGAAAATCAATGGCAAAGTCGATATTAATATTATTAATTACCACTGAGGTCCTACCGAGTTACCTACTCTAAAACATTCTGATACTCATCACATTGCCGTATATTTTAATTCCATACCTCTTGGTTAGGCAAGGTACTGCCTGGGTGGGATTTATAATGCAGCCTTTGCTGTTTATTCTTAGCCGATTATTAGCCATGGATAGCTGGACAACTTCCTAGCTTTGCCCTCGGGGCATTTTTGATCGGGTCGATGTCGAACGTGACACCAAAGTTTTTATGTTTCCTTGCGACCCGAAGGGTTTATGTTACAACTGCACAATTGGTCGGGTTGATCCCAATTTTCCGACGGCAGGTACATTTTTCGAATCGATTCGGGTAGATCTGAAGTTTGTCGGTAGCTTTAGCGAAGATTTAAGCACGTGTGCCTGAAGAGGCTATAGAGCCTTGATTGGTCGCTTTGTAAGGAAGCACCTAATTTCTAAAGTATTTGCGTTTTCAGAATAGATTTAGGATGGCGAGCATCGCTGAATCTAGAGAGGAAACTAGACCTGTAACTGCTTACGTCATCTGGAGGCTAGCCACACTTAAGCTCACGGGCCTTTTTAAAACAGCCTAGTCTTAGAGAAGCATTTAATATAAGGATTACAAACAAATAGCTCTCAGAGGCAAAGACTTTATAACTTGGTTGTCCTCGCCGGAGCCTTCTTAGCTTTTAGTCTTCTGATATCCCCTCTGGCCTCCGACAAGGTTACAGGATCTGCTTCCTGCATCTGGTAATTTTCAGCCAGAGTGTCAGCCACCAACTGCTGCCTTAAAACAGAGGTGTTAAAAGGAGTTTACAGAGAAAGCTTCTATCCAGTCTTGCCCATTTTCTTAGTTTTTTTTTCCAGAAAGAGCGTCATCTTCAGCTGACCTTGGGAACCAGAAAAGGAACTCAATGGCTTAGGGGCAATATCAGCAGCATTCCTTATTCTATTTAGAAGTACACCACTTTGACCTCATCTTGAGGGCTGAGGATTGAGTTGAGATCTGGAGGGTTGCCAAGTGCTTCCTGGAGTGTCCTGGTATGAGATACCGCCTCAAGGAGGAGGTTAGTGTTGGATAGGATCGATTTGGGGCTAGTCGGCAGAGTAGCTATGAGTCGCAAATGTTCCGAGCTGAAGTCATGAAGTCATAAATGATAGAAGTTCATCAGTAACACCCTAAACAAAAATAGTTTTAGGCAAGAAGAAGACAGAGGCACTCTATTGCTGGATGGAAACTTGGTGGCATTGCAAGTCGCCATCACCTATACCGAGCAGTTTGTGAGAGCGTCATGAAGTGCTGCGCCTCTGCTTTCAGTCGGGGCTTGGCATTGACATGAATTCTGCGAGACATTGTACAATTGTACAATATATAAAATCTTTAGTCTGATAATTGGCAACCAGATGCGAGCTGTTCAAAATAGATAAAAAACGTATTACTAAGGTGGGTTCGTCTTAGTCATCATTGATCATTTCAGATTTCGTTTGTTTCCCTTTTTTGTTAATTGTTTATTAGACTAAACTAAACTGTTAAACTAACTACAGATATAGATATTTTCCAATAGAGATGAGAGAAAAGAAATCCTTATTAGAGCCTGAGGCTTACCACAGACAAGTTCGGCATAGACTTAGAATTCGGAAAGGCACAAACCAATTCTCGGACATAAATTAAAATATTTTTTGTCCTTACAAAGACTATCATATATTAGAACTTACCTAGAAACTTCAGTATACTTCGATAAACTTAAGTAAAGTAGTAGAAGCACAAATGAGTTTTATTATAAAGTCCACAATACTGAGCGGGTTTTGCAAGAGAATATTCCCCGGATTCCACTGTTACCATCGAATTCAAAAATTTAAGCAATTCATATTTCAATAATACCATTTCATAATTGTCTAAGTTTTCGTAAGGAATGCTTACCTTTGAAGTAAGGCGACAAATTTATATATAAACCGAAAGCAATTACACAACTATTGCTTAAAACTGAGAAATTTTTGAAACTTTCGATAAACTTTCGTTCGCGTATGAATCTCTGTGGAGAGAGGCTAATTCGTTCACAATATGGTACTTTACAATGTGCATTCAAATTTTAAAAGATTATGTCCTAGAAAGTTCCAAGCCCAATGGCATTCATTGTAAATAATGTTTTTTTTTGGCTTTTAAATTAACATCGACTTAAGAATTGCTACAATTCAAAAACTAAGGCTATGAGTTTCTGTAGGTCAGGGTCACGTCACTCAGTGACAATCACGAATATCTAATAAATCAGGACACGTCCTGAGACTTGGGATACATAAACAATAAGTATAACATTTGATATACATGTTTGCTTAACAGTGGCGTTCGCTGGCCGCGCGGCAACAGTAATAAAATTGATAAAGGTCAAACTCTGGTTGGCTTTGCGGTGATAAATGAGCGGTCAAGCTGGCGCAGTACTACCGTGAATTTTATACACTCCAACAACTGTAATTTTTCACAATCATGTCCAGGCCACGAAGGATTAAGGGGAACATTGGGCTCGGCTCTGAATAGCAAAACAGAAAACTCAAGCACCTCGCCTTAGGGCTGTTGGGATGCTATAAACCGCATACTTGAGGGTGCACGCGTGCTCCGAATATAAAAGTATGCTCTACAAGTTGTGCCTCGATGGATCGATGTATTTGCTGAACAATTCGTGGCTGAGAGAAGAAAACAGCTGTTGGAAAGGCCACTGCGCCTCGAGGCTGTGTTAATGGCAGCAACAAATTGCAGGCTGTAGCTTAGCTCTGCTGTGCGGAATAGAATTGCTATACAGACCCTCTTTACACTCCACATACACATTATTGAAGTAGAAATGATACAATCGTGTGCGATCGACTGTAATATATTCATATTAAAATCTTTGCGGGTTAAATATACCCAATATGAAGAACACAATCCATTCCTGATCCCCTTCTCAATCTCTGTGATTGGAGAAAGCGGTAAAGCTGATACTTATAAGCCATTGCCGCAAGAGACCCAGTGGCAGCAAGTGCTTTATATATTGCTTTCGTTAGAAATGTCTTATGGGTTTCACTTTCTCGAGTAGTACCAATTAGGCACATTAACGTAAGCCAATTCGACATGTTGCTGGTCTGCACTGACTGCAGTTTAAAAATATTTGATAAATTTTTAACGAATTTGAACATATAATGCATGAAATACGAGAATGGCTCGTGAAAATAATAAAACAAAACATAAGTTTAAGTAAAGTTTTAGCTTGCAGTTGGATCTTTAAAATCGATCCATTTCTGCCAAATAAAAAAGAGCAGAAAAAACCTTTTAGCAGAATTTATGTATAAAAACTTTTGCTGATTTTGCTTTTGACCAATTGCTTCTGACAGATATGAATTGATGTATGTGATGTAATATTTCGAAACATTTTAAAATATTGATTTAAATTGAAAAAATAGGTATAAATCAGGGTCCATGATGAAAAAGCATCTAATTAATTTCAACTTTCATTACATTTACCTGCACAGAAAAAATTCCTGCAGTAAATTCGATCAAAACTGCAGTCAAATGTCCTCAACCCAACAGTTTGGGTTGAATTTACTGTGAGCTACTGTGTAACGACGTAACGCATTACGTGTTATGACTGCTCTACAGTAGATCCAACCACGATTCTACAGTCCAAATGCCCCGACCAATGAAATATAGTAAATACAGTACCTCACAGTTTTACTGTGAAAACTGCAATTACTGCCCCGACTACAGTGTACAGTACAGAAACGCTAAATCTGTGTAATTACAGTTCAAATTACCACCAAGTAAAACCAGAAAGTATTAACAAAAATTTAATATACATTTATTATTTCTTATTTTAATTACATTATCTTTTTTTTTGTTCATTCCAACAGATTCTTGCGGATTAATATCTTTTCGCCAAATCTCCGATCTTTAAAGAGAAATACTGAATCGGTCTCATTAGTTTCCTTTGAAAGTTCGATAGTGATACCTTCGAATAGATAAAGAATAAAGAAATATAAAAGATATTATAATAACATATGTACATATATATGTTTGTATGTATGTTTGTGTATAAATGCAACATTTGCTAAATGCACGTCTTAATCATTTAAATTGTACTGTTTGCTACTTACCAAGAAATGTATGAAACAGTTCGCCTAAATCCCATTCCACAAGCAATTGTTCGAGGTTGTCTTCTTCATTGGTGTTACTCCTAATTTACGCAATTATTTTTCAACTTATTTTTTTCATTAAACTTTTACTTCGCTTTTGACACATGATACAATCAAACTACGATTGACAAATACAAAACGGGCAAAAGTGTGCCCGAATTCGTTTTTCCAAGAAAACCTTTACAAAAACACCAATATAGACTAAAAATAGACTATAATGTATTTCAGTCGTTCACATTTCTGAAAACCAACAACAAAAAACTCACATAACATTTTACGTAAGAGTCACTGTAGTTGGCAGTCACGACAGTTTTATACAGTCAGAAAATCCAACAACAAAATGCATTGACTGCAGCTTTACTGTAATTCAACCCAAAAAAAATTTTAATTCAACCCACGAGAATTTTTTCTGTGTGAGATTTCCAAAAGGTTGATATCTTGTCCCAGGCGAATCTCGACAATTGACTCACGTAATTCTCGGCGATGCAAAGAAAACGTGTCTGCGTCCCTACTACCCAGGTATTACTCCCCCCCGCGGCTGTTTTTGAGTTCTGTGTACAAATATCCAAAAGCGCCCCTTTTGAGTTGATGCGGCTAACGGTATCGACTCATGTTTAAGTTTATACTTTTGCATAATGTTTACCTTGCTGCTTCGTTGACTCGCCGGGCACTGCGGCTGCGTTGGTTATTCTTTTTCTCGGCGGAATTTACTTTTCGCAGTTTTCTTTGAGTTCATCAAACAGCTTTTTGATTTCAAAACGAAAACAGCAAAGTATAAAACAACCGCCCCTCCCGGGTCCCGGAAAGAGGGTATCCCCCAAACTTCAGCGCTTTCATTCTCGTTTTCATGTCCTTGCGCGGGTGTTTGCGGTGTTGGTGACTCAACCTTCGTAAGACGAACAGGCAGCGTGGTGTCGCCGTTTTACAAAAATTCAATAAAAGTCCTTAGAAAGTTGAATTCAGTTTGTTTACATGAAAACCTTAGGACAATAAACATTAAATTAGCATGTCTGGTTCAACATTTTGTGTAGTGAATGAGATTAGATCTAATCAAAATCTTACACTCGCTGCCATGCTGGTCTGGCCTAACTGTTTTTATACCAATTTTGTTTGGCTGTAAAAGCAATCTCGTTGAGACCAAAATAAGTTTGCCAACAAATAAATTATCTAATACAAAAAGTGTACTCAACTTTAATGGTCCTCTTCACTGGCCTAGGGAAGGGAACGTTTTAAAATTTGCCGTAATATTTGTGCTGGTAAAATAACTGTAGAGGAATACCTCTTTTTGGCCTTTAAAGTTAAAAGTAATTTAAAGTTTTACTATAAAAGGTCATTTCTTGAGTAAATATATGTATATACATACATATATATATATATATATAGTCAAGAAATCACTTTTCATAACCTTAACGCTTTTAAATCAAGAACAAAATGACTGTTGCCTGTAGAGTGGTTTTTGTCCTAGAACAAGCACTTGCTTAACTTGACCCAATTAAATTTTTTTATGTACAATGTACATAAATATAATATATATATATTTTTGTGACAAAAAGGGGCACTTGATCTAACAAATTTAAAACCACATTTAAAAAATAATACAAAATAAATCAAGATGTAAGCAAAATAAAAAGAAAAAGCTGTAATGAGTGAAAAGCAAAAAGTATATCGGCTGAAAAAAATGGTATCGAGATAAACCCGATTAAGGGTTTAGTTCATTTTGTACGTTTACATGACTGTGATTTTATTTATCCATTTGCTTTTCCATACAAATATAATGCATTCAGTTCCGATTGCAGCTTATAAGTACTTGAAATGGGAAACCCAATTAGTCTTCGGAATGAGTATCGAATCCCTTGTTCAGAGTATCAAACGAGCTGTCCTTATTTTAGAAGTGTCCTTAGTATAGGTAGTCTGCAGTTTCTTTGGATCTAGGGATGCAGTGGGGTTCGGACACCGAATGTCAAGTCGAATGCCGTTAACTACAAAATTAGCTTGGCTGTTCAGAAGTATCCGGCTTTTCTTCAAACTACCCTCCTCAGATGCAGCCCCTCCGGCGGCAATGGAATCACAATACCCAATCAATGAGACCTCATTAAATTTTATACGTGATCGGTGTGGTTTCCAACCTACGGCAGCAAAGGAAGGAACAAAGTAGTTGCCTTTCTCCTAAGTGCCGGGTGGTAGGTATCCAAAAGGTTAAATCACCGACTGTTTAATATGCAGGAGCAGACACTGGCTCACTTGGCAACTGTGCAACGGCTGCCTCAGACGTCTCTGATTTGCCCGCTAAAAGGGCAGTTCCGATTGCCTAAGAGACCACATTCAATTTGCTACTTAATTAGTTTTATGTTCCCGGAACTAGTGGAAATTTTCACATATACAGTTCGAACTTCCAACCGTCATACTGCGGGTTTCCTATCAGGCAAGTATCTTAAATATGTAAATATCCGTGTCTGTAATCAAGGCAAAATTGTAAACATAACTTCACCTATAATGCTGCATATTTTCAATAAGGCGGCTAAGTGAGTTATTCATTTTAGTTTTGGTCGATTTATTTAACTGAATTAACTTAGTTTCGGAAATTATACCATAAACTCCTCAGGGCCATCCCAGTATTTGTATTTGGATATTTCACAGCAGAACAAATATATGTATATTAGCCCAATTTACTATCGGATGTCAGTCTCAAATTGTTTAAACTGTAGCTACTTACCTACAGAGCTCCTGCTTGAAACTCCAAGTCGTAGTTTTGCGGTCGAATCATAATGCTGATGGTTACTGTTATGAGCCATTCGATTACCGGCCAGATGAGTTATCGTACTATCCCATTTGGGGTAATGGAAATCCGAACGAGTGGGGCCCGCGGGCTTGAATGTCAATGCGCCCTCGGACGGGCTGTGCACGATGTCCTCACGGAGCCTTAATGGATTTCACACGTGATAAGATCTCCCGCTTCAGCAGACAATTTACATTTTCGACATTCGCTATTCTCGGGGCGCCATTTCCGGCCGCAGGACCGCTAGCAGTGTTTGACATATTTCCACACGGGCCTCGCTCCGCTTGACGGACATATTTCAGCCGTCGACTGGAGAGGAAACTGAGGAATTGGCAGGCCTTAAATTAATCGCACCCTTCAGCTGGTCGGGTGGCACGCATTTGAATTAAACGACCGCCACTCGAGCGTCCCAGCCGCCCTGCTCGAGTATAGTCTCCCTCGACCTTCGGCCAGACGTCAGCGCCTGGCAGTGCCCACCTGACAGTGACGTTGACTCGCTGACTGACATTAAATGCGAGCTCCTATCAGAGTTTGCAAATTCATTCCAGATGTAAACATTCTCATTGGAAGCCATTTCACACAAATTTCACGTCTGTTTACTCAAAAGCAGCAACTGGTGCTGTCGTGGGACGATGGCAGCTGGCAGTTGGCAGTTGGCAGTTGGCTTGTAATATATTTTGGCATTCACTGCTGTTACAAAGGGGAAATTGAGCTCATCCCAGGCCATGCGGAACGGCGAATGACCTTATCAGCGGTGTATCCTGCATTGAAATCGGTGGGTATAACTTTCATATTTCGACTGAGCTTAGGAAACCAATGCGACCGGGCAGATAGATTCCTTTGCTGCTTAAAATTTGAGTAAGCCCCAGAGTCGAGCAGACCAATACCAGTATCTCTCCGATAATCCAAATCATCGCAGGAATTGTATTGTATTGTATTTGAGCTATATAATAATACTGATTTGATGTCAGGGGCTCCAGTAATTGTGCAAGATTTCGAAGTTCGGTCTATTCTGACTTCACTTTGCGTTGACTTAATTCCGCATAAGGGCCGAATAAGTCTTCTTTGGAACATTATTGGTTCCATTCAGACCAACAACGAGTCAACTTGTCAAAAAGCTTGAAAGCACTTAGAACTTTTACGCAGATTGTTGTTTGTTTATAGTTGTGGCATTAGGGAATTTTTCTACATTATTGAGTACGGGCAAGTTTCCCCTTAGCGTGGCCACTGTTGCCGCTGAATACCTGGCAGAGTCCACTTCGCTCCTGAAGCTCGAGCCAAGCCATGGTGGTCTCCTGGTGCGCCTATTTATCACTTTCCTTTTCGTAGAGCAAACAATAAAAAATGGGAGGAGCAAGAAGTTGTTTGGAAAGTCTGCAATATACTCAGCCTGACCACCCCGCCAACGGGCCTTGGGATCCAAGTATTGAATAGTACCCAGAACATTTAATTGCTCTTTACAATAAATAAGCAGCAGATGACCGATACTAAAAAACCAGCAAAGAAGTGTGGAATTCTTCAATTAAAATGTTTTATATTTGAAAAATTCAAATTCTAATTCAAATCCTCTGGTTTTAATACTGAAATTACACTTCCTTCCAGCGTTTTATCCACGTTACATAGATTATTTATATATATGAAAGTTTTGAGGAAGGAAAACATCTGACTTAGCGAGGAAAGGGATATCGGATTAAAGGTCGATTTACACCCGGTGCCCTATATTGTATACACGTCGATATTTAAACTTGGTGCCGCCGAAAAGGTACACTGCTAGTCCTAGTTAGACGCACTTTTACTATCATTACATTTTGTTTAATATTTATTATTTTAAAGATGATTGAAAAGGAGTTTAAATATAAAATAATGATACATCTTCAACAAAAACATCTAATTTTTCAAATATTATATTAAAGCTTAAATGCTTCACGCGGTAGCCTGAATTTCCGCAAACAGAAATATCTAGGTCATAAATTGAAAATTTTATACAAAATTCTATTATCCCTCAGACTACTTACACACAAGGTAGTAGGAGCTAAAAGAAGCTGATGAACAGGCCTGGGTATATTATTGTTGTATGTTAATTAGTCCATACAATTTCTAAAATCAAAAAGCATTAGGTTTATTGTGAAAGTTTTGCTGAATACATATATTTTTGGCATTTGAAGTTTTTCCAAATGCAGATTCAATAAAATGGATTTATGAAAAACAAAAACCCAGCAGTGTACCCGGCTTTGACAATGGCTTGTGGAGGGTTAGTTGAGCACCTGTCCTTTGCAATATCCCTCGTCGACAAAAAATGAAATTTAATTTATGGCGCTTTCCCAAAACTTACACCGTACATCAGTTCTTGAAAAGAGCAGAAGAAAGAGTCCGGTTGTTTTTGGTGTCCGAGCCAAGAATTTGAAAACAATTCGAAGGACGTCACTTTTTTCGACCAAAAGCACCCAAAGGCACAACATGTGAAGAAAGGCATATAAAGTCCAGCCAGAAATTTCGATATATGGATTTGGGCGCACATCAATAAAGATTTATGTCTTCATGGAATCCTGTGCCCAGGCCAAGTCATAAAAATGGGCGTGTGGTGGGCGGCGGCCACGCCCACATCCAAAAAAAAAGTCTTGACAAGATACACACTTTTTTTGATGAGACTCCATTCATAAGAATTGGGGTGTCAGCAAATGGCGGTAAGTGACGCCCTAGATTGGGGCGGATCGGAAATACCGAAAGGAATATTCCGTACAAACAATCAGATCCTGGTAGCTTACACAAAAATGCGTCGAATCACCTTTTTAAATAACAACTAGGACACAAGCAACAAAAGCGTTGAGAGAATTGCTAATTCCCTGTTGCCGTAGATGCCTGATTAGAATTCTCCTTCGCATTTTTGTCTTCCCCTGCCTTGACGACTTGGCGCTGATTAGCAAACGATGATGATTAAAAATGTGCTGAAATTACAAACTGGACTACATTCGGCCTGAGCTGTTCTGCCTCCCACTCCACAGTGGTTGATTGCTAATCTGGCCAGCAAAAATCGATACTGAGTCAACTGAAGATATAATAATTTGTTTGCTTATTTTATAGTTTGTTTAGAGGTCGTATGAACACTATTCTTTTTTTTGTAATTAAAATGTAATGGTTAATGTTTTGTTAATGCTAGTTTCAACACTCCAAATTATATTTATGCTTCTGTGTATTATATGTAAGCTTTTAATTTTACGTGTCAGATTGGCAGAATTCACCACTGTGCATCCGCATCCTCTTCACGGCATAGCATTCTGCTATTAATTTTGGGGCACGTTCAGCTGTTTGATTTTGAGGAATTTTTTCATAATTAGAAGTCAGTCAAATTGTCGTGAATTGCACATTTTCAAACTAATTGAAATTCTGCGTCGCGGCATGTATAGGAGACTGCGAGGACGCGTCAAATCGTGATGCGGATGAAAAAGTCCTTATTTTTCAGCTTCAAAAAGAAACGAGGCAAGAAGCTACCCTCGGGATACCGACGCACAGTAGCGCCTCTGAAAACACAACGTTGGAAAAATGGAAAAGTCATTGTCGCAAAACAGTTTTAAACCATACGTTTCCGACAGAGAATTTACCAAGGATTCCAAATCAGAAGCCCAAATAATTTTGAAATTTTGTAGAAGAATGTTGTTGAAAGTTGAACTATTTTCGTTTTTTGCATTAAATAAATAAAAAATATGACTAATTTGTTGCCTTCAATGTAGTATAAGACCAAAAATAGATTACCAATTGTCAATAGCTTTTACTTCAAATGAAAGATACATTCATAAACTGTTAGCCAAACTAACTAAACTAAGGTTTTTTAAAAAATGCTTCATGAAAAATATATATTTTTTAATTTAATACCCTATAAAAAGCCGAATGGGTGGGTGTGCCACATTCTTTAATACATATATAATTTTTATATATAATTTTTGCAACAATTAGCTATGAAATGCCGTTTAAATAATTCGATTTTCATATTTGGTTCAAAACTTTTGAAACACTAAATGAGAAAAGGGACTACTGTGCGACGTTTGCATGTACTCGGGACGGTGGTAGAAGTATATAGGTTTAATAGGCATTTTGCAGCTTAGTGCTGAAAATTAAACAAATTACATTTTTTTTTAATTTTTTCTTATTGTTGCTATAGTTTGCCACGAAATTTAATATCATAAATATTTTATATTTGAAGTTGCCATCGTAAAATTTAAATCACCTCGTCAAGAGCTGTTTTTGTTTGATTAATTTTGTTATCGACTTGTAATTTATAAATAGTTTATGATTTATATTCAAAATTTTAGGAGCTGACCGCGGAATCGTCACTTTCATCTTACCTCACTATATAAATAAAATATAAATTGGTCTGGATGCGCCGCACTGCCCCATCGGCTGAAATCTCATGGGTAATTTCCTCTTTGTGTGTGCAATGGATGAAAGGCCAGGAGACGGGAGATTGAAGCCCAGCTCGAGACCACGAGTCTGAGCATCAAGTAAAACTGTCGGCAGTCTGGAGCTAGGGGGACGAATACTGACAAAGTAATAATTTCGAAAAACAATATCCGCTTGCTCGTTGCTTGGTTCGTTTGGTCAGTAAATTGGTGCGCTGCATATTTGTGAAATTTTCTTAAGCTTGAAAGCATTTTGGGATGGAGAAACCCAGAGAGAGCGGAGGACAAATACTTAATGCATGAGAAAAAGAATTATTTTCAATTACTATGTGGTTACCCCAAGAGTTTCACACACAGAAAACAAAATTTATGGGTTTAATTAAAATAAATTTTTTTAGTTGATTTGCTGTAGAGCAGTAGTATGTAGTATGACGTTTTATATGTCTGAATTGACAGTAACTCTTACGTAAAAGTTTATTTACATATATTTTTTGGTCAGCTAAAGTAGTATATACACGGCTGTGCGCATACAATTCCGAACTCATATATCAGCCGTGCTACTATGCCCCGAGTTTATACCTGTCTTTAACCTCTTGATCTTCACGGGCAATAGTCCGGATGCCTTACCCCCTTGGCCTATCATCAACTACTAAAAAGGACTATGGTAATGCGATTCACTGCACTATATAAGGTTAATGGGACTTCTAGAAAAGTGCCTGGCAAAGAGCGCTGATTAGTTTCGACTTCCATTCGCATTCCGTTTGGAGTATTCATAACTCGCTCGGCTGGAAGCTTTTAGCTTAAACTATAATGTAGATATACGAACTAAATAAAACAATCGATGTATGATATGCCATTCCTGCAACTTATGTTCTTATCAATATGTTAAAAAATTTAGTTTATTATCAATATGCGGAGTTCCTATTTTAGGAATCGGATGATCGGTTTTTGTAAATAATGCTATTATCTATGATTTGCCTAAAGAAATTTGACATCCTACCGATAGCATACATATTGATTTTTTGACGTGCATCACAGCTTCGACCTAAAATGTTGGTATTACCCTGTACGTATTATATACGCTGTCAACCCACAGATACCTCGTAAACATCATTCCCCACTTGAACCAAGGTCGCGTATATTTTTTTTCTGTTGCAACGGCAAACTAGGCTAAAGTGTCAATAAAAGCTATTCAACAGATTAGATGTCACGTGAAACTATTACACCAGATTATACAGGTGCACCTTCTTATCCGCTTTTACTAAATTGGCTGGTAAATACGGTACAGATGAAAATATACTTCGTACATGTCAAGTTATTAATTCGATCCTTCGGCTCATATATACCTCAGTTTTCCGTACACAGCTGTCATCACAGGGTAATTGGTTTTTGTACGGAATAAATTCGCTGGGTGTTTACAAAAAGTCGTTTTCTTGCAGCCGTAACTCCCTCAAGATTAAAATATTGTCCGGAGAAGATTTCTCCAAAGACCTTCCCGACAAAGCCGGCTAGTAAACCCGAAAGCAAATCAATCTCAAACTACCAGAAAGCTTTTATATATTCGCTTCTTTAAGTATCACCTTCCAGCGACCATCACGGGTAGACTAAAGTTCTACTAGTCCTGTAACTGAAAATCTGTCCAAACCTACACCACAACATTTAGATAAAGCCCTTTGTGTAGTCCCTAAAACCAGCTAGGCGGAAGCCATTTCCATCCTGTAAAAGCCCATATCCATTCTTGATCAGCACCACCAGTCGAGTCGATTTAGCAACGCCCGTCTTTTCTTCTAGTCCCTTCGTTTTAAAGCAATCTGAACGTTTCAGTTGCAAACACTTCTCTTAACTGATAAAAATATAAAATCTTATTTTAAGATTTTGCACATTCTTAAATCTTAATATAAGACTGAAAATTCTAGAAATGACATTTTTCAGAGTTTAATCAAGAAGAGTGTGCATACTGTTTTTCTTACACAGAAATTATAATGCCATCTTGCTCTTCCTTCTCGGTACATTAGAATGTTTCTCAACATGATATAATAAGTGCTAGGCATTTTACATTTACAGTAAACTCTGCTTCTGCATGAACTAGAACTTGAACTAGAGGGCGTCGGTATTTTCTCAAGAACTAAGTGTGATCTAAAAACATAATTGCAGTTACTGTAACTAAAATTGGAAAATTTACACATATGAATGTACAATTGCAAGAATGAATTATAATGTGTTGTATTTGTATGTATCTAGTTATCTACATAGGAATGTAATTTTTTTTTTTATTTTAAATTTGTTTTTTTTTTTATTAAGGAGCGAAAATAACACCTAAAAGCCGTATTTATTTATTAGGCTATTTCTTCATTGGGACTACATGTGCTTTAAACTGAAAGAGAAAAGAGGTTAGCTTATGTAAATGTCGTATTTTTTAATCAAAATAAGAAATTAATATTATTGTAATTTTCAATTTTAATGTGGAATAGAAGACGACGAAAGATTCACTACAGAAGGCCAAGGCCAATTACATACAACACTCTCATTTGCTCCTCAAGAATATTCATTAACAGTGCCATAAGAAGTGTAAAATATCTTAACCTGAACAAATTTATGTAGCAATAAGTAAACAATAATTTTAAAAATTTAAGTTAAGTCCTATCTCAAAAATAAAAAAGAAATATAAATTTAAGAGTAATTTCAAAAATAAAATACACAAAAAAATAAGAAAACATATTCTTGGTACAAGAGTTTTGATTCTTAAATGAAGAAATGTGGGTATCGTTTTAAGATTTTGTTTTGTCTTGACTCAAAATCTTTTTGGTAACGTTTTAAGATTTTTCGGTTCCAATTTAAAACGTTTATCATTCTTTTTTTAAACTCTTTTATAGGTTGAAATAAGATTTAAAAAATATTGAACTTAGAATTCCAAAATTCTTGAATAAAGAACAAAAATCTTAAAAGAAGAGCAAAATATGCTTGCCTTACTTTCATAATTTATATAAATAATAAATAAACATTCTGAAAAACAACGAAAGAATGCCAACTTCAATTATATACATACATACATATTTACAGTTTACATTAGAAACACTGATAAAAAACAAGAATTTCGGTCATAAAATCATGACCATTATTTATATTAATATAAATAATAATAATTCCTATTTTATACTTGATCAAAACAGAATTTGTATATAAAATGGGAGCATATTATTTTATTTGGCCATAATTTTCACCCAAGCTTTCTCGTGCATGAAAATAGTTCTTATTAAAACCTAAAGCAAGGTTTATTTGCTGACTTATAGCTTGTTTTTTAGAAAGATCTATTCTCCGTTGAATAGCTTTATGTTGAAATTGCAATGTTCCCATGTGCCAACATATGCAAACGGTGCAGGCATAACATCTACATTAACTTAACATTGTGAGAGAAACAAACCGTTATGTACATTCGAATTGAGTTTGCCAAGACGAAGAACAACGAAACATTAAATTAAAGCTTACTTTTTTACACAAAGACCAAACGCGGCTGATTCTGAAAGATCTTGGTCCTTATATGGCTAGCTCGGAAACAAAAAGTTTCCATTACATACCAATTTTGAGAAAATAGTTCGAAATCTCAGATGTTTAATTGTTCCAATTACATTTGGCGCAAGTTAAATTTGGGTATTTGCTCAAATTCAAGATAATTACTATTGCATCATTATGAATCAATCAGATTTGATAAAATAGAATTATATAAATCATTTAGGCATTCCATAAAAATTGTTTTAAAGTTTACCAATCCTCCTATATTTACAGTTTTATAGTTGCAGTTTTACATTCAAAGTTTAGCATTTTCCTCTACAATTAACGATCGTTTCTATGGTATCTATATGATATAGTAGTCCGATTTTGATAAAATGAAAACCGAAATTCTAGAATAATACAAAATGGCTCAAATTATGTAAAATATGTCGAAAACTGGCTATGAACTCAAATTAGAACTCAGAAAATCTCCTACACGTCCGGTTTTTAGATATTTAAACATAATATTTGAGGCTGAAGTTGTAGAAAAGTATCGATAAAGTGATCACAATAAGGAAATATTTTTACGAAAATTTTTTTTATGTTATGTTATGTTTATTTTAAATGCGAACATTAAATACTTCTTCATACTTTAAATAACCAGGCTTAAACCAAATAAAAATTCCACATTTTACCATAACAGATTAAAAGCTACTATGTTGTATTTTATTAAACTTGTTAGCTCGATAATTTGAAAATATACTGATGTATATTTGTAGAACATTTTAATCGACTTGGTGGAAAGTTCGTCAGACATCTGGATTACTTCGACACAAAGCCACATTTGGATGACGCAATTATCTTAAGCAAATATCACCAGTTCGGCTAAAAGCAACTCACAAATGGAGACAATGTACAGCATATATGAAGATGTAGACACACACGAGTGCCGGAAGGCATATTATATGTTTATGTTATGTATTCCGTAAGTCCTCCCTGTTTATGCGAACCGCCCGAATTCATGCTTTTTGATAAGCAGAGATGCCAGACCATCTGGTATGTGCAGGTTATTCTTAAGGAAAAACATACATATTTAAAAAGTCCCATTAGGTTTGTCCTGCCTCACCAATGCGATATCCATATCTAGCCAATTTTACTCGGGTTTAATTGGTTTCATTAACTCCTAACCTTTTCGCGAGCCGAATTCATAATCTACTTTTGTGTGTTGGGAAATACATTAAAAACAATTTATGAAAGGAATGCATGAATTCGGCTTTGCATAAGCACAGAAATAGGTTCAAAGAATTCCGGAGGCGCAGTCGCTTCCATATCGGCCGCTTGGGTTATATATTTATATAATAAACACATGGGAAGTAGTTTTATTACTTATGGCAGCCAAATGTTTGCAAAAGTGCTCATCCCAATGAGCTGCTCGTAAATCGGCACATAAGCTCTCTCCAGTGGACAAATCCTCCAGCGCTGGTAAAATATTTAAAGTATTTCCAAACACTTCCCGGCTTGAAGTACTCATGAATGCCTACCAGCCCGCGTGGGAGTGAATGTATTTATTCGCTGCTGCCAGAATTATATGTTTGCATCCATGTATACAAATAGCGCGCTGTTGGGTTTTGAGTGAGTGTGCGACGGTGAGTGTGCGGCACCCAGCTAGGAGCACAACTGTATTTATGGGCAAGGGCACACCGTCAATAACAGTACATTTTTATTGGCAATGCTGGGACCGTAAAGAAAAACGACGGCTGCCGCCCATCTACTCCTAGCCCTCAGCCCTTCGCAGCGGCGGCCATTTAATAATTTAACCACTACTATTTAGTTTCCGTTTCCGCAAAATGCCCTCGCGTTAACGCCGTGAATGTAATAAATATTCCTTTTCGGCCAATGTTTCCGTAACTCACTGACAGCGGCTACCCTGCTCGGATCAGATGGCGGGTGCCCGGCCCGATGACGGTTTCATATGCATGTATAGGGCTAAAACAAATCCCATAATGTTCCCTCATAAATATTTCATTTTATTGCTCAACCTCAAAAAAGGGATTCACCGTCTTAAGCGCTGGCGAAGCCAAAAATGGTTCATAAATTACGGCTCACACACTAAGCATTTTCCATTTTGGGTTTCCCTCTCCCTGCCAAGTATGTGGTTATGTGGGGGTGGGAATTATCAAGCAGTTGCAGGTCCTGGCAATTTTCTCTTAATATTCTCGATATCTAAACTACTGTTGAGTAGCATTGATTTTTTTCTGTTCAACTGAGAAACTATTCATTTCAATGTCCGTTCCCTTCTGTAAATGGTGATTTCCCTACTAAAAGAAGTTCAGCCAGTGTTCCGATCTGTCCTTTGTTACTTTATGTCCTTTTGGACGAGCAGCTGCTCTTGATTTATCTTCAAGAAAAATGTGCGATTTTTCTTTGTATAATGACGATCATTATACAACATTTTCGGACACTACTGAGACGAAAATTTTGCACACTTTTTTAATATATAGACGAATATTATTCATATTTTATATGACTTTCGGTTCAAATTGTCCCTTTTATACCTTTGTATTAATATTTTATTTTGAAGTTTGATAAGATGTTGAGTTATAAAGTTTGCTTGATGATTCAACCACGAATTTTGGATTTACAAAGCGATGATAGAAATGTGGGACATAGATAGATATATATATATACATATATACATTTATTTGATCTTACAACTTCTTTTTCAGTCGCCAAAGGTTTCAATTTAAAAGTGAATTCAACGAATTGGCCATTAAGAAGGAGAATTACATTAAAAATCGAATAAGCCTTTTACTTCCCACAACGATTTGAAGCAAAGCGTGCTTTGAGTGGAATGCGAAGCCAATCCAACTAAAATAATCACTCATTCATACGTATTACGCAAAAAATATATTTTGAACAAGTCCGCCTTCAGACCGACAGCACCGCCAACACTTAGTAGGCTTTTAAATTCGGGATTCAAAATTTATTTACAACAAGAAAAAAAGCTAACTTCGGCACACCAAAATTGGTATACCCTTGCAGCTTACAATTGGATCATTATGAATTAATAAAATATTATTAAATGGAAAGTAAAACTAACAGGAATTCTATACAACATTTATACATATAAAAATTTGGTTTAAGATTGCGTATACGTAATATTTTCCCAACATTCCTATGGCAGCTATATGATATAGTAGTCCAATTTCGATCAAATTAAAACCGAAATTCTAGAATAATATAAAATGGCCATTTCTCAAATTATATGAAAATATGTTGAAAATTGGACAAGTAATAATTGTTTTTCTGAAAATTTACCGATCGTTCCTATGGCAGCTATATGATATAGTCGTCCGATCCGGCCCGTTCCGACTTATATAGCAGTGAGAGCATATAGAAGACTATCTGCAA
Organism: Drosophila jambulina; assembly: GCA_018152175.1. Lineage (NCBI taxonomy): Eukaryota > Metazoa > Arthropoda > Insecta > Diptera > Drosophilidae > Drosophila > Drosophila jambulina. The sequence continues at coordinate 1,448,901 of JAECXH010000012.1, read as the reverse complement.
AGTTTCATTCAGATAGCTTAAAAACTGAGGGACTAGTTTGCGTATAATCGGACAGACGGACGGACAGACGGACAGACGGACGGACAGACGGACAGACGGACATGGCTAGATCGACTCGGCTATTGATGCTGATCAAGAATATATATACTTTATAGGGTCGGAAATGTCTCCTTCACTGCGTTGCAAACTTCTGACTGAAATTATAATACCCTGCAAGGGTATAAATATACAAAATGGCCATTTCTCAAATTATATGAAAATATGTTTAAAATTGGTCGTTATAATTTTTTTTCTGAAAATTTAGCGATTGTTCCTATGGCAGCTATATGATATAGCAGTGAGAGCATATAGAAGACTATCTGTGCTGTTGATGCTGATCAAGAATATATATACTTTATAGGGTCGGAAATGTCTCCTTCACTGCAAGTGTTTTTTTATTCCCTTACAGGGTATTATAATTTTATTCAGATTTTTGCAACGCAGTAAAGGAGACATTTTCGACCTTATAAAGTATATGTATATTGGTGAGTTATTCCCGTTTGAGAGAAAAAAACGTCCGGCTTGGTTGAGTAGATACAAATGGAATACTTTTGGTGACTGCAGAGTTTACTATCGATACAAATTTTACGCTAGAGATTACAATGCTATGATAGTTTCAATAGTATATCAGCATCAACAGCTGAGTCGATCTAGCCATGCCCGTCTATTCGTCTGTCCTTCTGTCCGTCTGTCCAATTTTACGCAAACTAGTCCCTTAGTTTTCTAAATGCAACTTTGCAGATAGTCTTATTTAAGCTCTCACTATATATAAGGGCCGGATCGGACGACTATATCATATAGCTGCCAAAGGAACGATCGGAAAATTTTGAGAAAAAAATATAATATAATTTCATAAAATTTGAGACGCAGTTATTTTGTATTAATCTAGAATTTCGTTCTTAATTTGATCAAAATCGGACGACCATATTATATAGCTGCCATAGAAACAAGCGTTAAAGCAAAACTGTGAATGCAAAACTGTAACTGTAAAATAATTTTATAGGTGAACGTTAAGATCGAATTTTTTGGTATGCATACATGCTTTATTCATTTCCTTTTAAATTTTCGTTTTCATTTCATCGAATTTGATTAATTCATAATGATCCAATTGTAAGCTGAATGGGTATACAAGCCTCGGCGTGCAGAAGTTTGTTTACTTTCTTGTTTGGCATAAAGTCATTCTTTTTATTTAAAGCTTTGTATAATTTGATTTGAAGTTCTGAACGTTAACACATCTTACATATTAAAACATAAAACAAAAAGCTTTAAAAGCGGAATCTTTTTATAAGCTTTAAAGTACGATCAGATGCTTCAAATTAACAAATTGGCGCCAATTATTTCGTCTAAGTTTGACCGTGAAAATAAAAATTCTCTGTCTGAAAATAGTAAAGTTTATAATAAAAATTTTATAAATATTCAGTAAGTTTAATACAATTATATGTAATCTTAGTCTATTTCGGTGTATTTTTTTCATAGAATAAAAATGATCTTTTTTATAAATTCCACAAAATTCAGGGAGGTTTGTGTTTCGTCATAGCGAACTCGATATATGGAGCAACAAGAACGGTTAAATTTTGTTTCTGTAGCATTGCATTTACTAACAAATTAGCAATTACTTTGTTGATGATGACAAAATAGTAGAAATAATTTGTTCAAAAATAGATTCGTCGTACTCAGAAATATATGGGAAAATATCGATTTAAATTCAATTAATATTTTTGAGTTCAATAGCCATTTGTAAATATTTTAAAGACTGATTTTGATGTGTCTAACGATTGTTAAAAAAAAAAAAAACATTTGTTGATGTTACAGCACCTCAATTGTACCCAAAACCTTCTTTTTTACTCCTTTAGATTTAAATATCTCAAAACGTGACGTCTAAAAATTTTTTGAAGCCGTAGTCGAGTTTAGCGCATGTCCTTTTGAAAATTATATTCCGGTTCTTGGCTCTGAGTTTTTATACCCTTGCAGGGTATTGTAATTTTAGTCAGAAGTTTTCAACGCTGTAAATGAGGAATTTCCGACCCTATAAAGTAGATATATTCTTGATCAGTATCAACAGCCGAGTCGATTTAGCCATGTCCGTTTGTCCGTCTGTCTGACTGTCCGTCTGTCCGATTATACGCACACTAGTCCATCAGTTTTGAAGCTATCTGAATGAAACGAGCCGGACCGGACAACTGTATCGTATAGCTGCCATTGGAACGATCGAAAAATTTTTGAGAAAAAAAATTATAAACTGGCCAATTTTCAACGTATTTTCATTTAATTTGAGATAAGGCCATTTCATATTTTTCTATAATTTCATTTTTTAATTTGTTCTTTTCGCTCTTCTGGAATTTTTCTCTTCTTATTAGATTGCAATAAAGAGATTCGGTAGAAAAAGTTTAAACTATCATATGTTTTTCTTACGAAATAATTAAAATTAAAAATGCAGCTAAAAGCAAAAAATAACATTTTTTCAGTTTTCAGGCCAACTTCTTTAAAAAACAACTGAGATTATTAGATTGGATAATTGGATCCATTAAATTACGAATGTTCTGACATTTACTTATGAAAATACTCCAACAAAATACGATGATTATGAAATATTTTGTTTTCGGTCCTGGTTGACCATTTGGCGGATATGCCCATATAAAATGACTATTTAATGGCTGTGGGTTGTTATAATTATAAATAATGACATTAAGTCTGTGAGAAAGCCAAGGTAATAAATTTGTTTATGAAATGCTTGATTTATTTAAGCTATTTTGAAATTATAATATTTTAGTAGTGTTATAGCTTACATCAACATTTTCAAATCTAGGATAATTTGTTTGTTGATAAGTTTCTAGTTGCCAAAATATTTTGTGCCATATATAAGACATATTTTTCATAAAGAAGAGGAGCATTCTTCTTATATATCTAATTTTTTTCTTACTTTTAATCAAGTTGATTGTTTAAAAGTTTTTTTTTTTTAGGGATTCATTTTCAATTTGAGGGTAGTCTCCAAAAAAAAAAGTAGATTATACGTTCTTTTTGTGTTTGTATTAGAGATTCGATATTTCGGTAGTAGCACAACTTTATCTAAGAGAGTGCCGGCAATCATAACACCATGTCAGATTAGAACCAGTTGGAAATTGTATGCGCACACGTGTTCGATAATAAAAGCTACTGTATGTTTCCCAAGATTTTATATGACTGTGCTGATGTTTGACGAAAAATTTACCATCAATACAAGATAAATTCGACTTTGAATTAGAGTGGAATTAAACGAAGCCAATAAAAAAAGACCAAATTTTCGGGAAAATATAATAATTTTTTTTCTTGAATATATTTTCAAAGTTATATATTTGGCCGCTTAGTGCCGAAAACAATATCAAGCCTTTTTATCAATTTTCCGCTTAACTACGGAAAAACCAAAAAGATGAAGAAAAGGTTTTTCGGTCTAGCTTTTTATACCGGGTACTCAAATCGGCCAGGAATATTTGAACTTAGTGTCAACCAAGAATGTAAGCAACAAGCAGACCCCATAAGGTATATACATATGTATATATACCTGATCAACATAATCAGCCAAATCGATTTAATCTTGGCGTCCCTTTAAAACAACAGATCTCAGAGACAAAGAGCTAAGCAATCCAATTTTTTTCAAATGGAAAATTTTTGGTGCAACATTTTTGGCATTTTTCTTTTTCCTTTGATCGGAGTATTGGGACGATTTGGGTTTTGTATAACGGGTAAGAAAATAATCATCAAAATGACCAAATTTACTTCCTGCAACCTATTATCCCTTTAAAAATCTTAGGCTGTTTCATAGCGGTTTCCTTAACTTTCGGTCAAGATCAGTGACCATCGTTGCTGACTTAAAATTTGAATAGACGAATAGATCTGTATGTTAGATCTATTTAATTGATCTATATTATTTGATAGTAGGTCTCCCTTCGTAACACACTCTCGGCGTTCATCGTCACTACGGCCGTCAGTGATTAAATTTTCTTATTAAATAGACTCTTGTCTACATTGAAGACGTTATGAAAAGGGCAAACACCACGAGAGAACACACTTCTTTATTTTGTGTATTCTTTTTGGAAATTCGTCCGGGAGTGGTTATGCCGGTGGCTAACCTTGAAATAGTGAGTTATTGTAGCTAGCTCAGAAGACATGGATGTTGCCTATTGATCTGTTTAAGCAGAGACTGAAGAGATAATATTTATTTTGTGACCCAGCTCATTCTTAAAGAAAGAAACCGGTTGTTATGCTAATCGCCTCGCATGAGACGGAAACCCACTGGGTAGACAGCAGTCTACGGAGCTGGCCATTATCGCCATTAGCAACGTGCGACTAGCTTTGAATCACTTCCGCGACGAAAACTCTGGTGCAAATTGAAAGGCAGCCAAAAACCTTCACAAACGCAGCTCTATAAAGTTATTATGGTTAGCTCCAAAATGTTAGCGTTAACTTTTTAATAGCAGTTGCTAAGTTGTACAAGATGTTTTTGGTTGCTTAGGCTGAGACAAGAGAAGCGGGCAAGTAATATGCATTCACTGCGTTGGTGTCAGTGCTAGACAAGGGAGTTCGATAGGCGTAGCCAGAGGATGCTCCCGTCGTGGTGGGGATCTCTGGAGTCCCGGTGGTGCTCTTGACTGGGATCACTGGCGACGGGCTTGTCGAGACTGGCGGCTCGGGATGTACTGTGGGCTTCGGCGTTTCGACAGCACCTTCTGTGGTTGTCGAGTAGATGGTTTGAGTAGAGCTTGTAGAGCTTTCATCCGGATAATAGTCTGTGTTTACCTCAGTGGTGGAGTGTGTGACCGGCCTCTCCGTCGTGCTTGTGGTGCTGGAGAAGGTGACGAACTTACTGAAGCCGAGCCCAAAGCCACCGCCCGAGGACTTAGCCTGCAGCACGCTGTTTAACAGCTGAATCTTAGTGGAGATGAGGCTGGAAATCAGCTGGGTGTTGACGGGTGAGGCCGTCGGGGAACTGCCCGTGGAGTAGCCTGAGGAAGGACGCGGAGGGTTAGTTTGAAAGCGAAGATCAACCGGCAGCTGTCATACCACCGCTGGGTGCAAACACTTTGATGAAAATCGGCTTCGCGTCTGCCATGGTGGCTATGCTGCAGGCTAGCAGAGCCAGAATCGAAATAGTTCTCAGCATGGTGTTGGCTTTTATGTATTGACTGGCCGCCGCGAATCAACGCTCACTTTTATATCCGTCGCTGGGAAGATGGCTCAGCTGATTTTGTTGTCATTTTATTATTGTCGAGCGCCGGAGCTTTGAGCTGCGAGCACTACGCTCCGACACTAGATCTCGAGATGTAAGCAAACATGATTCTAGCGTCCCTGGATGAGGCCGCTGGTGTCATGAAGTGGCGAGTACGGGGAAGCAAACGTTTTTGTTTTAAATTTTAGGCAACATGACACATTTTTAATCATATACGTGTACTTTTGTGTACTAAATGTATTTAGTATTTAACAGGGCAAAAACGCTTTCGACCCCGCGTTGTATATACATATATATGAATTGTAGATTCTAACCACATTAGGAGAGGTGAAGAGAACCAGGTATTTAATAGTCGAATCACCCACCAATTACGGTTTCTGCACTGTGTTTGCAAATGTTACACAAATGAATTAGAACAAGTTGTACTACATTGTCCTTGTGTCTGTTAGATCTTGACCTAATACAAGGTTGTCATTAAGCAGCACACCTTACTTACAAATAGTCCATTGCCATATTTCTACAGCTTCCAAAGCGTTTCCGTTCTTAAAAACTGAAAACAGCCTTGCATAATATAGTTTTTGACCATATAAAACATCGATCGTGCCCAAATCTTATAAATATAATACATATTAGTTTATTATGTATAATATAAATAATGAAGCGGCATTATTTTCCGAAAAATTGTATTTATGTCGGCTCGTATTGCATTTATATACGTGACTGAGTGTGAATGTGTTAGTAGGCTATATCATTTAAATGTCTGCCGAGTCATGTATGTAGATTTGAAAGAACATTAAAAGTAATAGTGTAGCGAGTGACCTGCGTAATCGACATGTCACTCTTTAGTTTAAAATTTATAGGCTTATTGGCTTTCAATTTTGAATATAATAAAAAATTCCATTTAACTATGACTATAATTTAAAAACAAATTTTTTAAATCAATTAAAGCACCGATATAAAAAGCAAAGCCTATTCTAAGCTTTTGATTTTAAAAAATTTAGAACTCCAACATAGCGATTTTTATACCATTGCAGAGTATTATAATTTCAGTCAGAAGATTGCAACGCAGTGAAGGAGACATTTCCGACCGTATAAAGTATATATATTCTTGATCAGCATCAATAGCCGAGTCGATCTAGCCATGTCCGTCTGTCCGTCTGTCCGTCCGTCTGTCCGTCTGTCCGTCCGTCTGTCCGATTATACGCAAACTAGTCCCTCAGTTTTTAAGCTATCTGAATGAAACTTTGCCGATAGTCTTCTATATGCTCTCGCTACTATATAAGTCGGAACGGGCCGGATCGGACGACTTTATCATATAGCTGCCACAGAAACGATCGGTAAATTTTCAGAAAAAAATTATAACTTGTCCAATTTTCAACATATTTTCATTTAATTTGAGAAATGGCCATTTTATTTTATTCTAGAATTTCGGTTTTAATTTGATTAAAATCGGACTACTATATCATATAGCTGCCATGGGAATGTTGGGAAAATATTACGTATACGCAATGTTAAACCAAGTTTTTATATGTATAAATGTTGTATACAATTCCTGTTGGTTTTACTTTCCATTTAATAAAATTTTATTAATTCATAATGATCCAATTGTAAGCTGCAAGGGTATACAAACTTCGGCGTGCCGAAGTTAGCTTTCTTATTATTCTAGATTCTTCTGATTATTCTAGAATTTCCTATTTAATTTGATAGAAATCGGACGACTATATCATATAGGTGCCGAAAATTGTAAGGAAAAAATTATAACCTGGCCAGTTTTCAACAAATTTTCATATTATTTAAGATATGGCCATTTTGAATTATTCTTGAATTTCTGTTTTAATATTATCGAAATCGGATTACTATATCATATAGCTCCCATAGGAATGTTCAGGAAATATTACGTATACGTAAATGTAAAAACTAATATTTTGGTATGTGTAAATGTTTTTTATAATTCTTGTTAGTTTATATTTTCATTTGATCAAATATCAAATTATTTTATAATTGTAAGCTGCAATGGTATAAAAACTTCGCCGTACCGAAGTTAGCTTCCTTTCTTGTTATTAAATTAAATGCATTTGTTCACGCCAAAAGGGCGTTTATTCCAGAGGCAGTGTGATCCCGTACACCCTCGCTCTCTCTCCCTCTTCCTTTAGGCTTTCGGTCCATAGAGCTTCCAATCCGCTCTCCGAAGCTAGTTTTAAGTCTTCTTGTATTTTAGTTATAATTCCTACTTCTAACAAAATAAAGACCGCACGTCGCGCAATATCCCGAAATAGTTTCTTAGGTGTTTTTATTTATCGAGTGCTTTAGGTTGAAGCCACCCCCCTTCATTTCAGCATTTATTTTCAAAATTTCATTTAGAATATTGCAGAAAATAGATTTGAGTAAAGTTTTAACATCTTTTAAAAATAATGTTATATTGTGCAGCTTTTCAAAAGAACCCCAAAAATTGCATATTATTTGTTATTTTTATACCCTTGCAGGGTCTTATAATTTTAGTCAGAAGTTTGCAACTCAGTGAAGGAGACATGTCCGGCCCAAACAAATATTTATATTCTGTCCGTCTGTCCGTTTCTACGTAAACTGGTCCTCAGTTTTGAAGCTGTCTGAATGAAACTTTGCAGATAGACTTCTATATGCTCTCACTACTATATAAGTCGGAACGAGCCGGATTGGACCGGTAAATAAAAAAAAAATTATAACGGCCAATTTTCAACATATTTTTATATAATTTGAGACGTGGCCATTTTATATTATTCTAGAATTTAGGTTTTAATTTGATCAAAATCTGACTAATAGTATCATATAGCTGCCATAGGAAAGTTGGGGAAATATTACGTATACCTAATGTTAATCCGAATTTTTATATGTATGAATGTTAAATACAATTCCTGTTAGTTTTACTTTCCATTCGATAAAATTTTATTAATTCATAATGATCCACTTGTAATCTGCAAGGGTATACAAACTTCTGCGGGCCGAAGTTAGCTTTCTTTCTTGTTTTTTATAGAATAACCCCTTAAAATTTGGTGACTTAATTCGTTTTCCCTTGTGTCACGTTTGTTTTACTTATCAATGTAAATACAATAAACAAACACTTTTAATGAAGATTAGTATATATAGCGGGCACGAAAATAAATTAATATATCAATTTTCCAAACTATTATTATATATTAGAAATAACAGTATGGTTCGAAATATTATAGGTGCATAAGACAAAAAAGTTGCACCAAAAACGCTTTGAGAACGAAAGAACTCGTCAAAGCCAAAATGAGCCTTACCAAAGGAGCCAAATCATTTAATTTATGAAATTAATAATGTTAGTGTATAAGCTGCTGGAAGGGAAGATACGCCAATAATTGATGGTTAAGTACAAGCTTAACGCTTTATGTTATTCATGGTTATATAAATGTTTAGTCTTCTTAAAACAGACGTTTATTCTTTTTGAAACAGACATATAGACTTTTTAAAAAGACTTTCCAAACATAACAAATAATATGCAATTTTTGGGGTTCTTTTGAAAAGCTGCACAATCCAATTTTAAAAACAAAATATATGTGGTATTTTTAGAAATTTGTGTAAAATGTTTTCATTTTAAATTATATAAATATTTGTATGGAACTTTCAACTATTTACCAACAATAGGAGCAATGACAACGATCTGAACAATTTGTTTTAATTTAAATAAATCACAAGTTTTTTTATCATTATTTCTTATCGCATTTCTTCTTTTTTTATTTAAATGTTTTCAATGTTTGCAAATAGTATAAATCCAAACAAAAGCAAAGATTTTTCAGAATAATAACATATACAGACTAATTTTAAGTGATATTAATTAGCAAGACTACAAAATACCTGACAAATCTGTTCTAATCGAACCTTGTAATTAATCTGAAGCCAAATAAATTCATAAAACATTTTTCCAAAGGCTATTAGCTTTTTAGTATACTCTATAGATCAAATAATGTAGTTTTGATTGGTTCACCGGATTATTATAAAATCTTTGCAGCCAAGATAGAATCAGATACTCGCTTTATTTTGTCATCGGTGCAGTGTACTATCACTAGAATTTATTCCAAATAGTTTTTGAGGATATTTCGGCAATTTAAACATGACCAAAAGAAGGATTTTTATTCATTGTTTCATCGAGTTGACTTATAACCGATTTGACTTAAATTCCATTATTATAAAAAAATTGTAGACAGTTTTTTAAAAGAATTATGAATGATTTAAAAAAATCTTAATTACTGCATTTAGACTTTTTCATCAGTTAGTTCGAATTTTGGCAAACAATTCCTTCATATTCAGCATTTTCACATTTTTATTCTCAATTATTCAACACGAATCCTCTTAAAACTTCAGAAAGGGCAAAGCACTCCGATTATTAAAAAATATTCCAAGACCAATTAAATATTTGCCTTGTGTAAAGACATTTACGCTAAAAAATCGTGTGTAAATACTTTTCACAACTTCCATACATCTTTTATTTTACTTCTACCACTGCCCTAAGAACTGTTTTCTTTCGTATGAAAGAATAAATTCAAAAATTGACTCATGTGGCTAAATTTGATAGACTCCCTGTAAAACTGGTATGAACAATAGGCTTCTGTAGAATTGCCTGTATATGTACACTTTAAAAGGAATGAATATATTTCGAAATCTGTTGATTCAGGAGAAATGTGGGTAAAAGTGCAAAAGCAAATTTCTTCGATGGGATCTGTTGCGATCTAGTTTTTCAAATTGCAAATCGCGTCTAATGACACATCAATCCAACACCTAGTTCAAAAGGTATTTTGATAAACCATATTTGGTCGTTTTTTTTTGCAAAAACTAAAAACTATTGTTTATTTGCAATTTCCTTGCTTCTTAGGGAGCCTGGATAATTTATTAATTTATTGCATTTTTTATAGTTCGGATTTTTATGATATTCATTAATAAGCAAGATTAAAATTAAATATAAATGATATAAATCAAAGATAATAATTATTTTAGATATAAAAAACATATTTACAAATAGATTTAATAGAAATATAAAATAAAACTCACCTGTTATTTAAGACAGCTTCATGCATTTTTATGATTTCCTTATGGAGAACATCCAAAGAATGGACGCCCCGCTCTGTCCCTTGTGAACTTTGGAAAAATGAATACTTTTTAATTTTGAATCTGGTTATCAACACAGTAGGGGATACGGCGCGTTTTTATTTACTGTGGTTTAAGACAATATTTTTTAAGCATTGTAAAGAAATAAATAAGAATCAGCAATCGAATTACAGAGAGGCTAATAGAGATAGACAGCGCCAACAGATCTGATTTTTTGAATCATTTCGATCACAGCTGGCGCATAATTTTAATGAATTATTATTCCAAATTTAGGCTCTTATATCAATTTTTAGAGCTTTGGGGAAACCACCATTAGCTCCGTGAAATTTCGTCTTTCTAATCGACCCAGATCAGTGTGTATTTGCCGTCGAAAAAAATGGGTGAAAATTTTGGAGCTTGTAAAATAGTTTAAAAAACCTAAAAAGTAAAATATACAATATTAAATTAAATAGAATCTTTATTATGGTGAGGACTACATTTTGGCGAAAAAATCGTTTTTTGCCACTGGAAGGAAATGAGGGCATGTTTTGGGGCAAAATAAATCTTAGCAAATCAGTTTACTGTTATAAGAATTGAATGGTAAGAAATTTTAATGAGGTCACTGAAGTGGATTTAGATGTGCGTTGATTCCTAAATTGAGTTTTATATAATGTAAAAATATTAAAATTAAATATTAATATTTTATGTCATCGGACAGAAAAAAAAATTGAATCCTCTAATGCGATTTTCGCAAAGGCATAATTTTAATTAAGTTTTAATTTATTATTGTCTTAAACTGTATGTCAAGTTATAGTTTTAATAAAGGAAGCATAATGTATTCGATAAAAATCAATTAATCAATTTATTGTATTGTTATTTTTGCCATACATTTTTTAAATCTATTTAATAAAGACAATTTAGTTTATAAAATTCGGTTACTTTGAACCCCATTGTGCAACGCACTATGGGGCGAACGACCACCTTTGCTGGACAAAACCCATTTTTTAAAATCCGTTAAAATAGGTTTTTATTGACCGAAATGTATTCAAATAACATGAATCTGCAATGTTACGTACATACAAGTTTAACAGTGACGCGCTCTGTTAAGTTATCCGCTGTTAGTTTAGCTGTTACTGCAACAAGAGGCGAGTACTGTTAAATTGCTTATTTATTGTGCAAGTTTAAAATGCCGAAATTATTAAAGAAATCCAAAAGAAGTGCCACTTTTTGGATGCAATCTTATTCATAGTGCCTTGTAATATATGTTTATGGTCGTTAACTGTAGAAAAAGTCTGCGGTGTCATTTTAATCGAATGTAATTTGTTACCTTAAAAAATTTATAAACTTTTAGTGTAATATAGTATTAAAATTGAGCTACAAAGTGAGTCCAGCTCTCTCCACTTCTGAAATTGGCTCTATGTTTTAGAGCATTCGATTCTTGTTATATTCTAAGAGTATAAAAGTGCACTTTTGTGCACTTTCTCAGAAATTGAACTTTAAAAGTTCTAACCTTACATCCAGAAAATGTCAAGTTTTTTAACATGTGGAACGGTTAATGCTGCGAATATTGACATTTTTTCTTATGGTTTACTAAATCTGTGTATCTTCAAGTCATATTACAGAAAAATCTGATCTCCCAGTTAGTTTCTTTAAAAAAGAGAGAGCAGAACAGTGGATTTCTGCATTTATTTCACCGCCTGCTCCATGCAAAATAACAATAGTGTGATTTGGTGTGAAAAAATGACTGTAAAGCTTCAAGTTTTACACAGTTGTATTATGATAAAATACTAATCAATACTAAAAAAAAAAATGAAAAAAAAAATTTTTACACTGAAAAAAAATTTTTTTTTAACCTTAAAAAATGACAAGACCACGCCCATTTTTTGGAAATATCTTCCTTTTGTTATAAATAACTTAAATAAAAAAACAGATCTTAAAAATATTACTTCGTTTTAAAGTTATTAATTAATGCCACAAAAAGTGGTCGTTCGGCCCATAGTGCAACGTTCACTGGGTAAATTTAATTGATTTATTTGGTAGTCACTCCTGTTCAGTTTTAAAATGAGTCGGAAGAGAAACTTTACTCTGCTCCAAATTTTTCATTTTCCACGTTGAAACTGAAAGTAAATATTTGGCTGAAATTGACTTGAACACGAAAAACCAAAAAAAGGAAAAGAGAAAGAAATTTTCTGTGACGATGGAGCAAGAACAATCCATGATTTGGGCGACCATAAAAAAACTGTCTCTGCCGTGGCTTACACATGACGCATATAATATCAAGGAATATAAGGAGGTTGAGAAGAAATTCGAGGCAAATTAAATACAAATTAGAACCCTTTTGGAATCAAAATTGTTTCGGTAAAGATGGACCCTGTCATAAGATGCAGTATAAGTATTCCCGACGTTAATTTGCATAAATAAATTTGAATAGATTAAACTACTGACTTCACACACATCCCAAAAACTGTGCAGCGAAATGAAGGAACTATTTAACCCTTAACTTGATTTAACCCTTGCAGACACGAAATATACACATGGTGAAAACAGTAGAAATTCTTTTTTTTTATAACGTTTTTTTAACGTTTATAAATGTGGAAATTTATTCTTTTGATTAGCGCACTGCTACCGAATTGACAGCTTAATGTAATCGGTTATAATAGAAAAAAGTACAAAAATTAGTCTAAGTGTAACTTAAGGCTAGAAGAATTTCATAAAGTTTTTTTTTTTTTGAAAGTAATAATGAAGGTGGTAGAAATGTTATGTCAAAATCCGGTCTGGTAGGTCTTGAGGGTGGTAGTAGAAATTCTGAATGAATTATCTGATGGTGTCCACGTCGACAATGTCGCAATGGATGGAAGACTTAAAAAAAAAACAAAAAAGAAAGGTAACTTCGGAAAGCCGAAGTTTGTATACCCTTGCAGCTCACGATTAGATCATTATGAATTAATAAAATTTTATTAAATGGAAAGTTAAACTAACAGGAATTGTATACAACATTTATAGATATACAAATTCGGTTTAACATTACGTATACGTAATATTTCTCCAACTTTCCTATGGCAGCTATATGATATAATAGTCAAATTTTGATCAAATTAAAACCGAAATTCAAGAATAATGCTAAATGGCAATTTCTCAAATTATATGAAAATATGTTGAACATTTTCCAAGTAATAATTTTTTTCCTAAAAACTTACCGATCGTTCCTATGGCAGCTATATGATATAGTCGTCCGATCCGGCCCGTTCCGACTTAAATAGTAGTGAGTGCATAAAGAAGACTTTCATTTCGATAGTTTCAAAACTGAGGGATAGCTTCAAAACTGAGGGACTAGTTTGCGTAGAAACGGACAGACGGACAGACGAGCAGACGGACAGACGGTCAGACGGACCGACGGACCGACGGAGAGACGGAGAGACGGACAGACGGACAGACGGACAGACGTACAGACGGACAGAAGGACATGGCTAGATCAACTCGGCTGTTGATGCTGATCAAGAATATATATACTTTATAGGGTCGGAAATGTCTCCTTCACTGCGTTGCAAACTTCTGACTGAAATTATAATACCCTGCAAGGGTATACAAATGTATGTAATAAAAACGTTTTCAAATTTATTTTATTAACACTTTTTAAAAGGATAAGCTTAAAAAATAAAAGCAGGATGATATCTTGATCTGCTTTATAGAGAAAAGCAAAATTTTTTCCAGGGATTACTCCAAGGAAGCCAGAGCGGTGGTTTACGCCAAATGGTTAAGTCTGGCAGATGAATTAAATGTCATTGAACGCTTAACAACTGTCGTCTCCCTAATTCGTTTACTGCTAATAGTTGCAAAAACATTTCGGTAAAATAGTAACGCAAGAATTTTTAAAGTGGGACGGGCAAATCAGGTGACATCTGCATGAGTTTTCCAATACTTCTTGTCGATCATTTCTAGCACTGCCTCCTAAAACAGATGACTTGAATTTCGAATATTAAAAATTAACTTTTTACGGCCTAGAATGCTTATACCTTCGGCTTTATGCAATGAATCAATACCCCATTAGGTTCGAAACTAGAGGAGGCCAAAATTTGATAGGCCCCTAACTAGCAAAACCATTGCAAAACAAATGCAGCGGCCAGCTTTTGGGAACTAAGGGGAACAAAGGGAAATTTAATAAAAAAAATCCTTCAATCAACAAGGGAAATCTCTTATGTTAAAGGACAATCCGAAAATGTTATCAAACTCACTTCCGAGTGGAAACTGGAAAAGGCCTGATAATACACATTTTAATGAAAGTAAATGTGCGTCTTATCTAAGACCAGTTATGTATTAGAGATCACTTATCTTGCAAATATCCTTCCAGTGCATTATCTTGGCAAAAATGGCATAAGAGGATCCTCCAAAAAGTTTTTGATTTCGACACTGTTCATTCTGGAGCTTGTGAAGCACAGATCAAGCGTGCTAAACGCATGAAAGGCTCCCCAAACCATTGCTTACCCGCCGAAGAAAGCCGACACCCATCTGAGCCGTCAAGATTAAATATTTTTTCATCATAATAAATAATCTAAAAGAAAAATTGAAAATATTGAACAAACCTCCATAATCAAACTAAGATAAAATTTCATAAAGAGATACTGTGTCTCTCAAAGTTATTTCTACAAATTGAAGTCTTACTGTGTTGTGGCTTCGCTTTAAGACTCCTCTGGCAATGCACACCGATGATTGCCGCGTCCGCCAAACAGTCGTTCGTGACACAGGCTTACTGAAACTTGTGGCAAGTGTGGAGTAAGAAGCAAACGAACTGCTAGCTCTAAGTCCTATGTGAAGTTTAACGCGGTCAGACAACTTTGATCTTCCTCTGGAACTATGCTTTACAGCATATTTATCCGGATTGTTTGAAAATTTTGTGAAAACACAACGGTTGACCAATTTTCTGCGATACTTCGCTAACATCAAAGCCGGCATCGTTGTACTCTTTCATTCTTCGTCGTTGAATTACTAAATTCCACGCACATTCAATATATATATTTTTTGTTTTAAGCGAAATAGAACTATAATTATTGGAAACCAAACCTTTCTCTCCAGCCGCAGCAGCAATATAAAGTTTAATAAGTACGCCGAGGGATCATGGCCGAGCACAACGGTCGGTGTGTCGGAGTGTGAATTGTTGGGTAAGTCGTCAGTTTGGTTATAAGTCGCAATCACTATCAAGAACTTCGTACTTTGATTGAAAGATTTTTAAGAATTTACAAAGCTTCGGATAAGCAATTGCTCAAGTTTGCCTTAAAAAATAAGTTTAATGGAAATTGTTACTTTTTTATTGAAGCAATTAATATTAAACTGAAGAACCAAAAAACAAATTAAAAAAGGAACACAAGTAGTATTGTAATTCAAGTTAAAAAGAATTCAAAACACGAACAATTATCTTATAAACACATTATACCTACATGAAAAAGACCATCTTCGCAGGGCAAATTTGACCATGAAGAAAAAATTATATGGGGTTGGTATATTTTCACAATATGCGCATCTGCACAATTCAATTATAAGCACATTTGCAAGTACACAGGAAACAGTTAAGGCGGAGGTCCGGAGTTAAACTTTAAGAGAACATAAAAGACGAACACAAAATGTACGTAAAACACAATAAAAAAACCGTAAAACCGTCATTCAAATTACTAAGACACCAGTGGCTTTCGTATTCATAGAAATCAATTTATAATCATTTTAATTTAAAAATTTTAAGAGCTGATTTGCTTGTGTTGTGAAGTGTTCACAATTATTATACTCTTGCAGGATATTATAATTTCAGTCAGAAGTTTTCTACGCAGTAAATGAGGCATTTCCGACCATATAAGGTATATATATTATTATTTTTTTTGTTGTTTTCTTTTTTCGCGCGGATCCCATCGATTCCCACCTCCCGCCCAACCGACCGAGCGGCGCAGCCGTGTGACGTACGGCACGAACGCGTTCTTGATAGACGCGTGAGAAGAGGAAAGTATAAAAGAACGAGGAATATTTAATATTGCTAAGGTGCTAAATTACGGGCTAATTCTACAAGCAAAGTAGTTTTAAGTTTAGGAAGACTATCACTACTAGCAATATAGTCATAGAGGCGGTTGTAATCGGTGCATAAAACCCTAAAGGGCTCATGCATTTCACACTCCCTCCTGCAGTGACCAATTACTAAGGGGATATAGGATCTGGAAGTTAGTCTGGGAACATGGAAATTGAGTTGGCCTAGCAGGTAGGGACTCTCCACGTCCCCATGAATAAGCTTATGTAGAAAGACGACACCAAGCATCGTTCCACGGTTCGCTAGGGAGGGAAGGTTAATTAATAGAAGTCTACTAGAGTAAGACGGTAATCTCAGGTTTGCATCCCAAGTTAAGCCCCGTAGGGCGAAAAGCAAAAAGTTTTTTTGGACAGATTCAATGCGGTTAATATGGACTCCAAAACTAGGACTCCAAACGCAAGAACCATATTCCAAAATGGGCCGAACTAACGGCCTCTATTTTCTCCTCATAAGGGGAATCGAATTCCTTCGACCACCTTTTAATGAATCCAAGCATGCCTCTGGCTTTGTTAACCATGCAGGAAATGTGTTCAGAGAACGAAAGTTTGCAAGATCATCGACAAGACTTATTCTTTCCAAAGAGCAGTCATTGAGCATATAAGTGGCATACTGGGGAGTGACACGCGAAAATGTGATCAGTTTGCACTTGGAGCTGTTGAGATGTAATAGGTTAGCACGACACCATGCTTGAAAATTATTAAGATCCGATTGTAAATCTGACTGGCATGAGCTGTCCTTATACTGCACACATAGTTTAACGTCGTCAGCGTACATTAGTACTCTAGAGTTGGTTAAAACTAGCGGAAGGTCATTAATAAACAATGAAAATAGCAGTGGGCCTAGGTGACTACCTTGTGGGACGCCAGATGTGACACTGAGGAATTTGGAGAGAGCATTTTTAAACAGAACTTTTTGAGTCCTGTCAGACAAATAACTCAAAATCCATTTAAGAAGATCCACAGGGAACCCAATTAAGTCGAACTTCCTTACAAGAAGAGAATGATTAACCGAGTCAAAAGCTTTACTAAAGTCCGTGTAAATCACATCTGTTTGAAAGTTGCGTTTGAACCCTCTAATAACAAATGAGGTAAGTTCCAAGAGATTTGTAGTGGTTGATCTACGCCTCATAAAACCATGCTGACATGGAGAAATTACGGATCTGCACAAATGCTGCAAGTGTGGAGTTATTACATTCTCGAAGAGTTTCGGAATGGCTGACAACTTAGAGATACCCCTATAGTTGCTGGCATCCGACTTGCTACCATTTTTGTGGAGAGGAATAATAAAGGATTCCTTCCAAATAAGGGGAAATTCAGAAGTTTCTAAAGATAATTTAAACAATTTAAGAAGGGGTTACACAGAGCGTCCGCGCAATACCTGAGCACGCAGCCCGGTATTCCGTCGGGACCCGGTGAGTAAACTGGCTTAATACGTCGAAGATCCAGACTAAGAGAGCTTTCGTTTAAGATAGGACTGAAATTTAGGTTTGAACAAGGCATAGAGTAAGTGTATGTCTGGTTTAAATTGGTCGAGGGAGAATAAGTTGTTTTAAAAAACTCAGCAAAAGGATCAGCAATAGCCTGATCTGATTTTGCTGTAGAATTTTTAAATGAAAGCGAGGAAGGATATAAATTAGGTTTACGCTTAGTGTTGACAAAATTATAAAACTGTTTCGGGTCCTGCGTGAACTGAACCCTACAACGAGTCAAATAATTCTTATAACACTGAGCGTTGAACACGGTAAAATTCGACCGAGCTTTAATATAATTAGATGAAGCAGTTAGAGAGCCGGTAAGTTTAAATTTATTATAAAGCCTAGACTTTATGTTTTTTAAGCGTGTCAGCTCCTTATTAAACCAAGGTGGTTTACTGGAGGCCGACGGATAGGTTAACGGAACACATAATGAGAAGAACGAGTTCATGGCACTGTAAAAAATGTCCACGGCGTCTGCCATGTCAGTGCACATGTATAGGTTAGACCAATTAAATTCAGATATTAAACTGTTTAGCCTTTGAAAGTTAGCTTTACGAAAACAGCGAACTTTATCGGCCAATCGGTTAGATTTTTCCCTTACAACGATGCCCGTATCGATAGTCACATCGAAAGTAGGACGGTAAGGATCTTCAGGTAGCGTCAATGGAGAAACTCTTTTTAAGGTCACACCTACGGGATCGGAGACGAAGCAGAGATCTAGTAGGCGGTTTAAAGAATTAAAGACATGGTTAACTTGCGACAAAGACAAGTCAAGCAGGCCATCAATATGGTCATGCTGTGCCGCAGTCTGAAGAACATTTGACACACCATCTGATGACCAACGCGCTCCAGGTATATTAAAATCCCCTAAAGTCACAAGTTGGTCTCGATCTGAGAGTCTATTGGAAACGGCCCGAATTGCCGAAAGGTGTTTCCAATAAATAGGCTCATCAGCAGATGGAGGAACATAAGAGCATGTTATGTAAATAAAACTACCTGGGAATGATAGTTTTACGCAGATGAATTCACAATCTGTGATATCATCTAAGACGACCAGTTCGGAGATAAGGCAGGAGTCAACGGCAATTAAAACTCCACCTCCTCGCTGGGAAAGACGGTCCAATCTATAAATTGTGTACTTACCTGGAAAAATTTCGGAGCTGAAAATCTCCGGCTTTAACCAGGTCTCAGTAAACACAATTACCTGGGATGCAAAGGAAAAACTATCAGAGTACAATTTCGAGAGCTTGCTGCGTAAGCCTCTAGTATTCTGATAGGAAAGTAGGAGGGAGGTGGTTAGTTTTTTGCAGCTGAAATGATCAGCATCAACAGCCGAGTCGATCTAGCCATGTCCGTCTGTCCGTCCGTCCGTCTGTCCGTCCGTCTGTCCGTCTGTCTGATTATACGCAAACTAATCTCTCAGGTTTTAAGCTATCTGGTTGAAACTTGCAGATAGTCTTCTATATATTCCATATATTCTTCTATATATACTTCTAGTATGTAAATCGGAACGGGGCGGATCGGACGACTATATTATTTAGCTGCCATAGGAACGGGCGGAAAATTTGTAGAAACAAAATAAAACTTTAGCAGATTACACATATTTTAATCCCATTTGAGACATGGTTATTTGCAATATTTTTAAATTTGTATGTTAATTAAAAAAAGGGCTTCAATGTTATATGTAAATGCTGTAGAAACGAAAGGGAAATTAAAAAAAATTATAACTTTGCTGTTTTTCAACATATAATCACTTACTTTAAAATGCAGCCGTTTATTATTAATTTGGTTTTAATTTTATGTAAATAGGATGATTAGTTGCCATAGAAGCAATCGTTAAATTTAAAGAAAAATGCAACACTGTGTGTGAAAAACTGTAACTATAAACTGAATTTTAATATGTTTAGGAAAATGTAATTAAAGTAAATATATCTTCGTTGTTTTTGACATACATATATACTCTTTTTTTATATTGAATATTTCAACATTTTGATAAAAAAAATAGAAATATTGTAGCATATGTATACATGTTTCTTATATTTTTTTCTCCCTCTTGGTTTTCTTATAATTTTTCCAAAATGGATCGATTTTTAATGATCCAATTGCAAACTCCAAGGATACACAAACTTTGATGGGCCGAAGTTAGCTTCCTCTTCTTTCTCTTCTATTAAAAATCTGTATTTCTTTTAATCCAATTACTTTAAATTGTTGTAAATTGCTGCTTCTTATTTACCCGACAATTCTGGTAAAAAATACAAAAGAGCACAAAAAATGATACCAGCTAACAAAAATTTATTAATTATAGTAAGAGTCTGTTCCTTGAAGAACACTGATGATGGTTGTTTTAAACATCTTTATATGATCGATTAACGAATGGGATATGCATGGCGTGGTCGCCAGAAATGAGTGGAGATTATCATGTAGGGCCAACTAGGCCTGGAAGACTGTCAGAGTTGAACTCGTAGCTGTGTTACTCGACCGTCACGGACTTTGCCAGATTCCTGGGGCAATCCACATCGCATCCGCGAAGCACAGCAATGTGATAGGACAATAGTTGCATGGGGATGACGGTGAGAATACCCTGCAGGCAGTCAACGGTTCGGGGGATCTCGAGGTGGCGGGATGAGAACGCTTTGGTCTCCTCGTCTCCCTCCTCGCAAATGATGATCGGACAGCCCTTGCGAGAAGTCACCTGCTGCAGGGCGTTCATGCACTTGACGTAGACGGGGTCGCGCAGGACTATCATCAGGACGGGCATGGAGTCATCGACGAGGGCTAGTGGGCCGTGCTTCAGTTCTCCGGCCATGATGCCCTCGCTGTGCATGTAGGTCAGCTCCTTGACTTTCTGAAAGACGTAACGGCGTTTACAGGCTTAAGTTGAAAGGATATCTATGTGGTAAGCTTACCAGGGCTCCCTCTAGGCAGGTGGCAAAGTTGTAACCGCGACCCATGATCAGCAGCGACTTGTGCTGGTAGAGGTCCTTGGCCAGCTCCTGGACCTTCGAGTCAAGCTTAAGAACTGCGCGAATTTGGTCGGCGAGCGTTGACAATGCATGCAGAATTTCCAGGCGACGCTGCTGCAGGGAAAGACGGTCCTCGGACATGACCAGTGCGAACATCACCAACGAAATGAACTGTGACGTGTAGGCCTTCGTCGAGGCCACACCGATCTCCGGTCCCGCGTTAATATGCACTCCGCAATGGGACTCGCGGCAGATGCTGCTGCCAACGGTGTTGGTGATTCCCATGATCAGGGCTCCCCGCTGCTTGCAATAGCGCAGGGCCATTAGGGTGTCTGCGGTCTCGCCAGACTGAGAGATGAAAAAGCAGACATCGTCCCGGAAAATGGGTGTGTTGCGGTCCAGGAAGTCGGAGGCCAACTCAACTATAACCGGCAGCTCGGTCAGCTCTTCGAGGAGCTGCCTAGTGGCAACGGCGCTATGGTAGGACGTGCCGCACCCAATTAGCATCAGACGCCGACAGCGCTTTATTTCTGGAATGTAGTCCTTGATTCCGCCTAGGACAATTGAATTTTCGTCGAACCGCACGCGACCTCGCATCGTGTTAACCACAGAGTCGGGCTGCTCGAAAATTTCCTTTTGCATGAAGTAGTCGTAGTTGCCCTTCATGATCTGTTGAATTTCCATCTTTAGTGTAGTGATTTCCCGCGCGTGTGGATCGTCCAGGCTTTTCTTCAGACGATGAATGCTCAGCGTTCCATTACGGACCGCTGCCACGTCGTCGTCCTGAAAGCATACGAAATTATTATAGCTTAGTGGTATATTTATGAGTATTAAAGTTGTTAATATAACTTTATTTAAAATGTATGTAACTAAGTATGTTCTACACTACGAGAACCAAACTCTAATAATTCGTACGGCATTTTTTTTTACTATGTTATAATTCGAATCTTGTTGTTGCTTTGAAGCTCATTAAAAGTTTTTGTTCAAAAACAAAACAGGAAAATAAAATATTAATTTGGTTAATATTATGTTTATGTTATATAGAATACTGCAAACTTCACATCCGCTACCATCATAAGACTACCTTATGTGTTGTGGAACGCTGGTCCCGAATCAGAATATATTTTGTTAAATAGAGTTAGATGTTTTCCTAACCTATGTTTATACTTGATGGAAGTTTAACATTTAGTTGGAACTGTTGGTATTACACAAAAACAAATATTGTCGAGTCGAACATAAAATATGTCTTCGATTGATGTGCAACACTGTTCCTAGTTGACAATGACTGTTAGGAAATAATGAATAAGTATATTTTATATCAGCTATAGTATATTTGATCAGGTGAACTAACTAAAATTGTCTTGAAATTGTTCGCCTTATCGACTAGAACAACTAGTAAGTTTCGAGTATTGTATTATAAAAATATATACAATATAAGAAACAAAATAGTCTTACCTCCAAGTAGATGACTCGGTTTGTATGTTCAATTACGGCAGAAGCGTCCGAGGCAAAGAAGTACTCCACCTCTTTTTCCTCCAGGGGCATGAACTCTGAGGTGCTTTCCGACCTCGGAAGCACTGGTAGTTCACGGGATGGTCCATGTGGACGAATATCTGTTAGTTTGACATTTTTCGTTGGTTTGATAATTTGTCGCGTTGGATGTGCAGTGGCATTTACAGTAGCGATTCAGCGGTTGCGATTGCATTTATGGCATTGATGGTGTTAAGAGTTGGTTTCAGTTCCACCAGACAGGACGGGGAAGTTGCAGCCATCGTAGCCAGAGGCAATAGCAGGTGCGAGTGTGGGAGCGTGGTTATGAGTTTGGATGTGAAGGTGCCAGATCAAAGAAAAGGAAAATTAAATAATAATAAATTGGTTGAAATAAATTTCACACGCAAAGCAGGCTCCCACTCCGCATTTAACGGTCGCCCATAATTCAAGTAGCATACAATTTTCTAGCAACAGAGAGAACTATTTTACTACGCAAATGCATTTAAGGATATCTGCACATCTCGCAGACGAAGTCAAGGAATGAAAGCAATCAGAACTCAAGCTATGTAAATAAAATTCATACATATGAAATTACATCATATTTTAATAAGTTAAATTTTAAATAAATATATTCCACTATAACATTATGCATTTTCCATTAAAATTATAAAGACTGTGTACCTAAGTAGGTGTAGTTAGCCCGTACAACAGGTTCGACTGACAGGTCAGTGAAATGAACAGATATGTGAAAGGTCTTACTAATATCGATATAAATATATTGGAATGAACTAGCTAAAGGCTTATTGAATGGATAGCAATTCTGCATAAATTAAGACTTTGGTTTGTTGTAAAATATGCTTTCCCGAGTGAATATCTTTCTATATTATTTGATTCCAAGAATTTTAAGGCAGGGCTTATTCCATAAAAAGGGTGTTCTAATATGAAGCCGTCCAAAACCATGCAGAAAATTTTCGTATTCCAAATATTCAAAGTTGTAGTTACCTTGAGGCTTGCCGGAGTCGGCATCTAAACGAGTGCGAGAGGGCGAAACAAAGGGTTAGTATTACTTTAATGATGGCCAGAGCTGAGCTTAAACGTAATAAGTTCGTTAGTCGGGAAGAGGCGAGCAATTCAAATTAAAGTTAGTGTGTAATTGCCCCAGCACCAGATTACCAAGTCGAAAAGCAAACGGGTAAGTCAGGTGACTACCTTTATCGGAGCTCTGCTTCTTGTCATCTACGGTTCGACATCGCCAGGAGTGGCAGAGGGAAGGACGTCGGAGGTGGATGGCAACGAAAGAGGTCAAGAAGGGCGGGGCGGCAGGAAGCGACGGTAAGTATGGCGAAGGACGCAACATATAGATAGTTATTTACACATAGATAGAAGACAAAGAATGAATTAAAAGTGGGTGGGGAGCCAAAGGTCCGCTTGCCTTTTCCGTAGAGAATTGGGATGTGGTCCGTGGCCAGTCGAGTCTTCGTCTTGATTCCGACCAGGAGGGGCGAGCTCCGGCGCGAGGCCACGCACTCTCCGGGGAAGTGCTTCGACTTTACGGCAATGGCAAAGGCGCCTTCCTGTGCGAGAAGTGCCGATTTTAGGTAGTACAGACACTCACTGTCGACCACTTACCACTTGCAGAATAGCCTGCTCGACCAGCTCGCGGAACGAGTACGTGGGGTGGGTTTTCCACAGGTGGTGCACCAACTTGGCGAACACTTCCGTGTCCGTGTCCGACTCGAATTCGTAGCCGCGCTTGGCTAGGAAGGTCTTCACGTCGTTGTAGTTCGTAATGATGCCGTTGTGGACCACAACGAAGCCGTTTTCCTCGTCGGAGCGGTGTGGGTGGGAGTTCCTTTCGCAGGGCACGCCGTGGGTGGCCCAGCGGGTGTGGGCAATGCCGATGTGAGTCAGAATAGGCTCGCTGTATTCGCCTCCGCTGAAGTCTGCACGACAAAGAAGCAGAAAACGATAGGAAAATTTCGACGGTAGTCAAACGACTATACTTACGCTCCTGGATGGCGTCCTCGAGCACCTTGACCTTGCCCGTCCGCTTAACCATTACAATGTTTTTATTGTCCGGCGAGTCGATTGCAACTCCCGTGGAATCGTAGCCGCGGTACTCCAATCTCTTTAGTCCCGTGACCAGCAGGTCGAGCACCTCCTGGCGCGACTTGGGAGTAAGGTAATTCAGATAGGCAAATATTCCTGAGGGCACAATATGGGTCCGGTTATTCATTTTGTTTTCTTTAGAAGTATCAATATCAAGTTTCAAGTTTAGGTATAAAAATCCGTAAAACTTCTTTAAGCTATAAAACATTTACATTGGGTAATAATCTTGCAAAGCTGACCTATAATAAAATCCTTAGCTTTTTACATTAACAATATTCTTTTTTGGCAATGAAACATAATATAAATAAATATAATATTTCTTTATTTAAAAAAAAAACTATTCTTTTCATCCGGTTTTCGATATAAAAATAAAATTATTACTATACACCTATGCTCTTAAAAATACTCAGCATGTGCATAAAATAGGTCAGTAAGGGGCGAAGATATACAAGCGCCGAAATATTTTATTGCAAAAGACAACCAGTTATGAAGAAAAATTTTACATATGCCAGCTAAGTAACCAGTTTTAAATGGGCTTCGAGCTTGTGATCGAGTGCAATGATCGGCTCACATTTGTCGGCAACCTTTTGAGGTATTTTGGGACTATGAACATTATATAATGAAATTGTAAATACAAAATGAAATAGTAAGATGTTTATCACCAAATATAATACCACGCTATTTAAATTCCAATTCTACAATATTTTTTCGCAGAATAAAAATATGGGTTTAGCCGACATTGAAGCCTAAAAATAAGAACACTAGTATTACTTATACTATTAATTACATAAATCATATATTTATATATGTATATTGCAGTAAGAAAGTAAATACTGGCCTTATGTGATTGTTAATTACTTACCACACATTTTCAATGTTGTAGATCAATCAAAAGTATACACTTTGGAAGTTATCTGCAAGTTTTGAAAACAAAAAGTTGTATAAATTAATACTGTTAAGTCCAATCTGCCAAACCGAACACCACTGACGTTAAGTTACTATTTAATTAATTGTTCTTAAATATTTTTATTTAATAAATGCCTTCATTATATAATCATCTATATAATACAATATAAAAATGCATTGTTTTCTATGCGCTTAGTTACATGAACCGATTTCGCGGAGAATATGAATTACAGTGCTATTAATGGAACTATCTTTGGGGACCAGAAGTTTGTACAGTTTGTTTTGCCGTTCTCAACTGAATGGATTCGATTGAAATGTGAATCGATCCAGAAACGGAAATGTATAAAGCAACCTTCTCCGAACTGGAAGATTTAGTTGAGACATAAAGTACAAGAATTCCTTCAACTTGCTCAAAACTAATTTAGTTTGCGTAGAATCGGAGGGACGGACCGATGAACAGACGTGGCTTGATTGACCGAAATTAGTATGCTGATCAAGTGTGCGTTATAGGGTCGAAAATTACTACTTTATAAAAACTTCTGAATAAAATTATAAAATTAACTGAAAATTATATTAGAAATTATATTAGAAATTATATTCGAAAAGGAAAAGTCGCTTCCCTGGTCGGTTGGCAACAAGCAGTTGTTGGGACAACCTTTTGAAACTGAATCTGAATCTGAATCTGCATTTGTCAAATATGAATGTTGTTCATATATGTTCAAAAATGAATCTGTTCAGGCTTTGAGATGGACGGGCAAACCGACTCGGCTGGTGATGCTGGGCAGGAATATAAAACCTTCTGCCTGTTATATACATTTTCAACAAGCACTAAGTTATGATTCCCTTTTTATTTATACTTGGCAGCATAAAAATTTGGTTGTTGATTTGCCTTGGTGGTCAATATGAACGAACAAAGTTGGTTGGCGCGCACCCTGGTGTGTGTGTTTTATCAACGGCATACTTCCGGTATCTGCTCCGAACTCACCGACTTCCTCTCTCTGACATCCTTTCCCGAAAACTCCCCCGCTCGAGACCTTACCATAATTGTTCACTTGAGCTTACACAAATGGAAATTTCTTGTCATTTTTCATTTTTCTTGTCATTTTCATTGCCGAAACAGACACTCTTTTCTTCCACTGTTTCTGACATACATACATATATGCATATAAATATAGATGACTGTGGCGTCTTGAAAGAATGCTAATTACAAAAAGGTATATAGACATTTCTTATCAGCGTGAATAGCCGAGTCGATCTAGCCATGTACGTTTATCCGTCCGTGTCCCCGTTTTTTACGCAAACTACTTTCTCAGGTATTAACCTATCTGACACAAAACTTTGCAGATAGTAAAGGATCGGGTCGTTCGGACCGGGTGTCATAAAAATTTAATATTATAACTGTAAACTGTAAATATATACAAGTAACGAGATTTAAATGAATTTAATATTATAACTGTAAACTGTAAATATAATATATATAGGCAAAGGTAATGCAAGTTTTTATTAGTTAGTTTTTTTTTTCGTTTTTAATTCATAATTTTATTATCTTATTTATTTTAACATATCAATAACTTTGCTTTATAAGATATTAAAATGTTTTGAATTTAATAAAAGAAAAGCTAACTCCGGCACGTCGAAGTTTGTATACCCTTGCAGCTTACAATTGGATCATTATGAATTAATAAAATGTTATCAAATGGGAAGTAAAACTATCAGGAATTGTATACAACATTTATACATATAAAAATTCGGTTCAACATTACGTATACGTAATATTTCCCGAACGTTTCTATGGCAGCTATATGATATAGTAATCTCATTTTGATCAAATTAAAATCAAAATTCTATAATAATATAAAATGGCCATGTCTTAAATTATATGAAAATATGTTGAAAATTGGACAAGTAATAATTTTTTTTTTCTGAAAATTTACCGATTGTTCCTATGGCAGCTATATGATAAATTCGTCCGATCCGGCCCGTTCCGACTTATATAGCAGTGAGAGCATATAGAAGACTATCTTCAAAGTTTCATTCAGATAGCTTCAAAACTGAGGGACTAGTTTGCGTATAATCGGAAAGACGGACAGACGGACAGACGGACAGCCGGACAGACGGACATGGCTAGATCAACTCGGCTATTGATGCTGATCAAGAATATATATACTTTATAGGGTCGGAAATGTCGCCTTCACTGCGTTGCAACTTTCTGACTGAAATTATAATACCCTGCAAGGGTATAAAAATTTATATTCATATTTTATATATTTACCTTCTGATAGGGTTTCTTTTCATTTGACCAAAACGGAAAGAGTTTTAATGATCCAATTCAAACTCCAAGGGCGTCGGTGCGCCGAATAAGCTTCCTATCTTGTTACATATTAATGTTTTGAGTCTGCCCTGTTAGTTTTTTTCCATATGTCCCAAATAATTTTAATGTACATAATTGAGCTAGAAATTTTTTCACATATTAATTCCCTAACTTTTAGTTATTCTTAAGAGAATTTTTAAATTTATAGACATTTATTTATATATGCGAAACACAGATTTGTCATCATTTTTCGTACTTTAGCGACCACAAGTTATCTTAATTTATTATGAAAAGTAAAACTTGTTTTTACCAAGCAATACTTTTTGTTTTCAACCCAACAATGTACAGACCAAGATTTTTCAGAATCAGCCTCTCCGCATAGTCTAGAGTAATTTATTAATTTTGTTCGTACTCAGTTCAAAATAAAATTCATTCGAATACAGACTTCTTATAAAATGCACACTGATATGCAGCTTGTAAGCATGAAATGTGAAATAATAAACTGGAAAAGGCTTGATAGTCTTCAAAAAATGTTCTTTGTAGAATTAAACGAATGACCTAACACCTGATTCCATAGTTCAGTGTGGGTACACATTTAGATTCACCAATTCACAAAACTGTTTTGAGCATATTTCCCATTAATGCATACACACATTTATGGTTCAAAATTCTTCAAAAGTTATTTTTATATTTCAATACTTTTAAGAGCCAATCTACGCGGTCCCTAAGAGGGATATATTTCTCGGATCGGCCTCTTACCCACTACATATACTTGTTATTAGCTTAAACCAGTCGTGCCGATGTTGTTTAAATGTCATTCAACGTTTCGAGTCTCGTAGGCTAGGTTCGATCGACTTTAATCTGATTGCAATAATTCGTGTTTAACTGCACTCTGGTTCAACCACTTTTACCGACTACCTACCCACACACCCCTACCCTGAATATTAAAAGATAAAAGCAAACTCCCGCGGTGACTTAGACAGCGACACATTCTGGCAAAAAATAAGAACTGCCAGGAACCTTATCACCTTATCTTCCCTTCTATTTCCCCAACGAGCTGTCAAACAATAAATGCACTTGTGGTCGGGAAGTTCAGGGGGAAAAACATCGACAAGAAAGCCCTAGCAATTAATAAACTTCATGTCGGAATCTTTGTATGGGGCTAGAGCACTTAAGAGACAGACAAGTAAAAAAATATACAACCTATTCGGGTTTCTTTGGGGATACATGTAAGTGCCCGTCATAAATTTACAGATTTGAAAAAAGAAAGACCAAACACAGAAAATAATACAAATATTTACACACAATCTATACTTTAGTTGGATTTAATTGGTTGAACAATGCGTAAACGCGTTAATAAGGAAAAATCGATTTTTATTAGGGGTAGATTTCCACAAAAAATTTAATGTGGCCATAAATATTGTATTTCAAAAGGATGTCCTTTCCAAACTGCCAAACAAAACAAGTTTTTTTTATACTTTTGGGTGTATTGGAAACGCCACCACCGCATCGTCTGAGTTCTTGGAAAATTAATTTAATTATTCTCAGCTTATAGCTTCTGAGACAACGTAACAGGAACATACAAATAAATTCGACAAATGCCTGTGCCCCTGAAGTAATGACAAAGAACGAGCAACCTTAACGTTTCTCAGTGCCTGGAAAACAACACTCCATCTCTTTGTTAGCATAGGTTGCAAAACCTATTCGGGTACACAGCTTGTCTGCAGTTGTGTTAACAAACTATTGGATGTTAAGCTAATGCCAATCCAGTAAACTGAAGCGCGGTCAGCGGGTTTGGGCGCAGGTCTAAACTTAAGCCCTTGCCCATAAGCCTGATTTTTAATATTTTGTGGCGATGGGTGTCACCCCATATACACAAACTCAGGCTGCCGAAACAGGTATTTTATGTAAGACAATAAACGTTGGCTCCCCAGACTTTTCGCCTTGGCAGTATTATTTAATTCAATGTGGACTTGCTGCGTTGGCACCGGCACTGCCGAATCCAGTGATTGGACTTGAAATGCGCACAACGTCGCCAGTTTCAGCTGTGTGGATGCCAACTAGTCCGTTGACCACTTTCAGTCTCCTGCTCCGACTCGCACTTACTTGAAATGCTTCTGCTGGTTGCGCTGCCGGTTTTCGCCTGGTTAACTGGTTGTGGATGACTTCGGTTCGGATCTGGCAAGCTTTCGAGCTGCCAACTTCGCTGTCGGAATAACACTGAGCGCACTTCGAAAAGCAGCGGGCGCTAAATGCGGTTCTTTTATAGGCCGCTGCTGCGCCACTAGCGCTCCGCTGCTGCCGAAGGCCCGATCCGATCCGCGACGATCGTTAATGTCAAAGAGCCCGATTCCGACCAGCCAGCTCACTATGGAGCCAACCCACTTTTGGTGGCTGAAAAGCTGGTTGAATTTAAGAAATAGGAAAGTAGTGTGTATCTGTATCGTAAAGGAGTGGAAGATTTTTTAAAGCAAATTTATTTATTTGCGAACTGGAAAATACAAACATGTTGGTTGGTAAAGTCTCAACGAAGGTACATTTAAAGGCCTATCTCTCAGGTAATTATGGAACATTAAACTTATTTTATTATTTTTTTAGATTTCATCCACGGAGAAGGCCGGAACCACTGCAGCAGTGAAGGACCTCTTCTTTTTCGCGCCGTTGGAGATCGACTAGAACTTAAAAAATATTTAATTTTTTTCTGCAAAATGTTCACTGCTTATTCTTGAAACATGTATAAATATATTCTTAAAATTTTTAAATAATTGATCAAATTTTTTTTTTTGTATAAAAATTCCCAAAACTCACCTTTTTTTTAGGTCATTACACTAGGTGTGCCCCTAATTTATTTTAAACTAGAAACGACGAATATTAGGCATTCACTTTTCTTGTATATTACAAACAATCGAATACACTATTTGCAATCTAAGTAGATTATTGGAATGATTTGTCCAGCTTCCTCTACTATGCATTTTTTTCTTATAAATCAACCGACGAACCAGGCTAGATCGACTCGGTTGTTGATGAGGAATATTTATAATTTATCAGGAATTTTCTCCTTCGCTGCGATTCCGACCAGAACTGAATACATAATGTAATGCAAATCAGTTAACTGTTTTTATTTAAGCATTAAGAGTAAATTGTATTCTACAATGCAGACTACAATGCAGAATGTATCCCACAAATCATTTCCTTCATTTCATTTACAATGTAAGTTTTGGCCAACAGAAGTAGTCGTGGGCTCCATAGTGCAGCGGCCACGAGTACCAAGACTAGCGAGACCTGCGGGGAGCGTGCAAAGCCAGTAACCGACTTTTCACTTATCGCCGTCGGCGCACCGCAGCAGTTGTGTCTGAAGCGTGAGAAGGTGATCGACTGGGGCTCATGCTCTTTTTGCAAAAGTAGTGCTGCCAGGGCGAAAACTCAGCACTGGCCAACTGCGGGTTGGAGGAATCCAAACAGAAGACTCTCCTATTGATTTGATTGCACATACGCCACGTTGGAATTGTGCCCCTTGCGGGAAGTAAATTGGTTTATATTCAAAGTGTGAATATTAAATAAAACAGTACTCATTGTGTCCATAGATCAGGCGAAAAGCATTATTACATACCGAATAGTGAAAAAAGAGAGTGACAAATAGGATAGATTGTGGGAGGAATATATACATTAAAAGTATCCAAGTCTTGGATACCATAATTGTTCGCACTACAAACTCTTGCGAGTGGAATGAGTATTTTAATAAGACTGGAGTCGGAATGATCCGTCAGATTAG
The DNA here is from genome assembly GCA_018152175.1 of Drosophila jambulina. Lineage (NCBI taxonomy): Eukaryota > Metazoa > Arthropoda > Insecta > Diptera > Drosophilidae > Drosophila > Drosophila jambulina. Next base: position 1,417,487 of record JAECXH010000012.1, on the reverse strand, counting down.
ACCAGTCAGCACAAGCAAAACTGAGTATGTATTCTCGTTTAAATCTATCCCGATCTATACTTAAAGGTGGTCGAATGCAGCAGGTTTTACCTATTTCCTTAGGGGCCAGAAAATGCTGTCTAAAGGAAACCAAACGTGAAGTTGGCTTGCTGAGTCTAAGTATTGCCAAATGCAAACCGGTCACCGCTGAAGACTCGCGCCACCGGTTTGAAGCATTAATAATATCAACGGTACAATATAAATATTTATGATTTCTTTTCCTAATAATACCGGCTTCTGGTTATGGTCCGTCTGAAATACGCACGCATCAAACCAGTTTGCCCAATGTACGCTCTGTTTACTAATTTTTCCTCCCAGACGCTGCTCCGTGCGTAATTCGCTGACCTTGACTCCCATCTGAAAGGAAAAGTGATGCTGGCCCTAGCGCATCTGAAAACCAGTCTGGAACTGGACCCAGTTACAGTACATACACAAATATCAGCTCTGGTCGATAGACATGGCATTTATAGTATCTGTTCAGAATTGATTTCAGGTGGACTTAGGTCCTGGTTCAGCTGAAGCAATCTTTCTCTTCAATTATTTCGCTGTAAGGAAAATTGTTGGTAGGGTCGCGGTTTGGCAAGCTTTGGACGGTGCTTATGTACAGCAGCTGTTCCAATATTTTTATGGAAACTCCAATGCCTGAGCCAAAAAAAAAGAAATACGTTAAATTTGCCAACTATTTTCTTAAAGCTGTGGGGTTTCAAGTTAGGGCTTTCTTTGTCCAAGCTTTTGCTGGTAATGACTGCTCCACGAGTCGCCTTTAGGTGGTGTTGGTAACCAGAAGTCTCCAGTCGACTCGTCTGGGCGGCCTTGCCGTCGGAACGGCCTCTTACCTTTTACTTGCATTCAGCTGCGGTGGCAACCGACGATTGTTATGGCCGGGGCAGAGGGGCACATTTTCCAATGTTGAATTAATTAAGCACGGAAGAGCTGCCCGCCGTTCCTGGGTACCATAACAACTGCAATTCTTAGCTATTTTCCGTTGGCTGGCCAAAGCACTCAAACATTTGCCTTCTAATTTTCAATTTTGACTGTTTGGGCCACGTCAGACTGCCAAGCGGAAAACAAAGAAAAACAAGTTTTAGGTACCAGTCGTGTAGAGAGAAGGTGGGTGCAGTGTTGCTGCTTATCAAAGCGCCGATAAGTGAGAAAACATTATGAAGAACTCGTTTCCCGGCAGCTGCGAAAGTGTATTTTGGTGACATTTGCCCGTTCGGATAATATAGGACCATATCGTAAAATTTAAAAATCGTTTTTATTATTTAACCAAACTTCTAGCCTCTTCCTATTTAACAATGCTCTCTTAAAATAAATTACCTTAGCCCTAAAGTTTCTGGAATAATAGGCTATTATAATAGCCTTGCAGGGTGTTATAATTTAGTCAGAAGTTTGCAAAATAAAGTATATATATTCGTAAATTGTAAAACTGTAAATATTGAATGTATTGGTAAATGTTAAAACCGAATATTTATATGTATTCATATTTTATAAACTTCCTGTTAGTTTTTTTTTTTTATTTTGATCCAATTTGATTAAATCATAATCATCCAATTGCAAAATGCAATGATTTCGTCAGTTTTGAAGCTATCCGAATGAAACTTCTATATGCTCTCACTGATATATAAGTCGGAACGGGCCAGTTCGGACGACTATATCATATAGCTGCCATAGGAACGATCGGTAAATTTTCAGAAGAAAAGTTATAAATTGGCCAATTTTCAACATATTTTCATATAATTTGAGAGATGGCAATTTTATATTAATCTAGAATTTCGGTATTAATTTGATCACAATCGGACTATTATATCATATAGTTGCTATAGGAATGTTCAAGAAATATTACGTATACGTAATGTTTAAACCGAATTTTTATTTGTATTAATGTCGTATATAATTATAGTTTGTTTTACTTTTGATTTGAGAACATTCTATTAATTCATAATGATAAAATTGTTAGCTGCTAGGGCAGTTTGCTTTCTTTCTTGTTTTTATTATTTTTTTTTATTATGAAAATCAAACTAAAATATATTTTTAATGAAAGGAACCAGTGTACATATATACACGCACTAGATCTTAATTGGAATATCTTTCATTTAGTATATGTATAAAACGGCACCTCTGATTAATATTAACATACCCAAAAAGCCCCTTAAAATGTATACTATACAGTCATTAGACTTCTGAAATGAACATTTTTATTCTGCTTGGTAAAGTGTAAAGTTAATAGGATTATTATCTTTATTTATTGCTTGATAAAGGGGTATGAAGGCGTTTTTAGATATGAATCACCAAATGAAGTTCAACAGCATAATTTTTTATTTCCGAACATTTGCTGCATTTGTGAGATCAAGGCATATCGCAGAAAAATCGTATTTGTTTTTCAATCCATTTTGTCTTTGTTTTCTATTTTCAAAGATATTAGCAAATAAAGATTATCTAAATAATGAAGAAAGCAATTTTTGAAAGCGCTCATTAATAGAAATTTAGTACTTCTGTCCCAATTTAATATTTTTTGTAAATTAAACAATAAATTTTAATATTTTAATTTAATTTGACGTACCTAAATATCTACGATAAATTTTAAACAAATCGGTGGAATCATTTGCCTATGCATATTATATTTACAGTTCAACATACACAGTTTTAAATTTTCCTCTACACTGAACGATCAGTTCTATGGCAGCTATATGATAAAATCCACAGATCCGAAATTATTTAATATAGCTTCAATACTGAGGGACTAGTTTGCGTAGAAACGGACAGGCGGACGAAGGGACGGGAAGGAAGGGTGCTGATCAAGAATATATATAATTTAAAAAGTAGGAAACGTCTTCCTCAATTTGTATAGGCGAGTACAGTGGAAGTTGCCATTTCTGATTTATTTTTTATTACATATGCATATTTTTAATTTAGATTAATTTAGATAATTCAACCCTGAGATATAGTTACTTTATACAATTCCAGTGTTTTGATCAAACCCCAATTGTTACATGATGTATAAACAAGCTATTTTTAAAATATCTTACAAATATTGTGTAAACATTTTAAATCAATCACTGCAAAAATTAAGGGTGGTTCAACAGAGGCCGATGAATGTTCGATGTATGGTCATTAAAAAGATTCAAGCGCTCTCCTGAAAAGTGTCAATTCAAAAGTCGGTGTACACGATAACTCAAAATCTACCGGACCATCATTTGGAAATTTGAAACAACACCTTCAGTTAATTTTAAAGGCATTTTTAATTTATTTTTTTTTTGTCTATATATTAAAAATTAACATCCTTTTTGTTTTTAAATAAAAAAAAAACCTATATATATATATAAAAAACAACAACAAAAATCCAAGTGAATGCTTCTTGACTCTCATCCTTTAACTACTGGAGGGGTCTCGGAAGATTGCGTATAATTCGCATACCACAAATTATTTTTCATATGCCTCTTTTGGCTTGACTAGATCTTCTTTTATTCTTTGTAAATAGCGAATTGATGTTACTTAATTTTTGTTTTTATGGTAAGTAAGTAAGCATAAGAGTAATATGAACAACTTACGAATTCGAAATGGACTATATTCAGATCGAAACAAGACTGTTTTATATCACAAGTACAAAACGTACTTAAACTACAGACAAAATAAAAACAAACATGAAATAAATTAAAACGAAAGGTACAGTCAGGACTTTTAGTCGCGGAAAAAAGAATCAAACAATTATTAATTTCCAAAACAAAAATATGCCGTAAGTTGATTTTATTCCTAAACAATACTAAAATCTTTTGCCACTATAAATTAAAGTAACGCATTTTTATAGACTGGCCATTTTTGCATCGTAGTAGACCATTAGAAACACTTTTTAAATATAGACATTTTTTAAAATCAACTCTGAAGTTTACCAAAATATGAATCTTCAGAGCAAAAGGATAATGTTTAGATCGTATTTCTTGGATGATTTCATTTTTTTATTTGTACAAAGTTAAAATATTCCAGAAATACATATACATAATTATTTACATTGCGACCCGAAAGTATCCGGAACTGTCATTTAAACTCCCACGCTGAATATTTTTCAGCCTGTCAGCGGGAGCTGAAGGCGATCTAGGGAAGCGCCAACAAGTCATGTTTCCACGATTGGAAAAAGAGGTGGCATATGAATGTGTAACGCTTTAGACGCAGCATATTTGATAAATATTGTAATGATTAAAAATGTTAGTTTTATTTACAATTCCCGTAAACTTTCTGGTAAAATGTATGCAGCAGTAGAACCGCAGTATAAGTCGAATTTAAAGCTTAAATTGTGCTGAATACTTTTTATTTATTTTGTAGCACTCTTTTAAGCTCAAACAAGTTTTGAATGAGAGAGTTGAGACCTTTAAAGCTTAACATATTTTCAGGTGCCGTTTGCACCTGCCTTCGGGTCACGCAAAGGCTTGTAGTTCTTAACTCCGGGCACCCTGCGAACGATCACACAGGGATATTGGACAATGATAACATCGGCTCCACAACCAGGTAGGTGAAGCAAAGTATTATTCCTATAGCCAGAGTTTTCAAGGCAAATAAAGTTCAAGAGCTTTGTACTTCAAGGTTTACATGGGTCAAAAAATTGTATTTAATAGTAAAACTTTTCAGGAGTATCATGTCATGCCGAAAGTACAAATGCTCTTTAAACTTCAAAATGTGGTTTTAAGAGTCGGTGTCAACGATGACTCAGGTAATATGTTAATTTCAGAATAATACATAAAGTTCTTATTTTCTTAAATATTTCTTTCTCCGAATATCGTCATACAACAAACTTAAAAAAGTCGACTTTTATTTTTAAAATACACGAAATTTCTAGTAAACATGTCAAAAAATTAAATATATTTTTTTTTGTTTTGCTTTCAGAAGCCGACAACATGAAGAACAGGAGTATACCTTTCCAATGGCTTTCAATGCGGTAAACTCGAATCCGGACTCGAAAAATTTCCTGTACGCCAAGTTTTGAGATATTTTAACAAAAAAGTGAAACCAAATTTGATTTATGCGTACATTTGAAGTGTTGGTTTCTTAAGTTTTAATATTTTTTCGTATTTATACCTTGGACTAATTGATACATACATATATGTATGAATGCATATAATATTTGGTGCTTTTATCCAACAAATTATAAATTGAGATTCAGGTCAGGATTATGTGTTCACAATTGGTAAACCGGAGCTGGAGTACAATTGGTACATTTTGTTTGCATGAGCTACGAAATATATACATACATACTTTCTCATATATTTTAAGATCAGAATTCTTCGTATTGGGGGTTACGTATAGAACTATCCCACTAATATCTAAAGCTTCTTCTAAATAATATTTTAAATTTTTTCACGCGTTTTAATTTTGCTTCCTCGACCCATCCTTAAGCCGTAACTCCAGCAATTTCAAATGAATTTAACTTTATCGTCAAAAATTGACAAATACAGGAATTCATGAAGAAAACGGGTAATGAAGGTTGTAAACTTTTTTGTAGGTTCTACTTCAGCTTTTTCTCACTTGTCAATATGAAGTTAACAAAGATGAAACGCTTATTTAATATCATAAAGGGTTTTAGTTTCAGACGTTTTAATTACTGCTGTAACTTCAGAAAGTTCTCTTGGATGTGATATTGACACAGTTCGGACGAATAATATACTATCTGCCTTGCTTAGTAATTGCATTATTTATACCACCTTTAATATTTGTTCCAAATACGTACTTATTTGCAATCAAAAAATTAACAAGAATTTGTTTTCTTGTAACTTAATCAGTTTAAAAAAAAAACAGGGGGTAGAGCGGATATCGATACCGTATGACCTTCATTTTTTACCGTTTCGAAAGGTATTTTCTGGGTGGTTCAGATATTTTTAAAACGTTTAAATAATGCCTTAAATTTGATGAAAACCAGTTTATTTTATCATTTAATATTTAATTGTATAAATTTATTTATATAAATGAATTATATAAATTGACCATATAAGGATCTACAGAAGTCAGGGTACAGTACAGGGTATTGTAATTTTAGTCAGAGTTTGAACCACTATGAATGTGACACTTCCGTCCTTATAAAGTAATATATTCTGATCAGCATCAACAGCCGAATCGTTTTAGCCGTGTCAGTCTGTCGGAGAATACGCAAAAGAGGCCCTCATTAACTGAATAAAACTTTGCTCTCACTACTTTATATGTCGGAACGGGCCTGGATCAGACGACTATATCATATAGCGGCCATAGGAACGATCGGAAAATTTTGAGGAAAAAACTTATTACTTTACCAGTTTAGGTCGTATAATTTGAGACGTGACCATTTTGTATGATTCTAGAATTTTAGTTTTAATTTTATCAAGATCTGACTACTATATCATAGGAAATTTCAAGAATTTAAAATTCGCTGTTTTTCAATATATTTTGATCTGCCCAGAGATGTAGCCATTTTATATTATTTCAGAATTTCGGTTTTAACTTTATGCAAATCGGATGATTATATTATTTAGCTGCCATAGAAACGGTCGTTAACTGTAGAGGAAAATGCAAAGCTGTAAATGTAAAATGTAACTGTAAAATTATAAATATAGTATAATAGGTAAACGTTTTGTATGTATCAATTTTTTGTTTAATTCCTGTTAGTTTTTCTTGGATTAGTTCATAGTTGTGGCTGCAAGGGTATACAAACTTTAGCGTGCCGAAGCTAGCTTCCTTTCTTGTTTTTACTTAAGGTAAGTTATTACTGCATTTTATTATTCGGAGCTTTCTTCTATATATTGTATTTTGTGTGTTTTATTATGCATATTTCGCTAAAAACAGCTGATAGCTTCCTAAGCTTTAATAAACGTTAATTGGAAATTAAAATGATGCTCGTAAACCGCCCTTAGCCGTGTGACACCCTCGCTTTTAGTTGGCACCACCATCGGGCTTGGAAGGAAAAGAGCAGCAGATGGAGTTAGGTGTCGGGGCGTTGAAGGAAGTTTAACAGAGCTTGATTGAGAGCGCCGGAGAAAATCCGCCACCGTCATAAAAGTTAAGCGAATAACAAATGTGACGGCGACAAGGCTCGTAAATAATTTAAATGTAATCGTCAACATCCGCAGTGACATTAACCAACTGCCAACAACCACAACCATCGAATACACTCTTGCTTCTTTATACCCAAGTCATCTGTTCCCGTTCTGCTTCTAAAGAATGGCCTAAAAAGCTCTGTAAATTGTAAATTAAATATTTATTTTAGATTGGGAAAACTCTGCGTTCATTAATAACATTAATTTATGTGCCGTTCGCGGTACCACAACGAACTAAAAATCTATTTTATTGTGTAATTGAAATATGATGTCAATTCAAAATACAAAGTGTTAGAACCGCTTTCACTTACGTTTTATTTCATTATTAATTTAGAAAACTTTAAATAAATGCAGCCATCGCTCTCACATGTCTCTCTGACTTGCCTGTTCAAAAAGAAGTCCATTCTTATGACAAAGCATAGATTTTTTTTAGTTTCGATCGATTTTTGATCCTGTTAAAAAAAAAAAAATTATAAAATCAAAATAATTTTCAAAATTATTTAGTTTTTGAAAGAAACTAAAAGAAAGTATTTGCGCAGCGCAATATGGCAAACAAAAACATTTTCTTGCGTAAACATAAATTTGAAAATCAATATTTAAAATAGAATATAAGTTTTTGTGAACTCTTAATAGCTTCTCGTTCTAATGAAATTAAAGTTAAACGATGTTTAACAAAATTTTACTCGCCAACGATAATTTTTTTTATCGACAAAAGTCAGTTGATTAACGTATTTACCTGTACTGAAAAAGCAAAAAGCACAACATACACTTTTGTATTACTAAGATATACTTATTTGTATGTTTTATGCTTTCAATATTACCAAAACCGAATCTTAATAATCCAATTGCAAACTTCAATGGTATTCAAACTTCTGCTAACATAACTAATATCTCGAGAAATCGGATTTTCGGAGATACTATGTGTGTTAGTAATCTGATTTGTGACTAGATACCATAAGAACCGTTAACCCTTTTTTACAAATTTAGCAAAATAAATTTAAAATATAAGATCTTAGTTATTTTATTTTGAAAAATTATGTTAAGACAAAGATTCTTGTAATTTTAATGAAATTACATTTTCAGTGATGTATAAGCAGTAAGTTTAAGCTAAACATACGTTTTAGTTATACATATCATACATACATATTATAATTCCAGTTTATTATATATTCTCCTACACTTACAAAACCTTTCTATGGCAGCTATGTTATTAAATATAATAATCCGATTTGCATAAAATTAAAACCGAATTTCTGAAGTAACCAAACTGCTACATCTTAGAGTATATGAAAATATTTTGATAGTTTCTCGAAGGTTCCTATGACAGGTATATGATATACTTAGTATTTATATTTTCATAAAATTAAAACCGAAATTCGAAAATAGTACAAACGTGTTATGTTTCACATAAGATGAAACTATGTTGAGGTTAGTTCATAATATTTTGTTTATAAATTTTCGATTATTCATATATGTAGCAGCTACATATACTATATAGACGTCCGATACGGCCTGTTCAGAATTACTAGTATATAGTACTAAGAATATATAGATGACAATCTGTAGAGTTTTTTTCAATACTAAGGGACTAGTTTGCGTATAAGCGGGCTAGATTGACTCGGCTGTTGATGCAGATCAAGAATATTTACACTTTACACTGTAAAGTTTACAGGACTGACCGCATTGGCGAAACTATTTCTTTACGAATGTCGCCCGGGGTACAAGAGTTTTTCAAGTTGTTTTAATATAATTTAAAGCTTCTATAACAACATATAAACAAAACAAATGTTCACTAGAAAGTTTAAAAAATGACTAATCATTCAATGATTAAATAATGTTTAGTATTAAGAATTTAATATAGATAAAGTTGGGATTATATTTTTTATTTTTTTATTTTATTTTAAGCCAACAAGATTCAATACGGATCTAGACTTTTTGGGATTAAAAAAATTCGGTGTGTTCGTACTAAAATTAACCAAATTGGTCAGAAATCACGCCCACTTAGAATGAAATTTGGCAACTTCCCCCCTTTTTTTGTTTTATCTTACACACATTTTCGAACGAAATGAGAAGTGCAAAATGCGAACAATAATGAGCGATTAAATTAATATTGGGGCGCCAGATCGATTTCTGTTCTATATTAAAGGACGATTCTCTCGGTTTGAAAATAAGGTCAAGTTTGTCTTGTAGAAATAAAAAGTAAGTGCCTTTTTCTACAAATATCTCATCTGATTCTATTTGCCAAAAAATAGTTTACTTATTTAAAATTAGTAACAAATATTTCGCTGCTTTAATTAGGTAATGGCTACTGTTTGAGTTTAGGCGGTCAGTAAACTGTTTATAATCATGTTACGGCAACAGAATATTTTAGATTAGTTAACATTCACTGAATAGTTCAAATTAGGTAACGGATACTGTGCTGATTGCTGTTTAAATTTAAGTAACAGCCAGTATACTTTTACGAATTAAGTACCGGCTACTTCATCTTTTTTTATTAATTCTTTACTAATTTCGGGAATATAAATGGTCTAAGTCAAAAGAAAAGGTAGATCTGGATTCACATTTCCTTTGCGGTGACTGACCTTGGTCCTTAGATAAAAATTCTTTGGGATTGAACCAACGATTTCCAATGAAATAGTGAAAAATTGAATACTTAATGAATTTTTAAAATTATTTTGTAAATAAACAAATAAAGTCTTCTTAATTGCTTGGCACGTGGAAGAGAACCAACGTGAGCGATATGAGTCTATAAAGTTGTAGTTCTTGATACGGGTTGATACAAACTTTAAAACTGAAGCCATTTCCTAGAAATATGTTGAACCAAACATACCATCATTAAAATAGATATATTTAGAATGTACCAATATACACAGTGCAAAAATCAAAAGATAAAAATGAGAATAAAAACCCTTACAGGGTATTATAAATCAAGTCAGAAGTTTGCAACGCAGTGAAGGAGACATTTCCAACCCTATAAAGTATATATATTCTTGATCAACATCAACAGGCGAGTCGATCTAGTTATATCCGTCTGTCCGTATGTCCGTATGTCCGCCTGTCCATCCATCTGACCAATTATACGCAAACTAGTCCCTCAGTTTGCAGATAGTCTTCTATATGCTCTCACTACTATATAAGTCGGAACAAGCTGGATCGGACGACTATATCATATAACTGGTATAGGAACGATCGGTAAATTAAAAAAAAAAAAAATTCAACTTTGCAAATTTTCAACATATTTTCATACAACTTTATATTATTCTAAAATTTTGGTTTTAATTTGACCAAAATCGGACTATGGCTGCCATTGGAATGTTTTTGAAATATCACGTATACGTTCATCTAAAAACCGAATTTTTATATGTATAAATGTGGTATATAATTCATAATGATCCAATTGTAAGCTGCAAGCGTATACAAACTTCGGCGTGCCGAATTAGGTTCCTTTTGTTTCAAGCTATAGTTGGCAATATTTATGATGACTGCTTAAAAGCCCGACCTAAAGTAAATGCTAGGTATGGGATTACTAAAACAGGGCGTTTAGATCGAGTCCTGAGTGGCATTTTTCCAGGGAATTTCTTCCTTCTTATGTTATTATGGTGGTTTCATGCATCCCACAAATCTAATTTTCAATGGATCGATTATCGGTAATCTTTCCTGCGAAACGATTAGCTTTGTACCTTTCGCCATTTTGTAATTGATTACGGCCCTGAAAGACACCGAATGCTTGTGTTTTTATCCGAATTCAACATTAAAATGTTATCCCAATATACCAAATAAAAAATGGTTTTATGGTTTTTCTGTATTATTTTTATTTTATTTTTTTTTTGTCATACGCTAAATAAATATGTTTTTGGAAACGTAAGCCATTTTTTCACAATTTAAAATTGGTAGTTATTTAAATTGGCAGTTTGCAACTATCACTTTTGCGACTCATATATGTATATAAGGAGCTTTAGCAGTCTGATTGACTGGATGCCTAAACAAGTGCTTTGAAAATAAGTAAACAGAACTATTGCCGGGGATTGTTGTTGCATTTGCATCGAAACTTAGAATTCCTAACTATTGTGCTTTATAAATGGAGTAGTGATAGCTAACGAAGTGGTCTGATGATTTGAGTATCGTTTTTGAAATTATTGAAACCAAAAGTCTTTTTTTATCTTCACCCCGAAGCCGGCTTGGCCTCAAGGGTAGAATAAGGATAAAATCGAAGCGCTTTATCTTAAAATTTCTTTAGGAATAAACGGTCAATCTATATATGAGCTTGGGAAAATCAACAATAGTTGGGTTTTCTTCGCAATGAATAAATGGCGAACTGCAAGTTTATACAAAATTCTTAGAATTTGGTTTTTATTTTGCACGTCGTATAATTTTTCTTGTTAAATTAACTTTCTCGTTAAGTTTTCGCAATTGTTTACCATTGAATAATATTTATTATTTTCAAATAGAAAAATATAATTAAGAAACAGAGTATTGGCTTTGTAAGAGATAAATTGTTGAGAACGACAAAAAAGAGTATATATAAAAGCCCCTTGTAGCCGGACACGGTTCCTTATTGATTTTATTTGTAGCTTTTTCAACCAGTCCGAGGACTCACAGCTTGCACCCTCGCGAAATTCCGTCATCCTCAGGACGTGCTGTTTATGTCAATTTTATATCGCTTTTATTGTCGGTGCCATTTTGCTTAGAGGGGCGAAAATATTGCCCGAAATTATTTGCAAGGCTCGATTTTTATATTTTCTTGCATCATGGAATCTACCTTTCTTCGGTTAATTGAAAAAATAATGACTGTTTTATTAGGCAGACAAAGCACCTTTTTACCATTTGCGATGCACATTTACTCGCAAATACATATGTATGATTTATTAATTATTTATTTATTTTTTTATGTAAAATATTGTGATTACGGGTCAGAAGTTTGAATTACAAAAAAAAAATTATTTAGACAAAGGGCAAAGGCTTGCGTGTATAAAAGTTCTTTGCAGTTATGGGTTTTTTCTGTCATCGAACGCATTTAAAGTTAATGGCAGTGTAACGAATAATTACTTACTTTCATTTACTGAGTTTGGCTTAGAAACGTTGTGACTTTACAAGGGATACATGGGAATTGTAGTATACCCTTGCAAAGATCATTATTATTTTATTCCGAATTTAGCCGCGCAATGAAGGCGACATATACCAGCCTATAAAGTGTATAAATTCTTAAGAAGTATCAGCTTACGAGTGGGTCCACCTATAAAACTTACAATGACTTACAACACCGGATTAGGGCACCTTTATCTTATCTAATTTATTCAAAGTCAAACCTTCCTTGTTAAGGCAGTTTAATTTTTATTGTACCATTATTTCACAAATGGCAAAGATGCATTTACGACAGATACATTGGCTCACCGTAAAGTAACGATAATTTTTGCTGGATTGAAGATTGGACGAGATAGTAAAGAAAAAAAACAAAAGTTGAAGAATTTAAATAATTAAACTATATATATAGTTTTGAACACCCTTGAAGGGTATTAAGTATAACTTGGATCAGAACCTTAAATTATACATATACATACATATGTAACTCACGAATTGATCTATACTTATAAGTATATTTCTTTGGAAGCAAGTACCACGGAATACCTTCAGCCCCTCTTCTGATGTAGGTGGATAGGTGTAATAATTGCTTTGAACTTCCCTTCCTGAGGAACTCTCGTTTTACAATGTGGTTGCCCGCACTCCAGCTTTGTTTGCGTTGCCTGAAATGTTCTCATGTTGTCTGACCGCTTTGCCCTTCACAGCTTTCGACTAAGGGCCGTTTTGGCCTTGCACTGCAGATATAAAAAAGAAAATAAAAAAGGGATTCAATAAAACATAAACAAACAAGTAAAAACGTTATAGCCGCCCCCACCGACCGTAAAAACACCGTCACTCTAGGGAATATTACATTTTTGCATTGAAGGAGCAGAAATATTTTTTCAAAGGCAGTCTTCTTTAATGCCTCTAAATGAAAGAATTTAAGCCTATAACCGATTTCACTCGGAAGTGAATTTGACAGATTTTCAGATTTACCTTTACCAAACTCCAATTTAATATGACAATTAAATTGTATTGTTTCCAAAATCGAATTCATATATTAATTTACCATTCAATTATTATTTTTTCCCTATGCAATTAAATTATGGGTTTTTGTTAAAGGAAATCTCTTCAACATTTTAATTCAGAATTTCTTCCACAACCAGTAAAATTGCGACTTATGTGGAATGTTTTAAATGTTTAATATCAACATGGAAGATATCCCGAGGCTCTATTTGGTGTTGTTTTAGTGAAAAAACAATAATATTAAGATTTTTTGGGAACAATTAAAATTTTGTAGTAGTATGCGATAGATGATTTTTCGTTTTCCTTATATATTTGATAAAAAAACTTCTTTTAAATTTTAAAAAATTGATTTTATTTCCATTAAAGATTTTAATTTGATAGAGTCTTAATAAAAAAGCAGCCGTTTCTCTGTAAGAGACCCACTTTTCTTACATAATTTTGGCTCGCTGATCACAAATCCGACAACCTTTCGGCCCTAATGGGTCCCGGTTAAGGACATTTAAGGTCACTACCACATAACCAACTTTTTGGGTTTGCTGGTTTCAAATCAGAGTTAAAGTGAAAACTGTATCTCTCGACCTGATTCTACACAAAAAATCTAATAATATTATGTATTTAACCCTATTTCATTTCCGAAAAAACGATTCTTCACAATGTTACTTACCGAGAAACAGATCCCATAGGAAAAATACTTATACTTCAAGTTAATATTTCTTTTATTGATTTAAAATGAAACTTATAAAATTTACATGACATATATAAGAGGAAAAGATAACTTAAGGAGTCGCACAGTTTTTTGTTAAATAAAATTATTACATTTTACATAATTTTGGGGTTTCTATTCCAATTTATTTTCAACTTTAGTTACCTTTGTAATTCAATGAGCACTGGCCTGCTTATCTACGCAGGAATTGGCTTGTTTTGATTAATGTGCTAGCATTGCATTTTTTCTGGTTTCGTTAACATTTTTGTACACGGCTACAAGTTATTGATAATGGATTAGCTTATACCCTAATTCTGACCTAGTATGGATAATTTATTTACATTTTCATAAGTATGATCTAACGGGGACGTTGCACATCCGCTTGCCTTTCTCTGGGTTTTTATAGAACCAGGCAGTTCCAATAGTAAACCATTATCTAATATGCTACCCACAGTACAAGGACAGTTTATAGAAAACTTTACCTGTAATCTTGAAATTAATTACGGGATGTTATTTACTTGAATATTGGGACTATTTCTTTAGAAACAGTCACATTTTGCCTAAATGCAATTGCTCGATTTTATTGGGCTATAGGTTTTTTATATTTATGTACACGAAATTGTACGGCTCTCCACGAGGACTCACGATTCAAACTACGCAGCACTCATTTAAATGCTATTAAGAAAGGCACTTGACATTTGAAATAAAAACTCGAACCAAACAGTATGAGAAGTTCAACACATGGTAAATGTAAATGCCATGAAACCAAACTTTAATTAATTAATTATATGTAGGTAAAAAAATAGCGCAAGTACACTGTTCATTAACGCAGAGACAAATTTGGCTGTCATGGAAGTACCACTAAGTTAAACACCCCATACATCGATTGCCGACAATGCTATCCTGCCTCAACCTGCACCACTTGTTCATTAAAGAACTTCCCCATGTTCACTCATCTCTGCCAGATCCGCACGTTCAGACACACTCTCGTAGGGGTTCATCTCGGCACGTATGCACAAGCCATTAGCTTTTTGGCCCGCCACGGCCCCGCTAAGGCCAGTAAAGTCGGATATTAATTGCCCTCATACATTTGTAAAGCACTAATCTGAAGCACACAGTAAGGAGTGACGAACAGCTCCAACTTGATTGCCAGAATGCGAGGAAGACATTTACATGCCTTCTATCTAGAATGATTATATGAGTATGCCGACCTAGATTGGTGTTGCGTATTCGTGCGAGTGTTCTCTTATTTGTACAAGCCATATCTTTGACTGAGCTTTATGAATTTTACTGTATGACGAATAGTATCCTTGTTATCTGGTTTCGACCGGCGATTGTGCCTGTTTGCCTTTCTCTATATAACCCCACTGATAGGCAATCTATGTTGAATGACATAAAATGATTGAAAACATCTTTTTGAAATTAAGGGGATCTAACTCACTTTCATATGTACACCTAATTGTTAGGAGAAGCCAATCTGTCTTATAACCGAAGACTTTAGACGTAGACTAAAACCAATTCTATTCCTACTGCTATTCCACTTTGGTAAAAAAATTTGGTAAATATGGGAAGAAGACTGCTTCGTTCGATATTTACACTGATTGCTGATTGCCGAAAACGTATCCGTGCTAAAAGCCAGCTTATGCATCAGACCTAGGGGACAGGGCAACGTTTGATAGCCTCTTTAATCTGAACTTGGGATTGCCTGAGAGTGTTAAGTGCAGGCTACAATTATCCTTGTATTGTCCTTTGTTGGCAATTCTTCTCGAGCCTGGAAGGGCTTAGGTGTAGTGTCTGTAATGACTAATTCCCGGAAAACCCGTCAGCACTACTTGCTCGATCTGGCGCTTCAACCAGTAGAGTCTCACCACTAGGTGGGTCCGCGTTTCTACCCATGGACGCGGTATATACATGGGGCTCGTAGTCCAGCGTGTTCTGTCATCCGTAGTAGAATTGTGAGCCCACTGCCACGCCGGTGGAGAGGGTGCGTGGGGCGGTGCCGTCGTAAGAAAGCTGCGTCTGCAGCATCGGTGCCTTTGTGCGGCGCAACGTCGAGGTGCCACCAACTGTCATGGGAATCGGAACATGACCCAGTGGGGCCATGGCCAGTGGAGAGGACAACGGAAGCGTATGAGTGGGCGGATGTGCCGGCGAACCTCCAGCCATGGAGGTGGGCGGCGTCGGAGAGTTACTTGGCCGCTGAAGCATCCCCATGCCTTCGGCGTTTATGATATATCCTCCCCTGATAGTCGGCGCTGTTGTGTACTGAGCTAGTGAGGAAATGGGTACCATGGTACCTTTTGAGGGAAATCGAGATTGGAATCAGAGCCCATACTGGCTTACGCGATTACTTACTAATGGCACTGCTTCGTGGAGCGCTGGATCCAATCACAATAGCGGAAGCCAGGATTCCCGCCACTGGACCCTGGCCCGCACTGGCGATGCTGGTGGCTACAAAAGCTCCCGGAGAGGGGGAAAGGCCTATGACGTCGGGCGACTGTTGAGCCCCCACCAAAACTGAATTTGCCACCAGGGCGGGAACGGGTCCTGAACTTACCCCAGCTGTTAGCTGAGATGGGGATAAACCAGCGTAAAGGCTGCTCGCCGGCGCGTACGTCAAGTAGTTCTAAATAGGCATCAGCAGGTACTGGGTAAGCAGATGGACACAGAAGGACATCAGTTTACATTACTTACCTCGTTCTGGGAGACGCTTGGCAAAGGCAGTGAGGTTGTCAGGTCGATGTCTCCGTCTATTTCGGAAATTGTGTCGTTAAAGCCGCTCGGAATAGTTGTCTCTTCAACTAAGCCTCCTGAAACTCCACCACCCTTGGTCGAGGAGTTCGACTGCGTGTCAGTAGCTAGGCCCCGGCGCTTTTGAAGGACCAATCTGATTGCGACAATCATTATCGAAAAGACAACCCCGAGAGAGCCCACGATAAGCAGGTACAAATATAAACGCTCTTGGTCATCTGTTAATATGTTAGAGAAAACACAAAGAAAAGTCACATAGTAAGCATACAAATTAGTGAAAATCCAACTGTTCGACTTTCTACAAAAGGGAACAGAGAAAACCCAGGTAGACAGCAACAAAGAGTATACGCATATATCTTACCCTCCAGACTAAGGTCAGCGCTGTGTGTCATCACAGGATTCACGTCATTACTATCCACATCCGCGACAAGGGAGCTGTTCGTCATGGTCTGGTTGCCAGGCGGACTACCTCCAGTTCCCTGTCCAAGTCCGTTGGTGCCATTCCGTCGTCCCTGCGTAGTTGCATTGCTGTACAGCTTTGGAATGGCTTCCGACTCTTTATAGATCAGTTCGTCATCGTAAAGGTCGTTCAAGTCGCCCTCGAAGTCCTCAGATTCGTCTGCCTCCACGTCCGATTCATTACTCTCCTTGAGCACTTGCTTTGGCACTAATTAGGGACAAGAAACGAGTGGTCCGAGTTTAACAAATTTTATGAATTCAACGGGCATCAGCATCAATCTTGCACCGGCGAGCCGTCCCCCAGCTATTTCAGTCACCCCACAGATTTAATGACCCACTTACCGCATGTGTAAACAACCTTCAAGTACATTCGCGAATTTGCTTGGCACGGGCTTCCAAAGGTATTAGCGTCTGCAGCCAGGTTGCATCGCCTTCGTCCATGGCAAATTTGCATCACAGTTTCCGTCGCAAATGAGGCCAGACACGCTATTGGAGACGTTATTAAAAAACGGTGTCCGTGAGATTTTATAGCTGATATTGATGGGGAGAACGCCATTTGTACCGTCCTCCCAGGACTTACTTTCTTCCCGAACGCCCTGGGGCTGGGGGCATTGGATGCTCTCGTACTCAGTTCTGCCAAAGCTGGCGCTGTATACGGCAATCCGGGAGTACGGGTTGCACTCCAGCTGAGCAACATCGTTGTGGCACGCCACTTTACTGCGAAACTCATCTGAAAAAATAAAGTTCTTGCCATAAAATTGATATTTAATAAATACACTATAACTAGGATATTTGAAAATAAAAGCAATTGAATTTCTTCGCAAAATTATTGCTTTATCTGCTGGCTTATCAAACTAATAAAGGGTGTGCCAGATGAGGCAAATCAAATTAAAATATCTTCTTTAATTTCGACGAAGTTTTTATTATATTTTAAACCTTTAAACCACTTATTCAAATTATGCCAGATATCTGCCGAAGGAATAATATTAATTGAATATAAGTTAATTAATATTAAGTTATTGGAAATCGATAAAATTAATTGAGTGTCAACAACGTTACAAATTAGAGGTCTTCATCATAAATCAATGAATCTTTTATATCAAAAGGTTCATGTTCTTAAATAAAATTATATATATATATATCTAATTATTTTAAAGCTGGAAACAGATATGAATGCCGCCACTTAAACAACATAAACACGATAGAAAAATAGAATTGGTACCAAAACTAAATTTATATTTTTTTTCGTCTTAGATATTTTTCAGTCGTCTAATTTGCTTTGCTACTCGACATAACTCAATGCATTCTAAAGGCTTTTAAGCCAAAAATTAGTCTTTCAGAGGCATAGAAAACTGAATATTCTAGACCAAAACCGAACTTGTTTTTAGTAGTCCACTATACTGATAATCCTTAAACCCTGTTTTTTTTATAATCTTAGCCTATATATGTAGCCAGTATTCTTGATGCACATAAAACGTCCGTATGCTTCTCGGTTTATGTTACCCCAATCTCTCAACCCTAAATCGGTATACTCTTGCAGGTTATTTTATTTAAATTAAATAATAATAAACATTGAAGGTAATATACAATTTCCTTTTTCATTTGTGCACTAGCACCCACATTCGGGGCAGATATTTAATCAATTCCGCTTGACTGTCTAAAAAACCACGGATCTCAGAGACTGTAAAAGGTAGAGCGACCAAATTTCATATCTCTTGCGAGCAGTTCAATCTTGATTCCAAATTTGGTTTTGTAGGGTTTTATATGTATCCATCAACTCATGGCAAACTACTGAGTAAAACTATTTTACCCTGAAAAGATATAATGATTTACTTCCTGAGGGAGAGGTTTTAAAAATCAGTTTTTTTTATTTTCAAGAGAAATTGGCTTGAGTACATTGGCCAGTTTAGCCCCATTTTGTGCAACTACTCTCAGGTCTTCGTTTAATGGGCTTTGAATAAAACTTGTGATTTCGTAGCTTTTTCGCTTCAAAAGGTAAGAGGGAGATAAAAGATTTCGCGCAGCCGACTTCTGACTAGCTCATTTGAGTTGGCTCTGCTTTCAGAGGACTCAATATATCTCTCTTATTCCACCTGACTGGATTTCAAAAAAGACATCGAGAACCTCTTAACTTGTTACGCTGACAGGGCACCTGCACGTCGTGCCAAATTCTTTCATTCACTTGCTGTTTCTTACAAGAAAATTTTCTTGGAACACGATGGGTCTGGTTCCCAGGACCTGGCCAGCAAATACTTTATTTACCTTTTGAGTTCGATCATTATGATTCGAATACCCGGAATCCAATGGAAGCATCCGGGGACCCCATTTACCTGGTACGCCGAATTAGAGCCAACTGCAGATTGACACAAGACCCAACCCCTGCTTATGTTGCTACGTTGTTTTTGGGACGGACTTACACGGGCGGCATTTGTAGGCGACTTCCACAATTTTCCTGCGCTTTGGGCACGGGTCACTGCTGATTGCATTGGAGCTGGCCGTGCTGCTGTGATAGCTGCTAGTTCCGGAAGTGTCGCCCACTCCACTGGCGCCCTGGCCATAGAACTGCGGGGATCCGTGAAACTTGCAATGCTTCTTCTTCTGACAGGCCTCGACTACCGTCTGCAGCAAGGAGTACTAAAAGCACGGAAATGGAAGGGAACAAGTATTAGTAGTAATTGTGTGTAGGTGGATTCCCGTCCTTCCAGACTGCATATTTAAGTGCAAACAGGAGAAACTGAGGGTAAACGCAGACTGAAAAAATCAACTTGCGAAAGGGCAAACTTTGCAAATTGAAATAAAATATTTGCAGTTAAAAGGTAATGGAAGTGTTATCGGTTGTCCCTTATTCTACTCACCTTTTGGCAGAAGAACAAGTCTATCATGCTTTAAACATATTTGGTCTGATTTAATTTAGTTATCAGTGCTGTTATCCCCCGACTCAAAAACAACAGAGACCAGCAAGTAAGAAAACTTCGGAAAGCCGAAGCTTGTATACCCTCGCAAAGACAACACTGAAGGCATGTAAATCATTTGGTAGACACTTATAGAAATTGACGGATGCCAGCTTTAATCTGCAAGCATCTGATTTAAAAAAAAAACAAATATCATTTTAAATTGTTAAAAAATATATTTGATGTTTAAAAACATAACCAAGTTATGTTTGCTAATCTTGGTGGTGCTAATCCTGTGGCAGATTTCTATAAAACTAAAATCGTTTTTCTGAAACCGTTAAAAATAGCTATACCTCTTTCGTCCGTTTTTTTTCTGATCAGATTTTATATATGCACCCAGAAAGAGACAATATTTTTTACCCTTGCAGGATATTATAATTTCAGTCAGAAGTTTGCAATGCAGTAAACGAGACATTTCCGACCCTATAAAGTGAATATATTCTTGATCAGCAATAATAGCCGAGTCGATCTAGCCATGTCCGTCTGTCCGTCCGTCATATGAACATATAGGTATTTTTTTACACAACAGCTGCGTCGTTTGAAGCAACAGCGTCTTTGAGAGAGAAATCCGAAAACTAGTCACTACCCTGCGTTTGTTGTTATTTTGTTTGTTATTGACTTGCCATTTTCCTTGTGAAATAACACACGAAAATATATATTTTTATTTGTATATCCTTGAAAGGTAATTTAGTCAGAAATTAACAATACTCTATTTTCTTAACATTTAAACAGAAATAATAAAACAAAATCAAGATTATAATTATAAAACGGGCTGAAAGCTTGCCGTACGAATTTATTGTGGTCGGGTTTCGTATAGCTGCAATTGGATTTTTTTTAGAAACTAACTTTGCGTTTTTCAACATATATTCACCTTATTCGAGATATGGTTATTTTGTATTATTTTAAAATGTTGATTTTAATTTCTTAAGTCAGACGAAAATATCATATATCTGCCTTAGGAACGATCCGTCAGTTAACGAAAGATGACATTGCTAAAAAATGTATTACTCTGTTTTATGACGCTAAATTTCAGTGGCATTGTTTTTGTTAAGTTTCAAGTTGAGAGCGAGCGATGACCGTCTGAGATTTGCTTATACTTCCCAAAAAACATAACGGAAAGAGGACAGTAGGAATTAAGAGCCATAGAGCCAGAGCCATAGAGCCATGAAGATAATCGCCCATATGTTCAAATGTCCAATCTATACTGTCAAGAACTTTTGGAAGTCGGCAAAGAAGTTAAAAAAAAAACTTAAAATGTACCTTTTTTCGAATCGATCCTATTGTCAGCTCATGACTTTTAAAACCTAAACAAACGTCTAATACTCCTTCTAATAGGCAGACATTGAATTCCTAAAAATGCTTTATTATGTTGGAGCAAGTTTATTTATTTATTTGTTTATTAATTACAGAGGAGGACTTTGAGCAAGCTTTTAATTATTTCTATTTCTTCTATTTTTGGCAAGTCAATAAGCACCAGAGATCAGATAAAAACTTAAATAAATAATGGCGTTAGGTATTTTTTGTCGGTTGAATTTGCTTTTATTGTTCATTCTAGTATTCATCTAATCGGAGAACTGGACAAAGATGATATGTTTAATAAAATAAAGGTTTAAAGTAAATATGCGTTCTTTTAATTAAAGTAAATCTTGCCAAACTGCACGGAAGCCGCTGCGTGACAGCTATAAATACCACTGCAACTCGGCAAAATACAAAAGTGGAGCGCTGGTGGTGCCCCACTGGGAGTTTCAGAGGGAGTGGAGCGGCAGCTCGCATCATACATGTCGTACCTCCCAGACTTATCCATTAATAGAAAGTAAGCATATACGGTAGACCTTTGGTTCAAACTTCACCGAAGAGGAATCCGACGCATAGGACTTTTCCCTAGATGATTCAACCACATTCTTGAAGACGGATGCCAGCAGCCTAGTGGAGAACGAGGTGAACAAGTTCTTGCTCTCGTAGGTTTGAATGAAGCATTCATTTATTCTCAAAATAAAGTTCTATAAGACTTGACAGGGAGAACAAAACCAAAAAAATATTTGGGTTTAAAAACCAGCCGAGTTTTTTGCCTTGGAAATGGTAAAAAAGTTTGTAAGCCTTTTCCAGGCCAATCCTGCTCCTCCAACCTCTCCTCAAATTAGACCAGCACTCATCTGCTGGGATTCAAGTCTGCTGCCTCCCAACGATGTAGTTGCCGCAAACCCATTTTACAAATTAACAAAAATATTTGAAAAAAATAATACGAGTTTTTGTGTATTTTGTACTAATTATAGCTTTCCCGTAAATTATGTTTTAGCATATTTTTATTTTGGTTGATTCTTCCATCTCTGGCAAAGCACCTATTTCTCCGACGGTGGTGGAAGGTAAGTTAGATCAAAACATGTAGTGTTTCTTTTCCACAAACAAACCCCTTTACGGTCAAGATAAGACAATGCCGCTAGCTCTATTGAGTTTGGCAAAGTTTGCGATCATTACCGATAATGCAGCTCCCATAATCAAAGCACACATTTATATTTCCAAAAAAAATAAAGGGCCTGATGGCACAGGATCCAAGTCAGCGGAAGAATCTGTGGAGTGTCCAGCAGGATGGACACACATTTTCCAGGCAGCCAGAGTCCAGAACGGAAAGCCGCTACATCTAATGAAAGTATTGGAACGGATACTAACTGTCCACATAAGAGGAAACCTGAGAAAAGCCTTTTCGTAGCACAACATGCGTACAGAAAAGACAGATCCACAGAAACAGCACTGCATGACTTTCTTTTTCACCTACTTCACACCTTCTTTGACATCAAAGCATGGTTCGAAGCGATGCTATAGAGCAGAAGGACAACATTCGATCTGAATAGCACTCATTAGAAAAGTTTTGTCTCCACTTCTCTGGCTGATGAACACGGATGACAAACTGGTAGTACACACAGACGACGTAGTTTTGCCTACATAAGCACCATTCCCCTGCTTCATCAGTGATTTAATGTCAATGGCAGTAACCAACCGTTTATTTATAGGAAGAAGAAGAAAGGTCCCTAGATTCATAAAACCACAGATATCTGGTATAGAACTTGAACTATCACAGCAATTCAAGTATCTAGGAGTTATACTGGATGGGAAGCTGTATGAAAAGAGTCAATAAAGCGAGCATAGCATTCTACTCTTGCGAGAAAATGTTCGAAATGAAACGGGGAATTCATCCCAGAATAATAATATGGCTTTGCACTGCAGTTGTATGCCCCACAGTAGTCAAGGAGAATACTGTGGTGGCCAGCAACAACTATTGTCTACAACTTAAAAAAATTAGATGGATGGAAGGACCAGCATGTGCAGGTTTCACGCAATCTTTAGGTCTTGAATGGCTCTGAATGCCATTCTAAACATAAACCTGCTACGACTAATGGTGAGAAACTCATAAAAGGACAAGCATACCGAGCACAGTAAGATCCTGGAAGGAATATTTGGGTAAATGATGCCACTGGCTATAAGATGACCGAACGGCACTAAATAAACTCGATATAA
Organism: Drosophila jambulina; assembly: GCA_018152175.1. Classification (NCBI taxonomy): domain Eukaryota; kingdom Metazoa; phylum Arthropoda; class Insecta; order Diptera; family Drosophilidae; genus Drosophila; species Drosophila jambulina. The sequence continues at coordinate 1,393,932 of JAECXH010000012.1, read as the reverse complement.
AGCAGGCCGGGAAAGGGTCACAGGCAATCTTAAATACAACAAGCAACCTAATTTGTCAGGAATTGTTTATAAAGAAAAAGCACAGTAACTCTGCTGAATAGAGACAGTAGTGGTAGAGAAGGATAACAGCGGTCATCACCATCCTGTAAGGAGGGGCATTCCAACAAATTTCACTGCAAAATATGCAAAGAACCAATTGAGAAGGACCTACCTTAACTTAATTAATTAGAAATTACTATCGAATCATTTTCTAATCATTTGAGAAATATCGAATAACAAAGATGAAAAACAATAAAGATTATATATCAAACTTTTGCAACCACTCAATTTGTGTTAGCAGGACTAGTGGGTGTTGCTTAATAAGGTCCTTTGAACATTTCTCTTTACTTGGATGTTGCTCAACATGTTCCTATCAAGATTTTGTCTGTGTGTTTTAATAAAAATCCGAAGGCAAATGGTGCGGCCATACATTCTTCACAACCAGCTCTACTTGAAACTTTCATATTAGGTTATCGTACCCTTCCCGATCTATTGCTAGCTTCCTTAATACCTTAAGCTAGATCTGCAAGCAGTCTTAAACGAGTCAAGAACGACTTAATTACGTATTGTAAAATAAGGATATTACAAATTACGAGACCAATAAAGAACAATTAAATAAAAATATTCCCTAAAGAAATAAAATAACTATATTTTCAAAATTCCCCAAAGCAATGGTTTATAAACATCTTTTTAAGTTTTTTTTTCGGTTTTTTTATTTTATTTTTTGAATACCAGAAAAAACAAAATAAGAAAGCTTAAGCAGTCACTAAAATGAAATTTCGGAATACCGGACAATGAAGGGTTATAGGATCTTCTACAATTAACTTTTGAATTGAATAAAACACATCCAAAAGTAACACAGAAAGCCCTGCATGAAAATAAAATCCCTGGCCTAGGGAATACCCAATATTTTCAGTTTCCTAAAATATTTATTTGCACCATACCTGCAAAGCATTGGGCCACATGCAGTTTTCGGAAGAGTTGTCACTGGTATCGTCGGGACCTTGCACTTCGTCAATGGACACAGCTGTGCCAGCTGGCGACTCGGCGGCAGTTTCACTTGTCCCAGCGCTGGTGGATGGCATTGCTATGGCAAGACCGTAACCGTGTCCACTATTAACGTAGCGGTTGGCCGGAACTTTTAGAGAAGATGATCCAAAAATGGACCCGCGGAGCAGGTGTTTTGCCTTGCCCCGTATTTCTGGCCCAGTCATTCCAGAGAGAGGACACAGATCTTCAATGCTGTAGCCATCTGAAAACGATGCAGAGTTAGGTAAGTGTAAGCGAAATAGGCCTTACATAGTGTGTAAATTTATATAGCTTTATATTTTTGTGGGTGCCATATTAAAGTTAATGTTATAGTGTAATACATGTTGTGAAAAGGGTCATAAGACATTAGTGTGCTACATATGCACATGTAAAATTTTTTATTTATATGGGCATTCTAACCGCGAAAAAAAGATAATGTTTCTCAAACACGATTTTTTTAACATAGTTACATGAATAAATGATTCAATTGATCAACTTTGAAACAATTTATGATAAAAAACGCCACAAAAAAGGACATGTTTTGTTTTGATAAAAACTTCTAAAACAGAGGCATTAGGCTTTGACTTTTCTTTTTACCGTCACTCGGAGAATCGCTTCCTGTAAGGGGAGGATGTGGTATTTTTTTTATATTTAAACAAGAAGAATAGGAATATTTTTTAGCCAAACAAACTAACTTAAAATTTTAATACAAATCTGTACAAAAAAAAAAAACATTTTAATCATTAAGCTAATTTTAGACGTTCTACCACAAACATATTGAAAATATTGATATATTGGCCTATGAGATGGTCGCACTGTTTTAATTAACTTAAATATGAACAAGAAAGGAAGCTAACTTCGGCACGCCGAAGTTTGTATACCCTTGCATCTTACAAATGGATCATTATGAATTAATAAAATTTTATCAAATGGAAAGGAAAACTAACAGGAATTGTATTCAACATTAATAAATCTAAAAATTCGGTTCAACATTACGTATACGTAATATTTCCCCAACATTCCTATGGCAGCTGTATGATATAGTTGTCCGATTTCGATCAAATTTAAACCGAAATTCTAGAATAATATAAAATGGCCATTTCTTAAATTATATGAAAATATGTTGAAAATTGGACAAGTAATAATTTTTTTCTGAAAATTTACCGATCGTTTCTGTGGCAGCTATATGATAAAGTCGTCCGATCCGGCCCGTTCCGACTTATATAGTAGCGAGAGCATATAGAAGACTATCGGCAAAGTTTCATTCAGATAGCTTAAAAACTGAGGGACTAGTTTGCGTATAATCGGACAGACGGACGGACAGACGGACGGACAGACGGACATGGCTAGATCGACTCGGCTATTGATGCTGATCAAGAATATATATACTTTATAGGGTCGGAAATGTCTCCTTCACTGCGTTGCAAACTTCTGACTGAAATTATAATACCCTGCAAGGGTATAAAAATTAACTAAAATTAATCTTTGCACCAATGAAAGAGCTCATGAAAACCTATAAATTAAGCCTTTCATCAGAAAAAAGTCGTTTCCTTCATGCTGATTTTTTACCTTAATGCGTATTCATTGTCCCGTGGGTGATTATAGAAATGCCATATTCAGTATTTTCAACATATTCAAGAAATGTCATACAACAAAGTATACAAATTATACTTGGACTTATGACCATCTTTTTAAATCACAAAATAATACCATAAAGAGCACCTACCACTTTTAATTCGTACGGCAAGTTACTTACTTACTTAATTAAAATCTTGTTTTTGATAAAATTTTGTTGTTTAAAAGTTGGGAAAATAAAATATTGACAGTATCGTTTACTAAACATTATAAACGGGTGAAAAACAACTTGCCCTACGAATTAATAGTGTTCGGGCCTCGTATCACTTGTATAACCCAGATTTGCTCTGTAGTTCAAATTTATTCTTTGCATGCATATCTGTGACACACCTGTATATGTATTTTTGAACCATCAATTGTACACTTACCTTTCGCCACGAACTTGTTGTACTGGGCAAACTCTATAGAAATACTGGTGCCACGAGGACACGCTATTACCACCTGATCCGAGTCGCAAGCTGCCTTCTGATACGTGCGAAGAGTTGCTGATAATAAGGCTGTTTCGAAAAAGAGAAAGAGAAGGCAATGTTAATAAATACAAGTCGGAAGGAGAGCATCAAACGATAATCTATGTGTGTATTTATCCATGCATTTTGTTAGTGCCAACCGCGAATGAAAATAACAGAAAAAGAAGACATTGCCGACACCTTTTAAGTCTTCTTGACCTGCAAAACTAGCCTAGTCGAGTTGGCCATAATAGTTTGTAATTCCGTGTGAAACATTTATGTATGCTCCATGCAGGTCAAGTTTATTGTACAATTTGCTTCAAACACTTCCACCCAAAGAACTCATGATAAGCCATTAGGAAAGCTTAAAGTAAATTGGCGAAGACCAGTACGAAAGCACTCCGAAAATCGGATAACGAGTATTGAAGTTATTAGACAATGAAGTTTCTGTGGTAGTTGAACTTCTATAACATCTACTTTTGTGTTTAAAGCAAAAATAAGTTTTACTAAACTAAATTCGAGCTTTATGAGACAAATTAAATTAGCCATTTCCCTGTTCATATTAATTTCAATGCTGACCAGTTATCCCACAGCCATCACACTCCACTGAAGTTATCCTACTTCTTTGAGTTATGACACTCAATTTATATATATATTCCTTTTTTTATTTCTTATTTTATTCGCATTCTTAATCATCACAATCAGACACTTAAAAATTGATTCAATAAATATATTCATTTTCAAAATTAAGAATTTTTCTTGTTTGTCTTTTTGGATCTCATCGCTATTTTAATAACTGAAACTACTTTTATTATGGTAATTAGTTCGAGCAAAAAACTAAAATTTTCTAACATTTTTTAGTAAAAGCTAGAAAAGATTGGTGAAATATTTTTACAAAATATTTTCTTAATGCGTTTACAATTAGAAAATAGCTGAAGTATTTGTAATATATTTCTTATTAATGTTACTATGGAACTTCACACAACTTGATGTATGACATTTTTGGAATTGGTTAAGAGATCTTTTTGCTTGGTTACTTCATCTTAAGTCAACAACTGAATAAAGAAAGGTAGACTTAGTTAAAAAAAAACGCAAGAAAATATTATTTATTTTGTTTGTAATAATTTTGTAAATTGTGTTAATTTTTAAAAAATATAAATTTATTTTTATGCATATTTTAAGATGCGCCCAAAAGGTCTGACTCAAGCTTAGATTGAAAAATTTTCCAACTTTGATTGGTATGATTCAGTGACGAGGAAAATGGAGAAGAATGAGATCGAAATATGGACGAAATATGATTGACCAATTTGAAGAAGCAAAAATGCTGGAGATTAGAAAGAAAATGATAACGGAGCGGATAAAAATCGAGACCGTTTCTAAAAGTGAATTAAGCAGCAATACCCCCATCGAATAAATAAGCTCCATCATCACCAACTCAATCTGTAGACTCTGAATTAAACCCCATAAAAGAAATTATTTTGCAGACCCCGAGAAATCACTACGACTTGATGGTTATAATCATTGGCCGGAATGGGGAACACGAGGAAGATGTAGGTGTGTAGCACTGAGTTTCCAAGCTTTAAATGCAGTAAATGTAATGTGCACTTGTGCTCCAACCCCCAACAAAAAAAAAATGGTTTTGTGAAATATCATACATAAATATAAATAAATGGCATTTGAAAAAAAAATCAACTTGACTTTAAATATATAACACCATTGCCAAATGTTGTATATACGCAACATCCTGTAACTCTTGTCAGTTGACATTGAGGCCAACTCTAGCTTATAAGTCTACACAAAAAATGTTTAGCCACGCCCATTTTAATTCAGGCATGAGAGGTTTAAGACTTAACGACTCACAAATTGGCATAATTAATTTTGTTTTCCTTAAAATAAATATATAATTTTATTTATAAATATTTTTACATAGATAATAACACATTTTATGGTTTACTTTAATTGATGATTATCCATCCTCTACCTTTAACGTCCAATCATTCAAAAACCCGCTTTAATGGAAGCGTTCGTTCAACCGCCCTAAATTAAAAATGGGATATGTTACATTTAAATTGGTTTATAAGTATCCCCAACCTGTTTCTCCTGACTTTAAACCAGGGTCTTGAAAAAATATTTAATCTAAGAACAAACCCACAAAAGCAACGATCCCGAGGGGCTCTTGAATCATTGGTGTAGAAGACACTGACACTGACACTTTTTGCACTAACAAAAAATTAGAGTTACTGCTAAAACTAAAATGAAAATCGCCATTCCTAATGCTCCAATACCAATAAAAAATATATAAAATGCCAATCAGTCTTAATGCTAACACATCCGATTTAGAAGTCAAAGTTTATACACTAAAAATCATCTAAGTTATAAATTTTCATATTATTGTCTTAATATATTTTAATAGAGTAAAAATGGCATTAGTTGTTTTCCAGTTTTCATTTTCACAAGCCTTACCGTTTTCGTGTTCGAAAACAAAAGAACAGAACTTTTTCTTTCGTTTGCACAAGTTGCACAAAAGAGTAACCCCCTATCATTTATTTTTCTTTTTTTTGAATGTAAAGTACATTTCTCCCTTGTCTCTATTGCAAATTGTCGAATATTGCAAAATAAATAAAATAGTTTATTAATATCGGTTGATCAATATAGTAAGTGCTTATTTTTTAAATACCTATTTTCTTACAACGTTACGGCTGTTAGGTTAGGTTGATATTAAAACCATTTCAAAAATTTTATGAGCGCGAAAGCACCAAGAAACGAAACCGTACTTGCAAAAGTGAAACTTTAAAAATGAAAACTCGAGCACCCCTGTGTTTGACATGTTTTTGTGTTTTCATCCAAATGCATGTAAACCCACATTTACCTATTTTTTTTTTCGAAATGGAGCAGAAATGGGTAAATATAATTAATACTATTTAATTCCTTATGAATATGTTAAAAATACATTACATGAGCCCTGGAGGATCCTTAAGGGGTTTCACTGTGGACGGCCGTAGAAGGTGATAAACACTTAAAAGTCCGGCTCCATCAAAAGTTTATGCATACAAGGACTTTTAAAACAAGAAGGATAAAAAGACTTACGTTAAAAAAAATTGTTAAATCTTCTGCAAGATTGATAGTCCGAATTTATTCATAATCAAAATGTATATTTCTGATGGTTGAAAATAAAACTGAAAAATACAAATACAATTATAATAGTATCAGTTTTACGGTGGTCCGGAAAGCAATGATTTTTGTATTTTCGGAGCCAGGTGCAATAGATTGAATTTACTTATTTTTTACCAAAGGGTGTAGTACTGTGTAAAGTTTGCTAACGTTCCATTCCGGAAACCTTTTTTATCAATTTAAAGATAACACCTAGACTTCCATAATCTTCTCCCCTGAGTTGGACACAAACGATTGATTATAAGGCTCAGGCGAAGGCAAAAATTTAAATCGCATTATCATCAAGTGAAGTGAAGGCAGCCTGAGTAAAATTGGTGACAGAGAACAAGGAACCCCAAGCTGTTGGATTCCGCCCCTTAATGACTAACCGAATAAATTATTAACGGCTTAAAGCCTAATTTGATAACATCAAGAAATGTGCCGAAGCACGTCACGTCACAGCACAATGGATATTCCTTTGTATTCTCCTATATTATCTGAAATTATTTTATACCACCATCCAACACCCAACGCAGTAGGAGCTTCTCGAACGACTAAAAACTTGCAAGCCTTGTGCGGGAAAATATCTATCAATAATCTATCAATATCTAGCAATTTGTCAAATAATTACATTATCTTTGCGTCTTCTTATATCGTATATCTTTAATACTGACCGCGTATATGCGATTATAATACTTTATAATGATTGTAAAATATTAAATCACTACAGTTCAGCTGTGTTGACAAAATTCGATGTATTTTTCATTACATTTATTTGTACCGATAGTTTATAATTTTCCTATATATTTGCCTCGTTCGAAAGACATCTATGTATGTATGTATGGTAAATATGTCCCATTTGCATAAATTCAAACTGAAGTATCTTCAAAAAGTGCCTCATAGTGAGAAAATTAATAGAACAGCCAAGCTATATATAGAAACTTTGGCGTTCCGAAGATAGCTTCCTTTGTTTTTTGCTATTAATTTCCTTATTTACCTACGGCACTTATAAATAAAATAAAGTTGTTATTTCCTAACAAGGATTTATTTAGATAGTGTAGAAACAGAGAGAGTAGTTCGCAAAGTAACCGACAGACAGATTTAAGGATCGGCTGTTCATGCTGAACACAAGTATAAGTCCACACAAACTTTTTGGTCGGAAACGACTCCTTACTGCAAGGCAATCTTTTGGTCAAAATTATTACTTACTTTGCAAGGGTACGAGACGAAAGGATTCGAAATAATGCTTTTTATTCGAACAGAAAGTTGAAAGACGGGCAAGCATATGAAAGCGGATTAACAATGCAGATATGTAGTAAAAATCTCTAAGATTGCTTATATGTGCATATGTAGCTCTTCTAATATTCGTCTACAGTTGAATTTAATAATAAATATAAAATGTTTTATTTTTTAAATTTATTTTAGGATGTTTTGTCAAGTCACTGTATTTCAAAGAAATTAAGGCTTTACTCGTATGAAATCACGACAATATTTTCTACCGACTTCAATATTTATGCTTAATTGGAGACAATAGCTTAATATTTAAGTTGTTTTTTTTTCGAAATGTGCTTACCGAGAGGATCGATGCGAAAAATAATTTCCCCGTCCACTGTGGCCGCACTAAGGATGCACAGAAAGGACAAAACAAGGCTCCTAGCCTGTGAGTAATCCATTTTGAAGTAGATCGGCGGGCGGTGCATTCTGTGGCCTGTTGTTGTTGTTGGTATCAGCTCATTAGCTTGTTGGACTTTAAACCGCACTTCTTCACTCACTTATTTATTTGTGTATTTTGATGGCTAAATCAAAAGACTCGGCTCTTGTTATTATTGCGTCCAACCAGCTCCCGTTTCACACCAGCCTCCTCGCGAATCAATCAAAATCAACCACTCACGTCGCCAGTATGCAGCATTAAGTAGATAATACATTCCTAGGTCGGCATAAAGGATTTAGGAGTGAGGAGCATCAATGCACATGCACGGACATGCGCCGTTCCAATAACCGCTTCTGCAGAGGCATTCGAATTTAAGAGGAAATCGCAGCAAAACCGGAAAAGGTGGAGGTAAAAAAATTTTCAGACACTTCAACCTCATTTTATACGATTCACTTTCTATTAAGCAGCCTTTACCACTTAATTCTTATTTAATTTTCTCAAAAGAGTATTTTCTTAAGAATTTAAATGAGAACCTGAGACCATTGACGTTGGTCATTCGTTTCTGAACAGCGCCAATCATTCGTTGAGATACTCGGAACCTTGCTTTGAGCGCTCATCTTCACAAAACTAGATAATTTTTTTTTCAAAAATTAAGATTTTACCAATAACTTTAGAAATGCAAAAATTAAAAAAAGGAATCGACCCATTGAACCATTTCATTTCAATTTGTCATTTACTTATAAACTCACAGAAGGAAATTCAATTAAAATAAAGTAATGGCAATTATCATTTTAAATTGTCGTGTTTGATTTAGGGAGAACTGGGTTTCTAACATCTATGGTTTTATACGAATAGACAGACGAACCGACCAGCGAACATTGCCAATAATGCTAATAATTGTAGTACTTTTTATATGTACCGCGTTCTGTGGGAGTTTTCATTAGAATACGAAACTTTCGCTCGGTGAGACCAGAGTTCAACAGTCACGTTGTTATTCAAAGCACCGAACAAGGCAACTTTTTGGTTTTGTCGAATATCAGGACTATGACGTGCTTAGTTTCCATCAATCAATAAATTTAAAATGATATTTTAACGTAAACATATTATAGACGAACATAAAGGAGCGATAGTTACTGATTACTCTAATATAACTTTTAATTGTCACAAAATTTGATAAAAGAATGTCCTGGAGTTGATGGCCATCGTTCTGTTTGCTCTATACTTTCTCCTATAAGATTGTTCTATAAGATTTAGCCACCATTTTGAACTCTTGTAGACAGCAAAGACGTAAACTTTTTAATTCAGCAATATGGACAAGCTGAGTATGAATCGCCAAGAATAATTTTGGGTCGTTATTTTCCATATAGGTGCTGGCAGGGACCGGGGATAGATCTGTGCCGAGGGAGAGATTGGATGAAGTTTTTTTTTTATAAAATGACATTCGAAATTCACTCCCCAGATTTTCGCTTCATGACAATAGTCACAACAGAGTAGTAGAGTGCGAGACACGCACTGAGAAACGGAACCAGGAATATTACATCACTGCATACAGTGTTTTAATTGCATCCGGACACAAAGTAAGGGAATTCTATGGTTCGTTCTGACTTTCAACTGTTATTTCGGATGCTTCAACAATGCTGTCTAATTTAATTATATTATGATAGACCCCAGAGGGTTGCCGGCAACTAAGCACTAGCACGGCAACGGCGGAGAAATGGCGCCCAGCAATTTGCCTGACCGACCCTTGAGAACGCACTTACTCGCTGTCGACGCGCTCTCACATAGGAATACAGAGGCGAAAAGTCTGGATACCGCGCAGCAGCTAACTAACCTAACCAGAGCAGTGGCATGGACTTTCTGCGTCCGAAACCCGTGCTCTCGTGCCGCCCCTCCAGAGCACTAAGTCAACTTTTCCTTTCGCAATTTTCAGAAATCGACCGAAGAGTAGACCTGGACGTGACGTGTGCAGCTCGGTGGCTACCGGATCTATGTATTAGGCTCATTTAAATTGTTTACTTTCCGCCGAAACAGGAAACACATACGCGCACTCAGTGGAATACTTTTAGCTCGGCCTTCGAGGGGCACTTTGACCGCGGGATGCGGGCGCCGGCCTCGCGTTCTTTCCCGAAAAGTTCGGCTGAGTGCAGCACCTCCGAGGCGGTACGAAACCGGCAGCTGCCACTTACTCTGTCACTCACGCTCGACACGTCCGAAGCGCTGGGACTTCTGCGAAGAACTGACGCAGCCACTGCCAGGAGTCGGCTCCAGGACTTCGTGTGCCACCGAAGCCGACTTCCTAGTGTGCAAGTTCTGCCGTTCAGCTGTGAGCGAGGACATATTAAATGGGCCGGGAAATTGTCTCTTCACCGGAGAGTCCTGCGCATGCGCTTAAAGCAGCTTAAACTGCTCGGCACACAGCAAGAGAGCCGCCGCCGACCGGTATTTCGTGGGGCCGACGAACTGTGAAAGTGGGTCAGTGTGACCGCCGCATCCTTATCCGCATCCTCAGCCCCTGAATTTTACGGTGCCGAAGTGTGCCGAATTTAATCGAATGAAACGTTCACAGTCAACTTAACAAGCCGCTTCAGTATGTTTTGGATAAAAAGAGCCCTTTAAACTGACCGCGGCTCATACCAATACAACATTTTTTTTCGTGGCTGATTTATTTACGAGTTGCATATAGCGGACCCCATAGGCAAGACTTTAATTAATATTTAGAAAACACAATAAAAAAAGCTAAGTTCGGGAAGCTGAAGTTTATATACCCTTGCAATCGTAACAATAACACTCGGTACTTGTTATTGGAGTTAAAACAAAAATCATTATAAAGGCTATAAATTTTTTTCTCCTTTCTGTGAGAACAATGAGTTATAGTGGTCCAAACAGACAGGACATCTATTGACCTGCGATAGAAAGAAAACTATCTAACAAGTTCCGTTAAAATAGCTATAAAAATTGATTGGAAACGGGCATATGAACATGGCTAGATCGATTCGGCGGATGATCAAGAATTAAGGATTTATATATTTTGTAGTATCGCATTAATCTCTTTTCATGTTGGACGTATATTTTTATCTTTTAATGTCATCTCTATTTCTCCCAACTTTTATATGATAATAAAACATTATGGCTACCAATAATGTGTGCAACATGTAGAAGAAGGATTTTCCGATCAATATTCCTTTAAAAAAAATTATATGTCATCATCACCCGCCAAGTCTTTCCTGACACATACAAAAAAAAACAGATATACGGTTTTATACGTTAAGAGTTCATAAAGGTGTAATATAACAAACCCATTCTTATTTTAATATTTGGCCTACCAATACTGCCCGGTAAATCATGACAAAATAATGGTAAACATGTAATTTACTTAAAAATGTATACTAAAAAAAAATAAGATTAAATAAAAATAAAAAAAAAACGTTCTTTGATATTACGGATCTGCAATTGCGCATCACTGTGGATCGACTCCTAATCTAAAAAACGTATATCTGTTGCATTTACAATGCATTTAGTTTCTGAATAAATTAGAACTTAATCATTGCTGCTTATTCTTAGGAATTATACAATGAATTATGTCGTTCAGAACACGCGCGGCCATAAGAACTACCGGGCCAAGCAACAACGCGGCTTGAAACAAAAAAACATTGCTTTCCGATGTGTTATTTTATGGGAGTTAACAATATTTTTTCAATTCATCTGCAAGTTATAGGAGTTGTCTATTAAAAACACTTGGCTGAAAGACCTGTCCGAAATGTTGACACTAATCTTAATGTGAAACCTCAGTTTCCGAAACAACAAGTCCACTACACCATTCTTAGTTGGACTAAAAAATATGGGGTTGCACGACCACTTTCGGAGAGACGTCCCAAGAATTCACGGTTGGTGATGTACCATACATATTTATGTAAGTATCATCAACTACTCAAACAGAGTAATATAAGTAAACATCGATTAAACATGGTTTTTCTATAATAAGCTACCGATTAGCTGATTGTTTAACATTCCTCTCTTAACTATAATACACTGCTTGCGTAGATTATAGCAGAAGAATATAGAGCTCAGCATTCCATAAATATAAGCCGATATCCGAAAGTCGAGTAAACACACGCTGCCAATGCAGTGTTTAAGGTATAAAGCTACGCGATGCTATAACGGTCGCTCACACTGTGAGCGATATTATAACCGTTATCGCTATAAATCCACTGCTTGCATAATATTTCTAAGCAGTACCGTACAGGGCAGTCTGTAATAACCTACATATATTTTCTAAAAAATATAACCACTTTGCTACATAAACTATAACACGTATATAAATTATAAAACGCTGAAGTGACTTGATAAATTGTTACAGCTATAAATTACCTGGTTTCTTTTTATTTATGAATAATAAAGTGAAAGAGTCACATGAATTTAACATCCCATTCTAGAGTCCGCTATTCAATACTTTGTTTTGACTGCCTAAGACCCTTCCTAGCTATAAAATTACAACCTATAAACGACATAAGCTCTCTGGTGCCGACATTTGCTTACAGTTTGAAAGCAATTAACACTGATACCATGATAAATCCACTGCTTTCATGTTATACAGTACAGGCTAAGAGTCATAAGAATTGAATATTAAATATTAAAATTATGGGTTTTTTGACCCCATAAACACGATTGAATTTTTACTTTCCTACAGTTTTGAAGCAATAAGAACATGTATCGCTATAAATGCACTGCTTGCTTTATATTTCCGAGCAATACAGTTAAAGACTCAATAATCCATAAGTATTTCTAGAAATAAATTTACAACATACTATAAACGGCATAAGCTCGGTGGAACTTACACTTTCTTGTTAACAGAATACAGCCAATACTTGCATATTATACGCAGTATAGTATAAGATTAACATAAATCAACTATTCCATAAATAACATTTGTTTCCCATTAAACCCACGATTTCTTAAAGTTAATCAGAAACATTTAGCTTCAGCTGCCAACGCGCTGGCCTGTTAGACTTTTTAGAAAAAACAACTGGAGTATAGCATTATGAAACTGAACTGAAGGTTTCTGATGTGCTGAACTTTAAATTTAAGGTACTGTTACCTCAATACGTTTATTTTAAACAATCGCTAGGGCATCTTAAAGAACTTTTCGTGTCCCTCAGAATCAGTTTAAAAAATTTTTTTAAAATCTTATTCAAGTTACAAATATTAAAAAGCATCTCATATTTACCAAAAAACATACATTTTGAACTTTAAGGTTACAAAATCCTAAAAACCAGACGTATAGGTAATTTCCTGTTACCGAAAATGACTATTACTTAAAAACAAAAAAAAAAGGAATCAACGTGACTTAAAAGTCTAAATTTACTGTCTTTCGTTTTCAAAATGTGCGCACGAAATATGCTTTGTTGATATATTACAAGTCTAATTGTTTTGCTTTTAATTTTACTAAAATGGATACATTTTTAGTGATCCAATTGCAAACTGTAAGGGTATTTTAATTACCCTTACCGGCGTCCTGAAGTTTGTTATCTTTCTTGTTTTCATTTAATTTATAATATGAGTGAATCGCAAAATGGTAATACTTAATATTTAGCTTTCTAAAAGGTAACTAATTATCACCAACGATAAATACAATACAATACAACATTTGGGTCCAGTGAACATTTCAATAATTTGACCTAACAATTCCTTAAAAAGTGGTTGCCCTACTAGTATGAACTCTATAGTCATCTTTAATGAAAATAAATGTGTTTTCACGGTATTCATTTCAATATCGATGTAGACTGATTTGAATGTAGTCTCATACTACTCTCATACTCTATTTGAATCGTCGAGATTTTTCCTCAACCGAAAAACAACCTATGTGATCAAGGATTAATTAAAAGTTTTATTACATGAATGTTATATATTTTTTTTACCGATTCTCATTTTTTTGTAAGTTTTTGAGTGCGAACTCATTCCAAGCTGCATAGTAACTGGCGGTTAAATGATGATTTTTTTTAATACACTTTCAAGTAAGTTTTGGGACATGTTCAGAATTCTGCAAACCGCCACACGTAACACTTTTGTCGTGCTTAGTGCAGCCAGTTTGCAGCATATTTTTGGTGAGTCGCTTAAGCGATTAATGATTATTACGGTACTGTGGGTTGTGCCACATTTTTGTGTATTATTTTTTTAAATTGGCAACAGCTTCCACGATATTTGCTTGCTTTTAAAACGCATTTGAAAATATAAATATAAATAAAGTTGTGTCGACCCATTTAAAATTAAATAGAATAAGACAGCAGAAAGATAAAAAAATTTTAACTTTAAGGAACTTTACAGTCTGACCTGAGTTGTCGAACGGTGCCTGATAATTGTGATAGGAAGCTAACTTTTGCATGCCGAAGTTTCTATACCCTTGTAGCTCGCAATTGGATAATTATGTCCACTTTGCTTGAATGAAAAACCAACGGGAAATATAAATAAAACATTTATACATATTATTATTATTTGGTTTGGATCAAATTTCAACACTGCTTTGAAGACGTATATACGAGTAGATATAGCTCAATATAGAGAAAAATATGTTGAAAAACAGTGAAGTTACATATAAATTCCAATAATTTCCCGATTGTTCCTATGACAGCAACATGATATAGCGAAATAGCTCTGTTTTTGACACTGACCTAGAATATATACACCTAATAGGGTCGAAATGACCATGCCGGGGTATAATTATCGGTGAGGTAATAAGCTATTTTAAATACGCAATAAAGGTCCATTCTTACTGTACATATTTTGTTGCTGCGATTGTAATATTTGGAAACATAAAGCTGCTATGGAATGACCGGAAACTGAAAAAATTAACTTCTTCGTATTTTAAGAACCTTCAATATATTGCAGTGTATTATAATTTCAGTCAGAAGTTTGCAACAGCCGAGTCGATCTAGCCATGTCCGTCTGTCCGTCTGTAATAACTTGGCCAATTTCCACATATTTTCATAAAATTTGAGAAATGGCCATTTTAATTATTCTAGAATTTCGGTTTTAATTCGATCAAAATCAAACTACTATATCATATACCTGCCTTAAGAATGTTTGGGAAATATTACGTATACGTAATATTAAAACAGAATTTTTATATGTACAAATGTTGAATACAATTCCTGTTAGTTTTACTTTCCCTTTGATAAAATTTTATTAATTCATAATGATCCAATTATAAGCTGCGTCCCGAAATTAGCTTTCTTTCTTGTTTTAATTTCAGAATTTCAGTTTTAATTTTAGATGAAGACGACGACTATAAAGCGGCCGTAGAAGCGATCTGTAAATTCGAAACAGAGTGGTAATTAAAGTTTTCTTTTTTTTAAATAGTCGCATGGGGCCAAATCCGGTGGATACGGTGGTTGACCTTTGGTATTAAACGAGTGTTTGGTCTTAAAATCGTTTAGCCCGATGGGATTTTTACAAAAATATCAGTTTTTTTTTTAAACAAGTCGAGCATCAAGTCAAGTGACGCGTCTCATACCCAAATTATCGGTCAAAATCAAGTCGAGCGCGATATTCTTCACTTTTTTGATGATCATTAGTGAAAGACGGCGAAGGACTACCGGAATGACTCGACAGTTTTTGGAGCACCCTTAAAGGCTTTTTACCTTTCGTAGACTTGGGTTTTTGATCAAAAAGATTCACCATAAGCTTTTTTTAACATTTACAACGATTCAGCCCACGAAAATTGGTTCAAGACACAAATAGAAGAAAGCATCAATAACCTACTCAAATAAATCAAAGCTAAGAATCATAATTACTGCGAAAGACTTAACCAGGCAAATGTGAGTAGGGTAACTAGAGACAAGAAGGCAATGATGTAAGCCAAGCTGTAAAAAAGAAACCCGTGATACACTTACCCAATTTTTCGCCACAGAAAACTAAGTTAGGTGACTGGACCCACACTAAAGCCCATCCTAGCAGCATCACCCCCAGGTGCAGAGGGCGTGCGTATGAGCGATGGCGCCTTCTCTCCGGGCGCGGCTCCATCACAAAATAGAGCCCTCTGGTATGGAGCACGGCTCCGAGGAGCCTTTTGTGGATCAGCGGGTACTCGACTCGTGGGCACTGGGTGTAGCCCAAGTCTTCGCAAAATCTTGTGTAGTTCAGCCTCTTGATTGCTGCGTTGTTATGGGATACAGCTGGGATGAAGGACACGTTTATTGATTCCAGCAGGAGTCAATACTAGTAGCAACCTCGTCTGCGTTCAACTCTTAAGAATATAGAATTCTTTATTTTATATTAACATTCTAACAGAATGCTGATATGATGACATATATTTATAGGAAGTGTATGCAACCTGTAATAAAGAACAAACATTTTATTTGGCGACTCTGTGGACCAATAAATGAAAATTGTATGTATTTTCATTTTAAAATTAATCTAAAATTACTTTCAAAAAGGCATAAATAGATATGCTTGTATATTTTCTATTCAAGTCTAAAGAAGAGAAAATGATAACCGCAGCTGAAGTTATCAGGTCGCAGGTTGGAATTTGAACTCATCTTCGCTAAACTTATAAAAATATTTTTTTAGATTTTAAATGCCAAAAATAAATAGAATCAAATAATACAAAAACTGTAATCTTAAAAATTATATATCAGCCCAATATTTATAAAATTTGTAAAATAAACAATTCGTCATTCACCCAACGTAAAAATATTTCTTTACGCTATAGTTTTATTATATTTTTGTTTTTTTCAGCGCAGTGAAGGAGATCATATGCAAAAATATAAAGTTTGTCCATTTGTCCGTTTCTAGGCGAACTGGTCTCCCCTTTTTATAGCTACTTAAAAAAAAAAATAATAATAAAACTTTACAAATAGTATATACAGCAAAACAGGCCTGATCGAAACACAATTTTCTTTTTTTTTTTAAATCATAGTCTTGTTGTTTCCATTTACTCCGAGATACGGCAATTCTCTATCAATTACGTACTTTTTCCACAGGGAAAATACGAGAAAAAATTGAATTATGCAACTGTTAACATTAAATATGACAATGATTTTTGTTTCACACCTAATACTAGTTGTCGATGATTATTGTTATAGCTGCATTGTTATAATCTTCATATTATATCTCTTATGGGTAGTAACATTTTATCCGCCCAAAAACTTTGCCAAAGTGAGAGCAATTTTTCATACTTAAAGTGGCGGGGTTGGGAGATCAGAGTCCCTTGATTCATTTATTTTGGGCCAATTAATTTGAATCTGGTATCAATTTTGTTCACACATGAAGTTTTTACTAACCTAATTAAAGACATCGATTTAAAAAAAAATTGTGAGTTAAGTCATAGTTTTTGGATGTCAGTTATTTAGTAATTAAACATTTGTTTAACGTTACGCATCTTAAAGGTCTTTGGTTCTACCTTAAGTAAAATCAATTGAATACGATTCTTCGCGACAATCTAAGAAAAACGCAAAGATCTCTGTGTTTATATACAACGGATTTTAAGCTTAGTACCAACCTAGAATGTGTGTAGCACAAGGAATCATTTTCAACTCTTTAAAGTATATATATATTCTTGAGTGATCAATTAGATTAAAAACAAGAAAGAACGCTAACTTCTGCACGCCCAAGTTTGTATACCCTTGCAGCTTACAATTGGATCAATGTGAATTAATCAAATTTTATCAAATGAAAAGTAAAACTAACAGGAATTATATACAATATTCATACATATCAAAATTCGGTTTCAACATTTACGGATACGTAAATTTCCCGAACATTCTAATGGCACCAATATGATATAGTGACTATATGCAAAGTTTCATTCAGATATCTTCAAAACTGAGGGACTAGTTTGCGTATAATCGGACAGATGGACGGACAGACGGACATGGCTAGATCGACTCGGCTGTTGAGGCTGATCAAGAATATATATACTTTATAGGGTCAGAAATGTCTCCTTCACTGCGTTGCAAACTTCTAACTTAAATTATAATATCCTGCAAGGGTATAAAAACATGATAGAAAAATAATATTAAACTCAAAATTAACATTGAAAATCGGGCAATACAAAAATTGTAGACAGTTAAAGATAGAGTCGCGACAAATATTCTTAAAATTATTATGAAATATTTTTTAATTATTTACTATTTATAAATAAAACTTAAAGCGAGATAAACTCTTATTTTTCTGTAATGAATAACTTAAAACCTTGCTAAGCCAACCTGTGCCTACTCTAATCAACATTTAGGACTTACAAGGGGCTTTTGGGTAAAATAATACATTTCTGAAATTGCTAAGTACACCTGCGACCTGCCCGGGTCTCCGATCCGAAACGTTTAAAAAAATGATTTCTCCGTTAGTTTTTTTGATAGTACTGAAATGTTTTGCTAACAAGAATGAAAAACCAGATTACAAAAAGGCAATTCATGAAACAAATCGGTTAGCATTAAAACATCGCACAACTTATCAGATATATATGTACATAAGTACACCAAGAACAAGAATGTCAAATAAAAAAGAAGAAAGGTTGACGCAATGAGAAAGGCTCCAAGTACATTCATAAAAATATTTTTTAAATGTTTCTAGAATTAAAAACAATTTTTCATTAATGGAACCATTAAATCAACCCAAACCACATTAAATACACTTTTGTAGAGCTATTTTTTCTTTTTTTTAATAATGTCGATTTTGTTTGTTTTTATTTTTGAGCGAATTTAATTTGAGAGCGAATTGCAAATCCGACAAATATTGCTCAACCTCCGTCCTTCGCACATGGTTCCTTGCTTAAAGTGACGACTGCCAGCCAACTCTTAGATACATACATACATATGTATGCGCTGTTGCAGAATTAGAAAGTCTTATTGTTCTTTACTACGAACTACTAAAGTAAACTAAATTGATTTATTTCAAGAAGGCTTAAAGTATAAAAATGTGACTCTTTTTAAGGGTAGAATGTTAAAAGAAATTTAAATTTTTCTTAAATCAAGAAATATTGCTTTTAAGTGTAGAAACATTTTGGTGCACTTTACCGAATACAGATAAATGGCTTTTTCAGGGCGATGTAAGACAAAGTTTTATTTGTGTATTTAAATTGAAATTTCCGCATTGGGCAACTTGTTGAACGCTTACAGCACAAGTTCTAACAAATATGAGAAACTTCAAAAATAATATGAGAAACCCTTTATTTCATATGTTGCATGGTCAGCTTTTTGAGATTAGCCCCAGAGTTCTCGGATATAAAGGTATACTGTAGGTATTAATTCGGTGCAAGTCGAAGTCAAAGCTGAAGCTAACTTATTGGAATTTTTTTTTATGGTTTATAAAAAATATATTTATAGGTACAGGACTTATAGGAAAAAAAGTTGGCTTGCAGTGTACATCCTAACTGCCCACAGAATCAACCTATATAAAAAAATTAAAGGCATTCGTTAAAAGATAAGCACCCCATATATACTCAAGTGTTGTTTTTATGTTTTTAATTTTTTCTGATTTGGTTATCCAAATGGAATGTCATGACTCCGTATTAAGTGAATAAATTTGTAATACATTTTTATGCAAAATTATAAATCGACCGGTCCAGTCGATTTCGTATACAAGATGCAAAAAGCCTTTTCTGAGGGGAACGCTTTTAAGGGATCGGTGCACCCCGCAAATATATAGTAGGAAGCTCTGTTCAAATTCCCAAAAATTTTAAATGTTTTCTTAATATGGTGTGCATTTATTATTAAAATGTTGAAAACAAAAATTAAGTACCACAGCCCCCTTTCTGCTCGCTCCTCGCAAACTAAAATACAAGTTAATATATTCTATATACATCTGTTGCTATATCGACTCGGCCGTCCATGCTGCAAAAGAATGTATATATGTATATATTTCAATGCGTTGCTAATTTTTAACTTAAATAAAGATAAACACTGCAATTGAAAAAAAAATAAACAAAAAAATTGTGACTAAAAAGTGACCAAGAATGAAACCCGATCTAACTTTTATTCTAATTTTTATTCGTATCCCTTAATTTGGACTGAAGTACTCTAAATTCTCATTCTAGCCAATTTAAGCATTCATTTTGAAAGAGTAAGCAAGGAGGATGAAAAGGATTTGAAATACGGAATGTGCTGATATATCGTTTTTACAAAATGTCCCGAAACGCTTCTACTTACCAAATTAATCAATTTATCTGTAGATTTTGAAAACCATGTTTAAACTTTGCGGCATTTTTTCTATGGTGGAGAGAAAACTTTTGAGAATCTCCAACTCGTTTTAATCTCTTCATTCTTATTTAGTGTTATTCAAATTTGTTGCAACTGAGGTTTTTTTAGTAAAAAAGCCATAATAGTTGCTAATCCATTCATTTTAGTGCCGCAGAAGTCACTTCATGAATGTTTGTGTACTGTTTTACACTGATGGAAATGGATGTGTATTAAGCAGTCTCCTTAGTAGTTAAAATGTGATTTGCTTATAGCCTTATGGTATAGTAGTGGAGTTTTCATTAATATGAGCTTTTAAGGTAAGAATTAACAAAGGTCGCATTTCGCAACTTATCCTTAATTATGTATTTCTGTACTTTTGCATTTATGAATGTGAAAGCCCTTATATTAATTGTTTAATTTTAATATTTAATTTTTTTTATAATTTAATGAATACAGATGTTATGATTAATACCCAACAAATATTTGTTGGACAATTTTGCAGCGAAAACCATGACCACCTAATAAATAATACTTTCCTATATTTTTAAAACTTTACTACTTTTGTTTCTGCAAATAATAGCAAGACTCCAGGAAAAATAAATACATATTTTGTGACTATTTTGACACTTTTTAAATAATTTTTTTCATAGACCAGTATTTATATGAATACATAATATCTTAACGAATTAATATAAAAAAAATGGAAGCTTGCTTTCATGATAGTGTCTTGATAGTTCCTATGGCAGCTTTATGATATTCTATCCGATTTGCATACTAGTAAGTCCGAAACTGTGAAATAAATTGCCATATCTCCGAGTAGATGATATAATTTTTTTCATAAATCAAACGATAATTCGGCAGCTATATGGTTGTCAGTTATAACAAATAAATCTAATATATAGAATGCCTCATTCAGATAGCTTAAAAACTGAGGGTATCTTACCTATTTTTGGGGGAAGAAATGGCCAGGTTGTGTTAAGTCGGCGAATAGCTCTGATTACTAATGTATAGTCTCTAAGGGGTCAGAAATAAGATCCCTACTTTGTTGAAAACTTTTGTCTTAAATTATTATATATTTTAAGAAAGGTTAAACAAATTAAAGTGCACTCATATCTGTAATAAATATTTCATTATAATTTATTTAATTTTTCAACAGAATTAAAATGTTTGGCCTTTTTGGTTGGAATAGAAATATAGGTAAAAACTCTTTTAAGAAGAAAGCTACTTCCACCATAAATTTGCCTATTTTTCCCATTGCATCTGATATAGTATTTCAATCTTATATATGTATAAGACATATAAGAATAGAAAGAAAACTGTCAGCAAAAATGCATTCTGATAGATCCAAAACTAAGAGACTAGGAAGTAAAAAGAGTATATACATATGTACATGTCCATATTTGATATGGTCGAACATAACTCTATCACTAAAAAATTATAATATGGCTGATACCTATAGAGCATCGATTAGCATATGTATGTATAAAAATTACCGTAGAAATTGGTTTGCAATCCAAATGCTTAACTGGCTTAGATATACTCTCACTGATTATTATAAATTAATAATCTTATTTTGAAGTCCATGGAATGTTAAAACATGTAACTTGTCACTAACCACATTTAGGGATTCTCTGTGTATTTCGGAAATTACTACTCAAAGCCCGTTAACCTCTAGATTGTGCACAAAAGAATATGTACTTCGTGGCTATTCGTATTTCGCAGGAGCCTTTATAGGTTGCGTTTCTCTTTATTAAACAGCACTTTGGTTTTGTTAGAACATGCTATTTAACATGTTTTATTGTTAAACACGATATATTTTCATTTACATTAGTTAATCCAACACTTCACTGATAACTTTCCCGAGAACTTCAATCTTAGGGTCGAGTTTATCAAATTACTCAATAATTCAATCTCATTTTCACTGAAATGCGTTTTCTTTTAATATTTTCTCAACTACTTTCACAACTTTTGTTTTATTTTTATTTTTGTAATAAGTCGGCAAAATTGCAAGCGACCGGTCTTATTCCCACTGATGCCAGTTAGAGGCTGCACTCCCGAGCCAGTATATTGGTACGATTTGCTGCGAGAATTGTTTCGATTATTCTACATAACTGCGAAAATTTGCGATATATCTGGTGGGTCCGAAGTTAGGTGTTCCGGCCGCTTGAGCGTAAGATGCTGAACTGGCTAAACACATTCACGACTCGGGTGCCAGACGTCAAGAGCCGAGCAGATGCTTTCCGAGCGACACAGAGATGCTGAGCCGATGTCGTTCTCTTAAGAGGACCACACGAAAAGCTTTTCCCACTATACGATACAGTAGAGTCGTACCGCTCTAACAGCTCAAAGGGTAGTTCATGCTGAAAGAAGGGTTCAGCACTATTTCCGCTTTGCGAGCAAGCTTCTCTTCCAGGGCTTTCTGCAAGCAGCATCTGCGGCGTTTTTGCAGAAAATGTTACATTATATTTCTTGACTTCGACGTCTGAGGATACTGAACTCAAAAATCCGTTAACACGCAGAAAACTTGTTTACTCAAAATAGGGGTCAGTGTAATACCAAAACAACGAATATTTTCTATAACACAATTGATAATATTATTTAAATATGGTCTTGTATAGGCGGTACAAAGCATTACAATTAATAATTTAGGCGGAAGGACCCATTCCTTCACAAATAAATGCAACGTTGCACAGTAGCGCCTTTTCTCATTTTACGTTGCAAAAATCATAACTTTTGAACCAAATAAGATAATTGAAAAATTTAAACGGCATTTGACAGGTAATTGTTGTTAAATTTATATATGTACTGTATAATGTGCCACGCCCACAAATTCACATTTTTATAGGGTATAAGGTGAAAAAATCAATTTTTTTTTTTATGAAAACGAATTTTAAAAACAACAGTTTGTTAATTTTTTTGCTTTTTTTTGTTTAATTGGTCAAATAAAAATATTTTGAACATGAAAAAAAATTTTTGTTGTTGTTAATGTTTTAGTATTTTTTTATTTTTGGATCATTTTGACTACTTATTTCTAAATATATGCTTATATTTGGGGAATTTCTAATAGACTTGGCATTTCTGGACTATAATTACTTGATTCTATCTATTTTCGTGACTTTACATGCCGCAGAGATGCAATAAATGGGTCAGATGATGCAGCCAACATGTTGAAGAGGTCCTCATTTTGCCTTAGTCTTGATGACTTGTAAGAGTTGCAGTATCTATATTTCTTATAGAATTTATTCAGCGATTCCTGAGCTTCTTCCGAAAGTTCTCCAATTGGCAAAGATTGATATTTAATTATATCTTTACCATGTTCCAAAATTTTGTGAACAGTTGGAGTCAATCTATTTTGTGGATACTTCTCAGCGAAGAGTGAAGCTGTCCAAGCAAAGATTGGATTCTGCTTCAAAATTGCCTCTAAAATCTCCATACCGAAATTCAAGTTCTTTAAAACACTCTTCTCTGAAATCATAGTAGACTGGGTTGCCTCTAAAGATTTGAAGAAGTTTTGGGTTCTTGATCTTTGGCATTTTGTCTTGTCAACGTTCACTGAATACTGGGCATATTCAAATTGCGCAATATATAGCCTAAGTTATTACCTGTTAGGTACCCATTGGGTCAATAAATGGGTTCAACCAGAACCTGTTATACCTGAATTTTGTTAAATATCCCCTAAATGTAAATATCCCCTAAATTTATATTAATTAGGTTAGATATGCCTACCTAGGGCAAAAAAGTGATATCTGCGTGTACCTGTTTTCTCCAAGGAATAATTCATTTTTTCGTTTGGAAGCATAAGTTGCCTCTTCTTAGCTATAAATAAAAAACTTACAACTTCATACAAACCCATTTTAAAGGTATGTTTTGTCAATCAATATAAAACATAAGATTCAATGTAACAAATAAAGGCTTCAAATCAGTTGGTATATTTTTTTTATATTTTGGTATATTTTACCCTGAGTTTTTTTTCGGTTATTTACTTCGCAATGCCATAGTCCCAGCAGGACGCAGTCGATCTAAACGGATTCTGATTCAGGAAAGATACACGCAGTGCGTAGTCATAGTGTAGTTGTCGGCTCTGGGCAGCTTCAGAAGTTATAGACTACTTTAGCCAGAAATAGGTGAAAATAATGGACACCTGGCAGGTAGCGATTTACCTGTAAAAGCCCACACAGAACTACTTTTTTTTAAATTTAGATAAGAGTTAATGAATGTACCTGTCATTTAAAAAAAAATCATGACCATTGGCTATGTGGTTTTTGTGTAATATTACCTGAAAGTCGACTAATTTACCTTTTTTTGTTGAATGGTCATATCTTCCACAAAAAAATCTGAACATTTGTTTGGTTACAGATTCTGAATCCTTGGGAAATTCTCTGTTTTTATGGTCTGAAACGATTTTGCGATTATGAATTTTCCTATTTTTGCAACGGCTTTTGTTCGAGAGGCGCTACTTTGCGTCGGAGTTACTTATGTAGGTTTAAGTTATTCATATGTTCAAAGTTTCTTGTATTTGTGCACTATTTTGCTTATTATATACCAAACGCTTTATATTTTTCCAATATTATTGCAGTCCTTAATTTGATATATTCTGAACTAGTTCTATGCTGCAGGCTGTAATAAAGACTTTTTTAAAAGGGAAAGAAAACTGTTTGCAGAGAAATTTTAAAATACATTTTTTGTATTGTAAACCAAAAAAGTGTGCAACGCAGCGAAGGAGTCATCTTCAACCCGATAAATTATATAACTACAATTGTACATACATATATATTACTATGCGAACTACAGATATCTGAATGAAACTTGGCTTTAGCAAGCATTATTTTAAAATCCGTAATAATACATTTTTCTTACAGTTTAAAAATGAAATTGTAACAGCGTTATGTAAATTTTCATATTACTTTCTGTAAAGTTCCAGACCAATATAAAAAAACACATTTGATTTTATATTATTGTATTTTTAATGTTGATTCGTAGCTCGACTTATCTGTTTGAAGATCTTTGACGGAAAGGGAAGAATCAAGTATGAATGAGGAAGCGCAAGTATGAGGAAGCCTGAATTTTATTCAACTCACATGCTGTGTTTATTTTACATTCCTCATTTAATACGGATATTCTTACACACCTCCTCAAAATAAACATACATAGATTTTACTTTAATATAAACTAAAAACAATGGTAAACTTCTACTTATGATAAGACAAGCATTCTGGGAAATATTAAAAAAATTAGTGCAACATTTGTTGCATTAGGGTTGTGGAAACCGAGATAAAACCCAACCAGACCAATGTAACTTAAATTTATTACAATAATAATGTAGCAGTTAAAAATAAAGTTGTATCTAAGAAAGAGAACAAAAGATATTCATTATTAATTTTATATATATCTAAATATTATATAAAGTAAAATAAGCTGTATATAAAAGAAATAAGAAAACAACAAAGTATTAATAATAAATTCATATATGTGAATATTAAATATCATTAACCCAATAGTGAATATGCCCATATTGTTAGGGCACCTAGTATGAAAAGTAGCAAAAGACCAAATAGTCTTGCTGGGCCGAAATGAAATGATCGCACACATGCACCTGTGTACGTGAATGCATGAACACGCATACATATAAAGAAGAATTCAAGTGCAGAGCAACCTTCTCAAGGTGTGGTTGGGCTTGTACGGAGCCGCGGCCATAAATACTTCCCGTTGAGATATCGTTTTGAAATTTTCCTCAAATCTATAAAAATATTTTAAACATATAGTAAAAAAAAATTGGCTACATCGGACGATTATTTTCTATAGCTCACATAGCACCGTAGTAAGGCTGATTTGGCGATGGTGCGCAAAAATACTTGCAGTAGAGTTGAATTGCTTAAATTAAATTTTTTGAAGCCGGCATTTCTTAATTTCTTTATTGGTGGACTCCGCAGCTTCCTCTGAGAGTTCTCCAATTGACAACAACGCATTTTCTATTACCTGCGCACCGTGAGTTCAAATTTTGTGCACTGTCGATGGAAGATTGTACCATGGATACTTTTTTATTACCTGCTTAGCAGTATCCAAGACATAGCTTTTGAATTTTTTAACATTAATAGAATATCCTGAAGCTAAAGCTTGCAAGATCGTCGCGCATCGGGTTATCACATCTTTATCAATGCCTGTAATATTAGATGCCAAACTTGGGTTACCAAAAAATTTCCAGGCAGTATTTCCATCGTTGGAAGTTCCTTTTCCTCCGTCTCTTGGCTTATCAACAATTATTCCCATTTCTTCTCGAAATTCCGCTTGGATTCGTTGTTTTCTTTGCAGTACGTTAAGCTTTTGTTCCGCGATCATGCTTGCCACATTTTTGTTTCTAATTTTTATGAAATATGCAAAAAATACTCGAAAAACCGTATGTGGGAATAAAGTGGAGAAAGGCCGAATTCGAACAACTTTTTCTCAACTTTTTTTGTAAAACATATATCCAAATCATTTATTTCGGTGGGTTTTGCACCGCATATAAAACATTTGATGGACGACGTGTGGCTTAACGGGTTGCAAACTTTGCCATCTACCATAGTAAGTTGCAGACTATGTTTTATGAGTAATTTCTTGCTGGAAATTTGAAATTCGGTTGGCATTAAGTTCTCTATTTTCTTTTTAATATACAATTCTTCTTCAATGGATAGTGTGGCGGTATCCTTCTTAAATTGAATCCTTACTGGCCTACAATAACGTGTAGATGATGGCCTAGGATTTTTCCATATTATTTTGGAGTTACTTTCACATATAAGCTGAAGTGGTACGTACGATGTGGCAAAAAGACTCTAACATCGTCATTACAATTGGAAAACTTTTGCTTGTACCACTAACCATACAACATATGTTGAGCTGTAATATACCAATAGCTGTATTATCTAGTAGACTGCAGCTCCCATTCTGCATATGTTTCATCTATTGTTATGTCCTTTGGATATCTTGAAGTCTTAAATCTGAGAATTTTTTCATAGCTTGGCAATACGCATAAAGAAGCTTCACTATTTATGAATTCACGAATAAGCAAGTATTGGTGTTTCGTTATTCCAGTGTCCATTAGAAGCGATAGAACCTTTTCCATATCAGCTTCGGATGACTTCAAGATCGGTGAAAAATCGTCTGACCGCAAAACAGAAACTGCAGACTCATGTTTTTCGAGCAGCGCTATCCGACGACGTTTCGTCCTTTTTGAGGACTCAGCAAAATCACCATTTTTTTTTAGAGGCTCAATTGCAATGGTTTCAATAGCGTTCAGCCAATTGGATTGATATTGAACAATTGAACTTTTCATTCGATTGTATTTAGCCCAAGAGGCAATAATTTTTTTGCAAATGTAAGAAATACAATTGTCAAGATAATTTATATCAACTTCGTAGCCTTTGTTTTCAATACCTTCTTTTACTATACCAATCACATCACTTGTTTTTTCTGCATTTGCCCCAGTTACATGAAGCACCTAAAGAAAGCGATAATATAAAAATTTAAAAAAATAATAAGCAAAATGTTCGGTAAACAGAAATGACAACACGAATGACGAACGCAAAAGAAACATCACAAAAACAAACGAAGAACAGCAGTCTGCCTCGAAAAGTTGACCTTAACAACGGTAAGAGCGCTTGAGATTATTAATTATTCAGGCCTGCTCCGGTTCTCGAAATTTTTTTTCAATTTCGATTTGGCCAAAATCTTTCGATTTCAATTTTAGCTGCTCCGGTTCTCGTAAAATTTTTGCTATCGTATTGCTACCGGAATGTTAAATTTGATTTGTGATTTCCCCTGAAACAATAGCTCAGCGTATAGTCGAAAAAAAAATC
This sequence comes from Drosophila jambulina, assembly GCA_018152175.1. Taxonomy (NCBI): domain Eukaryota; kingdom Metazoa; phylum Arthropoda; class Insecta; order Diptera; family Drosophilidae; genus Drosophila; species Drosophila jambulina. Next base: position 1,365,983 of record JAECXH010000012.1, on the reverse strand, counting down.
AAATAAAGTTTTTGTGCTTACATTTCTATATATTAATTTAACTTAACACCAGTGTTTAAAAAATTGCAGTCGAATTAGCATAAGTCACAATATTTTTGCTTTCCACTACTTCAACTGCGAGCGATATTATAAAATGAAAAAAAATTATTCTGCTTCTGCTTCTGAACAAATCAGAAGTCGAAATCAAAGCAAGTCAAAAATCAAACAGCGGCCAAAATCAAAAATCAGCAGCAGTCGCCGCTTTTCATTTTCTTGCTTTCCGCTTTGCTGTTGCTTTGCTTTGCCGTGGCTTGCGTCGACTTTCGGGAATCGTCGGCAGCTACAGTCGCATAAGTCGGGGCATTCGACTTTTTGCTACTTTTGATTTTGGTAGCTGTTGCTTTCGATCAGCAGCGTAAGTCAAAATTAGCAAGAATATGCAGGATCGTGGAAGTCGCCAGAAACTGCCGGTGTTTTCGATCGTCGCGACTTTTCATTTATGACCTATGAGTTTGATTAATTTTTTGGCAATTAATTATTTCGTACTTCTTGTACCCGTTTATTCATGTTTTTTATCTTATTTTTTAATCTTAACGAAAAACAACACAATAAATCAAAAATGCGAGTAATTCAATCAATCAATAAAAACAAAATTAATTAAAATATAAACATAAAAACAGAGTGTTAATAAACGTATTTATTTTCATTTTCAAACAGTGGCAAGGTGTCAATGGCCACATCCAAAAAGCTGGGATTTAACTTGACCAGCAATATGTTCTCAAGAACATCCTGGCTTAACCGACTGCGGTAGTCGGTAAGCACCAGTCTCAGAGTGGAGAATGCTCGTTCAATCGATACCTGTTATTAAATAAATAAATAAATAACAAAACTTCAATTATTTATGCCATTTTAATTTACCTGAGTCGGCGGTACAGCATAGCAAACATTACTTATTGCGTATAACTCCTGATCGGTATGCTGTTTACCTTTCCAATACGATAGCACGTCTATATCAATCCTTTGATACGAAAGTTGAAGATTTTCAATTTTTGCATATAGTACGTCCACAGAACTGTTCACTTCCGAATGAACGCCTTGCGATAAATATGCTTCCAACAACTCATCTTCCTCATCAAAAAAGTAATTATCCATTTGATTAAAACTGGAATTCGGAGTTGAGCTCATATGGCCAAGAGGGTTCAGATTATATAATCTGTCCCAAATAGATTTCAAATGATTTATAGCATCACTTTTTTGTTGCGATAACAATATACACTGCGCGTCATCAGATTAGCGCCCCCTGAGCATTCTCGGGTAATGTCCAATATTATCCAAACTATCAAGGCTAAAGCCATACAACTTTTTTTTGACGATACTTTTAATCATATTCTTCAAAATAAGATAAGGTACATAATGATAAGTATAACAATAATATTTTATTTATTTGAAAAGAAAATGTATACCAAAAATATGAATTTAATTTTGCGTCATCAGATTAGCGCCCCCTGCTTAAATTTAATGAATTTTCACTTAATGCTTAACAACTAGTAGTGTTTTATGTTTTATCTTATTATTTACTTATTTTCTAATCAAATTAATAGTGGGTGGTCCTGCCCCCATTTTCCAGGACCTCACAGATCCTGCTGGGAAGTGACTCGTACAATTTCTCAATGTATTGTAATGATATTGAAGACCAAGCTTCTTTAATCCCGTCGATGAGTTCCAATTTTGTACTATACTGCTTTCCAGACTCGTATACTTTTCTCGAGAGCCATCCCCACACGTTCTCTATTATATTTAAGTCCGGAGAGTATGGCGGCCACTCCAGGACATCAACGTTTTGGCCCTGTATCCACGATTTTACAGATCGGGCAGTGTGGATTGGAGCGTTGTCGTGTTGAAAACGCCATTTAAGATTTCCAAAACAGTTTTGGAAATGTGGAAAAGCCGTTTTTAAAAGATTATTATACGCCACGGCGTTCATTTTCGGGGTGAGAAATTGTAACTCATAGGTGCCATAATAGGATATGGCTCCCCATACCATTACGCCACCTACCCGGCTATGTAAACGATCTAAAATATGCTCTTCTTTACGCATGTCATGGAAATAATAATTATAGCCGTCAGGGCCTTCTAAATTAAATTTTTTTCATCGGAAAAGACTACAAAGCGCCACTCCTTCGACCATGTCATATGCGAGCGAGCAAAATTTAGGCGCATTTCCTTTCGTAACTTATTGAGTTGTGGTTTTTTTTTTAGTTTTAGTCTTTTCAAGTGTTCTACTTTTTTTATGACTCGTAATACCGTGGACTTGCTAGCTTCCACACCGCTTTTTTCTTTAATTTTGGTAGAAGAGTCGTGTGAATTAGACGCATGTCTAACTATAGACCGAATGTCTGCTTCGGAAAGAACTCTGTTGTTACCGCCTTTCATATTTTTACCATAGCCTTGTTTATTTTTAAGAAAACTGGCTATAGTTTTTCGATGCCTTCCCATTTTTTCAGCAATTTTATGTAAAGATAAGCCACTTTCACTAAAGGCTTCGATCTTAGATTTTTCTTCTAAAGATAGGACAGTTCCTTTACCCATTTTGATTCTCAGTTTATAAACAATTATTCAATTAATCAGCACAAAAAATTTCACAATTGTACGCCAAGAATTACGCGAGATAACTAAATTTTAATTTACAGGCGCTAATCTGATGACGCAAAATCAGTGCAAGCTTTTGCAGCGAAAGTAAAACAAAAGAAGAAAAAATAGATAACGGAATCTCTCACCTAACGGTATTTCTTTCAGAGAGCGACAATTTGTGCATTTTAAAAGCAACAACAAAAATTTTGAAGTTGCGTGCATTAGAAACAGAGATAGATGCAATAAAGTAAAACCAAAAGGGGGGCGCTAATCTGATGACGCGCAGTGTATGTTGAAAACGAGGATCCATAAACAAGCAAGAAACTACGAATTTATTATTCAACAATGTTTTTGTTCGTATTTCTATAGAATTCAAAATTTTATTTCCGATAGTTTTTGTTAAAACCTGACTTGAATCCTTTACCATTTTTTCTGTTGATATTTTAAGCTTCAGCAATTGGGCGTAAAAATTACTGTAATATAATGGCTCCTCTTGAAATTTTTTGTATTGATTTTTGCAAGGGACTAAAAACATTGCAATACGTCTCAATAAAATCCCAAAACGAGGAATCCATGTCAAAATTATCGTCATCCGTTTTGTTTTTAACCGATTCAATTTTTCTTAATAAGTCCTTAGCTTCCAACAAGTTTTGTAGCATTGTGTAGGTAGATCCCCACCTGGTTGGACAATCTAGTTGTGGCACTTTCAATTGTTTGAGCTCAAAAGTTTCGCGATATCCATTCGATGCTTTTCTTATGTATTTTGTCAAATTTCGACAATTGAGTAAGAACTTAAGTATGTCCGGTGATTTATTTACATCAATCGCAACCAGCTGTGCTGTATGTGCAGCACAACGACAAACTTGAATATTACCTATTAATACATAGGGCACTTTTTCTATGAGCTCAATTGTTTGTATATAATCGTCGTTGGTGCACTCTTCGTCGTCCTCTTCATTGTTTTGTTCAGAAAGATATGATAAAATATTTGTAGTTTTAACCATATTCGCACCATTGTCAGAAGTAATGGAAACAATTTGATTTAAATTTATATTATATCTGTTGAGAACTTTGATTACTTCGGCGGCAAGATTATTAGATCCACTTGATCCTGCACCTCTTAATTCAATCATCCCCAGAATAATTGATTTTATTTGAGCAGCTCTTATGTATTGTGCACTTATTCCAAAAATATTTCTGGACATTCGGGTTGCACTATCTATTTTTAAGGACAATAATGTGCTCTTAAGTTCACTTGTTATGTGAGATCTTATATTATTTGCGACTACTTCGAGTGTTTTTTTGCAGTTACATGGATTTAATTTCATTATTTTGCCATCCGCAGTCTTCAGGCCTTCACATATTGGATCGAGAATATTCCTCATATTTGGCGAATTTAAGACATTAAAAGGGATGCTGTCTTCTGTTACCAGTCCTATATAGGATCTTATTAGTTGTTTTTTATTAACTTCTATTTTTTTTTTTTTTTTGATTGTTTTAATTAAGGAACTCGTTGATGACGTTTCAATATTTTCAAGATTTTGCACGTTTAAATTAATTTTGTGTAGTTTTATTAAGTGTGTTTTCAAATTCGAAAGTCTATTGTTATTAAGAGAGTTATTCCATACATTGCATATTGCTAAACCCTCGTCTGCCTTGTTTTCGAAACACTTCCACACTTCATTTGGAGCCATGGCTGAATACGTGTGAGTCCCACAGCAAACTAACTACAAGTGAAATCAAAAGAAGCAAACCAGAGCGACGGCTGCGGGCGACTTCCACGATCCTGCATATTCTTGCTAATTTTGACTTACGCTGCTGATCGAAAGCAACAGCTACCAAAATCAAAAGCAGCAAAAAGTCGAATGCCCCGACTTATGCGACTGTAGCTGCCGACGATTCCCGAAAGTCGACGCGTGCCACAGCGTCGACTTACGCCTACGACGAAAGCAACAGCAAAGCGGAAAGCAAGAAAACGAAAAGCGGCGACTGCTGCTGACTTTTGATTTTGGTCGCTGTTTGATTTTTGAAACTTACCAGTTTTTTAAACACTGCTTAACACAGCTGTTTAAGCTGTTTTTCTCACAAACAGGTGTTATGTCATACTTTTCGCGCGATCGTTGCCGGCTAGGCACAGCCTCGCTCAGGGAGGGGAACAACCTAGAATATAGACACGCAGCAGACAAAACAAAAAAACAAAACGGAATTTTAAACTCGGGCAACGCTAAATTTGACAACGGAATTTTGGAACATCTGGACCGGACTACATGAGTGTATCCTCGGACACATCTCCCAAATCTGTAGATCGTACCTGGCTCAGTTCATCTCATCCCCCAACACGAATATCTACTCTGTCAAATTCATTTTATAAACACTATATTTTCATAATTTTCTCTTAAATTTTAACATCTAAAATTGCCTACCAACGATACCGAAGGAACGTTTACACGGAACATGCATATATATATAAATAATTAAATAAATAAATAAATACTAATAAACAATTATCGGGCGAGCATTGTGTTCTGCTTTAACTGATTTAGATTAACATGATTAAATAAGGCTTTAACTAAATGAATTCTTTATATGTGTTTTAATTTATTACATTTACTTAATCTAATTCGCGGCAATTTTAGCCGCTCGCAGTGTTATTGTGATTGTTCTATTTTTTTTGCTGGCAAGTTTAACTTTGAAGTTTGCATAAAAACCTGATGCCACCAATGAGTGGCCCGTTTTCCTCCTTGAAAATTTTTCTCCTTCCTGGTGGCTGATTTTCGGTCGTCTTCACAATTGGTCTCTTTCGATCCAGAATTATTAGCTTCGGAATACTCTATAACTAATTTAATTTACATTCTCACCCACATAAACATTATAATTATTTTTTTTGAACTTACTGGTAGAAACAATAATTTTCACTTATGTAATCTTGACAACCGAACCGCCTGTGACAGAGACCTGCAGCAGTGCACTGCAACTACAAGTACAACGCACAAGTACACTGTATTTTCTACACACGAGCCCTAAAGTATCGCATCATAAAATGATGCAATGTTTTTTTACTCGTTTCTTTCTGTGCTGTTTCTTTTGCTATGCCAATAGTGCGCTTCACTTCTTGCTTCTGTAGGCTTTGTACTCGTGTGCACGGCAACAGCGAGGTTGCGGTGCCAAGTGTTTTCGCACCGACTAATTTTTTTCATGTTCTTGTTTTTTCGTTTGTAATCTTGTTCAGCGAAATTTAATCAAATTGGAATCAAATTAAACAATTATATATTTATTCATTCATTTATGATTTTCATTAACCAACACTTATAACTAATATTCACTTTTAATATATATATTAATATACTAAACATTTTGGGAACTTCATTTTTCTGTAAATATTTGTTTTTCTTGATATTAATTATTTTTATTAATTATATTATGTTCATTCTTGTAAAATGAATGTAAGAACATCAAACTGTCAAGGGCATTAGGACCTAATCTATTTCTTTTCTCCGTTACGACATTTCCTGCAAGAGAAAATGCTCGCTCGGCTGCTGCGCTACTAGCAGGAATAGATAGAATTTGAAACGCCAATTTTGAAAGTTTGGGATAATTTGGCTCATTAGTTTTCCACCATTTAACCACTTCGAAGTCGTCAGTAAATATAATATTTTCGTTACAATATTTTTCTATTTCATCAGGAGCGGTCAGATTATTTGAAGCACCGTTTTGGAGCAGATCGGAGAAAAAGAATTTATGTTTAATTATTGGGGAATTTGTATCGAAATTTTTCGCGGAGGAGGATGCAGTAGGACTATCTGAATTTAAAACAATAGGTTGGAGATCACTATTTGTGGGAATAAGTTCGAGAGAATTTTGTTGATTTAGTTTTTCTATTTCTGAAATGCAAAAATGTTTAATTTCACACAAATCGTTTTTTTGCTGGTGGATACAAAAAAAAGCAACTTTATGATATATTGATAAGTTCTTTTCCCATATATCACAAACATTGTGGCCTATTTTGGTTTTCAAAGTTAAAATGGCCGGTGTATCTAAAATATTGGCTTCACATAATTTCTTAACTTTGAGAATTGACGGTATAACGAAGCATAAAGATGCTGAGCTACAAATTTGCATTTTTTAAATTATTATTTTAAAGTTCCTACATAGTTCAACAATCACATTAAGTGTATTAATGTTAATATGTCGCAATCTTTGACTTTCATTACTTTCATTTAATATGTCATTTACTTCTAACCAATTGTCAAGAATAGATTTGCACATTGTATAATTGGAATTCCAACGTGTTTGGCATGAATTATTTAAGGAAGTCGTGAGTTTGTGCTGCAAATTTGCTTTTTTGAAATATTTTACTACTTTTTTGCAACCATCTAATACGTCCGCAAGTTCGTCTGTTTCCTCGAATGCTTTGTCGAGCACATTAGCAAATAAGTGACTGCTGCAATTTAAGCGCGTGTTATTTTTTAAGGCCTTAATTATATTTGTTCCCCGGTCAGTCACAAATTAAATTTTCTCCATACTTGTGATGTCAAACTCGTTTAAAAGAGCTTTAATTTCTCACGAACATTTTCTGCAGTTGACCGCTGAAAGTCCATCGATTTCAGCCCCAAAATTATGCCCACCATCTGATGTTCCTTTTTATAGTGCATCGTGGCCCCAAGGAAAGTGCGTTTAACATAGTCGTCTGTCCATAAATCCATAGTGAGTGACGCTCCACCGCGGTTCACAACGTCTTTTAATTCTTTGCTGAGATGTGCTTTTTAATCATCAGCTTCTTTCTGGCACTTTCGAGCAATACTTGTGGGATCTGGAAGCAGATCTTCGACGTCTACAAATTCTCCATAGGTAGATCGAATTTTTATAAAAAACTGCACCATCGACTTAAAGCCACATCCACTCACAGTCGAAAACGGGCGACAGTCCTCCACGATCCATCTGGACACTGCATTTAGTGCATCCCTTTTGTCTGGAGTTGATATAGTTTTTAATGTAGCTGGTTGCTTAAATGCTTGGCAGCATTTGTGCCGGACTAAATTGGAGGTGTTATTTCCAACACATTTTAGAATTTTCCGGCATGAACGGCAGTAAACTACGTCCATTACATTGGACCCATCTTCCTTTTTGATTTCAGCTAGAATGTTCCAGATGAAACTCTTTCCCTTTCGCTTAGGCTCTAACGAGTAAACTCCACTTGCAATTTTTTCGGCAATAAACGTGTGGTCCGACATTAAAATATTTTTTTTTTGATGCGACTGTCTCAGTAGAAATCTCACTAAGTACTGAATAAAATAGTAAGCACAGAATTCCACAGAAAAATATACTTCGCGAGAATAAGTAAATCATAACGAAATGCGTAAAATTAACGGTAAATGCTTGCGTTTTTTCTTCCGTTATTTTCGTACTCGTTGATTTTCGATTTGCCCATTCATTCGCGATAGAAAAGGAACAGACTAAAACAAAACATCAAAACAAAATGTGCAAGATCGCCGCTCATAAAATTAACGGGATCAATTTTTGCCTGTGCCTTTTTACACAGTGTATTATTGTGCGTTGTCTGCGTCGCATTTACATTCTATGCAGTGTTTTACCACTGCATCTGTATACTATGCAGTGTTAGAAGCACTACCAACGGTTTTTAGGCAAGTACATTAGTAGTGCTAAAATCAGGCACTGGTGCCGGTCTCTTGCCTGTGACCACGGATTTTCGCCCTTTAATTACCCTTTGTTGTGTTCTAATTCTCTCTTTCTCCAAAATCACTCAAACATTTTCGGGTTCAAACTTCGGTTCCTTTGGGGAGTCATCCGGTTTAAGGAACCAGTTCGATGACTAGTTATCGACTAGTCGTCGATGACTAGTTATCGGCTACGCCTATCGTGTTTATTCATATTTTTAGCATTGTATTTTCTCGCACATAACACAGGCTGCCACTTTTTTCAGTTTTAATTCCGCTGGTCTCAATTACTTTTTTACTGCATTTTGACCATTTAAGTAGTTAAATTAAATAGCGTTATTTATATAAAAAAAACACTTTTGACCCTCCTTTAAGGTTATTAATGAAATTTTGTATATTTTTTAAGTAATTTTACCTGGCTGTTTCGTTTCACCAACAATATGGCAGCTTTGGCGATAACTTTTGGTAATGAACCCATCGACCCCTCGCCAAATCGAAACTTTTTGTTGCCGACGGCAAAATTTGTGTTGTCAAATCTGAAGTGGGGTCAGAAATAAATTTGTGACGATCCGTCGTTGGTCGGGCGGCTCAGGGATGGCCAGGATCTGTCGCAGGTATTTATTTGTGTCAGGTGTAGCTGCTAGAAGAGATTTCCGACCCGGTCCCAGAGTATAAGTCACGGGGAATTACTTAGTAATTAGTTAAAGAGTACGTTTATTCAGGTTTAGATTTACAATTTAGTGAAACTGGATAGCGTGTCCGCTCGTTCGGCTCCTTCCGTCCGGATCTGTGTGCTCGGCTCCCGGTCGGGTGTCCGGGATGATGCTTGTCGCCTCTCAAGGCAACGGAATCGTTTGCGGAGTGTCCGCTGGGTGCCCTGAATTGCTGTCTATGGCTGGAACGATAAGAAGCCGTCTCGGAACCTTTCGGTCGGCCGCGAGATCGCGCGAAGCTGTCTCGGGAACCTTTCAGTCGACCGCGAGAGTGAGAGAAGATATCTCGGGAACTTTGCAGTCAACCGCGAGAGCGAGAAACAAGATATAACTCGGGGACTTTCCAGTCGGCCGCGAGAGCGAGAGAAGATGTAACTCGGGGACTTCTCAGTCGGCCGCGAGAGCGAGAGAAGATGTAACTCGGGAACTTTTCAGTCTGCCGCGAGAGCGAGAGAATAAGATTTATCTCGGGAACTTTCCAGTCGGCCGCGAGAGCGAGAGAACAATATTTAGCTCGGGGAACCTTTCGGTCAGCCGCGAGAGCGAGAGAACAATATTTAGCTCGGGGAACCTTTCGGTCGGCCGCGAGAGCGAGAGAACAATATTTAGCTCGGGGAACCTTTCGGTCAGCCGCGAGAGCGAGAGAACGATACTTAGCTCGGGAACCTTTCAGTCAACCGCGAGAGCGAGAGAACGATACTTAGCTCGGGAACCTTTCAGTCGACCGCGAGAGCGAGAGAACGATACTTAGCTCGGGAACCTTTCAGTCAACCGCGAGAGCGAGAGAACAATACTTAGCTCGGGGAACCTTTCGGTCGGCCGCGAGAGCGAGAGAACAATACTTAGCTCGGGGAACCTTTCGGTCGGCCGCGAGAGCGAGAGAACAATACTTAGCTCGGGAACCTTTCAGTCAACCACGAGGCGAGACTTAACCCGGGAACCTGTCGGTCAGCCACGGGATAGACGTATTGCGGATCGGTGAACCGAGCCGGGGAAAGGCAGGTTAGGGGGAACAGAGTAACTACTAGGGTAGCTAACTACGATTTATTAGCCGGCCTGATCAGAAGATCTGGCTGGGCCCAAAAAGTGACTTGGCTGCTGACTACTTGGGAGGCTTACCTCACCCGATCGCTGTCGGCTGCTGAGTGACGATCCAAGGGCTGGAGCCCGCCTTATATAGGGATCCGGCAGGTTTCAGTGTGCCTGTCCGCCTATCAGGCGTTAGCCCCTTTCCCTACTGTGCCTAACGCCTGTTCTCTGCAGTGTGCCCGCTTGTGCGCGCGCTTAGGCGCGCGCGCGCGCTACGTTTAAATTCAAAACTCACTCTCTTCTCTGTTCTGCTTTGTCTTCTCGGATTTTCTCTTGTTATTATTCTTTTTTATTTCTGCTTCTTTCCCTTTTTACAGTTTTTTCCATATATACATTTCTTTTATTATTTTTTATTATTATTTGTGCGCGTTCACGCGTCACACCCCCCCCCTCGTTTCGGAATGAGGGCCGCGTGGCTTGAGGGACACGTAGTTTCCCCGGTCGGATGTCACGCGCCAGGCCGCTGCTCCATCCTCCACCCAGAACCTCAGCTGCTTCCCGAACTGCTTGCCCCGGAGCTTGCTTCGAATTTTGTCCTTCACCGCCTGTGACAGGATTGTCCCAGCCGGCATTCTCCAACCTTCGTCGTTCGCTCCCTCCACGTCCAGCTCTATAATTAATATAATTTTTTAAGGAAGTCGTGAGTTTGTGCTGCAAATTTGCTTTTTTGAAATATTTTACTACTTTTTTGCAACCATCTAATACGTCCGCAAGTTCGTCTGTTTCCTCGAATGCTTTGTCGAGCACATTAGCAAATAAGTGACTGCTGCAATTTAAGCGCGTGTTATTTTTTAAGGCCTTAATTATATTTGTTCCCCGGTCAGTCACAAATTAAATTTTCTCCATACTTGTGATGTCAAACTCGTTTAAAAGAGCTTTAATTTCTCACGAACATTTTCTGCAGTTGACCGCTGAAAGTCCATCGATTTCAGCCCCAAAATTATGCCCACCATCTGATGTTCCTTTTTATAGTGCATCGTGGCCCCAAGGAAAGTGCGTTTAACATAGTCGTCTGTCCATAAATCCATAGTGAGTGACGCTCCACCGCGGTTCACAACGTCTTTTAATTCTTTGCTGAGATGTGCTTTTTAATCATCAGCTTCTTTCTGGCACTTTCGAGCAATACTTGTGGGATCTGGAAGCAGATCTTCGACGTCTACAAATTCTCCATAGGTAGATCGAATTTTTATAAAAAACTGCACCATCGACTTAAAGCCACATCCACTCACAGTCGAAAACGGGCGACAGTCCTCCACGATCCATCTGGACACTGCATTTAGTGCATCCCTTTTGTCTGGAGTTGATATAGTTTTTAATGTAGCTGGTTGCTTAAATGCTTGGCAGCATTTGTGCCGGACTAAATTGGAGGTGTTATTTCCAACACATTTTAGAATTTTCCGGCATGAACGGCAGTAAACTACGTCCATTACATTGGACCCATCTTCCTTTTTGATTTCAGCTAGAATGTTCCAGATGAAACTCTTTCCCTTTCGCTTAGGCTCTAACGAGTAAACTCCACTTGCAATTTTTTCGGCAATAAACGTGTGGTCCGACATTAAAATATTTTTTTTTTTGATGCGACTGTCTCAGTAGAAATCTCACTAAGTACTGAATAAAATAGTAAGCACAGAATTCCACAGAAAAATATACTTCGCGAGAATAAGTAAATCATAACGAAATGCGTAAAATTAACGGTAAATGCTTGCGTTTTTTCTTCCGTTATTTTCGTACTCGTTGATTTTCGATTTGCCCATTCATTCGCGATAGAAAAGGAACAGACTAAAACAAAACATCAAAACAAAATGTGCAAGATCGCCGCTCATAAAATTAACGGGATCAATTTTTGCCTGTGCCTTTTTACACAGTGTATTATTGTGCGTTGTCTGCGTCGCATTTACATTCTATGCAGTGTTTTACCACTGCATCTGTATACTATGCAGTGTTAGAAGCACTACCAACGGTTTTTAGGCAAGTACATTAGTAGTGCTAAAATCAGGCACTGGTGCCGGTCTCTTGCCTGTGACCACGGATTTTCGCCCTTTAATTACCCTTTGTTGTGTTCTAATTCTCTCTTTCTCCAAAATCACTCAAACATTTTCGGGTTCAAACTTCGGTTCCTTTGGGGAGTCATCCGGTTTAAGGAACCAGTTCGATGACTAGTTATCGACTAGTCGTCGATGACTAGTTATCGGCTACGCCTATCGTGTTTATTCATATTTTTAGCATTGTATTTTCTCGCACATAACACAGGCTGCCACTTTTTTCAGTTTTAATTCCGCTGGTCTCAATTACTTTTTTACTGCATTTTGACCATTTAAGTAGTTAAATTAAATAGCGTTATTTATATAAAAAAAACACTTTTGACCCTCCTTTAAGGTTATTAATGAAATTTTGTATATTTTTTAAGTAATTTTACCTGGCTGTTTCGTTTCACCAACAATATGGCAGCTTTGGCGATAACTTTTGGTAATGAACCCATCGACCCCTCGCCAAATCGAAACTTTTTGTTGCCGACGGCAAAATTTGTGTTGTCAAATCTGAAGTGGGGTCAGAAATAAATTTGTGACGATCCGTCGTTGGTCGGGCGGCTCAGGGATGGCCAGGATCTGTCGCAGGTATTTATTTGTGTCAGGTGTAGCTGCTAGAAGAGATTTCCGACCCGGTCCCAGAGTATAAGTCACGGGGAATTACTTAGTAATTAGTTAAAGAGTACGTTTATTCAGGTTTAGATTTACAATTTAGTGAAACTGGATAGCGTGTCCGCTCGTTCGGCTCCTTCCGTCCGGATCTGTGTGCTCGGCTCCAGGTCGGGTGTCCGGGATGATGCTTGTCGCCTCTCAAGGCAACGGAATCGTTTGCGGAGTGTCCGCTGGGTGCCCTGAATTGCTGTCTATGGCTGGAACGATAAGAAGCCGTCTCGGAACCTTTCGGTCGGCCGCGAGATCGCGCGAAGCTGTCTCGGGAACCTTTCAGTCGACCGCGAGAGTGAGAGAAGATATCTCGGGAACTTTGCAGTCAACCGCGAGAGCGAGAAACAAGATATAACTCGGGGACTTTCCAGTCGGCCGCGAGAGCGAGAGAAGATGTAACTCGGGGACTTCTCAGTCGGCCGCGAGAGCGAGAGAAGATGTAACTCGGGAACTTTTCAGTCTGCCGCGAGAGCGAGAGAATAAGATTTATCTCGGGAACTTTCCAGTCGGCCGCGAGAGCGAGAGAACAATATTTAGCTCGGGGAACCTTTCGGTCAGCCGCGAGAGCGAGAGAACAATATTTAGCTCGGGGAACCTTTCGGTCGGAAGCGAGAGCGAGAGAACAATATTTAGCTCGGGGAACCTTTCGGTCAGCCGCGAGAGCGAGAGAACGATACTTAGCTCGGGAACCTTTCAGTCAACCGCGAGAGCGAGAGAACGATACTTAGCTCGGGAACCTTTCAGTCGACCGCGAGAGCGAGAGAACGATACTTAGCTCGGGAACCTTTCAGTCAACCGCGAGAGCGAGAGAACAATACTTAGCTCGGGGAACCTTTCGGTCGGCCGCGAGAGCGAGAGAACAAAACTTAGCTCGGGGAACCTTTCGGTCGGCCGCGAGAGCGAGAGAACAATACTTAGCTCGGGAACCTTTCAGTCAACCACGAGGCGAGACTTAACCCGGGAACCTGTCGGTCAGCCACGGGATAGACGTATTGCGGATCGGTGAACCGAGCCGGGGAAAGGCAGGTTAGGGGGAACAGAGTAACTACTAGGGTAGCTAACTACGATTTATTAGCCGGCCTGATCAGAAGATCTGGCTGGGCCCAAAAAGTGACTTGGCTGCTGACTACTTGGGAGGCTTACCTCACCCGATCGCTGTCGGCTGCTGAGTGACGATCCAAGGGCTGGAGCCCGCCTTATATAGGGATCCGGCAGGTTTCAGTGTGCCTGTCCGCCTATCAGGCGTTAGCCCCTTTCCCTACTGTGCCTAACGCCTGTTCTCTGCAGTGTGCCCGCTTGTGCGCGCGCTACGTTTAAATTCAAAACTCGCTCTCTTCTCTGTTCTGCTTTGTCTTCTCGGATTTTCTCTTGTTATTATTCTTTTTTATTTCTGCTTCTTTCCCTTTTTACAGTTTTTCCATATATACATTTCTTTTATTATTTTTTATTATTATTTGTGCGCGTTCACGCGTCACACCCCCCCCTCGTTTCGGAATGAGGGCCGCGTGGCTTGAGGGACACGTAGTTTCCCCGGTCGGATGTCACGCGCCAGGCCGCTGCTCCATCCTCCACCCAGAACCTCAGCTGCTTCCCGAACTGCTTGCCCCGGAGCTTGCTTCGAATTTTGTCCTTCACCGCCTGTGACAGGATTGTCCCAGCCGGCATTCTCCAACCTTCGTCGTTCGCTCCCTCCACGTCCAGCTCTATAATGTCCCGGTCCGGCGATCCACCCCCACGTGCTGACTCCTCACCTGCCTGGTCTTCGGCTCTGAAGGTGCTGGCCATGGGCGCGTTTGGAGGTCGCGGTGGGCCCGTTGTTGCCTGCTTCTTCGATGCCGCTGCCGCCACCCCCTTGCTGCCGTCCGCCTGATGTTTTGGCACGTGCGCGATTCTCTTCCTTCCTGGTGCTAGCGGTGCCGTGGTCGCCTTTGCCGGTGGCCCACGTGCTTTTTCTTGCTCCGCCTCTGCTCGCCGTTCCTTGCTGGCCCCCATCTTTGCTGGTGCCGTGCGCTTCCTTCCCATCGGTGCCGCCTCCACCAGTTTGGCCGTGGTGCGCTCCGCCGCCATCCTGGCGTGGTGCTTCTTAAACTTCCGAGCGGTTTCCTCAAAACGGTGCATCTTTCCTGCCTTTGCTCCTCCAGGAAGGCCTCCACTTCTTCGTCGGATGGCTCCTTTTCCATGATGCTTGCTCTGTCCGTCTGGCGTTGATCTTCATCGCGTTCTTCGTCCTGCACCTCCATTATCTCCAGTTCCAGATTCCCGCACCTCAGCGTGCTGCGTGCCCTTGCCAGAAAATCCATCCCTAGCAAGATCCCTCCAGCGACCTTCTCCAGTATCATAAACGATATGCCGAACACTCTTCCTCCGAATCTGATCTTCGCTTCGAAATTCCCTACGGTTTTCTGTTTTGATCCGTTTGCGAGCGTTATCTCCGTTCGGTTTCCTGTCCATCTGCCCTCTTCCCTCAGATCCTGGTATCGACTTTGGCTTATCGCACTCCGGGAGGCTCCTGTGTCTATGATTCCCCTTGCCGTTTGATTTCCCAATCTAATCCACGCTACCACCGGGAATCCGTCGCAGCTTAGTTTCTCCTTCGGTACTGGCTTGCTTCCTGGTGTCTGAGCCGCCAGATTTATTTGCTCAGACCTCCTGCGTTTCCCGGCCCCGTTCTACAACATTCCGTTGTTCTCGTGCCGTTCTTTCCGCATACCCAGCAAAACAGTCTTGGCGGATTGCTGCACGTCCGCGCTGCATGCCCGGTTCCTCCACACCGCATACAAATTTCCGCCCTTAGTTGCTGCTGTCCTGCTTGGCTGGCTCTTGTCTGGTGCTCCATAGACTCGATGTCCTCTACTTCTTCGGCTAATTTGAGGAACTCCGTCAGGGTCTTAAACCCACTCCTTCTGGTGTACAGTTTTATCTTGCTCCTTGCGTTTTTGTACACTCGATCGAGCTTTTCTTCCTCCGTTAGTTTTGTGAAGCGCATCAGCTTCCTTAGCCCCATCGCATACTCCCTTGCTGGTTCGTCCTCCCTCTGTCTCATCTGCGATATTTGGGTTTCTAGCTGCTCTTCGTATCTTGGAGGCAGAAAATATTCCAAGAACTCTGTCGTTAGTTGCTTCCATGAACATATCTTCGACGGTGTTGTGTTCCACCAATCGCTGGCTATCCCTTCCAGGATAAACGGCATCGTCTGGACGAGCTGGTCCTTTTGGATCCCGTAGCCAGTTGCCCATTGTTCCAGTTTTTCCAGGAACTCCAACGGATTGGACGTTCCCTGGTATCGGATCCCCCAGTTCCGGACCCTGTCGACTATCTCCGTCTCCACCTTCTTTGTGGCTTTCGTGTCCTCCATCTCTCGTCTTTTCCCTTCTGGGTTTGTCACGATGACTTCCGGTTTCGGTGACAGACTCCTATCCCTCGTATGTTTCGCCGCCAGTTGTTCTAACTTCCGCTTCACCTCTTCGGTATGATCCTTCTCCTTCGAGAACGCCGCTACCGTGCGTCTCAAGTCCTCGACCTTTCCTGATGAGTCCAGACCGAAGTCTTCTGCGTATTCCGTTAACTCCGTTTTGGACGCCAGATATACCCATGTAGACATTACTCTACCGGTGTCGGTCTTTCTCTTGCAACTACACAATCTGCTCGGGCGCCACTGTGGCGATCCGTCGTTGGTCGGGCGGCTCAGGGATGGCCAGGATCTGTCGCAGGTATTTATTTGTGTCAGGTGTAGCTGCTAGAAGAGATTTCCGACCCGGTCCCAGAGTATAAGTCACGGGGAATTACTTAGTAATTAGTTAAAGAGTACGTTTATTCAGGTTTAGATTTACAATTTAGTGAAACTGGATAGCGTGTCCGCTCGTTCGGCTCCTTCCGTCCGGATCTGTGTGCTCGGCTCCCGGTCGGGTGTCCGGGATGATGCTTGTCGCCTCTCAAGGCAACGGAATCGTTTGCGGAGTGTCCGCTGGGTGCCCTGAATTGCTGTCTATGGCTGGAACGATAAGAAGCCGTCTCGGAACCTTTCGGTCGGCCGCGAGAGCGCGCGAAGCTGTCTCGGGAACCTTTCAGTCGACCGCGAGAGTGAGAGAAGATATCTCGGGAACTTTGCAGTCAACCGCGAGAGCGAGAAACAAGACATAACTCGGGGACTTTCCAGTCGGCCGCGAGAGCGAGAGAAGATGTAACTCGGGGACTTCTCAGTCGGCCGCGAGAGCGAGAGCGAGAGCGAGAGAACAATATTTAGCTCGGGGAACCTTTCGGTCGGCCGCGAGAGCGAGAGAACAATATTTAGCTCGGGGAACCTTTCGGTCAGCCGCGAGAGCGAGAGAACGATACTTAGCTCGGGAACCTTTCAGTCAACCGCGAGAGCGAGAGAACGATACTTAGCTCGGGAACCTTTCAGTCGACCGCGAGAGCGAGAGAACGATACTTAGCTCGGGAACCTTTCAGTCAACCGCGAGAGCGAGAGAACAATACTTAGCTCGGGGAACCTTTCGGTCGGCCGCGAGAGCGAGAGAACAATACTTAGCTCGGGAACCTTTCAGTCAACCACGAGGCGAGACTTAACCCGGGAACCTGTCGGTCAGCCACGGGATAGACGTATTGCGGATCGGTGAACCGAGCCGGGGAAAGGCGGGTTAGGGGGAACAGAGTAACTACTAGGGTAGCTAACTACGATTTATTAGCCGGCCTGATCAGAAGATCTGGCTGGGCCCAAAAAGTGACTTGGCTGCTGACTACTTGGGAGGCTTACCTCACCCGATCGCTGTCGGCTGCTGAGTGACGATCCAAGGGCTGGAGCCCGCCTTATATAGGGATCCGGCAGGTTTCAGTGTGCCTGTCCGCCTATCAGGCGTTAGCCCCTTTCCCTACTGTGCCTAACGCCTGTTCTCTGCAGTGTGCCCGCTTGTGCGCGCGCTACGTTTAAATTCAAAACTCGCTCTCTTCTCTGTTCTGCTTTGTCTTCTCGGATTTTCTCTTGTTATTATTCTTTTTTATTTCTGCTTCTTTCCCTTTTTACAGTTTTTCCATATATACATTTCTTTTATTATTTTTTATTATTATTTGTGCGCGTTCACGCGTCACACCCCCCCCCTCGTTTCGGAATGAGGGCCGCGTGGCTTGAGGGACACGTAGTTTCCCCGGTCGGATGTCACGCGCCAGGCCGCTGCTCCATCCTCCACCCAGAACCTCAGCTGCTTCCCGAACTGCTTGCCCCGGAGCTTGCTTCGAATTTTGTCCTTCACCGCCTGTGACAGGATTGTCCCAGCCGGCATTCTCCAACCTTCGTCGTTCGCTCCCTCCACGTCCAGCTCTATAATGTCCCGGTCCGGCGATCCACCCGCACGTGCTGACTCCTCACCTGCCTGGTCTTCGGCTCTGAAGGTGCTGGCCATGGGCGCGTTTGGAGGTCGCGGTGGGCCCGTTGTTGCCTGCTTCTTCGATGCCGCTGCCGCCACCCCCTTGCTGCCGTCCGCCTGATGTTTTGGCACGTGCGCGATTCTCTTCCTTCCTGGTGCTAGCGGTGCCGTGGTCGCCTTTGCCGGTGGCCCACGTGCTTTTTCTTGCTCCGCCTCTGCTCGCCGTTCCTTGCTGGCCCCCATCTTTGCTGGTGCCGTGCGCTTCCTTCCCATCGGTGCCGCCTCCACCAGTTTGGCCGTGGTGCGCTCCGCCGCCATCCTGGCGTGGTGCTCCTTAAACTTCCGAGCGGTTTCCTCAAAACGGTGCATCTTTCCTGCCTTTGCTCCTCCAGGAAGGCCTCCACTTCTTCGTCGGATGGCTCCTTTTCCATGATGCTTGCTCTATCCGTCTGGCGTTGATCTTCATCGCGTTCTTCGTCCTGCACCTCCATTATCTCCAGTTCCAGATTCCCGCACCTCAGCGTGCTGCGTGCCCTTGCCAGAAAATCCATCCCTAGCAAGATCCCTCCAGCGACCTTCTCCAGTATCATAAACGATATGCCGAACACTCTTCCTCCGAATCTGATCTTCGCTTCGAAATTCCCTACGGTTTTCTGTTTTGATCCGTTTGCGAGCATTATCTCCGTTCGGTTTCCTGTCCATCTGCCCTCTTCCCTCAGATCCTGGTATCGACTTCGGCTTATCGCACTCCGGGAGGCTCCTGTGTCTATGATTCCCTTCGCCGTTTGATTTCCCAATCTAATCCACGCTACCACCTGGAATCCGTCGCAGCTTAGTTTCTCCTTCGGTACTGGCTTGCTTCCTGGTGTCTGAGCCGCCAGATTTATTTGCTCAGACCTCCAGCGTTTCCCGGCCCCGTTCTACAACATTCCGTTGTTCTCGTGCCGTTCTTTCCGCATACCCAGCAAAACAGTCTTGGCGGATTGCTGCACGTCCGCGCTGCATGCCCGGTTCCTCCACACCGCATACAAATTTCCGCCCTTAGTTGCTGCTGTCCTGCTTGGCTGGCTCTTGTCTGGTGCTCCATAGACTCGATGTCCTCTACTTCTTCGGCTAATTTGAGGAAATCCGTCAGGGTCTTAAACCCACTCCTTCTGGTGTACAGTTTTATCTTGCTCCTTGCGTTTTTGTACACTCGATCGAGCTTTTCTTCCTCCGTTAGTTTTGTGAAGCGCATCAGCTTCCTTAGCCCCATCGCATACTCCCTTGCTGGTTCGTCCTCCCTCTGTCTCATCTGCGATATTTGGGTTTCTAGCTGCTCTTCGTATCTTGGAGGCAGAAAATATTCCAACAACTCTGTCGTTAGTTGCTTCCATGAACATATCTTCGACGGTGTTGTTTCCAGGAACTCCAACGGATTGGACGTTCCCTGGTATCGGATCCCCCAGTTCCGGACCCTGTCGACTATCTCCGTCTCCACCTTCTTTGTGGCTTTCGTGTCCTCCATCTCTCGTCTTTTCCCTTCTGGGTTTGTCACGATGACTTCCGGTTTCGGTGACAGACTCCTATCCCTCGTATGTTTCGCCGCGAGTTGTTCTAACTTCCGCTTCACCTCTTCGGTATGATCCTTCTCCTTCGAGAACGCCGCTACCGTGCGTCTCAAGTCCTCGACCTTTCCTGATGAGTCCAGACCGAAGTCTTCTGCGTATTCCGTTAACTCCGTTTTGGACGCCAGATATACCCATGTAGACATTACTCTACCGGTGTCGGTCTTTCTCTTGCAACTACACAATCTGCTCGGGCGCCACTGTGGCGATCCGTCGTTGGTCGGGCGGCTCAGGGATGGCCAGGATCTGTCGCAGGTATTTATTTGTGTCAGGTGTAGCTGCTAGAAGAGATTTCCGACCCGGTCCCAGAGTATAAGTCACGGGGAATTACTTAGTAATTAGTTAAAGAGTACGTTTATTCAGGTTTAGATTTACAATTTAGTGAAACTGGATAGCGTGTCCGCTCGTTCGGCTCCTTCCGTCCGGATCTGTGTGCTCGGCTCCCGGTCGGGTGTCCGGGATGATGCTTGTCGCCTCTCAAGGCAACGGAATCGTTTGCGGAGTGTCCGCTGGGTGCCCTGAATTGCTGTCTATGGCTGGAACGATAAGAAGCCGTCTCGGAACCTTTCGGTCGGCCGCGAGAGCGCGCGAAGCTGTCTCGGGAACCTTTCAGTCGACCGCGAGAGTGAGAGAAGATATCTCGGGAACTTTGCAGTCAACCGCGAGAGCGAGAAACAAGATATAACTCGGGGACTTTCCAGTCGGCCGCGAGAGCGAGAGAAGATGTAACTCGGGGACTTCTCAGTCGGCCGCGAGAGCGAGAGCGAGAGCGAGAGAACAATATTTAGCTCGGGGAACCTTTCGGTCGGCCGCGAGAGCGAGAGAACAATATTTAGCTCGGGGAACCTTTCGGTCAGCCGCGAGAGCGAGAGAACGATACTTAGCTCGGGAACCTTTCAGTCAACCGCGAGAGCGAGAGAACGATACTTAGCTCGGGAACCTTTCAGTCGACCGCGAGAGCGAGAGAACGATACTTAGCTCGGGAACCTTTCAGTCAACCGCGAGAGCGAGAGAACAATACTTAGCTCGGGGAACCTTTCGGTCGGCCGCGAGAGCGAGAGAACAATACTTAGCTCGGGAACCTTTCAGTCAACCACGAGGCGAGACTTAACCCGGGAACCTGTCGGTCAGCCACGGGATAGACGTATTGCGGATCGGTGAACCGAGCCGGGGAAAGGCGGGTTAGGGGGAACAGAGTAACTACTAGGGTAGCTAACTACGATTTATTAGCCGGCCTGATCAGAAGATCTGGCTGGGCCCAAAAAGTGACTTGGCTGCTGACTACTTGGGAGGCTTACCTCACCCGATCGCTGTCGGCTGCTGAGTGACGATCCAAGGGCTGGAGCCCGCCTTATATAGGGATCCGGCAGGTTTCAGTGTGCCTGTCCGCCTATCAGGCGTTAGCCCCTTTCCCTACTGTGCCTAACGCCTGTTCTCTGCAGTGTGCCCGCTTGTGCGCGCGCTACGTTTAAATTCAAAACTCGCTCTCTTCTCTGTTCTGCTTTGTCTTCTCGGATTTTCTCTTGTTATTATTCTTTTTTATTTCTGCTTCTTTCCCTTTTTACAGTTTTTCCATATATACATTTCTTTTATTATTTTTTATTATTATTTGTGCGCGTTCACGCGTCACACCCCCCTCGTTTCGGAATGAGGGCCGCGTGGCTTGAGGGACACGTAGTTTCCCCGGTCGGATGTCACGCGCCAGGCCGCTGCTCCATCCTCCACCCAGAACCTCAGCTGCTTCCCGAACTGCTTGCCCCGGAGCTTGCTTCGAATTTTGTCCTTCACCGCCTGTGACAGGATTGTCCCAGCCGGCATTCTCCAACCTTCGTCGTTCGCTCCCTCCACGTCCAGCTCTATAATGTCCCGGTCCGGCGATCCACCCGCACGTGCTGACTCCTCACCTGCCTGGTCTTCGGCTCTGAAGGTGCTGGCCATGGGCGCGTTTGGAGGTCGCGGTGGGCCCGTTGTTGCCTGCTTCTTCGATGCCGCTGCCGCCACCCCCTTGCTGCCGTCCGCCTGATGTTTTGGCACGTGCGCGATTCTCTTCCTTCCTGGTGCTAGCGGTGCCGTGGTCGCCTTTGCCGGTGGCCCACGTGCTTTTTCTTGCTCCGCCTCTGCTCGCCGTTCCTTGCTGGCCCCCATCTTTGCTGGTGCCGTGCGCTTCCTTCCCATCGGTGCCGCCTCCACCAGTTTGGCCGTGGTGCGCTCCGCCGCCATCCTGGCGTGGTGCTCCTTAAACTTCCGAGCGGTTTCCTCAAAACGGTGCATCTTTCCTGCCTTTGCTCCTCCAGGAAGGCCTCCACTTCTTCGTCGGATGGCTCCTTTTCCATGATGCTTGCTCTATCCGTCTGGCGTTGATCTTCATCGCGTTCTTCGTCCTGCACCTCCATTATCTCCAGTTCCAGATTCCCGCACCTCAGCGTGCTGCGTGCCCTTGCCAGAAAATCCATCCCTAGCAAGATCCCTCCAGCGACCTTCTCCAGTATCATAAACGATATGCCGAACACTCTTCCTCCGAATCTGATCTTCGCTTCGAAATTCCCTACGGTTTTCTGTTTTGATCCGTTTGCGAGCATTATCTCCGTTCGGTTTCCTGTCCATCTGCCCTCTTCCCTCAGATCCTGGTATCGACTTCGGCTTATCGCACTCCGGGAGGCTCCTGTGTCTATGATTCCCTTCGCCGTTTGATTTCCCAATCTAATCCACGCTACCACCTGGAATCCGTCGCAGCTTAGTTTCTCCTTCGGTACTGGCTTGCTTCCTGGTGTCTGAGCCGCCAGATTTATTTGCTCAGACCTCCAGCGTTTCCCGGCCCCGTTCTACAACATTCCGTTGTTCTCGTGCCGTTCTTTCCGCATACCCAGCAAAACAGTCTTGGCGGATTGCTGCACGTCCGCGCTGCATGCCCGGTTCCTCCACACCGCATACAAATTTCCGCCCTTAGTTGCTGCTGTCCTGCTTGGCTGGCTCTTGTCTGGTGCTCCATAGACTCGATGTCCTCTACTTCTTCGGCTAATTTGAGGAAATCCGTCAGGGTCTTAAACCCACTCCTTCTGGTGTACAGTTTTATCTTGCTCCTTGCGTTTTTGTACACTCGATCGAGCTTTTCTTCCTCCGTTAGTTTTGTGAAGCGCATCAGCTTCCTTAGCCCCATCGCATACTCCCTTGCTGGTTCGTCCTCCCTCTGTCTCATCTGCGATATTTGGGTTTCTAGCTGCTCTTCGTATCTTGGAGGCAGAAAATATTCCAACAACTCTGTCGTTAGTTGCTTCCATGAACATATCTTCGACGGTGTTGTTTCCAGGAACTCCAACGGATTGGACGTTCCCTGGTATCGGATCCCCCAGTTCCGGACCCTGTCGACTATCTCCGTCTCCACCTTCTTTGTGGCTTTCGTGTCCTCCATCTCTCGTCTTTTCCCTTCTGGGTTTGTCACGATGACTTCCGGTTTCGGTGACAGACTCCTATCCCTCGTATGTTTCGCCGCGAGTTGTTCTAACTTCCGCTTCACCTCTTCGGTATGATCCTTCTCCTTCGAGAACGCCGCTACCGTGCGTCTCAAGTCCTCGACCTTTCCTGATGAGTCCAGACCGAAGTCTTCTGCGTATTCCGTTAACTCCGTTTTGGACGCCAGATATACCCATGTAGACATTACTCTACCGGTGTCGGTCTTTCTCTTGCAACTACACAATCTGCTCGGGCGCCACTGTGGCGATCCGTCGTTGGTCGGGCGGCTCAGGGATGGCCAGGATCTGTCGCAGGTATTTATTTGTGTCAGGTGTAGCTGCTAGAAGAGATTTCCGACCCGGTCCCAGAGTATAAGTCACGGGGAATTACTTAGTAATTAGTTAAAGAGTACGTTTATTCAGGTTTAGATTTACAATTTAGTGAAACTGGATAGCGTGTCCGCTCGTTCGGCTCCTTCCGTCCGGATCTGTGTGCTCGGCTCCCGGTCGGGTGTCCGGGATGATGCTTGTCGCCTCTCAAGGCAACGGAATCGTTTGCGGAGTGTCCGCTGGGTGCCCTGAATTGCTGTCTATGGCTGGAACGATAAGAAGCCGTCTCGGAACCTTTCGGTCGGCCGCGAGAGCGCGCGAAGCTGTCTCGGGAACCTTTCAGTCGACCGCGAGAGTGAGAGAAGATATCTCGGGAACTTTGCAGTCAACCGCGAGAGCGAGAAACAAGATATAACTCGGGGACTTTCCAGTCGGCCGCGAGAGCGAGAGAAGATGTAACTCGGGGACTTCTCAGTCGGCCGCGAGAGCGAGAGAACAATATTTAGCTCGGGGAACCTTTCGGTCGGCCGCGAGAGCGAGAGAACAATATTTAGCTCGGGGAACCTTTCGGTCAGCCGCGAGAGCGAGAGAACGATACTTAGCTCGGGAACCTTTCAGTCAACCGCGAGAGCGAGAGAACGATACTTAGCTCGGGAACCTTTCAGTCGACCGCGAGAGCGAGAGAACGATACTTAGCTCGGGAACCTTTCAGTCAACCGCGAGAGCGAGAGAACAATACTTAGCTCGGGGAACCTTTCGGTCGGCCGCGAGAGCGAGAGAACAATACTTAGCTCGGGAACCTTTCAGTCAACCACGAGGCGAGACTTAACCCGGGAACCTGTCGGTCAGCCACGGGATAGACGTATTGCGGATCGGTGAACCGAGCCGGGGAAAGGCGGGTTAGGGGGAACAGAGTAACTACTAGGGTAGCTAACTACGATTTATTAGCCGGCCTGATCAGAAGATCTGGCTGGGCCCAAAAAGTGACTTGGCTGCTGACTACTTGGGAGGCTTACCTCACCCGATCGCTGTCGGCTGCTGAGTGACGATCCAAGGGCTGGAGCCCGCCTTATATAGGGATCCGGCAGGTTTCAGTGTGCCTGTCCGCCTATCAGGCGTTAGCCCCTTTCCCTACTGTGCCTAACGCCTGTTCTCTGCAGTGTGCCCGCTTGTGCGCGCGCTTAGGCGCGCGCGCGCGCTACGTTTAAATTCAAAACTCGCTCTCTTCTCTGTTCTGCTTTGTCTTCTCGGATTTCTTTCCCTTTTTACAGTTTTTCCATATATACATTTCTTTTATTATTTTTTATTATTATTTGTGCGCGTTCACGCGTCACACCCCCCTCGTTTCGGAATGAGGGCCGCGTGGCTTGAGGGACACGTAGTTTCCCCGGTCGGATGTCACGCGCCAGGCCGCTGCTCCATCCTCCACCCAGAACCTCAGCTGCTTCCCGAACTGCTTGCCCCGGAGCTTGCTTCGAATTTTGTCCTTCACCGCCTGTGACAGGATTGTCCCAGCCGGCATTCTCCAACCTTCGTCGTTCGCTCCCTCCACGTCCAGCTCTATAATGTCCCGGTCCGGCGATCCACCCGCACGTGCTGACTCCTCACCTGCCTGGTCTTCGGCTCTGAAGGTGCTGGCCATGGGCGCGTTTGGAGGTCGCGGTGGGCCCGTTGTTGCCTGCTTCTTCGATGCCGCTGCCGCCACCCCCTTGCTGCCGTCCGCCTGATGTTTTGGCACGTGCGCGATTCTCTTCCTTCCTGGTGCTAGCGGTGCCGTGGTCGCCTTTGCCGGTGGCCCACGTGCTTTTTCTTGCTCCGCCTCTGCTCGCCGTTCCTTGCTGGCCCCCATCTTTGCTGGTGCCGTGCGCTTCCTTCCCATCGGTGCCGCCTCCACCAGTTTGGCCGTGGTGCGCTCCGCCGCCATCCTGGCGTGGTGCTTCTTAAACTTCCGAGCGGTTTCCTCAAAACGGTGCATCTTTCCTGCCTTTGCTCCTCCAGGAAGGCCTCCACTTCTTCGTCGGATGGCTCCTTTTCCATGATGCTTGCTCTGTCCGTCTGGCGTTGATCTTCATCGCGTTCTTCGTCCTGCACCTCCATTATCTCCAGTTCCAGATTCCCGCACCTCAGCGTGCTGCGTGCCCTTGCCAGAAAATCCATCCCTAGCAAGATCCCTCCAGCGACCTTCTCCAGTATCATAAACGATATGCCGAACACTCTTCCTCCGAATCTGATCTTCGCTTCGAAATTCCCTACGGTTTTCTGTTTTGATCCGTTTGCGAGCGTTATCTCCGTTCGGTTTCCTGTCCATCTGCCCTCTTCCCTCAGATCCTGGTATCGACTTTGGCTTATCGCACTCCGGGAGGCTCCTGTGTCTATGATTCCCCTTGCCGTTTGATTTCCCAATCTAATCCACGCTACCACCTGGAATCCGTCGCAGCTTAGTTTCTCCTTCGGTACTGGCTTGCTTCCTGGTGTCTGAGCCGCCAGATTTATTTGCTCAGACCTCCTGCGTTTCCCGGCCCCGTTCTACAACATTCCGTTGTTCTCGTGCCGTTCTTTCCGCATACCCAGCAAAACAGTCTTGGCGGATTGCTGCACGTCCGCGCTGCATGCCCGGTTCCTCCACACCGCATACAAATTTCCGCCCTTAGTTGCTGCTGTCCTGCTTGGCTGGCTCTTGTCTGGTGCTCCATAGACTCGATGTCCTCTACTTCTTCGGCTAATTTGAGGAACTCCGTCAGGGTCTTAAACCCACTCCTTCTGGTGTACAGTTTTATCTTGCTCCTTGCGTTTTTGTACACTCGATCGAGCTTTTCTTCCTCCGTTAGTTTTGTGAAGCGCATCAGCTTCCTTAGCCCCATCGCATACTCCCTTGCTGGTTCGTCCTCCCTCTGTCTCATCTGCGATATTTGGGTTTCTAGCTGCTCTTCGTATCTTGGAGGCAGAAAATATTCCAACAACTCTGTCGTTAGTTGCTTCCATGAACATATCTTCGACGGTGTTGTGTTCCACCAATCGCTGGCTATCCCTTCCAGGATAAACGGCATCGTCTGGACGAGCTGGTCCTTTTGGATCCCGTAGCCAGTTGCCCATTGTTCCAGTTTTTCCAGGAACTCCAACGGATTGGACGTTCCCTGGTATCGGATCCCCCAGTTCCGGACCCTGTCGACTATCTCCGTCTCCACCTTCTTTGTGGCTTTCGTGTCCTCCATCTCTCGTCTTTTCCCTTCTGGGTTTGTCACGATGACTTCCGGTTTCGGTGACAGACTCCTATCCCTCGTATGTTTCGCCGCCAGTTGTTCTAACTTCCGCTTCACCTCTTCGGTATGATCCTTCTCCTTCGAGAACGCCGCTACCGTGCGTCTCAAGTCCTCGACCTTTCCTGATGAGTCCAGACCGAAGTCTTCTGCGTATTCCGTTAACTCCGTTTTGAACGCCAGATATACCCATGTAGACATTACTCTACCGGTGTCGGTCTTTCTCTTGCAACTACACAATCTGCTCGGGCGCCACTGTGGCGATCCGTCGTTGGTCGGGCGGCTCAGGGATGGCCAGGATCTGTCGCAGGTATTTATTTGTGTCAGGTGTAGCTGCTAGAAGAGATTTCCGACCCGGTCCCAGAGTATAAGTCACGGGGAATTACTTAGTAATTAGTTAAAGAGTACGTTTATTCAGGTTTAGATTTACAATTTAGTGAAACTGGATAGCGTGTCCGCTCGTTCGGCTCCTTCCGTCCGGATCTGTGTGCTCGGCTCCCGGTCGGGTGTCCGGGATGATGCTTGTCGCCTCTCAAGGCAACGGAATCGTTTGCGGAGTGTCCGCTGGGTGCCCTGAATTGCTGTCTATGGCTGGAACGATAAGAAGCCGTCTCGGAACCTTTCGGTCGGCCGCGAGAGCGCGCGAAGCTGTCTCGGGAACCTTTCAGTCGACCGCGAGAGTGAGAGAAGATATCTCGGGAACTTTGCAGTCAACCGCGAGAGCGAGAAACAAGATATAACTCGGGGACTTTCCAGTCGGCCGCGAGAGCGAGAGAAGATGTAACTCGGGGACTTCTCAGTCGGCCGCGAGAGCGAGAGAAGATGTAACTCGGGAACTTTTCAGTCTGCCGCGAGAGCGAGAGAATAAGATTTATCTCGGGAACTTTCCAGTCGGCCGCGAGAGCGAGAGAACAATATTTAGCTCGGGGAACCTTTCGGTCAGCCGCGAGAGCGAGAGAACGATACTTAGCTCGGGAACCTTTCAGTCGACCGCGAGAGCGAGAGAACGATACTTAGCTCGGGAACCTTTCAGTCAACCGCGAGCGAGAGAGAACAATACTTAGCTCGGGGAACCTTTCGGTCGGCCGCGAGAGCGAGAGAACAATACTTAGCTCGGGGAACCTTTCGGTCGGCCGCGAGAGCGAGAGAACAATACTTAGCTCGGGAACCTTTCAGTCAACCACGAGGCGAGACTTAACCCGGGAACCTGTCGGTCAGCCACGGGATAGACGTATTGCGGATCGGTGAACCGAGCCGGGGAAAGGCGGGTTAGGGGGAACAGAGTAACTACTAGGGTAGCTAACTACGATTTATTAGCCGGCCTGATCAGAAGATCTGGCTGGGCCCAAAAAGTGACTTGGCTGCTGACTACTTGGGAGGCTTATCTCACCCGATCGCTGTCGGCTGCTGAGTGACGATCCAAGGGCTGCAGCCCGCCTTATATAGGGATCCGGCAGGTTTCAGTGTGCCTGTCCGCCTATCAGGCGTTAGCCCCTTTCCCTACTGTGCCTAACGCCTGTTCTCTGCAGTGTGCCCGCTTGTGCGCGCGCTACGTTTAAATTCAAAACTCGCTCTCTTCTCTGTTCTGCTTTGTCTTCTCGGATTTTCTCTTGTTATTATTCTTTTTTATTTCTGCTTCTTTCCCTTTTTACAGTTTTTCCATATATACATTTCTTTTATTATTTTTTATTATTATTTGTGCGCGTTCACGCGTCACAAATTTTTTATAAAATAACTGCGCGCCGGAATGATCTTGTGGTGATGTGGAATAAACATCAATAGACCACTGAGTATACTATTTTTTTCCCTTAGCAAATAAGATCTGACTTGATCAGAAAAAAGACATACTTTTCATTTCGGCCAGACAAAGGTGCCCGTTTTGCAAATCGAAAAAATCTTACGATTTCGAGAACCGGAGCACCAATTCCCGTTTTCGAAATCGAAATCGCAAAATTTTTTATATGCAAATATGAAAATATATGCAGCTAGACTTAACATTTTTATTACCTTAGAACATTGACAAATACAGTGACAAATTGAACACATATTAACGCATTCTATTCTATTTTTAGAATGTCATGTTAGAATTCCGGGAAAAAACGGTTTGCCAATGCAAAGTTTGGACAATTTAGAGCTGATTTGCTTACATTTTGACATGATATTTTAAAATTGATTTTTGGCCTATGGACGCAACCACTGTGCAGTGAGAGCCTGAAGCCTGTTGAAAAGCCAGCTCGGATCTTGTTTCAGTGCTTGTTCATCTTTTGTGTTACAAGGTTGTCTACGGACGAATTTTTTTTAGAAATTAACCCTTGTGCGCCATGACTTTTTGCCACGTGTGCCGTAAACAATTCGATGGCGTGAAATGTATTAGGCACCAAAATATCTTGAAAAACGAGCATTATGGAAGTAATCGCTGGGGTGCTAACTAGAAGATTGCTCAACTCGTTTTATTATGAAAGAAAACTTAAGGCCCCATACACCACATAGGGGTTAATCAACACATCCTAATGTCGTCTCTCTCGCACTTACTAGGTTGAACTCCTCTCACTCGGACTCATTGCTATGATTGTAGAGGGACCAACAATTTCCGACTAGACTACCTAGTATGATTGTATCATGGGCCCGCCGCTAACAGCCCGAATCCGAGCGCACACGAAGCCTCGGGGCCCGTCGCTAACATCTCTTGGGCCTGTCGCTAAGAAATTTTTGTGTCCATTTTCGTTGTATGAAATGGGTAGTCTATATGGGTTAGTGGTGAAGCGTACAGCTTCTCCATCTGCTGCAAATACTGTAACTCCGCCTCAATATTCGCCAAGTTAAAGCTTTCAGGAATTTCCACCACTCCAGGCGAGGTTTCCTCCAGATTCAGCTTCTCTAGCTCCAAATGCTCGATGTTTTCTCCGGCTTCTCCGGTTCGGTTGATTTTTGATTCTCCATTATGGATTTCACAGCCGCACGCAATTAAAAATGGAGCCGTCTTCTCCGAAAAACAAATTTTCTAGGTCTAGCTTTCAGCTTAGATCTTGACTTTTTTAATATATCACTGTATATAATCACCAATGTTCTTTTGTGTACGGCCCTTTACCCCACACCTGATATGTAAAATTTCAATTTTATTTTAGCTTTTTATCATGTCTTTTCCTTGTTGACACTTTCTCAATGGTGATCGCACCTCCTTGATCGTGCACAGTCGATAAAAATATCGAGTGTACGGTCTGATATCAACATTTATATGTATAGTTTCCTTAAATTTACCTTATTATATATTTTTTTTACACTATTTACAATATATTTATTTATATATTTATATATTTACATACATATATTATATATATTATATTATATATATATATATATATATTATATATATTTTTTTTCTTATATCAATACTTACATGTGATAGTTTCTTAGTTTTACCTTACGTTTACCTTATTCAGGCCTGTTTCAGTTTCCACTCGGAAGTGATTTTGATAACATTTTCGGATTTCCCTTTAACATAAGCGGGTTTCTCTTGTTGTTTGGAGGATTTTTTTTTTAATTTCCCTTTAGTCGCCGACGTTTTGTTAATTAGGGGCTGATCAAATTTTGACCATCTCTAGTTTCCAACTGATTCATTGCATAAAATCAAATTAAATATTCGAAATCACAGTCATCTGTTTTAGGAGACAGTGCTAGAAATGGTCGACAAGTAGTATTGGACAGCTCATGCAGATGTCAGCTGATTTGTTCGCCCCGATTTAAAGGTTCTTGCAACTACATAGTATTAGCAGTAAGCGAATTAGGAAGAAGACAGTTTTAAAGCGTTCAACACTTAATTCATCTGCCAGACTTAACCATTTGGCCTACACCACCGCTCTGTCTTTCTTGGAGTAACCCCTGGAAATATTTTTGCTTTTCTCTATAAAGCAGCTGAAGATGTAATCCTGCTTTTGTTTTTTATGCTTGTCCCTTATAAAAAGTGTTATTTAAAACAATTTGAAAAGGTTTTTATTATATACATTTTTAAAATCTAACTTTCGTTTGCAGGTCAGCTGTTCTGATGGCAGTGGTGCGAAATTGCTGCAAAACTCAACTCAGAAAAGAGTTGCCGAGGAAAAATTTCCCTTTATATTACACACGGTTCGAACAGAAATTTAAGTGGTGTTTAGACTAACATATACATATAAAAATTCGGTTTAACATTACGGATATGTAATATTTCTCCAACATCCCAATGGCATCTATATGATATAGTAGTCCGATTTTGAAAAAATTAACCTTTTTGGGACAACAGTTGCTTATAAGCAACTTCTAACTTTGTCGCTATCTAACGCACGTTTGAGACCCCCTGACTTACAAACGTAAGTGGCTAACAGTAAACTTATATTTTGTAAGCAAGAAGAGCAAAAAGCAGACACGAAAACGCATTTTAATTGCGAGCTTTCCGAAGTTATTCAAAGTGAGTTCACGTGCGCGATCAATCGCCCAAATAAGTGCTGACAAATAAATAGAATTTTTAAATATTTCCGAGCATCTTTTAAAACTAAAGTGAATAAAATGTCAAACTACGAAGGCAAGTTGTCTTATTTGCGTTTTTAGTTAGAAAAAAAAGCAATATTTTTAGAGCTTTGAAAATTTGCACACAGCTTATTTAGGTCTAAAGTCACCCAAATTTTGGATTTTTAGCCCCACTGGGCTAAGAGCTGTCCCGAAAGGGTTAAAACCGAAATTCTAGAATAATATAAATTGGCCATGTCTCAAATTATATGAAGGTATGTTGAAAATTGGACAAGTAATCATTTTTTTTCTCAAAATTTACCGATCGTTCCTATGGCAGCTATATGATATAGTCGTCCGATCCGGGCCGTTCCGACTTATATAGTAGTGAGAGCATAGAGTTTATCTGCAAAGTTTCATTCAGATAGCTTTAAAACTGAGGGACTAGTTTGCGTATAATCGGACAGACGGACAGACGGATGGACAGACGGACAGACGGACATGGCTAGATCGACTCGGCTATTGATGCTGATCAAGAATATATATACTTTATAGGGTCGGAAATGTCTCCTTCACTGTGTTGCAAACTTCTGATTAAAATTATAATACCCTGCAAGGGTATAATAAAAAATCCTTCAAACAACAAGGGAAATCCGCTTATGTTAAAGGGAAATCCGAAAATGTTATCAAATTCACTTCCGAGTGGAAACTGGAACAGGCCTGATATATCCGACGACTTGGTGACTCTTTAGGACCCTCTCCTTACTCCCACTCCCAGATACCGACCAGGCCCATAACCGGACCACTTCGCGTGCCTCCCAGAGAAGTTACCCCCCTCCACCCGTCGTCCGATACCCATACATATCCTTAGTGATATGTTACAGTATTATTATATAATATATATATATATATATTCATATTTTTGGCGCCCGTAACGTGGGACCGAGCAACCCCCGGCAGATCCTTACTTAATATACATTTGATCAGAGTGCAATAAGCAGAGACAAGTGGGTTGAATCCGCTATACCCAAATTAGGATGAAATCTTAGCGAAGAAGATACTGCCAACTTAGATAGAATAGGAGAGGGTGGGCAAGAAGCTCAGTTAAAATAAAATAATAAATGTTTATATTTTAATAAATGTTTATATTTATACCCTTGCAGGGTATTATAATTTCAGTCAGAAGTTTGCAACGCAGTGAAGGAGATACTTCCGACCCTATAAAGTATATATATTCTTTATCAGCATCAACAGCCGAGTCGATCTAGCCATGTCCGGGTGTCCGATTATACGCAAACTAGTCCCTCAGTTTTTAAGCTATCTGAATGAAACTTTGCAGATAGTCTTCTATATGCTCTCACTACTATATAAGTCAGAACGGATCGGACGACTATATCATATAGCTGCCATAGAAACGATCGGTAAAGTTTTAGAAAAAAAAGTATTACTTGTCCAATTTTCAAAATATTTGTATATAACTTGAGAAATGGCCATTTTATATTATTTTAGAATTTCGGTTTTAATTTGATCAAAATCGGACTACTATATCATATAGCTGCCATAGGAATGTTGGGGAAATATTACGTATACGCAATGTTAAACCGAATTTTTATATGTATAAATGTCGTATACAATTTCTGTTAGTGTTACTTTCCATTTGATAAAATTTTATTAATTCATAATGATCCAATTGTAAACTGCACGGGTATAAAAACTTCGGTCTGCCGAAGTTAGCTTCCTTTCTTGTTTAATTTGAGATAATTCTTTAAACCCTGTCACCTAAGTTGCGCACTCGTCGTTGGTGTAAAGCAGAGATGGGCACGCCGTCATACATTTTTAGTATAAACGGCTAAATTCATTTCGGGGCCAGGATTTGCCTAACATCGTTAGTTACCGGCTGTCGAAATATGATTATTTGGCAGTATAGCTCTAAATGTTTGGGTTTTAACGCATTGATTGTAAGCTAAATTATCTTAATTCCGTAGCCTGAATCTTTTTCTGACAGATAAACGTCTACCTGCTTGCGATGAATGATTAAGAACTTGTTTTATTAGCTTAATGTGTTTTTACATGTTTGTCAATATATTTTTTTCCTTCATTAATTTATATCTGTAAGGTCCCTAAAAATTTTATTTATGTTACCTTTTGTGGTAGGTGTTTAGATCTTAAAGTGAATCGTTCAAACGCGTCTTCTTCTTGATTCACTCTCTCAACACAGAATGCCTCTCCGAGCGATCCGTTAACATTCTGTTGGTCTTAATGCTAATTTACATCGGCTTAACATAGGCTATACATAGTATTGGTCTTGTACAAGTATCGGTATATTAGTGTAACCCTCTACCAGCCTACTACAATTCGGCCATCCTGTAATACGGATCCCCTGATCCTGCTTGCTTTTGAAAAAAATTTTAACAAATTACTCTTATTCTAAGACATTGTTTAATTACATGTATTTTCTTCATTTACCTTTCCGGCTCCCTATCCAAGGTCTTATGTTTTGAACACTCCATACACCCTTGTCTGGATTTTGAGACACTTGGAAACCTTCAACGTCCTTTAGTAAGAACCGGTCATTGCGAAGAACTTTAGCAATTATATATATATGGACCTTTGTTCTTAGCAGAGCTCGCAAATAACACTTGACCGCTTTTTGCAGTCACCAAAAAACTGTTTTTTTCGCACCACTTGCGCAAAAAGTCCGAAAAGAACCGTTCACTCGTGTCTCTTGAACGAACGGTCTGTGCTCAACCAAAAACCGATTTCGTGCTTCCTTTTTGCTCGGCTCATTCGCTGACCATTTTGCAACGAGCGAAGAAAATAAAAGTCTTTTGGTTTGTATGAGTGTATATGCAAATGATCAGTCTAGTTGACTGTTAAGAGGGCCTTTTCAGCGCTTCACTACATGTTAAGCTTAATACTAAATAAATAATAAATATAATGTTAAGATCTAATAAATATGTTAAAGTTGTTGCTAAACGTTATTAAAGAGGTACTGAAGACAAAAGACCGTTTACGATGAGCCTTTCGTTTTTTTGCTCTTCTGCTAACCCTCAATGAGCGAGCGTTCAGTTGGATCGCTCTCTCTAAGTTGTTGTTGAGTGAGCATAACAAGAACCACGAAACTGAGAGCAGTTAACCGAAAACCAAAACAAAGAGGAACGAAAAGTTCTGTTCAGAGCTAGAGCACAAGCACATCGTCTTTTTCGGTTGTGTTAGGGAGCAGACCGCAACACGAAAAACGGTCAACTGTTATTTGCGAGCTCTGGTTCTTAGGGATCAACTTCCTAGCAACTCCCGCAGTGCTGTCAAAATTTTTTACTATTACGTAATCTCCTTTCGCATAGTCTGTAGTGTCCGTAGTATCGAGCGATAGATGGCAACGTTACTAAAAACGTAATGGGCACCACTGGGTTGTAGGCTGCCAACTGAATCGAACTCAACACGAAAAGTATTCGAAAAGAGGTTCATTCACCCGATGAAAGAGAACAGGCGAACCTAACGGAGTTCGAGTCGCGTGTTTTCGATCGTTGCTTCTCCCGTTGATTTGAAGCCGGGTGAAAAACCAGAGCGCGAACCAGTGCAGCTAAACGGCTCCGTGATTTACGTAACGGAGAAAAAGTGAATTTAAAAATTTTAAAACTAAATAAAAACAATATATGGAAAAGACAATTCAACTTAAAATTTAAAATTTGGGGAAAATTTTTGTTTTGAGAAAAAAAAAATATATGGAAGTGATAACCTGGGAAGCCGGATCGGCGAACCCAAGAGATGAGTGGTCACGGCATTGACAGTGACAGTGTTAGTGGAGTTAGAAAAATATGTTTTTTTTTGTCTTGTAGAAGCCGACCAGAGCCAGAAGCCCAAGGAGAAAAAAAAACGCCAGGCTGAATAAAAGGCCTGGCGCATTTTTTTGTTGGGACGAGCACACATGCTAGCAGTTGGCGCAGCATCTCCGCTTTTTCGTCCATTTTATTATTTTTGTTGGCCGTTGGAGTCGCCGAGAAATGATAAAAAAACAGCTTGGTTAATGTAGGTTTGTGCTGTTTATACTTCCGGCAAAGTACCCTGAAGAAAGGCCAAAAGCTGAAAGCCGAACCTTTTACCGCAACTGTGTGCTCCCTAAACTCCCCGTTGCCACAGTGCAGCCTCTAGAAGACCGGCACGCCCACAAAGGGGCGGCAGCGGGAGCCACCGAAGGCTTCAGTCCTTTTTATACCCTTGCACGGTATTATAATTTCAGTCAGAAGTTTGCAACACAGGGAGACATTTCTGGCCCTATAAAGTATATATATTCTTGATCAGCATCAATAGCCGAGTCGATCTAGCCATGTCCGTCTGTCCGTCTGTCCGATTATACTCAAACTAGTCCCTCAGTTTTGAAGCTACCTGAATGAATGCAGATAGTCTTCTATATGCTCTCACTACTATATAAGTCGGAATCATATAGCTGCCATAGGAACGATCGGTAAATTTTCAGAAAAAAAATTATTACTTGTCCAATTTTCAACATATTTTCATATAATTTGAGTAATTGCCTTTTTTTATTATTCTAGAATTTCGGTTTTAATTTGATCAAAATCGGACTACTATATCATATAGCTGCCATAGGAATGTTGGGGAAATATTACGTATATGTAATGTTAAACCGAATTTTTATATGTATTAATGTTCTATATAATTCCTGTTAGTTTTACTTTCCATTTGATAACATTTTAATATTTCATAACGATCCAATTGTAAACTGCAAGAGTATACAAACTTCGGCATGCCGAAGTTAGCTTTCTTTCTTGTTTTCTTTTATTTTATATTTTTTTTATTTTCTTTAATTTATTGGAGTCACTGTAATTTTTTTATTGTTATTTATTCTCCATTTTATTTATTAATATTATTATATATATTATTTTTATTCAATATTTATCTGTTTATTTAGTATTTGTTTTATATTTGTTTAATCTCCATATATATTTATTCATCATATTTATTTATTTATTTTTCGCGTCACGGAAACCCAAATATTTCCTTTTTGTAAAAATACAATTTTGGCCGATTTTAGTATCGAATTTCCCGACGAAACCCCCCCCCCCAAGGCAAGGGTATCGTTTTGGTTTTATCTGTGGGAAAATTAATTCGTTCGAGAATTCTTCTTGATTTATTTAATTTTTGTTCATTAAATTCAGAGAAAGGAAGAGTTGGGTGATTCCTTAATTTTAAAGAAAAAAAGGGATTAAACTGTTTCTTATCAATTATATTAAATATTAAGCTAATATGATGAATATGGAGTAGTTTTATTTAATATGGGAAGGGATCTATGGCGTTGAGGTAAGCGTGTGTGTGTGTGAAAGGAATTAGGGGCAGCTGCAAAATGAAGTCTGTAAGCAGCCTGCAAAGGTAGGGAAAGCAGCAGATGAGCTCCCAAAACATCTAGGAGTCTCAAAATACTAATCTGACCAATTTTAACGTGTATGTTCGTTATAACAAATGTTTCGTTAAGTTAGAAGTTCGCTGGAATGCTATTGTGAGCGAACTGTGCAGTGTTTAGTGTTGTGGAACGTCAAGTATTCGTATGTGGAGTTTGATGTTCCATAACAAAATTAAATTTGTTCTGTTACGTGTGTCAGTGGGCCGGGTCGAGGATCCACGACTCAAGAGCTAGCCGAGACATGGCCCAAGCCGTTGGCGATACGCGCAGGACCTAGTAGGGTCATAACAGACATGGCGCCCAATGTAAAGCAACACTATATCCTCTAAATAATATCTTCCTTAAATGTAGGATCAGAAATGGGTAGAGGTTAATCGCGAGATCTCTAGACCGAATTTAGAATCCTATACTCAAGAAAAATAAAAATAAAAATCGAAAAGCAATATAACCGATTATTGTCAGAATGTTTTACAGCAGACTTGAAGACATCAAATGTGAAGCCAAGCTAAATATTGATTTGCGCAAGTTACTGCTTGCAAAATCCTTAAATCTGTGATAATAATCGCTGATATAGCCCGTAGATAGTTTTTGAAATAGGTATTAGCGGAAAATAGGGAGACCATCGGACAGAGAGAAGGAAAATATACCGGCGACTATGTCTAGCCAGGCGGCAAGGGCATATAGCGACCGAAAAAGGGGGAGCAGTTGCTCATAAAATAGGACAGTCAGCGAAAGGTTGGCGCATACTTTGGACAGAAAACGACGGACGTAAACAAAATAAAATTTAGGACTTAAAATTTAAAAAACATTGCAGCTTGTTACAGGATTTAGGATTAAGAAAGGGGATAAAATAAACAAATGGGGGTAAATATAAATTAAATCTAAATTAAATCTAAAGTTCTATTTATCTATTTTTTCGGGAGCACAGTAGGATAACCTCTGGCGACCCAAGTTCCAAACGTTTGGAGATTGCGAGCGATCAGAGGAGATGTCGGTGGCTTCAGTTTCGAACTGAGAAGATTGGATTGCATCGACGTCAATTATCCTAGTTAGAGCACCTAAGGGAAAATTAAAAGAATTAGTTTTTTTTTTTTGTTGAATTAATGTCTTAGTGACTTTGATTATCAAACATCATGATAAAAGATGTTTCGATTAGTCGACGGTACCAAAAGACAATGTTGTTTGCCTTGTTAGTTGTCGTCATCCATACATACATGTTTAAATGGTCAGATCACTATATATTACACACACAGCACCTAACGCCAGGTCAACTTCTTCCTTCCATATGCAAGCAATTGTTTAAATAAACGATTTTGGGTGGATTTCCGCCAAATTATCCTAGGATACGTATTATTTTTCTTGTGTAGCCGGTAGCAGTTTGTAGTAAGTTGGTTTTCTTTTTTTTTTGTTTATTATCTCATAATCGTTCCTTATTTACTCGTTCAGTTTAGTTGGTTGTGTTTTCTGTCCCATTTTATTTCGAGGGTATATGGGTGGATCAGGAGTTTCCACAATGCAGGGCGAAGAGGAACCACCAAGAAATGAAGAGGAAGAGTCACAGATGCATGGAGAAGCAAGGGGCCGGGATCGTTCGGGGGCACAGCGAAGGGGTTCCATCCCAAGAACTCTGAATCTAGACCAGGCCTCCACTCCGTACCACGCGTATTCGCAAATTGTCCTTGATCCTATACAGGAACAGTATAGTCAGGAAAACGCAGAAGCATATGGCTCGTTCAACAAGAGAGAATTCCAAACGCTAATCCAGGCATCCCAGAAACAAATACGGGTGGATATGCAGCAGCTGATCGATGTCAGGATCGACCAATGTATGAGAACGGGATTCGCCGAGTTAATGAAACGACTGGACTTAAGGAATGTGAGCCCTGAAGAATCTAAGCCTTCTGGTTCATCAACGGCAACTCAACGGGAGGTCCAGCCAGCGTCGATTAAAGCGGCTAGCAGAAAGGCTCCAAATATGGAGGTGGATCCAGGAGGCGAAGCAGCAACAGATCCGAACCAGGTGGTAGCGAATAGCGAAGGCATCCAAGGAGAACGAAGTCCCGGCGAACCAGCAACAAATAGAAGGTTACCTCATGCGACAAACGGAAGAAATAATGGTCAACCAGGAAACGGTCAAGGAAGCAACTGGAGGAACCCACACGCGGCCGGAAGCAACCCGTGTCTTTCCCGAGATAGATCTTTGAGGGATCGGTCGAACCAAAGGGCGTTTGATGATGGAGTCTTGGGAACGTCACAGAATCCGAGGGTGAGGTTTGAAGGGCAACAACAACGAGACCATTATCATGCTCCAGGGAATCCACAGGGCAGTTGGGTGGGGAGAGGAACAGGAGCAGGTGTGCCGGGAGATCTAAGGCAGATAAATCGGCCGAGGCACTATGTTCCCCTCGACAAGTGGGGATTCCAGTTCGCAAGTAGCTACGGCACGATGAGCGCGGAGGACTTCCTGTTTAGGGTCGAACATTTACAGGGATGCCATGGCAAGACCTACTACGGGATTTTCACCGATTGCTGACCGAAGAAGCATCAGAGTGGTACTGGTTGCAGATCAGAACCAAACCTCCAAGGACTTGGGAAGATCTAAAGGAGGGCTTACAACGGCGTTACTGCGACAATCGCGGCAGCTAAGACCGGATCCAGGATATCGCCGAGAGGAAGCAACGCCCGGGAGAGTCTCTGAAGGAGTATTTCACCGCCCTCAGGAGGCTAGTGGCATCGGTGGGTACTATGGTAGACCAAGAATGGGCTATAAAGACAGCAAAGCGAGACCTAGCGGAGCCGATGAGACAGTGGGTCTATCCAGTTCGCGTATACACTCTGGAGCACCTTAACGACGAATGTCGAGAAGCAGAACGCACGTTGGATCCGGAGCGTGGAAGACAAAGAATGCAATTGCTCATGTCCTACAAACCCCGGCAGGAGCAGCGAGCTAAATTAGTAGACGAACTCCGAGGCTGCGCAATGGGAGACCAAGAACCCATTGGAGAGGCTTAAGGGTCAATAGCAGCGATCTCAGGCGGAGCACCAAAGAAGTTGCTGATCTGTTGGAACTGCCAGCAGAGGGGGCACGTGTACTTGGAGTGTCAGGCTGTGCAGCGGAAGCTTTTTTGCTACAAATGCGGATTGCCAAACACGGTAACGCCGAAATGTCCAAATTGTTGTCAGGGAAACGCTTTGCGGAACGCAGTGGGGACGGGCGAGCCGCGTTCCGCGAGAGACACCGAGAGGAGATCACGGCCCAATTAATCAGCAACAACACAGGGAGCACAAAGCAGATATTACGGGCACCAGATCGTACTTTCCTGACCCTGAGTGAGCGAGTTCGACGATATAAAGAAGCGCGTCAACGGATTTTTAGGGACAATCAACTAGCGGGAATGACAATGGTGACGAAAAGGATACAGAAGGCCAGAGACCGGTTCAAGAAGAGGAAATAGGAGCGATTCCGAGTGCAGCAGACAGTATATTCGGTTGGAGACCAGAGGAAAAACAAAGACCCACGCCCATATGCGATGGTACGGATCCTCGGGAAAACGGTACGGGGTCTGCTAGACTCGGGAGCATCGGTCAGCTTACTAGGAAAAGGATGCAGGGAACTTCTGGAAACGCTAGACATCACATAGAAGCCCTATTCCGCCAAAGTTAGGACCGCTAATGGAGCAACACAGCAGATCCTGGAAAAGGTTTCAGTCCCTATTGAATACAAAAAGGAAACAGCCACAACAAATTTGTTCTTGTGTCCGTCCCTCGAGCAGGAGCTATATATGGGGGTAGATTTCTGGCAGAGTTTCAAGATCGCACCGGAGTTATTTGATGTGGAGTCGGTCCAAGAAAATATCAACCTAGAATCGGAAAGAAAGAAGGATCCAGAGCCACACGAACTAACCGAGGACCAACAGAAAAGGCTACAGGAAGTCCGCGACTCTTTCTTGACGTTCGAAGCGAATGGCCTGGGAAGGACGACCAAGATGAAACACACAATTGAACTGGTTGAAGGAGCTGTGCCAGTGAAAGATCGCCATTACCCGGTATCGCCAGTAGTCCAAGTTCTCATATACGAAGAAGTCGACGAGATGCTCCGCTTAGGCGTAATCGAAGAAAGCGACAGTGCATGAAGTAACACCATAACGCTCGTCCGAAAGCCAGGGAAGAATCGTTTATCCTTAGCCGGATAAACACAACGAGGTACATCTCGAGCGTAGACCTGAAGCACGCGTTCTGGCAGATAGAGTTGGAGGAGAAAAGCAGAAGGTATACGGCGTTTACAGTACCAGGACGCCCGTTATACCATTTCGTCACGATGCCATTCAGGTTGACAAATGCGGCTCAACGCCTGTGCCGGCTGATGGATAAAGTGATCCCGCAAAGATTGAGGGAAAAGGTATTCATGTATCTGGACGACTTGCTGGTGGTGTCTCCAACATTCGAAGAACATATTAATACACTACGAGAAGTGGCAGGGCTCTTGAAGGAAGCCGGATTGACCATAGGGTTAATAAAGTCTCACTTCTGCTTTAAAGAGCTAAGGTACCTGGGCTTCATTATAGGCGGCGGAGTCCTGAGAACTGACCCAAAGAAGGTAGAAGCTATCCAGAACATAGGAATTCCCAAAAGCACGAGGGAAGTACGAAGCTTCTTAGGCACGGCGGGTTGGTATCGGAGGTTCATCCGGAACTTTGCAGACCTCGCCGCTCCGCTGACAGATACTTTGAAAAAAGGACAGAAATTCAAAATGACACTGGAGGCGGAGGGGGCAAATAAAGCCCTGAAAAGTGCCCTGATGACGGCGCCGGTATTGGCACATCCTGACTTCTCAAAAAGCTTCTTTGTGCAGTGCGATGCGTCGGATTCCGGAGTAGGAGCAGTATTGTTCCAAGAGGAAGAAGACGGCAGCGAGCGACCGATTGCATTTATGTCACAGAAACTTAACCAATGTCAACGTAACTATAGCTTTACGGAAAAGGAATGCTTTGCTGCCGTTTTAGCGATAAAGCGATTCCGGCCATATATCGAGCTCATGCCGTTTACGGTGATAACAGATCACTCAAGCCTGAAGTGGTTTCGGGTGCTTCAATGCTAAATTCGCTATGAAATTCCTAAAATGACGGATCCGAAGGCCTATAGGCAACCACATGTATGAGGTGGAGGACATGAACGGGAAATTAGCAGGGGTATTCCACGTAAAGGACCTAAAACAATAAAGCTACACAGGAGAAAGGATACAACCAACGAAAAGGGCCTGGAAGAAAAGAAGAGTATAAATCCTTTATCCTCCTTTTTCACTGCCACTGTGTTTACATCGACCAGTGTCAGTGTGGTGTAGTGTCCGTAGTATCGATAGTAACGATAGGTGGCAACCTTCCTATAAACGTAATGGGTAGCACTGGGTTGTGGGCTGCCAACGGAATCGAACTCAACTTTTCGAGTTCGAAAAGAGGTTCATTCACCCGATGAAAGAGAACAGGCGAACCTAACGGAGTTCGAATCGCGTGTTTTCGATCGTTGCTTCCTCCGTTGGTTTGAAGCCGGGTGAAAAACCAGAGCGCGAAGCAGTGCGGCGAAACG
The DNA here is from genome assembly GCA_018152175.1 of Drosophila jambulina. Taxonomy (NCBI): domain Eukaryota; kingdom Metazoa; phylum Arthropoda; class Insecta; order Diptera; family Drosophilidae; genus Drosophila; species Drosophila jambulina. The sequence goes on along the minus strand of JAECXH010000012.1, from coordinate 1,323,722 downwards.
GCCTGGGATTTATTAACGGATAAAAGTGCATTTAAATTTTGTAAACAAAATAAAATTAAAAAAGAAAAAAATATATATATACAACATACAAAAGACGAGTCAAATAAGAAGTTAAAATTTTGTGGAAAAGTGTTGGAAAAAAATCTGGAAGTGGTAACCTGGGTACCCGAAAGAAAGGCCGAAAGCTGAAAGCCGAATCTTTTGCCGCAATTCCGTGCTCCCTAAATTCGCCGTTGCCACAGTGCAGCCTCTAGAGGACCGACACGCCTTCCAAGGGGCGGCAACGGGAGGCACCGAAGGCTTCAGTACTTTTTTTATTTATATTTTTATTTATTTTTGTTTAATTGATTGGAGTCACTGTCATTTTTTTTTTATATATTTACCATTTTTATTTATTAATTTATTCAATATTTATCTGGTTATTTATTCGTTGTTTTATATTTGTTTAATCTCCATATTTATTTATTTATTCTTCATATTTATTTATTTATTAATATTGTTAATATTTTGATACGTCCAAGTTATTCCCTTATTTATTTATTAATATTGTGCGTCACGGAAACCCAAGTATTTTCTTTTGTTGGTAAGAGTAAAATTTTTGGCCGATTTTAGTATCGGATTTCCCGACGAACCCCCCCCCTTTTGAGCGCTCATACGGGTAGGCAAGGGTATCGTTTTGGTTTTTTCGGTGGGAAAATTAATTTGATTTGGAGGATTCTTCGTAATTTGTTTAAATTTTGTTAACCAAATTTAGCGAAAGGAAGTGTTGGGTAATTCCATGATTTTTAAGTCGAAAAGGGAATTATTGCAAATTAGATTAAATATTAAGCTGATATGATGAATATAGAGTAGTTTTATTTAATATGGGGATAATATGTCAGTGGGCCGGGTAGAGAACCCACGACTCGAGCCTGAGCTAGCCGAGACATGGCCCAAACCATTGGTTGCACGCGCAGGATCTAGTAGGGTCATAACAACTGCTTGATGAATGAGATCGCGCTCCCTGAGTCTATGAGACATTCTGGAATAATTGGTGAATCAAAATGGTGATCGAAAAAAATTTGTACTTTTCTTACATAGTCGTTGTTGTTGCTATTGTTGTTACTGTTGCTTTTCCTCTGACGACATTCCTCCACAAAATGTCCCATTTCTCCGCATGCGAAATAAGAACCAGGTGCCCTGGCTGGCTTGCGGCAATCTTTGGCGAAATGGCCCTTCGAGTTGCAGTTCCTGCAGCGCAAATCTTTGATCTGCATTGCTTTCAACGCCGACTTTTTCGGTGCGTATGTTCCAGGCTGTAGTGGAAGACGTATGTTGGCAAATGATAGCAGCATCTGCTCCGGATTGGCGAATCTTTGGATGCGGGCCTGATCACGCAAGCTCGAAGATGGGATTCCCTCGATGAGTTGTTCTAGCAATTCCTCATCCATGTTGATGGCTTGGGACATTATTGTTATATCTTCAAAATACATCGCGAATCTCTCATCTTTTTGCCATTTCCGCTGCTCAAATTTTCGGCAACGCTCTGACTTGGACGCCATTTCCCCAAATGCTATGATCAGTTGCTCGCAAAGTCTTATAAAGGAATCTAGCATTCGGGATGGGTTGGCGTGGAGCCAACGCTGCGCATTACCTTTTAGCTCGGTAACGAGCAGCATCCGTAGGCAGTCATGATCTACCCAGATACGTGCACAAATGTTTCCATCGAAGTCGATGGCAGCTTCTTTGGCCAACGAAAGTAAAACTGCTGCTCCAGACCTGGACGATGAAGCTTCCTGTGTGTCATTTCTTTCATCCTCAGCGTTGCCACCCAACCCGTTTCCTGTACCGATTGACGTGACGGTTGTATTGCTGGCGTTGCCACTCGATGAAATTCCAATTGGGTCTGTTTGTTCTTGTAGCTGTTCGCGCGCCACTATTTGTTGTACGGTGATGCGTGTCTCTGGCTGCTGTTGTTCTTGCATGGCGCCCCGCGTTTCTGCTCGCCGCAACGCATTTCGCTGCGTAATAAGAGCTGCCCGCAGTTGCATGATAATTCCGAAAGGATCGTCTCCTGTAACCCCTGTATTGCGCTTTCAGGGTTTGTGTTGACCTCTTCGGATTCTGTGCCAGAGGAACCAGGTTGTTCTTCTCCAGCATTCTGGTCAGCTTCTACCTGTGGTACTTGGTTGCTCGGGCGGTATCTTCCTTAGACGAGCCATCAACTCCGCTTTAGTACCTTGGGTTGATAATCCCAATGCCGAAAGCCACCTTTTTAGCTGGGTGACCGAAATTTCGTTTAGGTTTACCTCGTTCATGGCGTAGATTTGACCACTTCTGAATTTGTGGTAGGCGTTTAGATATAAAAGTGAATCGTTCAAACGCGACTTCATTATTAATTCTCTCAACACAGAATGCCTCTCCGAGCGATCCGTTAACATTCGGTTGGTCTTAATGCTAATTTACATCGGCTTAACATAGGCTATACATAGTATTGGTGTTGTACAAGTATCGGTATATTAGTGTGACCCTCTACCAGCCTACTATACTTTGTATATTTTTTTGCCAAACAAGTTCTCGAATTTGGTTGCGGAATAAGTGATTTTGATATTTGGATTTGATTTTGAATTTTGCAATTTTGATTTTTCAATAAATAATAATAGCGGAATATACGAATTATTTTTGGCGATGCGGTTAGCTCGCAGTTGCGAAAAATTAACGCCAGACAAAGAAACAGATTGTTTCTTGTGTTTAAAGCGAGTGGAATATCCGGCCCAATTATTAGTAACGACTTATGAGCATACTTTTCATAGGGCGTGTTTTAATACAAAAGTAGGGGCTAGGAAAACTTGTCCGGTGTGCCCTAGATCTTTCCATTCCTCTAAGTTGAGTTAAGTAGAAGACGAGCCAGTGGGAAGTTCAGAGGCTATGGAAAGCATGGCTCCAGAGACGAGGAAGCCGCGGCACAACTTTTAGCAAATGTGCCTTCTGGGTCAGGTTCGCAGAATATTAATCAGGTGTCAGAGGCTGAAACTGTTGCTAATACAGTCGATACAGTATCCCCATCGCCGAGTGAGTTGCAAGAAATGATTTCGCGGGAAATGGCCGCAGCTTCGACAAGGCAGGCTAAGATCCTGATACAAGCTACTCAGGAGCAGTCTAATAGGATCGTCCAAGAAATCTCGAATGGCTTTCAGGGCATGTTCGCTAACTTTAGGGCAGAATTGTTGGGCAATAGACAACCATATCAAGGGGCATCTCCGCCGGAACATCATAGTGGCATGATAAACTCGGCAGCCATTAATGCTTCGAGTGGGTGGACCTTCGACCAAATATTAATTAACTGGAAGTTAAGATTTTCAGGAAGATCCGCTATGTCCGTCGACGACTTTCTGTATAGAGTTGAAGCGCTAACCAACCAAACTCTCGGTGGTGATTTTGCTTACGCGTTATATAACCAATTTATTTGAGGGAAGTGCCAGTGATTGGTTTTGGCGCTACCATAGAAACACCAGTCTTATAACTTGGGGAATTCTAAGGAACGCCATGCCGACGCAGTTTAAGGATGAGCATACCGATGTATATATTAGAACATCCATAAATCGCAGGAAGCAGAAGCCACAGGAATCCTTCGATGAATTTCACGATGCGATCGTAGTACTGCCAGATAAACTGACTGTGCCCTTGCCTGAGTCTTCTTTGTTGGAGTATTTGCGTGCATATTTGTTGCGGGATATCCAACATGAGTTGTGTACGAGCGTATACGAAGTGTCGGTCAACTACGGCATTTAGTTAGGACCAGAGAAGCCGTTATGCAGTCTGTGGGAAGTGGTCACAATAAGCCTCGTCCTGCACCACGTCAATTTGTACAAGCCGTGGAAGCAACGGGAGGATACGACTCTGATAGTGAGGAGGAAATATCAGCCTTGAATTTAATATGCTGGAACTGCAAAAGTAGCGGTCACCGATATCAAGAGTGTCTAGCAGAACGAAGGGGGTTTTGTTATGGTTGTGGCCAACCTGAGACCTATAAGCCATCTTGTCCGAAATGCAATCAGTCAAAAAACAGTCCGGTGAATGCACCCATGCCAGGGGCACGCAATCAGATGTCCCACAAAGCAACAGTACCAATAAGGTGATAAATCCGACTCTAAGACAGAACTGTCCGACACCACAGAGAGTGAAATAGCACCAGATTTATCTTTAAGGCATAATATAGTAGATATTAGATCAATAAGAAAGAATCGCTCTAATCTTAGGCAAAGAAAGTATTATAGGGAACTGCGAATGGAACAGCGAGATATTATATCGGCAATTGTAGGGCATGATCGTCGTCCGTATGCTGAAATTATACTATTAGATCGTCAAATAAGTGGTTTAATGGATACAGGAGCTTCCATAAGCTGCATAGGTGGAGAACTCGCAAAAGAATTATTGGAAAATGGAGTAGAGTTTAGGAAAATGTCCACAGATGTTCATTCAGCTGGAGGTCAATCTCAAGAAATTATAGGAAAAGTTAAAAAAATAGTAGAATATAAAGGAATTAAAAAGAAAATATCGTTTTATATTGTGCCCTCCTTAACGCAATCATTATATCTTGGCATAAACTTTTGGTCAGAATTCGATCTCTTGTCAGAAGGACTGTGCGAACTAAATCTAGAAGCAGGATAGAGCATACCGGAAGAGGAAGCAGGAAAAGCTATTCCACATCGCCTTTTTACTAAGGGACACCGAGAAAGTTTGAGGGAAGCTATCCTCAGGTTGAGAAATATCCAGTGATATTCCATTGAGGAATATCCCGCTGGCTGCTCATAATGGAATCAATAAAACCACAGAACGGCTCAGAAGGTATTACTATTGGCCAAAGTTACTAAACTGTGTTACGGAGCATATAGGCAAATGTTAGATTTGCAAGTGCACAAAATATCCGAATCAGCCATTGAGACCTCCGCTTGGGGAAACTAAAGAAACTCAACGCTTCTTTCAAAAGATCTATATGGATTTTTTGGGGCCGTATCCTCGAAGTCGCTCGGGAAATATTGGCATATTTGTGCTATTAGACCATTTCTCCAAACTTCCCTTTATTAAGGCAGTAAAAAAATTTACAGCGGACTCCATAATCCCTTATATAGAGACAGAGTTGCTTCGGAAGTGTTAGTGTCGGACAATGGGGTGCAGTTTAAAGCCCACAGGTTTAAGGCTCTGTTAGACAAATATGGCGTGCAGCATGCCTTTACAGCGGCTTATTCACCCCAGGAGAACTTAAGCCATATTGCCTGCTCCCTGCGTTCGTCAGTACACAGTGCGATCAAAACTAGCCCGTATAGGTTAGCCTTTGGACCGCATATGATTACGCATGGCAATACCTATCAACTGCTACGCGAGCTCGTATTGTTAGACGATCGGTGGGTAGAGTTTTCTAGGGAAGATTCCTTCGATTTGTTGCGTAATTCGGCTACCGAAGCTATGCGGGATCAGCATGCTCGGAATGAGCGAAGCTATAACTTGCGCAGTCGGAAGGTGTCATTTAGTACGGGTCAGGAAGTGTTCGACGAAATTTTCAGCAGAGCAACTTTGCCCGAGGATATAACGCCAAGCTGGCTCCAGCTTTTGTGAAGGCTCGAGTGAAGCGAAAACTAGGCCAGGCATACTATGAGCTAGAAGATTTGCAGGGCCAAGCTATTCGAAAATTTCATGCCAAAGATATCCGGCAATAAGGTATGTGCCTATGAACGGATTCATCCCCCTTCAGTGGCTTAACGAGCCCCTAAAGTGTGATTTTTGTGGGGGAGAGTTTGTAGGATGTTGCATGCAGATGCATTCATATATGCCTAAAAGTCGGCGGATGGGGCTAAGAGAAAGCACGCAAAGGTCGTTGCAAGGTTACGAAGGGGTAAGAAACGCTCCTACATATTAAGCAGGCTCTCAGAGAGATACTCTATCCAAAATGGAGTTTGCTGACAACGCCAGCGTGGGCGAGGGATTGACTGAGGCTCTGGCCGATGCTTCTATCTATTCTTTCGGAAACCTCAAAGCGAGCGGACGTGTTGCCCAAATTTTTTAACAATTTTTACGGGGCTAAATAATTTCGAGCCAATGAAAGGCAAAGTTTGCGCGGATTTATCCATTTTTGAAGTGAAAACTTCTTATGGCGCGTTGGGCACTCTTGTGGGTGAGGATTTTCTGCCGTTTTCGCGACAGATGAGATTTTACACAGATAGACTCTGCGTATATGGGTATGCGAGAGCGCTGCATGCTATACGCAAGAGCGCCCAAACGCTGCTTACGACGGAGCAAATTTCAATGCATTCAAATGAAAACACCAACACTAGTAAAGATAAAATTTGTTTTATTTTATGACCCAACAACAAGCACATGCAAGTGCAGTTACCTTGCTCAAATGCAGATGAAGAATAGAGATAGCCGTGTACATATAGGCATTTGCTCGCCTATGCTTCGGAGCCAATTACAATAAGAAAGGAAGCTAACTTCGGCACGCCGAAGTTTGTATACCCTTGCAGATTTCAATTGCATTAATTATTATCTAATCCTATCTTTTTAAAATGAATTACTTTCAATTCAATTTTATTTTTACAGTTTTACATTTTTACATGTAAAGTCAAATGTAATTTACACCCACATTTACCGATCGTTTGTATGGCAGCTATATGATATAGTTGTCCGATTTTTATGAAATTTTAAACAAAATTCTGAAATAATATAGAATGCTTGTATCTAAGATTATAAGAAGTTGTGTTGAAAACTGACAAAGTTATATTTTTTTTCTAAAAATTTCCGACCGTTCCTATGGCAGCTATATGATATTTATTTTTGATTTTTATAAAATTAAATCCGAATCCGAATCAAGAATATAATTACTTTATAGGGTCGGAGATGACCCTTGCACTGCGTGGCAAACTTCTGACTGAAATCATAGTACCCTGCAACGGTATAAACACAAAGGAGCCATGGGAGCAATGGACCTGGGCTTTGCATGGGCATTCGTTTGTGCCCTCGCGACAGAGAGACACAGTTTTTTATATCTAATGTATTTAACGGGAAATTTATTTATTTAAATATTTCATTTGACTTGTGTTTTATGGTATTGTGTTAAAAAGTGTTAATTCTATTAACAACTGCTGCTCGTCATCACGTAAGTAAATTATTATTTTATTTGGTAAATTTTGTCACGTACATGATACGTACATAAACAAATGCAACACGTTACATTTTTCTTTTTGATCATAGATTTGTCTTGAAAATGGATGATTTAAATGATGCCCGAAAAAGAAAAGTTTTCACTTATGCCTGCACTCCCGGAGGGCTTTTTTATTATTTAATTTGTGTTATACTACCTATACAACTTGGGTGAGTTTAATCAGGCCCAGGGGCCAGTTAGTGCTCACATTATAGGGAAATTATGTTTGCAGGCGAGCCCCCCGAAAAATTTTAGAGCTGGTAGTGGACGCCGAATATTACCCTAAACTATGGTCCACCCGCTGGAGAAGCCGCTTTAAGCCGCTCCACACCACTTTCGTCGCCTTCCTCAGTTCCGCCAGTCGTTTCTAATCGCCTGTCCCGAAAGCGCCAGTTCGGCTTAAAGCGCAGCCGCGAGCGCAGCGGCGGGCGAATCGCTCTGATCGGGAGACGCGCGGGGCGGAACTCGGGAACCCGGAAACGTCTTAATTCTCAAGTGACAGCTGCACCCGATCTAAAACGGCCATCGGAGAATCAGCCTGAAAAAAAATTCGGTGCAATTCCGCCCGGACTCGGCAGTAGGAGCCGAACTTTGTGTGTTTGTTTGTGGTGTTTTATTTTTTTTGGTTAGGTTTAGTGTTGAACTAAAAATCTCGAAAGAAGAAAACCAGAGGCAGTGAAAAAAATTAAATAATTATCAAGCTACCTAAGCCAATGAGCTAGATTAAACTCCAGCGATCTTCCGTTCCCCTCTAAGCTATTCTCTTTCCTCTTCTTGCTCCCGGCAAAGCCGATCGAATTAAAAGAAAAAAAAACAATCCATGCATTGTGCGAAATAAAGGAGACAAAAAAGGGAAAGAGAAAAGCCACCGATATGCTGCTACACTAAAAGAAAAAGTGAAAGTGAAGCCAGAGATAAAAACACTTAAAAATTAAATGGCGATCTTTTAGGAAAGTAGAGAGGAAATGAAACGGAAAGAATTGTGGAAATTAAAAAAAAAAATTATGAATAATTAATTGACTATCTCTGTGGTTGATCTGCCATTTTTATCTGGTTTGTGCCCTAAATATTTTTGTGCAGTGACTTTACAGGGAATGCAGAACGAGAAAGCGCTTTCGACGTTGGAATTCCCAAAACCACACGAGTGAGTGAGCATGACCTAGTTTTAATGCTGTTTTCGGTTTAGCCTTGGCCTTAAAAGTTTAATGTCACATACGATCCACATTTGGAGAGGAAGAAAAACAAACGGTTGTTGTCTTGGCAGCTTGGCTTGGAGTTAAAAAAAAAAAAAACAAATTAAATATTTGAATTTGAATTTAAATACAACCGCAAAGAATGCAGCTTCTCTTTAATTTAAACCCACTTAGTGAATAATTGCTTAAATATATCTTTTATGTTATTATGTTCCCATTTTAGTTATATTTTCAACTGTTATAATTTAATTTAAGATTACATCATTTTTTACCTCTCTTATTTTATTTATATATACTTGTATGCTTTTATTTATTGCATTTAGTTGCTATTTAGCACAACTAGGGAAGCGCATGTTTCATGAAAAATAGGAGAACAAAAATGACATTTTGTAGAATAATTCAGGTTAATTATGAAGTACTAATTTTCTCAATTGGGGACCATGCAGGGCCTAAAGTCTGGGAGGATGAAGAATAGGACTTAGAAGCGTTGTCACAAGGGATTCCGGCTACCAACAGCTAGGAGGCTGCGGAATCAGGGTAGGGTTGGCGTGACAGCAGCAGATCACCAAGGCTGCTACGCTTAAGGATGTGTTTATGGACAAGCAGGTTCACCTTGTTGTTTACTCTTTTCCCTTCTCTCGTCCATTCCTTTTGTTGTTGATTTTTCTCTCTTTCTCTCGCCAGCACGCGAAACTAAAATATGAATATATATGTATATCCGACGACTTGGTGACTCTTTAGGACCCTCTCCTTACTCCCACTCCCAGATACCGACCAGGCCCATAACCGGACCACTTCGTGTGCCTCCCAGAGAAGTTACCCCTCTCCATCCGTCGTCCGATACCCATACATATCCTTAGTGATATGTTACATTAGCTTTTTGTTTCTTCTAATTAAAATCATCCTTAATTATAAAAGATCTTTCATTTACTCTTTTCAATAGAACCATATGCCCATTCATGGTCTTTTTTTTCTAAATTGAGTGCTTATCAAGATACGTTCTTTGTTTGGATTTTTTATCAATAAACTTCCTTGAAATTTTTCTTCTCAATATGGTTTCTAAACAGGTCGAATTTTTTAATTGGCATTTTAGTCTTACACATCCTTCCAAGAAAAACTTCGCATGGAGCAAACCCCAAACTTGCCACAGGAGTAAAATTGTACTCGAGGATCTGTATTGGTAACTTCAGAGCAACTTTTAGAATATTTTATTGTAATCACCACCCCTTTTTCTTATAATCCTTGCTCTGAGGGTACCTAGGAATTAAAAATTGCAGTAACATATTTCATTCCTTTGCACAGGTTCTAAACGAAAAAGAATTAGAAGGATTATTATCGCATTTGAGCTTCGACTGGTAAACACAACTATCAAATGTTCTTTTTTAATTCCTCAATGAAAACCTCAGTTGACTTTTTATTAAGCCGACTAACAATCAAGAAATTAGAATATGCATCAAAGATTGACAAACAACTTTTCCCCCTATATTCAAATACGTGCATCCCTGCAATATGAAACGGATATTTTGGTGGATATCATCATTGTTTTCTCGAACACTTTCACATATTTCACAGGCCTCCACCAACTCTTTAATTTGTACGGTCATATTTGGCCAATAATAAAATTTTTGTTCTCGAGTTAATGTTTTCTCAATACCTAAATGTAGCTCATGGACCTGTGTTAGGATCTGCTTTTGTAATTACACGGAATAGGAGACTGTGTTCAAAGTGCAATTCAGATTTGAATTTATAAAAGTTTTGGAAAAACTTGTCTAGTTTATGAAACGATGGCCATCCATTTTTAACAAACGACTCTCGAAAAGTTTTCATCATTTCCTGAGCGACAAGCAGCATTGCTTACTATATCTATAACATCGGATAGTTCTGAAATTTCTGCTTCATTTGGCTGTTGAGTTCGTGATACACAGTCCGCTACTAACATGTCTTCTCCGGGCTTATATATTACAAACATTTTTTAGATTTTTTGGAAGATATAGCAGCATTTGTTGAAGCCGCATTGTTACTAAGTCAAGGTCATGGTCTAGTATTCTCTACCATAAATATAGTAATGAAACCTTTCACATGCAAAAACAAAAGCTAAAAGCTCTCTTTTTGAAGTATCACATTTTGAAGTATCACACAACCAAGACCATCTTTAGATGCATCAGTTTAGATGACTATAGGCTTGGCTCGGTCATAAACGTCAAATTAACTTAAATAGGTATTTATAAAGTAAAAAAACCGGAACACTTCAGGTTTGTCTTCCGGCGCTTTAATATTTTCCATAGCTTCTAAGTGTTTTCTTTGTGGTTTTATTAGACCCTCCGATAATATATGACCCATTAATTCAACTTGCACTTTCTTATATTAGAATTTGTCTGGATTGCAACTTACACCATTCTCTTTGGCTCGCTGAAAAACTTTTATTAACGTTTCATCATGTTCCTCAAAACTTTCCCCTATTATTCCAATGTCGTCAAAATGAACTATTACATTTGGAATATTCCCGAAAATCTGCATCTTGTTTCTTTGGAACATTTCAGGGGCGTTATTAATTCCAAATGGATCACGGTTAAACTTGAATCTACCAAATGGACTCATAAAAGTAGTCAAATCAGAACTAGCTTCATCCAATTCCATCTGCCAAAATCCATGTAATACATCCAGGATAGTAAAAATTCTTTTTAGTGTTAATTGTATCATAAATCGTCAATCGTTGGAATTAAGTAATGTTCTCGTTTAATTGTCTTATTCATGGGTTTGGGGTCTAAACGAAGTCTAAGTTTGTGACGCGTGCCGCGAACATTAAATAGGAAATAAGAAGGAAGAAAATATGAAGGAATAAAATGAAGACAGAAAAAGAAACAAGAAAAGAACGAAATAAAGGAAAGAAGAATAAGCAGACACAAACGAACACTGGACCGGAGAGGCGTTAGGCACACGCCAGACAAGGGCTAACGCGAGAAAGAGGGACGGGCACGCTAAAACCCACCAGATCGCTATAAAAGGCGAGCCGCAGCCGCTGAAAACTTGCCAACGATAGCGATCGGGTGAGGTAAGCCTACTCTGTAGCACGCATCCAGTAGTCAGCAGCGAAGTCTTGTTTTGGTTGGACTGGGTCATCCGATCCGGTTCACTTCAATACATTGTAGCTAGTCTTCCCGTAGTTACCTCCCTCCCCGTCCTTACCCTAAGACGGCTTTCGAGCCCAATAACCAATCCTAACCTTTCTGGGACGGCTTACGAGCCCAACTGTATTCTCTCTGAGACGGCTTTCGAGCCGAACGGTGCTTTCTCTCTAGGACGGCTTCCGAGCCCAGCAACAACTTCTCTCTGGGACGGCTTACGAGCCCAACAACAACTTCTCTCCGCGACGGCTTACGAGCCGAACAACAACTTCTCTCCGAGACGGCTTACGAGCCCGACAATAATTCTCCGAGACGGCTTGTCGAGCCCAACAACAACTACCCTCCGAGACGGCTTCCGAGTTCGACACTCACGGTCTCTTTCATAGGTAGCCCACTGCCCGAAGACGCGTGACGAGAGAAGCCAGGCGACGACGTACCTCCGAGAGCAGCTATTCGACCACCGACGCGGATATCTCGACACAGCCTCTATCCGAATATACGCAATAAAACCCGATCCAATACTCTTACCACCTAAACCCTCTGTGATCTTCCTGGGAAATCGGGTCGGAAGTCTCTTACAGCAACCACGCCTGAACCAAATTAATTCCTAACGGATCTTGGACGTCCCGCAGTTACCCGAGGCACGACAGACCGTCACAAGTTTTCCGATTGATTTTTCCACGATTTGCTAATTATTCACCTAGCTGGTGGAATATGTTACTGGTGAGATTACGTTTTCCTCTACCATAGCTTTTAACTCTTGCTCCAATGCCCCTAACAAACATTGTGGGAACCTTTTCTTATAATGCAGCTCACGCTGTGCGTCATCTTTTAAAATGATAGATTGTTTATTTGGCAACTTGCAAAGTCCCTGAAATAATTGTTTAAAATTTTTACACACTCCTCCTTGGTTACAGGTAAGTTATACACAGAATCAATATTTAAAGGATTAATGAGATTTAATTTCACTGAGGATTTCAAGCCTTACAAGGGTTCACAATTTGTGTCAACAACAAAAAATTCAATGCATTCTGCTATTTCTGAGTTTAACTATTCTAAAATTATTTACTGTTACATTATTATAATAAAAAATAAGCATATTTTCTTTTTTAACTTCAAGTTTCAGTTTACATCTGCACCTGTGTCCACCTGTAACGACCCTCTTCCGGGTTGCACGATCTAGCTCGTCTATGTCGGGGTTCGTACAGATAATTTTTGTTTGTGCCCCTCTCGTTCCCCATCTACCAAATGAAAAGCGAAGTATGATCGGTTAGAATTTGGAATTTTTCTTTATTTATTCATTCTTGTTTGCTGTGGAAAGAAATATCGATTATCGTGATGACGTCTGGGCGGTGGGCGTCTCTCCGGTGTGCCTAGTAGGACATCTGACTACCCTGGACTCCGGTTTGCGGTGGGCTGCTAAGGAATCGATCTGGGAAATACCCTGTGTTTCGGGTTTGTGTGCGACTTCGCGTCGTTTGGCGAATGGTCGGCTTGGGCTACCCTGTATCTCGGGTTTTGTGTGCGACTTCGCGCTGTGTACGCAAGTGGTCGGCTTGGGATACCCTGTATCTCGGGGTTTTGTGTGCGACTTCGCGTTGTTAGCGAATGGTCGGCTTGGAATACCCTGTAATTCGGGTGTGTGCGACTTCGCGTTGTTAGCGAATGGTCGGCTTGGAATACCCTGTATCTCGGGGTTTGTGTGCGACTTCGCGTTGTTAGCGAATCATCGGCTTGGAATACCCTGTACTTCGGGTGTGTGCGACTTCGCGTTGTTAGCGAATGGTCGGCTTGGAATACCCTGTAATTCGGGTGTGTGCGTGATGCGGGGCTCTGCGAAATGGGCGTCGAACGGGAGAATACCCTGGGCTAAGTTGCCATGTTAGTCGGCTAGCTCCGATTGTCGCAACGACCCTATGCTACCCTGCTTAAGCTTCGGCCTGCTCGCACCTACACTATCTCTTCTGAGCTCGGCTGCACGAACCTTACTCAGTTCCCTCCCCTATTCACGGCCTGCTAGGCAAGAGCTCCACCGTGACCCGCGCATATAGGAGAGTTCGGCTTCAAGAACCTCACTCCCTACTTCGTACAAGCTCGGCTTCAAGAACCTTGCTTGACTCCCTGTTCCCGTCAATGCCAGCTAATGCAAGAGCTCCACATTGGCCCACACCTATACTAGAGCTCGGCTTCAAGAGCCTTACTCTTCTACTTCTACTTGTTTTCCAGACTTACCCGAGATGTTTCCAGTTGCGCTGCTCGACAGAAGTGCCTTTGCTTTGAGCTGTGTGCCGCTTTATATAGGCCTTCGTCAGCTGTTCGCCCCGCGATCGATAGTCACGCGGTTATCGGTTGGGGTTGCCAGATCAGCCCAATCCATTCGATTCCTCCCAGCTGTTCCACGGCTGGAGTTGCCAGCTTGTTTTATTCTTAGTCTAATTAATAATTAACACTAATACTTATCCTACTAATAATAACAAAGAGTTCTAGCTTCAGTGCTGTTGATGTTACCCTACCTACTGACTTCATTCTTTTGACTACCAACTCCTAATCAATTAATAAAAAGTAAATCAAGTAATAACAAATTGCGACGTGGAGCGTCGCACACCTTAATCATAATGATATGTCCATTAATTTTGAATGATTTCGTCTATATTACTCTGAATTTATTCAATTAATTACCCCACTTGTGATCCACATCTGGCTGATTGTTGTTGACTCGTCCGTTGCTGTTGTTGCTGCTATTTACTGGCCTGTTGCTGCTGTTCACCCGATTATTTTGCTGCATGCAGTACTTGGCGAAATGTCCGGATTTGCCGCATGCTTAGCATGTTGTTTCCTTCGCACGGCACTTGAAAGATGATTTGAGTTGAATATTGATGCATACTTGTAATAGCGACGAACAACTGCGTTGACTGTCTTCTCAGGAAAAACACTATACGAATTTTCGGTGCAGACGAAGATGTAGGCGCATCCGAGGATGCCGGCACGTGCCCAAAATGACATGTGCAGTTCCGTCATTGGGAAACGTTCTGTTGTATATTTCCGTAGCTTTAGTTCCAGCCAACCAGAAATGTGCCGATCTTCTTCGCTTCTGATTCCACATCTTTGTCTGACGCCATCATATACATTATGAATGATCTTTTCCACTTCGGCCACTTGTTTGCCATCATTAAGCAGTCGATTTCAGGTAGTACACGCTCCATTGTGCTCCACGTGAATCAAAGATTGATATTTTCTCTTTTGACAACATGTAATACTCCTGATAAGGCTATTAAAGTTAATTTATTCTTTGCTCGTTACAATAGGTGTAGCTTTATTCCGTCTCTATCCGGAAGTGACAAGTTTAACGATGACATTTCTCTTTAACACATATATCGATTATTCTTGAGAATTATACATTGTTCACATATATTGTAACATGAGGCTTTTCACTATTATTACAGGGTGGCTCAGGCTCCGCCGGACCATGTATGAATTTGCTTCATAAGTCCCCAAGCCGATTTCGATTCCTAGGATTCACGCGTCTACTTTTTTTCTAACTTTTTCTCCCGACCTTATGGAAACCAAACTTGTCTGAACGACTGCCAAGATCCAAAAAAAGCGGAGACGCCCCGAATCAAGCGGGAACCGTCTCCCTAACACTCAGCCACCTTCGGATCGCAGCCGAACCTTGACATTTGCTCCCCCTCAGAGCTGAATTTGCCTCTATATCATTGCTCGGCACCTCTAGATCTTGAAAGCTTTACGCTAATACTCCCTAAAAGGCGCCAGGGAGGTATGTACAACTTAAACCTGCATCAGGCTTCACAAAACTTAGCGAAATATTGCTGAAACTGTCAATTTGAGCCCTAGTACGGTTCAATCCAAAGCTTCGTCCGGGAAAACTGGGTGGCAGATAAAGGCCGAAAGGCTCCGAACAAAACTTTCACAGAGCTCAAAGAAAAGCAAATTATCTCTAAAATCAACATTAATCCAAAGATTTCAGCACCAAAACAAACCGTAGATGTCGAACATGAAATGGGAAAAAGTGTTCTATGAAAACCGTGCGCCACGTACTGCGGAAATACAACTTTAAGTAGCCCGAAAAAAAAATCAGATTAGATTTGCCAAGGAGCATGTAATACATCAGTCATTCTAATGGAATGATTTAAAACAAGAAAGAAAGCTAACTTCGGCACGCCGAAGTTTGTATACCCTTGCAGCTTACAAATGGATCATTATGAATTGATAAAATTTTATTAAATGGAAAGTAAGACTAGCAGGAATTGTATACAACATTTATACATATAAAAATTCTGTTTTAACATTACGTATACGTAATATTTCACCAACATTTCTATGGCAGCTATATGATATAGTAGTCCGATTTTGATCAAATTAAAACCGAAATTCTAGATTAATATAAAATGGCCATATCTTAAATTATATAAATATAATATATTTACCGACCGTTCCTATGGCAGCTATGTAATATAGTCGTCCGATCCGGCCCGTTCCGACTTATATGCATAGCAGTGAGTGCATATAGAATACTATCTGCATCATTAAGATAGCTTTAAAAATGAGGGACTAGAAACGGACATGGCTAGATCGACTCGCCTGTTGATGCTGATCAAGAATTGATATACTTAATAGGGTTGGAAATGTCTCCTTCACTATGTTGCAAACTTCTGACTGAAATTATAATGCCCTGTAGGGTATAAAAACATAAGATTGCATCCACAATGGCCATTAAAATAATGGAGTAATCACCGTTATAGTTAAATAAATAGGTTAATCCAGCTGATTTATGCAATCGTACTTTGCATCGTTTTTCGTCAATAGCACCTATGTAAGCAGTTTGGAAACCCCATTGTCCTCAGAAATCCGACACAATTTATTTCCACGTATCGGTTGTGGACGGAAAGGATAGGTACTTTTCAAGCAGTACACTATAGACGAGGCGGATCGTCTCTTATAAATTGTTTGAGATAGTGGACTGTT
Source organism: Drosophila jambulina (assembly GCA_018152175.1). Classification (NCBI taxonomy): domain Eukaryota; kingdom Metazoa; phylum Arthropoda; class Insecta; order Diptera; family Drosophilidae; genus Drosophila; species Drosophila jambulina. The sequence goes on along the minus strand of JAECXH010000012.1, from coordinate 1,307,244 downwards.
GAATGTGGAACGGGAACTCCAGCGGGGATTGAGTCTCTCCAGTAGCCAAGATGACGCAAGATGACTTGCCGACTTTCCACAGGCCCAATGCACTTTTGTTCTTGGGTGTCCTGCTCTGCAATCAGAAGCTGCACCAAAAGAGCTTGAAGCTGATGTGGTCCTCCTCAGTACATGCTAACGGATTTTTGTGTCCTCGTCTGAAATGTATATTAAACCTGAAGATACACAGTTTTAGTTAATTTTAAGCAAAAACTTAGCGTCTGGGTGAAGCCAAGCTGCTGAAAATGTCTTATTTTTACGTGTATTGTACTTGTATGTTCTCCCCTTTTGTGATTTCAAATAAAACGCCTAATACAGCAGTGTCATAAGAGTATCAATGAGACTCACTTGTAGAGCACGCATTGGAGGTTTTTGGAAATGATATTGGCTGCAGATTACATTAAGGTAGGTGCAAGTGGTGAGTTCACCCCGGTTAACTCCAATTAGAGCTGAGCTCCGTTTTGGTTCACCCCCTCTTTTGGCAGTAGTCCCCTCAGTACCAGCCCGTGTCATTCAGGTAGGCTAGGATGGCAGTCACTGGCTGCCTTCCCCAAGTGACTCGAGCTGGTAGGCTCCTAGGTAACGCGTTCTTTGTCGGTTGAGTGCTGGGCAGTGACACAGTAGATGCTCCGGTGTCTCCTGCTCGCTTGGTTCCTTGCAGCTTCTGCAGTATGGGTTGTGGGGTAAGCCCATCTTGCAGGCGTGCGTGCCTATTGGCCAGTGGCCGCTGATGGCTGCCGTTTAGAGGTTGCAATCTATCGATAGTCGCCGCCATCGATAGTGGACGATTGTTTATTTCAAACCATCGATTACTATCGATAGTTTTCGATGGTTTTCTGAAACAGTAAATATTAAATAAAAATTTCACAAAAACTTGACATGAGAGAATGACATTGTTTGTTTAATATTCTGCTATCCATCATTTTTATTTAAATTATAAATTTAAAGAAGCCAATTATTTTTGTTTAAAAATAAAATCATGTTAATGTTCTTATCCTTCAAACGAGACCGGCGCTCAGAAACAATTTGCCCAGCTTTGCTGAAAATCCTCTCTGACTCAACAGAAGTGGCGGGCACACAAAAGTATTTTCGCATTAGCGTTCCAATAGGCTCGATATCAACTCCATTCATCTGTGTTCTGTGATGCTACAGCCCTTTCCAAGTATTGCCGTGTGAGCATAATGGCATCACTTCGCTTGGTTGTTGCTTGCTCCATTGCCTTTTTCTGAACAAAATCGAAGAAGAGAGATTCGGGTTTCTTTCTGGTGAAAGAACGGTTTTCGATTTTTGCTGTGAAACCACGACGAGCTCGTTCTCCAATAGTGCTGATGCTTGATCAGCATTAAACTCGTCAAAAAATCCTAATTTCTTAAACCTCGGGTCCAATATTGTGCTAATGCTTGTGATTTCCTTTTCCTCGTATTTAAAAAGTCTTTTTTTTTTATCGAAGAAAGCAGAACATTTTGCAGCATTTTCCCCTCGGAAGTAAGCAACTCGCCTGAGACGTTTTCGACTTTTCGGTACAGCCCATAAATAATTGGAATTATAAGGGAAACTCACATATTTGCCTCCGGAAATTTTTTCTGTCGCATTGTGGATAAGGATATTGATTTCGTTAGCATTGAATAGCATCGGTGCAAGTGCGGTGGCTAGACTTTTGAAATAGCATCGTTGGTTTTTATGATTCTCTCAATCATAAAAGAAAAGCTGTTCCATGTAGTCGGCGTTTCCTGTAACAAGCTGTACGGTGTGTCAGATTCCTGGGCTATTTTAAATTTTTAATGAGCAATAGCGCTTTGCTTGAAATATCGAACAGTTGATTTACATTTAATAAATAGCATATTTAACGATCCATTTAAATCTTCAACTTTTAAGCCATCTTGCACAACCAAATTCAAACTATGTGCAAAACATGGCAAATTGGAAAGATTTAAAATTTCGCATGCCTTTATCATTGTCTTCGCATTGTCTGTTACCACGCATACCGTTTTTTCTAAAACATTGAAATCGATTAAAATAGATTGCAGTGTGTCAGCAATGTTTTGTGCGGTATGGTTTGTTGGATCTTTTAATTTAACTGTGGCAAGTGACGCTGTTTTAACTTCGAAGTTATGAACTGTATGGCATGTCACCGTTAAAAAAACATCACTGGCCTTTGATGTCCAGATATCACAAGTCACAGCAACACTTGATGAATCTTTTAATAAAACTCTTAGCTTGGCCATACTCTCTTCGAACATACCCTTCATAACTACGTCTCTTATGTAACCCTTACTGGGAATTTTATATCTCGGATCCAGAATCTGCGAGTACTTAACGAATCCTTCGTTTTCAACAACATTGAATGGCTGTACATCTGCTGTAATCATCAACGCTAGCGCTTTGTCGATGTCTTTCTTTCTTTTCGAATTGCTGTCGTACAGAATGGCTCTTTTAAAATATGATGCTATCGAGTGCACGCTCGATCTTGCACTGCTGCTTGATGACCTTGCCAAACTTGACTCATTGGAGTCGGTTACATCCTTGTCATAGGTAATGGTTTCGGGTACGTCATCAAGTCCTTTTTCGTCAGAAACACTCATGAGAAGCACTATCAAAAACTATCGATAGTGCAGGTCTACCATCGATGGTAATTCGATAGTAGCAAACCATCGATGGTGCCGATAGTGCCATCGATAGTTTGCCAGCTCTACTGCAGTTACCCTCCTAATGTCATTTTTATTCTTGTATTGTATACAGGCAAGCAAAGTTTAGTGTACTCCGTCCTCATCGACCATTCCTTGCCGGCTAGTAGTTTGAAGTCGTCGTGAATTTCCGTCTGGACAGAGTTAAGAAAAACCTGAATGTCTATTGTAGCTTTGCTGTCTTCTGCCCCTTTTCTGTCCAGCTCCTCGGCTGTTTCGTTGCCGGCGATGTCGTTATGTCTGGATACCCACTAGACATCTGCATGAGTGGCGAAAAAGGCACATTCAAATGCACAATGCTGAAAATGAATGGAATGAGAATGAAAGCAAAGTCAAACTGGTATGAGTGAGTGAGTGAATTTACGTACGACTCAGTCGCACAACAACGAAACGGATGGAAATGAATTGAATGGAATGAGAACACAGTAAATTGAGACGCTTCATTCGAATGATTCGAGTGACAAATACACAGGTATTAATCTAAGCACGATCAAAACAAATAAGCGAATTGTTATAAATATATATACATTAAAACAACAATAGTAAATTAAAACAAAACGTTACACAAATACATACAGATTTGTCGGCTTCTTTTGAAAATAATGCGTCCATTATTGCGTCTTTGAAGTACAGCTGTCAAGAATAAGCAAAGGAATGGACCGAATTCGCACGCAACAACTCGAATCATTCGATTGTTCTAGGCATTTCCAAATGTTTCATTTCATTTTACGCTTCATTCATTTACGTTCATTTCGTTGCAGGTAGTAAGTTATGAGTGGAATGAGAACCTCTCACTCATACAATGTCGTTTCATTTCGTGCGTTTCACTCATTCAATTCAATTCCATTCGAATGTATTCTATGTGACGTATGTTATGAGTGGAATCATGCAGATGTCTAATACCCACGCTATTTGAGCCGTCGGTGTAGTGTGATACCTCATCCGATTCGGGTACACTTTCTCTGCTCCACTCATCGTGGAGTATATTGTAGTATATCTACTATCGAAACACAGTTCTGTCTTTATATAGTCTGTGTCCTTTGTTATCCGAAAGATCTCATTCAGGATCCTGCAGTGCCCGATGTGGTAGTTTTTCCAGCTTGAGCTAGCTTTTAGTCGTACCGCAATTATGTTTAGAATGGCATTTAGCACAGCTGCGGGGCATGATCTTAGTGCCCCTGTGGCTCCTGCGCATGCCGATCTCTGTATCCTCGTGAGTTTTTGGATGTTATAAGCCCCAGTTAGTGCTTGCCACCATACTAGTGCTCCGTATGTGAGTATGGTTCTTACAACCGCCGCACAGTAGCGCCTTTTCTCATTTTACGTTGCTAAAATCATAACTTTTGAACCAAATAAGATAATTGAAAAATTTAAACGGCATTCGACAGGTAATTGTTGTAAAATTTATATAAGTGCTGTATAATGTGCCACGCCCACAAATTCACCTTTTTATAGGGTATCAAAGTGAAAAAAACAATTTTTTCCTATGAAAACGAATTTTTAAAAACAAAAGTTTGTTAATTTTTTGCTTTATTTTTGTTTATTTAATCAAATAAAAATATTTTGAACACTAAAAAAAATTTTTTTTTTTAATGTTTAATTTTTTTTTTTTTATTTTTGGATCATTTTGACTACTTATTTCTAAATATATGCTTATATTTGGGGAATTTCTAATAGACTTGGCATTTTTGGACTATAATTACTTGATTCTATCTATTTTCGTGACTTTACATGCCGCAGAGATGCAATAAATGGGTCAGATGATGCAGCCAACATGTTGAAGAGGTCCTCATTTTGCCTTAGTCTTGATGACTTGTAAGAGTTGCAGTATCTATATTTCTTATAAAATTTATTCAGCGATTCCTGGACTTCTTCCGAAAGTTCTCAAATAGGCAAAAACTGATATTCAATTATATCTTTACCATGTTCCAAAATTTTTTGGATTGTCGGAGTAAATCTCTTATGTGGATACTTCTCAGCCAAGAGTGAAGCTGTGATGGAAGCATATTCCCCATATTTCACAGAATCAATTTTCTCCTTGCAATTGAGTACATTCAAGATCGTACCCAATCTTTCAATGATTTCCTCGTCAATTCCAGTTATTTCTGCAGTAACATGGCAATTTTCAAAAAATCTCCGTAAAAGTATTTCTATCGTTTGAGTTTCCATATCCGGGTTTTGGGCGGTCCACTTTGAGTCCAAGTTGCTTTGAAAATCCTTTGGAAGCATAAGTTGCCCCTTCTCAGGTATAATTAAAAAACTTAAAACTTCATACAAACCCATTTCAAAGGTATGTTTTCTCAATCAATACAAAACAAAACATTCAATATAACAAATAAAGGCTTCAAATCAGTTCCGCCCTACAGTTGGTATATTTGTAGGTAAGCACATACTTTTTTTTGGTATTTTGGTATATTTTACCCTGAGTTGCTTCGGTTTTTTGCTTCGCAATGCCAGAGTCGCAGCTGGACGCAGCCGATCTAAACGGATTCTGATTCAGGAAAGATACACGCAATGTGTAGTCATAGTGTGTTTACCGGCTCTGGGCAGCTTCAGGTAGCGATTTACCTGTACAAGCCCACACAAAACTACCCTTTTTTAATTTGGATAAGAGTTAATGAATATACCTGTCATTTAAAACAAAAAAATCAACGATTGGTTATGTAGTTTTTGTGTAATATTACCTGTAAGTCGACTAATTTAGCTATTTTTTGTTGTATGACGCATACACGAAAAACAATTTCGACTTTGAATGCTCATATCTTCCACAAAAAAAAAAATTTTTTTTGGTTACAGGTTCGGAATCCTTGGGAAATTCTCTGTCGAATTTGTATAGTTTAAATCGATTTTGCGATTATGAATTTTCCTATTTTTGCAACGGCTTTTGTTCGAGAGGCGCTACTGTGCGCCGTTTAGAGCCAAATTATTAAGCTAGGTACACACGATGCAAACAATTTGCAGCAAGTTGAAAATAATTTGCAGCAAATGTTTGCACAGACGTTTACACCTATGCAAATATTGCAAGAAAATTTCTTGCTCAATAAATTTTTGTGTTGCACGCAAACTTTTGCATGGCTATTTCGTGCAATATATTGCGTTATTGTCTACACGTGTTTTTATTCTTTGTTTGCAGTGCTTGCAAGTGACGCTCTTTTGAAAGCTCTTTTGTTTTATGAAAGTCAAGGAATAACGACGTGTTAATATTATGTCGGCACAAAAATCGAGAGTTGCTGCTGTTGCTATATTAGCAACTTTAATTAAACGTAGAAAAGTGAGAAGATTGAAATATGCAAAAAATAGAAAGTGTGGGTAAAAGTGTGGATTTCGAAAAGAGATACAAAAGGCGTGCATCAGAACCTTTTAAAAGAGCTACAAAATGGCGATGAAACAAACTATTACAATTTTTTTCGCATGTCAGTCAGTGATTTTAACTTTTTATTAGAAAAAGTAAAAAACTACATAACTAAACAAGACACTGTAATGCGTCCTGCGATTCCACCAAATGAGCGATTAGCCCTGACATTGCGTTTTTTAGCCACGGGTAAATATTAAATATAATTAGCATTTTTGTAAACTTTTAATGAATATGTTTATTGATGTGAATAAATTTTTTACAGGTGATTCATATCATTCATTCATTTTGCTTTTTATGCTTATTTTTATAGTCCGCTGATGAGACATCCCATAAAACGGAATAATTCTCATACAATTCAATCAAACTAATTGTGTTCTCGCGATCCCACATAGTGCTTTACTTGCTGCAATACTGCGACTGAAAGCAAACAGCACATGCAAACAAGCAAACAACTGACGCAACCAAGATAGCAGTAAAAAAATGTATACAGACGACAAGCAACAAATATTGCCGCAAAAAAGCTTTGCAAGTTCTTTGTCTGCAGCAAAATGTTTTTACTCGTGTTTATACGTGCAAATTTGATTGCAGCAATCAACTTGCTGCAAATTGTTTGCATCGTGTGTACCTAGCTTTAGGGTGAATGCCCCAGTTCTTTCCAAACATCTTTCTACAGGAGTATAAGGCTATGCTTGCTTTTTTCACTCTTTCGTTTATGGTTTGTTTCCATGACAGCTTCGTATCCAGTATCACTCACATATACTTTGCTTGTGATAGCTTTAGTTCTGTACCATCTATCGTTGGATTTCTGATTCTGGGAATCTTCTTTTTGTGAAGAGCATGAGATCCGTTTTACTCCCTTTGTCCCTTTACGCCCTTGTCATTAGTTCGCTGATAACATCGGGGCATGGTCCCGAAGTGAGTAGGACTACGTCGTCTGCGTATGCTACTGTTGTGACTCCTTCGCTGTTGAGTGCTCTCAATATGGCGTCCATGTTGATCAGCCACAATAGTCACTTTTCATAGTTAGCTGAGTAACTGATGAAATTAGAAGAAGGCACTGATGTACTGGTTAAGGGTGTAGAGCTAAACATTTGTTTCTAGGCTTAATTATTGGAAATAATCCAGCACTTAACAGCATAATGGGTTTTGACCAATCTTAAAAATCTAAAAGGTTTTGTCGTTCATGCAGTAGAACCAGAGACTAAATGCAAGCAGTAGTGATGCAATATTATGTATTTTTAAGAACCAAAGTTAATTATAATGAAGACTTGTTAAAAGATGATGCAAAAGAATCGGAAACATATGTTTTTAACAGCTTAAATAATTAACATGTTGATGACAATTTTAATTTCTTTTAATTTAAGCGCAAGTTTTCTTGAATTCAGAAAAAATGTAGGTACTTCCCAAAAGCCCTAAGCAAGTAAATTTTAAGCTTAATTGAAATTCATTTTTAGAATAAGGGCATTTGACCGTTATAAAAATTATTTTTTTTTCTTGATTTAAGAAAAAATTTAGTCACTTTTAGGATAAGTAAGGATTAGCATTGCAGACTCGCTATTCTGTAAAGGCAAATTGAACTTCAAAAACTTCTCCGGAATTATAATTATTATTTACCAGCAAAACGAGGCAGTTCGCACGTAATTTTACAAAGAAACTAAAGAAGGCAATTCAGAAAAACTTGCCTTAAAGAAACTAAACAAGGCAATTCAGAAAAACTTGCCTTAAATTTGATTTTATGGTGCCTTGCCTTGAGTTCGTGGGAGCTTTTTCTAATTTATAAAAAAATGTTCTTAGTTTTTGGGGCCATTTTTTTAGGGTTTCTTAAATATATAAAAATATTTTTATAAGTTTATTAACGAGCTTAATTAGTAATAATATAATAGTTTTAAATGATCTAAATAGTCATTTAAAGTACTTTAATTAAAAGTCATTATGCTTTGTATGTACATTTTGTCAAGTAATTCTTTGCAAAGCGAAAAATTCCTTACAATTTTTTTAAAACCGAAATATTATTAAAAAAAACAAGAATTTTTATATTTTTTTAACTTATAATATGTTTAGGATAATTGTTTGCTATGAATATATAAAAAACAAGGGGGGTTGCACTCCGGGAGTGCAGGCAGAAGTGAAAACTTGAACTTATGGTGCGTTGGGCACTTTTTTTGGTGAGCATTTTTAGGTGCGCTTGCGACATGATAAATTGTACATAAAAAAACAAGTTTATCAAAACAATGTGGGCACTTTTTGAATGGACATGAAGTATAATAATATAGAAACTTTATTCAAAGGAAGTGGTTTTATTTAAATGAGTAAATATTAGTAAACAGTAAATACAAAATTTATTTAAAAAATTTAATTCATTTTAAAATAGATAGGCTTAGATTATAATTAATGCAATTGAAATCTGCAAGGGTATACAAACTTCGGCGTGCCGAAGTTAGCTTCCTTTCTTATTGTAATTGGCTCCGAAGCATAGGCGAGCAAATGCCTATATGTACACGGCTATCTCTATTCTTCATCTGCATTTGAGCAAGGTAACTGCACTTGCATGTGCTTGTTGTTGGGTCATAAAATAAAACAAATTTTATCGTTACTAGTGTTGGTGTTTTCATTTGAATGTATTGAAATTTGCTCCGTCGTAAGCAGCGTTTGGGTGCTCTGACGTACAGCATGAGCGCTCTCGCATACCCATGCACGCAGAGTCTATCTGTGTAAAATCTCATCTGTCGCGAAAACGGCAGAAAATAATTGTTTGCAATTTGCAAAGATTAATGGTTTTTTAATTATAACTTAAAAACTATAATAACTGGGACTTTAATATTTGGTGTGGAGTCCATCTGTAAATAACTTCGGGCGATTGAAGCCCAAGTTTCTTTTTTTGGTTCACTATGCAAGCACAATAAAAAAGTTCGGACCAGTAAAACATTTTCCGTGCATGCGCTGCGATCCTAAACATTCACAAGCGATAACATATTTAAATAATAATACAAATAGAAAAGATCTTTCTCAAGTGTAAAATGTTCTTAGTTTTCATTAAATAACGAAACAATGTTTGAGTCTGAACTTTCTTTTATATCTTAAAATAACGATTTAAGTGAACACGAGTACTTTGAAAACGCAACTATAACAGCTGAATTATTAAAAGGAACACGGTATAAAAAATTATTATTTAGCTGAAAATGATAATCACTTTGAATTTTATAAGATCGATGTTTTTAAATACTGAATGATAACGTACATTTACAGTGTTAATCATCATTTTCAAGCTTATGAAGTTGGTTCAAAAAGAAAATCAACTTCTGTAAAATATATATTTATACCCTTGCAGTGTATTATAATTTCAGTCAGAAGTTTGCAACGCAGTGAAGGAGACATTTCCGACCCTATATATTCTTGATCAGCATCAACAGCCGAGTCGATCTAGCCATGTCCGTCTGTCCGATTATACGCAAACTAGTTTTGAAGCTATCTGAATGAAACTTTGCAGGTAGTCTTCTATATGCTCTCACTACTATATAAGTCGGAATGGGCCGGATCGGACGACTATATCATATAGCTGCCATAGGAACGATCGGTAAATTTTTAGAAAAAAAATGATTACTTGTCCAATTTTCAACATATTTTCATATAATTTGAGAAATGGCCATATTATATTATTCTAGAATTTCGAATTTAATTTGATCGAAATCGGACTACTATATCATATAGCAGCCATAGGGATGTTGGGGAAATATTACGTATACGCAATGTTAAACCAAATTTTTATATGTATAAATGTTGTATACAATTCCTGTTAGTTTTACTTTCCGTTTAATAAAATTGTATTAATTCATAATGATCCAATTGTAAGCTGCAAGGGTATACAAACTTAGGCGTTCCGAAGTTTGCTTTCTTTCTTGTTTTATTTTTTTATGTCCTGCTTTTTGCGTGATCGTTGCCGGCTAGGCAAAGTCTCGCTCAGGGAGGGGAACAACCCAGAATATAGACTCGTAGCAGACAAAACAAAAAAAAAAAAAAAACAAAACGGAATTTTAAACTCTGACAACGGCTAAATTTGACTTACAACGGATCTTGGAACATCTGGACTGGACTACACTGCTATACTCGTAGTCCTAGAAGTACCGCCCAACCATGAGTGTATCCTCGGACACATCTCCCAAATCTGTGGATCGTACCTGGCTTAAATCATCCCATCCCCCAACACGAATATCTACTCTGACAACTTCATTTTACAATCACTATATTTTCATAATTTTCTCTTAAATTTTAAGATCTAAAACAGCCTACCAACGGTACCGAAGGAACGTTTACAAAAAACATGCATATGTATATGTATATATAAAAAATTAAATAAATAAATAAATACTAATAAATAATTATCGGGCGAGCATTGTGTTCTGCTTTAACTGATTTAGATTAACATGAATAAATAAGGCTTTAACCAAATTAATTATTGTGTGCTTTATATGTGTTATTAATTTATTACATTTACTAAATCAAATTCGCGGCAATTTTAGCCGCTCGCAGTGTTATTGTGATTGTTCTATTTTGACTGGCAAGTTTAATTTGAATTTTGGCATAAAAACCTGTGGCCACCCAGGAATGAGAGGCCAATTTTTTTCCTTGAAAATTTTCTCCTTCCTGGTGGCTGATTTTTCGGTCTTCTTCACAATTGGTCTGTTTAGATCCAGAATTATTATTAATTAATTTAATTTACACTTTTACCCACATAAACACATAATGTTTTTATTATTTTATTATTATTATTATTATTTTTTTTTTTTTTTTTGAACTTACTGGTAGAAATAATAATTTTCACTTATGTAATCACCTACCAACCGAACCGCCTGCGACCACGGATTTTCGCCCTTTAATTACCCTTTGTTGTTTTCTACAAAAAAGTTTTTTTTATTTTTCTTTTTTTCTTTTCTAAATATTGTGACTTGTTTTTGGACAACTTTTCATTTTATATTTGGGTAGTGAATAATTTTCCCTGCCGGCTGCGGTCCTGTGGCAGCAAGCTACAAACTGCCCCTCGTTTTGCACTCTACGCAGGCGAGAGGTTCATCTTAACATAATGGATAATACATTTACTGAGTCGCATTCTAACATTCGATGCGATAAAGACGCGGAAATGCGTACAGTAGCTGGTGCAGACCCAGGAGTTATACGCTCCCAACTCAGTGAGAGAGGTAAAGATTTATTTGCTTTTCTCGCAGGATTGCCAACGACATCAAAGGTCTCCAACTCGCTGGTAAAAATCAGTAGTACCACCAGCACCAGTGTTACCTGCACCATTTCAAATGTAAGGGCTAGTCTGACTTGTACTCCTACATATTCCTGTGCCACAACTATGATGTCAAGCAAATGCTCAAGCACTCCGACAACTTTGCCTTCTCCGGCAATAAAACCAGTTAAAGAGAAGTGTTTATTTCAAACCTACGTTCGTAAGGACAACAGAAAACGCAAGGATGTGTCGCAGTCCCCTTATCCGGTTCTCACCTCATCTCCGACCCGTAAAACTAAAAGGCAAACCAATGCGCCAGCAAATAAGGCGGCCTCTTCCTCTGCTGCTGTTTCATTGAGCAACAATCGTTTTGCGATATCGGCTGCTGAAGCAGAGATTATGGAACAGGACATGCTGGATACTGCTTATGACTCTGACGACTCATCTGCTCCGGAGAATTTTGGACAGTCTGCAAAATCCAGTAAGCCCCCAGCTATCTGTGTACCAAATGTTAGTGATCCGCTAACCTTGGAACGGACCCTTATCTGGTTATTGGTTCCTCCAACTATTACATTCGCACCTCTAGGTTTGGTGTCTCTAGAATTTACACAACCAATCCTGACTCTTTCTGTAAAGTTGTAACGGAACTCACAACTCGGAACTGTCAATTTTGGCATTACCAACTTAGAGAGGACAAGCCCTACAGAGTTGTAGTTAGAGGAATGCATGCTGGAGTTCCTAGTTCTCAGTTAGAGCAAGCTTTTAGTGACCTTGGTGTTGAGGTCCTTAACATATATTGCCCGAAAAAAGCATTAAAGTTAATTTGGATGACAATGAGGCCACATCTAATTTCAAGACAAGGCAAAACTTGTTATTTGTGAATCTTAAGCAAGTTCCGAATGTGGCAGAGACTTTAAATATTACAAAACTGGGTAATTATAGAGTAACTGTTGAGCGTGCTGCTCGTAGAAAAGTTTTGCTACAGTGTCAAAGATGCCAATTATTTGGACACTCAAAGAACTATTGCGTCCAGGACCCTATTTGTGGTAAATGCAGTGGTCCTCATATGTTTGGATCTGCTTTATGTACAAGTGACGTAACTCAATGTATAAATTGCGGTGGCAACCATGTCTCGTCTGACAAAAGCTGCCCTGTTAGACTAGATACAATTAAAAAACAAAAGTCGAGGCCTCGTCTCCCGACAATCAACGATTCACGACTCGCTTCGCGTGGTTTCATACCAGCTAAAGCATTAAGAACGAATATATCGTATGCTGATATAGTTAAATCGAAGGATATACAAGCAAGGACTGACTAAACACTGCAGAGTAATGCAAGCTCTCCTTCTGACCCTAGGCTCAACCACAAGTTCACAGCGATAGATAATGCCATCCGCGACATCAATACCAAACTGGACACTCTATTCAAGCTGATGCAAGAAAATGCAGAGTCCAATTAAGCTTTCAGAGAGCTAGTACAGGTTCTCATTGCGCGATTGCCGAAACGATGCCTCCAGTATTAAAATTATTCCTTAGCGCTTATAACATAGTTATACTCCTTGCTACAGAAACTTACATGCGCGCTGGTCAGTGGATCTACTTTCCAGGCTATCTTATCTATCATGCTCATCAACCTAGTGGCAACAGCAGAGGTGGCTCTGCAGTCGTTATAAGGGATTCTCTAAGTCACATTCCCCTGCCACCCACCTCTAGCAACGACAGACAGATTGCGAGCGTCCAATAACAGACTTCCGAAGGGACTGCCACATTAGCGGCGATATACCTACCTCCAGCTAAAAGAAGGACTCAATCAGAATTTGAATCCTTACTGGCCAGTGTTGGAAGGAAATTTTTTGCTGGTGGTGACTTTAATGCCAAACATGCATGGTGGGGCAATTCACGAGCTTGCAGTAGGGGTAAGAAATTGCAAGAAGATATAGCAAATGGGCATTACCAAGTACTTGCCACAGGTGAACCCACATTTTACTCATCTAACCTCCTGATAACACATTCAGCGCTTAATTTTTTCATAAGCAATGGTTACGCTACTGACAGACTACAAGTAAGAACACTACATGAACTCTCCTCGGATCACACACCTATCCTGGCCACACTGCATGCCACACCTGTGCAAAAACCACAGCGTTCACGACTCCTTGCCAGAGGTGCTAATTTAAGCTCTTTCAAAGCCCACCTAGAACAGCTGAGCGAGGTTAACATTCAAATCCAGGAACCTTCTGACATTGACCAGGCTGCTGAGATAGCTACACCTAGGAATCGCCTAAACACAGAGACCTCTAAACATCTCCAACTACCACCCAGAATTGGTGCACTCCTTAATCTAAAGCGAAGAGTAAGAAGAGAATATGCAAGAACCGGGGACGTCCGAATCCATCGGATACATAATCGGTTGGCTAATTGTTTAAGCAAGGCGCTCGCCCGAAGGAAACAAGAATATATAGACAGCGTTTTGGAAAATCTGGACACGGATGCTAGTTCTAACTACTCGCTGTGGCGTATTACAAAGCGGTACAAGACTTAGCTCAAAATCAGCTATTAGAAACCCCTCTGGTGGTTGGTGCCGCACGAGCCTAGAGAAAGCTGAAGCGTTTGCTAACAACCTCGAGCAACGTTTCAAGCCTTACGACTATTCGCCTAAAAGCATCCGTCGACTAGTTGAAGAGTTCCTGGATTCTCCTTTTCAAATGAGCTTGCCTACCGCTCCGGTCTCACTGACAGAGCTAAAAGACATTGTAGGTAAACTTTCACCGAAGAAATCTCCTGGTGAAGATCTTCTGGACAACAGGACAATTCGCCTTTTACCGAATCAAGCCTTGCAATTCCTGGTGATGATATTCAACAGCGTATTAACTATTGGATACTTCCTGAAAACTTGGAAATCGGCGAATATAATCATGAGTGGACTCATACAGGCCGATTAGTCTTCTCCCATCCCTGGGTAAAATCATGGAGAGGCTGATCCTCAACAGGTTACTCTCTTACGAGAATGTTACCAGTACGATTCCGGAATTTCAGTTCGGCTTTCGTCTTCAACACGGGACTTCTGAGCAGCTGCACAGAGTTGTCAACTTTGCTTTAGAAGCCTTGGAGAAGAAGGAGTACGCTGTTGCTACCTTCCTTGACATTCAGCAGGCTTTTGACAGAGTGTGGCACCCTGGGCTTCTGTACAAAGCTAAAAGCCTTTTTTCACCTCGGCTGTTTCAGCTCGTGAAAAGCTTCCTAAAAGAACCTATCTCTGCCGGAGTTCCCCAAGGTTGCGTCCTCGGTCCTACTCTATACTCTATCTTTACTTCAGATATGCCTACACAAACGCCAATCACTGAAGTTGAAGAACAAGACGTTCTAATTGCGACCTACGCTGATGACACTGCTATCATAACTAGAAGCAAAAGTCTCTTGGCTGTAACATTTGCACTGCAAGAGTATCTGGACGCATTTCATCAATGGGCCATGAACTGGAATATTCGTGTAAACGTTGACAAATGTGCAAATGTTACGTTTACCAATCGCCGAAGTAGCTGCCCTGGAGTCAGCCTCAACAATAGTCGGATCAGAGCCCTTCCTGCATACAAGTACCTCGGGGTCACTTTGGACAAAAGACTCACTTTTGGCAGGCACATTACTTGTGTCCAACACTCCTTCAAGAATAAAGCTGCTCAGATGGCATGGCTTCTTGCACCACGCAATAAGCTTGCACTTGACTGTAAGGTCAAAATATATAAGTCCATTCTGGCGCCAAGCCTATTTTACGGACTTCAGGTTTATGGCATACGGGTTTTGCAAGCGAAAACACTCCGAAAGATCTGTGGAGCTCCGTGGTATATGCGGGCCAGAGACATCAAACGCGATCTCAATGTACCCAAACTTGAAGATAAACTGCAAGAACTGGCTCGGAAATATATGGAAAGGCTAAATGAGCACCCCAATAGTCTAGCCAAAAGGCTTGGTACGGCTGCTATAAACAGTGCTGATGCAAGAAACCGAGTCAAAAGAAGACTGAAGCGACACCACCCTCAAGACCTACCGGACCGGGTTTTGACATAGCAATTCTACCACCTTCAATATTAGTTTCAAAAAAAAAAAACTATATGAAAATCTTCTAGCCCTAAGTAACGCTTAGACTAATTTTTGTATATTTTTTTCTGTTACAACCGATTAGATTAAGCTGCCAGTTGGGTACCAGTGCGCTAATCAAAAGAATAAATTTCCACATTTATATACGTTAAAAACGTTGTTGTTTTCTGATTCTCTCTTTCTCCAAAATCACTCAAACAGGCCTGCTCCAGTTCTAGAAATTTTTTTTCGATTTCGATTTCGATTTTAGCTGCTCCGGTTCTCCCAAAATGTTTGCTATCGCATTGCTATCGGAATGTTAAATTTGATTTGTGATTTCCCCTGAAACAATAGCTCAGCGTTTAGTCGAAAAAAATCAAATAAAGTTATTGTGCTTACATTTTTATACCCTCTCAGGGTATTATAATTTCAGTCAGAAGTTTGCAACGCAGTGATGGAGACATTTCCGACCCTATAAAGTATATATATTCTTGATCAGCATTAATATCCGAGTCGATCTAGCCCTGTCCGTCTGTCCGTCTGTCCGATTATACGCAAACTAGTCCCTCAGTTTTGAAGCTATCTGAATGAAACTTTGCAGGTAGTCTTCTATATGCTTTCACTGCTATATAAGTCGGAATGGGCCGGATCGGACGACTATATCATATAGCTGCCATAGGAACGATCGGTAAATTTTGAGAAAAAAAATTATTACGTGTCCAATTTTCCACATATGGGCAATTCTCTGATGTCGCATGCGCCATTTGTACGCATTCCAACTAAAAAAAAAACATGTACAAAGACATTATTTTAATTTTACAAAATTTGAAACATAAAGCTCTTGTTAAGCACTATAATTGGTGTAAAGGTCGATTTTGGGGAATTGTTCGTTTTCTGGATATCAACAAAAATGTAAGGAATTCGCACGCGACACAGGCGGAAGTTACTTTTTCGCAAAGGAGTTCATGCACAGTTTTTTAGCGTAATATATATTAATTCATCTTAATAATGTATTTGGTTAGACTTAAAAATATTAGGTAGTTTTTTTTTTCAAATCGAATTTAAATTACTGTCGCACGCGACATTTTCTTCCATCATACTTTTCATGTTGTTTTATACTTATTAATGTGGCCGTCTTTTAGCTTTTAGTTTATTTAATATTCTTTATATATTATTTACTACTAATCTTTATTTATTACTTTCTTAGTTTATTATTTTACACTCTTTATTATTCCTTTGATCGAGCTTGTCGTTTCTTGTCTGTCTTCCTAACTTCTTATTCTACCATAACATCTATACGCGAACCGTTCTTATTAAGCTCTTCTCAAAAAGTGATCTTCTGCTCGCAGGCAGCCAACACTTCAACCCCCATTTAGCAAAGCGTCGCTCTCTTTCTCTCTCTGAGAGAGCGTACATCGTCACATAGTGTGACCAGAGCGTACTTATCTAACCTGGCCTGCTACAACTCGGCCGTCCTGACTTTAAGATAGCCCTCTATCTTCTCCTTAATACTATGTCTAAAATTATTATTTACAATATGTCTTAAATTATCATTTACAATATGTCTTAAAATATCATTTACAATATGTCTTAAATTATCATTTACAATATGTCTTAAATTATTATTTACAATATTTACACGTTTTACAATTTTTCACTTTTTACAATTTGATTCCTTCCTAGTCATCCTTATTCGAATTATATCTTTTAAGTTTATTTACCTATGTACATTTACTATCCTCCTTCATCCAATGCCTAATATTATTAGCACTCCAAACCCCTTGGTACGGATTCCGAGATAATTGAAACCCGTCAATGTCCTTTAGCACAAATCGATCATTTCTCAATACTTTTCCAATGACGTATGGTCCTTTGTTTTTCGGTATTAATTTTCCAGCGGTACTATCAAAATTCTTTACCCTAACATAATCACCTTCTTTGTATTCCGCATTAATTTTTCTTTTCGCATTGTAATAGGTTTCATTTTTTAATTGGGACTTTAATTGACTTTCTTCTGCTTTTCGTCTAAGGTGTTCTAAATTTGTTCTGTTTTCTTTAACAATATCTTCCCCGACTTCTAATTTTTCTCTAACTTCTTCCCCTTCTAACTTTCGTCTTAGTTGTTCTAAATTTTTCCTATTTTCTTCAAAAATTTCATCTTTGTCGTCTACCATTTCCCTTATCTTTCCCTCCTCTTCTAATTTTTGCTTAAGTTCATCACTATATTCTCCTCTTTGAGTTACTCCAAATAAAGTTTCGCTTCGAAGCTGTTTAATGCTGCTGTGAAATGTATTATTTAACGCATACTCCATACTTTTTCCACCACTATATCCCAGTGCAATCCTCTTTCTGGTTCCGAAAGTTTTGCAATCATCGGCCCTAAACTTCTATTTACTCGCTCAACTTGACCATTGGCTTGTGGTAACCCTGTAGCAATTTTTATGTGTTGTATATTCCTTTCCTCCACAAAGTCTGCAAAATCTGTTGATGTAAAACAACTTCCACGATCTGATATAATACATCTTGGCCTACTTTAAGCCCTAAATTAGTCTGTTAATGCGCTCAAAACTTATTTTGTGTTTGTTGTTTTCGTGGTGTATAGCCTAAGAAATTTTGTGAATCCATCTATTACCACTAAAATATGCTTCTTTGATCTGCTATTGTCTACTGGCCTATAGTGATTGATATGGATAACTTCAAAAGGCTTATTCCCTTTTGGTATACTATGTAGCAATCCATCTCCTTTACCTACTTTCGGAGAGAACGCTATACACTTCAAGCAATTTTGGATGTGATCGCAAACCTTCTCCTTCATGTTCGGAAACCAATAACTTTTACTAATTGCATCTAACATTTTATCCCTTCCAATGTGACCTAGTTCGTCATGATACTTGTACATCACATGTTGTTCCATTCTACTTGGTACATAAAACAGTAATTTGTTGTTATTAGCCTTTCTATATATAACCCCATTCCTCATTTCAAACCATCTATGCTCTCTACTCTCTAGAATTTCCCTAATCTCCTGTAGTTTAATATCCCTTGCCTGAGAAATGATTAGATTATTTTCAAATGTATTCCCTTCTATTATCATCACATTATTACATCTGCTAAGTGCATCCAAGTGCTGCATTTGCTTTCCTGCTCTGTGCTTTAGCTCATAATCAAATTCTTGTAACTCTAACGCCCACCTTGCAATTCTTGGATTTAAATCTATTTTATTCAATGTTAATGTTAATGAGTTTCAATCCGTAACAATTCTAAAAGGTTTGCCCTGTAAATATATCCTAAATCTCCTAAGTGCATAAATAATGGCTAATGTCTCTAATTCAAAGTTGTGGTATTTAGCTTTAGTTGGTGTGGACCTCTTTGAAAAATAAGATATTGGATGAAACTTCTTATCTTCCTTTCTCTGAAGCAATACCGCTCCGAACCCTAAAGCAATTGCATCACAATGAAGCTCTATTTCATCCCTATGATCGTATAAGGCCAGCACTGGGGCTGCGACCAATTTATCTTTTAAAAGTGTGAAACAATCTAACTCTTCTTTCCCAAATTCAAACGTCCTATCCTTCCTCAGTAAGTCATATAACGGCTTTGCGAATATTGAAAACTCTTTAATAAATCGGCGAAAATAAGAGCAAAGACCTAAGAAACTTTGTACAGCTTGCACTTTATTTGGAATGGGAAAACTTTTGATTGCCTCTAATTCCTTTTCGTCAGCTTTTATTCTCTCACTTGAAATCATGAAACCTAAATATTTTACCCTGTCCTGTAGAAACTTGCATTTATCCATTCTTAGTTCTAATTTATTCTCCACTAATCTTTTAAATACTTCTACTAATATTTCCAAATGTTCTTCGATGTCCTGACTTGCGACTAAAATATCATCCATATATATTATCACCTTATTTTCTCGAATCATATCAGAAAAAATATCATTCACAAATCTTTGAAATACCTGTGGCGCTGTTTTTAACCCCATTGGCATACGCAAAAACTCAAATTGCCCTAATGGCGTTGTAAAAGATGTGTACTTTACCGAATCTTTGTTTACAAACACATGGAAGTACTCATTTTTTAAATCCAGTTTTGTAAACAACGATTTTCCTACTAACTTATCTAATAAATCATCAATTAAAGGAATTGGATAATTATATTTGGCCATAATTTTATTAAGCTTCCTAAAATCAATGCATAATCTGAGCTCCCCATTATTTTTCTTCACTAACACAATCAATGAAGCATATTCCGACCTACTACTCTGAATAATTCATTTTTTTAGGTAATCATCTAACAATTTTTGTAACGCTTCCTTCTCAGTGTACGACAACCTCCGAGGTGCATAGCTAAATGGCTTTGTGCTTTCTAAAGTTATAATAAATTCGTATCTATTTTTCGGCAACTCAGGCCTCGGTACATCAATATTGTTTGACTCTAAAACTTTAATTACCTTCAATTTATCCGTATAACTAACCTGCTCTCCGATATTGTAACCCTTTCACTATCCTCATAATCTACCATATTTATTTGTAAAATTTCTTCTTCAAAATTGTCCTCCAATACTCCTTTTCGTTCATTTAAAACTGTTGTACCTAACATTTCATGCCCTACACTCGCACCCTTATTAACTTTATTCCACCTGCTATGACCTTTAATTTCATTTATATTTGTACCTAACTGTTGTTTTCCCTCATTTGTACCTAAAATATTTCCACTTGTGTTTGTACCTAAATAGTTTCCCCCTAAAATTGTACTTAACCCATCCTTACCTACATTCGTACCTAACCCATTCCTCCCTAAGCTTGTACCTCAATTCTTATTCATTAAACATTTATTTAAAACATTCTTACCAAAACCTAACTTATTCTCACTTCGAAATGTACCTAAAATGTTTCCCCCTAACCTTGTACCTAAACTCTTCTCATCATTTGTACCTAAGCTATTCTCATCTAATTTTGCACTCAAAATTTTTCCACCTAAACTGGTACCTAACATTTTCTCGCCTAAAATTTTGCCACCTAAACTTTCACCTAACTTTTTTTTACCCAAAATTTTCTCACCTAAACTTTTCTCACTTGAATTCGTACCTAAACATTTCTCACCTAAAATTTTGTCACCTAAACTTTCACCTAACCTTTTTTTACCCAAAAATTTCTCACCTAAACTTTTCTCACTTGAATTCGTACCTAAACTTTTCTCACCTAAACTTGTACCTAAGCTATTCCCATCCAAATTTGTACCTAAATTATTCTCATCTTAATGTGTACCTAAACTATCCTCGCCTAAATTGTTTCTCAAATTCTTTTCATCTAGCATCTTTCTAAATTTTCCTCATCTAACCTTCTTCCAAAATTTTCAACATCTAACCTTCTTCCAAAATTTTCCACATATAACTTTCTTCCAAAATTTTCCACATCTAACCTTCTTCCCAAAATTTTTCCGTTGATTCTCTACCCAATTTTCGGAATCTCTAATTTCCATACCATCATTGGAAAGTACTTTCACTTCCGTAGCATTCTCATTATTAGTTTTAATACTCTCTACCGTAACTGTTTTTAAAGATTCTAAATCTATTGTTAAATTGCATATCTTCATGAAATCTCTACCCAGCACAATATTACAGCCCATAGATTCATCAGCCACTACAATTAACTCAAACCAAATCTTTCTTTCATTTCTTAACATAAAACATAATATTTTTCCATAACTTCTTAGTAAACTCTTGTTAATACAGAAATAATTTTTTCCTTGAGGTCTTAGTTTTACTTCTTCTGGTACGTATGACTGCTTTATGAACGAAACTGGGCTTCCTGAATCTACTTGGCACTCTGTAATAATAGGCTGGTTCGGATTGTCCCTACAAAAAATTTTTAAATATCTTACATAATTATTTTCCGCCTTTTTCTTATTTTGAGGGCACTCCACAATTCGGTGATCTTCTGCACCGCACCCGTAGCACGAACCGGCCTTCCTTCTGGGTTTGATGCACTCCCCTTTCCAGTACCCTTTCCGTTGCAATTGAAGCAGCGAGTTTCTCCGACGCCCGAAACCATCTTTGCTGCAGGCAATTTCGTCGATGTTGTGGCTTTTCCTGAAATCCTTATTTCTCCCTGGGCTTTCAAAACACTGGAGCTTGGCCTGGGTGCGCAAGCTCAGAACTGGAATGCCATCTATGAGCCCATCCAGCAATTCGTCTTCCTCCATTGGACCGACATCTTGTCACCAAATGCCATGAGCATCTCCCTGGCCATGTTGAATCCAGGCGACAAAAAATTGCCCATTTCTGTTTGGCCGCCGCTCTGCTGCCATGCAATTTCACCATTGCCTCTGCCGACGCTGTCGCCTTCTCTGCCACCATCTCTGCCTACACCTCTGCCTTCACCGCTGTCGCTGTCTCTGCCACCATCTCTGTCTCCGCCGTTGTCGAGATCTCTGTCACCACCATTGCCTTCGCCGCTGCCGCCGTCTCTGCCGCCACCAATGCTTTCGCCGCTGCCGCCGTCTCTGCTACCACTAATGCCTTCCTCTCTGCCGCCGCCGTTGTCGTTCTCTCTGGCGCCGTTCTGGAAATTTCTGCTTTTGCTGTTGTCTCGTCGAGAGTTCTGCGAACCGCTAACTTCACTGGAACCGTGAATGTTGCCGATCTGTTGGTTCAGGCCCTCCTAAATTTTTTCCGCCTTCGCAATCTCTGCGCGCCAACTCCTGAGGGTTTCAACTCCATCTTCTAGATCGACACCATCCTCCTCGTCCTGCTCCACCACTTTTATGTCTTAACCTTCAACATCATTTCATTTGCACTTGGATAAATCCCACTTCTGATTTTTGTGGCCGGCTTTTAGCTCTTAGTTTATTTAATATTCTTTATTTATTATTTACTACTAATCTTTATTTATTACTTTCTTAGTTTATTATTTTACACTCTTTATTATTCCTTTAATCGAGCTTGTCGTTTCTTGTCTGTCTTCCTAACTTCTTATTCTACCCTAACATCTATACGCGAACCGTTCTTATTAAGCTCTTCTCAAAAAGTTATCTGCTGCTCGCAGGCAGCCAACACTTCAACCCCCATTTAGCAAAGCGTCGCTCTCTTTCTCTCTCTGAGAGAGCGTACATCGTCACATAGTGTGACTAGAGCGTACTTATCTAACCTGGCCTGCTACATTAAGTATATAAGAAAAACATATCATGCATTTGAATTTTTTTTTTAAGTTTAACAATAATCTCAAACTTAACAAAATGTATTTAATAAAGTTACAAAAGTTAATACATTTTTCATGTATGGGAATCTTAATTACCTAACTTAAATTACATCGTTAAAGTCAAAAACTACTGTTTTAAATGATTATGCTGTTCTGGCAGCTTTTGTCTGTTGGCCATTGCAAGCAAACCAATGCATCTGGCTTATACCAGGTATGCTTTGCACATTCTTCCATTTGCTATCTAAATTATAATATAATGTCATATTATCAATTTGTGCTGCTGATAAATAATAAATTTTTATTCCATTAATGTTGTTCTCTGCACATTCAAAAAATGATAGTGTATCAGGTATCACAAGGTTTTTTGATTTCGTTATTTGCCACACTTTTCTTTTAATACCGGCTCCAACTTCGTCAAAAGTTCCATTCAATATTTACACATCCGATTTGGTTTAATAATCGGTCAAGCTGTTTAAAATGTATTTATTTTTGAATTGTGCGCAGCTGCCATCAGAAAAAATTATTACTTTAGAAAAATTTTTATACATTTTTTAATTCCACTTATGAGGTTTAAGACAAAAATAAAAACGGCATTTTTATTATGCGTGAGTTTGTCACTGATAATGGTAAACGATCGTGAAGATCCAGCCAACCGAGCCACGCAAGTAAAAATTTTTACCTGTTTGTAACTAAAGTGAGCACTCTGGATTTCGTTTTGGTGTGTCAACCGATCATTTTCCGCAAAATCTATTTGAAGGAGGAGCTCACATGGCTTTAGATCCTTTTTTTTCTTCAAAATATTTTTGCTGGGCTCTTTTTACATAAAAATGGGTTTTAAATGATGATAATTTAGTTTCTATTTCACTTACTAAATTAGATAAAGTTGACGTTGTGCTTGAACGTACAATATTATTATCAATTTTTCGCCATTGTTCCCCGTTAATGTCATCTTCTATATTATTTAAATATGCAAGCGGATCAAGTTCATCTTGTATATTTGTTGTGCAGTTTTTACAATTGTTTGTCATGCAATATTGGTCTTGAATATCGCAGCAAACAGTTTTAAGAAAATCCTCGAAATCGCTGGGAAAAGTCGGAATTTCATTCGAGCAACTTTGTAAAAGAAAACTGAAATTAGCATGATACATGCAAACACACACATGATGTGCGGCATTTTATTGGTCAATTGAACATGGCGAGGTCGAATTTTAAAAAAAGTTGATAAGCCCACCTTTTCGTTTGGAAAATATTTCCTAAATAATTCGTAAGTTTCGGACACTGTCATTAACATAAAGCGCTTAGGTACTAATTTTCCATCAACTATAATGGTGTCTTTTTTCCGGAAGCCTGCACACTTATATCATCGTTTTCATAAAAATTTTTAATGACATTAACCAAGCTTTCTGTGATGTTATTTGTTTGACTGTTTTAGATTTTCATTTTCTCCACTGTTATTATATTTCTTTTGCAGGACTTCCCGGACTTTTAGTTTTCTTTGAACACTTTTGGGCAACGCTCTCTCCACTTTTCTTACTGCTTTCCCTAAAGTTTGGTGGCAATTATAAGGCGCAGCTTGCTGTTGGCGTGCGAGCGAAATTTCTAACAATTTTTGGCGCCTGTCCTTTTGTCGAATCCGATCATATTTCCGTTTTTCCTCAATTATTTTCTCATTACCTTTAGCCATCTTCTTCCACGTCTTTCTGGCCTTTCGCATTCTTTCCTGGTTTTTAAGTTTATGCATTTGCATTTTTGTTTCATTATTCTTTAAATTTTGCCTCCATCGTTTGCAGTTTAATTAGTTTCTCTCCTTGTCTTCATTCATCTTCATTTAATAAAAGTTAGAAGAAAAATTGCAAAAATAAATTTTTTACTTACTATGTCGCACGCGACTAACTTAAAAATTTTTTTAAAAATCACGCCGTGCGAATCTTCAAGCAAACTTTATTTTATTAAATTTGGAGTATTAATATGTGTTTGTACCCAAGTTTTGATGCTCACTGGACAAATACTTCAGATGCACTGATAACAAATGTTCTTTTTCGATGTCGCACGCGACATTAATAGAAACTGATAAGCTCATGAGAAATTTGCCGTAATTAGCTATCGCATCGTTTCTTTTATATTTTTCATATATTCTTTGAATATAAACCTAGATATAATTGAGCGAATATCAATTCATAGTGACTCTTTTTAAGAAAGAGAATCAAAACAAAACGTGCAATGGAAATGTATTAAAAAGAACTTTTGCACTTCTTTGGCTATGCATTAAAATATTTCAAAATGTGTTGAGATTAAATGTTAAATAAGCTTATATTAGTTAAATTCACTATATTTTCTATACATAAACGTGAAAAAATTCCACTTTTATAGACATTGAATTTTTTTTCGACGGTTGCGCTTTCCAGAGAATTGCCCATATAATTTAAGACATGGCCATTTTATATTATTAGAGAATTTCGATTTTAATTTGATCAAAATCGGATTACTATATCATATAGCTGCCATACGAATGTTCGAAATATTACGTATACGTAATGTTGAACCGAATTTTTATATGTATAAATGTTGTATACAATTCCTGTTAGTTTTACTTCCCATTTGATAACATTTTATTAATTCATAATGATCCAATTTTAAGCTGCAAGGGTACACAAACTTCGGCTTGCCGAAGTTTGCTTTCTTTCTTGTTATATATGTATTCAACTTAACACAGCTGTTTAAGCTGTTTTCCGCACAAACAGGCTGCCACCTTTTTCACAGTTTTAGTTCCGGTGGTCTCAATTACTTTTTTACTGCATTTTGACCATTTAAGTATGTAAATTAAATACCATTATTTATAAAAAAACACTTTTGGCCCTCCTTTAAAGTTATTAATGAATTCTTGTCTATTTTATAAGTATTTTTACCTGGCTGTTTTGTTTCACCAACAATATGGCAGCCTTGGCGAGAACTTTTGGCAATGGACTTATCGACCCCTTACTAAATCGAAACTTTTTGTTGCCGACGGCAAATTTGTGTTGTCAAATCTGAGGTGGGGTCAGAAATACATTTTTTATAAAATAACTACTTGCCAGAATGATATTGTGGTGATGTGGAATAAACATCAATAGACCACTGAATATACTATATTTTCCCCGTAGCAAATAAGATCTGATTTGATCAGAAAAAGACATTTACTTTTCATTTCGGCCAGACAAAGGTGCCCGTTTTGCAAATCAAAAAAAATCTTACGATTTCGAGAACCGGAGCACCAATTCCCGTTTTCAAAATCGAATTCGCAAAATTTTTTCGAATTCCAGAACCGGAGCAAGCCTGAAAAATTTTCGGGTTCAAACTTCGGTTCATTTGGGGAGTCATCCTTTTTAAGGAACCAGTTCATAATGGACTCAGTTGCCCGACTCCCTGGACTCACGAGTCGTCGATGACTAGTTATCGGCTACGCCGATCGTGTTTATTTATATTTTTTCTTCGCGTTGTATTTTCTCGCACATAACAATTTACATGCCCTCCTTTGCCTTCCTCCCCTTAAAAATTAAAAATATATGCTTAAAATATGTGGCTATAAGTTAATGTAAGCTTATAAAACAAGATATTTAAATTTAAGCTGAAACAAAATGATATTACAACTTAAACTTAAACAATAAGCAACTACATAAAAGTCTAAAAAATGAGAAAATATAATCTTAATAAATGCTTTTTATTCTTAAATGCAGATCAACCAAAATCTTGGAATAATATTTTTATCCCCTTGGAGGGTATTATAATTTCAGTCAGAAGTTTGCAACGCAGTGAAGGAGACATTTTCGACCCTATAAAGTACATATGTATATTCTTGATCAGCAATAATAGCCGAGTCGATCTAGCCATGTCCGTCTGTCCGTCTGTTCGTTTCTACGCAAACTAGTCTTGAAGCTATCTGAATGGAACTTTGCAGATAGTCTTCTATATGCTCTCACTACTATATAAGTCGGAACGGGCCAGATCGGACGACTATATCATATAGCTGCCATAGGAATGATCGATACATTTTCAGAAATAAAATTATAACTTTTCAGCATATTTTCATATTATTTGAAAAGTTACCATTTAATATTATTCTAGAATTTCGGTTTTAATTTAATCAAAATCGGACTACTATATCATATAGCTGCCATAGGTATGTTGGGGGTAATATTACGTATACGTAATGTTAAACCGAATTTTAATATGTATAAATATTAGTGTTACTTTCCGTTTGATAAAATTTTATTAAGTCAAAATGGTCTAATTAAAAGCTGCAAGGGTATACAAACTCCGGCGTGCCGAAGTTAGCTTGCTTTCTTGTTTTGGTATAAAAACAAGAATTTATGTTCCGGAAAGAATCACAAAGTATTCTTAAAATTAGCTTGTTTGTTTCATTATAAAAATTTTACAAAATTTAATATGAGAATGTTGTATATATTTTAAAAACTTTTTTGTTCTTAATTCAATTAATGCTTAAATTTGTTCTCAATTAAAAAGTTTATTATTCTGATTTGAAACTCTTTTATGGGTTGAAATAAGATTTACAAAATCTTGAACTTAGTATGCAAAAATTCTTGTTTATTTTCGGAACCAAATAGTGGCGAATTTAAGACCAAAATTCATTCTTTTTTATCAGTGTTTGTGGCATTGTTAAGGGATAAGAAGTACCTTTTGTAACACAAAATTGACTCATTTCATTACATGCTTGAAAATGTATCATTGTATCATATGAGCAATTCCACAGAAAGGTCCACCGCGCCTAAAAAACTAAGACTTCTTGAAAATGTTTTTTTTTTAACAGAGTTACATTAGGAAATGTTAAAATCAAATGTATCAAATGTGAAAGAATTTTGCATTTATCTAAAACCGATTTTGAAAAATTCGAACACAAAGTCGCGCAAGCGCACTATTTGTCGTTATAATGTTTTGAGCTCATGCTTTGTTTTGATATAACTTCAAAACTTAGAGGCATTATTCTTTTAATTCTAATTTCTAAGAAAATTTAGAGAATGCAAAGAATCGAAAAAAAAAACACAAGGGAAAATATGCGATTACTACTAAGGGTAAAATATTGATTTGCGTTATCGCTTTCAGCATTGTCCCGTGCGCGACCGAAAAACAACATTTCATAATAGAACATCTAAACTACTTGCCCGAAACACGCATCCAATTTTTTTTGCAAGCAGAGTTTGAGTGTGCAATCAATGTATACAAATATTTTAGATATATAGCAAGATTTGTATTTTTGGTGAATATTTGAAGTTTGTCCCGTGCGCCACCGTAAGTATATTAATTTTTTTTTTTTATTTGTTCACTTTGTTATTTTCTTAAATATATAAATATATATTTTTGATATTATATTAATATAGATGAGCGAAAATATGTGACAGGATGTTCTTTATTTTTCTTCTTTCTTTATTAATCTTTGTTTTAGTTGTCATGTTGTCAACCCTCGTTTCTCTTGAGAGAGCTTCAGTACCCTGCAAGGGTATAATGGAGACTTATTGAAAACGACACTGCCAGACAGCTTAGATAGTTTAATAAAAGATTTTTATATAAGCGAAAATATTAGTGTGCAGTCCTCAGGAAAAAAGGACACACTCTTGATAGCAGGATAGTTGCTAAACGTTTTATGATGATGACTGTTTGAGAAGCATATAAGCTCTTTAAAAAAGAAAATCCAAACAAAAAAATTAGTAAATCCTATTTGTTTTAATATGAGGCCACGTCATGTTCAGTTAATTAATAAAACTCCGCATAATATGTGTGTTTGTATGTACCACGCGAACTTCGGCTATTTACTAGAAGGCTGTGCCAAAATTATGCAATCTTTTCCCAGCAATTCTGAAAGTTTTCTTTAAAACAGTTTGCTGCAATATTCTTAGTGAAAATGGCATGACAAGCCATTGCAAAAAATGCTTAAGCGATTTTAAATACCAACTTATTCCACTATCATATTTAAATAATATGAATGATGAAGTAAGTTGGCAGAGTTGGCGCAAAATTAATAACACCATGGCTCTTTCCAAAACTTTTGGAACTCTATCCGATATTATTATTGATCTGGAAATGGCTTTACCTTCTTTCAAAACTCTTTTTTTTTTTTATCAAAAGAGCTCAGCAAAGATATTTCGATGAAATCAAAGCTAATAAAAAATCAAGTGAATTGGCGATTCAAATTGAATTTGCTGAAAATTACAGGCTTACAAGTCAAAATGAGATACAAAGTGCTCATTTTAGTTGTCGCCAGGTGAGCATTTTTACTTGTGTAGCATGGCTGGCAGGAGTTAAAAAGTCGTTTGCTGGCATAAGTGACAAGCTAACGCGCAATAAGCAGGACGTTTTTGTTTTTTTTTTTGATGGGGATTTTAAAAGGAATTCGGCCATCATATGGGAGCTAATCAAAAATATTTATTTTTTCTGATGGAAGCTGTTCGCAGTTTAAAAATAAATTTATACTATTATTGATACAGTAGAATTATTAGAATGTCCTACATTGGAGTGGAATTTTTTTGCTAGCGCACATGGAAAAGGAGCTGTTGATGGAGTTGGTGCAGTAGTAAAACGAAAAGTTTGGCAGATGACTTAATCATTAATCACTTAATTTTCTTTTTATCAGTGTGCACTACATCATATTAAGGGCATAAACTTATTATATATGTCAACAGGAGATATTGAAAATGAAAATTTTAAATATAATTGAAATGAAAAATGAAAACAAGTGAAAAGCATACCGGGCATATCAAAATTCCACTGTTTCTCATCCACTTATAATGAGGTGAAAGCAGCAAGAACCCCTTATTCTAAGCAAGAAACCATATTATGTATTTAAAAACTTTGTAAATAATAAAATGATAACTAATATATTAATTTCTGTTTGTTGTATTATATAAATTTATTATAATTTTATATTTCTTTATGCATTTGAATGGATCTCCTTTGAATTAAAAAAAGAAACACAAATATGTAAATACTTATTAAGTTTCCTGTTATGTGAAAATTAATAAAATCATATTTTTTGTTAATTAAAAACATTTTTAATATATGTTTTGTAAATATTTAGCTACAGCAACCATGACAATAATAAAAAAAGTGATGATAAAAAATTTAACAAGCGCGATGTCCCGTGCGAATCTACTAAAAATTGAATTTTCAAAAAAAAAAGCAAGACATTTCGGAATAAACTCATAATTTTTAAGAGGCATCTGTGCACAACAGTTTAAAATTAGTTGCATAAAAATATTGCCTCTTGATTCCAAGAAATTGGCATTTGAATAGGTCGACTTCAAAAGTCACTTCCGTTTTTGCAAATAACTTGAATTTTGCAAATATCTTAATAATGAAAAATTAAACAAAATCAATCTTTGCACCAATAAAAGAACTAATAAAATGCTATATGTTAAGACTTTCATCCGAAAAAAAAATCATTTCCTACTTAACGTTTTTTACTTTGAATGCGTACGAATGTCCCGTGCGCGACTTTGGAATTGCCCATATGGAAAATCCACAGGCCCTTTATTTTCTACAATAGGAACATTTTTAAACATACCTGAATTCTTGGAAATGGTTGGGAAGTCTCACAGGTCACTGCCTGGCTGCGGCGCATGCAGTCCAGCTAGGCATCACCGACAACGCCAAATGCCGGAAATGTGATGAATCCGAGGCAACCGAAAGCTTGGAGCTACCTATAGAGGTAGCCATCCGTTTTAATGTGGCCCTCTTTATTACTGTGGTGACATTTAACTTTTGAAGTGAAAACTTCTTATGGCGCGTTGGGCACTTTTGTGGGTGAGGATTTTCTGCCGTTTTCGCGACAGATGAGATTTTACACAGATAGACTCTGCGTGTATGGGTATGCAAGGGCGCTGCATGCTATACGCCAGAGTGCCCAAACGCTGCTTACGACGAAGCAAATTTCAATGCATTCAAATGAAAACACCAACACTAGTAAGGATAAAATTTGTTTTATTTTATCACCCAACAACAACCACATGCAAGTGCAGTTACCTTGCTCAAATGCAGATGAAGAATAGAGATAAGAAAACGAAAGTGAAAAATTGTTTTTGCAATTAACATAGCCGTGTACATATAGGCATTTGCTCGCCTATGCTTCGGAGGCAATTACAACAAGAAAGGAAGCTAACTTCGGCACGCCGAAGTTTGTATTCCCTTGCAGATTTCAATTGCATTAATTATAATCTAAGCCTACCTATTTTAAAATGAATTACTTTCAATTAAATTTTATTTTTACAGTTATACATTTTTTACATTTTTACATGTAAAATCAAATGTAATTTATATCCACATTTACCGATCGTTTGTATGGCAGCTATATGATACAGTCGTCCGATTTTTATGAAATTTTAAACAAAATTCTGAAATAATATAGAATGCTTGTATCTTAAATTATAAGACGTTGTGTTGAAAACTGACAAAGTTATAATTTGTTTTCTAAAAATTTCCGACCGTTTCTATAGCAGCTATATGATATTTATTTTTGATTTTTTAAGTACAATTTCTCATGTCGCGAGCGCACCTAAAAATGCTCACCAAGAAAAGTGCCCAACGCACCATAAGTTCAAGTTTTCACTTCTGCCTGCACTCCCGGAGTGCAACCCCCCTTGTTTATTTAGAATTTACCTTAAATGTTTTGTTTTGCTTAGTTTCGCAATTTTCAAAGGAATTTAATGCTTTTCTATTAGTGTCATTATGATCATTTTTAATTATATTTTCCTGACCGAGCAATCTATTCTTAACAATCGCCAATGTTTAATTGTCCCCTGATAATGTCTCTATTGCCGTGATGACACTATCGTAAGCCGAAGGCAATGTAATCAACAAATATGACACATTCCATCTATTCTATTTTTGCCCCTGCGTCCAACAACTCACTTATCAAATCATCAAAAACGGTAGAGTGGTCAAATAAGGACATCTCACTCGATAGTTTGAGAGGAAGTAAGTGTTTGCGAACTGCCAACTGCGCCGACAGACTTTTTCGTTTATACACCGCGTCCAAATTTGCGCGCCGTTATATCGTTGCAGCTAAGTTCAAAAACGAATGGCTGAGGTACTTATTAGCGTACTTTTTGACACAATGTTCATCTAATTCATCAGGCATGTCTTGATCAATGACGTACTTCTCGTACTTTTGCCTTGTCCTACATATACACAATTTAAATTTCATGTGGTGCGTTAAATTATAAATATATCTATTTTTATTTTTATACCCTTGCAGGGTATTATAATTTTAGTCAGAAGTTTGGAACGCAGTGAAGGAGAAATTTCCGACCCTATACAGTATATGTCGCAGTGTGATTCCTAGTAAATGTAGCATTCTGGTAATTTGGGAATTCGGGGAATTCCCTGCTTCTGCTTGTTGATATTGAGCAAAAGCACGGCAGCAAAGGCAGAGACGCTCTGCTGCTGAGTGAAGTTCGGTGGTAAGATACCAAGAGTCTTAAGTAAGACAGAGATGGCTGTATATGCTCGACTCGAGTGAGTTTATGACGTGAGCGCTTATGCAATAGTTAGTTGAGCTTGGGTATTCGAACCGATCGGACCGATCATCAAAAGCATCAACATGGATAACATACCCTTGCCGCCGACCGACATACCATTGCCGCCGACATCAGAAGCGGGATACGCTCCGCCAAAAGAGGACAGCTCTAGCGTATATAGGGCAGCCTTAGAAGAGCAAAATCGCAATTTAATGGAAATAATGAAATCCATGCAGGCACCAAGAGCACCGGCAATAGACGGGAGAGCACTCCACGTCACTCTACCCAAGTTTTGCCCTGACACCGCTGGAGCACATGCATCAGTTTGGTGTACTACAGTGGACTTAATTTTTGCGGATAATGCTCTCGAAGGCAGTGCGCTTGTGATTGCGTTAAGCAAAGCATTAGAAGGCAGTGCATCGCAATGGCTGTCCCAAATATGCTTCGCTGGCATCACATGGCCGCAGTTTAAGGAACTTTTCATCCAACGTTTCGTGGGCATTGAGACAACTTCTCCTATACTGATGAACATTTTGAACGGACGTCCCAAAACTGGATAGAGTTTCGCCGAGTACGGCAGTCGCATTGTCACCCTATTGCTCTCTAAGTGGAAGGCAAAGAATTTGGAGGAGATTGCAGTACCAGTAGCGTTAGCTCACATGGCTCAAATCGATAATAATTTGTTGCGTTGGCTGTTTACAACGAATGTGACGACTCGTAATGAGCTGCAGCAGCAGCTATAGGCTTACGCCTTTAAGAAGCGCAACAACGAGGAGGACGGATATTCGACGGGTCCGGATAAGAAGAAAACAAGAATGCAGTCGCAGGTGAAGTGCCATTTTTGTGGAAAGGCTGGCCACAAGTATGCAGAATGTCGCTCTCGAATGGAGAATCAGCCCCAACAGAAAGGAATTACAGCGTGATCAGCACGGCCGGATTGAAGGATAGATCAAAAATTAAATGTTTTAAGTGCGGTGAAAATGGACATGTGGCTTCTGTATGCCCCAAAAATCGTACTGGTGGAAACAGCAAGAGCTACGAGAAGCGAGTTGAAGTTTGTACAGGAGCTCCACCAAGTGGAACAATTACCTTATCCGGTGAGTCTATTCCATATTGTTTCGATTCTGGAGCCGAATGTTCACTGGTCCAGGAGAGTGTTGCGGATAAATTCACCGGAAAACGATTTCACAATATTGTAACTTTAAATGGCATAAGTAACGATTCAATTTGTAGCACATCGCAAGTTCTGAGTAATATTAATATTGAACAATATTGTTTCGAAGTTTTATTACATGTAGTTATGGATAAATATTTGAAGCATGACGTGTTGATTGGCCGTGAAGTTTTAAGCCTGGGCTTTGGTGAATCAATTGATGCAGATAAATTTTGCTTTTATAAGACAAAAAGAGTAAATGTTCTGAGTCTAGTGAAGTATGAAGAAATCATCAATTCTGATACCAATTTAAACGATTCTGATAAGACGATATTAAACAATATATTGAGATGTCACTCTGATAGGTTTATTGACGGAATTCCAATGACTCGTGTGACGACAGGTCAATTAGAAATTAGGCTAATAGATCCACAAAAGACTGTGCAGCGTCGACCTTATAGGCTTAGCGAAGATGAAAGGAAGCACGTTCGGTGCAAAATTGATGAATTGCTTACATCAAAAATTATTCGTCCCAGCTGCTCAAGATTCGCTAGTCCCATGATGCTGGTTAGGAAGAAAAATGGCACAGATCGTCTTTGTGTAGATTACCGCGTTTTAAACGACAATACCATTGCCGATAAATATCCATTGCCTCTTATTTCGGATTAAATAGCTCGTCTTCGTGGTGCAAGGTACTTTTCGTGTATAGATATGGCAAGTGTATTTACCAAATCCCTGTACACCCAGATTCAATTGAGCGAACGGCCTTCGTTACACCTGATGGACAGTACGAATTCTTAACCATGCCCTTTGGTCTGAAGAACGCACCTTCTGTGTTTCAGCGTGCAATAATAAAAGCCCTGGGTCCGTTGGCACACACATTCGCCATTGTTTACATTGACGATGTTATGGTAGTAGCTAAAACGAAAGATGAAGCGTTAGAACGACTAGAGATAGTGTTGGACACCTTACGTAAAGCCAGATTTTCATTAAATATAACGAAATGTTCGTTTCTTAAAACTAAAATCGAGTACCTTGGGTTTGAAATAACGAATGGAGAAATTCGGCCAAATGCACGAAAGATCCAGGCATTGATAGGGTTGCCACCTCCGAAAACGGTTACTCAATTACGACAGTTCATTGGTTTAGCTTCTTACTTTCGACAATTCATTTCAAAATTTTCCGAAATATTAAAACCATTGCATACGCTTACTTCAAAGAATAATGCTAATTTTGTCTGGTTGTCAGAACATGAACAAATACGTTTGAAAATAATAGGTGCATTGACACAGGCCCCAGTATTAACTATATTTGACCCACAATATCCTATAGAATTGCACACAGATGCCAGCTCCATTGGTTACGGGGCGATATTGTTACATAAAATCGAAAATAAATCCTATGTAGTGGAGTATTATAGCAAATGTACTTCTCCAGCAGAAGCAAAATACCACTCGTACGAACTCGAGACTTTAGCAGTTGTCAATGCTATGAAGCATTTTAGGCATTATTTGCAAGGTCGTCGTAAATTTGTCGTTTACACTGATTGTAACTCTTTAAAGGCCAGTCGCACCAAAATGGAATTAACACCAAGAGTGCATAGATGGTGGGGGTTTTTATAGTCATTTAATTTCGATCTTGAATATAGAAAAGGGGAGCGAATGGCGCATGTCGATTTCCTTTCCCGAAATCCACTGTCAGAAGGAAATAAGTGTGTGGATAAAATAATTGAGAAGCGTATTAATCTTACTGAAGTGACCGACAATTGGTTGGTGTCCGAACAGCAGCGCGATCCTGAAATAATCAATATTTCATCCAAGTTGCGTAATAACGAGTTACCGGAAAATTTAAATAAAACATTTGAATTAAGAAAGGGTATATTGCATAGGAAAATACAAAGGAATGGTAAAACAAGGTGCTTGCCGGTAATTCCAAGGGCGTTTAGGTGGGCAACCACGTATACGAATCTGTTATGCATTTGGGATGGAAAAAAACATTAGATAAGGCATATGGATATTACTGGTTCGAGAATATGACCAAGTATGTACAAGGTGCGTTCCAAAGTAAACAGGACTTTTTAAATTTAGCGCCCTCTGGTGGCGCCATCTATATGCGTTGGAATCTGCTATCTTTTATCGACTTCCAGTAAAAATTTCATGACATTTCATCGATTGGAAGTGAAGTTATTGTTTTGCAAGTGTGCGCATATTTTTGTCATCGGTACAAAAATGAGCTTCGAACAAAGAGCCAACATTAAATTTTGTTTTAAACTTGGTAAAACTTTTACCGAAACGTTTCAATTGATGAAACAAGTTTATGGCGATGGTTGCCTATCCCGTAGCAGAGTGCACGAGTGGTTTCAACGTTTTCAAAGTGGTCGAGAGGACATAAATGACGATGAACATGTGGGCCAGCCAAAATCCGTGATCACCAAAACTTCCATCGAAACTGTGCGTGATTTCATAAAAAGTCAGCCGAAATCATCATTGAAATTAATGGAAATAGAATTGAACATCTCCAGAACATCGATTTATCGGATTTTGACCGAACATTTGGGCTTACAAAAGGTGTGTGCACAGTTTGTTCCGCACAAATTGACTGACAACTGTAACAATTCAGGCTTGATGTTGGTTCGAAGAGCCAGGCGCACGCATATATGCTCGGCTTTGCTCGTCGGCTAAGGAGGTGGTGAACTTTGCCTGCTCTTTGGGGTTGCCTTTTACGATCGGTATCTTATTAAAGTTGCGTGCTGCGACGAGATGGGGGGAAGGGAAAATCAAAACACAAACTCGGACAAGTAGACTCTCTCACTAACGCACAACAAATTGTCTGCGCCCTCGGATGTTGCTAAGGGCACGGGTTGCCCTCCCTACCTATGGTCATCCTCTCCAATTGCATCATTATGTTTCTTGGATGACCCCTAAAAGCGGTTACGGGAACTAACTACTGGTGGAGGCAAATAATTTCAATAAGTTAACACATTATAAAATGATTTATTATACTAAAGAAAAAGTTTTCCTAAAAATAGTGACACCTAACATAAATAAAAAGTGAAACATGCAAACATAAGTTGTAATGATTAAGCTTATAAATAGGATATGATTGAGTTATTAAATTATTAAAATTTTACCAAAAAAAGACATTCGAACCTGACATAAGTAAACGAGATATAACTTAATAATTCCATAGGAGTAGACAAAAAGAAATAAAGAGTTCGTTTGGTCTAAGAGTGTGAGTTAAATAATGAAGTACGGAATATCGGTTTTGTTTCCCGCTTTTAGATTTTTTTCCAGCGGTGGGACATTCTCTTATTCTTTTGTTCGTTTCTCTATGGACTTTTATGCAGCGACGAATTAATCGCATGAATGTTTGGGATTTTGTAAGGGCTTCCCTTTATTTTATTACAATTTAAACATACTAAAATATGGCCATAATTGACACTCACAGTTTTTATTCCTCCATCGATGAAAGCGCTTTCTTCGGCAGGTAGCTGTGGAACGGAGATAGTAAAATAAAACGAATGCCCCTTTTTAATGGAAAATGACAAACCAGTGCCAGTCAGAAAAACAACAAAGAACTAATAGAAATCCACACAGTCACAAACAAGAACTAAAACCCAAATTAAAGGAATAACCCTTGATCTTTTCACTTCGCCATATTGGCTTCCAACCTCTTCTTTTTTTTGTTTCTTTTCCTCTTCCTCCTGGATTTAAAGTCTCGCTCTCTTTTTTTTGTATATAAAGTAAAAAAAATTTACACTAAATTAATTTAAAAGAACATTTGGCCTCCTTGGATTAATTCCGCCCACGCATCCGCCTAGTTAGCGGTCTCATGAACCTGCCGCTCGCTAGCTAATTATTTCATCTTAAGGCGAGCGCCGAAAATGTCAAGCTAAGTTCGCAAGTGGACTTTGCCCCTCTGTATTTCCTTCTTTTATAACTTCACCGCCGAATTTATTTATTTATTTTTTTTTTTTTGCCGATTCTCTTTGCGCTGCCTTTACCGCATCGAGAACTTTAAACACTTTTTTTATTATCCCGCCTTCTGGCGGCTGCTGCTGATCACCGGCCGGACCTGCCGAAACCTTTGCACTTGCGCGGTTGGCGCTGAGACCGCTCGGGCCGCTCGGACCACTGGCGCCGGTTCGAGGTCGCTGCTGCTGCCCTGAAGACGCTTGGACCGCTGGTGCCGGTTCGAAATCGCTGCTGCTGCTCTGACGACGCTGAGACCGCTCGGGCCGCTTGGACCGCTGGTGCTCTCCTCGACGATTGCAATAAAAAAATTAACGTCACAAATCGGCTTTTGTAAAGCGCCAAGCCTATCGGAAAATTTTTCTATTTAGTTCTCTCACTTCTCCACATTTTCACTTTCACATTTGCTTACCCTGGGGACTCAGCGCTATTTTTGGAGTTATATAAAATTAATGGCTTGCGGTGGCAGCGGCAACACGGAGTATTTAATATACAGAATTAATACACACTCGCGTTTTCTTTGCAACTTTCGTTTTTTTTTTTTTTTTCTGTTCAGAAGATAAGTTTAATAAAAAATAAATCCGAAAAGCGCACTTTACTGCCTGCTACCAAGACCGCTAATGACAAGGGAGACGCCCCGAAATGCGCGGGACCCCTCTCTATATTTCTCGCCGACCTTCGGGCCCCAGCCGAAAGATGACATTTGTTCCCTTGAGGTAGATTAGTCTCCTCAGCTTCGTTCAGCACCTCTAGATCGCCAAAGCTCTGTGCCGCCCTAATATCTCCTAGGTGGCGCCAGCGAAGTATCTCATTCTGACACTGACTCAGGCGCTACAAATGCCCCCCGCTTAATATCAAACTTGGGGGTCAAACTCCCAAGATTGATACCACCAGAGCCTGAGGCAGCCACTCATTGCTTTAGGTCTTTGGCATGATACTTGCCAACCAACCTACCCTGCAGATCTTCCAGGTCATAATACGAATTCCCCAGTTTTTTCCGAATTCGAGCCTTTAGGAACGCGGGACCTAGTTTGGCATTGTATCCGGCTTGAAAGTTGCTCTGCCGGAAATTTCTTCTTAATATCTCCTGACCCTCAGTGTAGGATACTGGCCGGGACCGCAAATTATACAGACGCTCATTCTTCTGATTCTGCTTATGCAGGACTTCGCGAGCCTTGGCCCGCACTATCTCCAAAGAATCCTCCTTATTCCATACCATAGTCTTGTCCTCCAGCAATCCTAGAGTCCTCAGTATCTTGTAAGTAGCACCGGAACCTACAAACTGCTGGCCAAACACCATATAATAAGGAGACGTTCCAATAGCAGAGTGGATGCTTGTTCTCAGAGCACAACAAATGCTGATGAGTTTTTCGTCCCAATCCTTTTGATCCGGACGTACATACGACCGGATGGCCGCGATCACCGATCGATTAACCCGTTCCGAAGCATTTGCTTGCGGCGAGTACACAGCCGTGAGAATGTGAGTAATTTTATTCTTTCTGAGAAAATTTTGAAAAATATCGGACTTGAATTGCGAACCATTGTCTGAGATGACCGACTCAGGAACTCCAAAAGTGTGAAACAATTCCTGCTCCATATACTTGACAACAACCTCTGCCGTTTGCTTCTTTATGGCCTTTAGGAATACGAATTTAGAATAATGATCCAGGACTATGAAAATACCAATATGGCCGCTCCTTGAGCGGGGATATGGCCCTAGAAAATCCACATACAATCTCTGAAAGAATCTATCAGATTCCGGAGCCTTTCCCATCGGTGGTCTCTGGACCATGTTGGGAGCTTTAGTTCCCTTGCAAGTCTCACACTCCAAAACGTGGGTCTTAACATCCTTCACAAGCCCCGGCCAGTAATAATACCGCCTTACACGCTCCAGAGTCTTGTGAACTCCGCCATGCGAAGCTAGCGGATGGTCATGCGCGCTGCTCAGAACTTTCTTGATTAAGCTTTGTGGGATCCACAACTTCCAACTAAATTGATCGTGAACCGCCTCGCCTGAATCATGCTCCATCTTTTTATAGACCAAGTCATCAACTACTCTCAGATCCGGCAACCTATCCAGATTTGCTTTGATTCCCTCTCGAAACGCTGCATAATCGGGGGATTTGAATTCTGATGAATCTACGTCCACAACCAACCCATGCTCGACGTCTACAGTTGCGAGATTCTCCTCGTTCACCCTGGATAAAGCGTCGGGAACGACATTTAATCGCCCAATCCGGTGCTCAATATTGAAATCGAACCCCTGTAATTTTAACGCCCAACGGGCCAATCTGGAGTGTAGATCTGTCTGCGACATCAGCCACTTCAAGGAAGCGTGATCCGTAATCACCGTGAACTGGTGGCCTTCTATGTAGGCTCTAAACCTCTTTATGCAAACTAATACTGCTAAGAGTTCCTGTTCTGTTACCGAATAATTCCTCTGCGCTTTGTTTAGTTTTTTGGATACAAAGGCTATGGGGTATTCATCTCCCTCAGCAGTTTTCTGTACTAGCACTCCTCCTACACCCGTATTGCTTGCATCGCACTGCACGAAGAATGGTTTCGAGAAATCAGGACTTCGAAGTACCGGAGCTGAGCACAGCTTATGCTTTAAATCCTCGAAGGCTTTCTCGGCTTCAGGTGTCATTGCGAATTTTTTTTTCGGTTTCAGCAAATCGGTCAGTGGAGCTGCCACAGATGCAAAATTTTCCACAAATTTTCGGTACCAACCGACCATGCCCAGGAATCTCCTAAGGCTTTTCAAAGATTTTGGCAACGGGAATTCCTGCATTGCGGAAATCTTCTCTGGATCCGTCCGAATAACTCCCTCACCTACGATGTGACCCAAATATTTTACGGTTCTTCGGCAGAACTTGCTCTTTTCGACATTTAAAGTTAAGCCTGCCGCCTTGATATGACCAGCGACAAGGTCTAACACCTTTAAATGTGCCTCGAAACTGTCCGATACGATCAGTAAGTCGTCAAGATACACGAACACCTCGTTTCGCAGCTCTGCAGGTATGACTTTGTCCATAAGGCGTGTCATGGTTTGGGATGCATTGGTGAGGCCAAATGGCATCACTTTATATTGGTATAGGGGCCTGCCTGGTATTGTGAATGCCGTCTTATCTCTGGATTCCGGATCAAGTGGAATTTGCCAATAGGCGTCCTTGAGATCCAGACTCGATATAAACATCGCCTTGGGGAGGCGACCCAAAATGCCATCTATCTGTGGGAGTGGATATGCGTCCTTCCGGGTGACAGCGTTGAGTTTACGGCTGTCTAAACAAAGCCGAACCTTGCCCGGTTTCTGGACTAAAACAACCGGAGACGACCAGGCGCTATCGGATTGCTCAATCACTCCCAACTTTAACATTCGGTCCACCTCATCATATAACAACTTTTCTATTGCCGGCGACACTGGGAAATGCCTTTGTTTCACCGGCTTGGCGTCTCCTATATCTATAGAGTGCGACAATTTTGCAGTTTTTCCTAATCCTGATACCGCAAACGATGGAAATTTCTGTATTACAGCTTGCAATTGTTCGTTTTGTTGTACAGATAAACTGTGTGACTCGGAATTAATTTCGGAAATGACCATATCTGGTGGCAATAATTCAAACAACGACCAAAAATCAATTCCCAGATACAAGTCCTGCTTGAGAGATGGAATTATGAAAAGATCCATATCTTTGCTTTGATCATTGTATTTGGTAGGGACTTTTATCCGACCTATTACCTCCTGACTTTTTCCATCTGCTGTGCTGACCGAAGATCCTCCTTTTTTAAAGGGAATTCTTTTTTTAATAACGTATTCAGCCAAACCTCCGCCTATTACGCTAATTGCAGCTCCCGTATCCAACAGGCCCGTAACCTGTCGCCCCAGGACATATACATCCGCATACGGACGTTTATCTGCCGTTTTATACCTAATGGCATTGATCATCTTCGCGGCTCTTCTAAACTCCCTTATCCGTTTGGCGTTGCGCGAGTCTGAACTTATTGGCTTTAACTCTTTGTATGACGTTATTTCTGGAGTGAACTTTACTAGTTGGTGCCAGACAGACTGCCTGCTAAGCCCCAAAACCCTATCTTCCTGTTTTTGAGTGGCATCTATGGATTGGTGTTGGGTTTCGTCTGACGATTTCGTTGGGGACCCGACTGTTGACGAGGCTGCGTGTCCCCCTTCGCGTTTTTTTGGCACTTGGCACATGACGGCTTATAGGTGTTGGGGGCTCCGCAGCCATAACAAAATATTCTGCGCTTCCCGTCGCAATCGTGATATCTGTGTCCCTCCTTTCGACAGTTCCAACAGATAAGCGCCACTGCTTCGATTTCCACTTCATCCTCAATCTCGGAGAACTCAATGGCATCATCCGAAAGGAGCTCTTCAATCACTTCGGACACTTGTTTCTTGAAAGGCACAACCTTCTGATATGAGTAGTTTCGCCTTACATCATCCAAAAAGGTTTCCCGCTTCCTACAAATCTCCCTCAACTGATCGACAGAACCTATTTCTACGTTAAGCAATTCGTGCCGTATTTCCGGCCTTAGATTCCGCCGAAGGATTTCCACCGTGGATTTTTCCGACATTGGAGTCTCTAGCCCATCCATGAGCGCTACCACCGCGTCCCAAAACGAGTCGAAGCTTTCTTTTTCTTTTTGCTTGCGATCCCGAATTGCCTCACGAATGTCCACATCCGTCCGAGTATCTCGGAATTGCTTCCGCATCGCTTGGCAGAGTAAATCCCAATTGCATTCACTGGTCGATTTGTGAAACCGCCAGTAAAACTCCCGGGCTTTTCCATCGAATAACATGCTGGCATTGTTGCACAAGACCGAAAATAAACCACCCAATGTTTGCTTAGTCAGAATCTCAACGCGATAAATAAAATTATCAATACTAATCCCGTCTCGGTTCCCACTAAAGCGCAACTTCCAGCTGTTGATTATATTTGCTGCCTTATCCGGCCTATACATCAGATCGGACCCAAGACTTCCAGGAGTCGATCGGGCCTCTCCTTGAAAGCCATTTGAATCACGCCTCCTGCCTGGTCCTGATTCCTGCCATAAAGGCCCAAGATTTTGGCCTGCTGGAATTTGGCTAGAGCCAGGAAAAGCTCCCAAGTTTTGCTCTACTGGCGTTGGAGTGTTTCTAGGTAAGTATGCAGCGAGATTGGTTTGCAGTAACAGAGCCATCTGCTGGGACAGTTCAGTGAGAATGTCATTTCGCATTCCCTGCATGGCCTGGGCCACTATATTGCCGACCTCGGCAGAAGAAACAGTCTCTCGGCTACCTGAAGGGGCTGCCGTTTCTCCAACCGCTGGCTTCTTAGCCGCTGGTGTGGTTGTGGAAATTTGAAAACAGACAATTTTACAGGTAGGGCATTCTCGATTTGTTTTTGTGTATACTGCTAAGCAACTTTTATGAAAGTCGTGGTTGCATTTCGTTTTAAATATAGTCCCAGTAGATAGAGATTTGCCACATAAAGGGCACTCTGCTCCAGAACCAACCTCTTCCCTATCGGAATCCGCCATATTTTCTGAAAAAAACTTCTTGATCTTCAGCAAAACCTTAACGACAAAAAAAATAAATATTAACAAAATTCTAAAACATAAATATCTGCCAGAAACTAGGCAAATTACTAAAGAGTTCGCTCTCAACAAGCTTGCGATAGGCAACCAGCTGTTTCTCTCTTTGTTTCGCGACTTGCCTTAACAAAATCCCACGCGAAGCTCTTATCTTCTTCCGCGGCAGCGGTCAACGACCTTGAATGCGCAAACAGCTGATCCAATCTTTTTGGTTTGGCACTGACCTACTTTCGCAGCTTCTCGAAGAATGCACTTCTCTTTAAGCAACGGTCAACGACCTTCAGATCTGCGAACAGCTGATCCTTTTTTTTTTCGCTTTTGCTGGTCAGTGCGCTTTAAGAGACAAAATTTCCTCGAATGCTATTGGATTTACCAAAACTATAAACTAACTATAAGATCAACTCTCAATCAGTTTAATTATAAATTCGAAGATGATGTAAATAAATTCCTAAAAGCATTCAATAAGAATCAAATAAATAAATTAAAAACAAATAAATATAAAAACGAAAATAATTCAATATTAATTACTGCCATCCAACCAAGCAGCGTTCACCGTAACGCTTTGTTTTTAATAAACAAATATCATGGGTAATGAGAGAGAAAGAGAGAAAAAAAACAATTATGCTGCTACTACTCGCAAAGCTCGCTGCAATCGCAGCGTCTGCTTTGTCATATCGATCCCTAGCACAACAACAAAACGCCTTGGCCTTGAAAACTCGCGGCTTTAGCGCACCCTACATTTGCGAAAGGCATATCTGTTCCGCTATCAACCGAGGTCAGTCGACTTATATTATAAAAAAAAATCGAACTGCATTCCTATGCAATTTATAAACGGGATATGATTCGCAAATTTGTTTTTAAAGACAGGAACTCCACTTAACATTAAATATCCGTGGCCCGGTAAAAACTACTGATGGTCATTTTTTTCCCGGTATTCCTATGCGTCTATTTAACTAAAGTTAGAATTCCCTAAAAAAATTTATAGAAAAGATTTTCTTTGTCCTTTAAATTTTTATATCATCCGTGGCCAATGAAAGACTGCGGACAGCTCATGTCAAGTATTCCTATGCGTCTGATACAAAAATTAAGAGAAACGAAAAAAACACAAAAAGAGAGATATAAGAGAAAGATGAGTTTGCGACTTTATTCTAAACCATAAATTTAAAACAAAACATGATTTGGCCAACACGTTAGGGCGCCATAATAATTATATCGATCTTAAATAATCATTATTGTAACGATTCAGGCTTGATGTTGGTTCGAAGAGCCAGGCGCACGCATATATGCTCGGCTTTGCTCGTCGGCTAAGGAGGTGGTGAACTTTGCCTGCTCTTTGAGGTTGCCTTTTACGATCGGTATCTTATTAAAGTTGCGTGCTGCGACGAGATGGGGGGAAGGGAAAATCAAAACACAAACTCGGACAAGTAGACTCTCTCACTAACGCACAACAAATTGTCTGCGCCCTCGGATGTTGCTAAGGGCACGGGTTGCCCTCCCTACCTATGGTCATCCTCTCCAATTGCATCATTATGTTTCTTGGATG
Organism: Drosophila jambulina; assembly: GCA_018152175.1. Taxonomy (NCBI): domain Eukaryota; kingdom Metazoa; phylum Arthropoda; class Insecta; order Diptera; family Drosophilidae; genus Drosophila; species Drosophila jambulina. The sequence goes on along the minus strand of JAECXH010000012.1, from coordinate 1,262,902 downwards.
ACCCCTAAAAGCGGTTACGGGAACTAACTACTGGTGGAGGCAAATAATTTCAATAAGTTAACACATTATAAAATGATTTATTATACTAAAGAAAAAGTTTTCCTAAAAATAGTGACACCTAACATAAATAAAAAGTGAAACATGCAAACATAAGTTGTAATGATTAAGCTTATAAATAGGATATGATTGAGTTATTAAATTATTAAAATTTTACCAAAAAAAGACATTCGAACCTGACATAAGTAAACGAGATATAACTTAATAATTCCATAGGAGTAGACAAAAAGAAATAAAGAGTTCGTTTGGTCTAAGAGTGTGAGTTAAATAATGAAGTACGGAATATCGGTTTTGTTTCCCGCTCTTAGATTTTTTTCCAGCGGTGGGACATTCTCTTATTCTTTTGTTCGTTTCTCTATGGACTTTTATGCAGCGACGAATTAATCGCATGAATGTTTGGGATTTTGTAAGGGCTTCCCTTTATTTTATTACAATTTAAACATACTAAAATATGGCCATAATTGACACTCACAGTTTTTATTCCTCCATCGATGAAAGCGCTTTCTTCGGCAGGTAGCTGTGGAACGGAGATAATAAAATAAAACGAATGCCCCTTTTTAATGGAACATGACAAACCAGTGCCAGTCAGAAAAACAACAAAGAACTAATAGAAATCCACACAGTCACAAACAAGAACTAAAACCCAAATTAAAGGAATAACCCTTGATCTTTTCACTTCGCCATATTGGCTTCCAACCTCTTTTTTTTTTGTTTCTTTTCCTCTTCCTCCTGGATTTAAAGTCTCGCTCTCTTTTTTTTGTATATAAACTAAAAAAAATTTACACTAAATTAATTTAAAAGAACATTTGGCCTCCTTGGATTAATTCCGCCCACGCATCCGCCTAGTTAGCGGTCTCATGAACCTGCCGCTCGCTAGCTAATTATTTCATCTTAAGGCGAGCGCCGAAAATGTCAAGCTAAGTTCGCAAGTGGACTTTGCCCCTCTGTATTTCCTTCTTTTATAACTTCACCGCCGAATTTATTTATTTATTTTTTTTTTTTTGCCGATTCTCTTTGCGCTGCCTTTACCGCATCGAGAACTTTAAACACTTTTTTTATTATCCCGCCTTCTGGCGGCTGCTGCTGATCACCGGCCGGACCTGCCGAAACCTTTGCACTTGCGCGGTTGGCGCTGAGACCGCTCGGGCCGCTCGGACCACTGGCGCCGGTTCGAGGTCGCTGCTGCTGCCCTGAAGACGCTTGGACCGCTGGTGCCGGTTCGAAATCGCTGCTGCTGCTCTGACGACGCTGAGACCGCTCGGGCCGCTTGGACCGCTGGTGCTCTCCTCGACGATTGCAATAAAAAAATTAACGTCACAAATCGGCTTTTGTAAAGCGCCAAGCCTATCGGAAAATTTTTCTATTTAGTTCTCTCACTTCTCCACATTTTCACTTTCACATTTGCTTACCCTGGGGACTCAGCGCTATTTTTGGAGTTATATAAAATTAATGGCTTGCGGTGGCAGCGGCAACACGGAGTATTTAATATACAGAATTAATACACACTCGCGTTTTCTTTGCAACTTTCGTTTTTTTTTTTTTTTTTCTGTTCAGAAGATAAGTTTAATAAAAAATAAATCCGAAAAGCGCACTTTACTGCCTGCTACCAAGACCGCTAATGACAAGGGAGACGCCCCGAAATGCGCGGGACCCCTCTCTATATTTCTCGCCGACCTTCGGGCCCCAGCCGAAAGATGACATTTGTTCCCTTGAGGTAGATTAGTCTCCTCAGCTTCGTTCAGCACCTCTAGATCGCCAAAGCTCTGTGCCGCCCTAATATCTCCTAGGTGGCGCCAGCGAAGTATCTCATTCTGACACTGACTCAGGCGCTACACAACCAAAAATTGCTCAGAATTCAACATTCAAAGGACATCATTAAAGAGGCAAAAAAAAATCGAAACTTTCTTTACACGATTGTGACTGGTGACGAAACGTGGTGTTTTCAATATGATCCCGAAACGAAACGCCAGAGTGCTGAATGGAAGGCGCCGGACGAGCCGAAACCCAAAAAATCGCGCATGGAGAAGTCAAAAGTGAAGACAATGCTGATTTGTTTTTACGATTCCAAGGGTATTGTCCACAAAGAATTTGTTCCACCCGGCCAAAACGTTAATGCGGTATTCTACCTTGGAGTTTTGAAGCGTTTGGTGCACCGTATTCGACGCTTGTAACCGATTTTTTGACCAAAAATCAAATTTTAACAATCAACCACTCCCCGTATTCACCTGATATGGCACCGTGCGACTTCTACCTTTTCGGAAAAATGCATTTGCCGATGAAAGGAAAGCGTTATGCAGACGTGGAGGCCATTCAAAAGGATTGTACCGGCATACTGGCGGCCATACCGGTCAATGAGCTAAAACACTCGTTCGACATGCTTATGGACCGTGCCAAAAGCTGTATTCAAGCAGAAGGAGAATATTTTGAATAAAATTAATTGATTTTGCCGATAACTCCATGTGTTCTTTCTTTTTTTTTAAAGTCCTGTTTACTTTGGAACGCACCTTGTACGTAGATTTGTGGAAAATTGTATCACGTGCAAACTAGCAAAACCCCCAAATGGAAAGGTTCAGGCAGAATTGCATCCAATTCCTAAGATAGAGATACCATGGCACACAGTACACATCGATATAACGGGTAAAATGAGTGGCAAAAACGACTTGAAGGAATACGTCATTGTTTTAATAGATGCATTCACTAAGTTTGTTTATTTTTACCACACACTGAATATAGACACCGAAAGCTGTATTAAAGCTGTGAAATCGGTTGTGGCGCTATTTGGATTGCCAACTAGAATAATAGCGGATCAAGGTCGTTGTTTTGCTAGCTCAGGCTTTCGCAATTTCTGTTCCGCTCAAAAGATTCAGCTACATTTGATCGCTACCGGAGCTAGTAGGGCAAATGGACAGGTTGAACGCGTGATGAGCACCCTTAAGACAATGCTGACAGCAGTTGAAACGAGTCAGAGATCATGGCAGGAGGCATTGCCTGAAGTACAACTGGCCATGAATTGTACTGCAAATCGAGTCACCAAGTTTAGCGTTTTAGAGCTATTAATAGGAAAAGAAGCTAGGCCTTTTGGTTTATTGTCAATAAACGAAGAAGACAATGATGTACATAGAGAACAGATTAGAATTCAAGCCAAGGAAAACATGGAAAATAATGCAAGATATGACAAACAAAGATTTGACAAAAATAAGGCAAAGATTATGAAGCATAACGTAGGTGATCATGTTTTGCTGAAAAACGAAGAACGGCATCAGACAAAGCTCGACCCCAAATTTAAAGGTCCATTTGAGGTGATCAAAGTCTTAGACGGCGATCGATATGAACTAAAATCATTAGTAAATAAGCGAACATATAAATATTCACATGAGTGGCTAAGAGCGCTACCAAAAAGACAAATAACTAACGAATTAAACGAAGAATTCGATGGCATAAGTGATGGCGATTCCCAGGAGGGGAACGAACTAATAGACGGCGTTAGTAAGCGTGCGCCTGTGTCCCAAGAGGGGAATTGAGGACCGCACCATAACAGCTGTCTTACAGGGATGAGAAGTGTTATGGCGGGGGTCAAGGTGATTGGGTGTAAGTGTGCACACCAAATTAAATTGAGAAACTAAGAGACAAATCTAAGTTATGTAAAATCTGAATTATTGGAAAATTCTGATTAGAATTAAATGATATGAATGAGATCATGAAGTTGAAAATGTATTATGTTGGTAAACAAAAGGAAATTGTGTTTCCTAGATAAGAAAAATTTTCAGTTAATGTTTGTGTAAGCGGCTCTGTAAGTTTGTAACTTGTAAGAGAAAATAATGTTATTAAAACCAATAGATACCATAATTAAAAGAGTCTGGTATGTGACTTGGACATGGGTGGTGGATGTAGCACACGAGGACGTGTGATAGGTCAGGAAGGCCGTGTCGCAGTGTGATTCCTAGTAAATGTAGCATTCTGGTAATTTGGGAATTCGGGGAATTCCCTGCTTCTGCTTGTTGATATTGAGCGAAAGCACGGCAGCAGAGGCAGAGACGCTCTGCTGCTGAGTGAGGTTCGGTGGTAAGATACCAAGAGTCTTAAGTAAGACAGAGATGGCTGTATAAGCTCGACTTGAGTAAGTTTATGACGTGAGCGCGTATATGACGTGAGCGCGTATGCAATAGTTAGTTGAGCTTGGGTATTCGAACCGATCGGAACTCGCTGTGCAGCTGCGTCAATCATCAAAAGCATCAACATGGATAACATACCCTTGCCGCCGACCGACATACCCTTGCCGCCGACCGACATACCCTTGCCGCCGACATATATATATTCTTGATCAGCATCAATAGCCGAGTCGATCTAGCCATGTCCGTCTGTCCGTTTATACGAAAACTAGTCCCTCAGTTTTGAAGCTATCTGAATGAAACTTTGCAGATAGTTTTCTATTTCCTCTCACTGCTAAGTAAGTCGGAACGGGCCGGATCAGACGACTATATCATATAGCTGCCATAGGAACGATCGGAAGATTGAAAGAAAAAAATTTAGCTTGGAAAGTTTTGAACATATTTTCATAACATATAACATAACATATTTTCATATTTGAAACCGAATTTTTGGATGTATAAAGGTTGTATACAATTCCTGTTAGTTTTACTTTCATTTAATAAAATTCATAATGATCCAATTGTAAGCTGCTTGTTTTTTTTTATTGTAAGAATATTATAAGAATTTGATACATATATTTACATTTTGATACATACAATCAATTCTACTTATTACCTTAATTAAATAAATATCTTAGGTATATTATCTTACAAGCTATATTTAAAGAAAATACCATCACGAGGGCTATAAGGGGTTTCATAAGTAACGGCAACAGCTTCTGGAATTCGAGTATCAGAAAATATCCAATCAATTTCAGTAAGCTGTTTGATTGTTGCAGAATTATTCAAAGAGAAAAGATTGTATCCATTTAAATTTTCCTCCAAAATATCGTTCGTTAAGGATCTGCAGATATTAAAATCTCCTAAGATTACCACTTTCTTATTATCCATTCTGCGTACTTTTTCAACGTCAGCTTTAATTTCATTTCGAAATCTTGCTATAGGAAAACCGGGTCTCCTATAAACAAATATAAATGATCAATTATTCGTATTGCGTAGTCAAGGCCTTTTCCCCTCTTAAGCTTTCTAGCACTGTTTGGACATTTGTAGCTCCAAATCTAGTTGGAGGAACAAAGTCTCCCAAAAGGAAAAGACCCGATGCGCTTGTTGCTCTGCTGCACCCTACGTAAAGCGAAGCTCGCTTAACGCCTCTTTTAAGGTGCACTGCGACTTTGCTGTAGGTTGCTCCCTGGCTTTTGTGTATTAACCATACACAACCAGCAGAAACAACAGGGAATTGCTTTCGATCTACCCAAGAATGTCCTGAGCTTCCGCATTGGAAGACTCGAGCTGTATTTTGAATAGGAGTCCAATCCGGGTTATTATTTCTCCGAACTTTTGACCTGGCTATGGCACCAACTGTAGGATCTGAAAACTTAATCCAAATTTTTGTTATCACTCTTACGTTGTTAACCAGGCGTCAATTTGCATTTATTGGCCTGTTGCCCCGTTTACCAGTCCATTATTTGTATCTATATTGACGGTAACCATATACTTTGCTGTTGTCTTAAGGTGCAGCATATATGGCAGTCCCTGGGTTTCGGACGTTTTCATATTTTGGGCATTTCTAAGAGTTATTTCTTTGTTTCGTACTGACATATTAGCCGATTTTACAGTGTCTATGGCAGTGGAAACGAACTCTTCTGTGGCGATTTGAGCCTGATTTAAAGCGTTGTACTGGTTAACCTCATCATTAGAAGCAAATAAGTGGATAGCGTCATCAGGAACTTCGGTAGGTGAGACAACTCTTTCCCTAAAAAGTACCACATCCACCTCTGTCATGTTTGCTTCAGACATGTTATTCAAGGCTAAAGCGAATGCATGATCGTCGCGTTGCCGCATTATTTCGGTTAACTCAAAAACTCTAAAATTGCTCCAGAGGTTAGTGCTGGCCAGAATATTATAGGGATTCGAAATATTTTCTAAGAATATCCACCGATCTCCTACTGGGCTGAGCTGCTTCAGATCTCCAAACACTATAATTGACTTACCCCCAAATCTTGGTTTCTAAAAATTTGTCGAAGTCTTTGATCAAAATATCCTAGCGTTTTGGATCCGACCATCGAGATTTCGTCTATAATAATTAATTGGAGGTCAATTAGCTCGGAATGCATAGTGTTTAAGGAGTCATTGCTTAGAGGTCTTAAAGGACCTGATGTTTGATTTACTGGAAGTAGGAAAATGGAGTGAAGTGTAAGTCCTCCAATACCAAAAGCTCCTTTTCCAGTAGGAGCACAAAGCAAGACCTTTGCAGAATCAGTTGCTCCCGGTAGCTTATTAGCTCGCCAAATTATATACTGATATATAGTTGAAATCAGCCTGCTTTTGCCATCTCCAGTCCCACCCCCAACATATTCATAAAATATTATGCATTATTATGCATGTCGCTATATTATGCATTACATGGGCATAATATTTGCGTTGTTTAAAGTTAAGGGACCTGGAAAGCGAGCAAAGGTTGTCATCAGATACCAAAGGGGAAAGTCTAATTACTTGAAGTTCGCCATTGTCTGGGTTATTTAGAGCATTAACATCTTGGAGTACATTAACGTTTTGCCCGACGTTTGGTACTGCCAAGGCCCTAAATTCTTCATCCAAATATTGAGAAGCAGGTTCCTGAGGAAGAGGCCCATCCTCTTCTCTGTCAAAATGTTCTACATCTTGAAGAACTCTCTCTAATTCCATATCATCAGACACATCATATTGCTGTTGGTTGCGTTTGATAATTTCATAATTATTTCGGAATGTCATTTCATTGTCATTCGAAATAAGTTCAGACTCTTCACTTCTCCATGGAAAGAAAAGCATCACGTGCTCTCTAAAATAACCAGACGAAGAAGAGTTCAAGCTAAAGCGAACCCATCTTAAAATTAAGGCATTCTTACGTCTTTTAACACTTCCAGTTCCATCTAGCAGAATGAATGAAGACAATCCCATTGCTGCCCAAAGCTACCAAGTGGATCGCTTCATCATAATCATCGTTAGACGGTTCTGATCGTGCGTTTGTCTTAGAAAAATTTGCAGCAAGCAGCAAATTCTGCCAGGCATATCGATTCCAAGTCTCCATGCCTTTGCACGTACCGATCAAGTAGATTTTGCTCAAAAATATCAGTTGAATTCCCAGGAAGCTGCTCTAATTCTCTATTAGATCTCACTATCCGAACCCTCTTATCTGGATGGCAAGTGTTAATAAAAATATTTCCGACACTTGCCTCAGACATGTGCAGTCCTAAGATGTTGTACGCTGCTTCTTGGGCTGATATTTCCGAAGCGTTAATAAATTTGCTACCGAGCTGGTGCAATTTTCTTTTAACTGAAATATTTCCATGGCTTATTTCAGTCATGTCCTCTCGAAGCTGTTGCGACACCCCCCGGTTGGATTTGTTTATGTGGTTAATTATATAACTACAACAAGCGAATGCATCTAAGATAAATTGTATATCCATGTTTGCCCTATGCAGGCCTAGGATATTCCTGTTATAAGAATTTACCAACTTATCGGAAAATTTGCGGCGAAGAAATACCTGAGGTATTTTTAAGCTGGAACGGATGGCGAACTTATACTCTTCAAGAGTTATTCCTAGGTGGTTTAGAAAATACTCATCGGAACTGGTTTACGTGTTATGTGTGGTGTTGGTTTATGTGTTCATTGTAGTTTTGTTTTTGCGTGTAGCTACGTGTTACGTTAGTGCCTAGTAATGTGTTATGTTCATCGTGTAGTGTGTTATCCCTCCCTAGGTGTGGTTAAATCTCACCAATGTACACTCGTTTTGTTTTTCGTGTCTTTGTGTCTCGTACGGTCATGATCACGGGAGAAATGAATGCGGCTACCTTCCAGGGTCCATCGTACTTTGGGGCTAGCTTCGCGTTAAATTTGTTTGCAGCGTATGACAAGTGGTGTGTCTTGCACCACACAAGATCCCCAATCTGCGGCTTCCATTACCTCTTCCGGAGGTCGTAGTGGCGCCTCTGCTGCTCCGCTGCTGTTTCCATTTTCCCCGTTGCTTCTTTTCTTGCCTCTTCACCTGTCTGTTATACTCTCCTCCCTTAATCCCGATCCCTCTGTCACTATCGAAGACCGTATTCGGTAGCCGCAACTCTTTTCCAATGAAAGTCCTTTTCGGGAATGAGCTTATTTTACGTTATGCAACTCAAATAGATGATGCGCTATCGTAAGCTTATTCTCCTGAAGACTTTCTGCAGAGAATATCGAAACATATTGGGAAAATGTTTCAAAGCATGTCAAACCTAAAGCAAGACAATGTTGCTACATAAAATAAGTACATTTTACTTACCAAGGAAATGTTTTACACTTAAACACTTGAATTTTTTTAACACTTTCACTTTTTTCACTGAGTAGAATAATACTTCATACACACAATAAAGAAATACTGGATGCACTGATATATGTAGTCACTCGGAAACGGTCGTGAAAATACTAATCCGTGGATTAGGCTAACGAGCCAATAAAGAGGCAATGATTTTACCTGTTATCATCCTTCTGTTAACCCTTTTACTATAGGTAGATGGCAGGTAATAAAGTAGATTATGCAAATATAGGATTGTGCAAGGCTGACCCTTGTGTGCACAATAGGTTACGATTTAAGGATTATGCAAGCAACTTATTTACCTGCTAAGAACATTTTATACCTGCCATCAACCTTATTGTTTATTCATCGTATGGTATTGTAACGCTTGGTTACGAGGTTCGGTGGCGCCACCTAGGTGTCAGAGGGAAAATTGCGGATAAGGGCTTTGGTACGGTACAGGGCCATCTGTCGGCAGATCCGGAAGGTCTCGGGGAGAAAAGTGAATTGTTAAGAGAAATTAACCGGATCAATCTCTCGTCTTTCACCCGAAGGAGTGCATCTTCGGGAGACGATCGAAGGTTCCCGCTGTCGTGAGGGCGCGACTGGCGGCCTATTTTATTCTGGCGGTGCTATTAAACAGATCGGCAGCAGCTCTAGAAATCGAGCTTTAAATTTTATTTTTTGGTGAAGAAAATCTAAGGAATTGTGTGAATTTATATTGGACCCCTATTGGAGTTGGAATCGAATCACGGTGAGATTGAAGAAGTGGTTTTACAAAAGGCTGCGTCCAAAGTTTTTATCCCTTAGGAATCTCGGAGGCGGTCAATTTCCTCGGCGCCAATATTGGTCAGCGCGAAGCACCAAGGCGAGGGCGCACCGGGGGAAGCGGGCAGAAAGAAGACCGCCAATAGCGGTTCATCCAAGCGCGGGAGAAGAGCGTCAGCAAAGCGGAGGAGCGGACAGGTTCACCCCCCCTTCTTGCCACCGAAGCGCCGCTGATTTCAGCAAGGCGGAGGAGCAGAAGAGTTCACCGTTGTTCTCCGCAAAGCGGAGGAGCCAATAGCGTCACCCCCTCTTGCCACCAAAGCATCAGCCAAATTTGGCAAAGGCGGAGCAGCCGCTGCTTTTGTAACTTTTTCTTTGGGCCGATGGTTTTTGTTGTTTGATCTGGTGTCTCTGCCGCAGCCAATGTCCAACTCAATTGTCCGTATATAGGCCTACCGTTGGGTCTCCAGCAATGCAGTAAGCAGTGAGTGGAAAGCATCAGGAAAAATTAGATCCGAGATCAGCAGAACCCCTATCGTCGGCGAGATGCTGTAGCTGGCGAATTTAAATATTTAATTTAATTTTATTTTTTTTTTTATGCGTTTTAGTGGAGAGCAAGAGGAAAAAGATAGACCGGTGACATAGAGAGAGTGTTGAAATTAAATAACCATATGCAGGGCGAGATTTTCGGCAGGATTTAAACCATATTTGTTCCACACAGCCTCCCCATCACATCTACGCGGGAAAGCGCTTTCTTCGCTGGAGTTATAAAAGGTGCGTGAAATTCTGGCGTGTTTTTAAATCAACATTTTTTGGCCTGAGGGCATAAACCAAAACCTGGCCGAGCATTGAAAGTCCTATTTTTGATGAAGGAAAAAAAAATGAAAACGTAAGATCCCTATACAAACAAAAAAAATAACTAATACACATAAATAGCTCCTCTGAATGTCTCTGCGTCCCATCTATTTTCTTTTCTGCACTGAGAAAAATTTGGCGAACACTCGATGCCATTTTAATTTCATGGTCGCCGAAGATTTTTAATTAATTTATTTTGTAAATTTTAAGCCCAGCAACCAATGCAGGCAAATAAGAAAAAATATTTTTTATGTACTTTTTTATTGCTAGTCTCAAATAATACCATACCACCTAATTTTTAAGAATTTTAATTTAAAAGAAAATTTGGCAGCCAATGTCTTGTAAGATTTTAATATTCAAAGCTGATTTAAATGTTTATTTTTAAGGGAATAAATTTTATAATGTTCTAAACATTTTCTTTGTTTTGCCTTCAGCTAGCTGATTCTCCTTGGGGATGCCTTAGATAAGTTTTAAAAAGGGGCCATCGGACGAGAGCTAGAGAGTGATGGCCAAGGAAGGGAGGGGGAAGCCACTCCAACTCCATCAGGAGTGAGCCAAATTACCGTTGAGTGTATTTACCAGTTAATTTTTCCAGTGTATGTGTTCGTGTTTGGTTCTATGAACTTTTCGTCGTAGCACACATTATTTGAAAATTATTATTCGAACAAGGGGCGAAGCCTAGAAGGGCAAGAATACCACCCTTTAGCCGACGAGCCCCAGCCGGGTCAAGACGCGTGCGCCCCCTCTAGGTTTGAACAACTGCCCACGATCGTTACATTTATTATTTATTATAATGTTTTTAAATTAAGAATAATAATATTTTCTGGCGCCCAACTAATGAGGCCTAATATTTTCGTTAGAGCTGCAGCCAGATGCGGTCTACAAAATCACATTAATACACCTTCAACAACTTCGATTACCTTCTAGTGGCATAAGTACTGGAGTGGGCTTTAGAGACAGATATGGCTGGCTGCAAGCCACGGTTGCTTCAGTATATGCAGCGAAAGGTAGTCGATCTCATAAGCCAGCTTCAATTATTAATTAGTCGCATAGGAAATACGGTTGATCAAGCTGCCAGCAGCGATCATCCGGCCACGGCTTAGGAGTAATTAGTAGCAGGCGACGCGATACCCTACAGTTGAGAGGTCGGTAGTTCAGGCTTATGGTCGAATAGGAAATACAGGGATTAAAACTATCAGTAGTTTATTCCCCGGCCACGGTCAGCAAGTCTTAGCGAAAATCTTTCAGTATCCAAAAAATAATCAGGACACAATTTGTCTATTAAACGCATGGAAATACAGATGAATATCTTTTAGTAGAAGTCGTCTGGCCACGGTTGATGGACAAATCAATATGCCCGGTCGCAATAGGAGAGGGTACAGAGGAGAAAGACATAATTGACAAAAAACTGATTAGCGTTTGCTTTGTCTTAAGCAGTGCAGAGCTAATTAGCAGATGCATTGTATTTGTTTTTTTGTCTTCTTTGTTTTTTTTTCTGTTGCACTCGTCTCACATTTGTCTGGTAAATACATGATAAGGTTTGAACTAGGGAGGAAGCTATGCTTGAAGGCAAATAAATGTTTTTAATTCGTTTTCGTTTGCTGTGGTTGTTTACAAAATTTGTGTTTACAAAATTTTTAATATTTTTTACGATTTTATGTTATTATCTCATTTATTATTCATTACATACTATATATTGTCGATTTCTTATTATATACTATTCATTATTTATTATATATTTATTTATTTTATCTATTTATTTTATTTATAATTTATATAAATATTTATTTATTGTCGTTTGCTAAGGGTTTGCTAGGATTGGAATTTTGAGAAGTTGTTTAAAGTAGAGACCGATTCGACAGATAGTTTGCTGGAATGGAGGGAGCTGAAGCTACTCCGATTAACTGCACATTGTGCGGCAAAGAGTTAGGGCAAGAAGGCATTTTCAAAACCAGATGCAAACAGGAATACCACAAATCATGTCTTTCGGCTTACTCAAAGAAGCATGGGAAATGTTTGTCTTGCAACACAGCTTGTTTTGAGGTTGTACCTGCTAGTTCGGGATCGCAGGGTCCGAAGCAAACTTCGGTAAGCAAGGTTGGCGCTTCAGCTAAAAGTGAAGCGTTAGCGTCGATTTCCACCGAAGCGGTAGGAGCCATGATCACGGAAGCTGTGAAATCAATGCAGAATGAAATGATGGCACAGTTATCTGGACACATGGCTCAGTTAATTCAGTCGAATGTGGCAGATCAATTTCAATCTCTCTCGTTAGGGCGAAACACGATTCCAGTTCCATTGGGGCAGGACCAATATTCGTCAGATTTTAATATTCCGCAAGAATTCCAGCCTGAGGAAAGACATACCCCCAGAAGCCAATCATCTGATCTGTCGCAAAGACCAGACAAAGTAGTCCAGATTATAAATGGCTGGAAACTGCGATTTGATGGCAGCCCAGGAAGCGTTCCTGTGGACCATTTTATTTACAGGGTCGAAACAAAGACACACCAGACTTTTGAGGGCAACTTCCCAATATTATGTAGCAATGCCATCATTTTATTTGATGGTAAAGCTTGGGAGTTCTACTGGAGGTTCCACAAGGCGTCTCGAAACATGCGGTGGGATTTACTTTGTCAGGCATTGAGGAAGCAGTTCAAGGACACTCGGTCAGAGGGTGACATAGAGGAGGCCATAAAGGATCGGAAACAGCGGGACAAAGAAAGTTTCGATTGTTTCTACGAGGCCATTGCTCAGCTGATGGACCATTTGG